>CM076287.1:1717446-3204893 GCA_038380795.1 Pyrocephalus nanus | reverse complement strand
ACCCCAGAGCTGCTCCCTGACACACCCTCGTTACGATGTCACCTGAAGTCATTTCCCTGCTCTGTAAAACAATCTGCAGGGTGAGCAAGCTGGACCAAGAGGAGTTCTCCAATATAAACTCGGTCCACATTAATTCACAATTTTGGCCCAAGATAAACTGCAAAGTTCTCCCTCAAGGCTGAGGTTTCACCCCAGAGTGCCCTGTGCTTACAGAAGTGTTTTCTGTTAAAAGGAACACGGCCTCTTTTGGGACCTGAGCAATTCTCAAACACTGATAGGATCTATTTTGATTGCTGGATCCAGGCATACCTAAGAGTTCTCTGGAACATGTGCTGTGCACATGTGTAAGCATCACCCCCTTTGAATTAATTTCCAATTGTCAGGCAGTTGCAAAGGCGACAAGGGGAGGATCAAACCAGAGCCAAGATGTTCCAAGAAAGGAAATGGCTTTTATGTAACTCCCAATTTTAACACACAGAAGGGTTAAAACATGATGGTTAAAGAGCCTGATTGCCTGAGCCCTGTCTCCAATACAGCTACTGCACTCCACTTTCACCAGTGTAAATTCACTCAGCATTAGGCTGGATGTGATCAAAACACTCTGTCTTTATTCACAGGATAGAGGTGTCTGCCTTGGATTTTAATGACTTATCCAACTGCACAAATATTACCACCTCTCTCAGCCACACTCAGTCCTGAAGATGGGGAGATTGTATTCCCAGCACTCATTTTTAAATAAGGGACAAAAAAATTATGATGATAATGATGCAGATTTTATGGTTTTTTTTTAAAATAAAAACTTCCCTTATTCCTTATATAGCTCTGCAGTGACAAACATTCAGGCTTCAAAAGGAAAGATATTCACTATAAAACTTTGGAATGTCAACACCTGAGCATGTCTTGGTGTTCCAAAACGATCACACACCTCAAAACCACACTGGCACATCAGCTGAGCTGGTGTGCAGCAGCCAATTAATCAGATATTAGTTTGGCTCCAGCTCCATTATCACCTGCAGCACTTAGGAGATATCGTGTTCCCAATTTACAAAGCAGTTCCCACGTGCAGAATGACAGGGCCTTACCCAGCACTGTTCCATGGCTCTGGGACACAGTTTCTCCTTTGACCACCAGCTGGATCTGGACTGTTGTCTCCTTGGCAGAGTTGAAGATGGTCACACTGATGGCTTCCTCCACACCAGCTCGGAAAACAGAAGGGGCTGCAATCAAATAACCCCTGAGGAGCAAAATTAGAGGTGATCAGTCAAGACTCAGCAATAAGAGCGTTATCATAATTTGTGAGCCACTCCATGGGTAGCAAAAGGAAAAGAACAAACTGCTCTGTGACATATTTGTCCCTGTGTGGTCACATTTGTGACCACCAGCAGTCCAAACTTACGTCTAATATGAATAAATGAACACCAGATGCACATAGAAACCAACCCAAGTATTTACAAATGGCTTATAAATCCTTAGGATTTAAATAAAAAGATTCAATATCAATGTTTATAGCACATATATAATAAAGACATTAATTTATATGCAGCAAACTGAAGATCCAATGAGCTGATTATATATTATATGTAACAACCTAAACATTCAACCAGCTAATCATAAAATATCTGAAGTTCATGAAGGAATAAGGAGGTACCTGAACCTCTGGTAGAGTTTTGCAGCTGATGCTTTGTTTTGAAACAGTTTAGATACTTGTAACATCTTTGCCTCAATTATTTTTCATGGCTTCATTTTGATACTTGGCCCTTTCTAAATGTCAGACTCACCCGTGTGTAACACACCTGAACTTCCAGTTTATGCAGAAGCAGCCCAGAAACTGCAATCTATTTACAAGATTAGGCTCAAAATCCCACTTTTTTATTTAAACAATTAAGCCCCACAAGTTTAAAAAACGCCAGCAAAAAAAAAAAAAAAAAAAAAAAAAAAAAAAAAAAAAAAAAAAAAGGTATTATTTTAGCAGGCACAAACAGAGTTTTAAAGCCACCCCAGATGACCTCCAAGAGATGCTGCAATCCCAGTGTTTGTGAATGGAATCTGCACCACTCCTCTGAGAATGGCACCGTGCCATGAACTTGTCAACTAAAAGCATTACAGGCTCTGAGCTCTTTAATGCACTGGGCTGGAAGCAACACATTCATATTCTCTTCGTGACACACCTTTCTGGGGGTTATTTCTACCCAAAGGGATTTTTTTTTTAACCCAAGGCAATTCCTAAGATGCCTCTTCCAGCACAGTTTCTCAGCCCATGCCCTCACTACAGTCCCCCGAGCCACATTGCTTTAGCTCATGATTAATTATCACTTTGGGATGAGGATGATGGTGTTTTACAGCTCCCCAAGTCATCTTTTATCAAATTCCAAGGCCGTGTTTCTCTCTCAGCAGGCCTCATTGCCATGGAGATCCCATTACCCCCCAAAGGAAGTTCAGAACTCTGTGGCATTCGAGTCAAATCACACGGGGTACTCGCAGATTCAAAACCTTCTGGCTGCCAGGTTTGAAAGTTCATCAGAGCAGTAATGAATAACAATCAAAAATTACTACTGAGCCTGCAAATTCTTGGTCAGAAAGAGATGGCTGATCCAGTTGCAGAGCGAGAAGGAGTACCAGCTTCATTTAAACTGTCACATGAGCCCAGCTCTGCAGTGCCATATGTGAAGCACATGTACTCAGATTGCTCTGAATCTCTGCAACTCTTTCTGAAGTACCAGTCCCTTGACAGAAATATTTAAATCACTTCCTAAGTGGCAGTTGAACATTCAGTATTTAACTCGGCACTCAAAGAGTTAACCTGACAGTGACGGGACGGATCCTTTAAGCGCATTTGACAAACAGCTCTGTCAGGTTACACCAAAACTTGGCAGGACGTGAAATATTTTCTAGTAAGTAAGTGAAAATAAGTTCTCCGTGGCACTCAGTTAATGCAGCTATTCACGATGCTGACGGGCTACAACAAGCTAGGGATACAGAACAAAGCAAACCTTAATCAAAATTAACCTAAACACACTGGAACGAGCTGTAGGTTCAACATTAACCTAATCATGGAGAAGGAGCCGAAAGCCAGAGAACACTGCCCGCAGTTTCTCCCCGGCCAATCTTCCCCCCCAGGATCTTCACACGCTCCTCGGGAGCGCCCAGCATTTACCTCCAACCACCCCCAGCGCAACACCCCGGATTCCTTAAATAATTGCTCGCAGATAAAAGCTTTGCAAGCCGCTCGCCGCAGCAGCTGCACAGGCAAGGGAGCTTTCTCCTTCTTTTTTTTTTTTTTTTTCTTTTTTTTCTTTTTTTTTCCCCCCCCTCCCTTTCCCTTCGCCGCGCACTTTTGCACCGGCGAGTACAAACGCGCCGCAGCCTCCGAGGGCTTTGTGGCGAGGCTGATGCAGCTCCCCACGAGCAGAGGGGTTCTCTCCTCACCGCCCCGGCCGGGGGATGCTGTCCCCGAGCTGCTCCCGGTACTTACTGCCGGTCCCGGGGCTGTGCAGCGCTCAGGCTGCCCAGGGCGAGGAGCAGCGCGCAGGGCCCGCAGCGGGACATGGTGGGGCTGGTGGGGCTGGTGCCGCTCGGGGCCGGCAGCTCCGGGAGCCTTTTGTTCGTGGCTGAGAGCAGCCCGAGCCTCTGCCGCCCGCAGCCGGGCTCTGCTGGGCTCCCCGGTGCCTCTGCCGCCCGCAGCCGGGCTCTGCTGGGCTCCCCGGTGCCTCTGCCGCCCGCACCCGGGCTCTGCTGGGCTCCCCGGTGCCTCTGCCGCCCGCACCCGGGCTCTGCTGGGCTCCCCGGTGCCTTTGGCCGCCGCCCCCGCCGCGTCCCCGCCCCCGGGCCGCCCCCTCCCGGCCCCGGTGCCCGCTCGGCCCCGGCTCTTTGCTCTTTGTCTGCCGTTCCCCCGCCCGCTCCTGACAGCGGGGCCCGCCCCGCACGGCCCCAGGTGCGCTCCAGCCAGCCCGGCCCCGCACGGCCCCGCACGGCCCCGCACGGCCCCGCTGACAGCGCCCTGTCCCCGACTGTCCCCGACTGTCCCCGGGGCTGCTCCCCAGCCCAAAGCGCCCCCAGAGACCCGCCCGAGCTCCTCCGCCTTCCTCCCGAGTCCCTGAGGAGCCACGGATGCGAAAGCCGAGGTTCCCCAAGATCCAGGGATCCGGCACGGTGCGTTCCCCGTGACTGAGCCTCTGCACGCCGAGGGACTCACTGAGAGCGGCCAAAGAATTGCTCCCCAACCCAAACTCCAGTGCCAGCACTGACGCTACTCCGGTTTTTTAGTGGATTTTTTATCCTCCTCCATCCCTAGGCCCCGAGTTTCTCCATCTCCATCCCTCTGTCCCAGCCGGCGTTTCCAGGCTCTGGGGACAGGAGAGGGAGCTCTCCCCGCACCAGCCCGAAGAGTCGCAGCCCAAGCGTAGAGCTCACCCAACCCGGGGCAAAGCAAACCCAAAGCAAGAGCAGAGATTCGAGGGGACAGGAGAAATGTCCCCACACTGATGGATTCAATGCTGCGTTGAGGTAACCAAGGAATTATTTGGAGGAATGATTCCTCCAATCCTTGCTGAAGAAAACCAGGATCCCAGACATGCTCCAACAGACAGGAATTCTTGCCCCAGCAATAAATGAAAACCCTAAGTGTAGGCAGTTTGTTTCCCCCAACACGTTTCCCCCAAAATACTACACATCTGGCTTAAGGTAAAGTACCAGGAAAACAGAAAAAAAAATAATAATCTTTTCTTCTAGGTTGGCTCCAATATTTGATCCTCAGTTTTTTATTTCTTCTCAAAATCATAGGTATGGACCCCAGCATTTTATTGAGCAAAAATAAACATTTGTATCCAACACAGCTCAAGAGTTTCCTAAAGTCCCTTCCTTCTGACTTCTGACAAGAAAAAGAGCAAGTTGCTAAAGCTGCTGTTATTTTTCTCCCTCTTTAAATAATTTCAGCTGCCACATATTTCTGCACTGTCATTCCTAGCTGCCACATATTTCTGCACTGTCATTCCTAGCTGCCACATTTTCTGCAAGTCAGTCCATTCCCTAAAAGCACAAAGTCATCAGAAGGAACAAGGATTCCCTGACAACTTCAGCAGCAGGACTCAGAGGCTGATCAGTTCTTAACCAGGAGATGAATAAATGGTGCCTAAATTTCTATCTTATTTGAAACTTACACTCACTTTAATATGTCTGCTCTTTAAATAAAATCATTAACTCAGTAGGTTTTTGATAAATTCAGATTATTTTCAGTAGTGGATAACACTGCTAGTGTTACATTTTCCTACTTAAATCTTACCTAAACCAGCCCTCTCTTATTTTTGTGGAGAGGCAGGACAAATCTAGAGAAAGAATGAACACATTTTGACAAATTAGACAAGATTAGAACCACAGGGATCACTTCCCAAGGAAAACAGGCATTGTGAGAAGGAACTTATCAGAAAGTACATTAAAGAGGGAAAGTTTTGGGTTTGTATTTTGTTTGTTTGTTCGGGGTTTTTGAGAAAAACTAAAGAAAAAGCAAAATCTGCTAAATCCAAATTCTTTTTCAGCTTCATCATATTCAGCACCTGAAAGGAGGCAAAATGAAAATGAAGCACCTCTGCTGTTGCCATGGTATGGCAGCCTCAAATAAAGTCTAATATCTCACCACCAAACACCCTGACTCTGATAGGAGCCCTGCAGAGATCAGGTGTGCTGGGCTGAAACACCATCCTGCCTTCAAAAAAAATAATTATCTCTATACATCCTTTTCTGGAGCAAACCTCAAATGGTTCATTTCACACTCACACCTGAGATCTGCAGGATATGGACCCAAAAAAAATCACCAAGTGCCACTGAACACCCATCCTGTCACCCACATTTCATCTCTGAGAAAGCTCTGGGTAAGGACTGGGAAGAAGCAACAGGATTTGAAGGGATGAAAGCAGCAAAGTGTAGCTCTAAAATGGAGCTCCATCACCTTCAGAGTGATACACAAATATCTATTTCTACATTTCAAAAGGCACAGCTGGAAATTCCCCTTCTGTGGAATAGAGCCCTTTGGAATCATTAATTTCTTTTAAGGTGAGATTTCTTCTGAACTGAAGAATTTCTGTTTGGTATTTACTGAGTACAAGAAACCTCAGGCAATTACAACCTCCAAAGGCTGCAAACCATCTTCCAATTATGAAAGTATGTGCAATCCTGTAAATAAGGCTGGAATCAGCTTCATCTGAAAAAAAAAAAAAAAAAAAAAAGGAAGCTTTAGATATAATTTCAAACTATTTACTTACTGAAATGGAATTTTCTGTGCTTGCCAAAATGAATCCCATTCAGTGTGATGCAACAGGTGTTGGAATTCCAGCAGCCGCCTGCAACCCACATCTGGGAATGGTTAAGGAGTTTAAAGGCAGTTCTGTAAGAGCTGCTCATGTATAAAAACTATTCATCAGTCAGATCCATGGGTCATATTCACCCACTGTGCATAGCTGGGATTTTTATTCGTTTACAGAATGTGTAATTCTGCTCCTCGTGAAGTTTGAGGAATCTCAGGCACTTGAAAACATGTGGGGCCTTCCTGGTGTCAGAAAGGTAAGGGAGGGACAGCAGTTCAGAGCAGGAGGTGTGAATGCACCTCTACTGGTTCTGACCAGACCTAATTTACATCCTGACCCCTTGTACAATCTCATCACTACTCTACAGAAATTATCCCCCCCATGTCCCATCCATCTCCCTCATAAATAAACATGCAATGTGAACATTATCAGACAGGGATTTGTCAAACAAAAAATGTTAATTTGTCAAACAAAAAATGTTAATTTGTCAAACAAAAAATGTTAATTTGTCAAACAAAAAAAGTTAATTTCTGAGTGCTGTGAATCCTTTTGGTTCCCCCCTCCAACTGCAAAATTCAAATCAGTGGGATTACTCCCAGGAACCGAGTGGTAGGACCACCCCATTAATAATTAGCCCTTGGTAATTGCCTCAGCATAGCTGCTGTCACCAGTGTGTCACAGATGATCAGATCTATAAAAGGTAATACTCACTCAAAGATTTTGAGAATACATGTGTAAATTGTGCACAGAAAAGGTACTGTCCTAAACCCAAGGCTATTCTTTATTCAGTTTTAAGTCCTGCAAGCACCAGATGTCAGTGGGAGGTGGGTGAGAAATAAAAACCAAGGCTCAGTTTCCAGAATCATTTTACCCCCCCTTCCCAATGGAAAAACGTTTGTCTCAGGCATTATTTAACACCAGACAAGAATAAGGCATTAATTAATTTTTACAGGATTATAAAAAAAGCCACACCCATTCTAGACCTCCCAGTTTGGTTCTCCCCTTTGTGTTTCTGGGACAGCCAAACAGAGGTGGCAAATACAGAACCTGATAACTGATAAACAAATGTCCCAGGCTTTGCCTCACTCCTGGAGGCTCCCCAGAATAAAGGTTTGACACAGACTGCACCAGTCCTGAGTGGTGGAAACCAGACTGATCCTCCTCCCAGGCATCTCCAGAACAAAATTATAAGGAAAGAGTAATTAAAGAGCACATTTTAAATTAGAGTATAATCTGAGTGGCATATAACAGGATAGTGATGTTGAGAACATAATTATAAAGAGCTCTGTCCAAAATGGTTATTATTCATCTGTAGAACAGGAGAGCCTGATCTCTCACAGTAATAAAACATTTTAATTCCTGCCAAAGTGACTGAAATAGTCCTGAGAAAGCATTCAAAGGGGCAGGCACTGATGTAGAAGGGAGAGCACTGTGCTTCATCACAAGTGGCTGTCACTGAGACATTTACTGAGCAGTAACTTCCAAACAGTTTCCCACTTTTCTTCTCAGCCCCAACATATGACTGGTGAAATATAAGTTTGTGCACAGTCTGATTAACAGTGGGGTCACCTCCCATGTGCAATGGGTATTAAAATGTGGATTTAAGTTCTGATATCCTACAGGCCACCTCCAAAGACACATTATCTGTGGAAATAAAAAAGACAAGGTAAGTCTGAAGAGGCAAGTTGTGTTTGCTTCCCCAACACAAAAAATTCAAGACTTAAGCAAGAAACTCAATAGGTCTTGCACATTATATACATTATCACAGAACTATTTTAAAATAAGAGGCAGCTGAGACTCCTCTGCAAACCTCCTGCTTTCTTTGCAGGCCACACAGAAACGCAGTGGAAGAAACAAGCCCAAATCATTCCTGAGTGGAGCAGGAATGCTCCCATAATCACTGGAAATGCTCTTAATTGGTGTGGCTCAGTGGTGCATTTCAGAGCTATTAGATCTTCTGCCGCCCTGGAACTCTTTTCATGTGCTGGCAGCCCCAGCCCAGTCAGCAGTTTGTTTATCATATTCAGGATGAATTTCCGGCTCTCCAACAAAGTGGTATTTACTCCGAGGCAGGGAAGGCTGGAGTAATCCAATAAGTTCTCATTAGCCTAAAATGCAGAAACATCTGCTGGGGTCACGAGCTGCTGGTGTGCTGTTGGTGAGAGCAGCAGCAGCAGCAGCTCCCTCTGCAGCAGGGGGAACAGGGAGGGACCCCGAGGATCTCCCAGGACAGGAGGGATCCCGCCTTACCTCGACCCCAGGGAACGGGAATTACAACCAAAAAACGCCCCGAGCTGGTGTCCCATCTCCTGTGAGATCACTGCCCCTGTGATGAGCTGCAGGTTCAAACAGTTGTTTTTCTGGTCAGCACTTTCTGCTGAGTGAACAGAAAGGAGGAGCTGTGGTACTTTGGATCCCTGAACTGCACTGGAAGCTCCGTGTCCTTCAGCACAGGGCAACGTCTCACCCACCTTCCACTGCCCTTCTTCCCACTCTGCTCCATCAGGCTGCTCCTCAGGACCCCCACGGTCACTGCAGATGGAATGGTAAATAAAATAAAAGTCAGGAGATGCAGCAGTGAAGGTGATGAACCTTTGACAGTGGAGTTCTGGAGATTATGATATTAAGAGATGTAATGCAGAGCTGGAGAATGGGAACTCATGGGTTTTGGTTCAAGCCATGTAATCCACTCATAACTGTTAAATACTTTTTAGTCCAGTCAGAGCACAGAGAAATTAAGATGTAAATCATTAGAACTCAATGAAAGAGCCAGCCAGGAACTCAGGAGAGTGTGGTCAGAGCTCTACCTGGATCCAGGCAGGGCAATCTGCAACTGCAAACCCTGTTTAAAAGAGCTGCAAACCTCTTTTTAGACAATCTTTTATTGTCAAAAGCGATACTTCCACTTCTGGGATCCCCCTTCCACCCTGGCTCATTTCTTTCTCAACTGCTTTCAGTTTTTGGAAGGAATAAAAAAAAAAAAAAAAAAAAAAAATCCCTTTCCCTTCCTCCCCCCCCCAAAAAAAACCCACTTTAGAATACATGAATATTAATAATTGGTTCAGAAGAAATTCTGTTCTAAAAGATGAATAAATGGGTAGCACAAGTTCAGACAAAACAAAACTCATTGGTACAAGTTACAGGAGGGAGAACATTATTAATTCTGGGGGAGGGAAAAGATTGATAATCTGAATAAAAAAGAGCCCTTAATTTGTTTGGGATTCCAACCGGTTTAGAGCATGTGACATTGTCAGAAAATAAGTGGAAAATACAAAATAAGTGGTGTCACATCTGTTTAGCTCCTGCTCCAGTGATTCTGCAGCTCTTTGTTGTTGTTGTTTGTACAGTGTTAAACCACAGCATCCAATTCTGTGGCTCTCACAAGGTGAAGGAGCCTAAAACCCTTCAGCAAAGAGCCAGAGCAGAACCACACCGAACACTCAGAAAAAAAAATCAAGAAGGAAAAACTCTCAGTCCAAACCGGTTTCAAAGCCTTTCCTGGAGAGGCTGAGCTTTGGCTGACACTTGTTCTCCCATCTGAACAAAGAATTAACACAAGTGTTCAATTTAAGGCACAGAATGGCCAGAACGCTCAGATTAACGCCTCTGGTGGTTCTGAAACAATGAGCCCACAGCCCCGGGCACGGCGTTTTTCTGGACGAGCAGTTTGGCTGCAGCTCCAAGACTCCCCTTTTCCCGGGAATTGCGGCAGGATAACGACTGCCGCCTGCAGCAGCAGGGGTGAATTACTGCCCCCAGGATTTGGAGCTTTTAATTGTGCTCACAGCAAGCGCTGCCTCTGGGGGAGAGCTAACAGCATTCCACTCCTCTGCAGAGGCAAAATCCACTTGGCTGGGTGTTGCTCAAATTTGGGTGTATAGATACACTCACACTTGACTCAAAAGGATGGGCTTAATTTAAAAGTATTTCTTAAAGAAAGATAAATTTTTAGAGCATCAATGAGAGAAGAAAGAAATCCCAGGAAAGACATTCTGGTATGTCTGTTCAGAGACATTATTATCAAAACATTATAATATTGGTTTTAATGGCATCCCCTTCGTGTTTAAAACATCACTTCGTGACTTTCAGAGCCTCAGAATGACACACTGATCATGAGGAGGGTAAAGGTGTGAGGACACACAGCCTAAGCAATAATCCAACCCTAGGAAAAAACACTCTCCTCACATCAGAGCCTTCCTACCCCCATCTCCAGCCACCAAAACTATCCACCCCACTTATCTGCAGCTAAGCTATGACTGCTGGGCAAAGTTCCCCATCCAGTGGCCAAATTCATGGATGCAGTTCATGCTCCTGACCCAGAATGTGATCCATCTGTGTGCAGCACTTCCAACCCACTTTTTGTTCTTATTTCAGTTTGATTTTAGTTTTGTGCTGAATGGTAGCACTCACAGGTGAACCACCAGCTGCAGATCATCCAGCATGTTCCTACAATAAAACTGCCCTATGGGTAAGTTAAGTTGCAGCTAAAAAAATTACACTGCCATTATAGACAAGCTGAGTCTGAATAATTGTGATACTCTGATCCAGTTACTTAATTTACTCCTAATTTTTAACAAAAGGGGATAAGAATCTTGTTAGACCCTTAGTGATACAGGAAGAAAGCGTGAAGAGCACTTGAGGGAGTGCAAGGAGAATGCTCCAAGTATTTTTTTGAGGCTAAAAAGCCTTATAGAACACAGCTTAAGCCAGAAACAAACCCCTCTGAACACAACACAAAGCCAAGGTTTCGAAAAACCATCACAGAACGAGGTTGCACAGCTTATAAAACACAGGATATAGCACATCCTCCAGAGAAAAATGCATTCCATGTACTGGACTGTGCAGTATCAGCCCAGCTGGAAACAAAAGCTCCTGTAGGAAAGCAGTGAAGGTACTCAAACATGACACAGCAGTGGAAAATAGCCTTTATTATCAAAAAGAATTGAAGTCCTTAAAGAGCATTGGCACTACCAGATCTAATGAAGCCTTTTGAACTGTTCACAGATCAGAATGTTGCTCTGGGGGCACTGTCCCAGAGCCTGAGGAACCAGCAAAGGGCTGTGGCTTCTCCAAACAGCTGCACAGTGTCAGCCAAGGGTGGCCAGGGTGTTGGGGAGATGTGTAGTGAATGTAGATTTTAATGGAACTGTATCATGTTTACACATACCCCATCCTCTCATCCCATTTCACACCAATCCCTCTAACATTCCCTCAGCGTGTTTAGTCCTCTTTTCAAGGCAGAAATGTAGACAAACACCCTAAGGCCTGGAGCAGGAGAAATCACAGACACAGCAACCTTCAAGCTCAGGACTCTGGAGGAACTCCAAGGACTGTTTGTGCTTTGAAGAAGATGAAAATGAGGAAGAAGGGGTCCCAAACATCTCCAGATCTGATTCCCAAAGGGGTGTGTTGGGGGCAGAACTGGGGGTGGACAGGACTGGGATTGGATGGACCTTGTTATAAAACCACAGAACCACTGCCTGAGGGTCTGCCAGGTGTGTATTCCCTGGGCCTCAGGCCTGAGATTAAAGGACCTGCTCTCTTATCTTATGCACTAAGCTGGCCTGGAGTATTTTTCTCCACAGTCTTTTAGGCAACACTGGGAATATTATTTACTTATTGTTTCTTATTATTTACTATGCAGTATTGTCAAGGCAGAAAGTGATGAAAAGGCTGTCACAGGAACCGACGTTAAAAGGTAGCTGTGATGTGTCCTGATGGGACAACAGGCAGAACAACACTCCATTTTCTGTGTCAGTGCTGCTGGTTTCACATCCCCATATCACTGAAAAACTGGGCAAGTTGTGTGTTCATCCAAGAAGCAAAAGGATAGCAAGTCCACTGGCCCTGAGTTAGTACCTACCCAGCAGTCAAACTATACAGAAGCTCAGTTGAAATACCAGTGTTTGACAACATCCAGCCCATGCTTCTCTTCACACACACTTTGGTTGTGCAGAGAAACTTCTTTGCTGACTTCAAACGACAGGTTCTGCACTTCTCTGAAGCTCCTGGAACACAAGAAGCTGAATCAGTGACTCCAAAGGACAGTGACTTCTGCTTTAGCCCAAAGACTACACATGGGCATTGGTGTCTTTCTCCTACTATGGCCCCACCAGAATAAAAACAAAATAAAGTGTGAATTTTTTCCCTATGGTCTATCAGTCTTCAATGGTTTGAGTTTTAATCTCTTCTCAGAACATTTAGTCAACAAGTCTTCCACCCAGATTTTGTAATTACCTTTGAAGCTCCTTATTCAGTTTCTGAGACATTTCTTCAAGCTCTTTCAGTGCAGAAAGTGTTTTTGCACAGTCTCCTGAGTGGCTCGGTGTAATTTCTGTCAGAAGCTCCTGTGTGATCTTTAATTGCTTTCCCAGTTCATCTACAAGGGAGATGTTAAAGGCATTGTTAAAAAGGCAGTGCCACCAGTTAATACTGGACATCAACAGTAATGTAAGAATTTTAGCATAAACCCACTGTTTCTGAAAGTAAATTCGGTAAATCAAGCTTTCATACCAAGGTACTCTCGCTTATCTCCTCCTACGTGGATGTTCTTTATGGGTAATTCATGTCTAGTGGCATCCAGGGAAGCTGCAAAGTTTTTATATTGCTCTTGGAACTGTTTACAGACAGGAACGAGGGGAGACAGCACTTCAATCTGAAACACACACACACAATGAACCAACACTTCTCCAACAGCAGCTGCTTTGTAATTAAAACCATGGCTCAACACAGAAAAATAATTTATTAAAAACCCCCCAACCAAATATCACTCTGAAACGTTCACTGACAGAGGAATTCCAGGAGTTGGTGGGACAATAATCCCATCCTGCTGTTCCATGTTTTCCTCTAAATGCCCAGGTCAATGCCAGAGTCTTTGGTCCTGCAGCTCAGAGGTATCAGCAACACAGCAGGCAAAAGGTTTTATAGTAGATGTTTGATTACTTTAACTGTACTCAACAAGAGTGTTCTCCAAAAGCCTGGTTTGATTTTTGCAATGCATTATTTGTTAAAAAGCAAAGACAGGTTCAGTTTTGCATATTAATTATTCAAACATTAATTATTCATCAGAAAGCTGTCTCCTTACAGCCAGGCCAGAGCTACTGCAGGGGAACACACAGAAACCAGACAAAGAAAGAACACAAGATATTCCCTTCTCATTGAGGGTTGGCATTTCAGCTCCAGCAGAGAAATCTTCTCTGAATAAAGGGCTACTTCAAATATTGTTTAAATGCAAGAGAAGCATAAATTGAACTAAAACCTACCTGTTTGTCTAATGCTTCACTGAGCTTCTGCTCTCTCTCTGTGAGCAGAATTTCACGTTTCAGCTCCAAGAGCTTCTCCTGTTGTCTCTGCTTTTCTTCACACAACATCATCAAGTTTTCTTCTGCTTTCTCCTCCAGCCTGGCAAGATTTTTTCCTGCCTATTACACCCCAAAAAAAAGCACAGTTAAAGCAATGCTACACTTGAGCAATTAACATCTTCTGAGTAAACAGATGTAAACCAGGTCAAAGAGCTTTAATTAACGAATAGGAGACATCACATAATAAGCACAGAACATCAGAACTAAAGCCTCCCTCAATCCTCTTTCCCCTGCTGCTTTTTGTAAAGGAAAATGCACACATACAAAGTCACTGTTATAGCCTTGAACTCCAGCAGGACTCACACAGTCTTCCCAAAACTTCTGCACCCCTCCAATTCCTAAGAACCAGCACCAGACAATAAAGTGGCACTGAACTCATTCTAGGAGTTTTCAAAGCAAGTAACACACTTTTACAACTATAATCACATACAGTCACAGAAATCTAACTTTTATGGATCAGGAAGCATTTAAGAAATTAAACAATTCCTCAATAGCAGGTTCTATCTGAAACACCAAATACTTGACTGACTCTCACCTTTATTCTTAAGTAAGTTAAAAGTAGTGTCTCAGATTCCAGCTCTTCCGTTAAATCACAGGAATCAGATTCCTTCAGAGAAGAAGAGAATACACTGCATCAAGTTTGGTATTAAAGTAATTCTTTTTTTCAGTGGTCAAATAAATTACCAGTTTGTGCCTGGCATCATCACCAGCAATACAGAGAAGTATGGGGTTGTAAACAACTCATGTTCATTAATTATACCTACGAGATAAGGTGATAGAACTAAACAGGAGAGGAATGCAAAAAGAATCCACCTGGGGAGATTCTATAATTGGAACAGATTCTGCACCAGAGAGAAGCAAAGTTCTGGTCAGTATTCAGAGACCTGATAAACAAACCACACATTGCCAGCAGCAGAACTGACTTCTGCCAGGAGGGTTTAGATCAGCCCAGGACCTCAGTTGTAATCCAGATTAAAGAGAAAGAAACCCTTCATTTTGCACATTTCAAAATAAACATCTTTACAAATGAAAGCGGTGAGACTCACTGCTGCTGTGCTTTCCTGTGTCTCTGCATCTTCTTCTTCAGAAGATTCTGAACAGTCACTCTTCTTGAGGACAGTTTTATCTGTAGCACAACAAAAAAAGTCAGTGCTCTCTTCTGCCAAGGTCTACGGGGTGGGTCAACAAACCCTCAGGTTCTTTAAAGGCAGAGATAATTTCAGAGTTATGATGTGCCCCAGTAAAGAAGACTTGTGCTCTGTTTCTGGCTCTGATACACTCATGAGCAGACATGGATCATGTCAGCATTTAGCTTTAAGTGACAGTTACAGATGGGATTCACTTTTCAGAAGAGCTGACAGTCCAACACCCACCTGTTACAGGAACAAAGACTTGAGAGCACTTCATTCTTTAATTTTTGATCTTCAACAAAACCAACCCAAAAGATACTACAAATCCAGAGGTTAATTTAAACCCTAAAGGCCTTGGCACCTCTGCTTAAGGACACCTGAAACAACATTCACTTCATTTAACAAAATCCTTTTGTGGGTATACAAGGACACAACGATTTCTTATCACCACGTTTCAGCACATACATCAAAAAATAATAAAACCAGAAATGGAGTGTAAATGGAAGTGTACCATTGATAGCTGAGAGATCAAGGTCCGGTCTTCTAATTTTTTCTTCATCTACTAAGGTGGACTGCAAATCCCCTTTCTCTAAGATACTCTGACTTAAGCTGTGGCCAGCACCTGTGAAAAGAAGCTGTTATCAGATTAAAAGAACTAGAACTGCACAAATTCACAAGTACATGTTGTGGAGGCCCAGAGAAGCTGATTTTAGCCACAATCCCCCTCATCTCAGGCCACATCATGATCTGAAAAAATGCTGCTTAAGCCTCAACCTTGGACAAAGCTCCTCTTGAGCTAATCAGAAACACTGTTTGCAGGAACTGGTGCTCTCTAATGAGCACCTGCTTTCCAAAAGCCTTGGAAAATTCTTTTTCTTGAACCTTCAAAGAAAGTTATCAATGGAATTGCAGCCAGGATAGAAAACTGCTATGACCAAAGGCCAAAGTAAGACCCTCCAAGCTCTCAATTCCCAGAAGAAAATGGACTGATGTGTAATTCTCAAACACCTTGGAGCCAACCAAGGACTGTGGGTAACAACAGACAAGAATTGCTGGGAATAACCAATAACTGTTGGAATTAATAACACATGGTGAGAAAGATCAAGATTGGCTGGAGAAGGGTTGCTCCTGTTCAACATTCCCAACTCAGATTTGAAAAGGCAACATCATGATTTCCTCGTGATTTTCAAGTCAAGGCCTTACCAGAGAATTCTTCTGTAATTCTTACAAAAGAAATAAAATTGGACTGGTTTGCAGACAGGGATTTTCAGGCATTTACATTGGGTTTAATAGAAAGATTAAATTTAAAAAAAAGGCAGAGTAAAGGTGAGGGCATAGGAAAAGAACAGTTCAAAACCTTCTGCATAAGGCAGGAAAAATGATTTTAGGCAGCCCAAGCATTCAATTCTAGATCCAGCACCAGAGTTCACATCTCTTAATCTCACATCAAGCCTCTCAATTCCCATTTTTATACAAATAATAACTGGCAGAGATGCAAGTGATAAAAAATATTGGCATCTTAGAGCTGTTAAGAGTTTCAGAGGTTGGAAAAAAGAAAGAATAGTTTTTAAACACAGGTAAAACCTACCAACAGAAGTTTCATGTTTCTGAGAAAGAACTGATTTTGGTTTAGCTCCAGAAGACGGTGGGGCAGCACACAACGTAGAGGAACTTGCTGAAGCATCCTGGCAATCAACACACAAGTAATATAATCAGCACATAATCAGCAATGTATCTTCAACTCGAACGCTGACAAGAAACAGCTACAATCCCAAGACAGATCGCAAGACAGCTGAGTGCAGCCCCAAGCTCCCACCTGGTAGCACACACAGCTCCCTCACAACCCCAGCAGAGCTGGGGTTTTTTTGTTTTGTTTTTTTTTTCTCAGGTCTCGCTGCCCTGTGTCCGAACCGCCCCTCACACCATTTCTACCCTTAGCTGAGCAGCAGTCCAAGTACCTTCTGGGTGTTCTTGTTGTACTGCAGGTAACGAGACGGCACCGTTCTTCCTTCTGGAAAAGGGGCAAAGGCAGTTCAGCCGGGCCCGACAGGCGGGATGCTCCTCACCCCTCAGCCGGCTCGGATCAAACCCCTCAGCCAGCTCGGATCAAACCCCTCAGCCGGCTCGGATCAAACCCCTCAGCCGGCTCGGATCAAACCCCTCAGCCGGCTCGGATCAAACCCCTCAGCCGGCTCGGATCTGCCCCCTCAGCCGGCTCGGATCTGCCCCCTCAGCCGGCTCGGATCTGCCCCCTCAGCCGGCTCGGATCTGCCCCCTCAGCCGGCTCGGATCAAACCCCTTAACCGGGTCGGATCAAACCCCTTAACCGGGTCGGATCAAACCCCTTAACCGGGTCGGATCAAACCCCTTAACCGGGTCGGATCAAACCCCTCAGCTAGCTCGGATCAAACCCCTCAGCCAGCTCGGATCAAACCCCTCAGCCGGCTCGGATCAAACCCCTCAGCCGGCTCGGATCAAACCCCTCAGCCGGCTCGGATCAAACCCCTTAACCGGGTCCCCCCTCACCTCACCTTTTCGCCTGACTACAGCCGCTCGTCCGCCCGCCTCCTCCGTGCCGGGGTCTCTCCTGGGCGCAGACATCCCGCCAAGGTGGTGGCAGGGAGAGCGAAGGCGCCGGGCGGAGGTCGCGCCGCCTCAGCCCCCGAACCGCCTCAGCCCCGGAGCCGCCTCAGCCCCGGAGCCGCCTCAGCCCCCGAACCGCCTCAGCCCCGGAGCCGCCTCAGCCCCGGAGCCGCCTCAGCCCCGGAGCCGCCTCAGCCCCCGAGCCGCCTCAGCCCCGGAGACGCCTCAGCCCCGGAGACGCCTCAGCCCCGGAGACGCCTCAGCCCCGGAGACGCCTCAGCCCCGGAGACGCCTCAGCCGCCATGGCGTTTGAACCAGCGCGCCCGCGCAGTGCCGCCATGGGCGGTGGCCGCGGAGCGCCCCCTGGCGGCGCGGAGGGCCGAAAGGAGCCCCCTCGGCCTGAAGGGCCGCGCCCGGCGGCTGTCCCGGTTAAATGAGGCGATAAATCAGGGTCTGGCTGAGCCCGAAAGTGTTTTTGTTTTGGTTTGGTTTTTTTTTTCCTTCCGGCGTTTGGTGGGAGATGGCCGCTCTCTGCGGCGTCAGCTGGTGGAATCCAGATCTGGGCTTCTCGGGACAAGAAAGAGAAGGAGCTGCTGGAGAGGGTCCAGCGGAGGCCACAAAGGTGATGAGGGCTCTGGAGCATCTCTCTGATGAGGAGACACTGCGAGAGCTGGGCCTGGTTGGTCTAGAGAGCAGAAGACTGAGAGGGAATCTCATTAATGCATATAAATATTTCCTCCGTGAGTGGCAAGATAACGGTGCCAAACTCTGTCCACTGGTGCCCAGCGACTAGATGGGAAACAACGGCCATAAACTAAACCACAAGAAGTTCCACCTCAACACGAGGAAGAACTTCTTTCCATGGAGGTGGCAGAGCAGTGGAACAGCTGCCCAGAGAAGGCGTGGAGCGTCCCTCTCTGGAGACATTCTGAACCCACCTGGAGCGCTCCTGTGTCACCTGTTCCAGGTGACCCTGCCTGGGCAAGGGAGGGGGCGGTTGAACCGGGCGATCTGCAGAGGTCCCTTCCGACACTAAACACTCTGTGATTCAGTGAGCCCAAGCACAGTGCGCTCGGGAGCGCTGCCCCAGCGCTGTCACACAGCGAGCAGCGGGAGCTCTCCCAGCGCCGGGCGGCGACGCTCCCAGCCCAGGTTCTTGGGTTTTGACGGGAATCCGCCCACTGCCGCTGACAGACAGACAGACGGACAGACAGACAGACAGACGCACAGCACCTGGCTGCCCAGCTCGGGAGGGGGAATAACCCTGACCGGGTGTCGAACTCGCGTCCCCACGAACCCATTTCACCCCCATCCCCACCCCGGCCCTTTATCGGGGCTGCGCATGCGCGGTCCGCGCGCGGCTCTGAATGGGGCGCGCCCCCCCCACCCGGAAGTGGCGCGCGCGGGGCCTGTGGCGGCTCTGGCGGGGTCGGGGCGGCCGCGCTTCGGGACCGGCGCAGGTAACGGGCCCCGCGAGGCTCCCTGCCCGCCCTCCTGCTCTCCTCTGCCTCCTCCTCTTTCGCTGCGGGCGACCCGGCGCTGCGGTGGCGGCCGGGGCTGTGAGGGGTTCTGTGCCTTGGGGCAGTTCCGAGGGGGTGCCGGGACTGGGTTCTGAGGGGGTGCCGGGACTGGGTTCTGAGGGGGTGCCGGGGGTGGGTTCTGAGGGGGTGCCGGGACTGGGTTCTGAGGGGGTGCCGGGACTGGGTTCTGAGGGGGTGCCGGGACTGGGTTCTGAGGGGGTGCCGGGACTGGGTTCTGGTGGCGTGTCTGGGCTTGTGAGGGGCTGTGCGAGGGTCAGTGCCGTGGGGCAGTCCTGAGGAGGTACCTGCGGGTCGGTGCCGGGCGGGTGGAGCTGTGGGTTGGTTCTGAGGGGCTGTGTGTGGGGTGGGTTCTGGAGGGGTGTCCGAGGGTTCGTTCTGGGGAAGCTGTGCGGGGGTCGGTGCCGTGGGGCGGTTCCGAGGGGGTGTCTGGGGATCTGTTCTGAGCGGGTCTCTGGGGGTCGGTGCCAAACCGGGGAGAGCCGCGATCTCCTCCGCAGCCCTCCGGGGCTCGGGGCCGGAGCAGTTCCCCGGGTCGCCCCCGGAGCGGGTCCCGGCGGAGCTGGTGCCGTGCCCGGGTGCGGGGCTGCACCGTGCGGGGGTCCCTGCGGTGCTGCTGGGCTTGCTCTGCATGTGCCGTGGCCGAGGAGCTGGAGGTGCCCCGGGGAAGGGATGTGCCTGATGCCGGGCTGTGCCTCCTTTCTCCGGGGCAGACCGGGCCGCTGAGCCGGGCACGGTGTGACTTCCACCTCCTGTTCCTCCCGTCTTTCAGCCGCGCAACCTTCTGCTTTTTTTCGCCTCTGACTCTCGGTATGAACAGCCTGTAACCTTTCCTACAAATATCTCAGCATCTTTCAGTAGTTTCGTTCAAACTCTCGGAGCCCTTTTGTTTGCGTTTGTTGTTTTTTTGGGCAGCTGTTTTGACAGTTAGTGCTGCTGCCGTGCTGGGGTTGTGCTTTGTCGTCGTTGCCCAATTGATTCATGCCTCGAGCTGTGTGTATGCCGGTAGTGCTCAGGCTTTTTGGTAACCTTGGTTTTGCAATCTCTGGGAAGTAAAGCTTTTGCAAGCTGAGAACATCCTTTGTTACATGTTTCTAGACTAGAAGTAGCACAGTACTGCCCTGACTCATGACCCTCCTGACCCTACAGTTGATATAGGTGTGTGTGATACTAATGTAAGATGACTTCCCAGTGTCATTTTTAACCTTGTTTTCTACTACTCCTTAAATATTTCGGCAAAATTCTTACCCAGCTTTATTCGCTAGTCCTGTTTGTGAAAAGTGAGAAGCCCTGTGGGTGCAAACGAGCTTGGTGTTCTTTGATTTCACCTCGTGGAAATGGGTGGCAGTGGAGCAAAAGGGCTGGAGATGACCTCAGGCTTCTGGCAGATGCAATTAGCCTTTCAGAGATGTCATCAGCAGCCTCCCACGTTCCTCCTCGAGCTGGATTGGTATCGGGGTGTCTGCCGAGCTGTTTGCAAAGAGCAGTTTGTCAGGGGTAATTAGGAACTCTTTGATTTCAGGCCTGGGAGCTGGAGAACTTGCCCTAAAGTAACAGTGTGAGGTAACCCTGCGTGCTGGTTTGGGATGGTGCTGTCACACCCATCGGGTTTTACTGAGCCCTCGCTTAAAATCTTGTCAGGAGCAAATCCATTTAATGGAGGGGAAGCAGTTTGGGGCACTTTTAATGCATATTCAGATTGCCTTCAAGATGAATATTGGCTTTTTTTTCCAGAAAAGAGTTCATCTTGATTAGTTTGCCTTTGAACTGTGATGAGGTTCTCTGCCTGGTCTGTGTTTCAAGTCCCATATCTTGGTTTTCAGGATGATGCATTAAGGCCACTTCCTCGATCTTTAGTCTCATTAGCATAAGACTCAGGATGTACTGCAGAGAAGTTGTATTTGTAGAATTTTACAATTTGAGTTGGTTGGGGCTTGGTTTTGTTTTGTTTTTTTTTTTAACCCTCCTTGAACGTTTGTCCCAACAAAAAGCTTCTCCAGAAGTTGGATGTTGTGGCTTCTGCAGTGACAGAGCAGCACGAGCACAGTGAGAAGACTCTCAGCTCTGGGTTTTCCTTGGAAGAAACACTTCCAGGACTGAATAATTCAGGAAGAGTAAATGCAGCTGATGAAAAATTTAAATGAGAGCACTGCTTTGTACAGACAGAGTTTTTCTGAGCACTGGTGATTCAAACATTAGACCTCTCGAATAATTCCATGTCTGAATAACTGTTTGACTCACATGCACATAATTCAATATTTCTGACGCTAAATATGGCCTTTCCCAGCTGGAAGGTCAAAAGGCAGCATTTGCATATTCTGGACATTAAAAAAGGAAAAGTTCCCAAGAAATGCAACAGCATTGGCTGCCCCAGCAGCCAAGGGAAGGAGTGAAAAATTCTGATTCCACAAAAAGCTTTGGTGGTTCAGAACTTCTTTGCGAGTTTGGAGGCTGAAGGAGTTTGGCACATTTCTAAGGGCCAAGGCCTGTTTATGGAAATACCAAGGAGAAGTAAAGCCTGAGATGCTGATAAGAATTTATTTTTTTAGTAGAAAGGACTAGCAGTGTCTTTATTTCAGAAAATGGAAATTCAGAGGTTTTGTCTCGAGTAGATTGTGTTTTCTTGGTGGATCAAGTGACTGAAGCGTGGCTTGTGGAGTCGCTTTTATTGAGGCTTTATTGTGTTGTGTCTCTGATTACCAAATGAAACTCAATGCAGACTCTAAAAAAATCTGCTCTTCCTTT
Organism: Pyrocephalus nanus; assembly: GCA_038380795.1. Classification (NCBI taxonomy): domain Eukaryota; kingdom Metazoa; phylum Chordata; class Aves; order Passeriformes; family Tyrannidae; genus Pyrocephalus; species Pyrocephalus nanus. The sequence continues at coordinate 3,183,240 of CM076287.1, read as the reverse complement.
AAAGGACAAGGATATTTAACAATAAAAGTGTTTTTAAAGGTATTTTTGACATGCACGTGTTTTGTTCACACCAAAGTTCAACCCCAGGTTTCTTTAACAAGTTTCTCATCGATGTAAATGCAGATTAGAGCAGTGAAATCTTGACTGCCTTTGCTGACAGCTGTAATGCTGTTAAGGATAAAATGAAAAAAACTGTAGAAGGTGGTAGAATAGTCTCCAAAATTCTTTTGGTTTATGTTCTTTACCTCTGTGTGGAGTTGTTTTGCCTTCATTGCCATTTCCTCATCAGTGTTTTCATTGCCCCTGAATCACACTTGCATGTACATCTGTAACTCTGACATCACACTTTGGGTAAGGTCATAAATGTCATAAATAGACTTTTAATGTCCCTGGAAAGCCTGATAAGGCTTTCCTTGTCCTCAGGTGGGCACTGAGTCACTGGGAGGGAGGTCTCAGTGCCTGGGGGGGTTTGAGGGTGTGGGTTGGGATCTCTCAGGGAACTGAGGAGGAACTGCCTGCACCAAAGGTGATTTCTTTGCCTTTTTCCTGTGTTACCCATTGCAGCCCAGCTTCTCCTTTGCCAGGCACTCTGGGGCAGCAACTTCCCTGCCAGGGCTGATTACAAAGTGTAGTTACAAACGTGTTGTAATTCTGTGTGTTCCATTCACAACTCCTCCTTTTGGAGCAGAAAAAAATGAGGGCTTTTAGTTAAAAAAAAACTCCAAGGGCCTAAAATTTAGATGTAATTCCAATCAGCGGAATTTTTGGTAACCAAGGAAAACATTGTGAAGTGTTTTTTGCTAAGTAATCTACAGATGCCTGGAATATTGGGAAAATTTAAAATTAATTCTGCTCAACTAACAGCACCTCCTGTCCTTCTGAGGTGAGGTAGGACCAGAGTCTTTGCTTTACCTGCACTGCACAGTTAATTGTGGAAATTTTAAGGTGTCTCTGTTTTTTGCTGGGAATTCCTTGCTTTGGAGATCAAGGATGGGTCATAGCTGGATACTTTTGCAATTGCTGAATGTTTTCAGTTTGCTCAGACAGAACAGCCTCTTTTGGGGGTGGCCATTGGCAGTTCTGGTGTTTAGGAATATTATTGGCCAAGTTACCTGGGATCCTTTTGTGCTGAAAACTGCTTGGTGAGCAATGGGAGAAGCTTGAACCTCTCCATTTGAGGAATGCAGCAACTGAAAATGGGAAGAACTGGAATATCATACAGTTCACCCTCAACAATTTTGCTGTAATGGTGGCTTTCCCTTTTTAGCTTCGCTGTGATTCACTGACTAAATATGTGGCTTCAAAATATGGCCTTATTTAAACTAAACAGATCCCCTGCACTGATTGGGGTGAAATTTGTTGCTGTGTTCTGAGGTGGACAGTGCTGGCTGATTAAAAAATTAATTGGAGTCTTGAAAGCCCTTACAAAATACCATCAAAATTATCACATAGAGTTGGAATTTTTGGGTTTTCTATTAAAATTGTGTGAGCAAAAAGTGAAGCTACAGATTTTTATCCCCTGGGCATTGGAAAGGGGCTTCTTGTAAGAAAGGGTATTGAAAGAAGTTGAGGTAACTGCAGAATTTCCATCTGCAGGCAGAACCCAGCAGTGGTGGTTGGGCTGCAGGGTTTGCATGGTTTCAGTATTACCTTCTCTCTTGTATTTCTCCTTTTTCTCCCAGTATTCACTGCCTGTGCTGCCTTGATGAGCCAATCACATTGAATAATTATTTCAATTGATTAAAATTTCCCCACATAAAATTAGAAGGAACCATTGCCATCGTATCTTCAGACCATTCTTGACATAAATAAGAGGATGCTACTTAATTAACTCTTCTAATTGTGAAGCACGTTTGTAACTGAGGACTGGCTGATTTTTTTTTTCCAAAAAGAGCTTGTGGTCAGTGAAGTTTTTGCAGTGCAGTTTAACCTTCTGGTGACGTTTATGTCTTGTGTTTGCCCGAGTTTGTTTGGCTTCAAATTCCAGCCGTGTCAAATTTGTCCTCCAGACTGGAGGTTGTTCCTGTGCTGCAGATCCCGTGCAGGGCCTGCCTCTGATAACAATTCCTCTGGGAGCTCCTTACAGACAGGGCTTGCAGAGTGTTTGGCTCTGAGGGGGGCATTTCCTAACACATTTTGTTGTTGCTGTTGTTGTTGCTGCTCTTATCTCAGCTTTTAATTGAATTTTGGGTTTATCCTTGATGCTGTACTGGTCACATATCTTCAGAGTGCAAGGGTAGGATGGGTGTCTAACAAAATATTAATTAATGGCTATCTGGGGATCATATTCCCTGGCATGCTTGTGGTGTTCCATTAGAACACTGTGTTTGAGTGATGGATTGTTTCTTGGATAAATTTGAAGTTATCTATCTGTAAACTGGGTTGAAATTTGTTTAGCATTTATTTCCTTGCACCTGTACTACTGACCTATATGATTGATTTAACTTCTTGGTTTCTTGCTGCCTTCTCAGTGTCTCTTCATCAGTAACTCTTTTCTTTCCTTTTAGAACCATCATGAAAATGTTTACTTTGATGCCAGGAATGTAACTTCACTAGGAGCTAATCCTCCAGTTACTTGAAGATACCCTGTCCTTAGTTGAATACTGGGACTCATTAGGTAATCAACTTAAAATCTGTTTACTGATTGCTCTTCTGCTTTTATGTTCCAGTTTGTGGCTTGAAATATTGTTTAGTGTGAAGCCTGAGGTTTTCTCTTTTGGAGCAGGATTGTCAGCAGATAAATTTGATATCCTCCCTAAGGAAATCACCAGTAGCTGCAGACCAGCAGGTTTTCCTCAAGCCTGTGCAATGATGAGACATTGTCAGACAGCAGAATTGAATTTTCCAGTTGTGCCCACCTGGGCAGACCCTCCCAGCTGCCACAATTGCTGCTGGCTGTGAGGGCTTTGTCCCTTTGCAGAGCAGTGACATCTGCATTCTGGTTTCCTCTTTCCAAAGCCTGAGCTGGGATCTTGAGCAATGTCCCACATTCTGGGGGGTGACACGAAGCAAGCTTAGGAAATGTGTTAATAAAGTCCCAGCTCAGCACCGAGGAGCAGCTCCTCTGGGTGGGCAAGAAGCTGCTGCCACGTTTTGTAGGGAGCTGGTTTGGCCAAAATGCTTACTGAGGGCACTTCCTCTATCTCCCCAGACTGTGTGTCTGAAACTCATTGCTGGGGGGTGGAAAAAGGAAGTCTGCAAAAGGCTATCTCCCCTCAACTGAGTGGCTTGGGAGGAAAATGGTCACTGGTGTTCTACTTTTGTGCCTGAGCTCCAGACTGATCTTCCCCTGAGCAACAGTTGGCTGTAGATTCTGCTGTGTGTCAAGGTCTGAGCTGTTACAGATTAAGAGAGTTTAACACTTGCACTTCAGAGATACTTCTGACTTATTTGCTGGTCAGTGATAATTCCAGGAAGTGAGGAGGGGACTCTCCAGCCTTCTGGATGACCAGCACTTGCAATCACCCCTCCTTAATGAACAAAGAATGGAATTTAATGGGGGAAAAACCCCATTCTTGGGGGGATCACAGCGTTTGGTCAGAGATGTGCTGTGGTTTGCCTTGCCATCTGTGGCTTGCTTGGCCTTCCTTTTGATGAGTAGCCACTAAAAACGATTTAACTTATCTAACAGTGTCTTCTGTGAGCTCTGTGTTCCTTTAAACACAACTCCCTCCTCAGAGGCTGTTGGTGAGGCACAACTATGTCATATGTTCTGTGAAGTGATTCATTCCTTGCAGTGGAAGTGGCAGCTTAAAATGCCTCCAACTCTGCTGATTTTAATTTGAAATGATTACTCTCTGTGGCCTTGCACAAGTTCCTGTGCAGTTGTTTAGTGGCAAAAAGTAACTTCTTTGGCATTTCTCTGCCTCTCTCCTCTTTCTTTTTTTTTTTTTTTTGGTCTTTAATGTATTTGGCATCTGAGTGTAAAATTAGAACACTTTGTTCTTGAAACAAAAATTGAACTGCTATTCTGGATGTGAAGCTTTACAGACTTAAAACAAAGGGATGCTTCATTATCCCCCACCTTTTAGTACCCCTTGAGGAGCAAATAAAGTGTTGAGCTAAAGCAGCATGAGCAGCTCAGTGCTGATGATCTGCAGGCAGCCAATCTCAGGTGAGAGAAAAATCAGAGGAAAAGGCAGAGACAGTGACTGGCTCTGGTTAGCAGTGAGGAAGAGGTTGATTCTGAGGCTGCTGATAGGTTAGGTGATAGGAGGGAGATGTCTGGCCTGCACTGAGGCTGAGAGGAGCAAAAAGCAATCATGGTGAATGGATTTCTCATGGATGAGGTTCCCAAACCCACTGGAGGGGGAGTTGATGTGATGGGGTATAAAGGCCTGGGAATGAAGTGGGTTCTTTGGCATCTTGTTTACTGCTGAACAGTAGTTGCAGTAGGACTAGTTTTGCTTTGTTGCCTAAAATGGAAGATGAAAGGCAGAAGGATGTGGTTCACTCAAGTGAATTGAGCAGCCTCCTGTCTGTGTGAGTGATGTGTTGTCCAAGAAATCCTGGGGTGTGTCGGGGGGAGCCAACAGCAGCCTTTGCTCTGCTCAGCTCTGGGCTCTGATCCCTTCAAGCTGAGTGGGATATCTTGCACCTCCCATGAAAACAGGTTAGGTGGGGGAAAAGAGGAGGGGAAAAAAAGGTGGATCTCAGTGTCAGAACCATCTTCCTCCTTGCACTCATGCACTGATCCCTCTGCCACTGAACTGTCTCTGCTGAGTTAGGAAGTGACCACAAACCCTCTTGCTACATCAGCTTGTGCAGCTCTAAGGGAGAGTATGTGGGAGGTGGATGAATGTTCCTGTGACCATCCAGTGATCCAGTGCAGGGAAAGCAGCTGGATTAAAAACCAACCTGGGCAAACAAGGAAGTTTGAATTTGGATGTTTCTCCTGGTTGATTTTTGCTTTGCTCTATGAATGCTTTTGCTGCCAGAACAGGGAGGAAGGGGTGGCATGGAATAAAGGAAAATAAAGGAGGATAAGTACTGTGACAGTTATCCATTCATGAGATATGCCAAACAGGCTGCTTGGAGTAACATCAGCAATGTGCAGATAGTGCATTTGTTTTTTAATAATTTAATTATGCAATAACTGTATTCTCATCCTCCAGAAAATACCTAATACCTCCTGTACACACTTTTAAACACCTGATTTTTTCATTTTTCCTTTTTTTTTCCAGACAATGGGCACTGCACACTAAGCAGGGGTGGCAGACTGAAGCCCATCTGGGGACAGAATGAGTGTAAAAGATGCTGACAGTGCAGTTTGCCAGGCAAAGGCAGCCTATAACCTCCAGATTTACCCCCAGCTCTCCACAGAAAGCGCTCCCTGCTGCAGAGTGACAGCGACCAAGGACAGCACCTCCTCAGATGTCATCAGGGATGTGATCAGCATCTTGAACCTGGACGTGTCCAAGCATTACGTGCTGGTGGAGGTGAAGGAATGCGGGGGGGAGGAGTGGGTGCTCGACATCAACGACTCCCCCGTGCACAGGGTTCTGCTGTGGCCTCGCCGCGCTCAGGACGAGCACCCCCAGAAGGATGGCTACTACTTCCTCCTGCAAGAGAGGAACACCGATGGCACCATCAAGTACGTGCAGATGCAGCTGCTCTCCAAGGAGACGGATGCCCGCAGGTTGGTGGAACGGGGCTTCCTTCCCTGGCACCAGGAGGACTTTGATGACTTGTGCAACCTCCCCAACCTGACAGAGGCGACGCTCCTGGAGAACCTCAAGTGCCGCTTCCTAAAGCACCGAATTTACACTTATGCAGGAAGTATCCTGATTGCAATTAACCCCTTCAAGTTCCTGCCCATCTACAATCCCAAATACGTCAAGATGTACGAGAATCATCAGCTGGGGAAGTTGGAGCCTCATATTTTTGCCATTGCTGATGTGGCCTATCACACAATGCTTAAAAAACATGTGAACCAGTGCATTGTTATATCAGGTGAAAGTGGGTCTGGGAAAACCCAAAGCACAAACTTTTTAATTCACTGTCTCACGGCTCTGAGCCAGAAAGGGTACGCCAGTGGTGTGGAGAGAACCATCCTGGGAGCTGGACCAGTCCTGGAGGTAAAGCTGTGCTCAAACTGCCTTCTGTGAAAACTGGGGCTTGAGAACTTCAAATAACTGCTGCTGAATGCTGCTTTTGAGTCTCACCCCCTCGGTTTAGGCTTCAAATGTCACTGGTTTTGGGCTTGTCACTTGGTTTAGGCTTAAATGTCACTGGGCTGCTGTGGTGTTTGGCAGCCTTGCCCGACTGCTCCTAATTGATTTTCCTTAACTTGTCCTTCTGTTCAGTTGACTTCCTGTTGCTTGTAATTTATATGTGACTTATTTCCACCACTGAACACTCATATTCTGTGGGACAGGGGTTATACCTGTGTTTTCCATCTGAAAGCTTTGAGGGCATTTGAATCGAATTGTCAGCAAATGTTTTTATATAAAGATTGTTCCACCCAAACAGCAAGTGCTTGGTGTGATCCTGCCTTTGTGTGTGAGCATGTCCTGCAGCATTTGGCTGAACTGACTTCTGGAGAGATTTATTTCCTTTCTACAACTGTTTTGAAGAGAGCATCGATTTCAGTTGAGGAGAAAGTGGCAGTCTGGTTGGGCTTTTAATTATCGCAGCATTTCCAAGAGAAAGCAAAACTAAACATGTGAGAGGAGAGGGCACAGCTGGTACTGCATTAGGTAACAGCAGGGCAAACTTGAACTGATCTCCCTTTGATTCTCCCAAAGGAAAAACCTCTGGAAGTGTGGATGGGTGTAAAGGTCAACCCTAATAAAATCTCCAACAGCAAAGAGCTTGAATGCAGGCAGTGGAATTTTTAGGTTTCAATAGTTTCAAATGGAACAGCACTGTCATAAAGAGAAGTTTAGGCTTTTTTCAGAGCTTTTCTGTAAAGAATGAGGAATATGTGCAAGTTCTTTTTTGCCTTGCTTTCTGCTGCTTGAAAGAAGAAGTAAAATTGAGGCTTGTTGGTTGCTGGAGTTCACATTTGCAGTTCTAAACAGAAAACAGGAAGGGGTCACTGTGGAAAGCCCTGTTTGATCAGCTGATCTTGCTGCCTTTGATAAATTTAACTGTTTCAGATCCTCCTCTGCAGACACGGTGCAGCTGTGTCAAACCAGGCAAAGATGTAAAACCCTGAGTGTCTGTCTGTCTGCTCAGGGTTCACCACTCCAGTCCCCAGCTCTGCTGGACTGCAGGTCAGGGTTGTGTTTGTCTGGGGATGTTCATGAGGAGATGCCTGTGATTTCCTGCTCTGAGATTGTTGTCTTAAGTACCACAATTACTTCAGGCTTCCACTGAGCATTTAGGAATGATTTTCATGAGGAAATAGTCTTGTTATCTGGAAATCTGATAAGTGACTGAAAGCTTAGCTTGCAGACTTGCCAGTTAGATTCTAGCATGTTGTCTAAAATGAAATTCTCAGAAGTTTCTTTATCTGCTTCTCTGAGGGTGTTTTGTCAGTCAGAGTTGAATCAGTGTAAGCCTCCCAAATATTCCAAAAGGTAATAGATTTCGACAACCGAATGTACAAAATAGTCACATCTGAATCCTAAAATATCTTTCAGAATGGAACGTATGTGGATGTAAATTCAGGATTAGAATATAAGAAATTAAAAGCAGTCACCCTGCTTGGATTCAGCAGAGTGGATTCAGCTGACAGTCAAGTTCCAAGTTTCCCAATTCCAGTCACTAAGCTTCATTTATAAAATAAATAAAAAAAAAAAAGTCCAACCTTGCTCCTGGGGAGGGATGCCCAGAAAGCTTCCACATTGCTTTGTGGAAGTTCCTGCAAAGTCCTGCCAGAGCTGGTCATGTTAAATCCACCCCTGCTGACTCACTTGGTGTTTTACTGGAGGGAACTGAAGTGCTACGAGGGAGTTTTTCTGACATGGATGTGTCAGGGGATTTTTTGCAGTGTGCCCAAACTATTTGAGAATGTTCTGTGTTGATTTTGAAGTTTTATTCTGAGTGCTCATCAAAGCTGACCGTGCACTCTTGACTAAAAACCTTTGTGATGTAGAAGTGGGTTGTGTTTTGGGTCAGAACTTCCTCCTTTCAGCGGTGTAAAAACGGGGCTGTTTCTAAGCTGACCTCCTGCAAAAGTTCAAGGGGTTAAAGCACAGAGAGGGCTGAGCACACTTAGGGTGGTGTGGAGGTGGATCCCTAATTTTATTAGTGCATGCTTAGGGAACTTGGAAACATTTTTTACTGTGCTGGCTCCTTCATCTGTGTTCAAACCTCCAGGTGATTTGCTGATGAACTGTCATTAATATTTCAGCTCCTGGCTCTCAGTTTTTAACTTTGAAGGATGGACTTAGAGCTGTCTTTGTCAAACATTTGGGAAATGAAAGATGTTGCTACTGAGTGCAGTTAAACATTCAATCTGCTCTCAGCACAAGTGCTGTCACATGGGCTGGGGAGAGGAAGATGGTCATGGGTCAGCTCTGATTCTCAGCTGCTTCCTGCTCAATCTCAGCTGTTTCTGAGGCTCCTGCTGGGGGATCTGACAAGCAGAGCTCAATTCCAATAATTCTGATGACACTTGGCACTGTTTGCAGCTTTCTAGAGAAGAGGAATCCAGGGCTGGGGCCTTGCAGGGTACAGTGATGCTGCAGCCCCAGCCTGGGGTTTGTGCTGCTTTTTAACAGTTCAGGAGACATTAAATTGTTTTAACTCTCAGATTAGGTTGGTTTGGATTTTTTAATTAACTCTCAGGTTGGTTTGGATTTTTTAATTACATCTCCAGGCTAAGGGAGATCATCTCTAGTGAAGAGCAATTTCTTTAAAACCAGTGAGAAGAGAAATATAAGCTCCTTTTTAAGATACTCCTAACTTTTTCATCCTTTTCTAAATCTAGTAATTAAAGTACAGTTCCCTGACTTGCAGTTTTGCCTTCTTGTATTGACTGTTAAGTTCAATTCACTAAAAAAGAATTTACATTGGGGATCTATTATTTGGGTCAAATTTGGAATAGTGAACCAAACCTTGGGGAACAATTACTTGGGTCAAATTGGCAATACTGAATCAAACTGGGAGTAGTGAATCAAAGCTTTGTTTATTTTACAGAGTCTCAAACAAGAGAATCAAACCTTCCCCTGCACACTGAAGAAGTTTCCAATAAACTTATATTTTCCTTTCCTAGAGGAAAAACGTCTCAGCTGCCTGTTTTGGCTACAAAATGCACAGTGTGCAGTGGAAGACTCTGAATTTCTTTTGGAAACCTAAATTTAACTTATTCTTGGAGCCAATGAATGTAGTAAAGTGGCAGGGGATTGAGCAAGGGGCTGGGAACATGTGGGGAGGGAATGGAGGGAATTGGAGCTTTGTCTTCTGGCAGCAGAGCTTGTCTTGTCCTTAATTGTAGCCCTCAATATCCTGGGTTTTATTTACCTGTAGAAAGTTTTATGCTTTCCCAGTTCTGTGGAAACCAGAGTGAAGCCATTTGTAGCTCTGTTTTAATTATGACCTTCCCTCTGTGCTGGTGGCTTTGGGAATAAGATGGACTGAAGCTTCAACTCTGATTTTCAGCTGTGTTTACCATCAAAGCCTGCACATGCATTTTGTGGGTGTAGCCTGAGATTCTATTCCAGGGAAAGTGGTTGTTTTAAACATTTATCTGCATGTGTTTGTTTTAAGAATCAATCAGAGGAGGAATGGAACTTCCTTTCTGCAGTTGCTTGGATTTTAGTTGATTTTCTTCTTAGTAAAAATTTGTTGTTGTTGCTTTTCCCTGCTGGGGAAACAAAAAATCACCTGGTCCTTTTTGCCTCTTCCCATGCTTGGAATTCCCTGGAACATCCCCCAGCAGGTGGAACTGCAAAGTGACCCCGAGCACTGGCTGAGTGGGGACTTCCCAGCATGGTTGTGAAGAGCCCTGGTAAAGCAAGTCCAACTCCAGGGAAATCATTCCCCCTTCCAGGGGGTGGAATTTGAGCCCTCCATGCCATTTGGCAGGTTGGAAGATGGAGCTGTGAGGTGCTGGCTCTGTCTGTGATTTACATGGGAACTCCAGGAGCTTTTTGGGCAATTCTTAGGAATTAATTCAATGAGATTTTTAGCTGTGTGGCAGGAGGGGGAGCGTGTCTCTGGCTTGGTTTGGGGTGGTTCTTCTGACAGCAGATAAAAGGAGACTTTGATGTTTTCCTGAATACTCTGAAATCTGTCAGTGCTGGAGGGGTTTGGAGTGGCAGATCCACTTTCTGCCTCTTGCATTCCAGGCTGGGAAGATGGCTTGGATGACTTCCTGCTTCCTGGAATAGGCTCTGATTGCTGCTGCCCTTGCTCTGCTATTTTTGCCTCACCCTCTCATGTAGCTGGTGCTGTGCACTGGAGTCATTTTGGGTCAGTTTTTTTGGGTTTAGCTGTCTCCAGACTGACTCCCAAGGGAAAACAGTAAATGGGTTTGCTTGGATAAAGGATTATTTCTCCTTACCTGGGATTCTCTTGGCCCCTCACATCTTCTGAATGTATTTTGTACTAATATATGGAAGGACCTGGTAACAGTGATTAAAGTTAAATGTAAAAGCAACAACAAAAAATTCCCTACCCAAAATGTTCACTGACTTGGAATGTTCTGTAAAAAGCTGTAGATGCTAAAGGCTCTTCTGAGGAAAGCATTCATGCAAACTTTCCTAAAAACTGTTAATATTAGGTCAGCTTTTAAGAATTTGCTGTGTGCTTTGACCAAATACCAGACACATGAGATCACAAGAGCTTTAGTTTTAAACTGTATTCATTGCTTACATGAGTAATCACCAAGAAAAGTTTATCAGGAAGCCCAAGTTATGGGGTTTCTTAACTCTGTAGTGCCAAAAATTAGTTATTACAGAATAATGTGGCAGATGTAGCTGCACTGTGGTTTGGTTTCTTGGCTGGAACCAGTGAGCTGATGGGTGACTGGTTAGAAAACTTTAGAAAAGGAGGGTTTTGTGGGATGAATTTGCAAGTCCATTATTCTGCAGTCTGGCAAAGCTCACTCCAGCAGATTTCCCAGGGCACAGAATGGGAAGTTGGAGGGTGTTTGACACAGAGCCTGACTGAGCCACCGTCCTGGAGAGGAGCAGGGCTTGGATTTCCAGAGCTGGGCTCGTCCTGGAGAGGAGCAGGGCTTGGATTTCCAGAGCTGGGCTTGGACCACGGGACTTTCAACTTACACTGCTGGTTTGGTCCCAGGAGGAGCTGACCTGGATTTTCTACATATGTTAATGTGTATGTGCATGCAAGGTGGGCTCTGAAAAGAGAAATCTGGGTGATCCTTTGTTGGATGGAAGCTCCAAAAAAGATACTGATGGCTGGGCAGTGCTTGCTTTGAATAATCTGAGAGGGGGTGCTGTTGGTGCTGGCTGTGTGTCTTGGAAAATCCAGAGGCTGAGCTCAGCTACCTGGGAGATCTGGGACAAATCCTGTCCCTCCAGCCATGGGTAAGCACTTCTAGTTACAAATCCTGTCTCTTCAGCCACTGCTGGACACAAATCCTCTCCCTCCAGAAGCCCTTCTGCAGTTACAGCACAATCCACCTGCACAGGAAGAGCTCCTTTAGCTTGTTCCTTTAGGTCAAAAATAACAGTTGCCTGAAGAATTCTGGACGTTCTCCCAGTTTCTAGGAAGTTTCTCATGCTCTCTGAACATGAGGTGGAAATCTTGTAGCAGAAAGAAAGGTGGGAAGCTGGGAGAATCTGTTTGGGAATTAGTGATCCAGGAGTTCCACTGCAGGGTGGCTGCAACCCTTGAGGTGCTTTGTTAAAAATAGCCCCAAAACCAAAAGGAAAGGGAAGGCTTTCAGTATACAAATAATCTTGACTGTCCTGAAAATTATTCCCCGTGGAAATACAACAAAATTGGGCAGTTTTGTGTGTAAACAGCTCAGTTCTGTGCTGTCTGCAGTCCTTGTCCCTCCTGCTCCAGATGTGTGTGTGTGTGGAGGAACAGGGTGGCATTTCTGGGCAGTCATGCCCTGACTGTTCTATATTAGGGAGGAGGATTTCCTAATGGAGGCTTTAATTATCCTTGGAGCTTGAAGAGGAAATATCTGTGGCAGGAATTGCTGGGGATGGCCTGCCCTGAGCAGGGTGTTTTTGCAGTTTACATCTTCCACAGGGTTTGTGCTCTGGGTGCTGCATTGCCTGCTGATGGAAAAGGGTGGAACACACAGTTAAGAGCTGATAAAGTTAAGGACATTCCCAATAACTAATTCTACTGGACTTTTAGATGTAATAACTTACTTTTATGGTTCTTAAGCATGGCTCATGCTGAGGGTATTTTGTGTTGTCAGAGGACTCATGAGCATTAGAGATGCACAATTAGGGTTTGTGCCATACCTATTTCCCCCCCCTTTCCTAAAACCCCAAAATGAGACCACATTTTTTGGTGTTGTGTAGCTGAGTAACTGCCCAGTGAGTGAGTGGTTCTGTAAACCAAAGTGGGTTTGTTTGTCTTTCTCCTGGTTTTTTTGAATACACAACTTGGGCTAACTTTATAAATGAGATCTGAACGTTTCTGTCTCACTTAAATTAAAAATGGGGAATAGGATGTAGCTTGTGGTTTTTTGTAGGGGAGAGGCAGTTTCCTGGTATTTGTGCTGCCTCCTTCCAGCTGAATATCCTCTCTAAGGCCCTAATTGTTAGGGATTGAGGCTGATTTGTGCTCTCCAGCTGTGATTGCCTGTCTTAAAATATCTGAATGTGTTATTCCCTTCCCTCAGTCCTTCAAAATATTATTGCATGAGGCAAATAATAAACATATATAGATGTGTGAGGAACATGGGGGCTTCCTGAGCTGCCTTTTTGGTATCCATGTGCTGCCATTTCCATGCAGAGTATTCCAAGTTTATATTGGAAGCTGATGGGGGTCTGGACAATGGACAGAAGAGCTTGGAAAGCTGGCTGTTGACACATTAAGTTTAATGAAAATGAACTCATTTTGCTTTATTACAGGCATTTGGAAATGCAAAAACAGCACATAACAACAACTCCAGCCGTTTTGGGAAGTTCATTCAAGTCAACTATTTAGAGAATGGGATTGTCAGGGGGTAAGTACAGCCTGGGGTGCTCCTGGGGTGGTCTCTGTGCTTTGAGGGACTGAGGGAGCCTTTCTGGATATCAAATGTTTGAGAGTGTCTGACTGAGCTCTGTGGAATCATCAGGTCATTCATAATGTCCTCACTTTGCTGTACAACTGGCTCAGGTGAAGGATTTGCTGCTGCAGCTTTTTGGTAACACTCCATTTTGCACTGAAAAACAGAAGATCTGGATCTTGAAGAGGAGCTGGAGAGAAGTGAAATGAATTTGAGGAAGCCATGTTAAAGAAACAATTTAAACACCAACTGGAGAGATAAAGAAAGCAATAAAATCATTACTTTAATTAACTGAAATTGTGTGCCAACCATGAAATATCCTGTGCCTGCATTTGCCAGTCCTGCTGCACTGTGGAGTGTCAGGAGCCATCCCTGACCTTTGTGCTCCAGAATTCCCTGCCCTTGGCTCATTTTCGTGTTTGCAATCCCAGAAGTGCCTGGGAACTCTGTAACCACATTTGCTTTGAGTGTTCCCCTGAACAAGTTTGGCAGCTTTTCAGACCAGCTCAGGAGATTGGTACTATTTAAATACACTTGTTTTGTCTTCAGCAGGAGAAAAAGCTGCTCAGACTTTGGCCTCAGTGGTTGTATCCCCTGTAAAGAACTTTAAATCTCATTCAGGAGGTTCCTTTGTCACTCTGGGAGGGGATTTCTTGGGGGGGTTTGTAGCCTGTGTATTCCTGGTCAGATAACTGTTCATCTCCAGGGATAACACCTTGTTACCACTCCGTGTATCTTGTTTCTGTTCACAATTTTCCTTGCTTTGTCTGCTTGTTTCCAGTTATCTCCACCAAACCCAAGCACTGCAGATAGATGTCCTTAGGTATTTCTCTGTGTTCCAGTCATAATATAGGCCTACTGAAATTCCTGTTTGAGGTTAAGGTAGTGACTGAGTTATTCTCTTGCATATTTTGGTGCAGATCTCATTATTTGAACTCTCCTGGCAGTTGTTGCCTGATGTTTTCTGAAGTCTTTTCTTTTTTGCCCTCATGCTTTCTTCATTTTCTGGTGGCTCCTTAGGGCTGTTGTTGAAAAATACCTGCTTGAAAAATCTCGCCTGGTTTCTCAAGAGAAAGATGAAAGGTAAGAGATGAAAACAGTTTTTTCCAGAAGAATTCCAATCAGTGGAAGAGTTTTAAGAACATCTGAAGTACCTAAAATAAAAACCATTATTTTCATGAGAGAAATGTCTTGACCCTGCAGGAACTACCATGTCTTTTATTATTTGCTACTTGGAGTCAACGAGGAAGAGCGTAAAGAATTTCACCTCAAGCAACCTGAAGATTATTTCTACCTCAACCAGGTAACCAGTGCTTTGATAAGGTTTGTCTGCCAGTTGGGCCAAAGAAAAGCAGGACATATTATCCTTGTTTTCTTGTGATGTTTGGGCTTTGTCCTTTGCCTTTAGTGATGGGTCTCTCTCCACAGCATAACTTGAAAATTGAAGATGGGGAAGATCTCCGGCATGAATTTGAGAGATTAAAACAAGCCATGGAGATGGTTGGCTTCCTTTCAGCAACAAAGAAACAGTAAGTAGAATTCTTGAAGCTTTTGTTGCTGATAGTTGATGTTCCTGAGCTGCAGTGAGCTCTCTGTGTTGGCATCAGTAGGGAGCAAGGACACCTGAGTGTTCCAGTGCTTACAGACAAAGCCTTGGAGTAGAATTAGCCCTATTAACATGTTGTGATAATGATCTCCTAAGGACAATTCTTCTGAAATTCCATTTTTCTTCCTCAGGATTTTTTCCATCCTTTCAGCCATTCTCTACCTGGGCAATGTCACCTACAAGAAGAAAGCCACAGGTCGGGATGAAGGGTTGGACGTGGGGCCTCCTGAAGTGTTGGACATTCTTTCCCAGCTCTTAAAAGTAGAGTATTTCTCTTAATCCCTAATGGTTGATTTACCTGTTTGTCATGCTCTGCCTCAATGTTTCACTTGGATATCCCAGTTGTTGTATCTTGGATCTCCCTTTTTTGGTACTTCCACTATATTTGTCTTGTGGGAGGGGAAACAGATGAAATGGGGAAATTGTTTGGGTTAGAGATGGAATATAACCTGTCATGGAAATAGGATTTGTTTATTCCCCAGTAATAGAGCTGAGAGGAGTAAATTCAGTGTAGGTGTGTTCTTTGCCACCACAGGAAAACATCTGAATGAATCCAAGCTGAGAATAATTTAAAGAAGTTGTAAATGGATGATAAATGTGGATGTTGTTAAAGAGCTTGGGTTTCTGTGAGGAAGTTCTCTGTCCACTGTTGCTGTCAAATTACTCATTGAGGAGCTGGAGGGTGACAGTAACTCTTGTTCTCTCTTGTTTTGAAGGTTAAACGAGAAATCCTGGTAGAAGTGCTAACAAAAAGAAAAACTGTGACTGCTAATGATAAGCTTATCTTGCCATATAGTCTCAATGAGGTGAGTAGAAGAACATTACTGGAATGATTTTAAATAACTGAAACTTGCTTTTTTTGGATTAAAAAAGCTTAAATGGTACCCTTTGACACTGTGAGGGTGTTAGGAAAGTTAGAAGTTGGCATGAAAGGAAAAATCATGATTTTATTTGTCTCTGCTGGGATTGTAACCCAGGAGTGACACTGCTTTGAAACAGAAATGCTTTTCTTTATTTAAAGTTCTGAACATTGTTTGATCTGCAGGCAATTACAGCTCGGGATTCCATGGCCAAGTCCCTGTACAGTGCTCTGTTTGATTGGATTGTTCTGAGAATCAATCATGCACTCCTGAATAAGAAGGACATGGAGGAATCTGTTACAGTAAGTGTGAAGTGTCTCCTCAGACAATTCTTTGTGTCCTGAGAGCAGTGATGTGTTCAGGTGTCTGGGATAAATCCTGATCAAGAAGCCCATGGTAAATTTCTTGGTAATATTTAATCATCTCTGTTTTTACAATAGACAAAACTCTGAAATATTCAAATTAAATATTCAGGTGTTCAAAATCTGTCAGCTCAGACTGCAGTGCTTTCTGCACTGCTTGTCTCTTGGGGGTTAAGGCACTGTGTGACAGATTATTAACAGATTTCCATGTCTTCTTTTAGTGTCTGTCCATTGGTGTACTTGATATCTTTGGGTTTGAAGATTTTGAAACCAACAGTTTCGAACAGTTCTGTATCAATTATGCAAATGAGCAGCTTCAGTATTATTTCAATCAGCACATTTTCAAATTGGAACAGGTAAGGCACAAGAAATAAACTCGTTTTTATCAAGTGCTCCTGTATCATGCAGACCTAACCTCTCTTCTGCAAAACCCTGTGCCATAATTGCTTGAATATTTCTGGAAATCTTCTTACTTTTTTAACTTCTTGTTTCATTATTGCTTGTTATTTTTGAAAGTAGTGGCTCTGCTCATCCATTTAGTGCTCTGTGTGTACTCATGGTAGTGAGAGGGGGCTGGCACTGAGTTCCTGCTTGACTGCAGAAATTAGGACAACATTCATGTGACCTCAAGTGAAAGTGTGAACTTTGATATTAAAAGTCTGTAGGTGAGGTGGTTTTGCTTTGTTTTAGTGGTTTAATCAGTTTTTAAGTATTTAATAAATCTTTGTTGCCTCTCCCACCCAAGTGCATTTAGGGGAGACAACTGGCAGCAATTCTGAGATCCTGATGTTACTGGCATACATTGATTATTTGTTTGCAGATGGTATCATCTTACAGAGCACTTTGAGTGCTACAGGAGCCAACAGATCTGTTTCTGGACTCAGCTTTGGGGGGGTTTTGCTCCAGAAACTTGTAATTTTTCCTGCTTTGTGTGCAAATGTGGTTCTCAGGTCACTGCTGAAAGGGAGAAGCCATTCTGTAGTGTGTAGATAACTTTAAACAAGCATTTTAAAGAAAGGCAAATTACTGATCATCCAAATTTTGTGTGTAAACATAATGTTGAGGTCCCTGTTTTGTAACTTATGACAGAACTGGCTATCCAGGCTGACCAGAGTAAATAGTTGCATTGTCTTCTTTCTTTTTCTAATGCTGTTTTCCCAAATAAGCTTAATCCTTGAATGACCCATTTCCTGTATCTCTTGCAGCCTGAGGGCCCTCAGGGGGATCTCTATATCTTTTTAAAGAAAGGCTTTTTTGTCTGTGGAAAATGGCATTTCAGTTGTGTAAGGCAGCACACACTGAGCAGTCTGTGTTGGGCAGGCTGAATTCTACCTACTTAAAAATAATGCATTTAACATCATCATCATCATCATCATCTGGAGCACTGAGAGGTGCTCTTTGTCCTTTGTTTAACATAAAACTTATTTCATTTTCTGTATGATACCTCCCTTTATTTTAGTACCTTATCATTACTTTGTGGGTATTTACAGCATCAAGACAATCTGATATTTCAGTTGTAACTTAGTGGGAAGCTTGTCCTGTGGAGCATTTGATGCACTGTCATCTCAGCAGAAGAGCTTCATGTTCTCTTGGCAGAGAGCTCCACATTTTCTAAACCTAAGCAATATCCATTTCTTCCTTGGGGAAGTTCTGGGGGTGTTTCTGTAGAGCTTCACTGCCTCTTTTGAAACTTCTGACAGTGCAGTTTGAAAATTCTGGAACTTGATAATAAGAATTTGTCATTTCCTATAATGCAAGAATTATGGAAGAGAAAAACAGACTCAGACTCCTCTGCTGTGTCCACCCAGGGCTGCAGTGGAATGCTGGAGATGTGATTGCTGGGAAGGCAGAGCACAGCAGAAGATTCTTTGCTCTGCTTTCAATTTTCAATAATTCTCCCCCAAACACGAGTTTGAGTGATGTGCCTGAGTGGCCCTTTGATCTGAGTCACTCTGCCTGCTCTTCTGTTCTTTGAAATAATTCTTCCTTCTTTCTGTCTGTGCTGCCTGAACTAACAAACCCCACTGGCTGAAGCTGTTTGGGGATGTGTTTTAAGCACCCCAGGACATCAAAGCTCAGGGCACTGTACTGATGAGGGAATTTTCTTGAGCTACACAGGAGGAATATAAGAGTGAAGGGATCACTTGGCACAATATTGACTATACTGATAATGTGGCCTGCATTCACTTAATCAGCAAGAAGCCCACTGGCCTCTTCTATCTTCTGGATGAAGAAAGCAAGTAAGCAACAAACATCTTCTGGCAAAAGGTGTGGCAGGGAGGAGGGAAGGACTAAAGGGAACAGGAACACAGCACTTGAGAGAGGAGAGGAATGTTGTGGGAAGCCAAAGGTCATTTATGACCCTGATTTACACTGTAATTTGCTTCTAATGACTCCAGTATGGGGGTGATATAAATTAATGCTAGAACTGAAGTTTGGCTTAAGCAAATTGAGAAACTTCCATGTTTGTGGTTTACCATGGAATTACTAATTATTAATTAAAATAAAATGCATGTATGTAATTCCTCGGAACATTAAGTAGCCAATGTGGTAAATAGTTAATGTAGTAACTAAACCTGGCTGCTGAAGTGGGAGGAAACATTGACATTTAGAATATTCTGCTGTGTGTGGAGCTGTTTGGTTTGGGTCCAGAAATCAAGCCCACCTCTAAAATTCAGAGCAGGTGTAGAGATCTTGGACAGCTAATACTTTTCACAAGGATCAATAGATGTTCACTCTGTCACCATAATTAACACACCTCTACTTGAAAAATATCTGGCTTCTTTTGTTTTGTGTTCCCAGTTTTCCACATGCCACCAACCAAACTCTACTGGCCAAATTCAAGCAGCAGCACGAGGAGAACAAGTTCTTTGTGGGAACCCCGGTGATGGAGCCCGCTTTCATCATCCGCCACTTCGCTGGGAAAGTGAAGTACCAGATCAAAGTAGGTGATGGATCTGATGGCCACAAAAGGGAGTTTTCTGTCAGGGTGTAGAAAATCTGCTGGGAATGGGCTGGGTTAAAGGGTGTGAGCTGTACTTTGGGGGTGGGGGTGTAGGTCGGAGGGTAACACCACAGGGAGGCTTGTTTGGAATAACGAGGTGTTCTGATCAGCGATAGCTGGGGTCAGAGCACAGCCTGTGTTTCAGCGTGGCTGGGTGTCAGGATTTCAGGGAGAAGAACATGGATTACATGAGGCCGGACATCGTGGCCCTGCTGCGGGGCAGCGACAGCGCCTTCGTGCGGGAGCTGATCGGGATGGACCCCGTGGCCGTGTTCCGCTGGGCCGTGCTGCGCGCTGCCATCAGGGCCATGGCCGTGCTCGCTGAGGGGGGACGCCAGAGGGCTCAGAAAACTGCAGGTATGGCAACGAAATCTCTGGGGTTGGTCAGTGCCTGCTGGCAGAACCAGCAGGTTTGGGGTGAAATGCATCAGCTGGCAGCGATCTTTGGCACCAAGGGCAACGCGGCTGGTGAAAGGGGGTTTAACAGCTCACCCGGCAAGGAGGTTGTCAGTGTTTTACCTGAGGTTATTCAGCTTTCCACCTCCAATCAGTGCACCATGTCCAGCAGGCTGTGACAGATTGGAAGTCCTGGTTGGTCAGAGCGTGGTGCTGATGACACCAAGGCTGGGGGTTTGATCCCCTCGTGGGCCATTCACTTACTCTGATCCTTGGGGGTCCCTTCCGACCTGGAATATTCTGAGATGCTCTGTGAAGCTGGGGAAGATAGTTCTAGTGTGCATTCTGATCACTAGTTTTGATCTTCTCAGACTTCTCTGAAGTTTCAAATGAGTATTCATAGTTAAAATGAATATTTCATAACTATTAATTTTAAGAAACTTTTCTGAGCAGCTGCAGTTTACTTTCTAGTAGTAGGGAGTTTGAGAAGCAAAGTGCTGTAGCTGGAGAAAGCACTAAATAAAAACTCCAGGCCCTTGGATAGGTATTTTTCATGTTACAGTTGGTGGTTGGGGTTTTTTTTTCTGTCTGTTATGGTCATACCTCTGTCAAAATGCAACTTGTTGCTTATTTCCTAACAGGAGTGGTACGTCAAGGACCCAGAGTTCCCCTTGCTGAGCTCCAGAGATCCAATACACCAGTAGAAAAAGTTTACCGGTGAGAAAACATCCTTAACCTGTCCAGGGAAAAGAGCCTGAACTGCTGAGTTGCATTTTCATGTTATCAGATGTCAACTAGATCTGTCCACAAGGAGAGCGAGTTTCATTCCTTCTCTCTCGTTTTCTTTGGCCTTTCTAATACTATCAAAACAACAAGCCAGCTCATTTTATATAAGATCCAGTGCTACCACACACTGGGGGCAGCCTCAGATCCATTTACCACTGGGGTTTTGAGTTCTCTGTGCTTGGTGTGTGTTGCTGTTAGCACTGTGTGTTCCTGCAGCCAGTCTGTGTCACTGAAGGATCCATAGGAGCACTCGTGTTTTTGCAGCCTTGTGACATCCTTAGGAGGGAGGCAAATGCTTCAGAACTGCCTCCACGTGTTCTCTGCAGGCAGATTGGCCTTTCTGTGGAGTGTTTAGGCTTTGTACATGTTCTTTTTGCAGCTCCTCAGTGCTCGATTTCTCATTTGATTGTTCTGAGGATTACGCTGTAAATGCTTTTCCAGACCTCCTTCCTTTCCATGAAAACAAGAAGTGAGTAGAACCAGGCCTGAACTTGCAGCCAGGGAGGCACATCAGCAGGCCAGGGAGGCACATCAGCAGGCCAGGGAGGCACATCAGCAGGCCAGGGAGGCACATCAGCAGGCCAGGGAGGCACATCAGCAGGCCAGGGAGGCACATCAGCAGGCCAGGGAGGCACATCAGCAGGCCAGGGAGGCACATCAGCAGGCCAGGGAGGCACATCAGCAGGCCAGGGAGGCACATCAGCAGGCCAGGGAGGCACATCAGCAGGCCAGGGAGGCACATCAGCAGGCCAGGGAGGCACATCAGCAGGCCAGGGAGGCACATCAGCAGGCCAGGGAGGCACATCAGCAGGCCAGGGAGGCACATCAGCAGGCCAGGGAGGCACATCAGCAGGCCAGGGAGGCACATCAGCAGGCCAGGGAGGCACATCAGCAGGCCAGGGAGGCACATCAGCAGGCCAGACTGACCTTCTGAGCACACTCTGGGTGACAGTGAAGCCGTGGAGCACACAAAGGAGTGACTTCTTGCTGCTTCCTAATTACTTCATCCTGATCGTTCTGTCACTGGGGGTGATTAAGAACTAAAGATCCAATTTGGGTGACAAAGTTAGTCGTTAAAAAAAAAGATATTTGTTTCCTTGGGACATCTTAAAACAAATCTTGAGATTCCAAAATGTTCAGAGGTAGCAAGGGAAGCAACAGCTGTCTGTGATGGTGCTGCTGCTCAGAATGGTGGGAGCATCTGACAGTCAGAAGTGATTCTTACACTTCTGTTATTTTTCATTTGTGCCTCTCTGGAGAGTAAAGAAGGTAAGTTCTGTGCCAGGACACAACACTTCACCAGCACAGTGCATGCTTGAGGAATGGAATCTGCCACACAGCAGGGACTACCCCAGGCTTACTTGGAAAAGCTAAACGTGAATAATTTGGAAATGGAAGTGAAACCCAAAATTTCTTCAAATGTCCTCCTACCAGCTTGTTTGTAACTTAATTTCCTCATGTGTGTTTAAGTAGCCTCATTTTAGTAGTCAGATATATATAAAAAATATTTATTGTTGATTATTAAGTAGCTTATACCTGTCTGAAAGGTCTACTTGGCTAAACAAGAGGATTCCCTGCCTATTTAAGTACATTTTGCTAAATTTCTCTCAATTTTCTGAGTTGATGGCTCAAGAATTAACATTAAAAGGTAGAATTAGAGAGCAAATTTAGAATGAGACCCTGGCAATTAAATTTTAGGGCACTGATGGACTCGAGAGTGCTGACTTGACATCAGAATCATTCACGCTTAGGGAAAAAGTAGCCTGGGATCGCCCTGCCCCAGTTTGGAGCACGCTCCATAACGGGATCTCTTGAGGTTTTAACTCCTGTTTTCCTCCCCCCTCTCACTGCTGTGTGTCTCTGTTTGCCACCTGTGTGTTGCTGTGGACCACTCTAGAGACATGCATGAGCAGATCATCGCCAGTATTAAAGGACTGCCCTGGCAGGGGGGGGATCCCTGCAAGCTGCTTCGGTCACTCAGCCGCCTTCACCACCGCTCCCACTTCATGTGAGTCCTGGTGCTCTGGGGATTGCTCTCAAAGTGCAACGACAACCAAGCCATTGCTCCACTCCCTCATAAAGATAGCTGTCCCAAGCTTGTTTTCTGCACAAAGCTAAGCAAGACAATGAAGGATAAAACATCTCTCCTGAACAACAGCCAGTAGGGAGTGCTTTGTTGCTTCGTTGCATTAGAGGAAAGCTCAGCCTGCTTCTCGTGTCAGCTTGCTTTAAACCCCAGCATGGTGCAAAATATTCAACAGTGGGATCTCCCCAGGTATAAGGAATGGTTTCTTGAAGTTCAGGATGATGCTGGATTTATTCCTGGGTTAGGAGTCTTTACATGTACAATTCTGTGCGTGTGTAAGAAAATGAATCTGGGCTCTGTTGTATAATCAGTAAATGTGTAATTGTATAATACGGAAGTAAATTGTATAATAAGTGGCACAGAGCTGGAACCTGCCTCACACATGCTTAGAGTCAGGAGGATGTGAACTGCAGCCTTGTTCCTGAGAGCTTCCACTTGTTCCCCTCGTGTGTGTGGATGGGAGCAGTGGCCGAGGTGTGTCCTGCTCCAGGCAGTTCTGGGAATGAGCTCAGACATTCCACAATTCCCAGGTGAGGTGCTGGGACATGCACTGTCCTCCTGGGAGCAGTCAGGTACTTCCACAGGGGTTCTGCTGCAAGCAACAGTAACTTGTAAATCAAATATTTTTGGTAGTGCCTTGGTATTAAATGAGAGTTCAGTGACTGTGCAGTTAAATAGAATAACTCACACCAAAATAACCTCTGCAACAGTGCAGTTTGGAACAGCTTTAACTCCAGAGAAAATCTTTCGCTTTTGAATGCTTCCAGTACCTCCAGAGTTTATTTAATAAATTGTTCTTGTTGCAAAGCAGTTTGCATTTCTTGCATTGATTGCTTGTGAGAGATGTGCATGAACACACCCTGCTGCTGTTTGTGCTCATTTTCTTCTGTCCTTCATCTTGTCTCATAGAACTTATGGCTTGCTGAAATAACAAAAAATCATGTGTATTTCTTTCTTAAAATATATTTATTTTAACAGGAAAAGTAGAGGTGTCAAACAAAAGCAGATCATTCCCAAGGTAAAGTTATTCAGAAAATTTAGATTTCTCTTTTTTGGGTTGTTGTTGTTTTTTTGTTTTTTTTTTTTTGCACTGTGAGCTTCATTTTGATTGCCAGAACTCACTGCAGAAAATATTGTTTCACAGGGTAGGAAAGTTGTGTTATTTGTGCTCTTCTGACAAGCTAAAGAATAGATAAATGTTCACCTTTATAAGAATTATTAAACAGGAAAAAATTGTGAGTTGGCATCTGTTTAGTTAGACTGGAGATGCCATAAATGCATAAAGTCACTTCAAGTCAGAGAAGGCAAACACAGTGATGATGTAAATTCCCCTTGTTCACCCTACATTCTTAGGATGGGGCAGTGGAAAAGTTCTCCCTCTTAAGGAATATTTTGGTCCAAAATAGAAATAACTACAAAACATAACACGCCTTTGAATATGGAACTCTAGGTAGCTGGTTTCATTTTCTACTCATTTGGATGCAGACAGAAGGATTCCCCTTTTAGAGACCTGCACTTAGTTGATTCTGAGCCATTTCTTGTAGAACTTGCTGGACTCCAAGTCTCTGAAGCTCATCGTGAGCATGACCCTGCACGACAGGACCACCAAGTCCCTTCTGCACTTGCACAAGAAGAAGAAACCCCCCAGCATAAGTGCCCAGTTCCAGGTAGGGGACACACCCTGAGGGACAGCCCCTCCTGGGTAACCTAGGCTGGTCTGGCTTGGAAAACAATGGCTTTTATTCTTGATTTGTCTAAAGTAGGGTTATGACTTGATTAAAGTCAGAGTGCTTTTAAAGACTGTGAAATGTTCTCTGTACCAACCAGCCTCATCCTTGCATGCAGATCCAGTTTTGCTGTTACAGCATAAGCAAAACCCTGCTTTAAAAATTGTCTTGGGAAAAGGTAAAAAGCAAAGGCAGGGATGTGGAATGTGGGAGAACCTCTGCTTGAATGAAAAAGGATTTGATACAGCCAAGGCACCTGAAAGATCTTATTCCTGAGGCAGCAGCTGCACTGCAGGCAAACACAACTCAAAATGCTGATAATCTGAAGAAGAAAAACGTTTCTGATTGTTTCATTTCAGAATTCACTTAATAAGTTGCTGGAGACCCTGGGCAGGGCTGAGCCCTTCTTCATCCGCTGCATCCGCTCCAACGCCGAGAAGGTGAGGCTGCCCTGGAGCTGAGCTGGCTGCTGAAGGCTCCAGCCTTGTCATATCTCCCTTTCCACTTGTTCACTGCCACTCTCCAGGCACTCACTGCACGTTGTCTGCTGCTCTCTTTCAGAAGGAGATGCTTTTTGACGAGAGCTTGGTGCTCCAGCAGTTACGGTACACGGGCATGCTGGAAACCGTGCGGATCAGGAGGTCTGGCTACAGTGCCAAATACACATTCCAGGTGTGTGAGGAACTGCACTGTGCCTGCAGAGATATCTGCTCCATCTGCAAAAGCACATGTTGCCTCAGAGTCTTTTGTGTCTCTTCGTATGAAGCTCATGACTTGGGGTGAGCTGTGAAAATGCAATGTTGTTTTGAGAGAGCCTGCATGGTAAAAAGTTGTAGTTGAACTACTGTGTGAGTCATCTGCCAGTAAGTTGTTCCTTGTTGCATTCTGAGTGCATTCAGTCAGTGCTGCTTCCATGGAGAAGTTAGTTTTCTGTCAAACACTCCAGTAGCTCTAGGGATCACATACAGGTGATCTTTACCATTAACTGGACTGAAGCCTGAATTTTACAGAGCAGGAAAAACAGCTCTGGGTGAAGTATTTTCAGATTTTTGTAGCATAAGTTTCTTAATCGGATTTCTGTTTTAGAGCTAGAACTCTAAACGTGTGAATTGTCTTGGTGTCTCTGCTTTTCACAGGAATTCATCGACCAGTTTCAGGTGTTACTGCCCAAAGATGCCAAAGCCTCTAAGGAAGACATCTGTGCTTATTTGAATAAACTAAAACTGAATGAAAGCTACTATCAAATAGGGAAGACCAAGGTGTGTGAAACTCTCTGTAAGGCAGTAAGAAACACTGATGTACACTGCAAAATTCAGTGCAGTTCCTTTACAGGTGTTACTCTTCTCTGCATTTTGTACTGGAATGAGCTATTTTAACTAGCAAATGTTGACACAGATGTTATAGTTGCCTCCTTGGTTTTGATGCCAAGCTGTTTTCTTGACATCAGTACAAATGTGTATTATATGGATATTTTTGGGGGGATTGGTGCTATTGGCATTTGTCAAACAGGTTGATGTTTTTATTTTAGAAGGGCTATGTGGTTTGAAGGGTGTAAATACAGTTGTATGTGTTAAAATGCAAACCCTGAAATTTAAAAGGACTTTTAACTTTTTGGGCATGCTGTCAGCCAGTGAGGTTTGGTGCAGTGCTAAGCATTACCATTATCTCATCATACCTCCAGTAGGGGCTCCAAGGCTCCTGTTAACTGCTTTTGAATAACTGTTCTTTAACTGGGCAGGTTTTTATGAAAGAGGCTGAAAGGCAGATACTCCAGGATACACTACACAAAGAAGTGATCAGGAAAATCATCCTCCTCCAGAGCTGGCTCAGGATGGTGTTGGAAAGGAGGCGCTTCCTCAGGACGCGGCAGGCGGCCCTTGTTTTACAGGTATCTTTAAGAATTCCCAACCTTATTTTCCTAACAAACAAACAAACAGTTGTGTCACACTCCCCACCTTGAAGGAGCCCTCCCTCACTTGAGAAATGTCCCTTGCAGGCCTGCTGGCGTTCCCGCTGTGTCCGGATGGCCCTGCAGAGGAGCGAGGCTGCCATCGCCATCCAGGCGGCCTGGAGACGGTCCCGGCAGCGGAAACGCTTCCTGCAGCTCAGGAGGAGCATCTGCCTCCTGCAGGCCCTGCTCAGAGGGCACCTGGCACGAAAGAGGTAAAGGAGGAGGAGCAATGGGACCTGGCTGCTTGGCTTCACCTGCCAAGCTCAGTTTAGGGGATGTTTTGACTGAGTAAACAGCTTAATAAATGGTTGCTCAGAGCAGCTGTGGCTGCTCCGTCCCTGGAAGTGTCCAAGGCCAGGTTGGACGGGGCTTGGAGCACCCTGGGCTGGTGGAAGGTGTCCCTGCCCATGGACACTGGATGGGCTTTAAGGTCCCTTCCAACCCAAACCATTTTGGGACTCTATGAACCTAAAGCTAGTTATTAGCATGTGATATTTCAGTATCAAGTGACCAGTGGTGTGTGGACACTGGGTAAGTGCTCAGGACCTCAGCTTTGCTGAGCTGCTCTGATGCTGCCAGTCCTGACAAGCAGACACCTCCCTGCAGCCACACTGGGACTGCAGCTTTGTGCCTGTATTGCTATTTGGGCTGCACTGAAGCTCTTGGTGCTGTCTTTGACTGCTGGGCATTAAATATTTGTGTTTTCATCCTACAAATTCCTAACAGATATCAGGAAATGGTTGTAGAAAGGCAGAAAGCTGAAGAAAAGCAGAGAGAAATGCAGGAAGAAGAAGACAGAGAGGATGATAAGAGTAAGAATGAGCAGAGTGAGCCAGCAACAGATGAGCTACCTGTGAAACATGAAATAGAGCTGGATCAGCCTGCTGGGGATGAAGACCAAGCTCAAAATGAGCAATCTGAAGACCAAGCTCAAAATGAGCAATCTGAAGACCAAGCTCAAAATGAGCAATCTGAGGATCAAGCTCAAAATGAGCAGTCTGAGGATCAAGCTCAAAATGAGCAGTCTGAGGATCAAGCTCAAAATGAGCAATCTGAGGATCAAGCTCAAAGTGAGCAATCTGAGGATCAAGCTCAAAGTGAGCAATCTGAGGATCAAGCTCAAAATGAGCAATCTGAGGATCCAGCTCAAAATGAGCAATCTGAGGATCCAGCTCAAAATGAGCAATCTGAGGATCCAGCTCAAAATGAGCAATCTGAGGATCCAGCTCAAAATGAGCAATCTGAGGATCCAGCTCAAAATGAGCAATCTGAGGATCCAGCTCAAAATGAGCAATCTGAGGATCCAGCTCAAAATGAGCAATCTGAGGATCCAGCTCAAAATGAGCAATCTGAGGATCCAGCTCAAAATGAGCAATCTGAGGATCCAGCTCAAAATGAGCAATCTGAGGATCAAGCTCAAAATGAACAGGCTGAAAGCCTGGGTTCATCTGAAAACCTGAACTCATCTGAAAACCTGAGCTCATCTGAGAAAGCCTCGTTTCCCCAGAAGAACACAACAGAGGGCTCGGAGAAGGTCCCCACCAGCCGGGAGAAGAGGGAATCCCGCCGGCAGAGGGGGCTGGAACACAACGACTTACAGAACAAGCACATTCTGTTGTCATTCGAAGGACCATCTTCACCGTGCCTTGAGGAACAAACCACTTCTGAAGAGGCCCTGGAAGCTGTTCCAGTGCCAGAGAAATCCACAGCTCAAGATGATGTTGTCCCTCAGGGAAGCAGTGAGGAAGAGAAAAGTCCATGTGAAGAAAAAGCCCTTCCGGACGTGCCACCGTCAAGTGAGATAAAGGAAAGTGGTTCTGCTCCTGAGCAACCACCTCCATCAGAAGAGGGTGATGTGGCAGCTGATAGAACAAGAGCACAAGGGAATCAGAGTAACCAAATAAAAGGCAGCCAAAGCTTTAACTGCCCCGAAAGGCCCACGAATCTCGCACTGGATCTTCATAACGTGCTGTCGGCTACTGGGAGCTTTCGGAGTCCATCAGAGCCCTGGGCAGATAAAAACAGACGTCCTGGCCAGAGGGCAACCAAAGACCTGGATAGTCCCACTTCTTCTACGATCCAGAGATATGTGGATAACCCAGAGAAGCTGAAGTACAAGAGGGAGAAGTGGAAAGGCAAGAGGCAGTCTGATGCTGGTCAGAATGATGTGCTGAGTCAGTCCTTGGATGGAAGGACACGAGTGGATAAATCTCCCCAGGATCAGCTGGAGTAAGGGCAGCTTCCTTTTTATTTACTTTACAGATAAAAAAACCCCCTCCAAACAGATATCTGGAATGTTTAAACATAGATGGAGGATTCCTGGGAGCCTGTACATCTGGCCATATTATGGGAGCAAATGGAGCTGTGAACTGCTTTTCCTTGGCTCCCAGTCCTGCAGGGGATCTGTGTGGCACAGTGTTTGCAGAAGCTCACAAAAGACACAAAGCCTGCCTGGCTGAATGAAAAGGGAGAGTCAGGGCTTTAGCTGAGGTGGAGTCTGGAGTGTATTTTCATGTGTCTTTTATCCACTGAAAACAAGGTTTGAGTGAGGCTGCAGTTTGCAACCATCATCCCTCTGATACGGCAGGAAATCTGACATTCCCATCCCTTTTCACTTGTCCAGTAAATTTTGCATTTAAAAGTTGCAAGAGCTGATCAGGATTCTGTCTCAGATATAACATTGATATGTGTGTTATTTAAAAGGTGTTAGATATTAAGGGGCTACAGGCTTTATTAAAATATATATTCTGAAACCTGTCTTATAACATTGCAGGAAGAAGGGGAGTTCAGCTTCATTAAGTGATCTCTCAACACTGGCCCAGACTGTTGCCATGAACCAGGTACCGATGCTATTGTGCATATTTACACCTAATTATCCTTGTTTATAGATATTAAAGAATTGCAAACAATTCTGGAGTGTTCTGTGTGCCTGTATTCCTTCAAGTTGAATTTATTTTTTTTTTTGCTTGATATCCATGTAAAAAAAAAGTAAATCGTTAGCAAATACTATACAAGAGTTTGAAAACTTAATTTTAGATAAATAGATCTTTGGTTAAAGCATTAAATATATTTGGATTTTTTTTTTATTTTAAGCAAAACTGGATTTTGAAGCAAACTTTTTTTTACCATTCTATTTTTTAAAACCATGTAGAGAATCTGTTTCACTCACAATGTAGTTTTTGATGGCTCCTCTCTACTGCAGCAATCACCAGATACGATAGAAGAAGAAAAAGGCACCAAGAAATACTCTGTGCAGAAGAAGCCCAGTGACCACTTCCCTACCTCGGACACGGCTGTTCCTGTGCCAGCAGCGAGTCAGCAGGGGGATGCCAGGTATGTGCTGTGTGTGTGACTGGCCTGTCTTGGAGAAAATGGGGGGAAAAAAGGATATTTTTCACTTGTGCTTGAATTGGGCATCTTGAGACTGCAGTTGTGGAGTGGCTGTTGCTGCTTCATGTTGCAGTGGGCCTGACATCTGACCCTGCTGGGCAACAGGTTCTCTGCTTCCTGCAGAACACTTGTCCTTGAACCAGTTCTTTTTAAAATAAGAACCAACTTCCAGCTCAGATCAAAGATTCTTGCAGGGTAATCCAAGCCCAGGAGAAAAGCTGAAGAACCCAGCAAGCTGCTGCCCTGGCCTGCTCCTGGCACTCTGCAGCTCAGGGACTGCCTGAGCCAGCAGTGGTGTTTGGATATGGGATGTGTTGTCTCTGTGTGTGCTGAAAACTGTGCTCTGATCTAGTAGGGATCACAAAGTCCAGGTGTGCTTTCACATTGTCTTTTTTTTTGTGCTGCTCGTTTTTTCTGCGGGTTGGACCCAAAATATTCCTCATCCAGGTTAATCCTGGGGTGTGTAACTGTTGAGAGCCTGTTGTTGTAGCAGAAGCAGCTTCCATTTCTAATGGGATGCACTTGTGTCTGCTCTTGTGTTCAGGTCCGCTTTTAAAAGCCCTTTGCGTAGACTTTTGGGGAAAAAGCCAGACAAGAAGATTCCAAAGGAGAGCTCTGATGTGATTGAGGAAGGAGATGGCCTCTCCCTTGTGTCTTGTGTCCTCTTTACAGACACAGGAGGCAGCCAGAAAGCTTCAGAAGGTAAGTGTGTGTGATTGAACCCTCAGCACGCTGATGTCTGTCCTGTGAGGTTTTGCCTGGCTACAGAGGAAACAAACTCTGCAGAATTCAATCAGCCTGATTTAAGGTACAAATTGATTTCTTTCCCAGCTGCTTCTGGGCAGCCAGGCCGCCCCCAGGCAGCGAAGGAGAACAGCAAAGCAAAGAAGAACAGGACCATAAAGATCAGCAAGATCTCGAGCGTGTCCCAGAACTGGCGAGCGTCCATGGTCCGGGAGATTGCGAATGCCAACGAGCTGAAACACCTGGATGAGTTCCTGCTCAACAAGGTAAGAGCCTCTCAACCGTGATAAAATTCAAGTCTGTGTTCACTGGTCGTGTGGAATTTTAGAGCCTACTTTTCTAGCTGCGAGTTTGTGTCGTGAGTTAAAGCAAAGGGGAATGGATTGGATGTCTTGACTGAGTAAAGTCTGTATTAGGGCCCTTCATATCTGGTTTTCAGGTCTCTGAATGCATTAGATTGCATTAAATACTCAGGCCATTCATGTTAGTTCTTCATTTGTTTACAAATGAGTGGGCAGCAAAAACTATATTAAAAACAAACAAAATAAATAAATAGCATGAGTTGTAAGGAAATATTTCTCTAGAGCTGAACTACCTGACTCTCCTATTTTATATCATCAGCACAGTGCATTAAGGAACATTGTTTTAAGTGATTGGAATGGCAGCTCAGCTCTGGAGGGGTGTCCTTGTTTTAATGACATCTGATGCTGGTGTGTTTGTCTTCTAGATCAATGATTTACGCTCCCAGAAGTCTGGTGTCGAGTGCTTGTTTTTTGAAGCCACAGAGAAGTTTAGAGGCAACATCAAGACCATGTACTCTGCTCCTGTAAGTAGTGAGTCTCAATAAAGGAAAGTTGGCAGGCAATAAATGAGTTGAGTGTGCAGGTTAAAGGCTTGGCCTGCAGCTCTTTAACAAAGCAGTTCAGCAATTCTTAGCCCGAAGTTCCAAGCTGAATGTGAGACTCATTTCACAGTTGTGCTGTAATTTTAAGCAGATTACTTTGTTTCCCTTTTCACATTCACTCAGCCATAAATTTATTTTTAGAAATGGATGGATTTTGCTGTCTTCAGCCTCTTAATGCTATGTGTTCAGACACCAGTGAGAGGTGCCAGCAGCTTTTCCAGTGTCCTTCTGACACTGCCCTGTCTCAGCCAAGAGCTGTTGGACAGTGCAGGAGAGAAGTCTGAACTTGTTTCTGTCATGGGCTGTTATCTTTGACTTTGATCATGGCTGTGCTTTCTCACCTCTGAACTGAAATACATCCAAATATGAAATTGCCTCAACATTATCCAAAAAGACTGTCCTACAAGTGTTTTTCCCTTCTCTAGAATGGACAAATCCATGTTGGCTACAAAGACCTGGTGGAAAATTACCAGCTTCTGCTTACAAATCTGGCCCAAAAAAGGGAAGAGAAAGAAGTCAAGCTGGTTTTGAATCTCTTTCAATCCCTTCTGGATGAATTCATCAGAGGATATACAAAAAAAGAGGAATCTGAGCAGCCCAAGGTATAAAAGTTAGTGGTTTATGGGATGATGAAACACTGTTACTCTCTTACATAAGAGACCTGTGTTACCTCAGAAACCTTTTCTTGCTTGGCAAACACTTCCCATACACACACTATGTGTGCAGCAAATTCTGATTGCTGATACACGTTTTTGGACCTGTTAATCTTTTAGCTTACTCTTAATACCTTCAGAATCTGAAAGTGTTTGTGCATTTTCTTTGATAAAAACATAGGAGTTCTCTGAAGGTTTGAGAGCTGGAATTGCTTTGTCACCAGGCAGTGAGCTCAGCTGGTTTTTAGGAAGTTGGTAGTGTGAGCTCAGACGACCCAAGCTGAAGCTGCAGCAAAGTGTCTCAAATGTCTGGAGGTGAAGTAGAGCCTGGGAAACTGAATAGCAAAAAAAAGGGAATGGAATGTCTGAATTTCAAGGACTAACAGCAATTTTTTATCCCACTGCAGCAAACCAAAGCCCAGAAGAAGAAACGAAAACAAGATCGTGCAGTGAGTAGTTTTTTTTGTTTTTTTTTTTTTTGGCAATAGTCCAAGTCCTCAGGTGCACTCACAGAACACAAACACCCTTGGAAGAGCTTGATTTTTGTACTGATGTTCTGTTTTATTTTGCATACTAATTCACTTACCTCTTATGAAGATGTGGCATGATATAAAACTGTTCTTCATAAATCAGAAATCTTTTATGCAGTGATAGGCGGTACTCAAACATTTTCTTGCTTGTCCATAACACCTGTTAGAAGCCAATGGCTCTCTCAATAATGGACTGTTTAAAGGAAAACAGCTGTTGAATAGGAACAGCAAACTAGAGCTCATGTATTGCACTGATGAACTTTAAGGCATCAAGCCAATTATGAAACGATCCAGGAAACCCAACTGCCTTAAGACAGGGTGAAATTTGGTTTCAAGTTCAAAGCCTTCAATTGTAATTGTAAAATAAAACTGGAAAATCTGATACAGGGTAAATGGTTTTATTAAAAATAATAATTTTTAAAAGGCAAAAAAATTCACCAGTTCCTCTCTGTCTGCCACCAGATTGAGGAGCACAATGGCCACGTGTTCACAAACTACCAAGTGAGCATCCGGCAGTCGTGTGAGCACTGCTCGTCCTACATCTGGCCCATGGAGAAAGCCTGTCTGTGCAGTGGTGAGTGATCAGCCCTCCAAAGCCTGTCTGTGCAGTGGTGAGTGATCAGCCCTCCAAAGCCTGTCTGTGCAGTGGTGAGTGATCAGCCCTCCAAAGCCTGTCTGTGCAGTGGTGAGTGATCAGCCCTCCAAAGCCTGTCTGTGCAGTGGTGAGTGATCAGCCCTCCAAAGCCTGTCTGTGCAGTGGTGAGTGATCACCCTCAGCCCTCCTGCTCAGGCTGCCACATGTGCAAACTGCTTGTTCCTTTGGCTGCTGCAGGTGGGCCTTAGTGAGCAGTGCATGTGGGTTGTATGGGCAGTGAATAGGACAGGGTGCTAGTGTGTGTTTTAATGAGATTTGGATGCTTGTAACAAGTGCTTCTTTCTCTCTAGTTTGCAAGCTGACTTGTCACAAGAAGTGCATGTCCAAAATCCAGAGCAGCTGTACCTCCTGTGGGAAAAAGGTGAGGTCTGTGGATCTGGGATGGGATTCTGTGGTACCATACATGCAAAATGCTGCCTTTCTCAGCAGAGGAGCAGTGGATGTCCAGGCATGAATAAAAATTGCCTGAACAGTTCCCTCCTCTGCACACAGTCAGGTTGCAGCCCTGCACGTGCAGAAACAGAACAATCTTCCAAGAGGTGATGCTTGAGCTAATTTGGGAACTCTTCTCTCAGAGTGTGTGTGCAGGGTTGGACAGACTGCTAAAGAAATCCTTCAGTGTGAACCATGAACATCCTTTATTGCTGCAGCTCAGGAAATCTGTCTTGTGATCCAGGGCATGTAGTAAGCTAGAACAAAACACTCAGCTTTAGTTTCTGGAAGCACAAGATAACTGCAGCATGAAAGAATGGAATTTCCTAGCTTGGGAACAGGACTCACAGTGCTTGACCTGCATCTGTTCCAGAACGAGCAGGATGCAGAGCCACGGCACTTTGGGGTGAGCGTGAGCTCCCTGACCAGCGAGAGGAACTCGGTCCCCGTGGTCATGGAGAAGCTGCTGGAGTACGTGGAGATGCATGGGCTCTACACAGAGGGCATCTACAGGAAATCAGGGTCAGCCAATCGGATGAAGGAGCTCAAACAGTTGCTGCAAGCAGGTCAGGCACTCTTGTCCACCCTTTGGGCTTGCTTGTGATATCAGCTTTCCCTGCGATTCTCTTCCATCTGAAAGTATCTGGCACTTTCTGGTGTTTTAAGAACCTCTTTTGGTGACCATGCAGGCTGTTGTATTATTTTTGTTGGCTGCTAAAAGCTGCTCAGTACCTCTAAATTACTATCTTTTGCTGGTTTGTTGTTTTTTTTTCTTTTCCTCTGAGTTGCTGCTTGGCTTCTGTGAATGGGAGAGTTGAATTGTAAAGAGGAATAAATTGCTCTAAATAAAACATTCCTTCTCAGATCCAAACTCAGTGAAACTGGAGAATTACCCTATTCACACCATCACGGGGATCCTCAAGCAGTGGCTGCGGGAGCTGCCAGACCCACTGATGACATCAGCACAGTACAATGATTTCCTCCGAGCTGTAGGTAGGTTTTTAAATCGTTTTTGAAACATTTATTCTTTAACTCGTTATGCCCTTGGGAAAAGAAACTCTAAAGATGCTCATGCTGGATAAACAGCTCCTTCCAGTGCATTTACAGCAAGGATTTTAGACATTTTACATAAAACTTTTCAGTGAATTTCTCTTCTAGCTTACTTCATCTTGCTTTGGGATTCCTTTATTTTAGGGAGGGGGGGGGATTGTAGCAAAATATCACAGCTGCTCTTTCTGTAAACAGTGAGATTGTAAATAAGTTGCCTTTCATGCATGTTTTTTTTCTCTTTGATGGTGTAAACCAGATCTTAATATCCAGATATCCCAAATCCTTAAATTCTTCTAACTCCAGTGGGATTAAGGCATCCTAAATATTGTTGTAGGTCTTGATCAGTCACTTGGTGATTAAAAGCAGCAGCATTTGAAAATGCAGGACAATTGCAGTGCCATGAGGGGTGCTTTAACATTCAGTTATAGCAGTCGGTGAATGAAATGACAGTGAGACTTCTAAGAATTTGGGAATTCTAGCTTTCCACTAGCCTTGCAGAGCATTTACCACCTTGTGCTTTCTCCCTTTGTGCAGAACTACCGGAAAAACAGGAGCAACTCTGTGCCATTTACAGTGTCCTGGAACAGCTCCCACAAGCAAATCATAATACCCTGGAGCGACTCATCTTCCATCTTGTCAAGTAATGAGTGTAATTACTCCATTTGTAGAGAAACTGTGTGACTCTGAGTGCTTCTTGGAAGCTTTTTAAAGTCTTAAACTCCTTAAGTGTCAGCGTGGGGTTTGTGCTGCTGGTTTAGACATGAAAGAACTGAAGTTGGTAATTGTGCTTGAGAACAGATAGAGGGTGACTTTTACAACCTGGATGTGTTTGGATCAAATGAGGTAAGAACAGCTTTGGAGATGAGGTAGATCTCACAGCCTTGGTGAATCATCTGGACAGCAGGATTTATACAGATGGAATGCAGTGAAGGATGAATGTATGCAAGTCTTAGGAGCAGGGATAAATGGTGCTGGAAAAGGGGCTGCTCTTACCCAAGGAACCTGAGGATTTTCCAAGTGCCCTCTGAGCATGGTTCTTGGAGATGGAACACTGAATCACCAGACATGCTTTGGGAGGTTACCAGACTAGCTTAACCTGGTTGACTCCCTGGTCCTTTCTTTGATGCACAAGATTTTGTCTACTTAGTAGATGTGAAATAATTTTAACTTTTTTTTTTTTTTAACTGCTACATTCCCTGAGTGCCTGAGAGGCCTCCTTGCCTGTTATTTGGGAACTCTGGCAAGGTGTGATCAGGTTGCCTGTGTCCTAGCAAGCTTTGCTTAAAACCTCCTGTCCTGAATGTTGGGTTTCAGAGTGGCTCTGATAGAAGATGTCAACCGTATGTCCCCCAACGCCCTGGCCATCGTGTTTGCTCCGTGCCTGCTGCGCTGTCCAGATACCTCTGACCCCTTAACCAGCATGAAGGATGTGTCAAAAACAACCATGTAAGTTTTAGCAGTCTGCTGAAAAGCACTTTCTCCAAGGAAGTACTTTGGAGAGGGATGGAAGGGCAGTACCACTGCCTGCGTTTGTTATGACCTTGTTCATATCGAGCTGACAAACTGAGGCTGAAGAGTTGCTGAATCCTGGCTCTGCTGGTGCTGCCAATTTATTTGCCCCTCTCAGACCTTCCACCTGTCTCCAGTTTAAAAAGCATGAAGTAGGATGACTTAGAAGTCTTAAATATCAGGTTTGTTTTGCGTCAAGTTAATCTTTTGGGTGGGTTGTACATTAATCATCTGTTTTGCTGAGATACAAGCCATAATAAACAGTATGATACAGACTTAAGCTTCTCCTATATACATCAGACTCCCTGATAATTTCTTCTGTGTTGTTCCTTGAAGAAGGTTCTGTTGTTCCTGGGGAAGGTTCTGTCCTTGATCCTCTCTGTTCTTACCCTCCAGCAGCTCTGGCTCTCTGAGTGCCCTCGCTGTGCATCTGCCTCCAGTGAAAACAGAGTTTGAAAAATGACAGCTTTTTTGTAACTTTTTACTGACCACAGAGGTGGAAAAGGGCAGTTGCAGATTGATTCTGTGCCAGCACAGGGAAGACAGGTAGAAGCAGCAGAAGCTGTTGGCAGCCTTGGTAATGTGTGTCTGCTCACCATTGTGTACAGTCAGCGTGGGAGGCTCTGGTTATTCCAGGAAGAACGTGTGCCATTGCATTTAACCATTACCTGTCCTGTTCTGCTTGCTGTGTTGGACTCTCCACCCTGTCACCATGAAGTGCCACCTGTAAGGGATGTGTTGGGACACTCTGTGTGTGACAAACACCCCCAGGCCAGGAGAGCCATCTCATCCCACCGTGGTTGTTCCAGAGCTTTTATGGTATGAGGCTGCTCAATATTCCCCTGCCCTTTTTCCCAGGTGTGTAGAGATGCTCATCAAGGAACAGATAAGGAAGTACAAGATAAAAATGGATGAGATCAGTCAGCTGGAAGCAGCAGAGAGCATCGCCTTCCGACGGCTCTCGTTGCTCCGGCAGAACACGGTAAGCATTGACACAAACCCATCATCCCACCAGATTTGGGGGAATGAAGTACTACTTATTTATCCTGTGCATCTCATTCAGTAAGTCAAAAATCAGTTGCAAGGTAAAAAGAAAAGGGATTTGGACTTGCCCAGAGCTGTAGGTAGGAGCTAAATATACAGCTAGACTGGAGTCTGATAAATGAAGGGTGCAGGGGTGTGGGGATCTGCTCTTGCAGTGACCAAAATCTATTCCCATATAATTCCATCAGTAGAACTAAGATTGAGCCTCTGACATGGCAGAAGAGTTCCTTCACTCCAGAGATGGCTGGTGGGCAAAAAAATATGCTGTGTTCCAGTAGGGCAAATAAACTTATTCTTTGTTTTTATTGTACTGATTAAAACCAACCAAACTGTGTCTGATCAGAAGTGGCATACAGTGAATTTGGTCTCCATCTCTCTCTAGCTCTGGCCTGTAAAACTGGGGTTCTCTTCCCCTTACGAGGGGAAGCTGGTACGTACAACTGCCTGGGTGTAGTGCATGGGCTTTTCCTGTGGTACTAGTGCATGACTGAGGTACTCACTGCACATGCTGTAACTTGGTGTTAAACACTCTCTTAAACAATCGAGGCTGTGTGTATTGGCACAACTCCCCACCCCCAGACTGCATGCGTGGCTGCTGGCCTGTTCTGTCATCACCTGGTGTTTTATAGACACTGTATGTAACTTTTATTGGATTTAATAATATTACTTGTGAGTGACTACTAAAACTAAGCTGAGGCTGACAGATTAGAAAAGGTAACAAAGCCCCAGAAACCAGGTGAACAGAAGATTTTCTCTTACTCTTTGAAACGTTTGTATGGATAACTAACAGCTCTTCATCAGTTCCCTCAGCCTTTCCTTTGACCCACTCATTTGTCTTCTACCTTGGAACTTGCAGACCAAGACTCGTGTAGCTGGTTGTGACTGAGAAGTGTTACCCATGAATTTGTCTTGCAGAGTAAAAGCTCTCAGGTCAAAGGAAAGGACAGTGGCACCTCAGAGCTGGACTCAGTGCATGAAGAAGAAGAAGTTTCTGAAGCCAATAACCGGGAAAAGGAGATTCTCATCGATCGCATACAGTCCATCAAAGAAGAAAAGTAAGTCCCCCTTCACCTGGGTAGCATAAAAGCAGGACACCTTTTGTCCAAAAGGTTCTAATTCCGTTCTGTAGAGGGGAAAAAGGAAAACACAAAGGGCTAGCCGAGAGAAAATACCACGAGAATTAATATTTAATGGCTGCATACTTTACCTCTGACCACGAGCCTGCGTGGGAAGCGTTGTCTCGGTTGAGTGCTCCAGCCTGTGTTTGGTGCAGGGAGGACATAACCTACCGGTTACCTGAGCTCGACCAGCGGGGCTCCGATGAGGAAAACGTGGACTCGGAGACGTCGGCGAGCACGGAGAGCCTGCTGGAGGACAGGACAGGCCGGATGGATACCGAAGGTCAGTATTAAGGTAGTGTGTGCTTTTTTTTTATTCTCCATCTTCAGCTGCGCGTCCAGCCAGGTGAGCAGATGTTACCTGCTCACGGTGGCTTGTATCAAGTCACTGCTATCAGTCTCTAAGTATCTTGTTTCTTTAAAGCAATTATCGGATTACACTGCCGTGCTCAGAGCTCCAGCCTGCCTGCCAAAGACATTTGCAAAGTGCCTTCTCTCCCGCAAACCTCTTCACATTCCTACTCTGCATCCCTGGCTTCAAGGCGCAGATACTCTCTAACACTGTCCAAGATGAAAGTGCCCCGTCGAACTCCTGTGATGCCAACAGCAAATATAAAACTCCCTCCTGGGATGTTCAAATGTACAGAGTCCCAGGGCGGGGTTCCTGCTAAGGAGGAGTCTCGGGTGGTGAGACGCAGGGAGCAGCCAGCAAGGCGGACTGACAGCATCCACTCGGTGTACATTGCACAAGGGTCTGCTCTGGCCCACGCTCAGGAACTCGTGGATGAATACGAACCGACTGCGAAAGTCAAAAGGAGGTTCTCAGATCCTTACTCTCACATTCCCTGTATGGAGAAGTGAAATACTTCGGCTCTCTGGACTTTTTTTTTTTTGAAGTTGACCACAGCTTTTGGCTTTAACCCTTTGAAAGGCTGTAAACTTGTCTTTAAGTAGGTGCCGGGAAGGCAACCTGGAAATGTACAGTACTGTAAAGGTTCAGCAAGGTTGTTTAAAAAGCAAATGTTCTCCACTTTAAATTAAAACCTTGAAAAAACCCTAAAATTTAATGCTGAGTAAAATATGTGGGTTGAGTGTACAGGAAACAAGCCCCCCCATTCCGCTGCCGTGCCTTTTTTCTTTTGCCTTACGATGGACTCTCATGGGACCAACAGTGAGTTTAGGTCAATGTGTGTTGCCTTAATTTTTTTTAATGACAATTTTCTGTGTGGTTTACAGAACTGTTTAACGTAATAGCCTTAACTGAGACCAAAATGTATAAAGAAGTTTATTAAAACGTTGCACTTTTAAAAAAAAAAAAAAGTGTTAGTTTATCAGTGTCTGTCTAATGAGCAGTTCACTCTGAGGGAAGCCTTTAATCGGTGTTGCTGCCTTTATGAAGTACTGATAAAGGATGGGGAAAGCTCTGCATGGGGGAAGCACTAACAAGGCTGTGGTGGCATCGAGGAGGGTTTTGGTGCTCTTGGAGTAAACCACGAGCCAGCACGGCGTTATCTCCTCCTCCCCACCCCTCACCTGTGTGTGGGGACACACCTGAGGGCGAGGGGCCATCGTTCATCATCGCTTTGATGCCGCCTTTGTGCCCCAGCCCCTCACGGGGATTGCGCCATGTTGGGGTGTGAGGGAAGAGCTCAGCTCAGCCACCACAGCGCCCCGCGCTGCAGCCGCCCCTGCGCACGGCTTGCTTTTGTGGGACGGTTTCGGGTTGATTGGGGATGTTTAGTTGTTTTGTTTTGGTTTGTTTTTCAAATAAACCGGGTCGGTAACGCCCGCCCGGCACTTCCCTTCCCGCCCCTCGCCCCGCCCCAAGATGGCGAGCGGCGCCTGAGGGAGGATCCGGTGCCGCCATGGCCGCGACGCGGCTGGAGCTGAACCTGATGCGGCTGCTGAGCCGGTGCGAGGCGCTGGCGGCGGAGCGGCGGGACCCCGAGGAGTGGCGGCTGGAGAAGGTGAGGCCCCCCCGGCCCCTCAGTAACCCCCTCCGTGGTGGTAAATCCACCGCCCCTGCGACACCGGGTGCTTCTCCTTAATGCTGTCGCTTAAAGCCTCATTTTTCCCCTCAGTATGTGGGTGCCCTCGAGGACATGCTGCGGGAGCTGAAGAAGCAGTCGAGGTGAGCGCTCTGAGCCCCTGGGGGTGCCCCTTGTGGTTTTGTGGTTTAGGGGGAAGGGCTTCAGGTTGTGCCAGGCGAAGTTCGGGTTGGATATTGGGAAAGAATAACTGAAATAGTGGTTAAGCGTTGGATCGGGCCGCCCAGGGATGTGCTGGGGTCACCATCGCTGTCAAGTGTTAAAAAAAGAGTAGACGTGGCACTTTGTAATGTGGGAAAGAGGGGATTCAGTCGAAGGTTGGACTTGATGATCTTGGAGGTCTTTTCCAACCTTAGTGATTCTGTGATTCAATAGTATCTTATCTTTAAGTTGCCATAGCACACAAACACCACAGTATATTCTTCCCTGTGGAAATGCCTGTGCTCTGAGCTCTCCCTGTCCTGGAAAAGGTGATTTTGCAGAAGGTTACAAGTGTGTTCCTATCCTGAGGCTACATCTTTGAGGAACCACGTATTGCTTTTTTTCTATCTTATTTGGAAAGTCACCTGAGCAGTAGAAAACGCCAGTAACTTTTGGTTTTCTTGTCATTATCTTTCAATTCCAATAGCAAGCCAGCCCCAGAACTGCTGAATGAATACTCTCGCAAAGTGGACTTCCTAAAGGGACTCCTAGAAGCTGAAAAATTGGTAAGATCTTCTAGTTCAGCTTGAAAAGACTTCAGTGTTCTCTGCTTATATTCACCTTCTTGTTTGGTTCCTTTGTTGGCCTTTGCTTTACATCTCAAATTAATAGTTGTTTAAGTCTTACTAGGCAGCCCCTGTAAAACGGTGAATAGATATATCGGATCCAGGTTTTGTTAAAAAGAGGTGCTGCAGAGCGTGGTATCCGTGACATCTCACTGCTCCTTCCCCCTCACAGTCCTCATCGACGGAGAAGGCTCTGGCAAACCAGTTCCTGGCCCCCGGGCGCACCCCCACAACGGCCAAGGAGAGAACTCCGGCCACCAAAACAGTCCATCTGCAGACCAAGGCTCGCTGCACGGGCCAGATGAGGAGCGAGCTGCTTGGTACAGTAGGTTTGGTGCTGCTGCTTTGCTGGTACTTCACAGATTGGCCTTGTTGCCTTCAGGGTGACTGTGCCCTGAGCTGTGTCCCAGCCTGGGTGGGGAGTCACCCTTTTTCTGGTTTGGGTGGTCTGGATCCTGGGCACAGGCACTCTGCCAGGCCTGAATGATTGTCTCTTACCACTGACCCTTTGTAATCTGCTGTTTTGGTTCTCTTTCTGCTTCCCAGGACCCTTTGGCTACCAGTGGTGAGTTTGATCTGTTGTTTTCTGTACCTTTAGTCAACTTGAGTCTTACAGGGAAAGGAGGAAGGTCAGGTGTTAAGAGATTGCCCAAAGTGTGTATTTTTTTAATTTAGTGGCTCACTTTTTTTCAACATAGATTTTCAAAACACACAGAATGAAAACCAGATAAAAGCAGAAGTGTTATCAATGGTAGCAGGGACTTGCAGGAACCTCTTTTTGTAGAATTTGTACAGAAACAGACATTCTAATTGCAGAATTAGCCAGGACAATTTACCTTTACTGTTGTTCCTGTTCCCTTCTGCTCTGAGCAAATCATGTATTTTGGGCTCTTGGAGCAGGCGTTGTTCGGTTCCTCTGGAATACACAGCCATGTTTTTCACGTAGGGAACTGGGAGGAATTAATTTCTCGTTTCCATGGCTACTGTTACAGTGGCTGGAGCTGGGCCAATCTAACATGTCCTGAAAGAACACCAAGGTACACAGGGTTTAAACCCTGCCCTCAGGGGTCTGATTCATCTGGGGTTTTTTTTTCCCTCATTTGATGTTACGTGTCCTCTTTTCCCTGAGGAGAGCAGGTAGGCATTTGACATCCATATTCCTTGGGAGAGAGGCCAAGTAGGATTTGGACAGCTGAAAATCCCTTACAGAAGATTTGTTTCTTCAGCCTGTGATTGCATGGGAATTTATAACGTGCTAAAACACGAATTTAACTCTTTTTTTTTTATTATTATTATTATTTCCCCCAGATTCTGAGGAGTTGAACGTAAGGAAGCGGAAGTAAGTTAAAATTTCTCATTCCAGTGCTCAGCATTTTGGGAAATGTTTTCCCAATAGTCTTTAAATCCCAGATGTACCTTGATTTGGGTGAAGTGTCAGCTGATAGAAACCAAACTATAATGACTTCAGCTGACTTCACTGGCCTTGTTGTACCGTAGAGTTGCAGAATCCGAGGAAACCTTGGGAGATCGACCCCCAGGGAAGTGCAAATCCCTTTTTCTCCCCTTGTGCTCTTGCAGAGGCCTCCAGTCAGACGAGAAGCAGTCGGCAGTGGAGCTGGACGCTGTGCTGCAGCACCACCAGGACATGCAGGAGAAGCTGGCTGAGGAAATGCTCAGCCTGGCTCGCAGCCTCAAGAACAACACCCTGGCTGCACAGAACGTGATCAAACAGGACAACCAGGTAGCACACCTTGAGGCTGTAACCCCTCAGCTTTCCAACCCAGGAGGTTGAAGTGCTCATAAGTGAAATCCTGGACCTGTAACTCAATTCCAGGCGGGATTAGAGTGGGGAGACCGGAGGCAATACCTGTCTGCTGCTTTGTGTGGTTGAACCTTTCCTCTCTTGGAGGAAACAGCAGCCAGCACGTGCAGCTCTGAGTCTGACACCGTTTGCTCTCTTTGCTCCACAGACACTGTCCCATTCCCTCAGGATGGCAGACCAGAACTTCGAGAAGCTCAAGGATGAATCCGACCGCCTGGAGCAGCACGCAAAGAAATCGGTCAACTGGCTGCTGTGGATAATGTTGATTGTCGTTTGCTTTATATTCATCAGCATGATTCTCTTCATCAGGATTTTCCCCAAATTAAAATGATGCTTTTTTTTAAATTTCATTTAAAGCTGCCAGCAGTGCAGCTGGAAAGCTCAGGTGGTGTGAGAACTGTCAGCAGTCAATGTCTTTGCCACTTGTCACGTCCTTAAAGAGGCTGTCCAAGCCCTACCCACCTTTGCATCCCTTCCTTGTGCAGGCTTGGGTTCATGGGGAAGGTTTTCCACACTTGGATACTTGGTTACTTTTTACCTGATGAGAGTTTACACCAAGCTGCTGACAAGGTCTTTACTGGATACATAACAGTCATTTTTAATGTGGTCGTGGCAGAAGTTACGACTCCTGAAAGGCATTTAGTCAATATGAATATAAACAACAGGTGAAGTCTTACACCCTTTCTTCACAGCTTTTCTGTACTGACCTAGGACTTGCTGCCAACAGGATATTTAATTTCAGTTCTGTACATACACAGCTGTAGGGGCAGGAAGAGAATTCTGCCGTTGAGGTACTTGCCTGGCTCAGATCCAGAGTTACCAACAGGTAAAACCCTTCTCAGGCTCACCTTTCTCCCAGATGGGTATTTGGGACTTAGGACTTCACAATCTTCCTCAGTTTAGACTTATTATAGGTCTGGGGTTGCTGGCTGTAGCAGTGTTTGCTTCCCTTTTGTACCTGCAAACTTTCTCACTTCTCATTGTTACGTTGATGCCGTTGCACCAAGAAAACACCCTGACCTTGCCCCACAGAA
The DNA here is from genome assembly GCA_038380795.1 of Pyrocephalus nanus. Lineage (NCBI taxonomy): Eukaryota > Metazoa > Chordata > Aves > Passeriformes > Tyrannidae > Pyrocephalus > Pyrocephalus nanus. The sequence continues at coordinate 3,139,669 of CM076287.1, read as the reverse complement.
CTGTAAACACAGAACCCCAGGTGGCACAGACCTCACCTGTGCAAACATGTTTTCACTCTAAGATGAGGGCAGAAGGAAGGTGGTGTCTTCAAGATGGAAGTAATAATTAAAAAAAAATACTAAGCCTTTTTTTTAAACAAATCATTCTGGTCGAGGGTTTGTGTGGCAGTGTCAGAGTCTCTGTAGGTGCTCGTGGTGAGCTGAAAGCAAACCCTTCTGTAGCTGTGCTGGTGTTTGTGGAGGGCCCATGTGGGAAGGGTGGGTGTTCAGGGGTCAGGTGTGTCCCAGGGAGGAGGGGAGGGCACCAGCTGACCCCGGCCATTTCTGCTGCTCTTTGGAACCACCAGATGGGATGTTCCAGGCCTGGCTGGTGATCCCAGCAGCCCCAGTCAGGAAAAGGTGGGGAAAGAGCTGTTTGTCACCACTGGGTTCTTAGGAAAATCTGGCTTTGCTTTGAGCACATCCCAGAGCACCAGGCTGTGCTCTGTCCTGTCAGCCCCAGCTGTGGGAATGAGGACAGTTAACACTTGTTACATAAAAGTATTTCAGTTCATCTAACAGGATGTTTGGTATTTACTGTGCCGTTCACTTCCAGAATCATGAATAAATATAATATGAAGCTTTTTATTTCCAGCTACTCAGATCTGTATGATACACTCCTGTTCAAGCAAATTTGTTGCTTACCTCGAACTTTATTATAGAGATTTATAGTTGTAGCAATCAATTTATGGACATTCCTGCTTTTCCCAGTTGTTTTCTTCAGTTGTAACATTTTGACATTTCACTGTGCTTCGTTAGTCAAGGCTGTGTCACCAAATTATTTTTCAGTTCTAATTGTTTACTACGTTCCCTGCAGGCATTTCAGTGCCAAGCTCTTCTCTTAGAGGCTGAATGTGGTGCTGGAATGAGTTTTGTATGAGATTTTTTTGGGATGCAACATTAATGCTTCACAGCCTATAACATTTTCTTCTTCGTTGCTTGAAAATAAATTATTTTTTCCTAGCTTGCAAAAGGTTTGGTGCATCATTGCAGACAAGTTTAAAGCTGAGTTGCCATCAGCCATGTGCTGCCTGTAATTTTTGGCACTTAAAAATTAGGAGCTCGGTTGGAAAGTCCTGAAAGGGAACCATCAGTAACAGCTTGTCCCCAAGAAAACATCCACCCCTCCAAGTCACAGGAGCTGCTTCACAAAGGAACAGAGTGAGTCCAGAAACTATTTAACTTTAATGCTTCGTGGGTGTTTGTTATTGTGCAGGATGAACTGCCAGGATTGAACCCTGTAACCGATAACACCTTTTGTTATCTCCAGCAGCCGTTAAACACTGAGCCTCAGCTTCCTGGGGGTTGTGTGCCTGGATGGAGGAAGGGAACATTCCCCAATCCCAACCAATCCCTCCATCCCTGCAACACGGGGTCGTTGTCTCGGCTTTCCCCGAGTTCGTTTAGCAATTACAGTAACTCAACACCGCTCTGAAGATGGGGGCCGGTAGTATTTAGAATAAACAATGACTCAAGGCTTTGTGACATTTCCCAGATGAATGACAGCTTTTATTTTGGACTAACCTGTGGGGGGTGGTGTATGCCCTGCTGCCCCAGCTCCATGCCATGGCACGGGCTCTGCTGTGCTGCTCTCCACAGAATAATGTTATATATAGAAATCACTCTCTCTGAGAGTTGCCCAACTTTCCCAAAAGCTTGGGAAATCCAGATGGAGAGATGTTTATCAGGCACAGGGCTGGGCCCCGCTTGGCTTCTTGGCAGGCTACCTATTTTGAGACAGTAAGGAAAATGAAATGAAAAATCTTTTGGAGGCTCTTTTGGGTCATGTCAGGCCGGTGAATGCACTGATTCAGAGTCTGGCAGCAGCAGGAACTCTGGGGCAGTCTAAGCTTTTCTGGCAAACCTCCTTGGTGGCAGAGACTGTGTGTTAACAATCCTCAGTGTTTCAGCAGTGTCCTCAGTCCCAGGCAGGAGGGATGTTCTGGAAGGGCTGTGTGCAGGTGGAATGGCAGGAGCAGAGGGCTGGATGTGACGGCTCCTGGGGCCGGGCAGTCCCAGCTTGTTTTGGGCTCGTGTTCCCTGGGGTTTGCTTTGCAGTCTCTGTGCCCCAGACTCGAGAGAGACTGGGAGCAGCTTTCCCAAACTGGCAGCTGTTGGGTCAAAAGGGAGTATCTTGTAAAGAGTGAGAATGGGAGAGTGGGCAAGAGCAGGTTTGTGCTCCTGGCTGCTCACTGTGACACTCCCCTCTCACTGTCTGCTCCAAACGTGCTATGAAAGCTCAGAATTGACTCTTGTGTTTAATATTGCAATCTGGCTTCTTTTAGGGAAGAAATCCTTCCCTGTGAGGGTGGGCAGGCCCTGGCACAGCTTGCCCAGAGCAGCTGTGGCTGCCCCTGGATCCCTGGAAGTGTCCAAGGCCAGGTTGGACAGGGCTTGGAGCAGCCTGGGCTGGTGGAAGGTGTCCCTGCCTGTGTCAGTAGGGTGATGAGTTTTAAGGTTCCTTCCCACCCAAACCATTCTGGGATCCTGTGAATCGGGAAGAAAACTGTAACCACGATGCTGTAGCAGCTGGGGGCAGATCCTCAGATGTCCCGGTGTGCAGCAGATCCTGCCTGAGGCCATTCCCGAATCCTGCAGCCCGTGCCTGGGCTGGCTGGGAGCTCCTGCCCTGACCTGCCCCCTTGCCGAGGCTCCGTGTGCTCCTGCCCTGTGTCCCACTGAACAGGAGTGACATTAAACCCTGCCGGAGCTAAATCAATACCACCTGTCACATGATGCCACTGTGACATTTCTGGCATGAGCGCTCCCTCTAATAGGAGCTGGAAGTGGGAAGCAGCAGCAGTTAGTGAATAATGGATCAGATACGCCTGATTTGTAACATTTACAGAGAGAGGGCGTGTCTCCCAGCGACAGAACAAACCGGTTATCAAACAGGAACTGGGAGTTCTGGGTCATCCAAAATGCAGCTCGGGAGATAAAGCAGCGAGGAGCACCGAGGGTTTGCAAATCCCCGCTGCCAGCGGGGCCCTCAGTCCCTCCAGATTATACTGCAGACCGACAAAAAACGTGTAAGGAAATCCAGAAGCAGAGAAGGAGAGGGTGAGCTGTGGGTAGATGTGGTGTAGGAGCCTGGTGTGCCCGTGTCCTGAGTGGGTGACACGGCTGTGGCCGCTGCCTCGAACAGGGTGGCTGATAAAGAACAGGGTGCCTGGCAGCAGGTTGTGCAAACCACACGTGGTTGGCTGGTCAGGGTAGGGCAGAAGCTGCAGGGAAGGATGGAGGATGAAGGATGAGGACAGTCTGTCTGTCTGTCTGTCTGTCTGTCTCACATCTGGGCCCCCCTCACCACTGAACTGTCACGTGGTTCCTTTCGAGCCGAAGAGTTCGATGCTGAATTAGACCAAAATGTTCTAACAAGGAATGGAAATTAAGTCCAGTATTGCATCTGCCTCTGTGACACCCAAAAATCAAACTGAATTAACCCAGAAACTGAACACACACACACACACAGAAAAAAGATAAAATGGGGCAGTGCTGCCATTGGCCACAGAGAGCTGCGATTTCCATTGCATCTTCCATCTCCGGGGTCTTTGACCTGCATGTAGCAGAGAGATGCCCTCTGCCATTTTCACCTTGGCCCAAAGTTTTATTTGCTCCTGTAACAATAGAATTCTCCAGAAGGATCTGACAGTGTTTCCTGTTTCAATAGTAAAAAAGCTGGGACTTGTGTCCTTAGCACGTAAAGTGACCGGATCTCCATCCTCTGAGCCTTCTCCCATCCAGGACAGAAAAGTCACTTATCCGATTTGGTGTGGACGGAAGGAAGGGTAAGAAGGGAACTTTGTCAATCCGTGACATGAAATATTTTATATTAAGAGATTTGGCAAATGGTCCTGTGTGACTCTAAACAGGATGAGATAATTTTCCAAGGTCAGCCCTCCTGTACTCTCAGCTTTAGGTTTTAGTCACCAAGAAGTCAATTCTGGAACCTTTGCAGCAACATCCTGCCAGTGATGTGGAGACTTGGCTGTTGTTGGCTTCAACAGCAACCCTGCTGCATCTTCAAAGGACAGGAGGCTGGACAACGTGACTTCTGCACGGTGAGAAACTTGTGAGGAGGAAAATATGTCTGGAAATCGATAAAAACAGAGCAACTCCAGCCATGGGGTGACTCTGCACCCAGCCAGTTGCACCCTGTTGTTAAGAGAAGGCCACTGTTGAATGGGTGAAGCAGAAAGGGAGGATTCTGGCCCTCAGCTCAGCCTCCTGCTCTGTGGCTTCAGCTCCTCAACTGCTTTTCAGCTGTTCTGTTCTTTAAAACAGAACTGGTACCAGTGTAACTTCTTGGTGAGTCAACTCCTCTAAAGCTCCTTTTGGGGCACAAAGTTTGTGTTCCTTGACTATTCCCCCACTGATTAATTAGCGAGTAACTTTATTTTGTGTGACTAAACCCACCCAACCTAAACCCACCCATGTGTGTTCGGTTCCAGTGCACAGAGAGAAAGATAAGTTCAGTTTTCAAGGTGTGAATCTTTCAGCAAATGCTGCTGGTGGTGGGGAAGCTGAGCCATGTCCTCTCTCCACGTGCACTTGTGTCACTACGAGGATGTCACTGCTGGAACATCAAGCTGGTTTACAAAGTCATCTTCCCTTTTCATTCCTGCAAAGGGGGTTCCTGCTCCAGGGATGGGCTTCCATGGACTTCATTTCCTGGCAGCGTTGACCTGGAGGGACTGGGATCTGTCAGCAGGTTGGTCCACTTGGGTTGGTTTGATGTGGAAACGTCTTTAGGGCAGAGCAGGAGGACTTTGGATAAGGGGAAATGGCTTCCCACTGCCAGAGGGAAGGGTTAGATGGGATATTGGGAAGAAACTCTTCCCTGTGAGGGTGGGAGGCCCTGGCACAGGTTGTTCAGAGAAGCTGTGGCTGTCCCTGGATCCCTGGAATTGTCCAAGGCCAGGTTGGATGGGGCTTGGAGCCACCTGGATTGGAAGATGGAAGGTGTCTCTACCCATGGCAGGGGGTGGGACTGGATGGGCTTTAAGGTTCCTTCCCACCCAAACCATTCTGGGATTTAAATAAGGAATGGGACAAACCAAAATAAAGAAGGTTTTGTGGGTTCAGGTAGGTGCATACACTCCATTGCAAGTCTCTTATATTTATTTTATTGGGAGGCTGTAGAACTGAACCCCCATGGGTTGTGTCACAGTTCACAGCAGCATCACTGCTTATTTCTCAGTTATTTTAACTAAACCATCAAGGAGAGAAAGAAACGTGACTGTTGACAATATTTAACATACCAAACCACTGATTTTTTAGTAGTTTCTTGAATCAGAAATGAGAGAAGAGCCTGCATTGCAGCTATTAGGAAAAAAAAAAAAAAGAGTAAGCAGGTGTTGGCTTCGTTTCTTTGCGCCCACATCGCTCCTGTTGGTTTATCTGATTGCAAACCAAGTGCACTGTAGCATGATGAATATGTAGCAGTGAGTGTAAGGGGAAAGATGCCGGGAAAATGGCACCCCGATGTTCCTAATCAGTAATTAGAAACTAAAAATAGTGTTTTGAGAAAAGATAATAAATCTGTAGCCCTTAATCCTCCTGTGCCAATGTGTAAACCGATATCATTATTACATGAAAGGCAATAAGAACAGAAGTGAGTAAGCAGGAACAGATTGCTGTTCGAGTCAGAGTATAAATTCCACATAGCTCGAGCTGTCTCGGTGATGTTTGGCTCTGTCTGTTTTATGCAAAGTCTACAGTCATAAAGCAGGTTAATTTGCAAGCAGAGAAGGCAATAGTTTTGTTGTTTATTTCCATTCCTTAACTGCCCTTACTTCCTGAACCGTTCTGGCATGAGTGAAGCTCCCGGTCCCTCTGCACTTGAGAGCTCGAGGCAGCAGTGGGGATTTGGGAAAATGGACAGAGATGGGGGAAATGCCTTCCCATGACACACCAAAGGGCTGAATCAACAGCTCCTGTGCTGTGCAGACACACATCTGCTGTGCTGATGACAGAGGGAGCATCTCCACTTAGGCAGAGCCTTTCATCTCAGCATTTAAATAGTCTGCGAATGCCCAGATGGAGTTATTGTCACACAGGTACCAGCCCAGCTAATCCTGCTTACGCTGGTCAGATCAGGCCCTCAGCCTTGTCCTGTCCAGCAGGGAAACCTCAAACCTCATCAGGGAGTGAATCACACCAAGGGAGCCCTGATTTCACTGCCCAGTCCCCCTCCTGTTCCCGCTGTGTCACAGCCCTGTGATGGCTGCAGCCATTCTCTACTTGGAGAAGTAACACAAATTATTTAAAAGGGTGTAAATCCATCGTGCAATTCAGTGTCCAGACACAGGAGCTGAGGCACAGCGACCTGCTGGTCACCACTGGCCTGCCCCAAGGCCATGGAGTAAGCAAAGTGAGATCTGTTGTCAGCTGAAGATGGCGAGGGAAAGATTTTAAAGAAGCATGTCTATTTACCAAGCATATTTGAATTAAAAAAAAAAAAAAAAGCTTTGTTTCAACAGTTTATAACTCATTTGTCTTGCAGAAATGGCTGAAAGCAAGAGCCAGATAAAATTACTGGAAGTTGCCAGGAGATGTACTGTCATGGCTTAGCATGAGCACATCACAGAGATGATTAAAAAAGGCACCAACTGGTGAATCCCAGTGGAAAAAGAACCAGAAATCTGCAGTTGGTCTTTGTCATACTGAAAGCAGTGCTGGTGCATGGGCAGTGCCCTCACCCCAAGCTCTGTCCAGGGGCATCTTGGGGGCAATTCATCCTCTCCAAATGCCTTATGAGAGGAGGAGGAGAGACATAGGCAAAGCCAGGGGCAGCAAGATAGGATCATACAATCATAGAAAGGTTTAGGGTGGATGGAACCTTAAAGCTCATCTTATTCCACCCCCTTCCCGGGGCAGGGACACCTTCCACTAGCCCAGGTTGCTCCAAGCCCTGTCCAACCTGGCCTTGGACACTTCCAGGGATGGGGCAGCCACAGCTGCTCTGAACAACCTGTGCCAGGGCCTGCCCACCCTCACAGGGACCCATTTTCCCCAAATATCCATCCTCAACCTCCTCTCTTTCAGTTCGACCCCGGGGTGTGATGCTGCTGCTGCTGCCGCTGAACAGCCCCGCTTTACTCCCTCAAACGCTACCGGAGCCACAGCGGGTCTCGCAGGCGGCCGGGGATGGCAGGTGGATGGACCGAGGGACGGATGGAGGAGTGGACGAAGGATGGATGGATGGATAGATGAGGGAGAGAGGGAGGGCTGACGGATTGACGGTGCTGCCGCCGCCGCCGCTCCTCCCCCGGCCCATCCCGTCCCGTCCCCGCGGGCTCCGCGCCGCCTCTTGCCGCCGCCCCGCTCCGCTCGCAGCTGACGGGGGCAGCCCCTTGTTTACTGGCCGGGGCGCCGCCGCCAGCCCGGCCTGCGCTGGAAAGGGCCGCGGGGCCGGGGCCGACAGCGCGGCCAGGGAGGGGCCGGCCGCTATAAAGGGGGGGCTCCGCGGGGCTCCCACCGGCGATGCTCGGCCGGGCCCGGCCCCCGCGCCCGCCCCGCGGGCTCTGATTCGCGCCGGGCGGCGGCGGCGGCGGCGGTGGCGGCGCGGGGATGGGAGCGAGAGCGGCGGCGGCGGCGGCGCTGGCCGTGGCCGTGGTGCTGGGAGCCTGGTGCGGCCGCGGCCGCGGCGAGAGTGAGTGGGGGCCGGGAGGAGGGGAGGGAAGGGAAGGGAGGGGGTGCCGGAGGCAGCGCGGGCCCCGCCGTGCCCTTTGTACCTGCGTGGGGCCCGCGGGCAGCGCGGCCGCGGCCCCGGAGCGCTCCCGGGTCACCTTCACCCCCCCCCGCTACCCCGGTTCGGGAGGGCCCGGCGGGCGCCGGAGCGGGAGCGGGGACGGCCCCGGGAAGGGCTGCGGGGGTCGCTGGCGGAGCGGGCGGAGCGTCCCGGCCCGCGGGGCCCCGCGGTGGGGCCCGGAGGTCACCGGGGGCCGCGCCCGGGGCAGGAGCGGGGTAGGGCACGGCCCCCTCTCCGGTTCATTCCGCGGGCCCCTGCCCCTGATCCCCTGCCCCTGAGCCCCTGCCCCTGAGCCCCTGCCCCTGAGCCCCTGCCCCTGAGCCTCTTCCCTTGAGCCCGTTCCCCGGGTCCCTCCTTGGGTCCCCTCTCCTTGCTCCCCCCACCCCAGTCCCCTTCCCTGCCTTTCCTCCCCGGTCCTCTCCCCAGACCCTTCCCCTGGTCCCTCACCCTAATCCATTTCCCCGGGTCCCCTCCCCGAACCCTTTCCCGGGTTCCTCCTCCCTGGTCGCCCTTCCTGATCCCTTCTCGGGTCTGTCTCTAATCCCTTTCCCCACTCCCTTCCCCAGTCCCCTTCCCAGTTCCCTCTCCACTCCCCTCCCCAATCCCTTCCCCGGTCCCCTCTCCAGCCCTCTGCCCCCTCCACTCCACGGCCGCCTCAGAACCGGCTCCGGTTTCAGGAGGGTTTAGCGTGGCCAGACGTGGAGGTTTTGTCTTGAACCACTTTTGGGTTCAAGTGGTGCCAAATCCCCAGGTATTAAAGGGGGGAGAGCTCCGAGGGGATGGTCTTGTGTTTACACAGGGGCTTGTAAAAAAAAAAGAAAACAAAACAAAACAGGGGCATAAAGATTTTGGGGTGGAGGTCACAAGCTTGTTAAACCCACGGCTGGCTCGAGGTTAAGCCTTACGAGCTGTTTTGGTGGGTTACGTTAAGTAAACTTGCTTAGGAAATCCTTTTTAATTAGAGGTTCTTTAATTTGGGGTAATTTTTACAAGTTTTTTAACAAAAGGGAAGTATTTATTTAAAGACAGCTGACTGGATCCGTGGATCATCTCTGCCATGGACAATCTGCTTGTTAGCATTCCCATTGGAAAAGGTGGTAGCAAGAGAATCGGTGCAAATATAGACAATCCAGTGATGGACATTTCTGGGATGTGAATGGTATTCAGGGAATAAAGCAGGATTTATCCATAAAACAGCCTCTTTTTCCAGCAGTAGGACAAGCTCCATGTTTCAAAAATACCCCAGTTTCTTCCTCATACGTGTTTTTATGTTCAAAGCCTTAAAGGAGGCCAGTGGTTCAGTGTTACCTTGGGAGGGTCAGTCCCACTGGTGTGGACAAACCTGCCCCTCGCCATCAGAGGGATGAAAAAGGCAGTTGACATATAGCCCTAATAATAAATAAATCCATGCACAGCTTGAGTCCAGCAGTTCCTAATTTGAAAACGTTATTATTACTGCCACAGTGAAGCGTGTCATTTAGTTCTTTATTTAAATCATATTTGCTTTTTGGAATGCAAATGTGTTTAGGATCTTAACTCCATAATCTTTGCTGTGTTACTGCTTGGTGGGATCACTCCATGGATGGAGAAACGAAGCACAAGATACCAAAGCAAAGCCTGGGCTGGAATATTTTCATGCCATTCATACGGTGCAAGTACTGTTTTGCAGACAATTCGGACCACCAGGTCCCTAAATCAAAAGGTTTTCAGCTGCTTGTGGTGCTTGACTCAGTTTTCTGGGAACGATTAGGTCACGGAGCTCTCCGGTGGGGATGGAAAACAACCCGGACCCGCGAGGGCACCAGCCTGGCTCGGAGGGGAAATGCACCTACAGGAGTTGCATAAGCAAACAAATTGTTCCCTGAGCAACGGGGCTGATGAGAGCAGCTTTCTTGGAGCCCTGTGCTCACAGACAGGCCCTGAGATAATGCTGTTCTCCACTGACAGTATTCCCCCATCCATAGTTTTCCTTGTGCCCCGTGTCTTTTCCCTTCCCGTTACTCCCTTCAGACAGCAGCAGTTTGGGGGGAAGGCAGAGTGTGGAATGTGTAGGTGGTTCAGGAGGCAAATGGAGTGGATGGGTTAAGTTCACATTTACATCTTTTAGATGCAGACACTGAGTTTTCCCTCCTCAATCCATCCCCATCTCTGAGAGCTCTCTTCCTCTTACACGAGACTGAAGGGAGTTGGTGAGTTCAGAAGTTACTGACACAAGTAAGAAAAAAAAAGGGTTAAGGAAAGGAGACCCAACCTGTGCATAAAATGAAGATCCATAGGTCTTGTTTTGGGAAGAAAAACAGGTTTGTATATATATATTTTTTTTTTTAATCGCTGTGTAAACATAATGCAATTTCTTGAAATAAATCTCCCCCATGACTCATGCCCGTCAGTTCATTAGCTGTGGTATTTGGGGTGGGATTTACCTCACCTAGTTTTAGGCATCTACTAATGGAACAACTTACTCTGGGCTCCTTTTGTGGTTAATGGAAAACTAATCAATGCACTCCCTGGAGTTTGGAGTACACTTCCCCCGCTTCGAAACTCTGGCCCTAAATTTGGGTGCTGCACATGCATTGCCTGCTGCTGATGTGGGAGTTGGGAATCTAGCTGAGATTTCTCCATCTAAGTCATCATGTGGGACATATTTTACTGGGTACTGCTGTAGTACTACCTTTAAAAGTAGTTTGCTTTTTAATTATTGTATCTGGCTCGCACAGATGTTGATGTGCTTGGGGACTCATTAAGAAACTGCCCCCTTGTCCCACCTCGACCCTGCGTGTCAATTTTTGGTGTTGTGAGGCTCGGCCTAGAATGAAATTGTGCTCCCAGGAGGGTGAAGGAGGAAGGGGGAGTGAAGGAAGAAGGGTGAGTGCAGGAGGAAGGGGGAGTGCAGGAGGAAGGGGGAGTGCAGGAGGGCAGGGCTGCACCAAACCCCGCACCGGCCGTGCCCGTGCGTGTCCTCTCACCGCTCTGCAGAGAGGCAGCACTTGCTGTCCCTGTCTGGGTAGAACCCCAGAGCTTTCTGGAGGTCAGTTTTGGGGTGGGATAGAAATGATGTTGATATTGGCTGTGTGTAGAGCCTGTTCCTGCTGCCTTTCAAGCAGGAGGGTCCTCAGGTCTGCCGGCATCGACGCCGACTTCAGCCGTTCCCCCGAGTGATGTGCGTGGTGCTGGGATGGTGTCACCTCACTGCTGGTTGGTCATCTGTGCCTGGAAACGGGGCAGGATGAGTCCTGCTTTCTGTTTGTGTTTGGAACTGAGTGAGTAGAGCAGAAAGATAGCCCAAACCAGGCTTTGTAGGCCAGGCTGGGAGCTGATCTGTGCTTTGGGTGACCTCCAGGAGAGGTTTCCCCTCAACTCAGCGGTGCCAGTGTGAGCTGGGAGAGGTAACAGGCACCCTGAGGGGCTGGGGGTTTGGTGGGGATGCCTTTGGAGTCCACATCCAGCTCCCTGCTCAGATCTGAATGTCTGAGGTCCAAAACTGAAGCCTAAAAATTCGTATTTCACAGTTAGATGGTTTGTATGTTTATGAATCTATTGCTGCAGTGGGTAGGACTGTCCTACAGTCCCTCCCACTGTCATGTCACTTAACAGGGTGTTTTAATGTCTCAGCAGTTATCCCAAGAAACACCCAAAAGTCCTTTTCCCACTTTCCTAATACCACTGCCTTGTGTAGAATGGCAAAGCTTTTGGCTGGACCAAAGTGAGTGTGATTTTTCTCCAGTAATTTGTTTATTCAGCAGGCAGCAAACACTATAAAAAAAAGCAGAATTAACTAATAGTTACCTCAAATGGTTTGTGAGCCTTCTGTGCCAGATTACACTGGTCTTTATTGTTGGAGGCCAGAGCTCTGAAGCAGTGAATCATTAAGGTTTGGTGTCCACATGATTTACTATAAACAAGGTTTAAGTTCCACCTATTCCCCTGGTTAGACTCTATCTTGAAAACTTAACCTCTGCCATCAGATCTGGTTTCTTTATTCGGGATTTGAAGGTTGTTACCAAACCAGTTTTGTCTGAGAGGCTTCAGCATCCTGGGATTTGTTTGTTTGTTTGTTTGTTTTTAAGAAGCAGGAGTTCAGCTTGGTGCTGATGGAACATGTCTACCATGATTTATTCCCTTTTTGAAGTTCCTGTGAGTAGCTTGGTAGCAGGGATGGAGGATGTGCTTCCTCTGGCAGCTGTGCTGCTGGTTGTGCTGAAATTTGGGAATTTATGTGTAGTGGAGGCTTTGCCAGTGGTTTGCACAGGAGCAGCTTTTTGGGCCCTACTACTGGAGAATCAATTTGGGATTTTTAGTTCCCTGCAAGCTGATTTATCTGGTTTTTTGAAACCAGGTTGTCTTGTGCTATAATTGATGGCTCAACTCTGCTCTCCATCTTCTGGGATCAGATCTCCCTTGCCTTCATCGGGAATGGTTGACTAATCCCCCTGTCCCTGCAGAAGAAATATTGTTGAGGGAAGCTGTGGAAAAAATGCTCATTACTTTGCTTTGAACTGCTTCTTGTTGTCTTGGTAACAATAAATTTATGGGGTGACTTAAACAGCTACTGCAGGAACAGGAGATACAAAACTGCTGCAAATTCAGAGGCGTGAAAAGATGGGGAAGCCTCCAACCAAAAAGCACATTTTGTTTCAGATGTTCTTCATTCCTTATTATTCTGCTTGAGGGGGTAAAGAAAAGAAGCTCAGATACTGTGGTGGTTCTTATCACTTAAAACCTAAACTGAAGTAGAAGGTGAAAAATAGTTAACTCTGAATTTTCTCTCAATGTGGAGAGAAACTGGTAAAAACCCCAATTTAATCTGTGTAGATTTATAACCATACTAGTCTTTTATTCAGTTGTTTGCTTCAGAAACAAACCTCTAATGTGCTCTAAAAGCCTCCTGAGGTTCCATCCCAGGCTCCCAGCAGTGTTTGCCATCCTTCCATGAAAGGGCAGGGATGGAACCCCCAGTGCTGGAGAAGAGGATGGGACCATCATTCCATCATCCCATTGCTGCTGCTCAGCTTTGGGAGCAGCAGAGTTTGGATAACTCGGGGGACATCCTGGTTTGTCAGGATGTGTGGAACCCCCTGTCAAGTCTGCTGGCAGCACTAATGGCCAGTAATGCATTCTGCCTTGAGCTTAAAATGGGTGAAAAATGCAAAAAATAGTTGTGAAACACGACCCAGCTGATGGATTGTGGGTGTTGTACTCCCAGCTCTGGGAGATTTATATGATTTTTTACCTTCTCAAAAGCTCCACCTGTCTCTTTTTAGATTCAGCTTCAGCAAAGCTTTGTTCTTTCACACATCTCCTCAAAATACTGGCTGTTCTCAGCCTTTGGCCACCTCCAGTGGGGAATCTGTGCTGGGAAGGGGAGAGCTGGAGGGGAGGGAGGTTTGTGCTGTGTCCTGGGTGGGTGTTTTAAGTTGTTGGAGTTTTCTGAGGAGGTTGGAGGATCTTTGAGCAGCTTTTCAGGCTGTTTGGGCCAGGAGCAGCGTGGTCTGTGTTAGTGGGGATCTCTGGAAGCCTGGAATGATTTGGATCAGGTTCATGGACAGGGGAATTTAACTGGGTTGGAGTCTTTAGGGAAGTGGGGAGAGCTGGGATCTCCGGGGCTGCAGGGACCAGGCTGGGGTTTGATGGGAGCAGAGCAGACCTTTGGAAAAGGGATGGAGGGACAGGACACAGGGAATGGCTTCCCACTGCCAGAGGGCAGGGTGAGATGGGATACTGGGAAGAAATTCCTGGCTGGGAGGGTGGGCAGGCCCTGGCACAGGTTGCCCAGAGCAGCTGTGGCTGCCCCTGGATCCCTGGAAGTGTCCAAGGCCAGGTTGGACGGGGCTTGGAGCACCCTGGGCTGGTGGAAGGTGTCCCTGCCCATGGCAGGGGGTGGGACTGGATGAGCTTTAAGGTTCCTTCCAACCCAAACCTTTGTGTGATTCCATGACAACCCTCTCTGTGAAGTCTGGCTGGGTGGGCATCCATTCCCCTGCCAAATTCCCTCGGTGCTGGGCACCCACCCTGAGCTGCTGAGGTGATGCAGCAGTTCCCACCCAGAACAGCTCCTTCAGACCAAGTTCCTCAGCTCTGCCCCTGGAAAACAGGGAGATTTCCACAGGCTGAGATGCAGCCACAGCACCAGGAGGGCCTGGCCCTGACTGTACCCAACTGGAGATCTTCCCACCCGAGCTCCAGGTTCTCTTTCCGTGGAGCTGAGCAGGGATGGCTGTGGGTGAAGAGCTTGTCTGGGGCCCACTCGTGTCCAATTCCTGATGACTTCCCTAATTCCAGGAAAAAGGATGAAGAATTGAGGCAGTTCTGCTCAGTGTGTATCTGCATCTCACGGCCTTGAGCCACAGCAATAGCCTGGAGCTCTTACTCCCCAGAGCAATTCCTAGTCTGGAGAGCTGAGCTGTACTTTTTGCCCTTTCCTTTTCCTTAAGGTCACATTCCAACAGGCAGGACTTTATCCTATGAGACAGCAGCTGGCCCTGGGTACCACCTCAGCACTGCCTGTGTGCTCAGCAATCATGAGGACCAGTAATAAATAAGAACTAAGATGTTGGATTTTGAATTTCCCTGAGTTTTACTGTTGTGGTGACTGGTACACCGAGTTTAATTTGTCCTTCTGTTACTTCTCCTTTCGTGAAGAAACCACTACCCTGTGCTGTCATGCACTTGCTTCCTTGGAAATGCCAAATCTTATTTCTTGCAAATAAATATCCAGGGGATGTTGCTCTCCCAGTTCTTTTAGCCCAGGGCTGGGATGTGCAGCAGGACAGCTTTGGAGGTACTTCCAGTCTGGGACACAGAGGTTGCTGCTTCCTTTCCCACTTTTTCAAGTAGATCCCTAATCTTTGAGGCACTTTTTCTCCCAGAAAGCAATTTATGAAACAACTTGGGTACAGTGCCAAAAAGTCCCATTGGGCAAGAGCGTTGCTTCAAATCCCATATTAGTGTTGCCAAATTGAATTTTTTTTTTTTATTACGGTGGAACAAATTTTTGAATAATCATTAAGACATTTGCATAGATTTGGTTTTAACCCCTGCAGCAGTGGGCTGTGTGAAACCAGGAGGAGTCAGGCAATGCTAACAGTGAAATATTTGTGTCTGCATCAGTTGTGATGTGGTGATTTTAGTGCTGGTGAGCTTTAAATACAGTGACAAAAAGGGGAAAGGTCCTTTTTGTTCTTAAGTGGGGAGGGAAGATGCTGGCTAAGCTTTAGACAAAAGGGAGAATCCTTTTCAAAAAAGAAAAATTCATAAAGAATCCACCTGGATTTGAATATGAAGGTCTGGCTGATGTTTCTGTGAAGTTTGATTTCAAAAGGGTTGTCACTGGCAGTTCTGTTGTGCTGTGCCGGTGCAGGGCTCTGAATTTCCTTCTTGATTACTTACCTTTGCTTAGAGTTAACAAAAATATTTCCCTATTCAAACTTTTTCCTTCTGCTGGTGCCTGGATTCCTACTATTCTGTTTACCTTCTAATTTGTAGTTGTTCACTTGGCCAGTTCTTTGTGTTCCTGGTTCTGCTGAATAAACTCCCCAGGTAGTCAAGGCAGGGGAGATTTTACACCCTTGAGAAAATAATAACAAAAAAAAGCCCCAACACCTCATCTGAAAAGAATGCTCAGGGCAAAAATTACTAACGTGGTAAATGCCTCCTGTCAGCAGAGTCCGGGCACAGGCGTGGGCTGTGCTCCTGCCTGGCTGTATTTCCAGGTTTTTCTGCTCCCTTCCCAAGCGCTGCCATCTCTGGCCATTATTCTTTTGGTGTCTTCCCCTCCCTTCAACTGTTCTGAATCTCTCCCTCTGATCCACTGGCGTTAATTGCACAATCTGAGACAGGGGGTAGGTGTGGCGCTGGCAACTGCCTAAAGAAAACAGCCCCGATTGTCTCAGATGTCTCTTCCTTTTGTGAGGGGTGTCTGGTGTTACCACCGAGCGGTGACAGAGGCAGCAGCCCGACTGACCCTCGAGATGGCAGAAAAAAAAAATGATGAAATGCTCTTTCAGGCTTATTTTGTAAGGGTTTATACCAGGGAATGTTCCCCACGGTGTATTTCTTAACACTCCGGGGCTGCCTTGCTGAGGGGGCCACGTGTCCCGGTCACGGCGCGGTGGGACAAAAACTGTTGTGTTTGAGAAACTCAACAAACAATCAAACTTCTGTTAAATAAATAAATACATAAATAAATAAATAAATAAATAAATAAATAAATAAATAACGTCGTCCTTTGCCTCCCAGTTTGCAGGAGCATGGACATCCGCAACAACCTGACCCGGCTCAGCATGCTGGAGAACTGCACCGTGATCGAGGGCCACTTGCAGATACTGCTGATGTTTAAAACCAAGCCGGAGGATTTCCGTGAGCTCAGCTTTCCCAAGCTGACCATGATCACGGACTACTTGCTGCTCTTCCGTGTGTACGGCCTGGAGAGTTTGAAGGGCCTGTTCCCCAACCTCACCGTGATCAGGGGGACTCACCTGTTCTTTAACTACGCCCTGGTGATTTTCGAGATGGTTCACCTGAAGGAGATCGGGCTCTACAACCTCATGAACATCACCCGGGGCGCCGTGAGGATCGAGAAGAACAACGAGCTGTGTTACCTGTCCACCATCGACTGGTCGAGGATTCTGGACTCTGTAGAGGACAATTACATCGTGGCCAACAAGGATGACAAGGAGGAGTGTGGAGATGTTTGTCCTGGGACCGTGAAAGGGAAGAGCAACTGCCCCCCCACCGTGATAAACGGCATTTTCATCGAGCGCTGCTGGACACACGATCGCTGCCAGAGGGGTGAGTGCAGGGTGCTGGAGCTCAGCTCTGGGCCTGCTGGCACTTTTTTGAACCTTCCAGGTCCTGTGAGGCACTGGCAGAGCTTGCCCAGAGGGGTCTGTGAATGCTCCACGCCTGGGAGTGTCCAAGGCCAGGTTGGACGGGGCTTGGAGCAACCTGGGCTGGTGGGAGATGTCCCTGCCCATGGCAGGGGGTGGGACTGGATGATCTTTAAGGTCCCTTCCAACCCAAACCAATCCATGATCTGTTGGAGAACTAACAGGTACCTGTTGATTCCTTACCTTTAAGCACAAGTTCCTAAAAGCCAGGCTCAAAATTGGCACTGGAAGGTGAAGAGAGAACCTTTGTGATGGGGCTGTTTGAGAAGTTCTTTCACCTGCATATATGAGGAACCCCAAAATGTGTGTTTTGGTTTCTCTGGAGAGTCAGGAACTGCCTGGAGCACCCCATTTTAGTGGGCTGTGAGTGGAACTGGTGTCTTGCATAATAGTTGGTGCTCTGAATGTCTCTGTTGGTGCTTGTGTAGGGATTTAAAGGTCCAGACTGACTGAAAGGCTGCAGCAGATGGGAACAGGACAGCAGGGAAAAGCCTCTGTGGAATAAACCTGACCCTGGAAAGGGGCAACAACATTTTTCCTGAAACCCTCCTGCCATAAAAAACATCTGAGATAGGTGGATGAGTGAGCAGTGTTTGCACAGAGTAAGGAGCAGGAAGCCAGCTCAGCCCTGAAGGGGAAAAGGGAAGGAGGAGAGGGGACCTGGCTGGGGTGGAGGGTGAAATAATGGGGTCTGAGTCCAGGGTTTTGGATCAGGGGAGAAGGGGTGTTCAGAAAGCTCCCTGAACTGCAGTTCTCAAACTCTGCTGGAGTTGCTTTTAATTTCGTGCAGATTTGTTTTTACTGAACTTGGGCCTGACCTTAAGTTTAGCTTTAATTATATATTTACTTTTGATTTATGTCAAATCTGACTTGACGGGGAGCAGAAGTGAACTGAGGTGAGACTGACACATTGAGGGTTGTCTGCCTTTCTGGAGGCCGAGCATCCAAATGAACCAGTGTGTCCTGAGACGAAATTAGGAAACTTGTGGGCTGGGGAGAATTTCTTGCCAAGCTTTAAAGGGCAACTCTTGAGTGCTGAGTGCCAAATTTCAGGAGGAATTCCTCCCAGTGTGCACAAACTAATGCAATTAATGTGGTTTCCCCTCCGCTACTCCTCACCCCAAAATTGTCCAGCTTCCTTTTAAAGAAAGTGGTTATTTTTTGTGGCCAGAATAACAGGGTAGGAGCAAGAAGATGCAAGTGTGTACGTGTGTTCCTTTTTTTAAAATGAAAAAAAAAAAAAAAAAAAGGAATCCTATTTATAAACTTTGGGGGGTACAGTTATATCAGCACTGAAACGTGGTTTCTTATGCATTTAATTTGTTCTGCTCTCTGCTGTTTCATGAGGTTAAAGGTCTAAGTGACACTTTCTCAGTGGTGTCCCTCCTTCCTGGGAATTTTTCTGGGCTACAGCAGACTGGAATGTATTGTTTCTCTCCTTTTGCATCCATGAAACCTGTAGGAATGTAATATTCTGCCCCTGGGATGGGAATCTCAGCTCCTCAGCCCTCTGGTAAACGTTCACTGAGTTTGTTGGAGGACCCCAATGCAGCCCCACAGTGACTGAGCTCGCTTGCCACGTCTGTTTGACTCAGGAATCGGGATTTAAATTGGAAGATGGTTCCAAAAGTCACTGTACCCAGGTGGTCCCATCTGATTTCCCTCGCAGAAGCCGTGGGCAAGCAGTGCTCCTGCATATTTGGGCTGCATTTCCCAAACCACTTAACGAGCCGGGCTTATCTTTGTTTTGAGCGTCAGGATTTGTTACTTTGAATTTTTTTGGTAGCTGGGGTTTCCAGCACGCTGGGATGTGAGTTATCCTGTGCCTTGTGACACCTTCCCCTGTATTTCTGGAGTTATTTTGGACCTTTCAGGCCCTTTCTGAGGAGTTTTTGGGCTCTGAGCACACCATGGTGGAGATTAAGTGACGTTTATTTAGCCAACCTGCCGGTGGAATCCCTGCATCCTCTGTTCTCCTGCCAGCCCATAATGTATCCTTAGCACGTGTAATTGTTGTGTCAAGATTATTAAGAGCTTGTGTGAATTGCATTTTGGCTTTCCTTAGCCCGGAGAGCCTCCCAGAAGCTCCCAGTGCCGGGGTATTCACGGTGTGAAATCTTCCCCTCTGCGTTTTTCCAGCTTATCTGGGAATCTTCAGCAGCTGATGCAGCTCTGAATTCTCCTGCCTCTCTGGTTTGAAGTGTGTTCTCTTTTATTTTTTTTCTCTTCTTCTTCTGAATGCAGCAATTTCAGTATTGTTTTCATAGGGAAGTTTGGCTCCGTGTGTTTGTTTTAAGGCAGGTTATTTGTGCCCCTGGTTTGTTTTGGTGCAGAATCTCCCATTTCTTATTTTTTATTTTGCATCTCTGGATGGGAAGTTGTTGCTGTCTAAGCCCCATAGCGCTGCTGGAGAGCACTGCTGCCCTGGGACTGGGAAAAAACCCCAAAGGAGATGTAAATATTGATGGTTTTGATGTGACAGAGCGCGTGTCGATTGACGGACACGAGTCCCAAACTGAGCAGCTTTTCCAGCCCAAAAACCTCGGGAGAGTTGCTGGAGAAAATCAGATGGGCAAGAAGTTTGGGAGAGCACATGTGGGGAAGGCTGAAAGGTGTCACAGAAAATTAACTCTTTGCCAGGAAGGTTTGGTATTTTCCCAGGTAACAAGTGACAGGATGAGAGGAAAGGGCCTCAAGTTGCCAGAGGGCAGGTTTTAGGTTGGATATTAGGGAAAATTTTTTCATGGATAGGGCTGGAAAGCATTGGACCTGGCTGCCCAGAGCAGTGAGGGCTGGGCATCCCTGGAAGTGCTCAGAAAATGTGTGGATGCAGCACTTGGGGACACGGATATTTGATTTAATCAGCACAAAGATCCCGGTTAACTCCAAGACTGACTTTGAGTTACAGCACAGAATCCTCTCCAAGGCTCTGAATCATCCTTGCAGCTACAATTCCAGCCTGGAATTTTTTTTTTCACTTGTTGATAACACATTGGAGACAACAAAATAAAGGATCTCCTTCCAGACCTTGGAGAGAAGGTTCAGGACGAAACCAGCGGGGAGGAACTGAAATCACTTGTGGGCAGCTGCAGCCTTTGAAAAACCAGTTCCAGTGTTGAGGAATCTGTGTCTGAGTGCAGGGCTGTGTAGGTGGATTCACTGTGGATTGGGATCTGTCAGGATGTGCTTCCTCAGGGTTTTATTTGCTTTTATTTATTTTATTTTTTTTTTTAATTCCCCCTAAATCGCTTGTGTTGGTGTGAAAAGCAAGTCGGTTCAGTTGAGGCCAACTCATGTTATATTTTGGGTAGGAAGGGAGGGAAATGTGTAGTCTGGTTGGAATTTGGGTCTAGCCTGATGCTGTTTATGGCAGCCAAGTGCTGTTCCTGCTCTGGGGGTTTTGTACCTCTCCACTCACATTTTTAACAGGTTTTTTTTTCCCCCATATGTTCTTACTTTTATTGCCATAAAAACACACTTTTTTGGTTCTGTGCAGCACGTTGCTGCAGAGAGAGGCTTTGCTGAAGAATGCAGACAACAAAAATGCTGGAAATGCCACGTCCTAGACCTCGGTCTGGATCTGCCAAACATGATTTTCATATTTTGCATTTTTTCCATTTTTTTTTTTTTCCCCCTATATGTCTGTCACTCCACTTGAGGAAGGAACAATTCCCTGTGAAATAGGATTTCCTGCCAATTCCCTCTGCATTCAGGCTGCTCTGTCCATACAGAACTTGGAGCAGTTTGCTGGGTTTGTCAGTGTAATTATAAAGGCAAGTTCAGCCTTTGATTGCATTTTGGGTCATCTGGAAGTGGAGTAAGGTAATAGGAAGGAGAAGTAAAATGGCCAAATGAAAGGAACCAGGAAAATCATCTGCAATCTCAGGCAGTCCCTTGGTGGATACTGAAGGGCCACATTCCTGAAATAGAAGGATGGATATCTGAAATATTTTTTTTTTTATAGGGCCAGATAGTGATAGGGAAAAGGGGAATGGTTGTAAACTAAAAGAGGAAATATTTAGGCTGGATGTCAGGGAGAAATTCACCACTCAGAGGGTGGGCAGGCCCTGGCACAGCTTTCCCAGAGCAGCTGTGGCTGCCCCATCCCTGGAATTGTCCAAGGCCAGGTTGGATGGGGCTTGGAATAACCTGGGACAGGGGAAAGTGGAGCTTTAAGGTCCCTTCCAACCCAAACCATTTTAGGATTCATTCTGTACTTCTGTATGAAATTCTATTCATTCTGTAGTTCTTCATTCTTTAGAGGATATGATGAAATTCCAGTTCTGTTCATCCTGAATGAAACCCTTGCAGGAATCCGTTCTTGGTCTTGGGATTTCTCGTTACCAGGAAATTTGAGTTCCTGAGCGTGTGGGCCATTCCAGGTCTGTCAATAGACTCTTTTCTTTCGTTTATTATCTTGCTTTTGTGGGTTAAAAACAAAAGTTGTCTCTCAATTAGTGCAATTTGGAAGTTGTGGCAGAATACTGAATTTGTGGGAAGCATGTGGAACAATTAGGGCCCATTGAAGGGAACATAAAACAGCAGATGGAAGGGATGACAGTCTGGAATAATTGACATGCAGAGGAGCTGCTAAAGAAAGATTCTGTGCAGAAACAATAATGTTTGTCCAGATTTTGGGCTGTGATTTTTGGGGCAAAGCAGGAGTTGGACTCTGATCTTTGTGGATCTCTTCCAGCTCAGGATATTCCACGATATATTTTTTTTCTGTGATGTTGGGAAAGCAGGTGTAATGGAGACCAAGGGACACAACAGAATCTCTCTTTAATTCTCCTGTGATTTATCCAGGGAAAATTCTGGGACAGAGAGGGGACAGGTGAGGAACTGAGTTGCACAAAGCACTGAGGGAGAGATTGCTCAGCCTGAAATGTCTTTCAACTGCTGCGAAATCTCACCTCCCGAGAGAGCAGTGCCAGCAGAAACTCTGCAGCCCTGAACCATCTTCAAGGCAGGTTGGAATAACAAAGTTCAGAGGTGTGTGTGGGAAACGTTTTTGTGGTGTTTACTTAGGTAGAAATATTACTTAGCAACAGCTTCCTGTAATTTTTATGTGCTGGGAATGTCTGTAACCATCAGCTTGGGTTTTATTACCTCTGGATGGGAAAAGGGGGCTCGAAGCAGCGAGCAGGCTCAGCCAGCCCCAAGGGCAAGATATTTTTAAAGCTTCAAACACAAAGGAAATTTTTCCAGTTGCTACTACACAAAGTGGAAGTGCTGCTTTTATTTGGAGATCTGATAAGAGCTGCTTTTTTCTTCCCCTCTCCTAGCCCTGACAAATGCCAGATGGAAGTTGACACCGGATAATCTCACCAGGGTGTCTGTGCTGACCCCTGCCAAGGAACAGCTTAATTGAGGGCCCATGGTTGGGGCTGTTGGGATGTTCACCCACCCTGAGACACCCTAAACTAATTCACTTGAGTTTATTAAGACCAGTAGAGGGATTTATGGTGCTTGGGGGTGTGATAGAGCCCAGAAAAGGGGTGGAAACAGCCCCTCCATACGAATCCCTATTTAAGGGTATTCCACTTTAAAAACACCAAACAAAACTTTTGAAGGACCAGCTTTTCTCCACCTCCCTGGGGTGACACAAGACTGGAGGATTTCAATACAAAAAGGTTGCAGCTCACTGAGAAATCCCCTCCCATGCACTCCTGTGGTTTCTGATGTTTCTCCAGGTTCTTCCCTGCTGCACCTTTCCTTGGGAGTGAAGGTTTTCTTTTCCTATCCCAATCCCCAACCAGCACTTCAAACAGAAACATCTCTCTGATCATCTTTAGAACTCTGGAAAAACAACACCATAGAAAAATCACTCACCTGACAGTCAATACACATTAAATACAGGTAATTCCTGCACATGGTTTAGGTATCTCAATTTCTGTGCAGAGGTCTTGCCGAGGCCAAAGTTTTTTGAGGAGTTTAAAAGAAGAACGAGGTATTTTGCAGCGAAAATTGAAAAAGCTTTCATCTGCTCTGTTCTGACCTGCTGTTTTAACTCATCCACCCTCAGCCCTGTCTCCAGAACACTTGTTGTTTGAGTCTGGGCCCTTGAGGAGGCTGAGGGGAGTTTAAGGCTTCACGTGCAGTGGCTCAGCCCTGACGTTACTTGAGATGTTTTTTAAACCCCTGCTGGTGACGTCAGCCCTTGTGAGTCCCCAGGGTGCTGTGCCAAGTGTGCTTCAGGTACAGCACTTACTTATCCCGCTCCAAGAGCAGTTCCAAGTCGCCTTATTTGCTTAAACAAGGGAACCTGCAGTGCCCCTTGGGAGATAAAGTCCAGGAGACCGAGCACTCTTGGCAGGCACGGGAAGATGCCATGGAAGTGGGAAGTCAGAGAACGTGAAAACAATAATAAAGTAATAATTCTGAGCGGCAGTGAAATGTGTGTTAATGCCTGAATGAATGGTAGAGCAGGAAATGGTTCACCTGGTGTGAGGTGTTTGCTCAGGGAGGGGGAGATGTTTCCTCCTCAGCAAATCCTGCTGGATGTTGGGGGTGCTTTGGTGCTGTCAGTGAGGATAAGGAATTAGGCAGCTTATATGGCCTGTGTGTTTTCCTCTCTTCACCCCTCCTTCATGAGGGCAGGACGATTGTTCTGTATTTTAAATACTAAAACTTGTGATTAATTATTAGAGCATTCTAAGTCAGGTGGAATTCTGATGCCCCTTCCCAGATTTGGGCAAACAGAGCCAAATAAATGTAAGCTGGATGATGCTAAAACATTCTTTGATTTTGCAAGGAAAGGACTGGAAATATTTGTTGTTCGAGGCAGTGAAGAGATTGTGAACTGTTGGGTCTGTACAAAGAAGTGTATTCAGGGAGTGTGAGCAGACCCACTGAAATATGTCACTTGGCAAAGCTCTCTAAAACATCTTTCTCTGTTAGGAATTGGATTTGACAGGGATTGACTTCGTAGATAAATTTCGTGTTTAAAAAAAACCCCAACAAAACACAAACCCCACAAAACAAAAACACAAAAAAGGTCAACCCCCCCCCCCAGGTGTGACCAGCACAAAGATGGTTTGTCACTGAAAGGTCGAGGATTTCAGGACCTTTTTGATTAATTACAGAGCTGGGGAATAACCAGCCATGTCCTGGAGGAAGCAACACTCACTCTCCTCTCAGCTTGTAACAATGGCTGGGTACAAGTTCAATGATTAGACTTCCCAATTATATCCTATAATTGTCTCCAAGTTCCCATCATAGGGACGTGAATGGACTTGCCGGGGTGTTTATGCTGCTTAATTAGGGCTGGTGGGTGGGAGAGAAAAAAAGGTTGGGGAGGGGAAGGTTGGGGAGGGGGGTCCTGGCTGAGCTGCTTGTGATGAACCTGTAGTTATTGCAGGCTTGGGTCCCAGGTTTTCATCTGGGATTGCATAAGTGTGCAGGGAGATACTGGATCCCAGCCCTGGACCTGCAGAGCCTTTATCTTGATTTTGTAGCGGAGGGGACTGAGGGGCACGGGGCTGACGTCGTTGGGGAGGCGTCAGCGTGGCTTTATTTTGGCCTGTGACACAGAAAACAAACAGTGATTTAACTTTGGCTCCGTGTGGTGCTTAAATGTTGGCTGAGTGGGTATAAATGGGTTTGATGTGAAGAGTCTGGATTCCTCGTAAATCTCGATTTAAATGAACTGGTGAAACAGTGCGGGACACTCGGCACCTGTTCGTGGCCTGAAAGTTTTATCCTTGGAGTTTCCTTCTTCAAAATAGGTTCAGAATGGCTGTTGGGAAGGAGAGGACCCAGGGAAGGGCTGGAGCTGTGCCAGGGGGGTTGGGATGGATCTCAGGGAAAGGTTCTTCCCCCAGAGGGTGGTGGGCACTGCCCAGGCTCCCCAGGGCAGTGGGCACGGCCCCAAGGCTGCCAGAGCTCCAGGAGCGTTTGGACAACGCTCTGAGGGACAGGGGGGGATTGTTGGGGTGTCCTGGGCAGGGATAGGGGTTGGACTGGGTGGTCCTTGGGGATCCCTCCCAGGATTCTGTCATTCTGTGACACTGCAGGGCAGGAGGATTCCATGAACTAACACGGAGCTTCTGTGCCCTCCATGGGAATTCCTTAATTTGAGATTGTGTTTATTTCCCTTTTTATTTTCCACTTCGAAGGGTTGGAGGAAGATGATGTTATGAAGAAAAACCCACAGAAGAGTCGGAAAGTCCGGTTAAAATAATGTTGGGGTCAATTTTCTTCTATTTATTTTTAAAGAACTCAGGGTGTGATTGGTTTCGTTGGCATCACTTTGGTGCACTCCTGAAATAAAAATAAAAAAAGTGATTTTGATCTTGTGTATCAGGTCAAAGGTGCCCTTTTTCAAGGGTGGCAAGAAATTCTGCTGCCCTGGAATTGTGACCTGGGCAGTTTAAGCCTTTGCAGACATCAGCTCCCACACTGCAGGTGCTGAAGGACTGACAGGTGAGTTGTCAGGAGTTATGTCAGGAATTATGACCCTTGTTCATAGTCCTAATGAGAGTGACAGGGATTTAGCAAGATAGGTCTGATGAAGACTAAAATTTGCAATTTTTAGCTGGAAAAGAGCTCAAGTTCCAGCACAAGACTGATGGTTTTTGAGTCAACACACCGAGTTAAGGCAACTTAGGGAGCAAGTTTGTCAGAGATGAGAGAAAATACCTTCAGGCTGAGCAGTAAACTATGCAGTTCTGGTTTCTGGTCCCTCGTGCTCCTCTCAGTTCACTTTGGTCTGACCCCTGAGCACGATTTCCTTGTTCAGTGGTTTTTAAAATGTGAATTATCTGGGGCAGGGAGGGAGGAGATTGGTCCCAGTGTGTTCATCAGAACAAAGCCTGTTGGGCTGGAGGAGTGTGAGGAAGGGAGCAGGCATGGCTTGGAGTTGTGTGTAGCTGCAATTTCCAGCTCAACTTTTGGTATTTTTCTCTGGGTTTGCAGCTGTGGGAGTGGAATTATATTAACAGCACACAGCATTATTGCAGTGCAGGGCTGTAATCCCTGGGGGGGTCACAGGGAAGGAGCCATGGGATGGAAGGGTTGGGCTCTCCAAGGTGTTCCAGAGGAGCAGGGACAGATGCACCTTCCCTGCTGAGAGGGAGGGGTTGGGTGCTGGGATGGGACATTCTCATGGGGCAGTCTGATGACACAAAATGGGGTTGCCCATTTGCTGGCTGATTTTCCCCCGTGGATGTGAAGAGCCCTGATCTGACACTGGGTGTTCCAGGGATGGGTTATTTGGTCTGTCTGAATTTGGCAGTTTGTTTGTTCTGAAATAATCTGCAGCAAGTGAGAGTTTACTGAGCAACCTGCAGCAAGAAAAAAAAAAATCAAATTCCAGATGTTGCTCTGACTTGGGCACTGGGAAATCTCTCCCACAGAGGCTTCAGGCAAACTCTGTCATATCCAGCAGCGTTTTGTGATTGAAGAGGTGCATAAAGGATGCTTGGGTTTGATTGGGCTTGATTGGAAGAATCTCAGGAATGGTGCAGGAAGCTTTATCCCCGTGTTTTGGGTTTCCCAGGAATGAGGCACATGCAACTCCACGGACATCCTGGGATAATGAAGCGTTTTTCTGTTGCCATTTTCAACTTCATTGAGCACATCCATGTTGCGTTACGACACTGCAAGGGCTTTAATACTTCATGAGCAGTGAAAGGATTCATTAAAATTTGAGTATCAGACAAATGTTCTCCTTGTCTTTCCTGTGAAGACAATCCAATTATATTCTCTGGGTAGTGAAAACAATGATTTAATAGAATGAACAGGGTTGTTTTTTCTGGTCTTGGGTCTTCTCTGAATGTCATCTTTCTGAAGTCAGGCTGATCACACTGATGTGTTTACACAGCTTCAGTTGGGGATGAAGGAGTCCAAGAGTTCCCTTCAAGTACCCCTCAAAAAGCTCCCAAAAGCCAGAGAGGAAATGGAGCTCCTCAGTGTGATGTCTGACTGTCTGAAAGTCTCGCCCAGAGGAGCCTTAACATGGCTTAAAGGAGTAAGGCCTTTGTTTTAAAACTGTGCTTGAAGTGAAGCCTTTAAAGCTCCATAAACTGTTTCTCTGTTCATTCAATTCCATGGATTTCAGGCTCCAGGAATCCGTGTTCCTGGCAGAGGGGAATTGCAGCATATGGTACAGTCTTACATGGAGAACTGAGGAAAAAGCGTTTATGTGGAAAGTGGTGCTTTATCTGAAACAACTTCTCACCTCATCAGTGTCTGCACAATTATTAAATTAACAAAAGAAATGCCATGTGCAGATTACCTTTTCCTTAGGCTTCTCTTCCCCACTCCAATAATCTTATCATCTCCAGGGCTGCTTAAATAATTTGTGTAGTGCTTGGCTGCTCTCTCAGCGCTCCGATATCAAGTTTCTAGTCCACACAACCAGCCTTTTCGACCTGGCTATCTGCATCAGGAGACAGTTTTTGTTCTGGGAAATAGAAAATGTTCTCCTTGGAAGTGTGTGAATTCGGTGGGTGTGATAAGAAAAACGTCCCCTTGTTTTGCATGGCTGGGCTGGCCAGAGGAGGAGCTGCTGCCTGACGGCTCTTGTTGATCAGCACGGGGAGTGAGGGGGGAAGAACGTGTTGTTTTTCCACATGCTCTAATCTGTGATAACAAAAAGAAGCCCAGATTGTGTTTTTCAAACGCTCTCTGGGTCTCTCTGTGCTCAGATTTGCCGGGGACTCTCCGCTGTGGCAGCGTGTCCATCCACCCAGGGCCTGATGTGAAGTGGCACAGGTTCAAACACACACGCTGGCTTTGATGCTGGGGGAGGCCGAGCAGGACTCAGCAATCAGCTGTCAAGTGTTTTGCTTTGTACTCAGTGTTCTGCTGAGGGTCGAGTGCTGGGTATGGACTTTGGTACCGCCAGCCTCGTTCTTGGCACTGCCAACTGTTCTTGGGTGGTTCTGGGCCCCTCTCTGTGACTTCAATAACTTCAGGCAGGAAGTGCCTGGAGGCAGAATTTAACTGTGAGATGGGTTTGGACAAAACATCAGCAACGTCTTAGGGGAAGTATTTGATGTGGCCTCAGACAATGTGGATGGACCGAGGGGGGCACCTCCAGAACTTCTTGGGCTCCCTTCCAGTGGCAGATTGACTCCTGTGCTGGCAGCCCCGAGCTGAGAGGTGAAACCTCCGGGGCTGGTTTAAGAAAAGGACTTTTTGTCCCTGGAGAAACTGATATGGCTTCAGGTTTCTTGTAGAGGAGAGTCCCATCCCTTTTGCTTGCTACATAAAGCTGGTTTGTGTGATTTTTTTTTCTTTTCCCCCCGGAGGACTCTATCCATTGTCAGGTGATTTCCATTCCTTTCCATAAGAACTGCCCAGCTGAGGGATCCCTGGCTGTGGCATCGATTAGAGCAGCTCTGAATAGTCCTAATTGCTCTGCAGTGGACAATGCTGATGGTGACTGGTGATTAGACCCTATCTGACTCCCAGCATCCCCGAAGCTGGAGGTTTTTAGCACCGTGGCACACGCCAGGTGATGTCAGCAGATCCTGTTCCTCCTCCCGATGGGCCAAGCGCAGCTTCACCGGCAGATAGTGAGACTTCTGCTACTCCTCCACTTCCTTGTCATTGAACAAAGTGACCTTAGTGACAGTCAGCTTTATTTCAACAGCTCACCAAGGCAGGGGGATGAGATAAAGCAGAATTTTCACCGTTCTGACCATTGACAGTTGGAGCCAATAATTGTTGTGGAAGAAGTTTAATGTAACTTGGGATGATTCAGTTCCCCCATCGTTGGCCTTGTTGAGATGGCACAACGAGTTTGGCATGAAATACCTTCAGATTACAACTCTCTCTTGCATAATTTACAGGGAGAAACAGATTAATGGCCTCCAAGGGTGGCTTGTGCAATGCAGTTAATGGTTTTTTTTTTACTCATCTCCAGCCTTTTGGTTTTCCTCGGGGTTGTGTTTGTGCTTGGTAATTTTTATCACTTCTCACTTGGGTTGGAGCAGCAAAGGGACGTGGCACAGACACAAAAAACTCCAAGGATCAGTGTGTTTGTGAGGAGAAGCTGGTAAAGCCAAAGGATATGTGGCTATCTGGAGAGAGCTGAGCTGGAGGGTCTGTGCAGTGCCACATATTCTTATACAGTCAATTAGTTGAAAATGGGCATTGCTGGTATGCCAAGGATGACGAGGGCGAGTAGTAAATAAAAATACATTGCACATTGCTTGGCTCTGCAGGCAAACAGGATCTATTTCAGTACTGCTAAGGAAATTCTTATGCCTCGAAATAAACCGTGGCCAGCGTGCACAGAGCTCTGGGCAAAGGGGAGGGTGGGCAGATTAATGGGCAGGGGCTGAGGAGGCCAAAACAACCCGGGGGGCTGAGAGAATTTTATATGCATGCAGATAATTGGTGTGTTTGGTACTTGTGTACCTGGTAATGAGATACTCCAGAAGTTTGGACAAGGCTCTCAGGCACAGGTTGGGGTGTCCATGCAGGGCCAGGAGTTGGACTCGATCCTTGTGGGTCTGTCCCAACTCATATTCTGTGATTCTGTGATTTCTCCTTTCCACAGTTCAAATATTGTTTTGGGGGGAAAAAAAATTACTTTTAGTTCAAGGGAAAGCACGACAACTGTGAAATGAGTGAAGACATGGTGGACAGTGTGGAGTTTTGGAGGTATCTCCGTGGGAAATAGCTCTGGTAACTGGAGGACTGTGTGTGTGTCAGCCCTGAGGGGAGTTCTGACTGCTTGCTCGAGGTGGGACTGCTCTGCTTTGATCCCTGCCAGGCTGGGCTGTGCTGGGAGAGGGCAGCTGCCCAGCAGCTTCTTCCAAGGGCTCTGCCTGCTGGGAGAGGCTGCTGGAGCCCCAGAGTCGCCGTCCCTGCGCTGCTGTCTCTGGTGGTCAGACTCTCCTTGGCACGGAGCAGAGCCCTTTACCCTCGAGTGGGACAGAGACTGGCATTGTGATCCCATTCCTGGCTAGTGTGGATTTGGGCAGCAAGCTGAATGACTGTGCAGCTGAGCAGTTTCTGCATCCTGGGGATTTAAGGAAGGAAAAAAAGATCTGCTCGGTATAGTTGGCCGGGAAAACCCACCTTCCAGATATTTCTTTGCACGACTGGCCTCGGGGTGATGCTTTACCTTCCTCTCTGCTCACACTCTCTGGGAGGGGAGATGCAAAAGGGGGATCTGGAAGAAGTCCCGTTCCCTTTTCCTCCCTGCTTGTTTTCGGCCCCGTCACCCGCAGACATGATTCGGTTTCAGTATCGATGTTTACACTTCATGGCTGCGCCGTGAAATCTGCCCAGATTAAAATCTTAACCTCTGCCTGACATTTCTTTGTAGATCATTAGTTATCAGCGTAATCTCCTTGTGGTTAATCTTACACTTCCGCCCGTTCCATTACCTTTCTCAGTTATGGACAGCTCCATTTTCCGATTTGCTGCGAGCTCCGTGTGCTTTTCGGTGTGGATTTGTTACTCTGCCTGTCTTGATTACATTTACAAAACATATCTAAAATTCCATCTTCCTCAGCCCCACACAGCTGCCTGGGTCAGCGTAGCTTTCCTTCTTCCATGGCTTGTTTACTACAACATCCCTCCCTGTGGCCTTGAGGAAAGGAATCTTGTCCCTCGCTTATCTCTGCAGAAAGCAAAGGTTGGACGTTTCACCTCGTGCCGTAATCCTGTCACTCCTCATTTTCAGGATGGGCTTTGGAGGTAAAAGTAATAACTTGTCTTAGACCTGTGTTTGGAAAAATCAGGTGGACCTTGGTCTTAAACCATGACTGTATGTTGAGTGTCCACTTGTCTCTGTTTCTCAGGTACCAGCTCTTGGAATCAGAGAATGCAGAATATCCTGAGCTGGAAGGGATCCCCAAGGATCATCCAGTCCAACTCCTGGCCCTGCCCAGGACACCCCAACAATCCCCCCCTGTCCCTCAGAGCGTTGTCCAAACCCTCCTGGAGCTCTGGCAGCCTTGGGGCCGTGCCCACTGCCCTGGGGAGCCTGGGCAGTGCCCACCACCCTCTGGGGGAAGAACCTTTCCCTGAGATCCATCCCAACCCCCCTGGCACAGCTCCAGCCCTTCCCTCAGCATGAAGACACATCTTCCCTGTCCTTTTCTCTCACATCTTGTCCTGATGCAGCACCCCCTCTCACTGAGCACTGAGCTGCTGACTCTTTATTCTGGTCCATCCCTGCTGCCCATCACTAAGAAATAAATTAGGGTGAGGACAGACTTGCCCCCAGCACTGCTTGGGGAGAGGTGGTTCCCATCCTGCTGGTTCAGAGAGAGGAGATCTGTATTCAAAATAGAGATTTAACATTAAATTACACTTATTTTAGGATCCTCATGGCTGCCTGGACCACTTCCCTGGGATTTGGGTCTTCTGGGATGGCAGTGAGTGGGCAGGTCTGGCAGGAGTAGGTTAAAGGGAATAGGGATGTTTACAAGATGCTGTACATTGGAGAGTAATATATAGTTAAATATTAACATGAGGCTTTCATGAAGCTCCCAGGTGGCATGAACCGTTGAATGATAACACCAAATCCTCAGGTTGTTATAAGGATTGAAATTTAACAAGCCCTAACAACAGGAAAACAACCTCCTTGCTGGGAGTAAAATGACAATCAAAGCTTTGCAGGAAAATGCCCCGAATTAACATTAAAGATTCTGGTCTTGGTCTAAATTACAAATAGTCCCTTCTGATGTACAGAGTCAAGTACAGTGTGAGGTGGCTGATGTACAGACTGCTTCAAAATGAACCCTTCCTTACGAATCTCCGTGTTCCCCGGAACGCTCAGAGCGTCTCTGCTCCTTTTTGTAGGGAGTCAGATTTTATTTAGCGGCTCTTCTGCAGATCAGGGAGGGGCTGAGGCTCAGAAACTTCTGGCCTTGCAGTCCTGGGGTACCTGAGGGACAGGAGTCGGGGTGGTGGCTTCTTAATCTGCTTCATTTATAAACCATCAGAGGCACTGACAGTACCAAAGCCTGGAGTTATCCACAGAGATTACTGTCTGTGGACTCCAGGTTTTGCCTGGAGATGTGGTGTCAATTTTGGGGGTTTGCATATTAAATAAAATCAAGCCAGCAAGCAGAAGTGGGTGCTTGTTCCTGATCCCTCAACTGTGCTAAGCTCCCCTGTAATTTTGAACACAAAGTGCAAGGAGCAGGCTTGGTCTGCTCGCCAGGGAACGGCACAACAGCGCTGTTGGAGACTCTGGGTAAAGTATTTACAACTTCTCCTTGTGCACTTGGTGAGACTCGTCCCTCCTTTAACTGTGCTGCTGTGTTTTCAAATCAAACTCCGTGTTTTGGTAGTTTGAGCTTGATGGCTGACAGCTTTAGCCTGATTTCTGCAAGTTGTTTGTACCTGCTTGATTGAAAGGTGCCAGGAGGATGAAAACAGACCTAGTGTTGACTTTTAATTTCTTTGTTGATTCTGGGGTTTTTTTTCAGCTTGAGGTGCTTTGCTGTGTAAGTTCAGCTCGTGAGGGACTTGCAGCCATGGTGTCAGCACCATGAGCACTGCTTAAAGCACAGGAAAGGAAAAATGTTTCCTGGATCTTTGTTCTGACTGGGCAGTGTTGGGGATACTCGAGTGGGAGACATCCAGCTACCTGTGTAAATAGTTGGGGTGACAGAGGAGAGCAGGAGTGAAACAGGAAGGTCTAGAAAATCCATGAGATGAGAGCCTGTCCTGAAGGTTTAGTGGAAGAAGCTGAGGGACTTGCATTGCTGAGGGTTGTAGCCTAAATCCCATCCCCAAAAAATAAGAGACTGGAGTTGGGCTGTCGAAGTCCAGCCCTCAGATCTGAATTCACACAAGGCTTTGTACACCTGGCCACAGGTACTGATTGCATCGTGCCCTTGGTGTGTAGCTGGACAGGATCATTTGCAAAGGTTGTCACTTCCTAACAAGATGAGGAACAAGTGACCAAAGGCATCGTGGATCCATCGCCATTGGTGGCTTCCTCTGGGTTTCATCATGTCGAGATGACTGAGAGATAAACATATTTTATATATCATATAAATAAAAGTATGGGTGTGAGTATGTGTGTGTGCCTGTTTATGTGAGCTCCTCTTGGCACGTTTTCCACGTTCCCTGGCACAACTCCCACGGGAGTAAATACATATTTCCAGAGAAATGCCCCACCAGCAGGTGTAGTACAGATGATAATAAATGACTGCACAGTCTGAACAGCAGAAGGTTGGCAGGGAGGGCACTGTGCTTCTGGAGAGATCTCCTGTTATCCACCCCTTCCCTCTGTAAACAGCCCCACTCAACCTTTCCCCCTATCTCCATTCAACAACTCCTTCCACAGACCTCCGAGTCCTCTGCTATCGCGCCTGGACGAGGTGGCACAGAGCTCCAAACCCTTTTATCTTGTCTGAACTCACGTTGGCTGATCCTCACAGGTCCACACACTAGTGCCAGCATCCCCACTGGCTTCAGGGGTGGCCGTTCCTGGCTGGGAACACCGGCTCCGGTTTGGAATATTGGAGACGTTCCGTGGGAGCTCCACTCGAGCACGTAATTTGTGAAAGGGCTGGGAGGAGAAAGGATTTTTTTTTTTTTCTTATCCTCACTGATAGAGGAGATAAGAGTTGTAATGTTGCCCTGAGAAATGTCAATGGGAAGAGCTTCCTTTACGCCGTAGTAAGTGTGTTGTTTTTGGAAGTCACTGTCCATGGGAAGGGAGGCACCTGCAGTTAATTTTATCTGTTCCTGTGTAAATAGGGACCTCCTAACGTTCCCAACTCGCAGTTCGGTGGGGTCATGGCATTATGTACTGTAATATTTTATAAATAACGCTTTATTTCAGTGCTGATTGTAAAATCTTGGGTTCATTTGGCACCTGCTGCTTCCCGAGTCGGTGCTGAGAACTGCAGCCCTGTGGGTGGGTGACGGCGTCTGGGCCGATGGCTTTTGGGAGGGTGGGTCCTTTGTTGCCTTTGGTGCTGGGGAAAAGGGAGGGATGAATTTTGTTAAAACAGCTGAGCTCTGGGAATAAGTGACACCGAATTCACTTGAGCATCTTGTGATGTTTCCTGAATTTTGCTTGGGCTGGGCGTTGCCGGGAGGATTTGGGGAGCAGCGTGTTAACTTCTGATTTTTTTTGTTCTGTTCTAGTCTCTCCATTGATTTTGTAGGTTCTGGAAGGACTGGGAGAGCTGCTGCTGTTGGTCACTGAGGTGATCAAAAGTCCCTGTGCTTTTTACAGCCCCCTGGACCTCCCTAACCCTGTTCCTCCCAGGCCCAGTAATGCCATTGTGGTGCCCTGGGAGCAGCGTGTCCAGTGGAGCCCAGAACTGCTGCTGGTGGCTTTGGGGTTTAGGTTTCTGCCTCTCTGGTCTTGGTGACATGAAAAAAAATAGTTGAAGGAATAATCCACCATCCAGTGGGCTTGGCAGCAACCCTCTGTCCACACTCTCTGCTGTGGGTTTTAGATTTATACCCAATCTTCACCGGGCACAGTTTTGTTTCATTTCATAGCTCTTTTCAGCCTTATGGCACATGAGTACACTGGGATTAGGTGTTGTCTTGATGTGTTCAGGTCAAATAAATACTCACAAGGAAATAGATGGTCATGAGTAAAAAAAAAAAACAAAAAAATTGGTTTAGGGGTAAAAATGATGTTTCTAGAACCCTGTTAACAGATGGGACTCAACAACATCGTGAATTTGGAGTCTTGACAGGAAGAGAACGAGTTCATCTTGAGGAAAAGTGATCAATTAAAAAAACACTAATGCAGGTACAACAGGCTTTAATCCATTTTCCAAGGAGGTAAGATCCACATGGATTCCCGTAGCAGCGATGCCACTCAGCACTCGCAGCAGCTCAGGAAACAAGCCCAAGCTCTGTAGTACTAAATTAAGATCACATGCTTGCAGCAACACACTCCCAGGAGTGACTGCCGGGGGTGATTAGTCCTTGCATTTCCTTTCCTTTTTTTTTTTTTTTTTCTTTTCCCTCCCCCTAGTTGGCTTTGTGTTTGTTTAGAACCACAAGAACCCATTGCCGCGGAGCTTCATTATCGCCACGGCACTGTTAGGAAATTAAATTACATTAAATTACGCTTCCCTCTGCAGGCGTAACTCAAGCGGGATCCTGTGTGTGTGTGTGTGAGCGAGCAGGGCTGCTCGTGGATAAATTTATATGTCAGATATCGCAGCCATTTACAGTAAGAGAAGGAAAAAAAAAAAAAAAAAAAAAGCCGCGGGGGACGTGCAGAGCTCTGCGATCCTATTTCTTGCGGGGCTCTGGTTTGGGATCATCCAGCGTCACCCTAAGCCCGGCCCTGGCACCGTCCCCGACGAGTGGCGGCCAAAACAAGGCATTTTGAGCTGTGGCAAAGCAAGGGGGGGGTGGGGGGAAATTCGTGCTGGCTCCCTCCCTCCTCCTGGTTATAAATAAATACACCGTGTGAATTAAACGCATCCAAACCCACGGCGGGGCCCGGTAAATTGCGTTTAAAATCGCGTTGGGCTGATGGGTTCTGCGCCGCGGTGGGAGGCGAGGGCTGGCTGGGGAGCTGGCAGGGTTAAGATGTGTTTGCCTTGTGCAGATAGCGGGTGGTTGGTTGGATGCCTCCCTGCGCAGGCAGCAAATGCATTGGCTGAGGTTGAGGGCGGTTCTCCTGCCGCAGTTGTTTTCTGTCCTGGACTTCGTTGGATCCGGAGCCTCCCAATTGCCTTGTCTGTGATCAAAATTGCAGCTTTGTGGAACTCGGGGCAGACGGGGGTTTTGCTCCTTTTCTGCTGCATCGGGTTGATCCGCGACAAATCAGTCCCAAAACCATGTGGGAAGCAGCACATGGGAAGCATCTTGACTTTCCTGCATGTGGTTTAGGATTTATCCTTTAATGAACTGCCTTCCTCTCATCACACCCAAACCACCATCCCTGTGAATGCTGGTTCAGCTTACCCAGGGCGCTGCTATTTTGGACTTGATGATGATCCTTGAGGGTCCCTCCCAACTCAGAATATTTTGTGATTCTCCTGTGATTTCTATTTAAACCCACCCAGTGGCAGAGGATCCCAGAGGAACACTAAAACTCAGCCTGAGTGATCTTTTTTTTCCCCTCTTTTTTGGACAATTCACTGTTTTGGTAGCAAAGACCTAACCCAAAATATTTTTAATCTTACTTCAGTATTCAGGCAAACTGTTCATTAGCTGAGCAGCTTAATGCTTAATTGACTTGACTGTTAAACATGGATCTGCTGGTTGGCTCAGGAATATGTTTACAGTATCAGTGTGTTTTGTTTCCACCTGGAGCACAGGGAAGTGGTGGAACATGGGAGCAATCCACAGAGGTAGAAATTCCTTTGTGCTGACTCCACTGCCTCCTGTCCCCCCCCCAGCTGGGCCTCAGCAGCACGAAGAAATGTCCCTCTGAATCCCTAATCAGAAAGGTTTGGAAAAAGCATTGTTCCCTCGGTCTTGGGAGCCACGTTAGCAGAGAGTTAAATATTTATTCGCTCCTGGAACAACAGGTTTGAACCTCTTGTGTCTCAGCTCCGTTTCCCCCCCGTCCAGGGCGGGTTATTTAGGAATCAGGCTGTTTGTCAGCTTTGGGACTGGGATTTTAACCCTCCAGTTCTTCCAGATCTGCTGCCGAGGTGTTGTGGCCGTGCTGCTCAGCCTTGCTCTGGTGCTGGTGCTGAATTCCTTGTTCCTGCAGCAGCTTTTGTGGCTTGGTGTGGTGGCTTCTGCCCCTTTCCTGTAGGAGCTGTTCCCTGGTCTCTCACAGGGGTTTATGAAGTTCCCTTCTGACTTTCTGTGAGGGATGAAGAGTTAATTTTGACTCATGCTGGGAGCGGGGCACTGCATCGCCCAAAAGTCTCCCACAGCATTAACCAGGGGGGGTGTGGGTGCCACTTCTGAGCCTCCTCACGTTGTACCAGGTCATGCCACAGCTTCTAAAAGTGCCATCTGAGAATCACAGAATATGCAGAGTTAGAAGGGATCCACAAGGACCATCCAGTCCAACCCCTGGCCCTGCCCAGACACCCCAACAATCCCCCCCATCCCTCAGAGCGTTGTCCAAACGCTCCTGGAGCTCTGGCAGCCTTGGGGCCGTGCCCACTGCCCTGAGGAGCCAACCATTTTGCAAAGAGGCAAATTTTCATGAGCTAAAGGCAATTATTGGAGCCTGCAGACCTCGGTGCCAAAGGGGTAATTGAGGTGCACTTGGTCAACACAAACCTATTCAGTGTCGTCCTGCCGTGACAGCACAACGTGGCAGCAAAAAACCCCCCCAAAACCCGCCATCTGACCCATCTGAGTCACAAAACCTGTAGTATTAGTTATAAAAAGCCCCAGTGAAGATACTCTGGAGAGGTTTTACACGACTTCAGATGCTCCCTGACATGCAGACTCTGATAATGTCACGCCGACATCTGTTCGGGGATCTTGGGTAATGAGGATTTGCACAAAATAGTGATTGACAATTTCTGGTCTTGAGTGCTTAATGGAAAAAAAAAAAAAAGCTGTTGCCTTGGGTGCTTTGCTTTCTTTGAGCTGTCTTTGAGGCATCAAAAGATTGTACAGGAAAAAGAGAAACGTTAAGAATGGTTTAAAAATAGCTCAATTGTACCTTCTGAGAACCTTTGGAGTGGGGACTCGAAGCAGTTTCTGCCCTGTGAATATTCACAGCTGAGCTCAAAATGTGTAAATAAGCAGAGGGCTTTGAAGATTAGTTTCCATAACAAATTAAATAAAAATATTGTGTGGCAGAATGTTAAGTAGGTGCCATGTGTCACCGGGTGCTTTGCATGAGGGCCGGCTTTTCCCACTTCCCCATCTGCTCCTTGGGAAACGAGGGCTGTCTTTTGAATAGTTTTAAACTTTGTAGTTCTGAAGAGCCAGGAAAATATCCATTCCTGCTTGCATTTCCCTGTTTGCTTCCCAGCTGGATGCTGTTCCTGCTCCAGGGAGGTACCAGACAGTGTAGGAGTCCTCGCAGGGCATCTCTGTGTCAGGGGAGAAACAGCCCAGGCTTTCCCCCCACCCATAAACCTTAGTTTAGACTGGAATTAGTGTGATAATGTTTGAACTAAATTCTGGAATTTTCTATTGCCAGTATTTCAAATAAACTGTTGCTGGACAGTGCTCATCTATGGCCTGGTGAGGAGTGTACAACCATTTAAAACATCCATGTGTAACCATTTAAAAAGACCATGTATAACCATTTAAAACAAGCTTCTCATTTTATATTAAGTCTAATGCAAGTTGTCAATCTGTTATCATACAAGTTGCTGCTATTTGGCTGTTGCATTTCAATCAGTTGCTATTTGTGACAGGTTCACAGAATGTTGCTAGAAAAGGGCAAAAAGTTGATCAGCATGAAAGAAAATTATTTTGAAACACGCTCCTGCATTTCTTGTTAACGGATGAATTGTGAGGGATGCACAGAGAAAACACCTGCAGTGAGTGACTGACGTGGAAGCAGTAAGATATTTGAGATTAAATTGTCCTTGAGGTAGAATTTCAGCTTTGTCCATTTCGTGTTTCCTCGGGCTGGAACAAACCAGCAGTTGCTCATCTTTACTACCTCATCTGCTGCTGCTTATTCCAAGAATGGCATTAACAGCTTTACCACATTTAATTCTGCAATCCCCTAACGTGGGGCGGAGGGGGATTTTCCTCCTGACCACAGCTGGGGATTGGATCATCCCAGCACATGCTGGGGATCCCACATGCTGCTCCTTTGGCTGAATAAAACTGCACCGTGTTCCCTGACTGCTCTGCTCCCGTGTGTGAACCAGAAATTAAGGATAACACCTCACCCCTGAACACTTGGGGGGCTGGGGCCTCCCCAGGTGGAGCTCTGACACTGAGCACTGGACACAGCCTGGGGAATCTTGGTGGTTTTAATTCAGGGTTTGTCTCTATCCCCTCAGTGAGGCAGGAAGGGCATCAGGAGCTGTTCAGACAGAACGCTCTGGTTTGGTGAGGACAAGGTGGTGTCTTGATCTGCGTCCTGGCAATTCACAGCCGTGTCCCAAAGGCCGTGGGGATAAATCCAGGCCCGCATTCCCCACGTCAGGCCCTTCCTCTTGCTGTGTCAAAGCCGGGCTTGGCGTCGCTTCTCGCTCCTGGAGTGCTGATTGCAGCTTTGTTCCGTCCCTCCTGACGGGAAGTTCTGGACTGAGCAGTTGGATTTAATCGGTTCAGCCTTGTTTGAACCGTGAAGACTCGAATTGTGGAGGTGCTGAGGGGCAGGACTGACCTTCCCTCAGGAGCTTCCCTGGCTCTGCTCAGTGTTACTCGTGGTGTTTGCTCTGGGCTGCTCTGCTGGTTTCTAGTTCAGAGCCCAAACTGCTCGTTAAAGGTACTGTGGGGCACTAAGTAATGGGTAATTAAGAAGTTAACCATAAAAGTCTCAAGCAATACCACTCATGGGTGCTCTTCTTTATGGAGCTGTTGAGAGAGTCACCAAAGAGCTTGTGTTGGTCCAGGGCATCTGGCAAACCATTGATGGGATGAGGGAGAGATGGAAAAAAACCCTGATAAAGCTGAAGGGTTGTGTTAAAAGGATTGTTGGCCATGTGTTATTCACAGCATTACTATGGGAAACTTTAAATTCTCAAACCAAGAAACAAGAACTTTGTGGCTGAAACTGTCCCAGGCTGGGAGTCTGATCACTCCCAAGCTTTGGAAATAGTGTTGGGGTCACCAGACCTCTCCTGGAGCCTCATAGCACCCAACTGAGGGAAAAGGAAACTCACTTTTCTCTCTTTGAAGATGAGCATTAATGAGTTGTGAGGGTGAACAATAACACTCCTCAAAAACATTATTAAACTGTGGAATTCCCACTGAAAAGCAGAGTGGTCGCCTCTTCGAAAGGGAGGATGCCAGAGGAAGCAGGAGCCACAGTTTGTGAGCTCTCAGGGCCACACGTGGCCGGGCTGTTCGTGACTCTCCCCCTCCTCTGCTGTTTTCTCTCCCCAGTTTGTCCAGCCGCCTGCAAGTCCCAGGGCTGCACCTCGGACGGGCAGTGCTGTCACAGCGAGTGCCTCGGGGACTGCACCGAGCCCAACGACCCCGAGAAGTGCGTGGCCTGCCGCAACTTCTACCTGGAAGGGAGGTGCGTGGACAACTGCCCCCCTGGCTACTACCGCTTCGAGGGCTGGCGCTGCGTGACCTTCGGCTTCTGCCAGGAGCTGCACAACAAGTGCAAGAACGCCCGGGAGTCGGGGTGTCACGTCATCCACAACAACGAGTGCGTCCACGAGTGCCCCTCGGGGTACATCATGAACTCCAGCAAGTGAGTACGAGCTCTGCAGGTGAAGAATCCTCCGTGCTGGGGGGGTTTTTGGGGACTGTGCCTCCCTCTGGCTTGGACGTGGGGTTTGTGTTCTCTGTGAACGCCGGGAAGAGTTTCCGGCTTCCAGCGTCGGCGGCGATCACCTGGGTGGTCTGCTTTAATATGATTTACAAACTAATGCCTTGCTAATTCAGTCCATTAAAAGCAGGCAGCTCTAACCTCCCGTGTGCTGGGAGTTTATTTTTCCCTTGGCCTCCCTTGTTCCCTCTCAAGTTTGAGAAAGGTGCAAAAAGGGAGATAAGGGAGAGAGGACAAGGGAGAGGAGCATCCTCAAATTGGGAGGGTCTTTCTGTGGGAGGAGGGAGGTGGGCAGTGGAGAGGCTTTAGCAGCCCTGTTTCCCTTCCCTCTAGAGCAGCCTCAGGCCAGAAAGCTGGGCTGGAAAACAGGGAGAGGTTGTGGCTGGAAAGCACAACAGGGAGAGGTCGTGGCTAATGAAAAGAGCGCAGCGTCCTTTGAGTGCATCGTTCTCAGAATATCTGTTCCTCATCCCTGTAATTACTTTCATTGAGCAGGTTCAAGCTGTGCCAGACATAAATGCACAATGTAACAAACAAGTGTAGCATGAATCAAAGCAGGGAACAGCCATTCTGCCTATTCCCAGGGTTTTTCGACAAAGGAATTAAATAATTTATGCTGCTGAGCTGTTTATCACTGAAAACTGTTGTTTTTCCCATAATACCATTATATATTGTGATGAGTCAGATTTCCTATGAATATTGGTAGCTTTGTGCTCCCATGTATTTGCTCCTGCCGTAATAAATTTCGGGGAATTCACTCTAACAGGACTTTTTATGCCATTTCCTGTTTTGCTTTTCAGAAGAACAAACAAGTAGCCCCAAAGTAGCTCTCCTGCTTGTGTAACAGCACCGTGGCCTCTCCTGTGCTGTTCCAGGCTGCTGCCAGTGGGACCTCACAGCTCTGTCCCCTGCTTTTCCTAGAGCATTTCTTTCTCTGAGCGAGTTGGGAACACATTTTTGTGGTGGTGTGACCAGGGCAAGCGATGAGCTCGCAGTATTTCCCCGCAGCACAAAGCACATACTTGCCTTCTTGAAAGCAACTTTATGTGCAGTCCTCAATCAGAGGATTCCCAGATGAGGGGCCAGCTCATTAATTACCCATTTGGTTAACGATCTCGGGGTGAACACTGGGTTTGTTGGTCGTGAAACCCTCTGTGTGCAGAGTACTGAGCAGCCCTGTGGTGAATTGGCTCCTCAGCAGAACCAAAATCACTTTGTTCTGGTTTCTGGCATGCAGGGAGAAAGGGAGTGATTTACCTTTGAAGTGTGGAAATGACAATTTTAAAGAGTGATTTTCAGGGCCAGGTTGGACGGGGCTTGGAGCAGCCCGGTGTGGTGAATCCCGTGGCGTCCTGCCAGGACCCCGGTGCTTTTGGGGATTGCTGGGGGTGACATTCCACGGTAAGCACCGCCCCTGCATCCCAACTGTCCTGTTTTGCAGCCTGCACTGCACGCCCTGTGCGGGGCCCTGTCCCAAGGTGTGTGACTTTGGGAAGGAGAAGACGATCGACTCGGTGACGTCGGCGCAGGAGCTGCGGGGCTGCACGGTCGTCAATGGCAGCCTGGTCATAAATATCCGGGGAGGAAGTAAGTGCTCCATGGGCGAGGAGGGGCCAGGGCAGGGAATGTGAGCCCAGCCCTGAGCTGGGGCTGTTCTGGTGAACAGCACCCATGGGAATGGCCTGGAGTTGTGTCAGGGGGAGGTTGAGGTTGGATATTTGAGAAAGGTTCTTCCCCCAGAGGGTGGTGGGCACTGAACAGGCTCCCCAGGGCAGTGGGCACAGCACCGAGGGTGCCAGAGCTCCAGGAGGGTTTGGATGATGCTCTCAGGCACAGGGTGTGACTTTTGGGGTGTCCTGTGCACAGCCAGGAGTTGGACTGGATGATCTTGTGGGTCCCTTCCAACTCAGTCTTTTCTGGGATTCTCTTTTTGCTTTACCACCCTGAATCTTGGAGGGACTCAGAGGAATAACCACCAAGCAAAGGCTCTTGAAGGTTATTTGGGTTTTTGTGTCAAATGAATTTTGTAAAGTCTCATGAATTAACATAAACCAGTTCTGTTTAATGTGTTTGGGTTCTGATATCGGTGTTTCTCTGAGTGATATCAGAGAACTAATCCCAATGTTTTTGTCTCCACAGATAACATAGCAGCTGAGCTGGAAGCAAATCTTGGCTTGATAGAAGAAATCTCAGGTTACCTCAAAATTCGCCGCTCTTATGCCTTGGTTTCTCTTTCTTTTTTTCGGAAGCTCCATCTGATTAGAGGAGAAACACTCGAA
Organism: Pyrocephalus nanus; assembly: GCA_038380795.1. Classification (NCBI taxonomy): domain Eukaryota; kingdom Metazoa; phylum Chordata; class Aves; order Passeriformes; family Tyrannidae; genus Pyrocephalus; species Pyrocephalus nanus. Next base: position 3,097,420 of record CM076287.1, on the reverse strand, counting down.
GCTGGGTGAGTTCTCTCAAAAGTCCCTGTGTGTTTGAATGCTTTGAAGTGCAAGGGAGTGCCAGTGCTATCAGACTGATAGCATTTGTATTGGGAAACAATTCCTAAGTTATTTTTAAACACTCCTCTGCCCACGGATTGTGGCCTACCAGGGGAGACAGTTTGCATTCCCTTTTCTTCGGTGTCTGGGTCAGTGCACGAGGAAAAAAGAGTTGCCAGTGGATCCCCTCCCAGCCTGTGTTTTCATTCTTCTTCTTTCAGCAATTACTCATTTTATGCCTTGGACAACCAGAATCTCCGCCAGCTCTGGGACTGGAGCAAACACAATCTCAGCATTGCACGAGGCAAACTCTTCTTCCATTACAACCCCAAGCTGTGCTTGTCAGAAATCCACAAGATGGAAGAGATCTCCGGGACTAAGGGGCGTCAGGAGAGGAACGACATAGCCCTGAAGACCAACGGGGATCAGGCCTCGTGTAAGAGTCTCAGGATGCAGCCAGACCTGCCTCACTTCCATCCTCACACTCCTGTTTCCCTCAGCCTGGCCCTTGATGTTGGTCCAGGGATTAATAATCACAACCTCCTTTTTCCCGTGTCATGAGGAGACGATGGGCACAGGGAGTAAACGTGGGAGAAACGGGATTTCCACCCATCCCTGGAGCCGTGTGAGGGAATTGCCCTGGCAACAGTCAGGAAAATTTTTCCAGTGGTTTTTGCTGTGCTGCTCAGATGTTTTTAAGCTAATGGCTTTCTTCAGGAGCAGTGATAAGGCAGTGCCTGTGTCAGCGTGGTTAAGGCACTGAAGTTGTGCTCCTGAAGATGGAGTTTTGAAGGCACTGATTTTGGCAGCAGAGCCACCATAAATGCTCCCCTTCTGCACCCCCAACCCTGCTGTTTGTTCCCTTTCTGTGCCACACAATCCCCTTTCCCTGTTTGTGCCAGTAAAACACTTACAGGCCTGTGTGGGGGTAGAAAATATCCAGCTCTGTTCTTAGCTGGTGGTATCTGCTCTGATTCGTTACTCACCTGCACATAAGAACAGGAGCACACACAGGTTGACATGAGATGCTTAAGCAGGTATTGGCAGCAAAAAGCCCAGCATTAATTAAACTGTGGTTTCAGATCCTGGCCCACCCCCTGCAGTGCAGTTTGGATCATCCTGTGGATGCTCTGTCCCTCTGCTTTTGGGGGACAGCACTGCTAAAGGTCCCTTCCAAGCCAAACCATTCCGTGATTCTGTGATCCCCCAGTCCTGCCCTGGCTCCCCTGATGCAGCTGTTTGTGAACAGGCTTCGAAAGTGAAGATCTTGCAGTTGACTCAGTTTGCTGCTCTGCTTTTCCACGTGTCAGCACATGCAGCTGTGCCAGCACAGTGGGAGAAGGGAATGCAATGGCTGTGACCTAAAAACTGGCAGTACCAGTGAAAAACACACACAGAGCCACGTCCTCGGGGGCACCACAGCTCCAGCCTGGGCACAGAGGGAAGGAGTACAAGGAATTAGCTGTCTGTAAAGTTCATCTCCTCCCATGAGACACTGAAAAGCTCTTCCCACATGGGGGATGAACCTGGGTTTGGAGTTCAGGCCCAGCTCTGCCGTGTGGCAGCTCCTGGGCTGGGGTTTGGTTTGAAGGCAGCTGGAGGAGACAGTTGTGTTCCTCTTTGCCAGCTTTGCCCCTCCTCTGCTGAGCTGGTGTCTGTGCCACCCCCACCTCAAACCACAGCTTGCCAGGGTGTTTGGCTTTTTGTTTGTTTTTACAGTTCAAGTTTAGTTTTCACATTGGCAGCATCCTGTTTACTAAAAAAAAAAAAATAGATTAAAAAAAAAGCCCTTGTTTGTTCTGGTTGTGGTGCCAGTGAAATGAATGTTCTTACTCCCTTTGCAGCTACTGCAGGAATAGCAAATCCAGTCAGAGCCACAGTTTGTCCTTCTTGGGCTGCTGGGACAAACCTCCTGCAAACACTGTCCTGTTTGCAAAGGGACCAAACTGCTCCCGGGCAAGGCTGGGAAATCATGTGCTTCGTTTTTGTGCACACCCCATTGCTGGGGTGAGCTGTGTAGATCATCACAAATTGTAAAATGTGTTGCATTTAGAGTTCCCTCTTTTTAGAATTTAGTTCAACTCATCTACAGATTCATTTTTATAAAATCACAGCAAAATTTAAGCTGGCAGGAGCCTTAGGAGGGCATCTGTTCCAACCCTTACTTGAGGTAGGAAGAGCATTGAAGTAAGATAAGCTTTTGATAAGCAGCTCTTCTCAGTGCCAGCATTCTCATATTTATCTTACCCTTCTCAGATAATAAAAATCCCAGCCCTTATTTTTTAGCATTAACAAATTCATTGCCGCTTCTCGTTTGTCTCAGGTGAAAACGAATTGCTGAAATTTTCTTACATCAGGACTTCCCACGACAAGATCCTGCTGAAGTGGGAGCCGTACTGGCCTCCTGATTTCCGAGATCTGCTGGGATTTATGCTGTTCTACAAGGAAGCGTGAGTGGCCCCCCCTTAGACCACAAACTCATGGCCATGCTGGGCTCCCACAGTCAGCAGTTGGCCTTGAAGATGGATAATAAACCTGTTGTAGGCAAAGCTGTTTAATCTCTGATTGGCTGGCTCCAACACTTCAGTTCCCAATTATCCCTTCTGTAATTATTCATTAAGATCCCTGACTTACTGAGTCAAAAATTCCTCATCTAAGGACAATCCAAACATGAGTTCTTCCAATTCTTCCAGCCATGAAGTTTTATCATCTCGCCACCACCCGCATGGGATGTTGAGGGTTTTATTCCCTTTGAGGTGGGAAGGGTTGTTTTAGGAGCTGATTTTCATAAAGCTGAAAATAATTAGCCTGGATTTAGTTGTTGGGGATCATGTGTGGCACAGGACCTGCTCTTTGATGCCTCCCTTTCAGAATAAATACAATGAGAGAATTAATACTTTCTCCAAAGAGTAAAGAATGGTAACTTTCAGTGATGCCCTTAGAACTGTTGTTTTTAAAAGATGAGTGAGGATTCTGTTAATTTGAGCCTTTTCTGTCCCAAAGTCCGTACCAAAACGTGACGGAGTTCGACGGCCAGGACGCCTGTGGGTCAAACAGCTGGACAGTTGTGGATGTTGATCCACCCCCACGGTCCAACGAGCCCAAAGCCCAGGCCCAGCCAGGCTGGCTCCTGAGGGGCCTGAAGCCCTGGACACAATATGCTGTGTTTGTGAAAACCCTGGTCACCTTCTCCGACGAGCGACGCACGTACGGGGCGAAGAGCGAGATCATTTACATCCAGACCAACGCCACGGGTCAGCACCAGCACACTAATGCTGCTTTGCAAGAGGGAAAGAGGTCTAAATAAGAAGAGGGACAGCCACTGATCTCTTCTCTGTGGTGGCCAGTGACAGGGCCCCGGGATGTGGCCTGGAGTTGTGGCAGAGGGGGTTTAGGCTGGGTATTAGGAAAAGGTTCTTCCCCCAGAGGGTGGTGGGCACTGTCCAAGCTCCCCAGGGCAGTGGGCACGGCCCCAAGGCTGCCAGAGCTCATGGAGTGTTTGGATGATCCCCTCAGGCACAGGGTGTGACTCTTAGGGATGGTTCTATGCAGGGCCAGGAGTTTGACTCGATGACCTTTGTGGGTCCCATCCAACTGTAAATAATCTTCTGATAGTCCCACACCCAGGAAACTTTCCATTGCTGCCGTACTTTGGCAGGGAGGAATTCCTAAACCAATGGAAGGGAGTGGGATTCCCTGCACAGGGAGACTGTGCCAGGTGTGTTCTCTTCTACCCAGCTCATGTGGCCACGTGTAGGAATCCTTAAGGCTGGAAAAGACCTCCGGGATCATCAAGTGCAGCCTTTGGGAGCCTGAGTGTCGTGGTGTTTCTGCTGCAGGAACCTACCATGGAGAATGCTTGATTCCCATAGGGATGGCAGCTTGCCTGTGCTTGTCCCCCATCCTGTCACCCCCTGGCAGGGCAGTGCAGTGACCTGTTGTCTCTTTGCCCACCCGCACAGTCCCATCGGTGCCGTTGGATCCGATATCCGTTTCCAACTCTTCATCCCAAATCATCCTGAAGTGGAAGCCGCCCTCGGAGCCCAACGGGAACATCACACACTACCTGGTGTACTGGCAGCAGCAGGCAGAGGACAGTGAGCTTTATGAACTTGATTACTGCTTGAAAGGTGAGTGGCTGCTCCTCTCTCTGGGCCTTTCCTTCGGTCTCTCTCAGAATTCCCTGGAGTTTTTGCCTTGGAGATGCTCTGGGGGCCCAATTCTGCTGTTTCCAAGAGTGTTGTTCAAGAAACAGGCTGAGATGCAGCTGTGTCCTCCCCCTGTTCATTATACATTAGGTGCTACTGCCAAGGTATGTGCAAAAGGTCTCCAAAAACATTTCTTACAGAGTAATCAGACTTTTTTTTCCTTTTGGGATCTCCCTGCTGCCCTTGTTCTTTTTAAACTGGGTTACAAGTTTAACAGCAGCTGGGGAGATGGTAAAGTGAAAAATTTCAGTGTTTCTGGAGCTCAGGGCCAGGTTAATTTTTGAAGGTATCCTGTGCCTGGTTTGGGATTCCTCAAGAACACAGAGTTTCACTGAGGACTCCCAAATTCTCACCTGCTGCCCTGTGTTACCTAAACTGGGATGGACTGGGATAGAGCTCACAGACTGCAGCAGCATCTGAGCTTTGTTTCAAAAGATATTTTTGAGTCAAAGGCTTGTCAGAAAAGAGGGAACTGCTCAGCCCTGGCTGTGAAAGCTCAGGATGCCCAAATGTGCCATGAGTCCTGTGCACACTGGGCTGGGTTCTTTATAGGGTCAAACATCTGCCAAGTCAAGCACAAGTGACACCAAAACTCTTTTTGTCCACAGGGTTAAAACTTCCCTCCAGGACGTGGTCTCCTCCTTTTGAATCTGAAGACCCTCAGAAGTACAACCAGAGTGAAAATGAGGATGTCAGTGGGGAATGCTGTTCCTGCCCCAAGACTGACTCCCAGATCCAGAAGGAGCTGGAGGAATCTGCTTTCCGTAAGACATTTGAGAACTACCTTCACAACGAGGTTTTTGTGCCCAGGTAGGAACATCAAACAGTGCCCAGGTGGTCAGGGGGAGGGAAATGTGATTGATTGATTGACTGATTATTAAACACAATTAATTAGGCTGGATGTGGTCATGCTGCCAGTGTCTGGGCTTCCATGAGCCCGTCTAGTCCAGCTGGAATGGTGACAGCTGCTCACCTGCACTGATGTCTCTGCAAATTGGGAAGTTCCTGCTTTAATTTCCTGTCTCTGAATCCTCCTCAGCTTGGGAATAAAGTGAGAATCCTTAACAAACAGCCCGATGCCTGCAGCTCGTTGAAACTCGGATGATGCCAAAAATAGCGATTTTTTTTTTTTTCTATCAAAAAATGTTGTGGTCAAGTTTTTCATTGAGTTGGAAAGAAAGGAAAAGGGCAGTTTCTGAGGCCACAGCCTCGTCCTTCAGTGTGGTATTTGTGGTCTTCCTTGCACTTAGTGTGGGAAATACCTCCAATACCATGAGGAATGTGAGTGCTGTGGGTGGTGAATGCCCTGTTTTGAGTGGCACACGCAGTGTCACATTAGGTGGTGTTGAATGTCTTCACACTTCATATGCAGCTCAGGGAGGAAGTGCTGGGAAGCAGGTCAGAATCTGTGATGATTTGCCCTCTTCCCTGTCATGCATTTTGTGCTCTAAATTTATTCTCAGCTTGCTGAGCCCTGAGCTAACAAACCTTTACTTGCAGCTCCTTGGCAAAAGCTGTGTCCCTGCACTGAACATTTTCCTTTTGGAAGGCACTGAGTGCATTGCTGGGGTGTTCCCTGTGAGGCTGCCCTGGGGCAGAGTCCCTCCTTGTGCCACTCCCTGGCTGTTGGTGCCCATCAGGACAAGTTTCACTGGGCCAGAGGATGCCAGGACATGTTGAATTCCGAGGCAGAGGAGAGCCCAAGCCATGTGCAAGAGCCAACCTCCTCCTGATGCAGGCAGACCATTCTGACAATCTGATTTCTTTTTTATTTCCTTTTTTCCCCCCAATTTTATCGTGCAGCCAGCCTGGGATGCTTCTCAGGCCAGTTTCTGGGGTATGTATTTTAGGAAGAAACCAATCCACCAGGATGTGCCACCCTGTCAGCCTGCTGAGGAACAAATCTCCACATCCCTAGGCTTGGCTGATCCTTTAAAACAAGCTCTTTTGCTGTTATAAGTCCATGGTAAAGATCCCTCCCTGCTTGTTTTCCCTGGCAGCCCCAGGCTGTTGTCACAGAAATCAGAATTATTTTCCCTGTGGATACTTTGCTATCACCTGCTCTCAAAGCCTGGCAATGAGTGGGGTTTACCTAAAGTGCTTTTTTGTGGCTCCTGAGAGTTCACTGACCTCTCTCGAGGTGCTGTGTGGCCTCTCCTGGAGAGGAGAAACCTGCCAGGCACGGGAGGAATCTGAGGGCTGAGGCCAGCAGGGAATATGAGATGGCAGAGGGGGCAGAATCAGAGCAGTTTCTCCCTGATGTCCCCTTGTTTTCCATGTGCCATTCCCTGCCCTCCTCCCAGCCATCTGATCCCCATGTGCAGGATCCTGGACGTGGCTCTGCCCTGCTCTGCTCAGTCCAGGGCTGATCTCACCCTCCTGGAAATCAGAGGCTGTTCCTTCCCCCTGTGCACATTTATTCCCAGGAATTCACTGTCACTGCTGTGGGTCAGTTTGCTCTGGCACTGCCAAGGCAAAGCAGAGATTTGGGGATGTTTCTGGCAGGTGTCTTCACACCAGCTTGCTCTGTGACCTCCCTTTGGAGCCGAGCAAAGGGGCCATCAGAAGCTGGTGCTTTGTTCCTTCTTTCCCGTTTTATTTGCTCCTATTTTGGAAGAGTTTTGCCCAGATTGGATGGTTGCACACTGGAACAGGGAGGTGTGGAGTCTCCATCTCTGGAGATGCTCCAACACAGTCCTGAACAACCTGCTCTAGCTGGCCCTGCTTTGGGCAAGAGGTGCCCTCCAGCCTCACCTGCTCCACAATTTGTGGAGAGCATGGAAAGATTTCAAAAGTAAGAAAAGTCCTGAGAGGCAAAGGGGAACTAAATGGCTGCTGTTCAGGATGTCATTCCATGTGTTCTCTCCATTACTGCAAAAAGAGAAAAAGAGCAGACTCACTCTTCTGTCTCTGTGTCCCACACCCTCATGCCATTCCCAGTATTCCTGGGTTACAGAGTGAGCAAAATCTGGGAAATTACTCACATTAAAAGTAATTTTTTTCCTCCCCTGGGTTTCCCCAATTCAGTTAACTGTGCACACAAATATAAACTGCTGTTTTCCAGCACGGGGGGGGAGCCAGGCCGGGTGTCCTGAGCTGGTTTCAGGTGTGTGGAAAATCTTGGCTTAAGGTATTAAGGCATTTTTAGAGTCCTCCAGCACAGGCCATAATATTGCATGTGCTGAGTTGTCACTTCCAGCCCCTGGGAGCCCCACACTGGTTGGTTGTGACAGCAGGAGGAACCTGGAGCTGAGGATTTCACAGGGAAGGTCATTGGAGCTGCTGAAATAGCTCTAATGCAAATTGCACTGGATAAATCTGAGAAGAATCAGATGTTTGAAAATACAGAGAAATTGGCAAGAAAATTGCTCCAAATCCAGGATAATAAATATTGCAGGATTGGGGTTTTACACCTTCACAAGTATTTCTTGCTTTCTGTGACTTGGGAAGGAAGGAATTCCTGCATTTTACTCCGTGTTTCATCAGTGGTCAAATTACTGTTTTACTTGTGAAAAACAAAATTCCCTTAAAACACGAGGATCAGCTGAACCCACACTTTGTAAACAGCAGGTGTAGCTTTGCTTTTATGCAAACAAGGCCCTGGTTGACCATAAGGAATCCTTCCCAAGGAGGAGGGAGGTGACACGACCCAGAGCTGGCTCTCTGAACTCTGCCCCATCCTGAGGGGACACTGCTCAGGACAATGCTCAGGCTGAGGGAGCAGCAGCTCCAGAGGGAGTTAATTAGTAATTTAGACAGAGAAAACTGTAAACTGGAATGTGCTCACTGAACCTGCCATTTGGCACCCAGAAATTCCTCCCCTGGGAGGGTGGGCAGGCCCTGGCACAGGGTGCTCGAGAAGCTGTGGCTGCCCCATCCCTGGAAGTGCCCAAGGCCAGGTTGGATGGGACTTGGAGCACCCTGGGCTGGTGGAAGGTGTCCCTGCCCATGGCTGGAATTGGCTGATCATTGCCTGGCACTCAGTGGAAAGTTCAGTTCAGCAGCTTCAACAGCTCGTTACATTTTTAGAGGCTGGAGATGCCTCAAGAGTGGGTTCAGTTCAGGTCACTCTTTGTACCCTTTAATAGCTGCACACACATAAAAAGATCATCACCCCCTTAAAATAAATGGTCTGGATTTCAACTGGCATTAATTCCTTTTGTGTAACTGAATACAGTTACTGATTCACCACGTGCTGGTTCCAAACCTGGAATTCCCCGTGGCAAATGTGTGGCAGGACATAAAGTGTTTGAAGGAGCAGTTTTGGTTTGGTTCTGCTCCATTCTTTTTGTTGGTTTGTTTTGTTGGTTTTTTTTTTGCCAGGAAAATGAAATTTGTGAATGGACCTTAATTCTCTTGAGTTTATTCTGTTTATTTACTGATAAAACTTGGTATTAAAGCTGGCTGGTGGCACTCACCTGCAGACAGAGGAGGTGACAGGGTCACACTGCTGGTGTTACAACTGCAAAAAAATTGATTTTCAGGCTGAAATGCAATAATTTGAGAAGCAGCATTTGGTTAAGAAAACCACAGAGCTAATTTGTAATCAAAGTGACGAGTTTTAAATGCTTCTGTTGGAAAGGACTTAATAGATTTGGTCTCTTAGGTAAAGCTAAAACTGATTCATGTCTCCATTGAGGTTCAGCCATAGGGTTCAAATGCATTCCAGTGAGCTGTGAAAGTGTCCTTATGCTTTCTGAATGCAAGTAGTGACACTTGGGATATGTGGCACATTTAAGGTCATCAGAGTCAGGGCCTGTGGTTGTGACCTCATTTACTCAAAGCTAAAACGTGTGGGAGCTGAACTCCAAAGCATTGCAACCCTGGCAAAGTGAGATCCAGCTGAGAGATCCAGAAGAACTGGAATTCTCAAGCAAATGCTTGAGACTCAGATTGGTTTATTTTTATTTTATTTTCTCTGAATGAAGTTGTGCAGGGAGAGAGCCTCATGGATACAGAGATTCAAAAAGATTGCTTGGTTAAAAAAAAAAAAAAATCCTGAATTTCTTTGTTGCAAATAACGAGGCTTTAATTTGAGTTTTCAGTGGCACCCTGAGCTCTGTCATTTGAACTCTTGCATTTCAGGTGGGTGTGTTCCCAGCGAGTGGAACAGGTAACATGGTGACCTGTTGTTGTTTAACAGGCCGTCGAGAAAACGCAGAGACCTGGCCTCTGTGGCAAACGCCACCGTGGTGATCCCCACCATCCCAGCCTCTCCCAACAACTCTGCAGCAGCAGCTGAGGGTGCAGAGGAGCAGAAACCCTTTGAGAAGGTCCTGTCCAAGGAGTCCCTGGTGATCTCGGGGCTGCGCCACTTCACCGGCTACCGCATCGAGCTCCACGCCTGCAACCACGACGCTCAGGAGTCCCGCTGCAGCGTGGCAGCCTATGTCAGTGCCAGGACCATGCCAGAAGGTAAGCACCTCCCTGAGCCCTGCTTTGGGTTGCTGGCTGTTCCCAAAATGCTGCTTTTCCCCTGGGAGCCAGCTGCCATGGAGAGAAATCGCACAGGACCGGGGCTGTCCTTGAGTCCTGATGGGAAAGGGGGACGGGTGAGGTGCTGGCGGGTTTGAATTTTGCCCAGGGTGTGAAATAAAACTTATCCATCATGAACTTGGTTCCAGCTAAGGCTGATGACATCGTTGGTCCGGTTTCCCATGAAGTGGTTGAAAAGAACACGGTGCATTTGAGGTGGCAGGAGCCGAAGGAGCCCAACGGCCTGATCGTGCTGTACGAGGTGAACTACGGACGGCTCGGGGAGACAGAGGTGAGACTTTGCTTCTCCCTTCAGCTTCTGCTGGAGAGTGAGCATTTCTGACAGAGTGAGAGCTTCTGCTCCTCCACACTACCTCTGGAGAGGTGACTCCACCTGAAAGCCCAGGGCTGGTTAGGATTTAATAGTCCTGGTGCATACAGTGCCCTGTCCGGGCTGGTTTCCTGGTGGAGGAACCAGTGGGACACAAAACTTCGCTGGTGAATTCACCTCCTCTGGAAATCTGTCTGGGATAACATCAAGAAATAATCTGCTCCTGGGGTGTCCATTTGCCAGACAAATGGACCCTGCAGGGCGCCCAGAGGCTGCAGAGGGAGGGTGACACAGCTGCTGTCCCTGCAGGAAGCCCATTTCTGTGTGTCCCGAAAGCACTTTGCCACCGAGCACGGCTGCAAACTCCGGGGGCTTCAGCCTGGGAATTACAGTGTCCGGATCCGGGCGACCTCCCTGGCTGGGAATGGCTCGTGGACAGAACCCACCTATTTTTACGTGGCTGATTATTGTGAGTTCATTTTATTTTCAACCCTTAATCCCTGATAGAACCTCGGGGGTTTTTTTGGAGAATGGGGTTTAGCAAGCAGAGCACAGAGAACTATAGGTAGTCATTAAATATTTACCAAAGCATCTGCTTTCAGAACCTGGAATTACTTGGAAACGTGGCTTTTCTTCATTCTGACCAGCCCCACCATATTCTGAAATCACTCTAGTTTCAGATTTGTTCCCATTTATTATACTGAGGAAAAAACTCGGATTTTGGACCTGTCTAATGTCTCCAACTCTCTCTTTCTCTCTCTTAGTGAATGCTCAGCCCAGTATTGCTGTGATAATCGTTCCCATTATTTTTGCCATAATAATTGCTGGAATTGTTGGATCTGCTTACGTGCTTGTGAAAAAGAGGTGAGTGCAATTTCATCTTGCTTTCACCAGAGCAACCAAAGCTTACATCCAAAAGCTTTGCTGATTTGCTGAGAGTCACTTTTTGTCTATTTTCTGATTTCCATAATGATTGGAACATCAATTTAGCGTAGGAAATATTTTGTGCCTTTGGAAATGGGGAGAGTTTGTGTTTGCTGTATGTTCTGGGAGTTTCTCAAGCTGCCCTCACCTGGAGTGTGTGGAAGGCTGCAGATGTGCTGAAGAACTTGTGTCTTTTCCAGACAAACTGAAGGACCAACGGGACCCCTGTATGCATCCTCCAACCCCGAGTACATCAGCGCCAGTGATGGTGAGAGCAGCCAGGGCTTCCTGCAGGGATTATTTCTTGTTCAGCTGGATGGGATTGGAATTGTCCTCATGGGGTTTTCTTGTCTTTTTTTAAAAGTTTTGCCCATAGTGTCTTGTGGCAGTGGGGGAAGGGCCTTGAGGGCACTGTGAGGGCATTGAGGGCACTTGGGGTGTTCAGCTGGAGAAGAGGAGACTGAGGGGAGACCTCACTGCAGTTCCAACTTCCTTGGGAAGGGAGGAGGAGGGGCAGGACTGAGCTCTGCTCTGTGGGGACCAGGGACAGCACCCAGGGAATGGCCTGGAGTTGTGTCAGGGTTGGATATTAGAAAAAAGTTCTTCCCCCAGAGGGTGGTGGGCACTGCCTAGGCTCCCCAGGGCAGTGGGCACTGCCCTAAGGCTGCCAGAGCTCCAGGAGTGTTTGGATGATCCTCTGAGGCACAGGGTGTGACTTCTGGGGATGATCCTGTGCAGGGCTGAGGGTTGGACTGGATGATCCTTGTGGGTTTCTTCCAACTCAGCCTGTTCTGTGAGTCTGTGGTTCTGCAGCGTTCACAAGGTACTTGCTGCGTTCAGAAACGTTCCCCTCTGCTCCACAGTTTACGTCCCTGACGAGTGGGAGGTTCCACGGGACAAGATCACTCTGCTCCGAGAGCTGGGCCAGGGCTCCTTTGGAATGGTGTACGAGGGGATTGCCAAGGACATCGTGAAGGGAGAGCCCGAGACCCGCGTGGCGGTGAAGACGGTGAACGAATCGGCGAGCCTGCGCGAGCGCATCGAGTTCCTCAACGAGGCCTCTGTGATGAAAGGCTTCAGCTGCCATCATGTGGTAAGTGCTGGGTGCTCGGCTCGTTAGCAATCCCAGCACACAGCTCAGCATTCCTCGGTGCTTGCAGAGCCTGGCTCTCAGCTCCCCCCAGAGCAGCAGAGATCCAACGGAGCTGGGATCGCTCCCTGTCGGATTCCCATCTGCCCAAATCTGCTCTTCCTAAACCTCTCAGCCTGGCAGGGTTTTTTGAGGCTCTTCTCAGCTCTGTTTTGGGGGGTGATGGCCTTGTCCAGCGTGTTTGGGCAGAGCCTTGAGGAAGTTTCTCCCTTGTTTTCCAGGTTCGCCTCCTCGGGGTGGTCTCAAAGGGACAGCCCACTCTGGTGGTCATGGAGCTGATGGCACACGGGGACCTGAAAAGTTACCTGCGCTCTCTGAGACCTGAAGCTGAGGTAAAGACAGGAGAGGGGGGGTCTGTTTTGCAACAGGGTGACCTGATTTGAGGTTTAATACTTCTTTATTAAATGGCTTTAAGCTGAGAGAGGGTAGATTTGATTGGATATTGGGAAGAAATTCTTCCCCAGGAGGGTGGGCAGGCCCTGGCACGGGTTGCCCAGAGAAGCTGTGACTGCCCCATCCCTGGAAGAGTCCAAGGCCAGGTTGGATGAGGCTTGGAGCAGCCTGGGATAGTGGGATGTGTCCCTGCCCACAACAGGAGGGCAGAACTGGCTGATCTTTGAGGTCCCTTCCCACCCAAATCATTCTGTGATTCCGCGACTGATTTCTTGCAGAACAACCCTGGTCGTCCACCCCCGACGCTGAGGGAGATGATCCAGATGGCTGCAGAGATTGCAGATGGCATGGCCTACCTGAATGCCAAGAAGTTTGTTCACAGGGATCTGGCAGCTCGGAACTGCATGGTCGCAGAGGACTTCACAGTGAAAATCGGAGGTGAATAGTGCAGGATCAGAGATGATGTCCAAGGTCCCTTCCAACCCAGGCCAGTTTTGTGAATCAGTTCTGGGATTCCGTGATCAGAAGATGATTCTGTGCATCACATTTGTTGTGAAGGCAAATAGATGGAGCCCCAAACCACATGAGAAACTTGGGTGATTCTCACTGGCCACCTTTGGAATTACAGCACTTTTTCTTCTCTGTGACAGAACTGAATGGATTTCAGTGAGGAAAACATCTGTAGAACCAGAGCAGATTTTCTCTGGGCGGGCAGGCCCTGGCACAGCTTTCCCAGTGAAGCTGTGGCTGCCCCATCCCTGGAAGTGTCCAAGGCCAGGTTGGAGCACCCTGGGCTGATGGAAGGTGTCCCTGCCCGTGGCAGGGGGTGGCACTGGATGAGCTTTAAGGTCCCTTCCAACCCAAACCATTCCATGATTCTATGACATGAACCAGCCTGTTCCACTGGCAGGGAAATGAAACCAGTCTAACCCTTAAATCATGAGTGCAGATTCAAGAGAAGGAAGTACAATTCCCTATTCCCAAACCTCGATCCAAAGGCTGCCTGAGTTTCTCTCACTGGTCTTTGCTTCCATGAGAATTATGACAAAGAAAATGTTTGGTACAAGAAACGCAGTGTTGATAATCCCATCATCAGGTCAGGTGACTTTAAAAAGTAATTTATCTTCCACAAAAAAAAAAAAAAAAAAGGTTTTTAACCCAAACTCTTTTGAAAATAAATAATTATAACATTTAAAAATAACCCAAAACCCCACAGTGGGGTGGTTTTTCAGAGCTCTTTGCAGGTAAGGCATTTTAAGGGACATTTTAAGGGATTTCAGCAAAGGGAGCTCTTTTTTTCCTTACAGAGGACAAATAAAAGAATGTTTAGAATAGAAGCTGCCACCAAAAAATTTAACTCAGGAGTCTGTAGAAAAAAAAAATGCAGGGAAAGGGAAATAATTTGAACACTAATCACAAAGTGCCAGATGACTGGGGGCTGGGCCGGGGAGGGGGGGGCTCACTGGGGGTGCAGGAACAGGGGAGGCAACATCCATCTGGAGATGGGAAAAGCGGGATGGGGGAGATATTTAACACATCCCAATTGCTTTTGCCAGACTTTGGGATGACCAGAGACATCTACGAGACGGATTATTACCGCAAGGGAGGGAAAGGGCTGCTCCCCGTGCGCTGGATGGCCCCCGAGTCGCTCAAGGACGGGGTGTTCACCACCTATTCTGACGTGTGGTAAGTTGTGCTCTGCAATCCCAGATGGATCCCAGCTCAGGAGCTCACTCTTTTTAACACAGAGCCGTTGGTTTGAAACCCCCTTGTTAAAAATGTGGTCCTTTTGAAATGTGTGCTCTCCAAAGTAACTCCGTCCCTGGGGGAGCTCCGGGGTGGGTTTGTTCTCACCAGGGGTCTCCTCTCTTTCCCAGGTCGTTTGGGGTGGTCCTTTGGGAAATCAGCAGTTTGGCAGAGCAGCCCTACCAGGGACTCTCCAACGAACAGGTGCTAAAGTTTGTCATGGATGGAGGATACCTGGATCAGCCGGACAACTGCCCGGAGAGGCTGTAAGTGCTGGAGCAGGGACAGCCAGCCGGGCTGCACTGCTGGGCCAGAGCGTGGCCAGCAAAGGTGGCCCCACCTGGGGCTCCTCTTAACCCCTCCTCGACTGGGGAGGAGCAAAACAGACTTTAGGGGAGGCACCTCCCACAGAAATGCCACCAACACGTCCTTAGTGATCCAGGGGTTGCACAGGGTGGGCAGGCCCTGGCACAGGGTGCCCAGAGAAGCTCTGGCTGCCCCTGGATCCCTGGAAGTGTTCAAGGCCAGGTTGGATGGGCTTGGAGCAACCTGGGCTGGTGGAAGGTGTCCCTGCCCGTGGCAGGGGGTGGAACTGGATGGTCTTTAAGGTGCCTTCCAACCCAAAGCATTCCATGATTCCATGATTCTATGACATGAGCCAGCCTGTTTTGCTGGCAGGGAAATGAAAACAGCCAAGGCTGAGTGCAGATTCGAGAGAAGGAAATACAAAGCAGAGGAAAAACTTAAAATACAAATAAGCACTGGGTCAATGGCCCAAAGAAAATGTTTTTCCTCCACTCCAGGCTCAATGTCACGTGGCAGAGGTGGCCACCACCTTCATTCAGGTGGCTCTGCAGAGGCCAGAGAGGAGCTTCTCCTTCCTCCAAGGCCTGCTGAGGTTTTCTGTGATTCTCTCTGTAAATAGTGTGGAGAATTACAGCAACTTTTTACCACTGCATTTCACAAATGCATTTTGTGGCTAATGAGGAGGAGAAGCAGGGGAATCCTGTGCTGAGCTGTGAGCTGTTTATCCTGCCTGAAGCCAAGAGGAAACGGCCTCAAACTGTGTCAGGTTGGACATCAGGAGGGATTTCCTCGTGGCAAGGATGGTCAGGCAGTGGCAGGGGCTGCCCAGGGAGGTTTGGAGTCCCCACCCCTGGAGGTGTCCAAGGAGTGATGGACGTGGCTCTCAGTGCTCTGGGCTGGGGGACAAGGTGGGCATCGGGCACAGGTTGGATTTGATGGTCTCAGAGCTCTTTTCCAACATAAATGATCCTGGGATTCTGTGTGAGGAGTCACACTGGAACAGTGGTGAGGGGAAGGAGCCCTGGCTGGAAAAGAGAGCGCAGATGGTAACTCGCTGGTTCTGCTAACCTCTTCCCACATCTGCTTCTGGCCAAAACAGCACTTAGAGAGTCATAAAATAAACATGTTTTGAGAGTATCCCTATGAAAAAAGCCTGCTGTGCTGGACATCTGTCCCATGGCCAGTTACAAACTCCAGTTTGAAATCCTATTTGTATTTGTAAGTTCTTTCTCCGTGGTGTCTGATAACATGTGACCTCTTGCTGCAGCCTTTCTTTTGGGTGGGATGTTTACAGGACCTCTGTCCTCTGCCCAGCCTCTTGTTTTCCTTGAAGTTTTTAGGAGCTTTGTTATCTTTCAGGCTGAGTTAAAATTAAAATGGAATTAATGAAAAAGCTGTGACCTGGCTGTAAGGGCACACACACACACACACACAAAGAGCCTGTGAACCACAGCCCTGTTTCCTTCAGAAGCCAAATTAAGAACAATTGGAGGAATTGGAAGGAATTTTTGATCTAGACAGAAATAGAGAAAAAGGAGTGTCAGGATCTGCAGGCAGCGTGGAGGCTGCAAAGAGAACAAACAGCTGGGGGTGTCAGAGGGTGGGTGGTGTGCCAGGGATACCTGGTTGGTATCGGGAATTGTCACCTCCTGCCCCTGACTCTGGTTCTCCCGCTCCAGGCACAGCCTGATGCAGATGTGCTGGCAGTACAACCCGAAAATGCGGCCCACCTTCATCGAGATCATCGAGATGCTGAAGGAGGACTTGCACCCCAGCTTCCACGAGGTCTCCTTCTTCTACAGCGAGGAGAACAAACCCCTGGAGACCGAGGAGTACGAGATGGACTTCGAGAACATGGAGAGCATTCCCCTCGACCCCTCCTCGTACTCCCAGAGGGACAAAGCTCTGGGGAGGGACAATGGCCCCTCCATGGCCCTTAAGGGGAACTATGAGGAGCACATACCTTACACTCACATGAACGGTGGCAAGAAAAACGGGCGGATTCTCTCCATGCCCAGGTCAAGTCCTTCCTAACACTTCCTGTTTGGCCCCAGGGTTGTGTCTGCTTCCCCCCACCCCCCTTCCCCTCCACAAATCTCAGGACTCTTGTTATTGCTGCCACAGTGTATGACACACATCTACGGACTCTTCAGATTTTTAATCATCTTATGATTAATTTTTTTTTTTTTTTTTTTTTGCCAAGTTGACTGGTTGTCAGTGGACTTATCTGTGAACATAAACGGGAGAGGTTTTCCATGGCTGCTGTCTCTTCTGTAACCGTGGTTTCACAACAGGAAGCGGCCTCTGCTGAAGGAGAAGCATCCACGCTTGGCCAGCGGAAGGCGAGGAGTTCGCCGGCGTCCCGAGCTGCAACGAACCCCTCCGCAGGGCAAGAGCGTTCCCAGCAGAATTCCAGGCTTTCAGGAGGGCTCTCCACTGCAGCTGAAGGGTTCAGCAACCTCGGTGGGACGCGCCAGATCCTCAGATTGACCAATAGCTGCTGCTTTCATCCTTTCTCAAGGGGGCTGAGTCCCAGGGGTGTGTGAGTGGGTGTGGGTGTTGTGTGTTTGGGGGGGTGTGTGTGCAGTTATTTCCACGTGGGGTGGAACTTAAGAGCAAAAGAGACACTTCTGGTTTCGTGCACGTGTGACAACGCTCTCCAGGCACATGGTGGGACTCTCGGAGCGTCCTGTGAAGGGCCAGGAGTTGGGACTCGATGATCCTGAAGGGTCCCTTCCCACTCGGTGGTTCTGTGTTCTCACGGGAGCTTTCCTCTTCTCGGAAGTGTGTGCTTTATCTTTTTTTTCCCCCATTTCCCTGGAGGGACTGAATCCTAAACAGATTATTTTTATACTGAGGACTCTCTTGGGAGTAGGTTTTCTCTCATTCACAAATGAAGAAAACGTGCTGGGAGCCAAAGGAGCGGAAATCTGAGATTTGTGGGTACTTTTAAGACCAAACAGAGTAGGAGTCCCCTGACCTGAGACCCGGAGTTTTCTGTCCTTACAGCCTCGAGTATATATATTGTTTGTTGTAACATATTTAAAGATGTCTTTAGTTTAAATTTTAACTTCATATAAATTATTGACTGTTCACGATCCTTTCGGGGAGGGGAGAGTTTGGGGGATTGTTTGGTCTTAAAGTGGTCCAAAGATTTCAGAACGAACTGATTTTTTTTAGCCGAGGAGGAGGAGCGATGAAGCACATGTTGAGTCCATACTTGACAAGGCTTTGTAACAGTTCCATGATTTATACAACGCAGTCAGCTGGCTCCAGTCGAAGCCCCAGTCTGGGTGTTGGGAGCTGAAGGACACCAGGACATCCCAGCCCTGATCCTGCTTCTCCTGCGCCCCCGCGTCCCTCGCTTTGCCTTCCGTGCCACGGACGGAGCCGGCGTGGAGGACGAGCATGAGCTGCAGCCGAGAAAGGGGCACTGTGTGAAGGAGGGAGCACGAGGCTCTGGGCTCTGCACCTGCAGCAGGAGCTGGAGGTGACTGTGGTTTGCCTGTCCCCGTCCAGCCTCGCGTTCCCCGAGATCCCCGCTGCGGAATTCCCGGGATGCAGCGCCTCGGCTCGTCGGGATGTCGGTTTGGCCTTCTGGACTGTGCTTTGTTGTGCTGCTGTTTGCATAAAGGCAGAGGTGATTGATTAGCAAGCCATGTTAGAGGATAGCTGTGGAACTACGTGTGTCCCGTGGTGTGGAGGGAGCGAGTCCGGCCGGAGAAGGGCGGAAGCAGGAGATGTAGATGATGAAGATGAAGATTGATGGATGTTGCAGGCCCATGTCAGACAAGAGATGGTTTAAAAGCGGGGAGAAATGCTCAGTCCTCCACTTCTGGAGAAGTCCAAGCCCCATTTTGTGCTCTCTGCCAGGAGAGAACGAGGCTCCCTGTCTCGGGGAGGGCAGGGAGGCTCAGCTGGTGTGTGGGTTTTGATTCCAGCCCGGGCAGAGCTGCTGCTGAAACCCAGGGAGAGGGCCTGGAGTGCGCAGGGAAGCCCCTCTCCCAGCCCACACCCCGGTGGGCGCAGCCTCGAGGGGCAACAACAAACTCTGGGCACCACCACGAGCCCCTTGTTGGGCCCTTTGCTGCTGGAGGCTGCTCGGGGCAGACCAGGTGGAGGGCACAGCTTGCTCAAAAATTTTGGGGTGGAAAACGCAGTCCAGGCATGGGTGAGAACCTCTGGATTTCAAAAGGCCTCGTTTACATTTCTTCTGCTTTACAAAGTTGTAACTGTTTAGCAGCTCTATATTACACTGCAGGAAAGAAGACATATTCTCACACTTTTCTAAGGAAGAGAAGTTTTTCTTATTAGAATTTTTTTATTTATTTTAATATATAAAACACTGTAAAAAAAAAAAAGGCAACAAACAACAATTTGTTTTCTTAAACACACAGAACATGTAAATTTGTATCCGTAAAATCTTGGCAGGTGGATGTGGTGGGATTATTTTTTGTCCTGTTCTGGTGCAGTCTACCTCAGTGTTTCTTAAGGATATTTTTAATACTACGCACCTCGAAACCTGTTGAAATATTCTGGTCTGGACCTATTGTGGATCAGGGAAAATCGGTATCAGCTGATTCCAATACCAGGGACCATTCATGAAGGGAATGGGAAGGAGAACGGCTCATCACTGTTGATCCCTAATCTGAGCAGTGGAGACAATGAACCCATTTTCAAATTTGGATCTGATCTTGTCCTCTTAGTTCTGTTGTGATTTAAAACAAAACAAAACAAAACAAAACACAAAACAAACAACAAAAACAAAACAACAAAAGAGCCATTGAAATGTTTGGACTTTGGTGAACTCATGACCTGAGAGAAGCAGGCTGCTTCCTCCTGGAGCAGGGACTGAGACCAGGCCTTGCTCTTGGGGTGGGATTGGAGTGACCTCCTGAAATAAATCTTTCCCAGCACACCCTTGCTTTGATAACATTTCCCATGGCAGTGATCACAACTGTGGAAAGGGAAGCTCTTTTTTGTCCCAAGGAATCTTGGAACCTCGTATTGGGTCTGGCTTTTCCCCGTGGTTGATACTGGTTGGCCCTGTGCGTACACATGGTTTGCAACACTCGGATCGCTGAAGCAGGGAGTGTGTGTTGCTCCATGGACAAGACAGTCCCTTTCCCATGGCTCATCTTCTTCCCCCTGCACCGAATGGAGCAGTTGTTTGTACCCAGCACTGTGTGTAAAGATTCCTCTGGCCGTCCTTCCTCCCTGGTGCCCGGGGTGTGGAAGGGGACATGGTACCGGTGAGGGGAGGGTGTCGTGTTTCTCCTTTTTAAAAAAACAAATAACACTAGTGGTTGCTGCTCGTGGCTGTTCCTGATCACACTCAGCTGCAGGATTAGGAAGAAGAAAAGATCTTCACCTGTGAAGCCCAGCTCTCACTGCTGGAAAATCCTTACCCAGCCCACGGCCACAGGTCTCACCACTGCTGGAAGATCCTCACCCTGGGGATGCCTCAATCCTCCCTCAGATCTCGCTGATTCCTGCTCAGAGACACCAGGGTTGTGTGCAGGTGGATGTGGCAGATGAAAGCTCTGGGGTGCTGTGAGGGCCCCCAGCCCGGGCTGAGCCTTTCCCAGGGGGAGCTGCTGATTTTGCTCCAGCCAGATTCTTATGGGGTGAGAATTCCCAGCTGCAGTGGGAGCACAACACTCGCTGCTGCTGCTCAGGAGGAGCAGGAGAGCAGGTGAGATGGCTGGAGGAGGGCAGCCAGCAGCAGCAAGAGGGAAGCTCTGTCTTTCCTTGTGTTAGTATTTTCTGCAGGGTTGGCTGCTGTTCCCTGTGTGTGCAGGGAACGTCCCACTCGCAGCACGACAGACCCTTCAGCCTGTCCAGGAGCAGCTGGAGCCTCCTGGGCACAATCTGGGCACCCCCAAGCAGACAGAAATCCACTCTGTGGTGAATCATGAGGAGCAAGAAACAGCTCTCTGTGCTCTGCTGAGCTGTCACTGAGAAAATGTCTGAAGTGTGAGGCTGGAGAGGTTTCTCAGAAAGGTTTCCACATAAATTCAATTGCCACTTCCTGAATGGCTCTTGCCAATCTGGAACTTCTCTTGCAGGCCAGTGCAGTGCTGCAAAGCTTGGCTGCCAGGTTAGGAACGTGTCTGTCTTGGCTGCTTGTAAATACTCTATTGTGTTGTAAAATAGACGAGCTAAAACATAAACTCTGTGCCAGCACTGGGTTGGGAAAGGTGATGGGAACTAGACCAGGCTGCAACGATGATCGTAAAGCAGCTGTGTGGGTGTGGAAGAGGCTGCTTTTAGGTTGCTAAAGGGTACTCTTAATTTATGGGTAGTTTTATCTCTTTTCCTCTTAATTTGTATTATAGCGACGGGACACTTTGCTTCATTTTAGTGCGTTGCGTGTAGTGTTGGGAGACAAAAATATCGCAGAGTCGCTTCTTGTGTTACTGAGCTGACTGTGATGAAGGCAAATAGGAAATGACAGGAGCCAGAATGGTGCTGAGCCTCTGTTTTAGGGGAGGGAGGGAGGGAGGGAGGGGGGCAGTCGAGTTCCCTCTCAACACCACTGTGACACACAGACGGACCCCGAGGTCCCCCGGGCCCTTTGCTGCGAGCGGCGATTCCTGCTAACCAAGACTGGAACCTCGTTTTTTACAAGTCAGAAAGTCCAATATCTTTGTGCCATAAAACCTTAGTCTCAAGGCTGTTCTAGGTGCTCCTGTGATCTTCTCGCCGTGCCCTCGGAGGACCCTCCAAGAGAGCCCCTCCTGAGTGTCCTCTGTGTGTGTGGGGGGTCCAGGGAAAGGAACTGTTGAATGAATTGGAATCAAGAAATAAGTTGCTTCATGAAATTCACAATAAGATTGGTTTGGGTTATTTGTATGAACTTGGTGGAGTTTGGCCTTTTTATTACCTTCTGCTTGGCTCTGTGTTCCCTCTGCTTGGGTTCTGTCCGTGAGCGTCGGTGTCAGGCCTTGACCTGTTTGTTCAGCCTCATTACAAGCATCACAAGAGTGAAGCCAATCATCCAGTTGACCTCTGGAGGAACCTGACTGTTGAAAAACAACTCTAAAGTTACTGTTTTTAAGCAAAATCTGCTGTCATTAAATGTGTATTTCTTTTTAAGATGAATTTGCTTGTCCTTCTCAGAAGGAAGCACTTATTTCTCGCAGTTTGGGCGAATTCACTGCAGCACAATGTAAGCTGTAAGAGGACAGGTAGAGAAATGACTTTTTAAATATTGTATAATAAAGTTAGTATTAACTCCCACGGCGTCCTTATTTTTTTGCCAGCAGGTTTGCAGTCAGCAAAAAATTCTGTTCCTGGTGGTGTGGGTTTTGGTTTGTTTTTTTTTTTTCCCAGTCCAGGTTCCAGCTGGTGGGATTAAAACAGTTTCTTTTCTCAGCCCTGAAGGTACCTTGGGAGCAGGTGGCTGGGAGGACTTGGGGTAGTCCTGGCAGCTAAAGAGCCAGTGGAGGTGAAATGTGGGCACAGATGCTCTTGCTTAGCTGAGCCCCAGCCCCTGGTAAGTCCCAGCAGTAAATCTCAATCTTAGGACTCATTACCTGAGAGAGCTCCAGGCTGGACTCGACACCAAAGCTCTGTTAATTCAGACTCTCCCGGAAGGATTCCAAAGCTTCCACCATCTCCACTTCCAGGGGCTTCTCCTGTGACAAAAAACTGATGGAGAATTTTAGAAGGGCCCCCTCTAAATCTGGGAATGTAGGGTGTTATTTAACCAGGGAGAGAGTTACCTTTGGCTTGAGTTTTGGGGAATGGTTTTATTCCTGGAGTATCAGAACTGGTTTGTGTTTGAGGACCCGCAAGGATGGGGGAATTGGGCATCAGCTTCATCAAACACAGCCCAGAGCAAATGCTCTTTGCTTGCACTTAAATAAGCCACAGTTTTGTGTTAAATTATATTCTGTGAGGCCTTGGGGTTTTTTTTAATTTTCTTTCCCAGTTTATTCTTGCTGCTTCCACCTTTCCCTCTGCTTATCTAAGGTTCCAGAATACAAATACTACTGCGGATACCTCTCGTTTGAAATAAAGGATCAAATGTGCCATGGTTGTTTGTTTTTTTTTTTTTAAAAGGAAGAGAAAGAAAAACCTTCCCCCTTGATTTATTTTTTTTTCAGTGTTTTCATATCTAAGAGCCAAGCAGTGACATGTACAGAAAATATCTTTGAATATTGAGGAAAACAATTCTTGCTGTGTCAGAGTATTGAACAATTAACTGTTTATATTAAAATTCTGAATAAATTATCCAAGAATAACTGCTCATTTTTTTTGTCTGCTGTCTGTGCAGCACCTGAAGGCTGCTTTGCCGTAGGGAAAGCACTGAATTCATACCTTGGAATAAGCCCCAATAAACCCAAATAACGCAGATCTGCCAGCTCCAGGCATGTGGTGGGAAGGCAGTGGAACTCTCCCTGAGGGGCCATGCCCTCATCCCAGGGATATCAGCTGCCTGATGCCATCGGGTGGACATTGGTCCTTTCTGCTGATGCACCAAGAGCTGGGGCTCTGGGATGTAATTCTCTTATTTCCTGTGAATGGACCAAGTCTTCCAACCTCAGAGGGGGACAAACTGTTCACAGGCAGCTTTAAAGCACAGGAGTCAGAGGATCAGCTTCACCCCCATCCTGTGGTGGAGCTGCTGGAACGGGGAGTGCACCAGGAACCTCCTGTCTCGCCTCCTGTCCTGCCCAGGCCCCTTCTGGTGTGTCAAATCTAATTTAAACCTGGCTTTGTTTCACCAAGGCCAAGATTCCCCTCCTGATCAGCTGCACCAACGAGGTGAGGGACTCGTTCTCCCTCTCCTTAGCCCCTTAGTGAAGGTGTCCTGCTTTCAGTGCCATCACCCAGGTGAGATTGCCAGGGCCATTTCAGCAGGAGCAGGAGCTGCTGCTGGTGCCAGCTCCTCGTGGGGCTGCCAGCCAGGTGGCGTGGTGCAGCCCAGCAGCTGGTGGAGTCAATTTGATGGCTTAATATTTCCTTCCCCCTGACTCCCACCCAGCCACAGTGTGGTTTGCCGAGCTCCTCCCCGACAGCTGCTCTGGTCCCGGCTCTTCCTCCCTCAGCCCTGCTCGTGGCTCTTTCCTTGCCCGGACTTGGAGCCTGGTTTGGACACATGTGGAGCTCTGCTCCCTGACTTGGCCCCTCAGGAGGACGTGGGGAGTTGGACACCCATGCAGTGAGTTGCTGTAAAAGCAAGTTAGAGTGATTTTTTTTCTGCAAAAACGCTTCATGGGTGGTGACTCCACCACCTCCCTGGGCAGCCCCTTCCAATGCCTGGCAAGCCTTTCAGTGAAGAGATTTCTCCTGATGTCCAGCCTGAACCTCCCCTGGCACAGTTTGAGGCCATTCCCTCTCCTCCTGTCCCTTGTTCCCGACTTCCCCCCCCATCTCCCCTCTCCTGTCAGGGATTGCAGAGCCAGAAGGTCCCCCCTGAGCCTCCTTTTCTCCAGGCTGAGCCCCCCCAGCTCCCTCAGCTGCTCCTGCTGCTCCAGCCCCTTCCCCAGCTCCATTCCCTTCCCTGGACACCTCCAGCCCCTCAATGTCCTTCCTGCAATGAGGGGCCTGGATTTGGACACAGCACTCAAGGCTTCACCAGTGCCATTTCTTCACTGAGCCCATCTGGAGTTCTCTTACTGGGAGAATGATGACAAACAAACTGGTATTTTTAAGATGCTTTGGAGCTGCTGCTTCTGGCACAGCCTTGTTCTCTGGGGATCCTAAAATGCAAAATTAAGCAAAGCCACAAAGCTTGAACTTGCTGCCCTGGGAGCTTTGCTGGCTGCTGGGCTCTCTAAGGTGCTGTGGGGAGGCTGCTGAGGCTCAGCCACCCTTCCTGCCCTTATCCCTCATCCCCTCCCTGCCTGCACAGCTCAGCTTTGGCAACCCCCATACTGTGTCAGACACGTGGCAGGAGGAAAAGAGCTTGTCCTCATTTGAGCCGAGGACAACTCACCATCCCATCAGCTGGAGCAGCTGCCTGGTGTTTAGGATCAGCCCTGATCTCTGATGCTAATCGAGCTCTTGTGGACTTCAGAGAAATTAAACCTTAATTCCTCTTTGCTCTTGTGGTTTCCTGGAGCACGGGGTAATTGCTATTCTAAGGGCTGCCAAAGCTGCGGTCTCTGAGTAATTGGAGTGTGAGTGGATCTTGTTCTGATTAGGGCTTGGCTGGGGCTGGTGAGTGCTTGGGGCTCAGGGATGAGCAGCGTGTGTGCATCAGCCACGGGGCTCCTTGGGAAGGAGGGAATGGCTGTGTGGACAATCCTGAGCCTGAACCAAGGGCAGGGGCATCACCCCCCTGGCCCTGGAGCTGAAGTCCCTGTCTCCCACCTGCCTGGATGAACATGGCCAGCACAGACATTGCCATGCTTTGCTTCATCCTGTGCACGACTGAGACCTGCTGGCCTTGGGGTCTCTGCTGCAGCCCCAGGTCCCCCCATGACAGCAAAGACAAGGGACTCGTTCACAGGAGCTCTATGAGGCTCAGATGGCGCAGGGAGCCCCTGGGCTGGGCTGGGTGTGCCGGGTTCTGGTGGCACACACACACACACACACACACAGAGTGGTTTTTCTCTGAAGGCAACAGGAAGCAGTTGTGGCAATAGCTGTTCCTTTGCAGCCATTGCGAGTTCAGCAGCTCCCAGGGCCCCTGCTGGGTTTCTGGGGGTTCACAACCCCTCTGGGGACTCTGCTGGGGACTCTGCTGGACCCTCCCGGAGCCCAGGCCCTCGGGAAGGGGAGAGGGGATTGCTGGGGCAGCGCTGGGGCCGCTGCTGTGGGGAAGGCAGCAGGGGAGAGGTGGGTTTGTTTGTGCTGCTGGAAAGGGGAAGCGGTGAGGGGGTTGAGCCAACAGCCCTCGTGAGCAAACCACCCTCATGGCCGCTGCTGCCCCGGCCAGGCTCCGCTCCTCGAGAAGA
The DNA here is from genome assembly GCA_038380795.1 of Pyrocephalus nanus. Classification (NCBI taxonomy): domain Eukaryota; kingdom Metazoa; phylum Chordata; class Aves; order Passeriformes; family Tyrannidae; genus Pyrocephalus; species Pyrocephalus nanus. The sequence continues at coordinate 3,071,938 of CM076287.1, read as the reverse complement.
AGCCGGGGCTGCAGGATCCAGACGTGCACAGGGAGCCCACCCCAGGGATTCCTCCAGCCCTCAGGGTAAGTCGCTCCCCACACAAGCTCCAGGGGTTGTCGCTCGTCTTCCCCAAGGCCTTGTGAGGAAGCAGCTTGTCCTGAAGCCAAAAGTGCCAGTGCTGGGTTTCGTGCAGCCTCCCCCCCTGCACAGGCTGGAGGGCACAGTGTGGGCTGGGAGTTTGAGCTCACGGGGAGCTTCGCTCTGCTGGGAGCCAAAGGGAGATGACATCGGGGTTTAACCCCCAGTGTGTCCCCATGGCTGGTTCTGGGGCAGTTCTGGGCTGGCTGAGCACCCCTCGGGTGCTGCTCTTGGCCCTCGCTGCTCTTGTGCCACAGCTGAAGGTTTGCAAAGACACCCTGGCACTGCCCACAGCTGGGTTTTGGGCTGGGCACAAGAGGGGCCCGTGCCTGGGGCCCCCAAATTCCACTCCAAACTGCCCACTCCAGGGCACCCACGTTACTGGGGAGATGGAAGCAGAGGGGATGTGGGGAGGGGTGTACTGATGGCACTTTGGGTTTTGTGGCCAGGTGAGGGAAATGGTTTTTGCCACCTGCCTTTGCACAACATCAGCCCAGCCCGGGCTCCAAGCCAGGAGGTGCCTGTGGTTGTTCCCAAACTGGCTGGGCTCTGCTCAGGGAGGCCACAAGTGTCAGGTAAACAACACGGAGGAGGTTTGGTCTGGCCCGAGAGCCCAGCAGCTGCACTGGGGTAAAACTTGGCTTCTTCAGCCTAATCGAGGGATTGGGAGCAAATTTTGGAGTCAGTCTTGGCTGTAGGGATGGTGCCAGTCAGGATCAGTGACCTGGGAGACCTCAGGGCGGGGGAGTTTGGTCTCTTGGGGCAGTTTGGAGCTGGCTGAGATTGCTCCCACCTGCCTGCCTGCGTGGGAGAACTGAGGAGGGCTTGGAGAAAGGTCCGTGCCGAGGGATGGGGACTTGCTGCAAACTGCAGGAGGATGCTGGTGTTGCAGAAGGACAGGGTTTCATGTGGTCCCTCGCAGGGGTTCTACCACAGCACTTGAAACCAAGAACAAAGGCACGAACGTCAAGCCTGTGGTCTTAACTCTCGCTCTGCACTGAAGGTGACTCTCACCCACCTGCCCCTTCAGGTTCTGCTCCTGCAGAGCAGCCTGGAAGGTGGTGATTTGCCATGCTGACAGCTGACAGCCATGAACGGAGCAGGGAGGCTCTGGCAGAGGCGAAGGGGGTTGTGGTGTGCTCACAGCGTGTTTTGTGTCTGCCTGCAAGCCTCGGGCAGCGCTCGGGGGCTGTGCGTGTGTGCCGGGGCTGCCGATCCCCAGGAAGTCCCTGACCCGTCACACAGGTGGGAACGCCAGGGACCAGGAATTTCTCCCTGGCTGCAGCTTCCATCAGCTGATGCTTCTGACAAAACACTTGGCTCCTGCACTCCCCCCTTGGCAGCCCCTGCAGCGCTGCCTGAGAGCGCTCCGAGCTCCGCGCTGGCGTCTCCTGCTCGGGGCCGGACCTTGCCCGGGGCTCCCCAATGTCAGACTCGCTGCTCAACCACTCCTGGCCGTCGTTTTCCAGGCGCTGGAGGAAGAGATGGTCCTTTAAGAGAGGTAACGGCCTGGTGTGTGAGGACAGCGGGCTGAGCGGGCTGGGCTGCTGCGGGACGGGGGGACAGCCTGGGCTGGGCAGGTACCAAAAAGCACTGGGGTCCCCAAGCAGAGCTTGTTTTGGGGTGCTCCCCCTCCTCCCTGCAGGGGCTGCTTCCTAAGTGCTGGTTAATGCTTTTTTGTTCCGCTTCATCTTCTTTTCAAGGCACATAAATGCCTTGGGGAGCTGGGGAATGGGTTAAATCTCAGCCCTCTGGTTTTTTATTAAGTTTGTTTCGTGGCTGGCAGTGAGCTGGAGGTCCTGGTTCTTGCAGACAGCTGTCTCTGCATGCTGCCTGCAGAGAGCTTGGGGTTTGAGCAGATGCTGGGGAGAGATTCCTCTGGTCTTCCAGCGAGGGCTGACGAGCACAGCCAGAGCTGTGAGGTTTGGGTGGCCCTGGCTGGGCTTCCCAGTGTCCAACAGCAGGGATGGGAAGTGACAGCAGTGGTGTGAACTGGCCTCATTCCTGCATGTGGTGCCATGAGTGGGAAATAGGGAAGTGAGAGCCTTGACATTTGCAGTCCCAGAGGAGCTGGACACTGCTGGACACTGTTTGCCTGCAAACACTGCTTCAGGTTGCTGATGTTGGGTGCCTTTACCTGTGGCATTAGGGCTCCTGGCACTCTTTCTCCTCCATTATTCCTCAACCCCTCCCATTTCTCTTCTGATGTGGATGTGCAGGAGACCGAGATGCGAACTGAACACTTGAAGGAATGTCAGGTCAGAGCAGGAGGAAGGGTCATGCAGGCTCTGATGTGTGATGAGCCCCAAGCCCCAGCTGGACACCCCCCTCCAGCCTCCCCAGTGCTGGGGTGGTTGGTTATGTGCTCCCTGGGAAGGCTCAGGTGGGCTGATTTCTCTGACAAATGAATCAGCCTCGTGGTGCTCTCAAGCACTGATTGCTTTGGAGAGGACCTGGGTAGAATCAGCTCCTCTCAGCACGTGCTGTCTGAGCAGTTTGTCCCGATGGGTCCTGTGCTGTGGGAACAAAACAATGGGGTCTCACTCACTCAGGAGGGAATCAGAGGGGCTGCAAATCCCCCTCAGCCCTGCCAAGACCTGTGAGAGAGCAGAAAACAATGCTGGCTCCCTGCTCCCCTGCCCTCTGTGCCCAACAGCCAGGCCCCAGGCAGGGTGATAAGGCAGCAGCTCCCTGTGTTACACTGTGGGACAGTTTATCCTCCCCCTCCCCCTGCCTGGGCTGCAGGAGCCAATTCCCACCGCTGCCAACGCAATGAGGGGCCCAGACCAGGCCAGGGACTGCCCCTCAGCTCATTTTGGCACAGGGAGTTCAGCACTTGCTTTCCTGAGGTTCTTCCCTATAGCTCTGGACATCCTCCAGCACAGTATGTGAAGGGCAGCTGGTGCAGGGCCAGCAGGGCAGGGGCCAGGGGGAGATGGAATCCCTTTTTTTTCTTGTCTGTGATGCTCCCCGTGCTTTCCCATCAGTCTCTATCCTGGCTGCTGGGAAATGCCCAGACATTTCTTGTCTTTCCTTCCTCCTGGGATGGTCTCACGTAGCAGAACTGCCCAGTGCCTTTGTCCCAAGGCATCTGGCGTGGCCTTCCCCTGCTGGGAAGGCAGGCAGTGTCTGATGTTGGAGGATGTGACTGGCGTGGTGAGAGCTCCCGTCCCTTCTTCCTCTGACGTGTTCCCTGCCAGAGCCAGCCTGGCTCCAGGGTCACTTGGGGACCTGTAGCATCCTGCACCGAGCTGGGGGCAGGTGAGGACAGGACACTGCTGGCAAAGTTTGCTCCAGTGCTGGCTGCTCTGGTGCTGTCACCTGCTGTGACACTTGTGGGTGCATCTCCAGTGACCGGCCCGGCCGAGGGAAAGCAGCAGAGGTGGTTGTAGGAGGGAGGGTTTGACTGTAGGTCTGAGTTGGAGTTATTAAAGTCTCTGCTGGGCTCCCAGTGGCCTTGCAGAGTCACAGCCAAGAGAGCTCATCCAGCTGATCCCACAGCATCAAAACTGCCAGGACTGCCCCAGACTGCCACATGCACTGGACACCTCTCACTGCTTCCTTCCTCCCCACCCAGCAGCACAGAGTCCTCACGTTTCACCCGTGGGAAGCTCTGGCAGAGTGCAGGTACCATCCCAGCCCAGCTTCCTCCCCAGCTCTGCCCTGGGAATTCCTCTGAGGAGGCTTCTCCCTTCAGCTATAACCTTTTATGGTTCCTGGCCAGAGGCGAGTTAAGCAACTGCACTACCTAATCTGCTTAATGTTCTCCTAAAGCAAACAGCATTTGTTCTTGAAAGTGTCATTTTGTCATCCCATCTCCAGCTTCAGCTGAGGGAAGGTGACTGCTGCTGTCTGCCAGTGCCTGGGGGGCCGAGATTCCCCATCTCCTTAGCATGCTGGACATGGATCCTTCCAAACAGGCTTGAGTGCACAGTCCAAGAGACTCAAGGGGCTCCAGAGTTTGCCACACTTGCTGATACTGGCTGACACCTTGATGGTGGATGTAGGGATGTTCACAGCCCCCCCAAACCTGTTTCCATCCTGTGTGTGCCCCACGCTGCTCCTTCCTTGCTCGTCATCCCCCAGCCCTCCATCACCCCCTTACCCCCATCACAGCTCAGCTCTGCTCCTGGTGCCAGCCCAGCATCAGCTGGCTGAGGCTGAGATGTGGGAGCCCTGGAATTGCTGTGGCTGGTGCTCACACATTGCCTAAAATGGTGTCCCCATGGCTGCAGCCCCTGCACCGCGTGCCTCTGCCTCACGGCCACCACCGCCCGAGCTGATTTATCGCCTGCTGAACCGAGTGTCTGGAACCTCCGGGGAGGATTTAAGTCCTTTGGTGGGTCTGGAGGGGCTCTGTTGACTGCAGCCCATGCCTTTGGCCGAATCCTGAGCTCTGCATGGCACAGGGAATATTTTCCAGGCCTCTGAGGAGCTGACTCTGTTCCAGGGATCCACTTTAGGGCCGCATGGAGCCTTGTGTAGACCCTTGGCGGGACGGCCGGACCTGGAATGGGAGGAAAAAACTCTTTGTTTTAGCGAAACCTGTGGGCCAGTGCTCTGGCCTCTGTCAGGCCACAGTCCTTGGCAGCTCCAGCAGCCGAATTCCTGCTGCCTCCCGGGGCTTTGCTGCTCTGCCCGTGGGTACTGCGCTCCTAAAGGGATGGAGAGAACAGGGAATCTCCTTTCCTTCCTTCTTTTGACTTGCATGAGGGTCTTGGTCCCCTTGGAACCTTCCCCACCTCCTGGTTGCTTCCCTTGGGTCCATTCTTCCTTAGCCTTCATCCCAGCCTGTTTGGGTACTTCAATGGTTTTTACTGCCCACTGACAATTTTAGGTGTTGTTTCTTACAAGCTCATGCCAAAACCTGTGCTGGTTTAAAGGTGCATTGACCCCAAAAAGCTGATTTTTCATTACAAGCTGAATCCAGATGAATTCAAGGAAAGCAAAAGGTGATGTTCAATAGCTCGCTAAACCCCTGCCATTTGCAGATGCAGCTCAGGGACATCCTGGACAAGAATTTGTCTATTCATTAAAAATGTCTTGTGAAGTAAATTTTACAACCTGGCTAGAAAGCCTGTTTCAAATTTTCCCTGCTCTTACAGCTAGAAAGCCCTAAATTAAAATAGTGCCTTCACAGAGTGTTTGCTTTCTATATTATTTATAGCCCCTCACTTGAAATCACCACAGACATTTAAACACACCAAACACCCCTTAAAACAGAAAATCTGGCATCTGCAGGGTGCAGTGGGATCCAAGGAACAAACATCCCAGCTATCCCTCACGTTTGCTGCCTGTTTTTCAGTTGGCACCACGCAATTCCTGGCTGAGTTGTGGAGCTTTATAACCCCCAGCAGGATGCAAGATTTTCAAGAGTGTGTTTCTTAACAATGTCTTCCTCACTTTAATCTTTTTATACTTGGCTTTCCTGGTGTTTGAGGGGTTTCTAGCAATTTCCTGCTGTTTTTTCCTACTGGATAGATATGGCCACTCACAGCCTCTTGCTGTTGTGCTCTGCATCTCCAGAGGTCCACCATGGTTCTTCAGCCTGTCTGTGTATCCCAAAGGAATAAAAAGACCTCTGTGAGCCATGTGGTGGTTTAGAGGTTGTGGCTGAGGTTTACAGTGTGTCTGGCTCTGTAGGAATGTGCCTCACTCAGCTGGAAGATCAATTGTCCCATGACACACATCCAGCCCATGGCTTTGCCTCTCAGTGAGTTATCAGCTGGTGGAACTCTCACTCCTGGGAGGGGACAATCCCAGGGACTGAGCTGTGCTCCCACTGGGGCTCTGCACGTTCAGCGTTGCCTGGAGTCCATAATGTGCCTCCAATCTGCCTCCCAGGGGCATCCTCTATTCCTTAAGGATGAACAGAAAATCTCTGACAGTATTTTTATTCCTAGATTTCTGCTTCCAGGGTCCGTAATATCAATAACAGCCATCAAAATGTGCTTGAGCCTTCTTTTCCTGTGGAAGTGGCCTCTGCAGCACAGGACATCCTCCATGGGTCTGACTGGGATGGTGCAAGCCTGGTCCTTGCCCATGCTGCAGCTCAAGGGATGAGATTTCTGCTGTCAGGGAATTCCTGCACCAGGATCAAAGCTGCTGTGGTCCAGAGATTGCCTGCCACTGCCTGTCTTTAAGGGGCAAGGAAGCAGAAGGCCCGATTGCAGCTGATTTTCCATCTCTCCCAGCTGTCTGGTTACCTGTTGTGACCTTCTCTGTCTTGCAGGGTCTGACTGCAAGCCATGTTTACGGGAATTCACTGATCACCGCGCTCCTGCTTTGGAGTATCCCAGCCCCAAAAGCTTCCTCCCGTCCCTGATTGCTGAGGATGACTCCTCCTGCACCAGCATGGCCGAAGAGAAGGCAAGTGTCCTCTTTCCTTCTGCTGTTCCATAAGGCAGGAGCCAGGCTCAGCAAGCTGGCTGGTCAGCTCCACATCCACAGGGGTTTGTGGTGGAGCAAGAATGGGGGAAAGGGGTACTGATCCAGACTGTCAGGGAATTTGTCCCTCCTGTAGGTGCTGTGTGATTGCACTCAGGGTGATCTGCTCCATAACCTTGCCAGGCACTGAGGTCAGGCTGACAGGCCTGGAGTTTCCCGGGTTCTCCTGGCACTTTTTGTGGATTGGTGTGACATTCACCAACTTCCAGTTATCTGGGACCCCCTCAGTGAGCCAGGGCTGTTGGGAAATGATGGAGAGCGGCTTCTGTTGTTGGGAAAAATCATCCCTGAGTGCTTTGTATTGGTGATGGGGGGAATAAGGCACAGAGGGACCCTGAGGTGGTGGGGCTGGGGCAGGTCTGGCTTTGAGGGACAGTAGGAGAGGGCTGCTGTTAGAAAAAATAGTTTGAGAAACACATCTGCAAGTCTGGCCCTGCCCTGCACCCTGAGTTCTGCACGGGAGGTGTCCCCTCTGCAGGATCAGTGCAAGGCTCTCAGGTGGGGTTTGTGCTGCCTTTGCAGGAGGACTCATCTTCCACAGAGCTGGATGTGCCAGCAGCAGACGTGCACAGCAGCACAGAGGATCTCTTCTCAGACTCTGCTCTCCACGGCACTGAGTATTACAAAGACCTGGGGCTCCTGAGCCTGCCCGTTGGCAAAACAGCTCCAGAGACGGCAGCACAGCCAGAAGAAGGATCCCAGGCCGTGCCTGCTGTTTCCTTGTTGGAAGAGAGAGCAGGAACTCTGAGCAAACTGTCCGTGGATGTTGCTTTCTCCAAGCCCGTTTCCTGCGTGATGCGTTACGGCCAGGCCGACTGCCGCTCTCTCCACAAAGGCCACGTGTGCCCCTGTGCAGCAGGGCCAGGAGATGGTGCCAGCAGCCCTGAGTGTCCTGCAGAGGCAGACAAGGAGCTGGACCTGCAGGAGGCCCAGGATTCCTTCCCCACGCTGGTGAGATCCATGTCCACGTCTCGGAGGCACAGCTGGGAGAGCCCTTTGTCACCCGTGGGCTGCAAGCGCAGGTACAGCGGGGCCGTGAGAGATATTTGATGTGCACAGTGCAAGTGATGGTGGGTGAGGCTGGGGATGCTGCTGGGTGGTCTCCTTCACTTGTCCAGCCAGAGCAGCTGGATGCCCACTGCTCATGTTGGTTGTGATGTGGAGGAGCAGATGCCAGAGCAGCAAGAGGATTTAGTGTCTCTTTGGCAGCAGGAAGGTCCTCTTCTCCCAGCCTTGAGGCCGGGATGAGGATCTCTCATCTGGAGAGAACTCATTTCTGTCTGGAGGTGACCTTAAACAGCATCAGCTGCCCCGATGACCTCCATCCTCTGGCTCAAAGGGAATTTTTGCCATCACAGAGAGATTAAGAGAGCTCTGTCAAATCCTTCTCCTTCTTGTCTGTGAGTTGGCTTGGTGAGGCCTGTGCCTGCAATCACCATGAGGGAATGGCCTGAAGTTGTGTCAGGGGAGGTTGAGGTTGGATATTAGAAAAAGATTCTTCCCCCAGAGGGTGGTGGGCACTGAATAGGCTCCCCAGGGTCACAGCCCCAAGGCTGCCAGAGCTCCAGGAGTGTTTGGATGATCCTCTCAGGCACAAGGTGTGACTCCTGGGGTGTCCTGTGCAGGGCTGAGGGTTGAACTGGATGATCCTCGTGGGTCTCTCCAACTCAGCATGTTCTGTGATTCTGTGTCCTGCAGCCCTCTGCCCTCCCCGTGGCTGCAGAGGAGGTTGTGTTTTGTAGCAGGATGCTGAGCTCTGGGAGCAGAGTCAGTCCTGGCATTCCTGCCATCCTCTGCTCCTGCCACATGAATGCCTTCACCTCCAGCTTCCTCCATGAATGCTTTCCCCGCTGACAAATGTATTGATCTCCCAGCTGACTGGGATTTAGGTGCAAGCCAGCAAGGACTATTTTTATCTCTCCTCCTTATATGGTACCCTAAAATTATCTCAGCCTGAAATCTTGGCAGTTCCTTATCAAGCTCAGGCTTTGGTTCTCAGTCCTATTGTTGCCCCATGTGCCGTGGCTCATTCACAGTTTATGCTGGAACAGGCACAGGAGGAACAGCAGCCTGGGGCAGCTGTGCCAGGGACATGTTCTGTCCCCTCGCTGGGTGATGAAGGACAGATGAGCAAGGGGCCAGGGAAGGGGAATATGCCCCACTGTTCCCTAAGCAAACCCTCCCTGTAGCCTGTCTGTGGCAGCAGGAATGAGGTGACAGTGATCTGCAGACAGAACCCATGCAGACACTAAGATTTTCCACTCGGCTCTATCCGTCGTTTTGCTCCTGTGCTGCTGGCACTGCAACAGCACTCGGTGTGCAGGACATTGTGGGGCTCTGGGGGAGCTGGTCCACCCCTCATTTCCCAGAAAATAATTTCTTTTTGCTTCCACGAAGCTGGGCCCCTAGTGGGAGCGGGATTTACGACACGCTGCCACAGTGGTGATGCGATAAACAGCATCATCTGCCACTTCTAAATGCCCAGAGGGACTTTCCTGGCAGGGCAGCTGACAGGGCAGGCAGGCCAGGCTGCAGCCTGGGTGGCTGCACAGTCTCAGGGGTTGCTAAGAGATGAGTGTGAGCCATCCAGCACCAAACATCCTGGGTGACCAAGGAGCTGAGGGACTCGCTGATGGCAGCCAGAGGAGCTGTTTTGAACAGGCTCAGGACTTGGTGTCCAGGCTGACACTTCCTGGCATTTCCTTTTCCATGTGCCTGCTGGGGTCAGCCTCCTCCTCCCAGCTGCACAGGCTCTTTGGGACCATCCACCCAAGGCCATTGCAGGGGCTGTGCCATGCCTGGCACGCTGGGACAGATCTGCTAAACTGGCTTGTTCCTCCCCCCACCTGCTCAGGTTCAGCCTGGATGTCACAGAGATGGGCAGCGACCCCGAGCAGGAGGATGTGGAGAAGAGGAGCCAGCCCTGCCCGCAGCCTCACGTGTCCCTTCAGCTGCCCAAAGCGGGTCTGGGAGCCTGGAGCAGCAGCAGGGCTGGCACGGTGATCAAAGTGGAGATAGAGCCGCTGCTCCCCAAGCTCACAGTGGGCCCCGGCCTGCAGGAGGGGGTGAGTGGGGAAGGCTGTGCAGGGAGAGCTGGGGGGGCAGAAGGGGCAGCTGCAGGCTGGGCTCTGTCGGTGCCAGCATCGAAGCAGGTGTGCCAGGAGGTCTGCAGGAATCTCAGCAAGGATGAGCCTTCTCTGCTCCAGGACAAACTGCCCCACCTTGCAGGAGAAAGGCCCTGGGAGGTGGCTGAAGCACAGCCCTCTCTTCCCATATATCCAGCTGGAATTTCCCTTAATGCAGCCTGTGCCTGGTGCCTCTTTTCCTGTCACTGTGCACCTGTGAGAAGAGTCTGGCTCTATCTACTCTATGACCCTCTGTCAGTGAGCTGAAGGCAGGAGTGTCACTCCCCTTCTTTAGACTCAGTGAATATTAAAAGGGCAATTGCTACATGTTCTAAAAAGTGAGAAATGCCTAAGAAGGTTTCAGCCACAAGTGTCACTTGCTCCAGCCTCCCTGGAGCCCAGACCTGAGGCCAACAAACAGCTGGGCCTAACGTGTCCTGCATCATAACCCTGACAAAACAGGAGGCAAGGCGTGAGGAATCAGCTGTGATGGAGGCTCCCTTGGTGCACGAACCACCAGAGATGCCCATGACTTTTTACTTTTCCAGAAATGTGTCGGCAGTGGGAAGAGACTGAGGTCCAGGTCTGTCCCAGCAGCCTGTGAGACCGTTGCCTCCCCTCAGATTCCTCTCAGCTTCAACACTTCTCTTGCAGCTGTGGAAGGTTGGTACAGACTGTATCTATGGCATTAAATGAGTGCAAGGGGTGATTGAGAAGATAAAAAGCTGGAGCTGTAAACTCTGCAAGGCTGGGCATCCCCTGCTTACCCTTCCACGTGGAGGGTCTCTGGGGTGGGATCAGCTCCTACCCCTGGGCTGCAAAGCAGGATCCTCAGTAGTTTAACACAGAACAGAGAGGAGAAGGGTAACACAGAAAATTATGCAGCCCTCACCTCACCCACAGGAATGCAAAGCAGCCTCTTCCTCCCTAACTGCTCCCAGCATTTCTTCCTCCTCATTCAAGGCAGAGTGGGAGCCCAGCAAGGTTAACAGGGTCCAGTTGCACATCTTGCAACGTGGTGTTCTGCAAAAGTAAACCAGGTTCCCTTCTGAGAGCATTTTGTGTTCCAGGTGTTGAACCCCCTGCTCTGGAGGTGCTGGAGAAGGACCACGTGTCCCCAGACCATGTGTAGGTATTGTCAGTCCTGGCTGTTTTGAGAGGAAGGAGATTCTTGGGTGTATCTGAGCTACTGGGGGTGCAGCAGCAACGGAGATCCCACTCCATGCTGGGGCACAGCTGAGAAGTTGCTCTTAAACCAGCCCTTGAGGCTTTGTGGGGTGCAGGATGCCTGTGCAAGGACATTTTCTAATCCCTCCCTTTTCTCTTGCCCCATCCCTGGTAGCTTAAATGTCCAGAAGGTTCTTCAGGAGCTGAAACATTACCATGGGTAAGTGTGTGTGGGAGAGGGACGTGGGTGGGGACGTCACAGGATCCATCTGGCAAAGGCCACTCAGATCCTTGAGGGGCAAACCCCCAAGAGTACCAGAATCACTGATATCTTCCAGTGAAACTATGGCAGGATTGCAAGGAGAAGGGACATTTCACGTGCCTCTTCTGTGACTCTAAAGGTGTTCCTGCCCCACCTCCAAAGACGAGACTTTGTGCTGACCCACAAGTTGTGCTCTTGTGTTCTTTACTGTGTGTCTGATGCCTTTTCCCTGCCCAGGGCAAAGCAGAGAGCTTGTGTGCAAGAAGGCAGCGACTCTTCCCAGCAGAACATCACTTGGTTTGAGTTCCTGTCCAACGAGTAAGTGGCACAGAGGGAAACCCACACACTTCATGTTCCCAGAGCAGATTGATTTCAAGCCCCCCTCCATCTAAGCTCTACTGCCCTGCTAATCCCGAGTGCAGGACACTGGTATTGCAGGAGTTCAGCCAGGATCACTGAATAGCACCACAGGCACAGAGAGAACTTTTGAAAGTTCAGCTCCTTTTTTGCAAGTGTCTCATTTAATAAATGACGTGGCTGATGCCAAACCAGATCCTCCAGGAGATGGAAAGCTCAGAACTTGGGGTTCTAAAGTAACACTTTAATGACCTTCATCAGTGATCTCCCTGAGCTGGGCTTGGCCAGTGGAGTTCCCCTTCATTAAGATGTTTTTGTTTTATTTCAGAAATGAGGAGAGTGGGAAGAGTGATAAAGCAGAGAAAGGCACGAAGGTGATGCGGCGCCTGAGCTCCCTGCGGAGCCGAGTCACCGGATCCTGGCAGAAGGATAAGGTGAGGGACAGATGCTGAATTTGTGGAAGGAATTGTGAAATTCTTCAAGTAGAAAGGGGGATCTGATCCCAGAAAGCAGTCAGCTGGATTGCTTGTGGGTGGCTGAGGCCTCCATCTCGGTCAGCAGATGCACTGTGCCCCCTAACACAGTGCACGGGATGGAAGGATCCTCAGCTTCCATCCCACCCTTCTCCAGGGCACCTCCTAAATGCTCCTGTGCTGCCTCAGTTGTCAGAGCAAGAGGACTGCCTAGGCTGGGTGACTGCCTAGGTCACCCTCTGTGGCAGGGAGGAGCCTGCAGAGACACAGCCAAGTGATATGTCCCACCCTTTGTCACACCTCAACTGGACCTACACGAGGGAGATGCTCAAACCTTTGGGAAAAGCACTGCCATCCCACTGTAAACCCCCCTGCTTCCTGCACACTCTTCTGTAGGAGCAGGGAAAGGAATGCTGTCAGTGCAAGGCCTGTGACGAGCTGTGTTCTTCTCTCCTTGCAGGGTAAGAACAAAGAGCAGCCAAAGGAGAGAGAGAAGGAGAAAGACACAAAGGAGCCAAAAGAGAGGTGGAAAGAGATCAATGGGCACCAGCTTGTGCCAGGGGTTTTCTCCAGTTGCACCAGCTGCTCACTGTGTGCCAAACCTCTTTTGAATAAAAGTGGTCTGCAGTGCCTGAGTGAGTATGGCTGGCACTGCCTGGCTCTGCCCCTGCCTCTGCTCCCACCTCCCCTCCAGCCCAGCCTGGCCTCTCACCCACCTGAACCAGCCTCCTAAACCTCACCTAAACCAGCCTCCTAAACCTCACCTAAACCAGCCTCCTAAACCTCACCTAAACCAGCCTCCTAAACCTCACCTAAACCAGCCTCCTAAACCTCACCTAAACCAGCCTCCTAAACCTCACCTGAACCAGCCTCCTAAACCTCACCTGAACCAGCCTCCTAAACCTCACCTGAACCAGCCTCCTAAACCTCACCTGAACCAGCCTCCTAAACCTCACCTAAACCAGCCTCCTAAACCTCACCTAAACCAGCCTCCTAAACCTCACCTAAACCAGCCTCCTAAACCTCACCTAAACCAGCCTCCTGCACTGCTCTGCTTCTCTGCCTGGCTTGGCTCTACCCCACCACCCTGCTTGGCCTGGCTTGGTTGTTTCTCCAGAGTCTAAACAGTCTCTTAATCCTGCCTGTCAGTAGTTTACCCTCATTTTCTTTGGTCACTTGACCATTTCCTGCCCCTTTTCCCCCAAGGAGGGTTCTAGGTCAACTTCTCCTTCACTAATTTTCTTTTCCTGCTTTGGCTGAACAAATGTCCCAACTGCCTGAGTGCAGCTGGATCTTTTAGGCTGCTTTTCACAGTTGTAGTGATGTTTCAGCCCAGCATCTGCCCTATGCATGGGCACAGGGATTTCTAGAGCATCCAAAACTTTATTAACAGACACAAAATCAAATGGTGCCTCCCAGGACCTGCATGGGTGAGACTGTTGCTTTTTCACCTCTGAGTAGTGCATGGACCTCTGTGCTCCCACTGCTTCCACTGGGACATGGCTTTGGCTGACAAACCCTGTCCCTCCTCTTTGGGGCAGGTACCCAGGGCACTGAAGAACACTTTAAAAGGGATTGTCTGTGGGCAGAGGAAATGTTCTGGAATTGAAAGAATTGCTCTCTTTCTCCACCCTGCACCCTCAAGCAATGCTGGGTCTCCACTGAGGGTCTCTCAGAGGCTTTTAAGGTCAGTAAAACCTCCCTGGGGCATAAGAGGACTGGCTGACCTTGGACATGTGCAGTGAGAAGTGTGGATATTTAGAGAGAACCTAAATATTATGAGAGGGGGCAGAGTTATGCCTTGTCATTCCTGTCTGAGGAACCTCCTCTGTTTGCAGTCCTGCAAAAATACCTTAATCTGGGAGGATACCAGACAGCCCCAGTGCACCAACAGCTTGGAGCATTGCTCCAAGCATGGCCTTGGGAATGCTGAGGTCATTGTTAGTGCGAGTGATTCTCCTCTGGACAACTGCTACGAAGATCTGTGGTCTGGAGTTGGAGGTAGTTGTGGAAATAGGAGTGTGGCTCAGCATATTTTTATCCGTCATAAATGTGCGGGGATGGGACACGAGTTAGAGCAACTTTTACCTTGTTTCTCAGCCCTTCCATGAGGAACCTGTGTTCTGTCTTGCTGACATTCAGAAGAAAATGTGCAAGGTGGCTGCTGCACTGGTTTGTGTTTGGGACTCTGTGGCACCTCCTTTGGCTCTCAGCTGCCCAGGATAACGTGGGCAGCAGGGCAGCAGAGCTTGTTTTATCGTGTTCTCTTTGCTTGAACTGAGGCTGAATCGGGCAGGGTTTGGAGATGTTCATTAAATTAACAGCCTGTCTGTGGTGAGATGTGGACTAGGGCTTGTTGTGTGACAGCTGTTGGGCTGACAGGGCCTATATTTGGATGATGCTGGGCTGGAACCTTTGTGAGCTGCCTCTGAGCTGGTAGCTGCTATCAGCATCTCTCGTTATTGCAGCTCAGAGCAGTGTGTGGTCTCCTGAGTAGTCCCTGATGGAGCTCTGGGGCCACCAGGAAGCTGGAGCAGCAGGCCTGCTTTTCACAAGTGTGAGCTGCTCTGTCAGGGCTCGGTCTGAGCTGTAGTTGCTGCCAGGACCTGAGGAGATTTGGCTGCTGCTCTTGTTTTCTCATCATGAGCTCACATTTCACCATCTCTACGCCCTGGCCCCCGGCCAGCCCTCGGTCCATCGCTGGTCAGGTGCTGCTGTTGATGTTGTGTCCGTGGTATTTTTAACTGCAGCACCACCACGTGCTATGAGGCAAAATGGGCTCGTGGAAAACACAGGAAAAGATGGTGGTTAAAGAAAGGGATGAGATGCAGGCAGGGAGAGGGAGGATGGGGGCATGATTAGGAAGCCTGAGATGTTCCACTGTCTCATAGGCACAAAAAATCTGGTGGCTGTGAAGAACTAGAGGAGTGAGAGCACTTCTTATTAGAGACAGTAGCAGCAGGAGGAACTCAGCTTTTAATTCAGAACAAAGACCCATTGCTCTGCTAGAAACATGCTTGTGAGCTGTGAAGAAGGCAGGCAGCCCAGGTAGCCTGGTAGGTGGTATCTTGTTTCCCTGTCTCATCTGATTCCTCCCATCTATCCTTACATCCCGTGATCCAGAGTATCCCAGGGCTGGAGGGAAGGAGGCTGTGCATGGACACAGGAGAGTCTCTGCAGCTCACAGATGTGCCCTCAGGAGCCTGGCAGGGATGAGAAACAAAGAGGGATGGTTGCAGTCGCTGGGATCTCGATAACAGTGGCCACCCAAACTCTGCCGTTACGCAAATTTGGAGCTGAGAGGCTCCGGGTTTATTGTTCACCTGGAAATGAGAAAGCTCCTTTTGAGCCTCTGCTGTCAAGGGTGGAGAAGGTTCTGTGCCTAAATTAATCCTCTCTTATAAACATGCTTCCAGAGTTTATGCAACAAGAGTTAGATGAGTCCCAGGGAAGCCCTGACAGGAGGAGAGCTCTCCAAGCAGGCTGTGCCATGGAGGCAAGCCAGGGATATGCTGTGGAATACAGATGGAAAGGAGGATTGCTTCCCTCCTACTGACTTGAGCACTGGGGCAGAGGTGGGTCTTCCACATCTTCTTTAGTTGAGTCACACCTCTGTTCCATTATAGGAAAGGCAGAGCCTGGGCCCCATAGCGGGGTCAGATCAAAATCCTCCTCAAAAGGAAACCCAAAGCTACAACCAAAGTTTGTTGGGCTTCAGACAAACTCCTCTTCTTTAAGGGAAGGTGCTCGATTTAATGAATCTTCCTGAACAACACAGGCTGTGCTGGACTGTCCTAGGCTGACCCTTGCTGGCTGCTTCAGTGCACTGGCTGATCTCTAACAGATTGCTGTAACAACTGGTTGCCAGGACTTATTTAAGGCGTGTTGTGAAAGAGGTTTGGAGACCCATTTCCTTCTTCACAATGGGTGAGAGGACATGGGGCTGTGAAGTTTGTCAGGCAAACATCCTCCATCCGTGGGCAAGGAGAGGCCAGAATAGCTTTTGGTTTGGACTTGAAATTTGGTGTGAAATTTGCCTCCCACCTGGCACTTGTGCTTGCACAGTTTTGTTTTCTGGATTCCCAGTGCAGCACCAATAAACTAATCTGGGAAGATAGTTCTGGCTTATAATAAGCAGGAATTACTTGATTTTTCTACCCTGAAATTTCTGCTCATAAGCCCACACAGAGTCCTGAGAAATCTGAAAAGCAGCAGACAGCCTGGAACTCTGCATTTCCGGAGAGAGACACGGGCGCCAAAAACCTTCTATTTTTGGGGGGAAAAAGGAGGTTTGGCTGCTGTGACATGATGACAGTGATAAATGGACTGGGAGTCTCACTTGGAATAAATGATCACTAACAGAATTCCAAACAAACAGAGGCTAAACCAGAGCGGCTGCGTCAAGCTGTGGGTTAAGGTGGTTATGAGCCAATTGAGAAGGATCTGAAGCAAATGTGAAAGCAGCTGCAGCGCTGGTTGCAGAGGAAACACTGACTGAGCTCTGACTGTGCTGACACAGAGCTGGTTCGCCCAACTCGAGGGGTTTTAGAAAAGGAAACCAAAGTACATCCTATTCTCAACGCTTCTCCTTTTCTGCTTTTCACTTTCTTTTTGTATCTGGGCAGTACTTGCCTTCGTTTGGAGCATCTCCAAGTGCTGCCCCTTCCATTCCCTGATAAAACCTCAGGATCTTCTACACTCGGGCTGACAAACACATAAGGCTGCAGGACAGTAATCTATGTCTAACACATTCTGCAAGAAACCTTTTGTTATTCCAGAATTGCACAGGATTAGAGAGCTGGTGCTCTTCTCCTCTTTGCAATCCAAACCTTAGCTCTAAGCCATGGAGTTTTTGAGCTGGCTGCTGTGCCAGGTTTTGCACTGATTTTGTGGCGATGCCCTGAGGCAGCTGCACAAGCACATCACGTCCTCCCCGTGACAGCTGCAGTTGGGCAATCTGCAATGCTTTGCTTTTATATTACAGCGAAGCACGAAGTTCCTAAGGATGAATTAGTCACCAAGTGACAGCCAGCTGTTTACCCCCAAACTGCTTTATTTAATGGCTATGTCCCTTGTAGTGCTGACAGGCCCCAAGAAACAACTGGGACCTCACTGTACTCAGTCCTGCAGCACAAAAGGGAACATTTTGGAAGAGCTTGCAACTATGAGATGAAGAGACAAATAAAATCAATTAAACAGGTGGCAGTGGGGAAACCAGAGACCATATTGGTCCCATGGCAGGAGTTCAGCACATTTCAAGCCTGAGCTGTGGCAGCACGGGAAAGCTGCAGGGTGGATTTTGAGAGGGAAGTTTGTTTTGCAGTCGTGTATGCTGTGTTTTCAAGCTCAACAGGCAAATGTGGATATGCGTGATTTAAAATACGACAAACTTTCAATCAGTATTGTAAATCCTCAGAGTGAAACTGGGAGGTAAGGTTGGATCTTCCCAGTTTTTCTCCCCGCACCGAGTACTCCAGCAGCCCGGTGCTAACACATCAAACCATGCTGGTGTCAGGGAAAAGGTGACTTTTCAAGCAAGCAGTTTGGTTCTACAAGTCAGGGCGTGGATTTGCTGGTAGTGAAGATAATTCCCCTTTGCTCTCACCGTTTATCTGCGCAAGGGTCACTGACAAAGGACTGGGCAGGCTCTTGAGGGCAGATAGGGAGGACAGCACCTGCCAACCCACCGGGCATCCCAGCCTTGCACTGGTAAGGGTGTCCATAAACACTTCAGTACATTGGGATGGCAAATCCCACCAGGCTTTTAATATCGAATTATGTATTTCAAGTGCCAGGCTGCGTGCTGTGCACACATGAAGTACCACGTTAAAGCTGCCACTGGGGATGCCACATCCCAGCTGTTACGGGGCCTCTTTAGTTTTTAGGGATGTTGGGGGAGAACCGTGTGCCCTCCCTGAGGAAAAAGCGTGGGCTGTGGGTGGTCATGCCCTCCCTGAGGGGAACACATGGGCCAAGGGGGGCTGTTCGCCCTCCCTGAGGGGAAAGCGTGGGCTAAGGGTGGTTGTGGCCTCCCAGAAAGTGTGGGCTAAGGGTAGTTTTGCCCTCCCAGAAAGTGTGGGCTAAGGGTGGTTGTGGCCTCCCTGAAGGAAAGTGTGGGCTAAGGGTGGTTGTGCCCTCCCTGAGGGGCAGATGCCGGCTGAGGGACACATAATGTGTGCCCTCCCCAAAGGAAAGCGCAGGGTATGGGTGGTCGTGTGTGCCCTCCATGAGGGAAAAGTCTTGGCTGGTTGTACCCTCCATGAGGGGAAGGAGCAGGCTATGGGTGACCGTGAGTCCTCTCAGAGGAAAAAGCGTGGGCTCAGGGTGGTCGTGTGCCCTCCATGAGGGAGGCTGCAGCCCAAGAGGGCTGTAAGCCCTCCCGGACGAAAAGGCGTGCGATTGGGGTGCTTATGCTTTTTCCTCGAGGAGAAATCGGGGGCACCATGTGCCCTTCCTCCGGGAAGATGCGGGCTAAGGGCGGCTGTGGGCCCTCGACGAGGGGAGAAAACACGGGCTGTGGGTGGTCGTGCCCTTCCTTAGGGGATCATGCCGGGTATGCGCGGCCGTGCACTCCCTGCTGGTCGGCAGCAGCCATGTGTGCCCTCCGTGAGGGGAAAGCTTGGGCTAAGAGGACCGTGTGCCCTCCGTGAGGGGAAAGCTTGGGCTAAGAGGGCCGTGTGCCCTCCCTGAGAGAAAGCGAGAGCCACGGGCCGCCCTGCCCACCCCGAGCGGCAGGCATGGGCTGTGGCGGCTGCGCCCTCCTCGAGGGACAGGCGCTGGTCGGCGGTGGCCGTGTGCCCTCCCTGAGGGGAAAACGCGGTCTGGGGAGGGTCTGTGTGCCCTCCTTGAGGGAAAACGCGGTCTGGGGAGGGTCTGTGTGCCCTCCCTGAGGGGAAAACGCGGTCTGGGGAGGGTCTGTGTGCTGTCCCTGAAGGAAAACGCGGTGTAGGAAGGGTCTGTGTGCTCTCCCCGAGGGGAGAACTCGGGCTGTGAGGGACCGCTCGCCCTCCCCTCAGGGGCCGGGACCCTCAGCGGCCTCTCGGCCCGCGCAGGCGCACCCTGAGCCTCTCCCTCAGCCTCACATCCCGCTTTCCCTTCCGGGACACGGCGGCGTTTCCTGTTGCTGTGGCGGCGGCTCCCGGGACCGAGAGGGGACCGGCGGCTCCCCGGGGAGTCCGGTAAGAAGAGACCGGGCTGTGTCCGCTGCGCCCGCCGGCCTCGGCTCCCCCCGGCTCCCCCCGGGCCACCGGCACCCCTCCCCGGGCCCGCTTCGCCCGCTCGCCCCCCCGGTCGCTGTGCGGGCAGCGCGGCCCCTCCCGGGGGCTGAGGGGGCCTGGTGGCACAGGGAGGGTGGATCCGGAGATGGGATCCGGAGTTGGGATCCGGTGAATCGTCCCTTTGTGACAGTCCCTTAGGATTTTCCAGCCGTCCCGACCTTTGCAGCTCAGGGTTTCAGCTGCGGGGCGGGAGATCCAGTGTTTACGTTAGAAAGCTCTTTTAGGGGCTAAAGGAGGAGCGAGACGTTTGCTGTGTGTTGTTAGGGAGGCGAGTGGCCGTGACCTGGCGTGAGGTTGGGTCCCTTTTCTGCCACGGTTTTAGTCTGAGCATCCTTGCGATCATTAAATCCTGCACTTCGTCCTCTGTGTGCTTACACACACTGCAGGTGCTGGGGTGCCTTCAGAAGTCCGGGGTGAAAAAACCTTAAAGGTGTTCGGAAAAAAAAAAAAAAAAAAAAAAAAACAAACGGTGAAATCTTCTCCTTATCCACGCTTGCAATGACTGACCCATTTTAAATATTCCCAGCCCTGGCAGCTTGGGGAGAGGAGCGGGAGATGGTATCAGCTTAGCTCGGGTGTGCTGGAAAGGAACCCCCGGCAGGAGGAGGTCAGGGCGGTGATGGATTTTGGAGGAGGCGGTGGGAGACAGGGAGTGATTTGAACAAACAACTTTCTGAATGTTTCTTGTGCTATATCCGGTGTTGCTGCTGTAATAAATAAGCGTAATTTCTGAATATTGTTTGAAGATTTTGCGTGTCATCTGCGTAAAAGCAAGAGTAGAAATGGCTGCTTCTCAGTTCCTTCTCACTCCCCTCTTTGGGCAGTTCTGGAGGTGCCTTTTCTAATTGGCACTTTTTGTTTAAATTTATGAAATTAGAAGTGGCGGTTTCTCTTTGACATGGTAAAAAAAAAAAAAAAGGAAGCATGGCTCTCAAACAGGAGCCATCGGTCATTGTGTGTTGTAGTTCCACCTCCTGTTTACCTATGAAATATTTTAAATACCTTTTATGATTGTCATAGTTGCTGCTTCAGTTCTGTAGCGTTCCTGTACAATGGGGGAAGGGTTCAGCGTGAGAGAATTAAGTTGGGACTTATCTTTCTTTAGGATAATATGCAAATTTTACTTGGCCTTGTTTGAAAAACAGAAACATGGGTTGTTTATGTGTTTTTGTAAAGAAAGCCCCTTGGCCATCAGAACTTGCAGTGTTGGGAATAACACAACCCCTCTCCCCGATTTGTTTTGCTGATATTTTGACAATAAAACCAGATACAGCGAGAAAGTAATTATAGGTTGTTTTGGAGACAAAGAGGAATGCTCTAAGAGGGAGGCTGAAACTTGATAATTTCGTGCTGTTGCTCTCTGGTGTGGAGCGTCTCTGTTTCAGAATGTGAAGTATCTCATCTCCCTGCACCCTTCCAGTTTTTGGTTTCTGCCTCTGCCTAATTAAGCAGGTGAGAAGACGAGTAAACACTGGCCCCCAGAGCCACTAGGACAAAGTTAAATCTGCTGCGAGTTCCTAAAGATACCTGACCTGGATTTACCCAGCACAGAAACTTCCTTGTGTTCCACTGAGACTCCTCCTCTTTCCTGAGGGGATCTCTCACAAAGTCCTCCTGCTTCTTCTGGAACGCTGGAGTGGTTCAAAATGTTTCTGTCTTGTGTATCTCTGGGTATGAAAATCAGATTTTGTATTCTGGATTAATCATTGACGTGCAGGTTGTTTCCTTTGTCAGTTCAAGAGGGAGGAGTTCCTTATGTGATGTCAGGGTGAGGAAAGAGGGAAAAGGTTCTCTTTGATCCCTGAAGCACTGGACACTTGAAAACAGGAAAATCATTAATTTCACAAGGAAGCTCTTTTGTCCTTGGCTCTCTTCTGCTGCTTGGATTTAATAGGTGGTGAATAGCATTAAAATAGTGCTTGAACTGCTTTTATCATAGGAATGTTACAAGGTGTCCCTGCCTGAACTTACGCTGCGTTTAAGTGGGGTTTTTTTAATCTGTCATTTACAAAACACACCAAAAAAATTCCTTGAGGAAAAAAAAATTAAAAAAACAGTAGTTCAATTTTAGATTAATCACAGTGTTTTTGTGTGTTAGTTGTTTGCAAATGGCCTTTTAAGAGTTATTTTATTGGGCAGTACTGTTCCAGACCAAAGGTCAGGGTCATAGTGCTCATAATGTCTGGTGAGTCATAGATTTGTCCTGGAATCCAGTTCTGGGAGATATTTATAGGACATTGCCAGTGTCTGATCCCCTGGAAGATATTCCAGCTGGGGAAGAAAATGCATTTGCCTGCTCCTTTCTAGCCTGGTTTGGTGCCTTCTCACATACTGTGAGGGGGGTGATGCTTTTGGGTGTTATTATATCTTGTCCCATAAAATACTCCTAAGCTGTCAATTAATTACTGTGAGCCTTTGGGAAAACACCTCATTAATAAGGGAAGGTTTTTGGTTATTCCAGCTATTAAATTCATTACTCTCAATGGTGACCAGGATCTTTTATGGTGTTTATGAGCCTTTTACTCCTAAATATTTTGTTGCTGGTTGAGGCTGCTGTTTCAGTTGCTCTGTCATTAGGTCATCTCTGGCACTGGCCCCTGCAAAATGCTCCAGAGGGAGTGACAATCCCTGCAGTAAGCAGATCTGGAATAATGGGATGCTCCCAAAATTCTCAGCCTCAATTCCAAAGCTGTTGATTAAAGCCTGGATGTAACCACAGTGAGTTTGCTCAACTCCCACCCTCTGGGAGGTGTCAGTGGCTCTGGTTCCTTTAGCTCTAGGAGTGGTGCTGTCCCCAGCCACCCGAGGTGACCCAAATCCTTGGATCCTGTCGGTGTGTTGGCTCCTTACCTGGTGTTCTCAGCACTGGCCAAAGCTGTGGCCCTTCTGTCATCCTGCAGAGAACCTGCTTTTCCTTGCCAAACAGATCTTCCTGCAGCTCCAGGGAGTGATGGAGGGAGAAGGCAGGGAAGAACCTGGCTGCAGTGCTCTGAGTTTTTATCTCTGCCTCTCTCAGGAATGCCTCCTGTGCCTCTCCAGTTTGGGAAGAGCTTGCCAAAAGAACTGTCCCTTTAATTTTGGTGCGATCCCAAATTCTTGATCCGGGTAAGAATTGCCAGTCACTGGTGGGACGTGCAAAAAATACTGTTCTTTGTCAGTTTTGAGTTTCCTGATGCTGCTTTTCTTTGGATGGCAGGAGGGGGTGGAGTTTTGTTATTTCCATACACCTGTAACAACCCTTCACATCCTTAAACATCAGCCTCCAAGTGTGTGGGTTCCTGTCACTGTCCCCTGTCCCTCCTTCTCTTCACTGTTCCTTGACACGTGCAGTTCTCTGGTACCCTGCTCAGAGAGGCTGAATAAGAATGCAGAGTATTAAGAATAAAGAATATAGAGATCTTAAATGCAGGAAAAAGGAAGCCACATTCACTGGTACTGAAAAGCTTGTTCTACTCTTGAATTGGGGTGTCCTTCCTTCAGCAGTGGCTGCCAAAGTGTGTGGAACAGGGGAAGGTGGAGCATGTCTTATAAGTGAAATGTGCTGATAAAACAGCCTGATTCTTCTGTCAGCTTTCAAAATTGTGGGCAAAAACGATGCCCCTTGGAAATGGTGGAGTAAATGCATTTCAAATAAGCTCATGGATCATCCAGTCCTTGGATTCAGCTGCAGATTGCTGGGGCTTTTCTGCAGCGTTTTCCTGATTTCTAGTATGTTCTCTCCCGTTGTGTAAAGAATCTTCCTGCAGCACAGGAAAGTCATGCACAGCACTATTAGATATGTCAGCTGATGAAGTGAAAAATACCTACCGAGAGGGCTGTAAATTGTTACCTTTGACTGAGCAAGTGCATGGTTTTAAAATTGAAACCCGTTTTTAAGTGAGATTACAGTTACCTTAACAAGGTTCCCGAGCTTTTGAACTGGAATTGGTCCCACTGATCTTTGGCAGGAAAAGAATTACTGAATGTAATCACTGAAAACAGGTGAATGTCAGGGAATATTCATGTCCAGTTTGATAAAATGCATAAAGATGACCATATTTTAGAATTCTAGGTAACTGCAGTGGATTCCAGGGCTGTGTGGGAAGGCAGTGGCTGTAGGAACACTCCCCCCAACAGTGCTCATGTTCTGCCCTGAAAGGAACCTGTCTGTGAGCAGGACTCTGATATCATGGAGAATTTTCTCTGTTTCCCTTTGTGTGGTGATTTTTGTTGTCCAGTTTGTTCCTTTGTCTCAGGAGAAAAGTGGTTTCCATTGTTAACTGCCTGTTTGTTGTTGAGGCATGTCTTTTAACAAGCTCTTCATTTCCTGGTGAAAGGGGGAGGCCTTATCAGTGCTGAAATAACGAATATATTTGTAATTCTCTCCATGGTTTTAGCAAGTGAATAATTCTGATACATTTTTCTCATGCATTTGCAGAGGCACTTACATTGGAAATTAGATGAAGGGCCTTTTGGCTTGTGGTGTGGGGTGTGGTAGTGGTAGGAATATCCCAAATAAGAGAGAAGTTGTGGGAGGTGATTGTTCTTGTGGCATTTTTTTGTGAGCAGAACTGTACACTTTATTTCCCACACTCGAGGAAGTTGCATAACGTGTCAGCACCTTGCAGGCTTGTGCACTCAGTCTTTTCTCTCAGTCCTGTTTTTATATCTTTATTAATTTATTTCTGTTGAAGTGTTTTGGCCCTGTTCTCAGACTCTCTGTGAAATTATGGAGAACACAAGTGAGCATTTTTCTGGCTTTGCCTTCAAGCAGATCCCCAGTCCTGGCGCCAGGCAGGGGAGAATGGTTCTGAAGAGACCTTTCATAGTTTTTCCTCTGTGCTTTAAACATAAACATGCTTTTCCATGGCAGATGTGGTGTTCATCTTCCCAGTTTTGTTCAATTTTTAATAGGCATGCCTGAAATCTATGGGAAGACACAAATCCTAATGTCCTATATTTAGCTGCTGCATCCTGCTTTGTTTTTCATGAGGGATCTTGATTATTAGATGGGCTGAAAGACCGTGGAAAATAAATTTAACACCACCAACTGCCATTCTGTTTTGTCAAGCAGTAGTTACCTCAAGGGGAAAAAAAAGGGGCTTGATTTTACTGGACTATTAATGGGTTTATGGCTTTTGGGTGAGAGGGCTCTGCTTTGGTTCCTGAATCTGGGAGCGGTCCCTTTGTGGAGCTGGAGAGGGGTAATGCTGAGGTGCTGGTAATGCTGTGGTGCTGACAGTGCTCTGATGATTCTGGGGTGTGTTTGGATCTTTAATTTACTCGAGCTGCCTCAGCCCCCAGCAATACTCCGTGCAGAAAGGCAGCTGTTCCTGTGGAGCCAAAGAAATTGCTGCCCTCTTGAGTGGTGTCAGTTTTGACTGGAGACACAGGGGCAAATCACCTTGGCAAAGCTGAGGAAGGCTGTGCTGTGAGTGCAGCGCAGGCAGAGAGCTGCTCCTGCATTCCGGAGTGGCTCCTTGTGCCTCCATGTGTGACCATCAGTGATCCTGAGTCTTACTGAAAAAACTCGAGTATTTGGTGTAAAATCAAGACCACAACAACGAGGATGCTTGCCAAAACACCTGAGCTTACTCTGCATCTCTTCCAAAACTGAGATCCATTATGTGTCACCTCTCCTTTCCCTCGGTGGGAATGACGAGGATAATTAAGACTTGTTTTGTCTGTGTGTGTTTCAGATTGTGCAGTGAATGTCCATAAGAACTGCAGGAGCTTGCTGGCTGAATGCAGCAGCATCAGACCCAAGGTGGGCTTTAACATTTGTTCTTCTTTTGTAACTACAAGCTTTTTAAGTAAGTTTAATTTATGTGAGTGGTTTAGTTTACACCAGTACAGAATCTTGCCCTACATCTTCAACACATCGAGTAGTTATTAACTTGTCATTATAGTAATTAATGCTAATGTATGTAGGGGAAATAAAGTGAAACATTTTATTGCTGTACTGAAAATTACTTACCTTGTGCCTCAGAACTGTGACTAACCCTTGTGAGGGTGCCCAAACCCATCACTTTTTTTGGGGGGAACATAATTAAATTATACAGTGCCTTTGAGTTTTGTGCTGCTGTGTTTTAATGGATTGTGCCCTGTCAGAGCTGAGGAGTGGAGGGCAATGTGGGCATAACAACTGCACGTTCTGAGCTGGGCAATGCAGAATAAGTTATTTCATTTGTGAACTGTGATGAACTTTGCCTTGCAAAGCTGTTGGGTTTTAATCTGTGTCACCGTGGTGCCTGTGATTGCACGTTAGGTCACAGGTTGGTTGCAGAGAGATGTCTATCTGCCAGGGTCTTTTATTCTGCTATTGCTTTTGGAAAGCATTTCCTCCCCCTTATAACTAATAATACTTGAGGGAGTTTTAGTTTGTTTTAACCTGCAAGTGTTGATGATTTCAGAGACTGATAGCAGATTAGGGAGTACTGTGAGGGGGAAAAGAGAGAGCAGAGCAGCTCAGACCTGAGCAATTAGAGGTTAGAGGAAGTGCTTTCAGCCATTGGTGATATAGAATGGAACTCTTTTGGGGGCAGAAATGTTCTTGTGGGGTTTTTGATATATCATTTTAAACATCTCGGGCCATTGTGCGTTTTCCTTTTAAACCAAAAGGTTCACTTGCTCTGGTGCTTTCATTTCCACTTCACCACCATCACCCAAACTTTCTTGGCAGAATGAGCCCTGACAAAGCACTCCTGAAGAGAGCAGGGAGGGAGGGCTGGCACAAAATGGGGTGGGGAAGGAAGTCAGAAATGAGAACCCCAAAGGGAAGCTCCCCCAAAAGCCATTTGTTACAGCCTTGTATTATTTATTTAATTGTATCTCAGTGGTTTTTATGATGCAGGAAGGTTGCAGAAAGTTGTACAGATGTACCAAAGATGCAGTTTGAAATTTTTATGGACACTGGCTGGGTTAGTTTGGTCAGGATTGCTGTAAATTAAACAACAGCAAAGAGCAGGTGAAGACTGTCAGCATAAAAGGTCTGCTGTCATTTAATACATTAATTATCATCGCTTCAATTCAGCTGTGGCTTCATTTTTAGTTGTATTTCAGCCTGATTTATTCTTCCTGGGATTTTTACTCCAAGTGTTAATGTCTATATACCCCTCTTCTGACACATGAAAAATTGAAAGCTGTTGCTGCATTAAAACTTTCGTATTTTCAGTGTAGAGCTTCACTTACAGTCAGTGCTATAGAACAGGAAAAATCTGATTCCTTTTGGACTGAAAGTTTGCTGTGTATGTGTAAGAATATTGTCTCTTTTCCTGCAGCAGAAAGATCTGCAGCACAGACCTTCTGGATCTCCACAGAGTTCGCCCCAGTGCATTTCCCCAGGTTTGTACTAAAGGATGATTTCTGTGCTCAAGGCTTATCTGTTCGATTGTATTTTTTTTCTTTAATATGTTTTAAAGGCTATACACAGTGTGTTATTGAAGTAGAGAGAAGGTCTCTTTTAATAAGATGGCTTCATTTTTTTTTCTATTGGGAATGGCTTAGAGGCTCCTGGCAATCTCCTGTGTGTTTTTATCTCTTTATCTTTTTATTTTTCTTTATACCTTCTTGCTGTGTAACCTCAAAATATCATGGTGAAAAGGGATCAATAAGCTCGTTTTTCATTGATTGTCTATTCTCTGGCCTCTGAAAAGACTAGAACTGTGAACTTTGTTTTACATCAGATTTTCATAATTGTCTATTTAAAACTTGCCTGCAGCTAGTGGTTGCTAGAAATCTCTAAGACAAGCTAGCACTAATGGTCTGAACATAAGTCTTTGTTGAAACAAAGTAGGAAAAAAGGATCTGGGAGGTAAAAAAAAAAAAAAAAAAGAAGAAGAAAGAACAGCTGTCTTGCAGCATAAGCTCTGAAATATCTTTTTGCCCCTGGAAAAAAAGACCATCACGGTCACAGGCGTGTTAAATGGCATTTTAATTCGTAGATGTTACAAGGTCTGCGTTAAGAGAACAGGCTCATTTCCTCTGAGGTGTTTGGGTGGAACTAGAGCAGGTTTATTTGATTGGCAGCTGTCAGAACACAGCTGACATGGGTGCCTGGGCACTGCTCTGGGTACTGCAGGTGCCATTTACATCAGGAGGTGGCTTCTTCACGACACAGTTCTTACCAAGAAGTAACACGGGGAACAGCTGTTATAAGGAGATGAGGGGCTGTTTGCATGACCAAGAAGGAGTTTGTGCATTTAGGAGAAAGTGCAGAGGCTAAAATAGGAAGAAGGGCTAATGAAATGGGAGCAGTTGGCTGTGGGGCTGGTGGTGAGCAGCTCTGTGGTACCACAGCCTGGTCTGTGTGAGGGTAACAGCGATCGATGAGGGCTCTCAGCAGTGAGCAGACAGTGCTAATTGAACTCAGAAAATGGCTTTTTCTCGGTGCAGACTCTGCCAGGCAGCCAGTGCTCATTTTCCATGGTCAAAAGCAGGGGCTGGAAATTAAAGGAACAGCTAATAGCCTGGGCATTGGATGTTCTTACCCACAGCATAACCCTGCACACTGCAGTGCCCAGCCAAAAAAACCCCCAAAGATGTTGGATCAGTGTAAAAGAGAAATTAATTTTAAGAAAGGTATAAACTGTGTGTCTCCCATCCCTCTCCCCACATTGTGCCTCTGGAGGTTTTTAGGTTTGGCCTATCATTGGAAACCAAACTTTTGATGTTCCTGGCTTGTGGAGCAGGGAAAGAGAACTCGATGGCCATGATTTCAGTACTTCCCCCAGTGGAGATGGGAGGGTGTTGGTCATTAAGGCTTTGCTTAAGAAATCTGCCTTGACAAATCATGCTAATATCTAATTAGTCTCCTCTTGGGGCTTGGAGCTCATCACTTGGAGCTGATGGAAAGGACTCAGTTTACCCAGTTTGTTGTAGACTGAGAACGTGCTGTGTGTATAGCCAGGAGTTTTCAAAGCCAAGCTTTTGGGAAGGGTATTTCCAGCAGGAAAAGATGTGGTGATATAATGTCTGTTAAATGTCACTGATGAAACCTCCCCTGCAGCCCTAAAACAATTCGTGTGTCAGTGAAGATGAAATGAGAGACAAGCAGAGGTAGAGCACGGGATATGAAAAAAATGTGGGAAAACCTGTTTCATGGGAAGAACCATAAATACCTTGGTTTAACTGTGCTTCACTGAGCAAGGTAGACTGTGGAGGAAGAGATAATTATCAGTGGAGGTACACTGGGGAGTGCAGACTAAGAAGGAGGAACTTTTGGGGGTGGGTGGACACCGGTGTTTACTAGAAAAGATGTAAATCAGCGACACATAAACCTTGTCTGGGAACTGGAGACCCCCTTGAAGTCCCACAGCAGCAGCCTCCTGGTCCTGGAGCATTTCCCTGACACTGGACTGTGACAGGAGCTTGCTCTGAGCTCTGGGTTCAAGGATCCAAGAGGTCTCTCCCACTCCCATGTCCTTAAAAGCACTTTGAAAAAAGGGCAGCTGCAGACCTTGGCAGGGACCAGTTCTGAAGATTGGCTGGCTGAGTCTTTGACTTCCCTGAAGTTCCCTTTTTAAAAGGAGGTATTTTGTCTCCTGGTCCTTATCACTCATTACAGACATTAGTACTAAATAATTGTATCCATTTTTTATAAGTCTATTACAGGCTTCCACGTATTGTGTAATAGTGATTAAAGTTTCAAATATCTTTTCCAGTTCACAGTCTGCCTAGATCTAAAAAGCATTAAAAAGCTGCAGTATTAAAATTAAATTTAGCTCTGGTATCTATTATGTGCAGTGTGTGTGTGCATGCAGATATAAATCGCTGCCAGCAATAAGCATCGCAGAGAACTTGTGGTTTTTCTGTGATCTCTGATTTTTCTTGTTTGCCACGAGATGTTCTATGCCCTTATACGGTGGGGTGTGAATAATTGTGTGTAGGTTCTGGTGTTTTACTAAAGGAGAAGATACTTTGCAATTTCCACACTAAATGGGCACAGTAGGGACCAATTTCCTGCACTTCAGACCTGCTGATTTAGCCAATACAGTAAGTTAAGTGGCAGCTTTACATTTCTAGAAGGATCACAGGTAGTATAAAAACAGAGCATCTCTGGGGCCACTTTACTGTGCCAAGTCTGAGGGCAGCCAGTGGCGAGCATGGGGAATACAAATTCAAAAAGCAGCGGCAGGAGCAATGCCATTCCAGCTCACCCCGAGCTGTCTTTTTGTGGTTCCTTTTCAAGGAAATGGAATGAGAACGTTTTTTTGGACAACGAGCTCTTGACATCCAAGATCCTGTCGGTGCTGCGGCCGCACTCGGAGCGAGGGCTGAGGGCAGGCGAGCTGCAGTGCCCGCCTCACTTTCTGAGCACCAATTCCATTTTTGCCTCTTTAGCCACTTCCCTGAAGGAGCAGCCCCGAAGTCTCCTCCTGGGAGCGGATGGCACCCCAGCGCTGTCCCGGAACCTCGGCATGACTATCGCCCAGAGAGGCAACTCTCAGGCTTCACTGAACGCTGCCGGAGCTGTCAGTAAATTTGGGTGAGTGAACTGCTCCTTTTCTGACTCCCTGGCTTCAGCTGCTCCCCCCCCTTCCCTGCTGTGAAAAGAAAAGCAGTTACAGAACGTCGGTTTTCAAGCTCAGAAGCTTTTAATGCTGAAAGTTGTTTTCCTGAACAATATGCTTTTTTTGTTGTTGTTGTTGTTTAAATCACATTGTGTTTAGTCCTTCTGTCCTGTGTGACAAAAGGTATCCTGTAAATAAGGCAGTACTGGAGTATCTCTGTCTAAATTATCTGTTTTCTGGATGTATTTTTCTTGAATTGTGAAATTTGGGAATCTCCTCTGAGTTCAGCTATTCTAGGTTGTTCTGGTGGTGACAGGTGTAGCAGACAGCAGTGTTTGAAACTGCAGAATACCTTGATTAAAATAGCAGACAAACTCAAAGCTATCAGCTGTTTTAAGTAGCTGCTTGTTTTTGCTGTGTCCCAGTAATGCTCCTTTCTCAGTGAAAGTGCCCCTTGTACTCTGGACTGGGGCTTGTCACCAGGTGATGTCCCTTTAAACTTTCCTATCAGAAGTTACAAACTCCGCTGATGCTGCTCTAATTAAACTGCAATATTTCAGTGGTGGACTTGCCAAATTGATTTAGTTGTCTAAAGAGTGCAGTGATGCCTTTTATTTGTTCACTGTGAGATATTTGCACTATAGTTCAGGAAAGAGGCTTGTTAAGGTGGTTGGATTGGTTTTGGTTTGGGGTTTTTTTTTGTGTCAAGTGACTTAAAAAATGTGAATGTTCTGTATTGGTCCTTTGGTCTAATTTCTTTGGCCCTTCAGACTGATTTCAGGAGACATGGATGAAGGGGATTCAGGCTTTATAAAATTTAAGCAGACCTCAGATGACGTTGTCTCGCTTGCACCTTCAACAGCAGACTCCTTTTTTCTGGAAGGTATGGAATTTCTGTGCTTCTCAGGGTGGTTATGCAACTTCTTACACGGTCCTAAAGCAGCTCTGAGATGTTTTTGCTCTCGTTGCTAATGATGGTAACGAAGGATCTGATGAGAAACAATAATAATAATGGAAATTAAATGTGCTTTTGGTCTAGATGCATATTCTGTGTCCCTCCGGAGTGAGATAGAAACAGATGCTCACGAGTTTGAGGCAGAGTCTTGGAGTGTTGCAGTGGAACAAGCTTATGCAAATAGACACAAAAACGTTAAAAAAAGGCAAGATGTCATTTATGGTAAGAGTTTATTTGTTATTCTTAAAACTTCTATTTCATGGTGCCACTGTTTTGAAACGAAGCAGGACTCTTTCTTATGGGCTTTACTTTTTGGCTTGTGCCTGAAAACTATAGCTGAGTGAAGATTTTCAGGTCTGGTACCTGTCTTAGAGTGCAGGATTTCTGCTGTGAATGCTTTGAATCAGCCCCCAGATTTCAAAGTGCCTCTGTAGCCAGCAAAGCCCTACTGTACAATTAGGGAGCAGCTCAACTGGGAGATGTCCTTAAATAAGCAGGGTCAGTCATTGCTGGGTTGGGACATTAACAAGGCAAATTTAGGAGCTTCACACGAGCGTGGCAAAGACTGTGGTGAAGAAGATGATGATGGGTTTCAGAGCCTGCTCTTACATCTCAGCAGTCACTGCACAGTGTCTAAATGACTCTTTGCTTTTATTTTTGTATTTCCCCCGGCCCAGAGCTGATGCAAACTGAAATGCACCATGTCAGGACACTGAAGATCATGCTGAAGGTGTACTCCAAAGCCATGAGAGAGGAGCTGCAGTTCCCAAATGCCGTGATCAACAAGCTCTTCCCCTGTGTGGATGAGCTGCTGGAGATGCACGGGCAGTTCCTGCTCCAGCTGAAGGAGCGACGGAAGGAATCCCTGGAAGAAGGCAGTGACCGGAATTACATCATCCAGAACATTGGAGACCTCTTGGTAAAACAGGTGGGAATTCAATTCTACCAGTGGTGGTGACACTATGAAATTTCTAAGGAGCTAACTGCAAGGGTCAAGTGATGTTATGTAAAGATTTTAATTCATCCTGGGTTTAAGGTTCTCTTCCCAGTGCAATGTGGGAGCATAACTCCCAGGAATATGTCATCACAAACAACATGGAATGTTCACTGAATGTTCTTTGGGCATGTGCTTATACATGTTGTGACTGCAGATTGATTGTTCCTCTTTTTCATCTGTACCAAAAGGAAAGTCACATATTCCTGGTGTCCATCCCAAACACGGCTCTCCTGCAGTTCATTCTTGGTTCTAACCTTTGGGAAATGCAGTCAAGATCCATTGAAGTCATGAGAGCTTTAGCACCATTCTGGCATGGAGTGGATGCAAACATTTCTGTGATTGTATCATGACCCCTCTTTTGCCTTTCAGCTTTTACAGTCCTCAGACTTCTGAAGTGCAGAGGTCCAGAAATCCTTTTAAAAATTCTCATAATGGCAGTCATTTCATTTTTTGGTTACCTTGTGGTATTCCAAGCTCTCAGGTTGTCACAATGCATAAATCTTATTTCTGGTACAGAAGAAATTGAAATATTAAAGAAATGTCTCAGAAATCAGTCACCATAAAAGCATGTTGAAGAAAAAAAACACACTACAAACCAGGAGTTTGTAGTGGAGATAAGTTTACTCTGAATGACTCAGGTCTTTCATTTTTATATTTCCAATTAGTTTTCAGGTGAAAACGGGGAGAGAATGAAGGAAAAATATGGTGTGTTCTGCTGTGGACACAATGAAGCTGTTGGTCATTATAAAGACCTGCTCCAAAGCAATAAGAAGTTCCAAAACTTAATAAAGGTAAACAGCAACCAGAGGTTTCTCATTCTGACTGTGCAAAATATACCTCACTGCTTTAGGCTTTGTTCTGTTCTTCAAGATCTCTTAAATGTGAATGAGCAGGGTGGGAGGAATATTCTCATTTTCTGAGGGGTTGTTGGCTTCTTGTATTTTGTAGATCTTTTGAGCTGTTTGGACATAAAGCCACAATTAGCAGGTAATAATTTGAGGCAGGCTCTTGAGAGCACCAAGGACTGGGGAACAGAGTACCTGTTCTGTTCATGGCTCTGTCTCTGCCTGCCCTGCTGTGTGGCCATCCTTGGCTTGATAATAAATTAAATCAATGAGAAATGCTGTTGCTATAGAAAAAGCTGGGACCCTTAGTCAGGTTTTGCCCACCACATCATCCTTATAAAGCCAGAAGGGTGGCTCCAGGGTGGTTTGTGAACCTGCTGCACACTGCAGTGTGCAAGTCCTAGGAAGGGCTGAAGAGACACAAAGTGGAAGCTGTAACCTGAATCTCAGATGGCTCTGCAGAGGCCTAAATATTCTCATTTTCCACTCCCCAGTAAGTGATACTGTGTGAACTTTCCAGCACAGCACTACACTTATAGCTCACCTTAACCAGGCGTCTTTAAAGTGAGAGCTCTTTACTTTCAAATAAGTGACCAGAGTTTTAAAATATGTGATTTTAGTCCTTGTAAAGATAGATCTTGGTACTGTGCTCTGCTGCCAGGTCTGTGCTGTGTCTGCAGCCACACTAATTTGTGCTCTGCAGTCCTCCCTGCCTAAGCAGGAATGTGTTTCTCTGGGTGTGCAATGGGTGTGATTTGTCTTGTTTTCTAGAAAATTGGGAACTGCCCCATCGTGAGGAGGCTCGGTGTGCAGGAGTGCATCCTCCTGGTGACCCAGCGCATCACCAAGTACCCGGTGCTGGTGGAGCGGATCATTCAGAACACGGAAGGTGGGGTGTTTTCCAGAAGCCTCACAGTTGTCTGTTGATACCTTTTCTGCCATGTTTTGCATCTTCTTTCATCACACGAGCAGGGACAGGCTGGTAGCTGCTTTCTTGCTTCTTTGTTGGCTGAAGGTGCTGGTTTAGATGTGGATCCATAACAGTGTCACCTCATCAGAGGGTCAAGAGAATCCCAGAATCCCAGAATGGTTTGGGTTAGAAGGGACCTTCAAGTTATCATCCAGTTCCACCCCCTGCCATGGGCAGGGACACCTCCCACCAGCCCAGGTTGCTCCAAGCCCTGTCCAACCTGGCCTTGGACACTCCCAGGGATGGGGCAGCCACAGCTTCTCTGGGTAACCTGTGCCAGGGCCTGCCCACCCTCACAGCCAACAATTCCTTCCCAATAACCAATCTAACCCTGCTCTCCTTCAGCTTCAGACCATTCCCCTTGTCCTGTCCCTCCAGGCCCTTGTAAATAGTCTGCAGCTCTCTCGTGGCCTCCCTTCATGTTTGGATGTTTGGATGGCTGATATCTCATATCATTCCAAAGCTGGAAACGTGGCTGATTCTGCTGCTCTTTTCCCGTAGCTGGAACGAGAGATTACGAAGAGCTGAGCCAGGCCCTCAGTTTGATTAAGGACACCATCACTCATGTAGATGCCATGGTAAATGAGTGTGAGAAGGGGCAGCGACTGAAGGAGATTATGCACAAAATGGAGGTGAAATCATCTGGGAAATGCAAGAATGGGCTTTTATTCCGGAAGGATGACATGGGACAGAGGAGGCTCCTGCTGGATGGGATGCTGTACTGGAAAGCTGCATCAGGGAGACTCAAAGGTAAAGGACCAGGAGGGGGAAAAAAATGCAACTGGGAAACGAGATTTATGTTGGGTGGTGGTTTGTTTTTTTTTTTTTAGTAACTGTTTATTACTGATCGATTGGGTATAAAATAAGATGACAATAACCTGCTTGTTTAATAGGATATTGGAGGAAATAGCACTTGTTCTATTCTTGGCTTGGCATCTCTGTCACGGTGCACGATAAGTTCCTTATGCTGTTTGCTTATTATCTGGCTGATCTGCTTCCCAATTCAAGAGGAAGATCTTCAGGTGGATGACAAAGCTTTGAGTCATTCTGACTTTAGGTCTCCTGTGGAAAGGCATTATCTGCTTCACACTTTGCAAAGCCCCACGACACCTCCATTCTGCATAATGCCTGCTTTGCCAGAAAATCAAAACAGTGGGGCCACCAGGGAATATTTGAGCAGCTCTGCTGCTCAAGTGTTCAAGGAGAGAAGCTTCAGTGGCACAGAAAATTCAGCCCAGAGTAGGTAGGTGGTGCTGTGAACAGCTGCAGTTTCCAGAAGAATCTGCTGCTGAGGGAGACACGTTCCCTCTGGAGGAGTCCATGTGTAGGATGCCTGTGCAGGTGTTTTCAAGCTTTAAATCAGCTCTGTTTGTGCTTTGCTGGTTCTAAACTGTGTGGATAGCCCAGGTGAAAGGCAGTAGCAGACCCAACGTTGCAAATGTTGATGTGCTGTTCCCTGACCCACAGGAAATAATAGTGATTTTTTTTTTTTTTTGAGTCTGGACCAGTCTTTCTGCTTTAAAATGTGTCTTCTTATTTTTCTTGTCTCTGTTGTTGCTGTAGATATTCTGGCAGTTCTGCTAACTGATGTACTGTTGCTCTTACAAGAGAAGGACCAAAAATACACCTTTGCATCGGTGGTAGGTATTGTTCTCCATATTTAATAGATGCACTTAAAGTATTTGTGACAGTGACAGCAACTACATGAAAAAAACACAATTAGAGATGTTAGATACTTGTTAGAGGTTCAGAAAGAAAATTAGGTTAATAAATCAGCCAACTCTTAGGAATCACTTTTTCTGCAGGAGTTCTGGTACTTGTTGAATCCCTCCCAGTGTCTCCCAGTGCAAACCAGTGTTCCCTTGCATCAGCCCGTTGGATCCACATCTGCAGTGGTTTTCTGGTGACCTGAGTGTGGGCTGAGGTTCACTGCTTCTCCTCTGCTTGGGCTGTGACTTCCCCCTTTCACTGAATGTTTTTTAGGCTGAGGTTTTGTACAGGTCACAGGCATCACACACACCAGAACTGTGCTTTAAAAATCACTTGTAAATAAGTCCTGCCTCGGTTAATTTAATGTGCAGGGAAAGAATCTGCCATTTCCATGAGGGACATGGTGACCGTGGTCACAGTGCCCTGAGATTTACTGGGGCCAGAGAACTTTCCTGAAACACATGGAATAGAAGCACTAAATGCAGATGATGTTACTGCAGCACTCCAGAACATTCACTTGCTTTCCCAGGGCATTTCCACAGGTATCCTCAGAGCAGTTCATTGTGTACATTTTGTCCTGGTCTAGCTCAGTTATGGCTGTAATAGAACCAGTAATGTAATTGTTTTCTTGGATGTATTTTTTTTTAAAGACATTAACATCAAAGCTGAATTCTAATGGCAGTAGCTATTTTGATGACCTCAAAAAAAGCAGCTGCTTTTTAAATTACCCTTCTCCTAATGCACAGAACGGGGTGCTATGTGGTGGATTTTTTTCCCCCCCTCTGGAAACATGCTCTGCAGTTAAAGACTGACCAATTTTTTGCATATTTGTACCTATTCAGTTCGTTTGAAATTTAATATTACTTCCCCATTAATAAATCAAGCAAGTGAGAGGAGCAAATGGATCTGCTCAGTGGTTCTGTTTTTCCTGTGACCTCACTCATGGCTGGAATTGCAGTGCAGCTGCTCAGAGAAGTTGGAAAAACCTGGTGTTCCTGATTTAATTCACAGTTCAGTTCCTTGCTGTTGTTCTGGATTGTTCTGTGAAGGTCCAGCAGTTACAAAGAGCTGCTTTATCCTGGAAGGAACTTTCCAGGCTGCATATGTTGGACCTGTGCTGGATGAAGCCTAGATAGGTTTTTAGTAACTAATATCCCTCTGTAAAGGTGTTTTCCCTGCAAAGACTGACAGCAAATCCAGTTAATCCTGGTTATACAATCTGTCACCTTCTTTCATTATTCTCAGGGCACCTCTGTGTTAGGCTTTTATTTCTTTTGTAGCTAACCTGCCAATTTAAAATCTCTAACACTTCCTCTTGGTCTCTTCTTTCTTTTTTTTTCTTCACATGTCATTAAGGGTTTTTTTTATTTTCTTTTTCAAATTTTGGGTCTGCCTCTTTTTGAGCAAATTTTTTTTGACTTCTGGGACCCAGTGGGAATCCTCAAGGTGTTTAAATTGACACACAGCTTAATATTCAATCGGGTTTTGGCATGCACATTCTTCATTCCACATTTTCATCAGGGGTTGATGGCAAAAAAAATGACGATGTCAGAAGAGTCATGGGAAAAGGTTGGAGTTGTGATACTGCAGCTCCTGGTGGGTCTGTGTAAGTGGGAAAAGGGGGGAGCTGGGAAGCACAAGTCCTAAAGAACATAAATAATGCAGTGCAATAAATGATATTTTGCTTTGCAGGACTCCAAACCACCCGTTATCTCACTGCAGAAGCTGATTGTGAGAGAGGTGGCTAACGAGGAAAAGGCAATGTTTTTAATTAGTGCTTCCTTAAAAGGACCAGAAATGTATGAAATTCACACCAGCTCCAAAGAGGAGAGGAATTCCTGGATGGCACACATCCGCAGGGCTGTGGAAAGGTGAGTCAGGAGGGCCTCACTTCTTGCTCATCTGTCTTCTCTTTGCAGCACTCAGATGTAAATTCATCTTAAAAATCCATTTGACTCTCCCTCAACTTTCTCTTTAAGACTTTACTGTGCCTTTCTGTTTGTGTTCACTGGGAAAAAGCTGCTGATAAAGGTGCAATAGAAACCAGCCAAAGACTTTATTCTGCTTTTATCTTTAAAAGAAAAAAAAAAAAAAGATACAAGAAATTTGGTTTACAGGGCTTGGGATGAAGGAGGAAGAATGACACCCAGGAGAAACCACACCCAAGGCAAAAGCTTCAGGTTGAATCCTGAGATGGTTTTAAATTATCTAATGTGCAAATCAAGCAGGGATCTGTCTTTCCTTTCATGCAGCTGTCCTGATGAAGAAGGAGGGACATTTAATGAACCTGAAGCAGAGAGGAGGATGGCTGAAGCAAGAGCTGCGAAGTTAAAAGATTTCCAAGGTAATGACTTAGTTATATATTCCATGAGCTGCTTTTCAGCATCATCTGTGATTTATGACTGTCTAATTCTTTATTATCACATGATGTGATCAAGTTTCTCCTTCATAAGTCTTTCAAAGTGGTGTCAGATTATATAGAAATAGTTGCTGAAGAGTCTTAATAAGCTTTACCTGCTCCATGGGGTTTTCCCCTTAACTGTTAATTATATCTCTGCATTTGCTGCTCTGATCATAAAATGAGTGATAAATTCCAAACTGAACACTGGATTTGTTCCTTCCTTTAGAGCGTTTGAACATGAAAGACGAGCTGATCCTGCAAAGTCTGACTGAGAAGCAGCAGATTTATGCAGAGATGTCTGAAATGAATGGCTTTGAAGACCATTCCCAAGGATCCCGAGCTCGGCTGCTTTTCCGGGGGGAGATCTCGGAAAACCTGCAGGGAGAGGCGATTTTGAAGTCTGCAGTGACTGAAGGTGGATGGAATGTGGGGCTGTGCAGGCACTCACTCAGCTGCAGGGGTGGGGACAAGCACCTGGGACCTCAGTACAGGTCCTGAAAACCACCCTGTAACAGCACAGTATTTTTCTGTAACACAGTTCAGACTTCCTTGTTGTCAGAACCAATCTGCAGGAAAGGTGGAGTGCACTCGTGGGTTTAGGTAGAAAACCTGCACAGCTTGGGTTGGTTTATTTGTTAAGGATTAACCAGTGGAGTCTTGGGATGAGTCTGTTCAGAAAGAGTAACTGGGTGCTCTAATAATACACCAATCCTGAAATGTAATATTCTAGGAGGGTTGTATATTAGAAATAGCCTATCTAAAGATAGTGTGTTTAGAAAGAAAATAAGCACAGGCTTAATTTCAATTTTGAAGAAGAAAAACCAAACATTCAAAGCTTGATAATCTTAACTTGCAGTGAGGTAAGAGGTCATCTGCATGCAAAAGAGCCTGTCATACAGAGCAAGCCTCATCTGTACTGCAGGACATCTCTGACTCCCTGATCTTTTAATTGGTTAAAACAATTTTTTTTAAACTTGTTAGCGTGACAGCTTGTTGTATGGCAGCACAGACATGGCTGTTTACATTACATATTCTCCTCTTTCCTAGCTGAAAACCTCCAGGACCTTATCTTCACTCACTTTGGCAGTGGATCCTGTCAGCCTGAGGATGGCTCTGGCTCAGGGCTCCCCAGGAGGGCAGAGACCTTTGGAGGATACGACAGCAGTCCCTCAGTCTCCAGTAAAAGTAAGAAAAGAGACCATTCACCATTTTCCTGAGCTCCTCAGCTCTTTAATGCCTTCACTGCACAGAGAGTGACAACCAGGAACTGAGGCTCTCACAGAAGGAAAATTCTTCACCTGGCTCTGAAAGGAGGATCAGAGCAAATCTCCAGCATGCTGGATTTTTTTACTCCCGATACCAACACTAGAGAGCAGAGTAGGGCTCTCAGTGTCACACCAAGAGCATAACCCATGCTTTGTTGCTTTAACCCATACTTTGTAATTACCACAATTCCACACAGGATTTTAGTTTTGTTGAAAAAAATGAGCTTGACCTGAAAACCTAGAAAATTTGAATTCAGCTGTCTGCTTTTATTATTGAGTCATGAACACTTTTTTCCCACTTAGTATCTGCATAGTCATTAGAGCTTTGCTGAATCCTTAGATAATACAAATTGTCCTTTTGGCATAGATGATTTATCAGTTAATTAATGAAATGTGAGGAAAGACTTAGATACTCTCTATCTCCATTTTTGCTTCATGCATTTATCAAAAAACCAAATGCTCTTTATTTCACTGCTTGTTAATCCCTAAAATACTTCTGTTGTCTCAAATGTTCTCTGTGTGTCATAACATAGGTACTTTTTACAAGATAGTTTCCATCTCCCTTTACCTCCTTCCACATTCACACTGGTGCTGCTTTGAATAGAATATTCCTACTAACCAGTATTCCATGTTATGAGCCTGCAATTCCGGGAGCCACAGCCGATTATTTCCATGCAGACATCGTGGCTCCTTGACTGAAAATAGTGTAACAGAATTTGAACTTACTCTCCCAATTTATTTTCACCCACTCTCCTCAAGTTTTTAGACTTTTTTTTGAGCAGTCCGCTGCTGTCTGATCTGCCAGCTGGAGTCAGCATGGAGAAGCCATGCAGTTGTGAATTGTTGTCTTCACACTGGCTGTGTTTTTGTGCTTACTCTGTCACTCACTGAGTTCCCCCGGGCCCTGTGCTGGTGTGAGCTCCTCACACTCCACTCCTCTTTCAGGTGGGAGGAAGAACAGTGGTGGTGAACAGAGACAGTGGGACTGGAGAGGCCCTGCAGCAGGTTCAGATGTGCAAGTCCCTGACCTCTCTTCTGATGCAGAGGAAGGATCTCAAGCCGTATGTTGATTTTATGAGTCATTTAAATGCGTTTCCTCCTGTTCCTCACCATAATAATGGTACAGAACAAATCTCACAAAGTTAAAAGTCCTGATAGCTGGCAGGGCTGGCCTGCAACAGTTTTGTCTGTCAAATTACTCAGCTCTATTTAGGATGCTTTGTGGGGTAAGTTGGTAGCTTAGCACGTGAGAGACAAGATAAATCGCTTTTCCACTTGCTCGTTTGATGCTGTACCATTGACACTGCCTTTAATCACCATGCTCCTGTGCCAGCCTGGCCCCTCTGATTTCAGGATTTTTGATGTGTGTCCTTCAGTGCATGGGAGCAATCTCTGCTCCAGCAGTACCTGTTCCCTCATGGGATGAACCCTTCCAGCACTGCCAGTGCCCAACAAGTGTCTCTGTGTCTTTTTTGCAGAGTGATGGAATGAGGCTGGATGAGAGCAGTGGTTTTCAGCCCACCATAGAGTCTCAGGTAGGTTACTTCTGCTGTTAAGAGGTCTAATGGCAAATAGCCACGTTATAATAAATAACATGGAAAATCAAACAAAAAAAAACCCAAACAAACCCACCAAAAAGTCATCCAGGGATTCCAACAGATTAATCTGTATCTTGTATCTCTGACACATGATGAATGCAGAGATGAAACTCCTGAGAAACCAAAGGTGGGTTCTGGGGATGTAAGCACACATTTCCAGGACTGACTGACTGCTTTTCCTGCACCTTTGGCAGGATTGCACATTCCCAGCTCTGGGACCAAACCCCTCCTGTGAGGGCTGTGCCTGTGCAGTGAGTCAGGGCTGGAGCATGGGAGGAAGGGATTGTTAAACAGCTCAGGTGAAGAGAAGATGGTGAGGAGTGGTCTGTGGAACCCCAGGGAGATTTGCTGGGCGCTGATTCACATCTACACAGGAATAATAAACTGAAATTCCTTGTGCCTGTGTATTGGCTGCTGCTGTGTACTCTGGTAGCCATGCTTCCACTGTGTGTGTCTTTGTACAGATACCATGGGCTATTTTCACTGCTGAAACATGTTTTTTAAAGTCTAATATATCCAAACAGCTCTGCTTAAGCACCCAATGCTTTTTTTCTTCCTTTTCAGCTTGTGCAAAGGATACAAACGCTGTTACAGTTGCTCTTCAGCCTTCAGGTAAACCACTGTTTGCTATCCATGAGATTTGTAAAGGTTTAAATATAATAAAATATATGCAGGTGTGAGGAGGAGCTACCTTGAAAATATTCCCTAAAGCTGGAATGAAGTGCTCAGTTCAGACCTGAGATTCAAGGAAACCAACACCGTGTCTGGTATTTGGGAGGAAGTGTTAGAGCAGTTGTCTGAAGGAACTGTTTCCTTTTTCCTGCCCACTTAATTCTTTTGCTGCCTCGAGCTCCATCTGCTCGGTGTGCTCATTTCTTCTTCAAGTTGTTGATGTCCATGTGTGTCTATATCAGTTGGTTTTGCTGCAGCCCTGTAATCAGCAATATTTTGACTAATTTGATTCGGGGTAACAACTCTAGGTGCAAGAAACATTCACAAACACTTCAGTCCCACAGATTTATTCACTTGGCCACCTTCAATACTGTGTCAGACACCATGGGCTGCACAAGCTGGAGTTTAGACCTGCTCTGGAGGAGGGCAAAAGACCCTGTGATCTAACCTGGTAGATGCTGTTGCCTTCTGCTGAGCTGTGCATGTGTTCTGAACCCCTGCAGGCAGTGATATCCCAGCAGGACAGTTACATCGAGGTGCAGAGAGCCACCGCCACCATGGCAGAAAAGCAGTACCGCCTGCAGTCCACCCGAGGGAATCTGCTGCTGGAGCAGGAGAAACAGAGGAACTTGGAAAAGCAGAGGGAGGAACTGATGAACGTCCAGAAGCTTCAGAACCAGCTGAAGCTGGAGCAGCAGCGCCTGGAGCGGGAGAGGAGTCGGCAGCAGAGGGAGTTTGAAATCAGGGAAGCTCGGCTGCAGGAGCGCGAGGAGGAGGCTCGGCAGAAGTCGGAGAAGGTGAATCAGGACAGGGAGGAACTGGACAGGCAGCAAGAGGCCTATCAGCACAACCTGGAGAGGCTGAGGGAAGCCCAGAGAGCAGTGGAGAAGGAGAGGGAGCGTCTGGATCAGCTGAGGAAGCTGAAGAAGCAGAACACGGTGTCAGGCACCTTCTCCCCAGAAATGGGCCAGGTGAGGAATTTGTTTTTTTGGAGCGTTATTTCTGTTAAAGTACTTGCTTCTGAATTAAGGTTGCTCTCATTACAGCACCAGCCCATTTTTGCATTTTACTGGGCTCCTTGAAGCACCATCTGAAATAGCTGGTGGTGGCTGCTGTCAGAGAGATCAGAGCTTGGCAGTTCCCTAGTGTCTGTGAAATTCCACAATTACCAGACAATGTCTGGTAATGAGAATATTTTTTTAAAAAAAAAGATAGAAATGGAAAATACATTATTTTTTGATTGTGGCTGACGGAGAACTTTTTAAATTCAGGAACTGCCCTATTGCAGGCAAGTGATTGCAGAAGCTGTGCAACACCTATAGCATTTTGTGCAGCTGATTTCTAAAAACATTTCCAGTGTTTCATAATGGGAACTTCGAGGTCTGATTAAATTGGTTCTTGGATACCATCTGAAAGTCCTGCTTTCCATCCTCAGTGCAGTGTGCTCTTGCATTCCTTTCCTAGGTGTAGTATTAAGCAGTTTGAGGCTGCTGAGGTTCTTTTCAGTATCCAAGGATTTACACTCTTGCTCTTCCTTCTGTTTCCCAGCAAGCTTCAGGCTTCGTCTTAGCTGTTCTCCTTTTCCCTAAGAAGCGTTTCGTGTTCTCAGGGCTGAGGGTGACCTCTCCTTATTGTTCTGGAGAGGGTGAAAACCCCCCCATTAAAACACCTTTTTCCTCACACCAGAGCCAGATGCTGAGTCATTCCATCAGCTTCAACGGGGAAGGGCTGGATCCCTGTCCAGCTGTGCCGAAATCCTCGGTGCGAGTGAGCGTGGCCGGGCTGGATTACCTGGAGCGGCCGGACTTGGTGCGCAGGGACAGCACCACCCTGGAGAACAGGCCCGCTCTGGCCCTCAAGAATGAAGTGCCAATACATCTGCTGAGTGCTACCAACCAGATCCAGAAACCAGCTGCAGTCCAGCAGCAGATCCCTACCAAGCTGGCCACCTTCACCAAAGGAAGCAAGGAGAAAGGTGGGAAGAGCAAAGCGTCTCACAGGACGGACAGTTCAGGTATGTGTGTCTTTAAGTCCGTTTAAGGGCGTTTCTGATCTCTGCCAGCATCACAGGGAGACAGAACACTGCAGTTTAAACCTCTGGGTATCCACGTAGAACCCAGAAATTAACATGCCACAAGTTATTAGTGTGCTTGCTGCAGTTAAAAATCTCTTAACCTCTTAAAATCCTTATGGTAGGACTTACATGTCAGTGCTATTTCAATCGGAAATACAGCCCAAAGGGATAATGTTGGAAAGGGAATTGTGTCTTCCAACGTGACAATGATGGTGAGAGGTGGTGCACCTGGATCTAAAATCCCCTTGTCTAAGTGTAGTGTTAAAGGAAAACAGCAAAAGCAGAAGAAGTGAAATGTTCTGAGGCTGGCTTAGCCTTCCCTTACTATCTGTCCAGAGCTGTAGGGATGTTGAATGCAGTGCCTTTCTTAGCACCAGTCAGTCA
This sequence comes from Pyrocephalus nanus, assembly GCA_038380795.1. NCBI lineage: Eukaryota > Metazoa > Chordata > Aves > Passeriformes > Tyrannidae > Pyrocephalus > Pyrocephalus nanus. Next base: position 3,028,349 of record CM076287.1, on the reverse strand, counting down.
TTAAATACAGATCTCTGGGCCAGAATTGGGATGCTGTGTGTGTTGTAGAGAGTTGGAAGGGGCTAATTTTGTCCCAAATAGAAGCAAGTAAAAATACAGTCACCCTGTCCTGGTGTAATTTCTGCTGCTGACTACTGGGTACTGGAGTAGTGATGTTTGCCAATGACAGAGGCAGCAAAAACCACTTTGTCTCTACCCCTTAAAATAGATTCATTGCCAGCTCAGGGGAATGGCCTGTAATTCTGAGTTATAAAATGATCTTTTTAGTATTGTGTAGGATTCAGACTTGGCAAGTTTGACCATCACTTGGGCCTGCACTGCTACAGCAGAGTCGGGGCCAAAGATGTCAGGGAGGGGAGGGGGAACTGCTTTGGCACGTTGTAGAAACATCCATTTCTGCCCTGCCTGAAGTTCAGTGCAGTTGCAAACTTCATTATGATTCTGCACCTAAATGAAGCCTAATATCCTCTTCCCCTGCATGGTAAATAAAGTTCCAATATCACATCTCCCCAAGTTTATTTTTAATAGCTTTTACATAACGGTCTCTGCAGTGGAAATGTACTTAATGGTGTTTTTCTGTAATTTATATGAAAGGTATAAACCACAAATACCTTGGTCTCTATTCTCTTGTGAGCATTAGTGGGCTGCTCATGCCCATGTGCAGATCTAGGAATAAAAATGGAACAAAACTTTCTGTACCAGAGGCAAAGTGCTGTGTGTATTGAATTTGGGGTTTGTGACACGTAAGGAATGTGCACTGAGAGAGGGAGAGAAGAAGTTCTTTGGATCCAGAATAACCCTTTCATGAATTGCCTTTATTGTTGAATTAAGGAACTGGGAGGCTATGACAGCAGAATCGATGTGCTGTGCTGCTGAGCAGCTGTGGGGCAGATGGAGAGCAGAGACAAAAGTTCATCACAGCTCTGTGTGTTGGAAGTAGCACAAATGGCCACTTGCTGTTTGAATGCTGCAAAAGATTTTGTTTCTCTCTGCTCTACTTGATAATACTGGGGTTTAAATCTGAGGTTGTCAGTAACTGAATTAGAAGTCTCAAGGAAGAGGAGAAAGTGTTCATGGTTTAAACAGCTGAAGAGAAAATTTAACTTGCAACAGCAGGACCAGCTCTCTGTGGTATCACAGCTGCCTTGGATGTACAAGGTGTCAGCACAGTGGGCCCCAGCATGAAACAGTGAGGTTTGTGAGGTACTGCTCACCTCAAATACTGATTTGTACAATGTTTTTTTCCAGCATCTGTGGATCAGAAGCAGCTGCTTCCCCCCAGGCTTGTTGCACGAGAGGAGGGTGTGCTGAGAGGCAGGCGGTCAGCGAGCCCCGTCCTCCCGAGCAGCCAGACCCCTGCATTCCAGCCAGGTACGTCCTGGCCAGCCTTCCTGGCTCTGGGAATGCCTCAGGCTCTCTCTGCAGTGTCATCACTGTGTCTTCTTCCATTTTTTCCCCCCTAGAATTGTATGGCCCCACAGATGCTCAGCCAGAAGCACTTTCACCTGCCTCAGCGAACCTATTCAAGCCCAATAACGTTCAGGTTCAGACCCTGGTGACCTCTCAGCCCAGCCTGTTGAATGTGCAAGATGATACCAGCAAAGAAGATGTCATTTTCTTCTAATTGTTTCCATTTGAAGATGAATCTCCTGACACACTGTTTCAAGAACTCAGGCCCCAGTGTGCACCGTGATGGAGACCCCACCCATCTTCTCATCCCTGCCCAGTTCCTACGAGCAAGGACCAGACCAGGATTAACTGTCCTACCTTGCTGGCTGTTCTGCCAGCAGCTCAGAACGAGGGCACAGTAGTAACAACTTGCTTTCAGATTCTCCAGACATGGAAATGTATTGACACATGGCATATAGGTGTATCAGTTGAGAGCACGGTAAAAAAAAAAAATGCTGCCACTTGTTGCAGTGTGCTCTTCTTGGAGAATGTGCACTCACTCTTGGTGGGCACCATCTTGTAAATGGTTAGCAGTGATGCTGAACCGCACAGCTTTTTATGTAAAAAAAAAATTTAGTGGTAGGCCCCAGAACGGCTGCAAATGTTGAAATTGTTTTCCCAGGTCCAGGTGCAGGTCCAGGCCAGCACTGGGTTGTTGGTGATTAGGGGACAGTGAGCCAGTCTCCTTCCAGCCACGTGTGCCGGGCACTGTGAGCCCAGTGACCCCAGCCCGTGGCCAGGAAGGGTGGAAGAGAACAGTGGAAGAGAAAGGTGAGCTTCTGACAGCACCTTCAGGGCAGGAGCTCCATCTGCTTGTGGAGGAGGAGGAGGGTTGGACATGTGAGGATTCACAGCAGTGATGAAGAGCTGGACTGAGTGCACATTTCATGGCTGGGATCTGTCTGTGCTGGTGAGAGCAGTGCAGGTACCCAGGCAGCACTCATGGCTCGGTTCAGAATGAACTCAGAGCCTTGGACTTTGCTCTTTGCTGAAGACATGTCTAAGAAGCTTCTGAATGCAGTAATTTATTGTCTTGTTTAATCCTGTTTTCTGCATCTTTTGTTTGTCTGTTAATTTGTTGGGACTTTACTCCCAGTACCAGAAGATATCAAAGCTGCTGTTACTGCAGAGACCTCTCTGCAGCACTGTGTTAGGAATGAAGGGAATAAGAACTGTTTGGTTTTAAAATTTAAATAATAATAAAATAATAATAATAAAAATACTCTTAGCTAAACCTGTGTTTAGCTGCTTTCAGCTAAACCAGCTTTGATACCTCTTGTTAAATGGGTCAGTTCTTGATCATGGGATGGTGATGACAAGTAAGTGTTCTGCTGAAAAGGCATTATTTCCCTTTGTAGTGATTTGCACGGTTGTTTTGTGTTGTATTTTTCACTCTGTTATCTCAGATCCTTTTTTACACACCTCAGCCAGGGATGTGCATTCTGGGATGTGTTGAATGTGACTGCTCAGATTTATGATGCACAGGAGAGATTGTTTAGGGGTATTGTTACAGAATTAAAGGAATCAGTATCTCAGAGCTTAAAAACTTGGATGAATACCTTTCTGAGCGTGATTGATAATAGTTATTTTTTTATCTTTAACTCTGATTTAAAGTGATTTTAGCAGCAGTGGGTGGAAGGCCTGGTCAGTTCTCCATCCATGGCAGTGGATCCAGTGGAATTTGCCAGTCTCCTCAAATCACTGAGCTGTCTCTGGGTAGATCCTTTGTGATCACAGTAATATCTTTAAGGCTGTAACTTCACTTTGCTTGAGAGTTTTTAAATTACTGCAGTAGTTACAGTGCAAGAAACATTATAAATTTTCAGCAGAAAACACAGAATTTATTTTCAAGTCGTGGTGATTTGGTTTGTTCTCTTCAAACGAGAAATAGAAAAACCTAAATTTACTGGTCAGGGGAAAAGAGAAGCCACAAAATAGTGAATTGGGCTTGGGGACAAGCAGTCCTGCTGGAACACTTGCTGGATTTAAGTGTTGTTTTCTTTGCTGAGTGCTGCTGGTGCAAACCTGAGGCAAATGGCACTGAGCTCAGCGAGAGGAAATTCAGAACAATTTACACGTGGTGATTTAGAACATAATTGGTTAGAACATAATTCTGCCCTATATTCGGGTTTGTGTTCCTGAAAGTTAGGTTGGAAAGGAGGGGAATTCTTAAAATCAAGCCAGCAGTGTGAGATCCAACAGTCACACCTCTGCTCCCCTGGAATTTCTCCTGGAAGCACCCAGGGAAGCAGCAGGAATGCACAGCACGTTCCCCCCTTCCTGCTGTGGTTTGGGCCACTCCTGGTGAAAACTCAGTGCCCCCTTTGCCTTAAATCCACCAGGGTTTTAGGAGTTTTAGTCTAAAGCTGAGTTGCATCCGTGGAATAAACCACCTCAGCCAAAAAGGGATGTCAGTTCAGGTGTTTGGAAACAAATTTTTGAAAACATTTCTTCAGTTTAATTTTGTGGATGAAAGTGGATGAATTTGAGTATGGAACAGTGACAGCTGGAAAGTAAAGTCTGCAGTGAGGTCTCATTGCTTTTAATGCTTTAACTTGAACATAATTGTATTAATACTCATTGTCAGCAGTACTTTGAATAAGTTTTGGCTGTTAATAGATGGACCCAGCTTAGGCAAGGTTCTGGAATGAGCAGGTGCTGTGATAGCTCATTGCTAGTGCAGGGTCACCCCACCAGAGCATGGGCAGGTGATTTGTGGAAGGCTGAGGGAAGCAAGTGGATTGTTTTCTTTAAATGAATCAAGGGGCTCTTCACTTGTGCAAAACTGAACCTGTGAAATAGTTATCAGACCACTCCAGCTGAGTGAACTTGGTTTGGACTCTGGGCTCTTGGTCCTAGGAAAATAACTCTTCTAGGCAAGTGAGTTTGCAAAAATACTGCTGTGTCCTGGGCTAAGTAACCTGCTGCTGGTTCTGAGTCACATCCTCTCCATTGGACTTTTCCATCACTTCAGATAAAAGTTTCCTTTTTAAGTGATTTCTGAGGATTGGACAGTTCAGAATTCTGTGCCTCCCAGGTGCCTTTTGGCTTCTCCCTGAGATGGGGCGTGGAGGAAACGCCAGCCCGAGCTTTGAACTGCCCCCGTGTCTGCTTGGTGTCACAGCCTTCAAATTAGCAGCATGTTTGTCCTGTTAATATTGTGCTGTTGCAGCGTGGAGGCCGTTCCTGTGCTTCTGATTTCAATTTGAATGCTTTGGTGTAAAGGAGGCTTCCTCTGTTTTTTTTTTTTTCTTCCCAACCTGGAATGTGGATTCCTGGCTGAGGATCCCTCCGTGGTCACCAGTGCTGAGCACTCCTGCCCTGTGTGTGTGTGTGTGTTGTGAAAGCTTCCCCAGTTTTGACCTGTGCTGTCTGTGGATTGTAGCTGTGGCCTGTCCCACGAATTGACACCACTCGAAGGATTTGTACCCCTAGAGACGCTTTGCCCGCCCGGGTCCTCGCATTCCTGCCCACTTAGGAGTCACTTCTAAATCATTTGCAGGCAGTTTTTGTCTTGCTGAGTAATTGTCAGGTGATCCTGCATACATGGAGCTTGGTGTTCGTCATTTGCATTTATGATGAAAGCTGAAACTTAAAACTAGGAAAGGGTTAAAAGTCCCCGTTTTGTTTCTCTCCTCACTCTGCGGATTGGGAGCTGCTGCTCCCCGGTGCTCCCCTGTGTGTCGTGCCCCCGTGCAAGGGAATTTGGAGATTTTGTTGTCTTCCCCAGCAGTTCTCACATCTACAAGGAAACAAATCTCGTTGCCAGGTTCACACACACGTGCTGTAGGTTAAAGCCAAGCCTCTCCCCTGCTCTCCTGCTCTGAGACCAGACCCGACATCTCCGGAACCACCCGGCGACTTCATCGACTTCATCGCTCCCCCTCAGCTCGTTCCTCCTCCTCGTGCGAGCTCTGGTTCATAACATTTGTGCCATGTTTATAAATCAGTTTTTTATATTTTTGTACTGAGAGCAATTGGAGCACTTTAGGAAAAAAGTTTTATTTCAAATTCCATTTCTTTTTTTTGTGCCCGGAAGGAAAAAAAAAAAACCCTCTGGTGGATGTAGATCCTGTTGGCATCACTGCGTGCATCTCACTCGGAGCTGTGAACTCTCTTGATGCTCTTTTAGTCTTAGGTCTGGTTTCTAGGCCCACCTTGCACTGTAAAGATTTAAGAAATAATCATGGTCCATGGTTAAATTGACCATTTTGTTGGGGAAGAGTTTGGTTTGTTTTTTTTTTTTTTTTGTTAGGGTGTAAACATTGTAAATATTTCCTTTACTGTTGATACTGCAGTAGCAACATCTTTGTAGTCTTTATTTTATTTGTAAAGTCGATGGTTAAATGTTAATATTCTGTTGAATTGTGCACTCTTGATTAATTGTAAACTTGATCTTAGCACACCAAATGATGATTTTTACAATGATTGCAATGTTTCTCCACTGAAGGATTTCAGAGCTGCAATAGGACTGAAACCAACTTCTAGCAATAAAAAAAAGAACATTTAAAAACCGCCTGCCTTTATATAATTATTTACTATTTTCCATTTGAACTGAAGATCAAAGCAGCTGCCACTTCTCACGTGCTTCTCCTTTTTCTGCCCTGCACAGAAATAATGTGCCATCTGAGCAAAACTGATGATTTTCCAAAGGAGAGGACGGAGCACAGGAGGTGTTTGGTGGAAGGTAACAATAACTGCAGCCCTTGGCAGAGAGGTGAACACCTGAGGGAAAGATCAGCTGCTCCTGAACTCACCGGTGAGAGAGTGAACTCAGGGGAGCTGCTCCCATTAAGTGTGGAGGTGCTTTGCATGCTGCCAGCCCGAGACATGCCTGGCTCTGTCCCAGGCAGTATCAGTTCCCCCTTGGAACGAGTATAACAAAAATAGAAACTTTCTCCCTGCTGCCTGTGCCAATTTGGCAGCTCTCCCTCCCAGCACCAGCCCACAGCCTCTGGCTGGGGCTCAGCTTCCTGCTGAAATCCCCACTCGTGGCACACGGGCAGAGGAGCCCGAGAGCTGCAGCCTGGAATCACTGCTAGGGATGAGAACAGATGCGGGACTGGGGAGAGACTGGGAGAACTGGGAATGTGGATTGGTGCTCTCGAGGAAGAGGGGGAGGATTTTATCACCAAGATCCTGCAGTGCAGCCAGTGCTGAGGAGAACCCTGAGCCAGGGGTGGTGCTGGTGGCAGCTGCCCCATCCCTGCCCTTGGGGTTTATCAGAGCAGGGACCTGGGGTCTCTGTGAGCAGGATCAGTCAGCATTTGCCAGTCTGTGGAGTCCATGTGCTGCAGCACAAACTGGAACTCAACTGGAAAAACAGTCAGTTTTTCTACTTTTCCAGCATATGTAAATAATCAAACGCTTCTAGGCAGACCAGTGTTTAAAATCTGGTCTTTATGGGAACTAACAGGCTGATGTGTGAGACAATGACGTCTTAACAGTCTGTGTGTCTGTCTGTGTGTGTGTAAGAAGCTTTTGCTTGTGCTTCCCTGGGGAGAATATTCCTTCCATCTGCCCCGTTGAGCTGCCAGGAGCTGAGCTGTGGTGCAGTCACTGCCTCTGCTTCCAGACTGTGTCACCAGAGCAAGGCCAGTGACTCCACATCCATCTCTAAATACTTTCCAGCAGCAAGAAATGGAATCAAAAGTGATTTTGGGGGGACAGCAGAGAGGGAACAGTATAGCAGAGAAGTTATAAGGAGCTGCACTGTGTTCTCCTGCAAACTCCTGTGTCAAACCTGTAGGAATTGTTTCTAGGAAGAACAGAAGAGCCTGGATCAGAGAGATGCAGGGTTCAGGGTTAACACAGCCCCGAGGGTTCCCTGGAGCACAGATTCCCACTGGGACCTGCCCATCTGCAGCAGCCCAGAGCTCAGCACAGGCAAGCATAAACCCTGGGCAGCATTTGCATGTGTTAGAAGGTCGGTGCTGCTGCAGCCAGGGGTGTTCGGGGGTGTGTGGGTGTTGCTGTGCTCAGTTTTTGGGGCAGGCATTCCTTGGGGATTGCAAACCCCTTGCCTGGCAGTGGCACTGCTCAGGCTGTCGCTGCTCTGTGAGCTCAGGGGAGGGTGTGAGCTCAGGATGGGTGGCTGGTGATGCTTTCGGAGCTGTGCTCATACCAATGTTGCAGCAGCTCCGCCCTGCCTTGTCTCTCCCTGCAATCTGCAGCTAATTAACCCGAAACCCAAACCACATTCTTTCTGTGGATGAATCATTCCGGGGCCATCGGCAATGACCAGCTTTATGCTAAACCTCCCTCTTTCATGTGGGTGAGACGAGGCTGATGGTTCCCATACTGCATCTGAGACTCATCAGCAAACCAGATGCTCGAGGACAAACACGAACGGAGGGAATTGGCTCCCCGGTGTGCTCTGACAGTGGGAATGTGCTGTTCGCTGCCTTTCCCTTTCCTCACCCCTGTGATTCAAATCCGGTTTCATTTCTCATCCCAGTGATGGGGCAAGCCCAAGGCTGAGCAGATGAGGGATGTGGGGCCTGTCCTGCTCTGTTTGCTGCTCCTGGGCCCCTGGGATCTGGCAGAGGATAAAAGCCAAAGCCTCTCAGAGCTGGCAGTGCTGGAGCGTGCGACACACGGTCCCTGGCTCTGGGACTGTCACGTGCACTGGAGGCTCAAACAGGGCAGGGATCAGTTTGTTGTGGGGCTCCTTGACTTTGGACAAAGGCCTGGAGTGACAGCACAAGGGGGAATGGCTTCCCACTGCCAGAGAGCAGGGTTAGGTTGGATGGGACACTGGGAAGAAATTCTTCCCTGGGAGGGTGGGCAGGCCCTGGCACAGGTTGACCAGAGCAGCTGTGGTTGCCCCATCCCTGCAAGTGTCCAAGGCCAGGTTGGACGGGGCCTGGAGCAACCTGGGATAGTGGAAGGTGTCCCTGCCCGTGGCAGAGGGTAAGACAGGATGGCCCTTAGGGTCCTTCCCAACCCAAAGCATTCCATGACTCCATGTGCACAGGAGCAGATGTGCCTCTCCCACGTCAGAGCAGCAGCTGATGTCATTTCCCTGTGTGGGGCACAGCGTGTTGCTAGACCTGAAGCCATCCCAGATGACTGCATGTGATAAGCAGATTTGCCAGGGAATTTTCAGACTGTTGAATATGCAGTGTCTGTTCTCCCTCCTAGAACACTGCACAAAAAACACCCTGTGTGTAGTTGAGCTTTGTTTTGCTGGGCTACCACGGATTATCATTGTACCAGTTCCTTGCTAGATGTGTGGTGGGTGTGCTGCAGAACACTGGAATGATCCATGTCCCATCTTAGCCAGAAAGGGGAATTTTTCAGTTACTGCTGAGCTGGGAAGGGAGAAAAGCTGTGTGCTGTCTCGGTGCTCTGGCAGCAGGAGCTGCTGAGCAGAATACCCCTTAAAATCAACCCTGACTCTCTTGTCTTGTGGCCACGAGGAAGGTGGGCCAGTCTGATCCCCTGTTTCTCTGGCTGTTGTGGCTTGCAAGGCTTTGTGTGAGAACAGGACCATCCCTTGGATGGTGTTGGCTTTGAGCCCAGGGAAGCCCACATCTTGCAGATGTGACTGTGGGCTGGGGTTCAGCTCCTGCAGCCACAACTGGGGGAGCTGGGCTAGGAGGAGAGGCCCAGAAATTTGAGCTACGTTGATATTCTAAATTCTTTTAACTCAGGAGGATTTCTGCCCCAGCAACCAAATTCACCTCCAGCTCAGTTGGCCTGAATCCTCTGGCCCCGGCACCGAGTGGATCAATGCATGGAAATATCAGACTGGGAGAACAGGTCTGTTGGGATGACTCTGCTCCAGCAGACCCAAAGCGGTCTGGTTTTCCCCGGGGTGCTCCCTGCTGTGCTGGGAGCTGATCCCTGCCGTGCTGGGAGCTGATTCCTGCCGTGCTGGGAGCTGATCCCTGCCGTGCTGGGAGCTGATCCCTGCCGTGCTGGGAGCTGATTCCTGCCGTGCTGGGAGCTGATCCCTGCCGTGCTGGGAGCTGGTTCCTGCCAGGGGGAGGTGGAGCTGCAGGGACAGCACGGGGCTGTCCGCCAGGTGAGGGAGGATGAGCTTTAGGGAGCCACGAGCCCAGGTGCGCTTGGAGTGCTGCTTTTTTTCCCCTGAGAGGCAGTTGGATTGAAAGGAGGAAACGATGCCCAGCCCTTGCAAAGCCTTGAGGAGCAGTGGGGGCTGCGGTTCCCCCAGCTGAGAGTCCCCAAGGCCGGCTCAGATGTCGCCCAGCGCCAGGAGCGGGGGGCAGACAGAGCCGAGGGGCTGGAGCTGCTCCGTCCCCAGAGCAGGACGTGGCTGGGAGCCAACACTGATTGCTTGGCAGCATAAATAAAACAGCTGCTGCTCAAACGGCCGTGAATGGGAGCTCCTGCTCATCTGACTCGCTGAGCAAAGTCACACACGCTCCGTCCAACCCTCGGGAGGGACCGCGGGTGGAACAAAGGTGAAGCTGCTCCCGGTTGGGAGCAGGGCTGGAGACGCTTCCTGGTGGTGTCTGTGAAGTGACTTTCCCTTGCCTGCATGTTGTGTGTGTGAGACACAGCCGAGCTGGGAGCTGCTGGGTGGTTGGACTCCATGATCTTAACCTCCTTTTCCCACTGAAATGGGTCTTTTTCCCTGTGTGTGCTCCAGTCTGGGCGTGGGCTCCTCTCCCTGCAGCCGGGGATGGGGAGGTGGCACAGCAAGAGCACATGAAAAAAAGGCCCAGCCTGGGAGCTGAAAACAGCAAAGGCACCAGAAGGCAGGGTGGAAATGAAGTCTTTGTATCTGCTCCAGTCCCCAGCAGCAGGGCAGCTCATGCTGCCAGCTCTTGCCTGTATGAGCAGCTCAGAAGGGTTTGTGACATTTATTTAACTCTGAAATGATGGATCTCACCCAAACCCTGCTTCTGTGCTGAGACAGTTGCTTGTACCTTTGGTGCCTGTTTCCTCTGCTGTCTCACCTCCCATCCCTGACAGCTTTTCTGCCCCCCCTCCCCTGGGCCAGGGCCTGGAGTTCCCAGCCCTTGGGGACAGAAAGGAAAACACTTTCCCCCAGTCCTTTGGAAACCCAGCTCCGTGGAGGAATGACCAGGTAAGGGCAGAGAACAGCTTAACCCACGGAGTTATAAACAGATTTGTGTGTTCTCCAAAGCTAGAAGGCACTGTGAGAGCTGGGCTTCCCTCAGTCCCATGTTCCAAAGTTCAGGAAGATCTGAGCCCTCGATTTGGACTCAAGCAGGGAATACTCCTGACTACACAGTGAGGGCTGGGAAAACCTGCAGCTTTAATCATACACAGCAGGCAATGAACACAGTGGATTTTATTCAGATTTATTTAAGCAGCTCCAGGCTGAGTAATAAACACAAAACTGCTGTATTAAAAAAAAATAATAAATGTAAAGAACCAGCCTGTGGACAAAGTACTGTCACGTGTTCAGACATTCCAGCCTCTGGTGCTGCCTGTGCTGAGAGTCCCAGCAGCACAGTCAGGAGTGTCCTTTGTCCTTTCTAGTAAATATCACTAAAAACCCCAAATACCCCTCTGATTCCTGCTCTGAGATCACACAAGTCAGTGGAAAACCTGGACACCTTTTGCTGTCTCCAGGGACAGCACGAGCCTCCAGCCCAAGGAGGTCACTCTGTGCTTGTCCCCTCCCTGGGCTGACCAAGGGGATGGATTTGCAGGAGCACTTCCAGGCCAGAGCTGTGTTGCCTTGAGCCCTGCTGGTGCTGGTGCTCCATGTCCAGGAATCTTCTGCAGGTATCACAGGATATTTTATTGCATTAATAAGTTCATTTGAGCAGCACAACTCTTGCAAGGAGAATTTAAAAACGCCGCAGGGTCTGTGATTCACTGGCATAATTCCTGCCAAAAAGCCTTTAGAAAGGTTTAATTCCAGTTGCAAATGTTGGAAGTCAATCTCTGTGTAGCAGGAAAGCAATGGCATGAAAGGGACACCAGGGAATAATTAGAAGCAGAGAAACCCTGTGTTTATACATAGACAGGGCTTGTCTTATAAACGCAATTACCCACCACTCTGGGACTAAATCCCAGCTATAATCTTGTCCTGGCACCAGCTCCCAGCCCTGGCATCCCACAAGACATTTGGGTGCCACTGGCAGATTAACCGTGGCACCAGGAGGAGGAGGCTGTGCTAAAAGCAGCCCCGTGGCACCGCACGGTCTGTCCCAGCTCCTGCAGACACCCAGCCTGGGAAAAACATCCACTCCAGCAGCCCTTCCGACCCAGGGACGACACCCAATCCTCACACAGAGCATTCCCCAAAATCTTTGCATAGGCCAAGACTCGGTGGCAGGGCTGAGATGCCAGGTTAAGAGTCCTGTTATTTATACCCTGCAGTGTTTTGGCACCTTAAAGAGAATTCCTCTCCCCTTGCAGGGTTTTAGATCCCAAACTGCCAGCCTGGGAATAGGTTTTCTGGAGCTGATGCTGGCACGAGGACAACCGCAGTCCAGATCCAGGGGCATCTGCCCCTCGAGGTTTAACCTTTGTGCAGCACAAAGTTACACAGCAGAGCCCTGGCTCGACCCACAGATATTCACCTGCCGCTCTGGGCCGGGCTCAGGCAGACAGGTACTTCCAGGTGCTGACGAAGGCGGTGGGGATGAGGGAATAGGGCACGGTGGTGACGCTGCTCCAGGTGTCGGACGAGGGGTCGTAGCAGTCCAGGGTCTTGCAGCGCTGGGCCCCGCAGTAGCCGCCCACCACGTACAGCCTGTTCCCCGAGGTGACGGCGCGGCAGCTGATGCGCTTGGCGGTGACGTCCCCGAACTTGGCCCACTGGTAGGTGTCACTGTGGAAGCGGTAGGCGGAGCTGGCCGAGAACTCGGTGTCGCCGCCGATGACCATGACGTGGCTGCCCACCACGGCGGCCGCCGTGTAGCGCCAGGGCTGGGGGCAGCTGGTGGGCACCGTCCAGCGGTTCTGGCGCGGGTCGAAGCACTGCACCTTGGGCAGCTTGTTCTGGTTGGCGCTGGTGCCCCCGAAAACGAACAGCTTCATCTTGGCCCCCACCACGGCGGCGTTGCTGACGCCCTCCCGCAGAGGGGCCACCAGGGACCACTTGTCCAGCTGAGGGTCGTAGTGCTCCACCTGCTTGAGGGAGACGGAGGGGGAGGCCGGGAAGGCTCCGCTCATGGCCGTGTGACCCCCCACCACGTAGAGGCAGTGGTCCAGCTCGGCGGAGCCGTGGCCGAACCGCGCCACCAGCATGGGAGCAGCCTTTGCCCACTCGTCGTGGAGGGTGTCGTAGACCCAGACGTCCCTGGAAGCGCCGTTCTCGGAGCCCTTGCCCCCGGTGATGTAAACCTTGCAGCCGATGGCGCAGGCGCTGCACTCCTTGCGGGGGCTGGGGATGTCGGCGCGGGGGATGATCTCGCTGGTCTTGTGGTCCAGCATGTAAATCTTGTCGCACATGAAGGTCTGGCCCCCTAGCAGCAGCAGGGCCTGGCTGACCTTGCGAGGCCGGGCGCAGCACCCCGTCACCAGCCCGTCGTTCTGCAGGATCTTCATCTTGCAGCGCACGGCGTCGGCCACGATCTCCTCCCCCAGCTTGTGGCTGGTCACCAGCTTCTCACAGGCCACCTGTTTGCGCAGGTAGGACTCGGGCAGCAGGGCCAGGCGGACGGAGCGCAGCAGCTCCGGCAGAACCTCGTGGCGCCGGGGCAGGTCGTACCGGATCCAGCCCATGACGGCCTCGTAGACCAGCGTCTCGTCCTCCACCTCCAGCTCCTCGCTCTCCACCAGCTCCAGCAGCTTGTCCTTGGGCAGCCGCAGGAAATCCTCGGTCTTGCAGAGCGAGGTGAAGTTGGCCAGCGCCATCCTCCAGGACAGCTCCAGCAGCCGCTCGCAGCAGTGGGCGTCGGACAGCAGCAGCATGTTCAGGCAGTTCCCGGGGTAGAGGTTCTTCTCCAGGAAGTCGGCCGAGGCGTCCCGAATATCCTGGAACTGCAGCATGTCCCCGGCCTCCAGCAGGGACTCGGCGTTCTCCTCGTTGATCAGCACCCGGGCCGAGTAGGCGTAGTCCAGCAGCAGCTCCAGCACCTCGGGGTGCAGGGAGTCGTGGAAGTTCACCTCGGCATCTCTGCTCTCCTTGAGCCCCCCGCTGAACATGGCGTTGAAGTAGCGGCTGCAGGCGGCCAGGACGGCGCGGTGGCAGGGGAAGCTGCGGTTCCCCGCCCGCAGCACCACGTCGGTGAAGAGGTTCTGCTGGCGGAGCAGGTTGAGCTGGGTGAGGAGGCTGTCGGCGTGGCCCGGTTTGTGGAAGAGGTGGATGTTCATGGAGCCGGAGCTCGAGCGGGATTTCCGGTTCTCGTGGCTGCTCACGGACATAGTGCCGAGGCCGCTCTGCGAAGGGAAAAGCGGCGAGTCAGCACGGGGCGCCCGGCACCGGCGGGCGAGCGGCGCCCGAGAGGAGCCGGCGGCGGGAGGGCGGTACCGCCCGGGACGGGGAGCTCGGAGGGACCGTCCCGCAGCTGCAGGGCTCGCTCAGCTCTGACCGAAACGGGGCACCGGGAGCTCCCCGGCAGCTCAGGGCTCCGCCGGACGCGGTGCAGTACGGGGAGAGAGGGCGGTGGGCGCTCCCGGGGCTGCCGCGCCCAGCCCGCCCCGCGGGCCCGCACCGGCTCCGCACCTGGCTCGCAGGTCCCGCACCTGGCTCAGGTCCTGCACCCGGCTCAGAGATCCCGCACCAGGCCCGCACCCGCGGTCCCGCACCTGGCTCTGAGGTCCCGCGCCTGGCTCAGAGGTCCCGCATCCGGCCCCGCGGTTCCGCACCTGGCTCAGAGGTCCCGCACTCTGCTCAGAGGTCCTGGCCCCGCACCTGGCTCAGATGTCCCGGTTCTGGTCCTGGTCCCTGTCCCTGTCCCGGTCCCGCCCGTTCTGCCGCCGCCGCCGCGTGGCCGCCCCGTGCTGGCCCCGCCCCCTCTCGCGCAACAGCCAATCAGCGTCCGCGAGGCCCTGAGCTCGCTCTTTGTGAATGGAAGGCGGGGCCGGGAGCGCGCATGCGCAACCCGTTAACCCCTCCCTGCCCATTGATCCCCGTTCATTGATCCCCCCCATCGATCACTCCCATTCACCTCCCACACGTGTCCGTGCCCCCCATTGATCCCCCCCCATCGATCACTCCCATTCACCTCCCACACGTGTCCGTGTCCCCCATTGATCCCCCCCATCGATCACTCCCATTCACCTCCCACACGTGTCCGTGCCCCCCATTGATCCCCCCCCATCGATCACTCCCATTCACCTCCCACACGTGTCCGTGTCCCCCATTGATCCCCCCCATCGATCACTCCACCTCCCACACGTGTCCGTGTCCCCCACTGATCCCCCCCATCGATCACTCCCATTCACCTCCCACACGTGTCCGTGCCCCCCATTGATCCCCCCCCATCGATCACTCCCATTCACCTCCCACACGTGTCCGTGTCCCCCATTGATCCCCCCCATCGATCACTCCCATTCACCTCCCACACGTGTCCGTGACCCCCATTGATCCCCCCCCATCGATCACTCCCATTCACCTCCCACACGTGTCCGTGTCCCCCATTGATCCCCCCCATCGATCACTCCACCTCCCACACGTGTCCATGTCCCCCACTGATCCCCCCCATCGATCACTCCCACACGTGTCCGTGTCCCCCACTGATCCCCCCCATCGATCACTCCCATTCACCTCCCACACGTGTCCGTGTCCCCCCGCTCCGAGCAGCGGCCCAGGGGCCGGGCTGGCGGATTTGGGGCTCCCGAACCCGGCCGGGCTGTGCGGACGGAGCCCCCCCCGACACCATAAAGGGCCATAAACCAGGGGCAGCCGGGCTGGGATCAGCAGCGCCCGCCCGCGGCCTTTGGATCCCGCCCTGCTGACAAAGGCAGGTCGCGGCCGCACAAACCAGCCCCGCTCAGCAAGTTTCCCTGCACGGAGCCCACCTTTGAAATTTGGAGCTTGGAGAACGTCCGGCGATTGCTCCCGCACAGAAGGTGCTGCTGGTGTTTTTACCTGCCCCGGGGCAGCCCCCATCAGCTGCACCACCAGCACCTTTCCTTGCCGAGGAAGGGTTCTGTCACCTTCTCTCAGGAGAAAGAGCCGAGTTGGGCTGATGGCCGCAGAGAAAAGCAAAAACAAAAACAAAAAACCCCACAACCCAAAAAAACCCCAAAAAAGCAAGTTTTGGGAAGATCAAGTCTGCCCACACAAGGTCTTGTGCTAAAAATGAGCAAGTGCTGCTCTGGACAGGCAGCAGCAGCCACCACAGATGCTTAATCAGGGATCAAAGCCACCCCAAGGAAAAAAATACAAATTGCAGAAATTCTGAATCACCCCATTTTGCTTTATCTCTGCACGTTTCAGCTCCACCAGCTGTAACTTAAAATCATTTTGTGAGGAATTGGATGAAGCAAATGCACTTAGAGCAGGTTACAGTGTCCTTTCTCCATGTTAAAATTAAAGCAAGGTGTAGAGTTTTACAAATTCGGCATCAAAAAAGAGCTTACCTCCAGGTAAGCTCTGCCTACACTCAGAATTGTACCAAACCCTGTAAATCCAGCACGAAATTCCCAGCACAGCCAGGAAAGGGACACTCTGCAGGGTGAAGGTCCAGATAAACAGCAAGGCCAGGGCAAAGGATAAAGAGCATCCAGCCCTGGCTCTGCTCTTTGCACACAGGCAGGACACAGCTCCCCCTGTCCACGCCAAAAACAACAACAAAAACAAGGTCAAAGCCCCTGGAATGGTGCAGGGACACCAAGCAGACTAAGCAGAACTGTTTTCAAAGGCTGCATTTCCATGGCAGCCAGTCAGGGGCTCGGATTTATTTCGGTGGGAGGAAGGCTGGTAACACATGGGGAGCTGTTTTCTGACCCCTGGGAACTGCCTGGAGCTTTCCAGAACCAGCTCAAGAGCTTTTCCCTGCTCTCAGAGGGAATGAGCACTCAAGGCCACCTTTGATTCGTGTCGTTTATTATCGGCAACGCCCAGAACTGTTAACTGCAAAGCCCATCTCGGCATCGGTTTGATTGCTCCTTTGAAAGGTAATTCATAATTTTCCTGCCTTTTTTTTTAAAAAAAAAAAAAGACTGTTGGCAGCTGCCGGGGCCTGGTGGAAGAGCTCCACCCGGTGGCATCCCACGAAGGCACAGCTGGAGCCTCAGAGCTCCTGGAAATCTCAGCTTCCTCAATTTTTCCTTGAATGAGCAAGGCAGACTAGAAGGAAGCTTCACTCTGCTTCTAGTTGCTGTTTCCTTCCCCTCTTGCCTCTGTCACAAACAAAACTTTTCACTCCTCTTTTTGCTCTGTGCTCAAACCCCAAAATATCTGACAGAGACACTCCCAGGACTGTGCCCCTGTCCTGGAGGATTAACCAGCAGGATTTGTCCCTTAGGAGGTTTGTGGGACAGAACCACAGCAGTTTTTCCACCTAACACTGACTTTGTGCTCTTTATTTCCAGAAAACACTGGAAGGTTGCATTTATCTTTTGGGACAGAGGAAGGAAGGATGGAAGGCACTTTTTACACCGCCCCCCCCAGTTTTACCAACCGTAGGTTGATTTTCAGAGGATTCTCCTGAAAGGTTTCTCTGATGGAGAGGGACAAAAACTGTCAACTGCAAACAGTCCTCTCTGCAACAGACACCTTGATTCCAGTCCCAATTACAATCCACACAGAGGATGTGTGGAATTACGATCAGTGACACCCAGGAAAATTAAAATACACCCTGCCCCACTAAAGGCACTTTTACCACGTGGAATTTGGCTCCTGAAGCTCGATTATTTAAACAGCTTCAGAAATTTCCTCCTCTGGATGCTTGGTAGATTCCAATCAGGGAGGAGATGGTCCCCAGGAGTCCCACTAACCACGGGGGGAATCTTCCAGCCCAGAGGAATCCTGGAGGCAGCCAGTGGATGGCGTTGGAAAGATCTGCTGCGTCCGTGAGGATGCTCAGAACCTCTGCCTTCACCTGGGCTCTCAACTTCTGCCTCTGGGGTGAGGATGTGCTGATGGGAGCAAAGGGGATATCAGTGACAGTCCAGAATATCCAAATAACTGTGATGGATACAGGTGAGAATTGGTGTATGGGGTTAAATTATAATGAGAACGGGTTAAAATGGTGCTAAGGAGACCTGGAGAGGGACTTTGGACAAGGGAGGGAGGGACAGGACACAGGGAATGGCTTCCCACTGCCAGAGGGCAGGGTGAGATGGGATACTGGGAAGAAATTCTTCCCTGGGAGGGTGGGCAGGCCCTGGCACAGGTTGCCCAGAGAAGCTGTGGCTGCCCCTGGATCCCTGGAAGTGTCCAAGGCCAGGTTGGACAGGGCTTGGAGCAAGCTGGGCTGGTGGAAGATGTCCCTGCCCATGGCAGGGGGTGGCACTGGATGGGCTTTAAAGTCCCTCCCAACCTCCCAACCCCATTCTGGGATTCCATGATCAGCTGTACAACCAAGGAATGAAATCATACCCCTTGTGCTGCCTCAGTTTTCTCCTCAACTGGCACAAGACCCTCAGGGACCTGAAAACAGCAGAGTTATTATTTCTCCTACAGCAGCAAGCAGGAGGGTTGTTTTTTTTCTTTTCCTCTTCCACGAGCCAAGAACACCTCCCGCAGCCAGAGGGCCCTTTTGTTTTATCCCGACGGACCATTCCCCGCCCCTTCCCTTCCCAGCGGGCCGTACCGCAGGATTCCCAGGAGCAGGGCAGAGCCCCAGAGCGCCGTGCTCAGAGTCCACCACCTGTGGGAGCTGGCGCGGACGATCCCAACATCGGCTGCCCAGGCCAGGTGCTCGCAGGGGTAGTAGAGCTGGTTGGCCACGTTGCAGAGCACGCTGAGCCCCCGCACCAGCACATCCTCGTCCTGCGAGAGGGGGGGAAAGGGGACAAGCCAGAACAGCCCCGGGGCGGCCGGGGGGGCTGTGGGGGAGCCCCCTGCCCCGCTCTCACCTCGGGGCCCAGCCCGTAACCGCAGCTGTGCCGGAGCATGGCCAGGTCGTCAAAGAGGCGCAGGACGGTGCGGCAGGAGCTGAGCTGGGCAGAGGCGGCCAGGAGGCCCCTTGGCAGCCCCCCCGGGCCGGGCAGGGCTCCCCCCGCCAGCTGGAGGCCGTAGGACAGGGCACGGACCTGGGGGGACACGGCCCGGTCAGCGGGGGGACCGATGGGTGTGGAGCCCAGAGGAGCTGATGCTGGAACCGGGACTTTTCTCTTTAGTTCTCCCTTTTCCTCTATTTTCTCCTTTCTTAAATTCTCTCCTTTTCTCCTCTTTAATCCTCACTCTTTTTCATCTTTCTTTAATTCTCTCCTTTTTAAATTTTTCTCTCTTTTCCCCTTCCTTTCTCCCTTTCTTTCCTCAATTCCCCCTTCTCCCTCCTGAATTCCTCCCGTCCCTTTCCCTCCACCTCTTTCTCCAATCCCCCCGCCCCCCAGGGCACCAATACACCGATTCCCACGCCAACTTCTCGGACTGTTTGCGGACCCTCCGGGTTTTTATGATTCCTTTCCACCATCGAGCCTTTAAACGCACCTGAAGTTCTTCACTTTCCCTTACGGGCGGGTCACCGCACGGTCGGGCCCGTCACTCCCGGCCCGGTCCCCGTGGGTCACACCCCCCATCCCTCACTCCCGGCCCCGTTCTGGTGGCTCATACACCCCTCTCCATCACTCACGGCCCGGTCCCGTCCCCGGTGTGTCTCCAGCGCTGCCCCCAGGCCGCGGAGCGCGGCGGCCGCCATGGCAACGCTTCCGGGTTCTGACGTCACGGGCGTCCCGGCTGCACGCCGGGAAGGGGGCGGGGCAGCCGTCGCCATGGCAACGCGGCCTGGCCCGGCCTGCCCGAGTCCCGCCGCCCCCGGGGCCTCCCCCTCAGAGCCTACCCCATTTCCTTCCCCACTGTGGTCCCCGAAACCCCGTCAGCCCTTCGCTGACCCTCAGTTCCCCCGTTCCGCGGTGTTCCAGGTTGCCCAAGTAGCGCGTGGAGTCTCCCTTAACTCGAGATGTTCCAGACCCCTCAGGACGCATCCCGTGCTCTGGAACGGCCCTGCCTGAGCAGGGAAGTGGGGCCAGGTGAAGCACTGTGGTCCCTTCCATTCTGTGATTCTGTCGTTTCCTTAGATATTTCAGCAACAAACACTAAAGAGAACAACAGTGGTACCCATACACTTCTCCACGGACCCTCCTTGCCTCTTTGTGTCTGGATCTAAGAATCACAAGGAGCATTTTTAGGAATAACCCCTTTCCTCCCTCCGCCTGGCTGTTGGCAGGGTGTGTTCCCACTGTTAAAGGGGTGGACAGTCCTGTTCTCACCCTCCTCACCGAGCACAGGCTGAGGGTGGATGGAGTCCACCTGCAAAGCCAAGAGAACAGGTAACAGAATTTTAGGGAAGACCGGGACACAGTTAAAGGGCAGCATGTTTCCGTGTGGAATTCTGTCCTGAAAGGGGTGGGATCTGTGCAAGTGAAAACAGAGAGGGTGGGAAAACAGAGGGGAAATAAACTGATTATGCTTTAAGTGGCTGTTCTGTAGCTTTGTTGGCTTCCCTCCAGCATGTCCAAGGTTAAATTTAGGGAGATCAGAAGCAGAAACAGTGCCCTGGATGAGAGGACACACCGGTATCAGCAGGAGAACCTGATCCCAGGAACTGCCCTATCTGATGAGCAATGTGATTTATCAAACAAAGCTCGTATTTGATATCTTGGAGAGTCTGTGACAAGGAATGTCAGCTCTAGGCAGGCAGTGGCTGCACCAGATTATCCACCTCAAAATCAAGAGCTCTTCCCACTGGAAGGGTAAAGCTGTGGCACAGAGGCCACAGGTACAGGCTGGCACTTCCACCCCCACAAATGACATCTCAACAGCCACTTCCTTGCCACCAGGCAGCACCACCTGGCATGTTCAGGTGACGTGAGTGATTTCTGGGACGTGAAGCAGTGGCTTGATTTTTCTGCCTCTCCACATTTGTTTTTAGAAGTTGTTTCGTGTTTATTTTTGGGAGGAAGGAGAGGATTTTGATCAAAAGCTGCACTTATGCAAGCTCAGGAAGGGATGTGGTTAGAGCTGGCCATGGAAGGCATTAAGAAAATCCTCCTCTGACGTTGCCTCCTGTTTCTCATGGCCAGTAAAAGAGAGTTCCCTTCATGCCGTGGATCTTTTGAGCTACTTGATTTACAAAATGTGGAACAGATCACAGTTGAATTGATCTTTTCCTTGGCCCCAGACTTCTGGAGCAGCTCCATGACTGCCATATGGAGTGATATTCCCGTAACTGCCGTGAGAGTTTCTTCATTTGCCTCCTCACCCTGAGAGTTGTTTTCTGTCTGGGCGAAGGTTTTGAACAAACTGCTGACGGCAGAGCCAGCCTTTTCCTCTCCTCACACATGGATCTGTGCCTGCAGAGCTTCTCTGGTGCTGCCTCCCTTTTTTTTTTTTACTGCCTCGAATTTGATTTTTATTTCAATTCCCCCTGTCAGCAGATGAAAGGTCTGTCACAACCACGCAAGCCACGCTGGTCCCACACAGGCAGCAGAAACAGCGACTCCCCAGCAGATCCAGCCTTAACAGGCTTGGATTAACCACGGGGTGGCTTGGAGAAGTGGGTTTACACCCAGCAAAGCTGCAGCCTCCCTTTGAGATCATCATTTTGGGGATGGGATGGTGTGCAGCAAATCCTGACTGCTCCAGCCTCAGGTGGATGTCCTGTGGGAGCAGAGTCGTAGATAAGGAATATCTTGAAGGGAAAGGAAGGATAGGCAACAAAACCCTTAAGCCAAGGAGTGTTGGAGGGAAGTAGAAGGGGGTTGTACTCTCCCACAGAGGGTCAGAGGAGGAAAATTGGCCTGGCTGGAGGTGTCTACCCACAGCAAACATCTCTGCACCACTGGGCATCTGCTGGAGACAGAGGGTGCTGCAGCTGCCCAGCTGAGGTGATCCTTCATGTAGCACCACGGGGCTTAGGTGATGGGGCTGCCAGGTTCTGTGGGGCCACCTGCCCCTTTCTCAGCCCCATCCCAATGTGCTGAGAGCTGTTCTCTCTCCTCAGATGAAAAGCTCCCACCTGGGGCTGCCCAGGAGGACACTCCACTGAGCAGTAGGGTGAGTTCACACCCAAGTCCAGAGACCCAGCTGAAATCCGAAAGGCAAACTCCGAAGTGAGCTGTGTGTCCCCATGGTGACCCTGGAAAGGCCCTGTCCCCAGAGGAAGGTGATGTTCTCCCTTCTCCATCAACCAGGCCCTGTGAGCTGCCCACACCGCGTGGGATCTCCGAGCCTTCCCTGCGCTCCGCTCTTGGCCCCCTCTGTGTGTCGTCACAGGAACATCTATTTCTCAGATTGAATGAGGACACAAGGAGGTGTTGTGACAGCAAGAATAAACACCGGGAGATTAGCCCAAAGCCGTGGGTGACACATCCCTCTGGCTTGCAGGACCCAGTGGGTGACACATCCCTCTGGATTGCAGGGCCCACGGAGGCCTCTGGGCAGGCACAGGGGTGGGGGGAGCAGGTGGGCTGGGGGAAGCACAGAGGAAGGGCAAGATATCAGAAACAGAGTGAGTGAGAAGCACTGTCAGGGCTGTGTGGGGGCTGGAATCTGTTTGGATTTTGGTGTCAAGGGCCTGGAATCAAAGGTCAGTGAACAGGAGGGCACCTGGGCAGCTCTTGTGATGAGCGTGGGCTGTTTTCCTAGTGGCGAGCTGGGTGTTTTTGTTGAGTTGGTCACTCACGTGGGTTTCCCGACTGCTGAGCTTGCACTAACTCTGCTTGGGGTCTAGGTGTGTTCCAGAGGGGTCAGTGGGGGCTGGTCAGCCCTTGGGGGAGCTGAGTGAGCAGGTCCAGCTGCTGCCTTGGCACTTCACAAGCTTTTCTCAGATGGGTTTGATTCCCCCTGAGCCAGCCCCGAAACCTTTGGGCTTCATTCCCAACTGCTGCAGTCTGTGTGTGAGCAGTGCCCTCGTGCTTTCCTCTGGGCATTTGACTCTTTGTCTCTCAGGAATGGGACAGTCTTTACTCCACTGTGCTTTCCTCTGGGGATCTGATCCCTTGTTTCTCGGGAATGAGGGAGTGGAGTCTTTGCTCCATGTATACTTCAAAGAAGCCAAGCACTCACGTCTTGCAAATGCACACAGGCACCTCTCCTCAGTCCCTGGGTTCAAACACCTCAGGTGCCCCATTTGGTGGAGTAACAGGGACTTGCATCTGCTACAGCTCTGCCCTATTATTTTGATGTGACCCTGAGGTGCCATTGCCACCTGTGCTGCTGCAGGAACAGCCACGGTTCCCTGGGGATAAATGTTGGAATCACCCCCTGGGTGAGCTGTTGCTGGGAATCACTGTGGTTATTCCCTTTTTCATGTGGATTTTGAGGCAACTTCAGACGTGGAAAGTAAAATTGGCTTTTTGGGGTGAAGGTCTTTTCTTTCTGAAGCCTTCTCCCACCGTTTCCTGCAGTGCCTTAGGAAGGCCAAACAGACTTTCTCTGACTGCCCAGCCATGTGAAATCTCCCAGCCGGGCTGGCCATGTGTGACACCCCTCCCTGCCACCGACAGAGCCACCGGCACGTCCTGGTGTCACGTCGGCAGTGCCTGTGACTCGGAGATAAGGCTGAAGTTACGTTGTCCCTCCATCCCTTTAAAAACACGTCCCTCAGCTCCGCAGCCCCTGCACCAGCCCCACGCACACGAGGTCAACCCTAAAGCATCCCTGCCAAACAGGGGGCTCAGTCCAACCCCCCGGGGGAAGGCCCGCAGGGTGGGGATAAACCAGGGGGGTTTTGGTGCAGCCCTTTGCTCGCCCTCCTTTCCCCTGGAAGGCTCCATCCTCCCGGAGCTGCCGGGAGAGCGGGGCCCGCAGCGATGCAGCTCCCGGGCCGCCTGCAGAGCTTGGTGGTGAAGCTGGAGGACGGCCCAGCCCACGGGAGCGGGGAGCTGCTGCACGGGCGGGTGCAGCTGGAGCTGCGGGCAGCGCTGCGGGTGCGGGCGCTGGAGGTGAGCGCCCACGGCGGTGCCACCGTGCACTGGCTCGAGAGCCACAGCATCGGGCTCAACGTCGTCTACAGGGACCACTCAGCCTGCCAGACCTTCCTGTGCCGCCACTGCCAGCTCATCCCTGGTAAGGTTGGGGCACCGGGGAGAGCATGTTGGGATCCCCCCTCTTTGGGCTGTGGTGTCCGCTCCGGGTGTTGCCAACCCACGCGGGGTTGTTTGTGCCTCTTGGACACCCCTGTTTGCACCTCGGGCGAAGGGTTTCTGTGCTGCTGGTTTCTGGGAGGCTGCTGGTGTAAACTCAGCCCAGAGGATTTGTGGCTTTTGCTCTGTTTGCGCAGGGAAGTGCAAACACAAGTGTCTGTTCACAAGTGTGGAAAGAGCACTTAGTAGCTCGGTCAGTGTTTGTTTTCGCTTCCCCCTGCGCTGGGACCGCGTGCCCAGATGGCACGTTGCTTGGATTGACTGCAGGAGAGCAAGCCACTCAAATTCTTTGTGTGGTTGGGATGAAATGATCCAGAGCCGAGGGATATGGGACATCTCAGCTGTCTCTGCGCTCATTAACTCTGGCTTTTCTTAGGAACATGAGTGTCTTTTATCCTTACCTCCACTGACAGTGTCATAGCCATGGCTCTGCAACTTTTACTCCCCCTTCTGATGGCCTTGTTGTTTGTTGCCTGTGACCCAGTTGCCCGGCCCTGGCTGTAGGACTTCTGCTGAGGGCATTTAATTGTGTCAGTGGTCAAGTGCAGCCCAGAAAGTGGTGCCAGGCCCAATCTGGCAAATACAGAGGTTTCAGGAATAAACTGGAGGGATGGAAAGAGGCTGTGAGCTGCTTTCCTGGAGATGATCTTGTCTCTGGACTGCACTGGGGGGGTCATATTCTTTATTTCTGGGTGATCGTGCCCTGCCATCTGCTCCAAACACCTGCATTACTCTGGAGTTTGTGTCTTTTGACAGCAGCTTTTCTGTGCTCTGCCTAAGGATGGCCCTTGGCAGCTGCAACTCTGCAAAGGGTCCTGATTACAGTTAAGGCTCCAGGAGAAGCCCTTGCCCTGGGCTCCAGCAGTGAAGGCCCTGAGCATTTGGCCATGCAGTGCTTGGGAGTGTCCCCTTTAGCTGTGAGGTGACAAGGGTGAGTTTTATTCCCCATGATCAGTGAATGCTTGTAGGGAAGCTGCTGTGAGCATGTTTGGGCTCTGCTGCTGGGATTGTGAGTGATAGGAGCCCCTGGAGTCCTCTGGAGAAGGGTATTGGCCAAGGGCTGCAGACAAGGGCTGTCCTGCAGCCAAAACTGCTTCCATCAGATCCTGCTGGCTGCTGCTCTGTCCCCAGCAGCAGCACGAGGGCCTTCCTGGTGTCAGCTGGCGAGAAACGTGCCATCATCCGACAGTCCCTGTGACTGTTCCCTTCTTGGTGCTTCTCGATGAGATGAGATCAACCGTGCCTGCGTGGTGGTTAAAAAAATGCAGGTTTTGTCATGGTAACAAGGCACTGCAGAGGAGGGGAGCTGGGCACAGATAAGAGCCCTCCCTCCCGCTCTCCCCTCAGCTGAGTTTATCTGCAGTTTGCTGGCAGGGTGGTGAGCGCTGGCACCGGGGTGCTGCGCTGAGAGACAAGAGGAAGGGAGCAAGGAGGATGTGCAGACAGGGCCTTTAAATGGGTATTGTGTAATCACCTGAGATAGGGAGCAGGAAGGGGGGAAAAGACAGGGGTTAAGGGGTGGAGGAAGCACAAGGAGAGCCCTGGACTCTGGTGCACGAGGTGATGTGAAGGCACTCAAGGAAACCAAAATGACTGGTGTGCAGTGATCTTTCCTGTCCAAGGACCCCACAGCACCTCCCAAAGGTGTAGTGCCTGCCCTGGTGAGGGGCAAACACCCAGGAGCCATTTTATTTTCACGGAGACATCCAGGAGAGTTATGGCACCAGGGCTCTTGTTGCACTGCGGGGTGGCCCTCGATCAGCACCTTAATCCTCATCAATATGCAACACTCCCATATCTGGCAGGGACAGAGAGTATTCCTCAAGCTGGGAGTGTGAGCTTGTGCAAGGCTCTCTGTTGTCCCATCTCATCCCCTTGTTGAGTCAGGGCAGAGCTGCTGACTTGCCTGTTTACCTCCTGCGTTCCCTTCTCTCTGGTTTTCAGGGCCCCTCGTGTGGCTCTGGGGTCAGTGGGGAAAAGCCAGCGGGTCCCAGCAGTGGGTCTGGGAAGGAGAAGAAGCCCCCTCTGAGCCGGGCAGGGTGTCAGCACCCGCTCGGCCCAGCCGCAGCCTGGCCGGACTCTAGATGGGGCTGAAGAGTTGGAGATCGTCCCTGTGCCCAGCCAGAGCTGGGTTTTCCTTGGGTTCGGGCACCCAGGAGCGCTCTGGGTCCCACAGCCCCTGCAGCTGGACATGCCGGGAGAGAGGAGAGACCCTCTCCTGGCACGGAGGTCCCAGGGAGGGGCTGCCCAACCCACCCACGTGGAGGCAGCGAGGGGCAGCCTGGGCATCGCGTGCGGCTGCCACGGGAGGGAGGTTTGCAGGGATTCACATCCCGTGGGCGAGGCTGAGTCACGGGCCCGAGGGGTGTGTGCCGGCAGGCGGGAGGGGGAGGAGGATGCCAAGGAAGGAGGGGGGGCCCGGACGAGGCTCCAGCCCGTCTCAAGAGCCCCCCCCCTCCACGTCTCATGGCACCGCATGGCTCCTTCCCAGAGCCAGTGACACCAAGTGTCACCAGTTCACTTGGATTGTGACGTGCCTTCCTTCCTTCTTCCTTTCCCTCCTCCTTTCCCTTGCCCTTTACGGAGTTTGCTATGATTCATGTTTGTTTGTGGCAGCAAATGGTCGTGCACATAAAACAAACCATGGTCCCCTTCCCCTGGGGAGCGAGACAGACAATTCCAGCTCGGCTTTGGAGGCAGCTAAAGCTGTGCCAGGCTTCAGCCCAGCTCAGTTTTAGTGGCTGAGAGCAACCCAGTTGAGCACAGCGTGCTCCAGGCACGGCTGGGAGCAACTCAAGAATCCCCAAAACTTAGGCAGCCAAATGCTGAGTAACATTTTGAAGGCCTGTTTTGTCTTATCTCCCACCAGTGCCCGAGGTGCAGAGCTCTGGTGCTCTGCAAACATGACAATCATCATTAAAGTGGAAGCTTCTATAGCTGCATTAACCCTTTTGGGAGGCACAGACTCCTTTCTCCTCCCTTTTACAACATCTCGGGGTGCTGATAATGCTGATAATCCACCCTGAGGATCCCCAGTTCCCAGTTCCCAAGCTTTCACCCCAGCTGAGCACTGGCAACCGCAGATGCTGCCAACCGAGCAAGTCCCTGTGCTGTTCCTGCCCGTGCAGGTGGGATTTGTCGCTGGGTTTTGGAGCAGCACCACCCCATCCCAGCAGGAGCTGGTGGAGAACCGGCGCTCGCCTGGTTAACGAGCGCAGGGAAGCGGATTGCTCACCCTGTCATTGCACAAGCTGAACCCGGGCCAGTTCTTGATTTCTTAGAACTAAGTGAAGTGATGTCCCAGACATCACTGCGCCGCCAGTTGGCCCAGCCGTGCCGTGCAAGGAGCCCAGATCCAGTTGTAGCCTGTTCCGAGCCCTGGGAATGGCTCTTGGGAAAGGAGGGATGTGGATCGGTGTGCAGAGCGGCCCCCGGCTCTCACTTGTGGCCACTGGAACGAGAGGGGCTGCTGCTTCGAGTGAGGAATCCCCCCCGGCACAGCCCCTGGCTGTGACCCTGGGAATGGGGATTCTGGATGAGGATGGGATGGAATGTCAGGATGGGAGCCGGAGGGGGAGTTTAAGGGGCAAGGATGGGGAGTTTAAGGGGCAAGGATGGAGAATTTGGGGGGCAAAGATCGGAGCTGGAGGGGGAGTTTGAAGGGCAAGGATGGGAATTGGGATTTTGAGGGTCAAGGATAGGAGATGGAAGGGGATTTTAGGGGGCAAGGATGGAGCTGGAGGGGGAGTTTGGGGGGCAAGGCTGGAGTTTGGGGGCAAAGACGGAAGCTAGAGAGGGGGCTGGGGGTCAAGTTTAAGAGCTGCAGGGAGTTTTAAGGGACACTAAGCAACACGGGGGGTCACCCACTGGCAGTGCTCAGCCTCCTGACTATGTCTGTGCTCCCGGACACGTTCGCGCGGTGCAGCCCCTCGTGGGGATGGCTCGGTGCGGTACCGGGAGGGCTCGGGGAGCCCCGCTGGGACTGGGCACGCACCCCACAACCGAACCCCCCTCTCGTAGTCCCCGCCACCCCCGGCCCGGGCCGGCTGGGGGGGCCGGTCCGCACATGCTCCCTGCCTTGTTTTGCAGGGCCCGGCGGGGCCGGCCCGGCCCGTCCCGTCCCGCCCCGCCGGGGCCGCCCCCGGCCGCGCCGGGCGCTTAAAGCCGGGCTGAGCCGCGCCGTGCCGGGTTGAGCCGCATCGCGCCGGTTCTGGGCTGAGCTGAGCTGAGCCGCGCTCGCCATGATTTTCGATCGCCTCAAACGCTTCTCCATCGTGCTGGAGGGCGCGGAGCGGGACGGCCCGGCCGCTTTCAGCCCCGGGCAGGCGGTGTCGGGCCGCGTGGTGCTGGAGCTGGCGGCGGCCGCCCGGCTCGGCGCCCTCCGGCTGCGGGCGATGGGCGCTGCCCGCGTCCACTGGACCGAGTCCCGCAGCGCCGGCTCCAGCACCGCCTACACGCAGAGCTACAGCGACCAGGTGGAGTTTCTGAGCCACCGCGACACGCTGCTGGCACCCCCAGGTACGGCACCCCCTTCCCCCGAGGGCGGCACCCGGGCTCCCCCCGGTCTCCGGTCAGAGTGGGGGTATGGGGGCACCGGAGACCCCTGGAGCAGGGACAATGGGGGCGTGGGACACCCCTGGGGTTGGGTGCTCCCCGAGCGGCTGAAATCTGGGTGCGTGACACCCCCAAACTGCAGGGATCGGGGTGCCAGGGATGGCCCAGCTGCTGGGTGCGTGATGCCCCAAAACTAGGGAAATCTGGGTGCACGGCACCCCGACCGGCTGAAATCTGGGTGCCTGGCACCCCGACCGGCTGAAATCTGGGTGCACGGGGTGCCTTAGGGTCTGGGCGCTCTGGGAACTGGGTGTGTAGGTCTCTGCAGGCACCTCAGATTTGGAATGCACCCCAGGGCTCTGGGGTGCATAGCTGGACCGTGCTGCTGTGCAGGGCATCTCGATTAGGGACTGTCCCCCCTTTCTCAAGGGCTCTTCCTGGCAGGGAAGCAGCATCAGAAAACTCCCATGAAGGTTCAGGAGCTTGTTTTGAGTGGGGGGTTGGACTAGATAATCCCCAGAGGTCCCCTCCAACCCCTGGAGTGCAAACCCTTGAGGGGTACTGGGGGACTGGCCGATGACTCTCCCTCCTGGAGTCCTGGCTGGGCATCTCTGGAGCAGAGCCCACCTGGGGAAGCTGCCCGGCTCTCCAGGGAGGTGCCCCTGGGTCGTGCGTGCGTGTCTGGAAAGCAGACAGTGCCCAACTCTTGTGTCACAGCTGCTGCAGTTTAACCCTGGCACAGATACCGCCGTGCCCTCATGTTGCTCCTTTGCCAGGCGCTTCCCGTCTCTGCTGCCACTTTACCCGGGGAGGGAGCTGTGCAGGAGGGAGCTTAATCCTCTCCAATCTGTTTTACCCACAGACAACGGTGAATCCACCGTCCTGCAGGCAGGAAGGCACGAGTTCCCCTTCACCTTCCAGCTCCCCGAGTAAGTTGGCTTTTTCTTGGGGGTGACAGGGCGTCTTGAAAAGGAGGTTCTTTGAGCAGAACCATTCTGAAACTGCTGGTTGCTCACCCACAGGAGCCTGGTCACCTCCTTCGAGGGGAAGCACGGCAGTGTGCGCTACTGGGTGAAAGCCAAGCTGCACAGACCCTGGGCCACGGTGAAGAAGGCCAAGAGGGAGTTCACTGTGATTGAACCCATTGACATCAACACCCCTGCGCTGCTGGTGAGTTCCCCCTGCTCCACCCTGCCATTCAAAACTTACCTGGGAAGTCCACGTCTGCCTAGGCCTGATTTCCAGAGGGAACATTTACCCTGTAACTTATGCCCTCCGGCATTACCTGGGCTGGGCAGAGGTCAGCTGTGCCTCTTTGCTTTTGGAAACTTTAGAGCGTTGCAACAGCATCTTGCATCAGATACCTGAGAAGTTGGTGATGCTTCCCCAGCAGCTTCTTGGTGCCAGGGAGGTGATTGCTTTTGAGTTTCATCCTCGCTTACTAAACTGCTTAAATATTTCCCCTTCTCCAGGCTCCCCAGGCAGGTGCTAAGGAGAAACTTGCTCGTGCCTGGTACTGCAATCGTGGCCAGGTGTCTGTGACTGCCAAGATTGACCGAAAAGGCTACACCCCAGGTGAGATGAGGGGCTGCTGCCCTTGAACCTCAGGGGACACTGGAGTAGACCCCAGGGAAGGGGATTTGGGATCACTGTGAGTTGGGTTCTTCTGCCATGAAATCAGTCAGAGCTTTAGTGCATGGACCTGATGTGGGCAGCCTCCTTGGGATACTCCTGGCTCCCAATCCACGTGCCTGCAGTGCTGGGTAGCGTGGCCAGCCCTTGGTGATCCTGTGCAGGAATTCCCTGAGGCAGTGCTGGGCTCTGCCTCCCCTCCTCCAACATGCTGTGTGTCTGTTCTGGCAGGTGAGGTCATCCCTATCTTTGCTGAGATCGACAACTGCACGAGCCGGGCCGTGGTGCCCAAGGCGGCCATAATCCAGACCCAGACCTTCATCGCTCGGGGCACCAAGAAGCAGAAGAGGTCGGTGGTGACCAGCATCACTGGGGATTCCATTCCAGCAGGGAAGCGGGAAGTGTGGCATGGGCGGGCCCTCAAGATCCCACCAGTGGGGCCTTCCATCCTCCAGTGCCGCATCCTGCAGGTGGAATATTCCCTGAAGGTGAGGGACCTCACGAGGAGCCCTGCAGGGGGCTGCAAGAATTCCCCCGTGCTCTGGGGGACGTACCTGCCCTGCCAGACTGTGGTGTTTACCACAGCTAAGCTTCCCTGCCGCTTCCTGTGTCTGCAGGTTTGTGTGGATATTCCTGGGACGTCCAAGTTGCTCCTTGAGCTGCCTCTTGTCATTGGGACCATCCCGTTGCATCCGTTCGGGAGCCGCACGTCCAGTGTCAGCAGCCAGTACAGTGTCAACCTGGACTGGCTGAGCACCATCCTGGAGCAGCCAGAGGGTGAGCATCTCCCTCTCCCCTAGATAAACCCCCTGGTCAGGACAGCAAGGGTCAGACAAAGTTCTCGGCTGGACCAGCATTTGCTTTTTCTTTTAAACTTAATTTTTTGGTTGCGGTGCTGAATCTCCCGGGTTCCTTCGCCAGGGAACTGGGAGGGTTTGGGAAATAGTGGGTTTGGAGCTCTTTTACCTGTGTGTGTCCCATTCATGGAGAGTGTTTCCTATTCCCTGATGGCTCTCCTTTCTCTTCAGCCCCCCCTGAGTACTCAGCAGTCGTGTCCAGCCCCGAGGCCGAGCAGAGCCTGGCCCCGCCGTGCCGCAGCGAGCTCGGCGACATCCTGGAAGGTCCCTTCTTCGCCTACATCCAGGAATTCCGCCTCCGACCTCCTCCTCTGTATTCAGAGGTAACACATCCCCCTGGCGCTGGGGAAGCTTCTGGGGATGGCTGGGAAGTGCCCACTGCCTGCTGAGGTTTTCTGACTCCAAACTTGGCTTTGCAGGTCGATCCCAACCCCCCGTCCGACGGCATCCGCCCGCGCTGCATGACCTGCTGAGGGAAGAGCGCCGGACGCGGCTGACAGTGTGGTGCTCCCTCGGGATGGGAGCTTGCACGCCCTCAACAGCACTTCAGGCTGGAAATGGGGATGTGGTGTCCGTGAGACCAGGAGATTCACAGTGCCATGACCCTGGCTCTGCTCACCGGCCTCGGCTGCTGCTGTCGTGACTGCCCCACAAGACCCACACCCGGCGCCCGTGCCGTGGCCTTGGGCGTGGGGGGAGAACCTGAGGGACCTGGCGCTGTGGAGCGGCTCCCTGCGTGGCTGGGCAGGACCTGGAGGGTTTTAATGACTGCCATGGGATTTTGGGGTTGGAGCAGGGAACACCTGGCATAAGCCAGGACTGCTCTCCCCTCGCCTGCGGTGCCGAGCTCCGACAGCTCCTGTGTGGAAAACGGGAGCTTGGAGGCGTTCTCAGGATTATGGAGGATGTTTTGGTGTTGCTCAGGGTTGAGCCCTGGGGCGATGTGGGTGCAGCCCTTTGCCTGCAGGTCCCTGAGGAAGCAAAAGGCCTTTTTCTGGCCAGATGAAGCAGAGGCTTTGGTTGCTGCTGATAATTCTTGCCACAAGCCTGTGGGTGCCTGCGGGGGGAAATGGTTTTGAGCTACTCACCCAAAATGTAAGGGCTTCCAAGGGCTGTTACCAGTACTTGGGGGATGAATTTATGATCTGTGGCAGCGTTTTGGTGCCATTTACCAAGAACAGGAAGGCTGGTTCCTGTGTGTCAGCACCAAACTTGTGCACTGTGCTGGTGCCTCCCCTGAAAAACCAGCCCCTAAACTGTGCTACCACCATGGGGGCTTGGAGCTGTGGCTGGTGGCCTAGGAAAAGAGAAAAAAGCCTAATCCAAGGTTGGTGGCAGCCACAGATGCTAATGGGAGATGATGTGGAGTTGGAATGAATCTTTCAGGACCAGGAGTCTTGCTCAAATGGGCTTGGTCCTGTGCCTGCAGAGGGGTTGATTGCCTGATGGGATGAGGACACAGCAGCAACCTGTGCTCACTGGGGTGGGAACTGCTGTGGGACTGGTGAGCTGGATGTTGCAGCAATGAGTGTGTGTGGCAGGGGGTGACCCCTGCTCGCTCCAGGGTGACCTGAGCAGAGTTTGGGGGCCGAGGACCTTTGCATTCCCTCACTGAGACAATCCTTGGCCATGCACATCCAAAGCCAGCGTGCCTTGGGCTCTGCGCCGGGGCTGCCTCTGCTCGCTGGGGTTGCTCAGATGAGTCTTTTCTATCTGAACACTTTTGTAATGACCACTCTTGTCTCTACTCGTTTTGTATGACTTTTTTTTTTGTGGGGAATTTTTGTCTGAAATAAATTCCTTAACTATTGCCTGGATAGTTCTCTGTTTCTCTTCCTGCTTCCCATCATCCAGAGCCATGTGGCTGTTGGGATGTGGGAGTTCTCCCTGCCCTCACTTCATTGCCCCATTGGCATCCAGCTCCACCCTGTGCCCCATCACAGTGCACTGGGATTAACTGGGTCACTTGGCCAGCGCTGCTTCCCATCAGGATTGGTCCCTCGTGCCTCTGGATCCTCCACAGCTGTGCAGCTTTGGCTCTTTTCCCATTACCTGGGATGCAGGGCAGCGAGCAAACCTGTTGTACTTTTCCACGCTTGCTTCCTGTTTGCATCCAGGCTCCTGGGAGGACAGACACCTTTTCCTCCATCCTGAGCTGGCAAGGATCCAGCAGGTCCAGCTGGGAGCTGGGACACTCCTGCTTTGCCTCAGCCAGTCCCAAAGAGGCTTGGGATCAGCCCCATGCTGTGCTGGCTGGGAACTGCTGCAATGTGGGAAGAGCAGGGAGGCTCCTTCACCTGCTTCCTCCACCTGGGATTTGTTTTTTAACAGCATTTCTGTGCTCCACTGTCTCTGCTGAGCACAGCAACTCTTGGTGCGTGCAAGGCAAGGCTTGAGTCAGGGCTTGAGTTCTTCCACAGGCTCTGCTGATCATAAACACTGCCACTGGAATGTGATTTTTTTTTTTTTCACCCCCCCCTTTATTTATTTTTCTGTTTGCTGAGCCGCTCAGCGCCGCAGTTGCATCCGAGCACGTGCTCCCGCCCTGGGCCACGGGAGAGAACTTGCCCCTGTGTTTGCCTGCAGAGAACCTGGTGCTCCTGCAACCTCTGTTCAAATCTGCTTTTCATTTGGCATCCCTGGTGCTCCGAGTAATTCTCCCTGGGGGAGGATTAACCGGCCTTTCAGGGAATTTGTTTGCATCCTCCTCGGGGGAGATCATGCCTGGATCTGCCGCTGCTGCTGCTGCTGCTGCGTGGCCTCTCCGGGGCTTTTTTTAGTGACATCAAAGGGGACACGAAGCACAGCGCTGCACCCCCTGGGTAAAGATGCCTCCAAAGCGAGCCCTGTGACCAGGCTGATCCCCTCCTGGCACAAGGGAGCCATTCTGTGCCGCTCAGCAGGGATGGCCGGGGGCTGCCGGTCAGACCCGGATCATCTGCCCCGGCTGCACAAGGGGATGCTTATTCCCAGGGCTGGAGGGGGAGGTGAGTGCCCAGCACCCCGTCTGTCCCACCGCTTCTTTCTGGGAAACCACGTCACACGGTGACGGGGACAAGCCATGCCGGGCCGGGGAACTCAATAGCAGCGGGCACTGCTCCCGGCCCTCGTGTGGGAGAGGTCTTTCCAGCAGGGATTCTTGGAGCTGCCTCCAGGTTTTTCTCGTACAGTCGGGCAGCAGAGCAGCAAGGCCAGGCTGGAGATCCTGCCAATAAAAGGGCTGCACTCCTGAATCCGAGGAGGGGCTAAAAATACCTCGTCTGGACACTGGGAGCCGGGGCACGGTGCGGACCAGGCCCAGGCGGTGCTTTCCTGACCACTGGCAGTGCTGCCGGTGCTCTCTCCAACCTTCTGTTGTTTATCTTCCCCGGCTCCAAAGTCCTGATTGAACAGCCTGGGCTGTTCTCTGGTTTATTGCCACGGGGGGCTGGGGGCACACGGAGTCCCCTGGGGGTCTGCTGAGCCGGGATGGCCCCGTGCCATGTGCGGTGGTGCCGGCTCAGCACAGAGACCCGATCCCAGGCAGGAGGCGCGTGATGCAATTACAGTGCCGGGATTATTTATAGCTCTTGGCCCCGTGCGCTGGAAAATGCTGCCCAGACCACCCGGCAGAATCTGCTCCTTGAGAGCGGCACAGAAACCTGCCCCCAGCACCCACTCTGCTCCTCTCTTTTCTTTTTTACCCTTCAGTCCCAAAAATGTGCAATCCTTCTGCACAGGCCACAGGGGTGCTGGGACTTCCCTCACATTTCATCTCCAAAGCTCTGCAGGGTGCTGGGACCCCTCCCCACCTCAGTTCAACATCCCTGCGGGGTGCTGGGACACCCCTCTGCTACACCTCTGAGGCTCTGCAGGTTGCTGGGACTGCCCCCAGCTGTAGCTCACAGCCCTGTAGGGTGATGGGATCTCCCCTCCTGTAGCTCATGGATCTACAGGATGCTGGGACACCCCCACCACCACCACCGCTGCAGCTCCTGGCACTGCAGGGTATTGGGACACCTCCTTTCCCCCTACACCTCCACTGCTCTGCAGGTTGTTGGGACCCCCCAGCTTTAACTCCCAGCCCTATGGGGTGTTGGGACCCTGTCCCTGCAGCTCATGGATCCACAGGGTGCTGGGACCCTCCCCAAATGGCAGCTCACAGCTCTGAAGGGTGCTGGGACACCCCCCTGGCTGCAGCTCATGGATCTAGAGGATGCTGGGACCCCCCAGCTGCAGCTCACGGCCCTGCAGCCCCTTTCTACATCGTGTTAGGGAGGGGCTGCTCCTTCCCCTCAGCCCTCCCCGTTCCCGGAGGATGCTCGGCCCAATTCTCGAGGCTGTTGTCGCCTGGCAGGGAATCAGTGGCGGGGGGTCAGTGGTGGCCGTGCCGCGGGTTGGGTGACACGCGAAACTCGCGGCCGTCCCGGCGCTGGCAGGGACAGAATGTGCTGGAGCTGGCGCAGCCCTGCGAGGGCCGGGATTAACTGCGCCGCTGCTGCCTCCGGCCCGGGCGCCCGTCCAGCTCCCAAAACAAGCACCGCCTTCCCCCATCCCAGCTGGGCTGAGCCCTGCGGGGCGCAGCTCACCCCAAAACCTGCCCAGGGGCACCCGCTGGGGGCTGCTTTGTTTGCACGGGGTGGGGAGGCTGTCGATGATGATAAATCTGGGTTTTGGCCGCAGGGGGATGTCCCTGTGCTGGGGACAGGGTCCGTGCACCGCCCAAATCCAGCATCTTTGGGATGGTGGGATGGTGGGTTCACGGGGCTCCCACCCTGGGGAGCAGCGGTCGGTGCTGATGGGGGTTTAGGGGGACCTGTTCACCCCCAAGTTGAACCCTGAGGAGACACACAGTCCCCATCAGCACCGGGCCTTGCTCTGGGTTTGCTGTGGATGGCACGGCTTGGCCCTGGCACCATCTCAGGGGTCTCTCCGCCTTCACGCGGCAGCGGCAGAGCTGTGCCAGAGCTCCGGGAAGCAGCCGTGCACCCCGACATGCCGGGGCGGCATCGCGGCCGCCCCTCCGCCCGCTGACTCAGCCGCCTGTTTGCCGGAGCCGCTCCCGCCCACGGAAGCCACAAGCAAAGTCCCCGCATCCCTGCGCCGGGGCTTTCCCCGCTGGCTCGACAGGAATCGCAGCTTTTCTCAGCCCGGTGCGGGAACTGAGCCCCTCCGGCTGCGGGGGGGGGGGGGGGGGGGGGGAACTGCGGGCAACCGCGGTGGGTTTGTGCCAAAAAGCGGGGTCTGGAGCAGCTGGATGGACGTGTTGCACGTGCCACATGTCCCATCCCCTGCCAGCATCGTTCCAAGGGGATCTTGGACCGGGACACCCCACAAACCCCGATGGCAGCGGGTGCTACCGGTGCCGGCCTTGCCGCAGGCTGCCGGGAGCAAAACACCTCCTTTATTCACTATATCAAACCCAAGCCCTTGTGTTTTTTTTTGGGTCGGATTCCCCCCTTTGGGGTCCCTCGCTGTGGCACTGCCGGGCCCCTTGCGCAGTCACTGCTCTCTCCCTCCTTTCCTCGGGCAATGGAAAATTTCTGTGACTTTTTGACTTTTATCCAGTTGTTTGGGAGCGAGGAAGGGGCCGGCGCCGCGCAAAAAACATGTCTATGTATAAACACTGGGGACCGAATCGGGGATGGAGCCGCTGGCACCGGACCCTCCCCACCGAGCCGGGTGTCCCTTCTCTCTCCGGGACCCCAGTGCGGCACCCCCGTGCTCGGTGACCCGGAGCCGTTCCTGCGGGGACATAAATATTTTTGCTTTATTAAAAAAAAGAAAAACCAAACAACGACAACACTCAAAACCAACAACACTAAAAAAATTCCCATCCCGAGCCATCCAGCGGCGGCGCGTGACGTGTTGGCACACAAACAGTGCGCGTGGGGATGGCGCTCGCCCAGCTCGGGGCTCCCACGCCGGGCTGGGATCTGCAGGTGACACGGCCGTGCCCTGTGACAGGGATGTGGCGCGACAGGACTTTGCTCCCAGCGCCGCTCCCCCACCCCGGCTGTGTTTGCTGTCACTCCCCGGCTCCGCTTCACAGATCGTGGAGAAACCCCCATGGAGCGCGGCGTGGGTGCCCGTCCCCTGCCCCATGCCAGGACATGCCGCGTCCTGACCCCCAAATCTCCCCACAGCTAAAACCTTGCTGGCGTGGGGCGTGTGCCACCCCCTCCCGCCCTGCTGGGCTGCTCTGGGTGTCCCCGCTGAGGAGGGAGGAGCCGGGGCTGTCACCCTCCCTGCTCACTGTCACCTCAGCCTCGCTTCGGGGCAGGAGCGATGGCGTGACCCTGTCAAACCCCACGGCTCTGATCTCTCCTCCCACTCCCCAACCTCAAAGTCTTCCGAAAGAGGGTTATGCCCTTTTTTTTCTTCCCCACCACCCTGCAATAAGCAGCAATTTTTGAGCTGATTTCAACAAAAAACCCCTCAGACTAAGCTCCGTTTGGGTATAGAATCAGAACCACAGAATATTCTGAGCTGGGGTCCAAGGCACCTGGCAGGGCTCCCCCCCTGCCTTTCACCAACCACATTAGCAAGCCTGCGCCCCACTATTTTTTAATGTAGGCCTTTATGTGGAGCAGGGAGAGGCATTTTCCTGCTGAGCAGCTGTGTAAATGCCACCACATCGCGGCCCAGCGATAGCCCGGGGGGTCCCAGCTGGCTGGCGGTGGCTGTGGCGGGCAGTGCCGGTGGGGAGGGCCGAGCCGGTTCCCTCCGCTTTCCCGGCGGTTTGGTCTGTGAAAAAAAAATGAGGGAGAGTCGATCTGCCTGCAAAGAGCTGGTAAACATCGGGGGAGCGGAGCTGGGAAGAGGGGGGTGTTGATCTTGGTCCTGTGTTTATCTCTGCAAAGCCGAGCTGGCTGCTTGCTCCGGGATGAGCCTGCACGGATGCGGGGGGGAGGGTGTGTGTGCTGTAAATAGGGGATTTTGGGGGGGTTCTCTGCTTCTTATCGAGCTGTCCTTAGGTCAACTCCGGCCGCCTGCTTGAGCAAAATATGTTTATGCTGCAAACCTCCGGCCGGCTCGGCTGCCAAGTGGGCAGGGAACGCGTGTGCTGATAAGGGCGCTGCGTCCTCCCCTTTCCGATCACCCGATACCCAGGGAAGCGCACGGAGGCGGCCGCCCGCCTCCCTACACCCTGGATTTATGATTTCTTTTACTATTATTATAAAGTTTCCGTTGAAAAGAAAAACAACCACAATTCAATAGCTGCGGCTTCGCAGCTGCCAAAGCCTGGAAAGCTCCGGCCGTGCCAGCGGCTTGAGCTGCCCCCGGGGCTGCCGGCCCTGAGAGCAGCCATCCGAAAACGTTACAACTGCAGAAAGAAAATGCTTCCTGCCATCGCAGGTTGGTTTTCACCCTCTTCTTCCAGCTCGCGTGCTGGGACACGCAGCATCCCGGCGGGATTTTGAAGCCAGCCGAGCACCCAGTGCAGCCCCGGGGGCAGCTCCGAGCCCCCCTCGGTTTGTTAAATATTCAGTTTTGGTGCTGCTTGGGGTCGCTTTCCCTCCTTGGGTTTGGAAACAGCGCTGGCGCGGGTGAGGCTGTTGCAGGCGAGTTCGGGCTGACGTGAGCAGGAAAGAGCCGGGGCGGCCGCGGGGCCTGTTTGCGAAGGAGAACCGAGTTGTTGTTGTTGTTGTGACACCGAACGGTTGCAAAACGCCGGAGCTGAAACACCCGTGACTTTCAAAACAAGCTGAGCCCAGCTGCGGCCGGCGTCTCTCTGTCCAGATGTGTCTGTCTGTCCAGCTGTGGGCCCCGCAGCCCCTTCCCCGCTGCAGGATGCCTGTGCCAGCAATGCATGGAGGGTTTTTTTTTTTTTTTTTTTTTTTTTTTTGGTTTTTTTTTTGGTTTTTTTTTTTTTTTTTTTTTTTTTTTTTTTTTTTTTTTTTTCAGAGACTAAAAGCCCAAATTCCGAAGATGCTGAGATTTTACTGCCCCAGGGATCTGTCGGGCATCCCGCCCACCGAGGTTTTGCAGTGCTGGGGGGGGGTGGGTGGATGAAATGAGCTGTTCACCCCCGGGGTGAGACACAGCCTTTGAGTTCTGCTTAAAAAATGAAAAACGCTAAAAAAAAAAAAAAATAAAATCCCAGGGATCAGTTTGTTTACTTAGAGATTAAGTCACCTAATCTGCCTGGCAGCGGGTGGCATTGTGGAGGTGGTGGCAGCGATGGCTTTTTGCCCGGCAAATAATCCTGCTCTCAGCCACGGCTGGTGGTCGGGCTGGGCTCAAACATCACACTGGCATCGGCTCTTCTCCGGGATGGGGCTCAGGCATGAGGAGAGGGTGCTGAGTGTAGGGAAAGGGGTGGGAGAGGGATGGATGGGTGAGGGAAGGGACTGGGAAAGGGATGGATGAACGAGGGAGGGTTGCAGGGCTGTGACATTCTTCTTTGCTGCCTGTGCTAAAATCATGCTGTGGCTTTGCGGGGCTGTTTCCCTGAGGCTGAGAAACAGGTTAAACTCCTCGATCTGGGAGCAAAACACCTTAATCTGAGGGGGAAAATATCAGCCTGGGCCCGCAGGGATGGACCTCACCTTCCCTGGAGGCTTAGACCTCCCAAGGGCTGATGCTGATGGGGCCATAGCAAACCCCTCTGGCTGTTTTATGTTTTTTCCTCTGGTGCCATCTGAGCTTGCATCCCCCCAAATCAAGAGGAAATGGCTTCAAGTTGCTGCGGGGGAGGCTTCAGGAAAAACTTCTTCACCCAAAGGATGGTCAGGCATGGGAACAGGCTGCCCAGGGCAATGGTGGAGTCCCCATCCCTGCAGGGATTTAAAAGCCATGTGGATGTGGCACCTGGGGACATGGTTTAGTGCTGGGTTAATGGTTGGACTCGATAATCTCAGAGGGCTTTTCCAAATTTTATGATTCTATAAAATCGGGGAGCTCAAAGCAAATCCCCAGGTTCCCATCACCTTCCTGCAGCTCTGGCTGCCCCATCTGCCTTCTTGGGATGTGGTGCTGAATTTTCCACTTCCATGTAAATCCAGCTGCACGTGTCCCTAGTTCCATCTACTTTTGGGGACACATCACTGGGACTCTGTGGGAATAGGGAGGGAATAAGATGAGGTTTTTCCCCTTTAAAGCAGGGATGCTCCATATTTGCCCCAGGAAACAGCACTGTCACTGGTGATTTGGGCAGTGCTGGCACCAGTGGGTGTGAATAGGGAACCCCATAGCTTTGGGATCAATGCTGAACCCCTTGTGCCCCCACCATTACACCCCCCAGCTGGGCTGGCCTTTATTTTTTCCCTGCTGTGATGGCTTCTGGCTGCTTATCCTGGAGTCTCCTGTTGGGTGTAACGAGTTGCCCACCCTCAGGCTGTGGGTGGTGGTGGCTCTCACCAGGCATAACCCATGCCCTGTGGCACGTCTGGGTCCTGCACCCATTCAGATCCGCATGGAGGAGCAGGGAAGGTCATGTCTTGGCTGCAAAGTCTGGCCTGGCAGCTGCCCTTGGATCACCAGGCTCAACACAGCTCCCGGGGACTCGTTCGGAAAACAATCCTGTGAAATTTAAACTAATTAGAAAGTCCCGAACCACTCGCTCGCACTAATTGGCCAGTTATGGCTTGATTAGTTTTCCCTGGCACGTTGTCCGTGGGCACCGTGTTCCTGGCAGAGCACTGGCCAGCTCAGGACATGTGTGGGAAAAGATGCACAGGGTCATCCCTGAAGGCATCAGAGGGGGTGTGAGTGGCACCATGGGTGGGACGGATCCCTGGAGGGTGAAAGGAGGGGGGATGTCTGCTGTTCCTCCTCCCCAGGGTGTTTTTGATGCAGCAATTGGGACTGTCTGTCCTGCTGTGAACTCATTCCATGAACTGGAATGATTAACTGGCGTCGGCGCTGGCCCCGAGCCGGGCAATGTGTTTACTGCTGCCACCCAGCCGCGCTGAGCCGTGACCCCAGAGCTGTTTCCTTCATCGCTCTGACCCCAAAAACCGGGCGGTAAACAGGGGCCGGGGCTGAAACCCGAGTGTGCACCCGCTCCTGTAACCGGATACTTCCTCCCCGTGTGCCTGGTGCGCTCCGGCAGTGAGCCTGGCATCGCCCAAATCCCGACAAAATCCCTAAATCTGATCCCCGCGCCTGGGTCTCTGCCTGGCAGGACGCCAGATCTCCAGCCTGCAGCCGATCCCCCCCACCCCAGGGATTTGGGATGCGCGAGAGAAGACACAGGGGGCCTGCGAGATGATGCGAGGCGGGGAGGGAAGGATGGATTTGCTCTGCCAAGGCGTTGGGAAGCGCCGCGGGGACGTGGGGCTGGTGCCACCTCGTGGCTTCACCATCAGCTGAAAGTCCTGGGAGTGCGGTGACAGAAACGGCGGGCACGGGGTGATGCGGGTCCTGAACGGGACCCCCAGCCGTGGGAGCAAGGCCATGGCAGCCACCATCGCCTCTGGAGCGCTGGGGATGGCCGTAAATCCCAGCCCTGCCGCGACCGGCGGGGGTTGCGAGGTGAAAGTGCCGGTCCCGCACCACGCGCTCCCGGTGCGGTGTCTCCGCTCGCGGTTTCCTCCCGCTGTGCCGGTGAATCGCTGCGAGAGCGATTTTGGTGGAATCCTTTGCAAAACACGAGCTAAAACAGCAGCGCAGGGGTGGGGGCCGAGACGTGCGCCGGTGGCTGAGACACCGCGGCGGTGCCTTACCTGGATTTCCCCGTGCTGCAAACCCCACGTAGTCTGTAGGGTTTTTTTAAAAGTTTTTTGCTCTCTCAGCAAGTCAGCGCCGACGCCGCCAGGCAGAGAAAACCGCAAATCGCTTTTCATCTCCAGTTTTGCCCCAGATAAAGCCCGAGGCCACAACGTGGCCCCACGAGAAGGGGCTGGGGGGGCCCCCCGAGGGATCACCCCACCCGGCTGTGTCCTTTACAGCGCTGTGGATTGCCCTCGGCTCTAAATCCTTGCTGCAATCTGCCCGGGTCAGGCGAGGAAAAACCATCTCAACCCTGCTGCTTTGTGGAGTTACTTTATTTTTTTTATGTTTGCTTTTTTTTCCCTTTTTTTTTCCGATTTTTTTTTTTATTTATTTTTTGCAGGTAGATGGTGTTTGGTGCTGGAGCCCTTTGCGTTCCCATCCCATGGAGGGGATGCTGGTCCCAGCCGTGGCAGCTGGCAGGGATGAAGTTCTGCCTCTCCTCTTGATCCATCCAAGGAAATACCCTCAACCCTGGACAGACTCTGCAGCCACTTTCCCTTCGTTTTTATTCCAGGTGAAAAGTTGAGGCTGGGAAGTGTGTGGCTAAAACCTGGCACAGTGCAACACTGAATCCAGAGGCATTGCATTGTCCTGGAAACCAGAAAAGCCCCCTGAAAGTGCTGGTGTGACCGTGATCCCATGGGTTGGGCACCCAGCATCCCACACAGACACTCAGCACCTCACGGGACACCCTGTTCCTGCCATCCCTCCCTGCTACTCCAACCTGCTGATGGCTATGGCACCGACTTCTCTGGCGCTGGATCCCATCCTTCCTGGTCCCTGATGATGATGGATTTGTTGGAGATGAGCAGGGCAATGGGGATCAGGGGCTGGTGTAGCCCCTGCCTTCCCTCCTCCTCTTCTTCTTCCTCCTCCTCCTCCTCCTCGCCGGGTGGGTGCCCAGTGCAGCTGGTGCTGCCAGGGGGTGGAGATCCCACCGGGCTCAGCATCTCCTGCCTGCGGTAGGCAAAGGTCATCTCCTCCTCACAGCCTGCTGGACACACCACCACCACCTCCACTGGCTTTTCCTCCACAGGGCTGGGCTGTGACACGTCAGGCTGTGGCAGGCTGGGATGTGGCCCATCAGTCTGTGTGCTGGTGTCAGCTGTCTCCTTGCTGGGATTCGGCTCTGGCAGCAGCAGCTCAGCCGGGTTGAACCTCTCCGAGGGCTCCAGGAGGCCAATCCGGGGCTGGCCCTAAGGGTTGGGTGGTTTTGGGGCAGAATGTCCCTTGCCAGGACCGCGTGTGGGCATTTGTGGGCAGCACTTTGGGTCTCACCTGGCCCTTCTCGCTGTAGGAGAACTGGATGGCGTTGGTGCCCACGGGCTTGGGAAGAGGTGGGAAGAGGAGGCGGCGAGCCCTGGGAAGGGAGGGGGTGGTTAGTGAGGGGTTGGGCAATAGGGGGTGGCCTGAGCGGTGTGGGGGGGCGAGGGTGCTGCTGTCACCTCTTTTTGGTCAGGTGGTAGATGGCAGCCACGACGGGGACACCGAGTGAGGTGCCCAGGTACTTCAGGTTGGCTCTCCACACTGCTCCCTGGGCACCTGGGGACAGGCAGGGCTGGGTGGTGGCATTCCTGTCCCCAACACCCCACATGGGACACAGGAGACATTTTGGGGTGAGGGAGACGATGGGGTCCCAGCCCTTTACCCAGCGCCTTGGTGTGGAATTTCTGCCAAGCACTGCAGGTGCCCTCGTTGTCCTTTGTCACCTCCCAAACACCCACCCTGTAGGCTGTGCCAGGCTGGAGGTTTTGGAGGGTGTAGTTTGCTGCCGTGGCGTCCACTTCGCTGTCTGGGCAAAAGAAAACAAGTGGACATCAGTCTGGCAGCTGCCTGGGCATCTCCCTCCTCCTGCCCCACAGGGCTGGGGGTGTCCCACTCACAGGTGATGTTGTCCCTCTCAGCCATGTGGCAGATGAGGTACTTGGCCAGCACCCCCGGACAGGCGGCACGGGGGGACGGTTTCCACCGGAGGACGATGCTGGTATCTCCGCTGCTGATCTCGGCGGGCACGGCCAGCGAGTCTGAGGGTGGCAGTGCCAAAAAACGGGGGAGAGTTTCAGGAATCCCTTTTCTGGAGTTAAACCGGGCACTGGCGTGCTGTGCTCCCACACCTACCATTGCTGGCGTAGTGGTGCCACAGGGCGAAGGTGGCCCAGCCCCTGTCCGGGTCCCAGCCGTGCACAGCGAGGCGGTGACACGCCAGCGCTCCCAGTGCTCCTGGGGAACAAACTGGTTAGACCCCCACCGAGCTCTGACCCTGGATGGGGGGCTTAGGGATGCTTGCCTTGCCTTTCTCCACGTGGATGCTCTTGGCAGGGAATTCCTCTTGGATGCAGACACCCTCCTGTGGGGCTTTTTCCAGGACCTGCTGCTCGAAGCAATAGGCCTCGCCCGGGGTTGGTGCTTCCCACTGTGCCGTCACGGCGCTGCCAGCCACGCTGACATCCTTGAAGCTGAGATCTGGGATAAAAAGGGGTGGGGGGTGGGGGATAACTGGAAATAATAACTCCCTGAGGGGCTGCCAGGGGAGCTCAGCCCTCCTGTGGGATAGGTACCTGTGTGCTCCTCTGCCGGCACGTGGAGCCGCGACACCGGCCCCGGCCCCGCCGCGTTGACGGCCCTCAGCTGGATTTCGTATTCAGCCCCAGACAGGGTGAGGTGGTGCTCCCTCACCTCCCCCCCCAGCACCACCACGTCCTCCTCGTCCAGCCCAGCGCAGCCACACGCCGGCATGTGGGTGTGCAGTGTGTAGTTGACATCCCTTTGCCCCTCAAGGACTGACTGGGGAAGGAGAGTGGACAGTGTGGGGGATGAAATGGTGGGGGGAAAACTCAGGAGGGTCCCCACGGATGCTGCTGTACCTGCCAGCTCAGCCTCAGCACCCGCTGCCCATCTCTCCCCAGTTTTTCCAGTTGGTGGCTCAGCACTGGG
The DNA here is from genome assembly GCA_038380795.1 of Pyrocephalus nanus. NCBI lineage: Eukaryota > Metazoa > Chordata > Aves > Passeriformes > Tyrannidae > Pyrocephalus > Pyrocephalus nanus. The sequence continues at coordinate 2,984,070 of CM076287.1, read as the reverse complement.
CTCTCCAGGATTTCTGCAGGAGGGACAAGCCTGACTGAGCTATCAACATTTTTGGGAGCTGCTGGGATCCCATCAGCCTCCCCTCCTCTTCCTCACCCTCGGGAACAGAGATGTTGCTGCTCCAGTCACTCCAGTAGCTGTTCGAGGTCTTTTGCCTGAGCTGGACCACAAAGGTGCCATTTCCCTTCAGGGTACAGTTCACTAGAGAGGGGTGGCAGGGTCAAGTTTCCCCAGCTTTTGGCCATTGTGGGGTGCTGGGGGAGAGCACAGGGCAGAGCATTCTGCCAGAACCTGGGAATGTTCCCAGAAGATGCCTGTCCCCAACATCCCCACAGGCTAAACCAACCTGAGTCATCTTTGCCTTTCACCATCACAGTCGTACATTCCACCTGTAGAGAAGAATGGGAATGAAGACGCCCTCACAGTAAAACCAGCGTGTTACTGGGCCACCAGTGTGATCTGCAATCATCTCAGGGGCTGGGAGAACCAAATGGAGGGGACACAGTGGCTTGAGGGGTCTCCTTGGTTGGGGTAGCCCCTCTTCAACCCTGGGACCCTCCTGGCAGCAATTGAGAAGAGCAGGGGGTCCCCAGCTGTGGGGGCTTCACTGGGGACAAGCCTCCAGATTTCATCTGTTGTCGTCATTAGTATAATCTGGGGTTTTGCCTGTGTAATCCCTGCAAATCACGGCCTGATCCTGTTATGGGAAGCAGCAGGATCCCAGGGCCGGAAGACGAGGCAGAGCTGATAATGCAGCGAAGCAGATGGGGCACAGCTGGATTTGGGAAGGGGGGACAGTGACATCACTGAGCCCCCACAGTCCCTGGGCTGCCACAGTGCTCCCAACAGTCCTGGTTCCAGCAAACAGTGATTTACCTGTGTCCAGCCGCTGTCTCCTGCCCTCCAGGATCGAGCCTCCCTCTGTGCTGGCTGGTCCATGGCACGGCACTGTGGCCGTGGCACCCGCAGCCTCAGCTGGCTGCCAGTCTTGGTGAAGGGCACCCAGGTGGGAGGTGGATCTGGTTTCTCTGAAAAGATGTTTTGAATGGTTTTGGCAGCTACTGGCCCCAGTGCTGGCACCCAGCCTGGTCCCACAGGCACTTACCAGCCTCGTTGAAGACAAATGTGATGTTGGGGGTCCTGTGGACGTGGCCCTCCCAGCTTGCCTCCACCCAGGCCACAGTGCTGATGAAGATGTGCAGCTGGCGATGTGGCAGTTTGTAGTTTGTCATCTTGCCTGCGTCATACTTGCAGCACCTATTGGAGCTGGGGGGGGAGCGGGCACAGGGTCGAATCTGGGTGAGGCAGGACACGTCCCATGGGGTCCCCCTCCACAGTGCCCAACTCACCAGAGGTTCAGGGTGTAGGAGGTGTTGCCAGCAGGGCCGAGGGGAGACCAGGAGCAGTGGAAAGAGTTGGTGGAGCTGCATTTCTTCCAGCAGGAGAAGTTCTGGGTGGCGACAGTGCTTGTGGTGGCGGGCGGTGTCTGGGGGCTCCAACATCCCATACCCTTTCCCGTGCACTGAGGGAGCAGCGCTGTAGATGTTGCCTGATCACCACACTGCTCAAATGGGGTATTGGAGCAACCACACGAGCGATCCTCACCAAGACCCCCCATTCCCCCCATCCCCAGTGATGCTGGTGCCGCTCACCCCAGTCCTGCCCGCTGCCAGCAGGGATTCACCGCCTTTACTCCATCCCTGTGGTTTTGGGTGAGCGTCTCCATTGCAGCACCACCTCCCCGGGCCTTATCGCCCCCGAATCACTCATTGAAAGTCTTCTGAAGTTATCTCTCATCTCCCAGCACCGCAGCAGCAGCAGCACTTACCGCCCGCCGCCAGAGCCGCCAGCAGCCACCCCAGCATCGCCCACCTGGGGTGTCCTACACCGGATTCGGGGCTTCCCTGCCCTTCCCGGCTACCCAATCCCCCAGCACCCAGTGGGTGCCCCTCTCAGGCGCGGCGGCAGCCCCGGTGCTCAGCTCAGCTTCCCGCACCCGCTGTTTCCTCTTCTGCTCAGACCTTGCCGAAGGGCGGCCGTTCCCAGGCAGGTCACAGCGTGAGACGTGAGTGCCTACCCTCACTTTTACTAAAAACAAAAGAGAAAGCAGAGCAAAATATCCCGCTTTTTTTGCCGGCACGGCTGCCGGGATGGGGGCCGGCCCTGCCCAGCGGCTGCACCGCATGTCCCGGCTGCGCCACGTGCCCCGGCACGGCCAGAAGAGCAAGGTAAGCGAAAGATGAGTCTTGGGGTTTTTGGTTGGGCTGGGTTTTTATTTTTTTTTTTAATTATTTTTTTTTTCAAACTTCACAGCTTGGTTTTGATCCTCTCTGCCCGTAACTGGGCGAATCTCCAAGGCTGGGGTTGCCCGGGGTTCTTTGGGGAGGGGGGGGGGTGTGTTTCCAAACCTGGCTGCTGTGCTTGTTCCCGGCACTGCTCGTTCCCTGGGCCACGAACAAAGCCCCAGTGAGGCAGGAGAGCGCGGTGGCACCGGGGCACCAGCAGCCGTGTGACGGGCGGGTGACCCCGGGACGGTGGAGCCGGGTGGCACCGAGGGCCGCGCACAGAGTCCCCTTGTTCCCGCAGAAAGCGGCTCCTTGTGTGGAGCTCGCTCGGGGCTGGAGGGCAGTGGTGGCGGGAGTGTCCCTGTGCTGGGACAGCGTGGGCACGGCCGGGATGGGTGCACAGAGGGCCCCCTGGCACCTCCGGCGTCCCTGTGTGCCCTCCCTGTCCTGCCCACTGGGGTGGGGGTACACACCAAGCTGTGCTGCGCTGAACTGGGCCATGCTGGGCCTTGCTGTGCCACAGCAGGCAGCAGGACTGGGCTGGACTGGGCTGGACTGGGCTGGACTGGGCTGGACTGGGCTCTGCCGTGCCATGCTGAACCAGGCCAGGTCATGTTGTACCGTGCCACACTAAGCTGTGCCATGCTGGACCATGCCATGCCTGACTGGGCTGTGCCGTGCCATGCTGGACTGTACTGGGCAGTGATACCTCAGGTCATAAATCTGTGCCAGCCAGGACAGATCTGGGCTGGACCACACTGAGCTCCCACCAGTGCCTGCTGTGCCAGCCCCAGGCCATGCCATGCTGGGCTGTGCCAAGCCAGGAAGACTGTGCCAGTCCTGGGCTGTCCCATGCTCTGTTGTGCCACCATGGCAGACTCTGCCATGCTGGGATGTGCTGAACCAGGCAGATGGTGCCAGCCCTGTGCCAGCCCCATAATGTGCTATGCCATTCCATGCCAGACTGTGCCATGCTGGGCTGTACTGAGCTGTACTGAGCCAGGGAGACTGGGCCAGTCCCAGACTGTACTGTGCCATGCTAGCCCCGTGCTGTGCCAGTCCTGTGCCATGACAGCTGCATGCCATGCTGTGACAGCCCTGTGCCACCCCATATCATGCCAGACCCAGGCCAGCCCCATGCCTTGAGAGTCCCGTGCCATGTGATAGCTGCATGTCATTCCACGCCCCACCTGCCAGCCCTGTGTCATGCTATGCCATGCCAGCCCCACGCTGTGCCAGCCCTGTGTCATGCTATGCCATGCCAGTTCTGTGCTGTGCCAGCCCCATGATGTGCTAACACTGTGCCATGCCATGCCAGACCCTGCCATGCTGGGCTGCACTGAGCTGGACCAAGCCAGACAGACCGTGCCAGTCCCACTCTGTTCCGTGCTGTGCCCGCCTCGTAGCGTGCCAGTCCTGTGCCACGACAGCCGCGTGCCGTGCAGGGCCATGCTGTGCCAGCCCCGTGCCATGCTATGCCATGCCAGTTCAGTGCTGTGATAGCTCCATGCCGTGCCAGCCCCATTCTGTGCTGTGCCAGCCCCATTCTGTGCCGTCCCAGCCCAGTGCCATGCTATGCCATGCCAGTTCAGTGCTGATAGCTCCATGTTGTGCCAGCCCCATTCTGAGCCCTGCCAGCCCCATTCTGAGCCCTGCCAGCCCCATGCCATGCTATGCCATGCAAGTTCGGTGCTGTGATAGCTCCATGCTGTGCCAGCCCCATTCCATGCTGTGCCAGCCCCATTCTGAGCCATGCTAGCCCCATTCTGAGCCCTGCCAGCCCCATGCCATGCTATGCCATGCAAGTTCGGTGCTGTGATAGCTCCATGTTGTGCCAGCCCCATTCTGTGCCGTGCCAGCCCCATTCTGTGCTGTGCCAGCCCCATTCTGTGCCATCCCAGCCCCGTGCCATGCTATGCTATGCCAGTTCGGTGCTGTGATAGCTCCATGCCGTGCCAGCCCCATTCTGAGCCGTGCCAGCCCCATTCCGTGCCAGCCCCATTCTGTGCCGTGCCAGCCCCATTCTGTGCTGTGCCAGCCCCATTCTGTGCCATCCCAGCCCCGTGCCATGCTATGCTATGCCAGTTCGGTGCTGTGATAGCTCCATGCCGTGCCAGCCCCATTCTGAGCCGTGCCAGCCCCATTCCGTGCCAGCCCCATTCCGTACCGTGCCGGCCCCGGTGCCGGTGCTGATGCGCGTCCGGTGACGCGGCGGGGCCGCTGGGCGGCGCCCCGGGCTCACCGGCGGGGCGGACCGGGCGCACCGGGCGGAGCGGGCGCAGCGGGAGGCGGCGGCGGCGGCGGCGCGGCGGGATGGACGAGCCCAGCATCCTGCGGCGCAGGGGTCTCCAGGTGGGCACCGGGCACCGGGCGCGGCGAGCGGGCACCGGCACCGGTGGGCACCGGGGGGGAGGGAGGGAGAGCGGGGAGCGCGGAATCCCGGTGAGCCCGAGGAGAGGGGGTGCCGGGGTCTGCGAGGGGTGGGCGCTGCGGGGGCGCGGGGGGCGGGAGCTGGTGGGTGGGGGGGGTGGATGTTCGGGGCGCGGGTGTTCAAGAGGTGGGTGCTGCGCGAGGGAGAGGCGGGTGCTCCGGGTGGGAGGTGGGCGTTCTGAGTGAGAGGCGGCTGTTCCGGGTGTGGGTGGGCGAGAGGTGGGCGCTGCGGGCGCGAGGTGGGTGCTTGTGGGCCACGGGCGTGCAAGAGGTGGGTGCTGTAAGTGAGCAGCGGGGTGCTCTGGGTGCGCGGGGAGTGGGTACTGCGTGTGCAAGAAGTGGATGCTGCGGGTGAGAGGTGGGTGCTCTGCGTGTGCAAGGAGCGGGTGCTGCGAGCCAGAGATGGGTGCTCCGCGTGGGGGTGCGTGCAAGAAGTGGGTGCCGCGAGTGGGAGTGGGGTGCTCTGAGTGGGGGTGTGTGTGAGGGGTGGGTGCTGTGTGTGAGGGGTGGGTGCTGCGGGGGCAAGAGGTGGGTGCTGTGTGTGACAGGTGGGACAGGAGTAGGCACCCAGTGCCGGCAGCAGGGCAGGGTGTGAGCCCAGCCATGCCACGGAATGTTGGTGGGGGGCACCCAACGGGGTGGGGGTTCCCATGGGAGTACCGTGGTCCCTGCATCCCAGCACATGATGCCAGTTCATGCCAAACCACTGTGTCAGCACCTCTCTGAACAGCTGCCCCCTCCACCGCCCTGTGCTCGTGCTCCCCAGGCTGAGGGACACCCACTCTGCTGCCTCCTGAATCCCTCAGGAATGCCGGGCACCCACTGCCGTGCTCAGATAGGTCATGACCACAGACCCCCCGGCTCACATTGCCGAGTGCTGAGCCGGATTTTCCGGGAGACCTCCCGCCTCCACCCCCATCTGCAGTTGCCGGGGGGCCCGGGCGGAGCTGTCGGGGCGGTTGGAGGATGGCACGGGCGCTGCCTTCATCCGAGCTGGCAGCTCCGCGGGCAGCTGCGCTTCGCTGCACGCTCTGCCTGGGGACAGCCCTGCCCGGGAGCTGCCCGCCCACGGGTGGGGATGGACAGAGCCACGGCTGTGGGCTTTGGGGCTCTTGGCCCTGGGGGTCGCTCCTGGCAGTCCAGGGAAGAGCAGAGCTGTGGGGCCTGTGCTGTGTGCCCCCATCCCCACAGCAGGATGGGTGGGAAGGGGCTCCCAACCAGGGAGCTAATCCTGAACTGCTGAGCAGAAATGCTGTCCCTGATGCCATCCCTAATGCCATCCCTGATGCCATCCTTGATGCTGTCCCCAGTGCTGTCCTCACGGGGATCAGCTGATGGTTAATCCTGGCTTCCCACTGGGACCTGCTGATGGGAGACACACTGTGCTGGATGTGCGTCCACATCCACCAGCTGTGGGTGCTGAGCCTGTGGCACTGCCCCACCGGGGTCCTCAGGGCCATTAGGGATGCTCTGGGTGTCCCTGGGGACACAGCATGGCCAGAGAGCCCCTGGCAGGGATGGGTGTTGGGTGCCACAGATTGCTCTTGCACCTATAGATGGGTGGGGAGGCTGTGCTGTGGGGTGGGGGTGAGCATGGGGGGGACAAGGGTGTCTGTCCTCTGTCCCACTGTCCCATCTGCACACGGCTGAACAGTAAAACCCTCCGTGTGACCCTTCCCTGCCCCTACCCTTGCGTTGGGGGGGGTGGCCGGTGGCACAGCCCCGGGTGTGGGTGGGGATCCGGGCTGGGTGATGGCAGGGCTGGGTGAAGGTGCTCCCGCTCCTGCTCCACACAAGGACCCCACAATCCCTCACCCAGCACAGGCCTGGGGTCACCCAGAGCAGCTGGGTGCACTGGGACACCCACCCCCACCCCGTGTACCCTCTCCCTGCACCCACGCCACCCCGGGGCAGACACGCACCCGTAGGCCCCGGGGCTGCCGAGTCCCTGTGCACCCAGGCATGATGTCACCCGTTGCCATGGCGATGCTGCTGCATCACTGCGTTGCAGAGCGCCCCAATCCCGGGATTTCCACAGGGGCTGCGTGGCGTGGGCAGCAGGATGGGGCATGGGCACCCCAAGGGGGTTTGGGGGGTGTGTGGGTGCTGCTGGGTGTCCCCACATGGGTGGCAGCAGTCCCTGCCCTCAAGGAGGTCCCTGCCCATGCCAGGAATGGGTCTGAGCTGCTCAGGGGTGTGGGACCAGTGGGCACAAGGATAAGGGCAATGATGGGGCATTAAAGAGCACTTGCAGCTGCCACATATCCCAGCACCCCACAGAGAGCCAGGTCACACACTGGCCCATCCACACAGCGTGCTGGTGACATCTGTGACACTCTGGTATGCCCAGTGGCACACAGGTGGTCACCAGGGCAGTGCCAGAGCTGGACAGTGCCTGGCACACCAGGAGGATGGCATGGGCTTGGGTTCCTGCCTGCAGCTGCCCTTTGGCCTGTGGCACCACCTGTGAGCAAACAGCTCTCACAAGAAATATTCCCAGTGGCTGGAAAAATAAACAGTGCCGGCTGCTCCCCGGTCCTGGGATGGGGGGGACGGGGTGGGAGACATGGCACAGCCAGCACCCCTGCTCCAGATGGGTGTGTGGTGCTGCTCCCACTCTCATGCCATCGCTCCTGGGCCTGGCCATGGGGTGAGGACAGTCCCGGGGACACTGGAAGGAGATGTTCCCTTCTGCTGGCCCTGGGAGGGTGATTTGTCACCCTCACCTTGGGCATGGTGAGTGGGGACTGACCCTGCAGTGACAGCCTGGTGTGACAGCAGGGGTGCTGCCACGTGGCTGGCAGGAGCAGGGGTCCAGCATGTGGGCACCCTCCCGATCCCTGGGGCCACGCTCTGACCCCGCTTCTTGCTTTTCTTGTTGCAGAAAGAGCTGAGTCTGCCGCGCCGAGGAAGAGCGTAAGTCCCTGAGCTGGGCCACCTGGGGGTGTGGGGGGGGTGTCATCAGGAGGGACACGCCTGGGGACACAGCACCAGCACTATTGGCAGCAGCAGGGATGGGTGTTGAATGGCACCAGGGCTTGTTGTGCCCAAACCCAAGGTGGCATCATCGTGTTCTCTGATACCCGATTGTGTGTACTGGGGTACGCTGAGGTGTGTTGGGGTGTTCTAATCAGTACTGGAGTGTACTGGGGTGTACTGAGGGGGTTATTGGGGTGTTCTAAGCAGTATTAGGGTGTACTGGGGTATGCTGGGGTGTGGTAGGAGGCTGCTGCAAAGCTGCACCAATTTTTGTGTTGGATTGTGCTGGGGCTGTGCTGGGGATGCACTGGAGAAGCACTGGGGCCGCACTGGGGCCGCGTTAGGGATGCCCTGCAGCCGCACTGGGGCTGTTAGGGCTGCCCTGGGGCTGCACCGGAGCTGTGCAGTGTCTCAGCAGCGGCAGCGCCCCAGCACATCCCGGGAGCGCTCCGGCTCGGGGCCGCTGCCGCACCGGGCGGGCCAGGTCGGGTTCTCGGGAGCCCGGGGGCTGCCGAGCCGTGCCGTGCCGTGCCGAGCCGTGCCGAGCCGTGCCGTGCCGTGCCGAGCCGCGGGGGCGGGCCCGGGCCCGGCGGGCCGAGCAGGGAGCCCCGTCGGGGCCGCCGGTGCCGCCCGCCCGCGGGAGCCGCCCAGCGCGGGGGCAGCCGGTGCTGCGGGAGCGGAGCGGGAGCAAAGCGGGGGCGGCGGCGGCGGGATGAAGTCGCGGCGGGACAGGCTGAAGATCCCCTCGCTGACCTTGGAGTGAGTCGGAGCCGGGGCGGGGCGCGCCGGTGCCGGTACCGGCCCCGGGGGCGGGCGGCGAGGCCCCTCGGCATCCCCGTCCTGCTGCTTCCCCGTCCCAGAGCGTCTCCCAGCCCGGTTCATTCCCATCCCGCTGCATCCCCGCCCGCGGGCCGTAGCTCCCAGCCCTTCTTCCTCCTGCAACCACAGCCAGGGACCCCCAGTGACAGTCCCTGGTGACAGTACCTGGTGGTCTACCCGGTGTCTTTCCCCGCAGCAGCCTTAGACCCCGCAGCGTCCCTCCTATCCCCTGCGTTCCCCCTCCAGCTCTGCCCCACTCCCCTGGCACCCCGCCAGCCCTGGTCCTCTCCGCTCTTGGCCCCTGTCCCCCCCCCGGCCACAGGGGGACCCTCCAGCACCATCCGGCACCCGCTGACGCCGCGCCGGCTCGTCTTGCTTTTCAGTTTGTCTCCGAGCAGCCAGAGCCCGACGCTGCTGAGCCCCTGCAGCCCCTGCAGCCCCTTACTAACCCTGCACCCCTGGAGGTAAGACCCCCCCCCCTTCCCCCAAAGCCTCCCTGGGCACTGCGTCCGCCAGCTCCGGGGAATGGTGGGGGGGAGAGGTGAAGATGGGGGCAGCAAGGTGGGTCCCCCTCTCCAAGGGATGCCCTAGGGGACCCCAGAAGGGTACTGTTTTCTACAGGGCACAGGGATGGTGTGGCTGGGGTCTGTTCCCAGCCCTGCACACCCCAAAAGCAGCCAAACTGTGCTAGTGGGCCTCATTCTGCTACCGACTGATCCATGCTGGGGAGCCCCAGTGGAAATGTCGCGGCAGTAGCTCAAGCACAGATTTTGAGCACCCCAAAAACGGCCCAGGGCAGACAGGGCACTGTGAAGGGAGCAGGGAGGGAGCCTGGGAAACCTCCCCCATCAGCTTTTCTGCTCCGCCGTGGGGAAAGGTGAGGAGGGGGGCTGCTCTGGGGGATGGATTCCCCCCACCCAAAATGCCACAAGCCCCCGTGGGTGCTGCCAGGACCTCGCAGAGTGTGCTAGCTGTGCTCTGCCCCAGGGACAAGGTGCAGAAGGTGTGCTGGCACTGGCAGTCACACCCAGCCCTGTGCCCCGTGGCACCTGCGGCACCTGCCCGGCACCCACGGGTGGCACCGGTGCCTCCATCCATCTGCCAGGGAGAGAGGGATCCAGAGGGGAGCTCTGCTGCTGCTCAGCAACGGGCAGAGCCATTTGCTGCTGGCAGGAAGGCAGGAGGCTGGGTGCTGCCTGTGCTCTGACTGCACAGGGGGGTCCCTGCCTGCTGTGCCCTCCACTAGTCCTGGCTGGCCACCCTTTGCCCCACAGTGAGTGTGGCATGTCGATGCTCAGCTGAGGCCTTGGGGAGAGAGTTTTTGGGATGCCTGTGGTGGGGATGAGATGGGGACAAGGACAGGCAGTCTGGTGGCACCCGTGGGTGCCTCCATGTACTGGTGTCTCGTGGCTGCTGGGCAGGAGGTGAGGGGGGAAAGGCCCTGCCAGGCTCGGTGCTCCCCTTTTGCCGTGCTGAAACCCTGCCCAGCCCAACAGCACCGGGAGTTCTGGCCGTGGCACTGGCCCAGCGAGTGTGGCGATGCCATCCCACACGGCTCGGGAGGGATGTGCCACCATGCAGGGGTTTGTCACAGACATTGAGCAGGGTGGGTGTCACTGGGTCTGTGCTGGGGTTCTCCCCGACTGAAGGTGAAAAGCTGGGGTGGGAGGGAGGTTTGCAGGGCTCTGCCAGGTGGGTGCCCTCCGAGGACGCATCCCGTGGGTGGGCAGGGTGCTCCCAGGAAGCCCCAGGCTTTGGGGCTGCCCCTGCTGACTTGGAGGGAGGTGATGTTTGTGTCCCTCGAAAGCATCGGTGGCGGATGCTGCATCTCCATGGTAACCCTGACCCCATTTTGGGGTGCTGCTCTAAGATCACCCCAAGCCCATTTCAGGATGCTGTCCCACCCCTACGCTAACCCCGACCCCATCCTGGGGAGCTGCCCTTTCTCTATGGTAACCCCTATCCCATTTTTGGGGTGCTGCCCCACCCTGCCCTTATTTTGGGGGTGATGCCCCACCTCCACCACAACCCCAACCCCATTTTTGGGCGCCGCCTCTTTTCAGCCGTAACCCCCCCACCCCCCACCCCCACCCCCACCTTCCGCTCCTTTTGGGGGTGCTCCCCCCATCTCCATGGAAACACCGACCCGGTTTCGGGGCGCTGCCCGGTCTCCATGGTAACCCCGTCGCCGCCGGGCGGGAAGGGGCGGGAGGCGGCGGGAGCCCTGCCCCGCTCCCGGCCCCGCTCCCGGCCCCGCTCCCGGCCCCGCTCCCGGCCCCGCTCCGGGCCCCCGGCTCGGCCCCGCGCGGTCCCGGGGCCGCCGCTCTCGGTTGCCGGTGGAGCCGCTCGGGGCCGGAGGAGCCGGCCGGGGCCGCGATGTCTGACCCGAGCTGCTGGGGAGCCGCCCCGCCCGGGTACCGGGGCCAGCGGGCGGCCGGAGCGCTCCTCCAGCGCTCCAAGAGGTACCGGCGGCCGCCCCCGGCACCGGGGGGAGCGGAGGGGGGGGGAGCGGCATCGGGGTGTTTGGTTTGGGGTTTTTTTTTTCACCGGGGTGTGCACCCGGGAGCTTGAGGTGGGGGGTGGGCGCTGTCGTGCGTGATTTTGGGAGGGCATGTGTCTTTGCGCACGTGGTGGCGGCGTTTGGGGGGTCTTTACAGCACCAGGGCACCCTAGGGGGGGTGGGGGGTTGTTTTGAGGGGGTCTGGGTACACCGAGGGGATGGAGAGGTGTTTAGGTTTGGGGAGGGCTGTGTGGTTTGGGGGGGTGGGGGGTGTCTTAGCACTTGGGGGGCGCGTGGGGTGCGTGGTTTGAGGGGGTCTGTGTGCATCGTGGGGTGCAGCAGGTTGGTTGGTTTGGGGGGGACAACAATGTGCACGGGGGGGATGGGCACTGGATTGTGTGACTGGGGGAGGGGGGCGTGCACCAACATGTGTGGTTTGGGGGGAGGGGGCTTGGCATTGGGGAGGCACGTGTGGCTGGTTTGAGGGGGCAGTGCCTCAGGGGGTGTCTGTGCACTGTGGGGTACACAGGCTTGTGCATGGGCTGTGTATTTTGGGGGGAGGTCTGTGCACAGAGGAGTGCACACCCAGGTGTGTGGGTTTGGGGGGGGCTGTGCATCGTAGGTGCATCATCTTCTTTTGGGATGTGTCTCGTGTGGCACATGGCCTGAGCCAGGGTGAGGGACCCCAGGGTGCCTGGAGGGGTGGGAAGGGGGCCAGAAGGCTGGGAAAGCAAAGGACTCACACCCCCTTTGTCATCGGGGTTGGGGCAGTGATAGGGGGGCTGCATAAATGGGGTGCAAGGGGGGGTCTCCAGCTGCAGTGCCAGGCTTGACCCAGGCTGGCTGGTGGGACATGTCCCCAAGGAGGGGGACAGGAGCACCCACTGAGCCCCCCAGGCACGAGTAGTGGAGGCTGGGACCTCCACCCAGCAGGTTTGGGGGGCTGTGTCTGGCCCAGGCATTAAACCCTCCCAAGGCTTTGTGTGAAGGAGATGTCTAAGACAGCGCGGAGGCAGAGGAGAGAGATTCCCATTGGGAATGTCTCTCAGCGTTCCTGTGAGCTGGCACAAAGCAGCACGGTTGCTTAGCAAATGAATCCACCCCATCCCAACCTTGGGAAGGCTCCTGCTTCACCTGGGCTGTGGGAATTCCTGCTGCTGGCACACAGGGATGGGCGAGAAGGACAGTTAATAATTAGGAAAAGGCATTGGATGGGGTTTTCCAATCAGGGGTGGCTGAGTGGGGCGGGGGGGGGCCTGGGAGAGATGTGTAATTGGAAAGATGATCTAGGCAGTCATCTGTCTCCAGCTGAGCATGATGAGGCTGTAATGCTCATGAAGGGCAGAGGATTTGCTCTTCTTTCGCTGGTTTTCCTAGAATCCACGGTGAGAACCGCTCTGGCCTATTTTACAGTGGGCAGAAAGCATATGATGTTATTTAGTGGGATTAAGAGGTTTGAGGGATCCTAATTTCCTGGGGGTGGGGAGGGGGATGCTGAGAGGGCCGGTGCAGGGCAGGGGAGCTGGTGGTTCCGTGGCTGGTGGGGTTCTCCTTCTCCGTGGATGCTGCTCGTGGCTGTTCACACCCCACACACTGCAGGAGAACTGATCAGCAGATGTAACAGGTACCATTTCCTTCCCACCACCGGGAAAACATGGCACAGGGACATGCAGGGATGCAGACCAGGGCGCTGAGCAGTTCCTTTAGGCTGTTTTCTTGGAGTGGAAAGTAATAAATAAGTCTATACCCAACCTGTTACCCTGTGATTCCCTCTGAGGATTTGGGATTTTGCCCTTGGGAGGTGCCCAGCGTGTTGCTTGGTGCTCCAGGGTGGGTTAGTAAGAGCATCCATGGTGCCAGGCTTTTGGGTGGGGTGGGATGAGGGTGCAAAGCAGCTCCAGGGAGCGATGCTGGGTGCCTGGTGGGGATGGGAGGATATGGTGGGCTCGTGCATGGCCTGTGCCTTTCACCATCCAAACCCTGCTTCCCAGCCTTCCCCATCCCAGCCCATCCCAGCCCCATCCTTGGAAGCAGCCGAGTTCAGCGCTGTCACAATCCACGAGGACAAATGCCATGGAGAAACTTGGGATGCAGCTGCTTGGTTCAGCAGGTTTCAGAGTTAAACACGAAATTTATCCTGCTGGAAAGGGATTTTTTTCCAGGACACAGCGATCCGTGGCACTTCCCCAGATCTGCGGGCACATAAAAGTGCCGTTGGGGGGACATGGAGGAAAAATGTCCACAGGCAGCAAGGGAGGGAGCAGGGAGCAGTGACACGTGCTCCCAGTCACACAGCCAGAGCAGAGCTGCCTGCTCTGCCCTTTGAGACTGTGGCTGCTCCCTTATCACCACCCGGCCCTGCCCTGCAGCTCCCAACACCCTGCACCCTCCTTGTCCCAAACCGGTGGCTTTCTGCCTCGGATTCACCTGCCAGCTGTGCCCCACACCAGACTGGCATCGGGCACATGGTGCTGTGTCATCCTGGGAAGTTTTAGGGGTTGGATCCCGCGGGAGAGGAGAGGGAACTGCAGCCCCTTTGTGCGTGTCCCGATGATGGCACTGCCCGACCTTCGATATTCCTCGATGCTGATTCTGTGTCACCCAACCCCACTTGCTCAGATCCTGGCAGAGCCACTTGCCACTTAGAGACATCAGTGTTGTGCTGTGCAGCCTGATCCTGCTCTTCCCTCAGCTCCAAGGAGGCAGACCCCGGGAAACCCCCCATGGAGTGGGTCACAGCCCCAAGGCTGCTGGAGCTCAAGGAGCATTTGGGCAACGCTCTCAGGCACATGGTGGGATTGCTGGGGCTCTGCAGGGCCAAGAGTTGGACTTGGTGATCCTTGTGGCTCCCTTTCGACTCAGGATATTCTAGGATTCTGTGAAGCTGCCAGATTCTGCTCCATCTCCCGCCTGTGGCCATCCTGGCCGTGCCAGGGCTCGGTGCCGGCGCGGTGTGGGAGATGCCGGTCCCTCCTCACAGGCAGCCTCAGAAACAGGTGACACATTGTTTTGCTCCAGGCTTTGGGGTCACACTGGCTCTCACACACTTCCCACATCCTTTTGAAACGAGTGCTGGATGGCAACAGCAGCGCCACAGCCGAGGCAGCCTCAGCACGAGCAGCGCGGGAGATGCTGACAGCGATTTTCCACTCCATTTTTGGTACCAAATGTGCAATTAAGTGATGGAGGCAGAGAGGGCAGCAGCCCCAGCTCCTGCCTTCGGGGCTTGGCAGCTCCTCTCTGCCCTGGGGCTCACTTCTAGCCCGAGGTTTCCGTGCAGTGAAGGATGGGAACCAGCTGCAGATGATGCATCAGGAGAAGGGGGGTTAAAGTGGCGCAAGATGGTTGCGGAGCCGAGGGTGGAGCGGGCGGAAACAGGAAACATCGGCCTTACTCCGTGTCACCATTACTGGAACTTGCTTCATTAAAGGTTTCTTTTCACTTCCAAAGTGAAACTGAGCACGCAGGAGGGAGCCCCTCATCCCCCTGGGCTGCCCCCACCCCCCTGCAAGACACACAGACACTCATTGTGCACCCCAGTGCCCCTGGCAGGACAGGCAGGGAAGCAACACTGGAGCTGGCAGCTCTGTGCAGCCCTCCTGGTTCCTGAGCCTCTGCCTGTGCCACTGTGGTGGTGGGGCAGGGCTGCTCACACTGCCTTGGTTTCCCATCCAAGGATGTGGGTTGTTGCTGCCCCGGGGGTGGGTGCTGGGCTGTGACTTTGCAGCTGTAGTTGAGGTTCAAGCCTGTGTTAAAGTGAGAAAATGAAAGGCAGAGGGCAGGAGGGTAGGGTTAGATTGGGTATTAGGACAAAAATTCCTAATTCTTAATTCCATCCTGTGAGGGTGGGCAGGCCCTGGCACAGGTTGCCCAGAGAAGCTGTGGCTGCCCCATCTCTGGAAGTGTCCAAGGCCAGGTTGGACAGGGCTTGGAGCAACCTGGGCTAGTGGAAGGTGTCCCTGAATGAGATGAGCTTTAAGGTCTCTTCCATCCCAGACCATTCTGGGATTCTGTGATTCTAGGAAGGGGTGAATGGATGGGATGGAAGGGGAAGGTTTCTGCCTCCCCCCTGCACCTCTCACTCAGCCCAGGTGCTGAGCAGGAGTCTCCAAGCCCTCCAAAGCCACTGCAGCTCCAGGTGAGCTCAGGGCAGTCAGGGGGTGTGTGTCCCAGAGGGACACCCAGACACCCCTCATCCTGGGTGCAGGAGGTGCAGAGGGGGGTGCAGCCAGCAGAGAAGGGTTTTGGGGGCCCCAAACAGCCCCCTTTGTCACTGGCTTGGCCAAGACCTTCAGACTGAGCAGAAGAGTTGAGGGTCCTGGTTTGAGCCCCACTAAAAGCACAGTAGGTGGGGCTGTGCAGGGGGAGCTGCCAGCGGGGAGGTGAGGGGTGCTGGGTGTTGTGTGTGGACTCTGACCACTTGTGTAGAGCTCTGACCATGCCTGGCTGGTGTTGGCTGCTCACTGGTGCCTTGTTCATTCACCTGTTGTGAAACACTGTCCTTCACACCCTGGTTGCTGCATCTGCCATTCCTGTCTGGTTTTGGGATCCGTGGAGAATCCCTTTGCTCAGAGTTCATCCTCTCAGTGTTGTGGGTGTATCTGGCTGTGGTGTGATGTTAAACTGTGTCCTTTAATTAGAAGCATCTCTGTGGGTTCCTGTTCCCAGCCTGTTGAGGAAACTCAGTGTCTTTGCAGCCTGAGGAAGCGGAAATAGAGGAAGGGGAAGGTTGTTCTCGTGCTTGAGCTTCTGCTCCGTGCCGTGGATATCTGCACTTCCTTCTTGTCAGACTGAAAGGGAACTTAAATGAGCCCATCATGTTTTAAATGGGGCAGAAATGTGAGAGTGGGGTGTGACAGGAGTGGAGCTGCAGCTGCCCTGTGGGAATTTTTGAGGCTGAGCCACTCTTACAAGGCAGCTTTTGGGCTCAGGGCTTGGGGAAGGGCTGAAAAGAAAAACAAAATTCCTGCAAGGATTGAAATCCTGTGAGCTGGGAGGGTGGGAGTGGAGGTGAGGGATACAAAGACCCAGTGCTTGTGGATGTGGCCTTTTGGGGACGCTCTGTGGGATGCTGGGATGTGGTACCAGGGTGGGAGTTTCGGAGTGTTTGAGTTGTCGAGGTGCTGGTGCTGCTTTTCACCTGGTGCTGGCACTCGTGGCTTCCTCCTGCTGCCAGGGCAACACAAATGCCTGGAGATCCCACAAAATCTGAAAGGGTCAGGGGCCAACTGTCCCCTCCACTGTGCCATGGGGACTACCAAGTGTAGGGAGGTTTAGAGGAACTGGGGTTGTTTTCCATGCAGTGGAGCGGGTCAGGTTGTGGCCACTCGGCTTTTCCGTCTCTTCCTCCTTTTACATCCCTTTTTTCTATTCCTGCCCTCGGGCTGTTGCCAAGGGGCCGCTGCCTCTGCCCTCCCCAGCCAGCCAAAACCAGAAGTGGGACCTTGATAAGATGGTTCATTGTTAAAAATAACCCTGTTGTCCATCTCCAGCAGCGCTGAGCCTGGGGATGGATCTTCCCTGCAGTGGGAGGTCCATAATCAGTGGGGTGACAGCAGCCCTGTTCCGTGGCGTGGGGCTCCATGTACAAGCAGATCCTTACATCCCTGAGCCCAGACAGCTCTGCTTCCCCAAAATAATTCCCTCTTTTCCTGCTCTAGTTGCAGAAGCAGCAATAGGAAGAGCTTAGTGGTGGGCACCCCCTCTCCGACCCTCTCCCGGCCTCTCTCCCCCCTCTCCGTGCCAACAGGTAAGGGATGTCCCAGTGGGTGGGTTGGGTATCTCCTAAAATCACTCAAATATTTTGGAGGGGTGGTGGAGGAACCTTCTCTTCTGCAGCCTCTTGTTAGAACCAGTGGACTGGCTCCTGGCTGCAGATGCCTTTTCCAGGAGGGAATAGTTTGGGAAGTGATTTACCCTCTCTTCCCCCAGAGGACCAGCGTGTAGCATCACACTGGGGTGGGTTTTGGGGTGACTTTTCCCTGTTTCTCTCTGCAGCTGGGAGCAGCCCCTTGGACAGCCCACGCAACTTCTCTGCCAGCACCTCCATCAACTTCCCCTTCGCTCGCAGGTGAGTTCCCCACCCTATTTGCAGACCAGTAATGTTCACTAATAAATACCACCCACTGGGACTGTTCAGTTCATCTCAAGTGATTTGGTTTCCTTCTGTTTTTGCTTTTTTTTCTGCCTGGTTTCTGGTCTGGTGGTGTTTGCTCTGCCGTGCCTGGTTCCTCCCTCCACCCCAGCCATGCTCCTCGGACTGACAGGTGAGTACCCAGGATGGGCAGGGGCTGCATTTTAGGGAGGTGTCTGCTCCACATCATCACAGACCTTCTTTTTAATGTCTTCAGGGCCAAGCTGGATGGGGCTTGGAGCACCCTGGATTAGTGGTGTCCCTGCCCATTGCAATGGAGTTGGAATTGAATGGTCTTTAAAATCCCTTCCAACCCAAACCAATCTAGGACTCTGGGGTTCTTTGTTGCATCCATGGATGTGAGATTTTGCCCCAGGACTGGGCTGTCTGCAGCTCTGGGAGCAGAAATATCCCTGTTCCTATCACACCATCCCCCAGCTCAGCCCCAGCTCCAAGTGCTCCTTAGGGATGCTCAGCAGATGGCCCTGGATGGATGCTCATCCAGGCCCCTGCAGAGGCACATCTTGCTGCATCCCCTCTCCAGCCCACACTGCTCCAGATGCAGCCACCAAAACCCCCTTGAAGCAGTTAATTAATTGCACACATGGAGGCTGATTTGAACCCATCGATCGCCACATGGAAAAACGCTGGAGGCTCATGGATTGTTTGCACAACTTGGAACAGAGCGGAAAGCCAGACAGCAGGCGGGGTCAGGAGTTTGGGAAGGCCGTCAGTGAGGGGATTGAGGTGGTGTGGGAGCCAGATCCAGCACCCTGCCAGCTCCTGGAGTCCTTGACCCCCCACGGGAAGCAGCAGTGGGAGGTGAAGGGCCTCGACTTGACCTGGATGTTCCCCATCCTTCAGAAACATATCCAAGAGGAAGCACTCGCCTACGTATGAGCGGTTGCCTTCCTGTTTATAACCAGGCTCTGCTCCGTGGCGCCTCTTGTCTCGGGATGAATCTTTGGGAATCCCGGGTTCTCATCAGGAAAACTCCCAGTGGGCTGAATTTTGCTCTAATTAAAAATCAGATGCTGGCAGGGTTCTGGGTTTGGTTTTTTTTTACCTATCTGAAGTGGATTTGAGTGAGCCCCTTCACAGGGACCCTGCTCACTGTCACTGTGCTCACAGACACCGGTGTGCCAGGCTTGCAGAACAGCCCCCCTCACCTGCAAACCCCTTTATTGCTCAAACCTGAATCCTCTTCTCATCTTTTTGCTCTGATGTTACTGATTTGCATTTAGGTGTTGGTTTTTGCCCTGTTATGTGATTGTCACGTTTGCACTCGCAGGGCTGATGGCAGAAGGTGGTCACTGGCTTCGTTACCCTCCTCTGGCTATGGGACCAACACCCCCAGCTCCACGGTCTCGGTAACATTTGCTTTCTCGAGGCAGTAGATGATAAGAACCCAAAACCCCCTGATTTTTGGTGAAATGCCTCCCGAGGGCCCTGTGGTGCCAGTTCCTAGAGGACCGTGTGCTTTAACTGCATCGTGCTTCCCAAATGAGCTTTTAAAAAAAGCTTGGCTAAGGGCTCACAGCATCCCTGGGGGTCACAGTGTCCCTGGGGGTTAAAGCATGCCTGGGAATTATGGAATCCCTTGGCTTTACAGCATCCCTGAGTTACAGCATCCCTGAGGTTCCAGCGTCCCTCGGGTTACAGTATCCCTGGGAGTTAAAGTACCCTCTGGGGTTGCAGCATCCCTGGGAGTTACAGTGTCCTTGGATTACAACATTCCTGGGATTAGAGCATCCCTGGGAGTTACAGTGTCCTTGGATTACAACATTCCTGGGATTAGAGCATCCCTGGGAGTTACAGTGTCCTTGGATGGCAACATTCCTGGGATTAGAGCATCCCTGGGAGTTACAGTGTCCTTGGATGGCAACATTCCTGGGATTAGAGCATCCCTGGGAGTTACAGTGTCCTTGGATTACAACATTTCTGGGATTAGAGCATCCCTGGGAGTTACAGTGTCCTTGGATTACAACATTCTTGGGATTAGAGCATCCCTGGGAGTTACAGTGTCCTTGGATGGCAACATTCCTGGGATTAGAGCATCCCTGGGTGTCACGGGTCCAGGGTGCACTGGACACATCCTGACCATGGAGGGGAATGACCAGGGAGGAGCTGCCTGTGGTGCTGCAGGTACAGGGGATGGGGCTCAGTGGAGCCACATTGGAGTGTGGGAATTGGGGTGGGATTGAGCAGTGCAGGCTTTCCTAAGCTTGCCTTCTCCACACTTCACATTCCCGAGCACAGACCACGCTGCCCATCAGTACTTCCAGGAATAACTTCCCCGTGAGCTTTCTCATTCCAAACCCAAACCCCACCGGCCAGCGTGGAACCACGCCCTGATCTCCTGCACCTCTCTCTTCCCAGTCATCTTCATCCTCCCAGGAGCGCCTGCACCAGCTGCCGTACCAGCCCACCCCCGACGAGCTGCATTTCCTTTCTAAGCATTTCCGCAGTTCGGAAAGCGTCACGGACGAGGAGGGCCGGCACTCGCCCTGCCTGCGCCCACGATCCAGGAGCCTCAGGTACAGCACCCAGGGCACATCCAGCACGTCCTCTGGGCTGTTCCTGGCGTGCCCCTGGTCCTGCTAAGCCTGTCCTGAGGTGTTGACCCCCACACGGGTTTTCCCTTTGCAAGGGAAGTGGAGAAACTGCGGGGTGAGGTTGTGGGGGGGTCCCATGCCTGGAAATATTCAAGGTCAGGTTGGACGGGGCTCTGAGCAACCTGGTCTAGTGGAAGGTGTCCCTGCCCATGACAGGGTTGGATTAGATGAGCTTTAAAGGTCCCTTCCAACCCAAACTGTTCCGTGATCCTTGGGGTTACAGCATCCCTGGGGGTTAAAGCATCCCTGGGGGTTCCAGCATCCCTGGGGGACACTCCGTGGGCATCAAGGTCTGATTCTCAGCATCTTCTTGGCTGCTGGGACATGGCATTGCTCTCCTGGCAGCAGACAGCACCCGAGAGGGAGGTTTCCTGGGGCTGAAGCTGGAGAAAGTGGGATTTGTTCCAAAATAGTTGGTTTGCAGCCTCTTGCTCAGTTGTCTGAACGGTTCTGGTGGCGAGGAGGGGACCGCCAAGCACAAGCCCAAGTGGTGGATGTCCTTGCAGTCCTGACCTGCTGGTAAAAGGTTGAAAATTCAATTTCTGGGCATCAGGAAACATCACCTTTGTTTGCTGGGGCTGGCCTTTGCCTCTGCAAAAAAAAAAACAAACCCAAGGAGTGCAGGTGAATGGGCATTTGTGGGCTGGAGAGAGGAAAATTTGGAGAGAGTATCAAGCCAGTGGCTATAGCATGGTGTGACCTGACCCTACGGGCCTGCTGAGCTCCACACTGCTTCTCCAAGACCTGCACAGTGAGCCACCCACATTTCCACTTGTCCAGCACCAGAATGTTGTGCTTTTTGCAGGGGATGTTTTGGTTAAATCCTCTTTTCCCTGTGAAAAAAAACCCTGGCCTTCTTTGCACCAGAGGCAGAGCTGCAGTCCTGTGTGTTGCCAGCTGAAATTCCATTAAAATCAGATTAATTATCTGCCAGGGTTTTGGAGGTGGCGAGGTTTTCACCAAGGACATGCCAGCTCTTGGTTGGCACAGCAAAGGCTGGGCTGGGGTTGGGCTGGGGCTGGCAGTGAGCGGCCTGGGTCTGGTTCTAATCCCCACATTTATTATTTTATAGTGGTTAATGAGTTGCTGGCAGTTCCTGCTGCTTGCTTTGCATCCTGGGATCACCAGGAAGGGGGTTGGGAGTGGCAGTGTTAGGTGAGGGTAGGAGAAAAGCCACAGTTAATGAAGGTTCCTGTGTCCACCACAGGGTTTGGTTGGTTGTTTTTGTTTTTGCTGGTGAGCTGGAAAAAGGGCAACGATGGCAAGAAATTGTGGGATCTGGGGGAAGGAAAGGATGAGCTTGTTCTTTAAAACCAAGTGGAAAAATCCAGCCTTTCAGCTCTGGATTTTCAAGTGGCTTGTGTTTGGAGACCTGGGTTTGCAGGAGGTTGACCTTCTAATGGACCACATCCCAGGGATTCCAGATCTATGTGCAGCGGGAGAGATGCTGCTGGAAATGCTGGTCCAAGGCTGATGGCTCTGCTGGGATGAGCTTTAATCACCACCTGGAATCAAGAGTTAGGAGGAGGGAACAAACTGCTCTCCAGGGGTAGTAGTAGCTGTTTGCATAGATGGAAATGACCTGAACCTCACAACACAACTGGTTTCCTCCCTCTGCAGCCCTGGACGGACGAGTGGAACGTTTGATAATGAGGTTGTGATGATGAACCATGTCTACAAGGAGAGGTTCCCTAAGGTAAATGCCAGTTGTTCTCCAGAACAACTTCTCCTCTGTGCTGGAGTATGGAATGCATGGGTAGATACTGGGAGGCTGTTGAGAACACTGGAGACAGAATGAGTTGGGGATGCAGGGACCTGTGGGACCTCATCACACAGGCAGGAAGAGGCCTCTGGAGACTTTGGGGGAGTGTGCTGGAAGCTGGGTCCCAGGTGAAGCCATGATGTGCTTGTGGATATTGGAGCTGCAGGAAGTGGTAGGACGAGATCCTGGCTGGCCAAAAGCAGCACAAGAGGTAGCAGGATCAGATCTTGGTTGGCCAAACCCAATGCAGGAGGTGGTAGGATCAGATCCTGGTTGGCCAAACTAAATACAGGAGGTGGTAGGATGAGATCCTGGCTGGCCAAACTCAGTGCAGGAGGTGGTAGGATGAGATCCCAGCTGGCCAAACCCAGTGCATGGCGTGGCTCCCTGTGTTCCCAGGCATCACCATCCGTTCCTTGCAGGCCACGGCCCAGATGGAAGAGCGTCTGCAGGACACCATCACCAACTTCTCCTCGAGCAGCACTCTGCCCCTGGCAGATGGGGTGCTGGGCTTCATCCACCACCAGATCATCGAGCTGGCCCGTGACTGCCTGGCCAAGTCCCAGGGAGCTCTCATCACCTCCCGCTACTTCATGGAGCTGCAGGAGAAACTCGAGAAGATGCTGCGAGACGTGAGTATGGGGCAGTTCCCTGCCTTGTGCCCCCCTCCTGAGGCCACCAATACACCCCTGGCTTCTGTCCCCTCTCTGGCAGGCTCAGGAGCGTTCGGAGAGCGAGGAGGTGAAGTTCATCGACCAGCTGGTGAGGAAGCTGCTGATCATCATCTCCCGCCCTGCTCGACTGCTGGAGTGCCTGGTGAGACATGAATGAGTCTTGTCTTTCATGGTCTGGAGAGGAGGCAAAGCCTCCAGGGTGCCCCATCCCTGGAAGGGTCCAAGGCCAGGTTGGACAGGGCTTGGAGCAACCTGTTCTAGTGGAAAGCTTTAAGGTCTCCTCCTCATTCTTTGGTTTTCAGGTTTGGTGTTTTTTTTTTTGGTTGATGTGCTGAATTTCTAAAGCACTCACATTTGTGCTGTGGTTCCTGCAGCTGGATGAAGGGGTCATGATGCAGAGTGCTGTTGATGTGCTCTCCTTTGTTTTCCCTCCAACTCACGGAGCTACATTGTTTTTCCATCGCACATGGGGAATGATGCATCCAGGGGGAACGACACATCCAGGGTCTATCCCCAATTACAGGTGTCACCTGCAAGGCCTAGAGAAAAGTTTTAACCTTGCAAAATCTCTCTCCTCAACTGTGCTTGGTTTTGCCCACGCAGGAGTTTGACCCAGAGGAGTTTTACCATCTCCTGGAAGCCGCAGAAGGACACGCCAAAGTCGGCCAGGGAATAAAGACTGATATCCCCCGCTACATCATTAGCCAACTGGGGCTCGTCAAGGATCCACTGGAGGGTAGGGAAACACTTGGGCTGGTGGCCCTGAGGTCTGCAGAGAGCTGCAGCCTCCCAGTTTGACCACTGAACAGGCACTGGGAGGTGGCAGCGGGACCTGGAAGGCTGAGCTGGTGTCATGGCAGGGGGGTCACAGCAGGACCAGGATGATGTCCAACTCCTCCTGGCCAGCCCCACATCCCTTATTATTGCTTCCAACACGTTCAGCAAAGCAGATTAAGCTCAAAAACACTTAATCCATGGCCCTGGGGGGGGAACCATAATCCCTGGAGAACGCAGGAATGACTATCAAAAAAAAAAAAAAAAAAAAGAATTATATAAATGTTTAACCTCGTGTTGAACCTCTTAACGTCATGACCTGGATTTCTCCATACAATGGCTCGGGCAGAGCATGTGGCTAAATCCCTGCAGGACCTCTGAGTTTGGAGGGGGAGTGGCTGGGGAGGGGGTAATTTTGTTGGGAGTCTTGAGCATGAAGAAAATGAGACCCATCCCTGTCACCTGCAGAAATGGGCCAGCTGGATCACTTTGACAGCGGGAACACCATCACTCCAGAGAACGATGATGCCTGTGAGGTGAGCACGGTCCAACATCTGTGTCCCCACCTGTGCCTTCAGCTCCCTTCTGCCTCACCCCACATCAGAGCTCCTTGCAGCAGCTCCTCTGCTGGCCTAGACTGGGAGATGTTAATTTGGGTGGTCCCCGAGGGTGACTGATGGATTAAAGGGTAATATCTCACAGTCCTTCATGTGGCTTCTTGGGTGGACAGAGCTCTTGATCTGGTTTGGGGTTTGTGGCTGGAGAGGGCTCTGGCAGCAAGAAGCACTTGGAGGTGATACATGGTGGTGCTGGGTGAATTCCTGCCTGCAATCACAGCTCCAGAACACTGGGAAATATTAAAAACCTTCTATGCCTTCTCCAGAGCCAGCCTTCAGTCACTGTTCCACGGAGGAAACCCTGCGAGGGGGATTTTGAGACCATCAAGCTGATCAGCAACGGGGCTTATGGGTGAGCTGGGAAGTTCCCTATCACTTGTCTCCACCCACAAACCACTCCAAAGTCCTCCCTGTCCGAGCCCTGTGGTCTGTGTGATCAGTCCTGGTGGCTGGGGGATGGCTTTTGAGGTGCAGCCGTTTCGCTGTCTCCAGGGCTGTGTACCTGGTGAGGCACAGGGAGACACGGCAGCGCTTCGCCTTGAAGAAGATCAACAAGCAGAACCTTATCCTGAGGAACCAGATCCAGCAGGTGTTCGTGGAGAGGGACATCCTCACCTTTGCAGAGAACCCCTTCGTGGTCAGCATGTTCTGCTCGTTCGAGACGAAGCGACACCTCTGCATGGTGATGGAGTACGTGGAAGGTGAGAGCGGTGCAGTGAGGAGGGGAGGATGCCAATGTCTGAGCATGGAGGACACCACCCGGGCACCTCTTGCCCTGCTTTGCTGCAGGGAGCAGAGGGAAGCACCAGGAGATGCTTTTGTGACCCTGAGTCTCACCTTGATGAGGGTGGTGGCACCTCGGAGAGTGTTTGTGCTCCGTGCCTGAGGAGGGATGTGAGGGTCTGGCTGGGAGCCTGCTGGGCCTGCCGACCTTCCTGCCTTCTCTGAGCCCCCCCTGTGCCCACAGGGGGGGATTGTGCCACGTTGCTGAAGAACATGGGCCCACTGCCTGTCGACATGGCCAAGATGTACTTTGCCGAGACCGTCCTTGCGCTGGAGTATCTGCACAACTACGGCATCGTCCACCGGGACCTCAAACCTGACAAGTGAGGACGTGGGCCAGGTCTGAGCAAGGGTGGGGTCGGGTTTGGGTGGGCAAGGGAAAGCCCAGAGGATAGGGTAGAATGAGGTAATGGATTTTGGTGCCCAAAGTCCTGGTTCCGTGCTGTTGCCCCAGGACCAGAGGTCCTGGAGTGCAGCTGGACATTCCCGGGTCTCCCCAGAAGCAAACAGCAGCGTTGTGGGGTGTCTGTCTTCTCCTGCAGTTTGCTCATCACCTCCATGGGCCACATAAAGCTGACGGACTTTGGTCTGTCAAAGATCGGCCTGATGAACATGACCACGAACCTCTACGAGGGACACATGGAGAAGGACACTCGGGAGTTCATGGACAAGCAGGTACGAGCTCCTCCTCCCCTTGGCTGACCTGCCATCACCGGGATGGCCTCACAACTCCTTGCAAAGGCCCACGCAGGGGTGTCAGGCGCTGCTCCCCACGCAGGTGTGTGGCACCCCGGAGTACATTGCCCCCGAAGTCATCCTCATCCAGGGCTACGGGAAGCCGGTGGACTGGTGGGCCATGGGCATCATCCTCTACGAGTTCCTGGTGGGCTGCGTGCCCTTCTTTGGAGACACCCCCGAGGAGCTCTTCGGCCAGGTTATCAGTGGTGAGCCTCAGTTTGCCCCTTGGTTTGCTCTGCCAGCAGCTGTGGCTTGTCCTTAACACGTGGGGGGCTTCATTCCTCCATGACATACTTGTGTGAACCACGAGGGGGTTCCTCAAGTTCTGATTTCCCACTTTGGGAGGGCGCTTTACCTGCTGTGGTTCCTGGGGGACTTTCCTGTTGCCCAGGAGTGTCCAAACCCTTCCAGCCACTCCAAACTCCCTCTTGTTTTTCCTCACAGATGAAATTATGTGGCCAGAAGGGGACGAGGCTCTTCCTGCAGACGCCCAGGACCTGATCACACGGTTGCTGAGACAGTGTCCCCTCGAGCGCTTGGGCACCGGTACGTGTGGCAGCCCCCCGTGTAGCACTCAGGGGGGTGACCTGGCCCCCCAGTTCTGATCAATCTCGGGTGATGTTGAATCCAAAGTGTGTCCTGCCACGCTGAGGGTGCTCACAGGAGGTCTCCTGCTCAGGGTTCACCTCAGGAGGGCTGCACAGGGCTCCAGTCCACCCTTCTTAAGCCATTTGCTCTGCGTGGAGGAGAGGCTGTGCCACCTGGAATGGGAGCGGGAGCATCCCGGATTCCTGCCCTGTCCCCCTGATGTAGGTTTCTCTGCCTGGCAGGAGGTGCACATGAGGTGAAGCACCACTCCTTCTTCCTCCATCTGGACTGGAACGGGCTGCTGCGGCAGAAGGCTGAGTTCATTCCCCAGCTGGAGTCAGAGGACGACACCAGCTACTTTGACAGTGAGGCCAAATCCATCCTCTTCCCCCCTCTGCCAATCCATTATTCCAGCTGCACTTTGGATGCTCCCATGGGAGATGAGAATCTCCTGGGTGAAGCCGGTCCCTTTGCAACCAAAGCCACAGAACAGATGGAATCCTCTTTCCAGGCTGCTCACCCTTACCAACCTTCTCCCCCCAAAACTCCCCTGGGATTTGGGACTGGGCTTGGGCTGTTACCCCACAGAGGGAGGTCCCACCTGGAGGGATGTAGGTGTTGCAGGCAGGGTGACAGCCCTGCCCACTCTGGCTCTTGCTTCCAGCTCGTTCCGAGAGGTATCACCACTTGGATTCGGAAGATGAGGAAACCAACGACGAGGAGTCATCGGTGGAGATTGGGCAGTTCTCCTCCTGCTCCCACCGCTTCAGCAAGGTGCTCCAGTCCACCCTCCCTCATCCAAAACGCTTTGGCACTGCAGCCAGCGGCGACTGTGCCGAGCATCAGTGTTTTGGCTGGCCCTGGATCGCCGGGATTCCCAGATTTCTGCTCCTTGCTGACAGCTCCTCTCCTTCTCAGGTGTACAGCAGCTCAGAATTCCTGGCGGTCAACTCCAACCTCAGCCTCTCGTCCTCCGACCGGAGTCACAGCGATGAGAAGGAGGAGCGATGGGACAGGCACTCGGGAGATGAGGACAAGAGCAGGCCAGCAGGCACTGAGCCCCGGTGCGTGGTGAGGTGGGGGGGATGGTGTGGGCTGGTGCAGGCTTCTCCTGGTGCTGAGGATTTGTGCCAACACTGAGGGCTTTGTGCTGGCACCGCGGATTTGTGCTGGCACCGCGGATTTGTGCTGATGCTTGGGGATTTGTGCTGATGCCAAGGGTTTGTGCCAGGACTGAGGCTGTGCAGAGGGGTCACTGGGAAGTGTCCTGGGGTGCTGAGGATCTTGGTGCCATCCCTCTCCACCCATCATTGGTAGTCCTGAGCCCTCCCACTCTTGCCACTCAGGCTCCGCTCGTGGACGTCCTGCAGCTCCACGCCGTACACCTCCCGGCACGAGCGGAGCCGCAGCCCCACCGTGCTGCCCAGCACCCTCAGCCTGGACACTATGCCCAAATTTGCCTTCTCCTCGGAGGATGAGAGCCCCTGTGTGGCATCCACCAAGCCAGAGAGACCCAAGTTTGTGGTGGGAGATCCCGAGGTGGGCACCGGTGGTGCGGTGAAGCAGTCGGCGTTATCCGGTGCGTAGGCTGCGGGCACCGGCGTGGGGTGCTGCAGGGCCACCCGGGATTCTGCATGGCAAGGGGTGGCTTTTCCACATCCCCAAACTCTCCCTCCTCCCCTCTGTGCAGCTGATCTCGCCAACCTCAACCGCATCCGCCTCCGGAGCAACAGCACCGGCACCAAAAACTCGACTCCCCGGAGCCTGGAGCCCAGTGGGGGCCGTCGGCTGAGCACCCAGAAGGATGTGCCGGACAGGCAAAGGGCCTCGCTGGGCAGCCGTGTCCCCAAATCCGCCTCCGTCTCAGCCCTGTCCCTCATCATCACCTCAGGTCCGTGTGCTCCCTGGTTTATCCTGGATGGTGGCTCTTGCATGGTTTTCCCGGGCTGAGCTGGCTTCTCCCGCTTGCAGATGACTTCGGTGGTGGCGCCCTGATGAGCCCCATCTCCCCTCACTCCCTCTCATCCAACCCCTCTTCCCGTGACTCCTCCCCGAGCCGGGACTCATCCCTCGCCATCGCCAGCCTGCGGCCGCCCATCATCATCCACAGCTCGGGGAAGAAGTACGGCTTCACCCTGCGGGCCATCCGCGTCTACATGGGCGACAGCGACGTCTACACCGTGCACCACATGGTCTGGGTACGTGTGGGGAGGCACTGGCGCTGCCAGGCGGGGCATCTCCCACTGGGAAAACCCCAGGGGGAAACTTGCTTCCGAATGAAATCCCGATCTTCTGCTGGCAGAGCGTGGAAGAGGGGAGCCCCGCGCAGGAGGCAGGGCTGAGGGCGGGCGATCTCATCACACACGTGAACGGAGAGTCCGTGCTGGGTTTGGTTCACCGGGATGTTGTGGAGCTGCTGCTCAAGGTGGGTGTCCAGAGCTGCTGCTCTGCTCTCCTGGAACCGGGGATAACAATTCAGCAGCTCCCTGGCGTCACCTCTGCCAGCTGGATCTGGTGGCAGGAGCTGGTTTGGATCCACTCCTACAGTGATTTGTTTTCCACCCCTCAGAGCGGGAATAAAGTGGCCCTGCGCACCACGGCCCTGGAGAACACCTCCATCAAAATCGGCCCTGCCAGGAAAAACAGCTCCAAGACGAGGATGGCGAGGAGGAGTAAGAAGAGCAGGAAAAGGGATGGCCAGGACAGGTGGGTAGAGCTGGGCTGGGATAAAGTGGATAAAAAATTTGACCTGGTGTGTGCCATACCATGGGGATGCTCTGGACATGCCACACTGAGGTGTCCAGTGGGATCTGGTCCTGCCAGCTCTGGGTTGAATGCTCTGGATCTGCCATACTCGGGTGTCCACAAGTTCTGGTCCTGCTGGCACCAGGTTGGCAGACTTGGAGCCGCCAGCTTTAAGGAGAAGCCAAGATAATTCTTGTCCCCTGCAGCAGGAGAAAATCCCTCTTCAAGAAGATCTCCAAGCAGTCGTCGGTCCTGCACACCAGCCGCAGCTTCTCCTCCGGCCTCCACCACTCTCTGTCCTCCAGCGAGAGCCTCCCGGAGTCCCCCACGCACAGCCTGTCCCCAGGTCCCACGACACCCTGCCGGAGCCCTGCTCCCGACCTGCCCTCAGGTACCCTGACCGCGGCGAGGGGGGGATGTCGGTGGCAAGGGGCAGGGTGGGGTGCCGTGTGTCCCTCAGGGATGCTGTGTGTCTCTCAGGGATGCTGTGTGTCTCTCAGGGATGCTGTGTGTCCCTCAGGGATGCCGTGTGTCCCTCAGGGATGCCGTGTGTCCCTCAGGGATGCTGTGTGTCCCTCCCTACAGCGCCCCGTTGTTTCTCTTTGTGTGGCAGACGCTGTGTCCCCGCAGAGCACCTCTCCCTCCTCCAGCACCCCGACATCGCCTGCTGGCCACGTGCGCCCCAGCTCCCTGCACGGGCTGGCCCCCAAACTGGGCGGGCAGCGCTACAAAGTGGGACGCCGCAAATCCACCAGCAGCATCCCCCCCTCGCCCCTCGCCTGCACCCCTTCCTCCTCCCAGCGCCCGCCTTCCCCACAGCGCTCCCCCTCTCCGCTCCCCGGGTTCCCCAAAACCCCCCACTCCTTCCAGGGCAAGACCCTGTCGCCCCCCACCATCGTCCGGCAGAGCTCCCGGCCCCGCAGCGCCGACTGCCCCCGCTCCCCCCTCCTCAAGCGCGTCCAGTCGGCCGAGAAGATCGTCACCATCCTGGCCGAGAAGAAAAGCTGCGGCGGCCGCAAGCTGGGGCTGGAGATGTCCCCGATGGACGCGGAGGCCATCGGGGAGGGAGAAGCGCTGCCCTACCCAGGGGAGCACGGTTACCACCCCGCCAGCTCCCGGCTCGGGGAGAGGCACGACCGGGACCAGGAGATGGTGGTCATGCGGCGCCTGAACCTCTCCGAGCGCAGGGACTCCTTCAAGAAGCAAGAGGCGGTCCAAGAAGTGAGTTTTGACGAGCAGGAGACGGTGCCGGGAGGCGAAGACAGCGGGAAGAGCGAAGATGGGCCGGGCACGACCCCGCAGGGCGCGGAGCCGCAGCCGAGGCTGAAGCCCAGCCCGGTGCCGCAGATCGCGGTGCAGGGCTCCGAGAGCGACGAGCAGGAGCCGGCGGTGCCCGAGTGGGAATGCCAGGGCTCCTACCCCATCGGCAGCGCCGAGCAGCCGGACGGCAGCATCCCCCTGCCGTGGTGGAACGGGTGTGAGCACCGGGACCGTGGCTTCCAGCAGCGCCGGAACTCTGGGGAGGGATCAATGGCCCACCGGGAAGCGCCGGCACGGGGCCAGGAGCTGCCGGGGGCTCATCTCCCCGCTCCCCGGCGTGGCACATGGAGCGGGGCCAAGCACACATGAGCCCCACGCTGGCACCAGGGGTGGTTCAGGCTCCCTGGGGCACCCCAACCACGTCCCCGAAAACTCCGTCCCACACAGCATATCCATGAGAGAAACGTCCCCGGAGCCACTCTGGACCTTGGCGCTGGCTGGGCCCTTTCGCCCCCCTGTGAAGGCTTTTTGTACTCCCCGAGAGATGCTCATATTTTTATAGAGACGCAGGAGCTTTTCCCGGCGGCGGCCCCACCCTCTGTGTACAGAAAGGACTCGATGCAAATATTCCTTAATTAATTTATTACTTTTTATAAGCTAAACGGGCAGTGCAGGGCCGTCACAGGGTCCAACCCAGCTCTGGGAGTCCCAGCCTTTTCCGTGTGTCTCCCAGCTTCCAGATGGATGGCACACTGTTTTCTAACACTGCAAAGACCCCACTCGCTTTTCCCTACTTTCTAACTTCAGTTTTAGCTGGAAATGCCCCAAATGTCCTAAGAAACACAAATTCTAACATTTAAAATTAAAACAAAACCCCAAACTTACAGCAACATCCCCCAAACGCTGGCGCTCCGGGCTGGGATGCAGAGGGGGGATTTTATTTGCATATGGATCAGAAGATGATGAACATATGGGTCATTTCATAAGTGTATAGTGGATGTAAAGGGTTTGATTATTTTATTGGAGCCTTTTGGAGCCACCAGGCTCCATTGGGCCTTCCAGGGGGAGAAAAAGAGAGACATCACCACAGGGTCAGCAACTGGATGTGAATATTAATGGGATTTTTAGGGTCAGATTTTGCTCTTTCTCTGCCCCCAAATCCTGTGGTGTTGGTCGGTCAGTGCATAGACACCCATAAAATCCCAAATTCTCCTTGTTTTTTAAAACAAATCCACCCCAACCCAGTGAGCACCTGCAATTTGGGAATTTTACCCCCTTGTTCCCCCCTCCCCGTGTTGTTCTATTCAACAAACTACAGCTCAGCCCAGCATTTCCCCTCCCCTATTTCTACCATTTTCTAGGATATAAACGTTCCCATTTGTTAATGCATGTTCCGGCTTTCCCCCCCACCAGGCACCACCGTGGCCCTGGTGGGTTTTTGGGCTGTGTGTTGGGGTTATTTTGTGCACGTGTGGTTCGTACCAGGCTCCGTATCCCGCTTCTCCCGTTAAACTGGTGCCGTTAAACTCCCCCCAAAAAAACGAGCCGCCAGAGCTGCTCCGTGTTTCCTTTGCTTCTTTCCTCCACTGTCTGTGTGAAGGTCTCGGGAAGGCAGCGGGGTTTTGGGGACGCACCAGGCACCCCCTGCCAACGGGAAGGGGGGTGTGTGTGTGGGGATTTGGCTGTGCACCGAAAGGAATTTTTGATGGAAAATGTCTGAAAAGCCAAGGGGGAACCGTGTCTTCCTGCCCAGTGCCCGGCTCTGTTCGTACCTTCCGCAAGTTTTATGTTGGATTAAAATCGTCCCTGGCGCTGAGTGTGGTGTGGAGAGCCGGGGGTGGGATGGGCAGTGCTGGCACTGGAGCGTGGCTGGGCAGGGAGTGCCCGTTCCGGGGGGTGGTGACCCACGCTCAGTGCGGTGCCCCGTGCTTGGCGCCAAGCTCTGTCCCCAGGTCTGTGCCCGGTGCCCGGTGTAGTGCCCGGTGCCGTGCCCCGTGCCCCACGCCCGTGCCCGTGTCCCATGCTCGGTGCCCAGAGCAGTCCCGGTGCTTTGCGCTGTGCCCCATTCCCAGTGTAATCCCAGTGCCCGGCACAATCCCGGTGCCGTGCCCCATGAGCAGTGCCCGGGGCTTTGCCCCATGACCCGGTACAGTCCCGGTGCCATCCCCAAAGCAATTCCAGTGCTATCCCAGTGGTATCCCAGTCCAGTCCTGGTGTAATCCCAGTGCTATCCCAGTACAATCCTGATGCTATCCCACTGCCATCCTGGTCCGATCCCAGTATAATCCTGGTGCTATACCAGTGCTACACCAGTGCTATCCCAGTCCAATCCCGGTGTCATCCCAGTCCAATCCCGGTTCTATCCCAGTGCCCGGTGCAGTCCCGCTGCAATCCCGATGCCCGGTGCTATCCCGGTGTTATCTCGGTTCTATCCCGGTGTTATCCCTGTTTTATCCCGGTGTTATCCCTGTTTTATCCCGGTGCTATCCCCGTTCTATCCCGGTGCGGTGCTCTACCCGCTGTCCCGTTCCGCCGCCAGGGGGCGCCGCCGCGCACTCCCTTCGGCTCTTTCCGGAGCGGCGCGTGCGCGGGGAGGGGCCCCGGCGGCGGGCGAGGGGCGGAAAGGGGCGGGGCCTTCCCTTCGGGCCGTTCCGTGCTCGCTCGGCTGTTTCCGGGGTGTGTTCGGGCCGTTCCGTCTCCGCTCGGCTGTTTCCGGGGCGGGTTCGGGCCGTTCCGGCGGCGCTCGGGCCTGTCCCAGGCTGGGCCGGGCCGGAGGCGGCAGAGCGGGGCTGGAGCTGGGCGGCGGCGGATGGGGCCGGCGGAGAGGTGAGAACGGGGCCGGAACGGGGGATCGGGACAGGGGAGATCGGGCTGAGGGGCCGGAATCGGAGCCGGGGACGGCGCCTGCTCCCTTCCCCCCTCACCGTGAGGCGCCCCCGGGGCCTGGCGGGGACCCCCGGGATGGGCCCCGGGCCGGGGCTCTGTCCGTGCTGGCGCGGCCTCGGGGATGTGCCCGGACATGCGGGAGGTGCCAGATCGCCGTGTCCCGCTGCCAGGGCAGGGATACCCCAGGGCCGGGACACCCCTGAGCCTGTCCCTGCCCCCTGCCCGCTCCGGGGCTGTGTCCCCCGACCCGCCTCGGTCTGTCCCTGTCCCCTCCCCGTGCAGGGGCTGTGCCCCCACTGATCCCCCCCTCCAGGCTGTCCTTTGCCCCTCCCCGTGCAGGGGCTGTGCCCCCCCTGATCCCCCCCTCCAGGCTGTCCCTGCCCCCTCCCCGTGCAGGGGCTGTGCCCCCACTGATCCCCCTCTCCAGGCTGTCTTTTTACCCTCCCCGTGAAGGGGCTGTTCCCCCCCCCCCCCCAGTTTCCCCGGGCTGTCTCCATCCCCGCAGTGCCATCACGGGTTCCCCTGTGCCATTCCCCCCGCAGTGGTGCCAGTTTAGGGATCCGCCTCAGCAGGGTACATTTCCCCCCTTTCTGGGGGTCCTAGGCACCCTTTTGGGGTGTCAGAGCCAGAGATCTTTGGGGGGCAGCCTGTGGGGGTCAGCCTGTTCTCCCCCTGCCCCACAGCACCAACCAGCAGACCCCGGGCTAGAGCTGGTGCCCCTGCCTGGCTGGATGTGCCAGAGTTCAGCCTTGGGGGAGGCTTTGCTCTCTCTAGACACGGTTGCCCCCAAACCCTGGCTCTGGGATGAGCCATGCCACTGTCCCCAGAGAGGTTGGTCACTGCATTTCTTCTCCCTCTGTTGGTGTTTCTCAGCCCCTTGAGAAGGATGATTCCAGCATCTCCCAAACTGGGGGGATCTGCTCAATAAGGAATAAAACCAGGCTTGAAAACTATCTAAAATGGGATCTGCAGGAGCTGGAGCGGCCCCAGCGTTGCCTTTTGGTGGAGCCACGGCTGCCTCTCCTCCCATTAATGTGCAGCTTTGATTTCCCAAGCAGCTCTCGGAGCCACTGGGGAACTGGCCCTGTGACTTTCTCTGTGAGAGCAGGGAATGGAGACAGCTGAGTAAATATAGCCTAAATCACTGCTTTCCTGGCCATTCCCCCGCCCTGCCAAGGGCTGGTGTGTCCCCGAGGCTGGATTGGCCTCTGCTCTAGTCATCCACCATGTGGGAAAGTCCAAGGCATGGTTTGGTTTCTTTGGTGACTCCCTTTGACGTGGGCAGATCGTGCTTCCATTTGCCCCTGCGGTTCGTGGCACCGATTCATTCCTCCCGAACTTGGGCCGCTGCCCCAAAACCCTCTGCTTTTGACTCGGTGGAACGAGGGTTTAGGCACACAGGAAAATCCTTTCCTGCCCGCAGTTGGGTCTCGCTGGACAAAAGCTCTGGGTTTGGAAGGGAGAGCGCTGGAAATTCATCTGGAATGTGGCGAGGAGCAGAGCGGTTTGTTCGGAGCCAGTTTGGAGCCGTGTCAGAGCGCCGGGTGCCGGGGTGTGTTTACAATGAAAAAAGAGTATTTATAATGTTGAGGGCTCTTTTTAATTCCTCTGGGAATCCTCTGGAGCTGGGGCTTGGAGCTGGAGCGGCTGAGTAATGGAAGATAAAAAGCAAACAGAGGAAGGGGACGGTGGGTTTCTCAAGCTGAAAGGTCTCAGCTCTCTCACCGACACCCAAATAGTGCTGGTCTGCTAATGTGGGTGCTCCTTACCTCTTGGTTACTTCATGTGATTGCTGAGCTGTGCAGGGCTGCTAATAAATCATATAAATTCCAAATACCCCGGGGAATGTGATTTTAAGCAGATAAGTTAGAGAGAGAACAGTTGGATTTTTTTTTTTTTTCATGTACTCAGGTTTTTTTTAGAACTGTAATTTTTGAGGGAAGGAGCCAAAATACAGCTCCTGGGTTTATATATCCCTAAACCCAGCTCCATGAGTGCTCTGAAAATGGAATTAAGTGTGTTCTTGCTGCTTGGGAGATGGGGTAAAGGCAGCCTGGAGTGAGGTGGTGGAGCTGGTTTAGGGCACTGGGTCCTTCTCTGCTCGCTGCTGGAATGTAGAAGTCTCTGGCCAAATAAAAAGCTCTTGCAGGGAGGAGGAGAAAGTTTCTGAGGAGGTTATGAGAGGATGAGCTTCAGCTGAAGCAAAAAAATTGGATGTCAGAAGCCTCTGGACAATACGAGAAGTTTTGGAGTAGTTGTGCACAATACCTGAGGTGCTCCAGCCTTTGAGGAGCTCACTGGGACCTCCAGGCATCTCCCAAAAGCAAGTAAGGTATCAGTCATCCCAAGGCAGGGATTTATCCAGCTCCTCAGATCCCTGCTAACCGTGACATTGACCTTTTCCCTGAAATGTTCCAGATATTCCTTCACTTCCTTGGGCTTTGGTGAACAAAGCAAAATGCCTAATGAAACTCAAGCGTGAGCAGAAAATGCTGTGTCCCTGGGAAAGGGCAGCTCGTGGCCACAGGCAGGAGCTGCCCTGGCTATGTAAATCAGGGGGATGTGATGCAGCAGCAGATGTCACAATAGCAGGAGTGTCCATTTTTATCTTGGCATTGTCCTATTTTCTCTTTTATTGAAGGAAAAGTTTGCTCGTATTGTCTGCAACGTGCAGTTCAAAACCTGATTTGCTGTTTGTTTTGCTCGCTGAGGATCTGATGTAACTTGGGGAGGTTTTGGGGCTGTGTAGATCGGTGCAGGCATATTCTTCTTTTAAACATTTTTGGGCATTCTTTCCCCTCACTGGAGGGAAGGTAATGCTCAGTCTCACTTCAACTCGAGCTGCACTTTGAGCCGCGTTTGGAACTGGGTGAAAAAGCACAGGAACCACATTTCAAACGCTAAGATGCTTTTATTTATGCGCTGGGCACACACAAAAAGGCTCGTAATGTGTTTTTTGTTTCAAACCGATGCATTAAACAAAGAAAGTATTGACAGCAGTTAATGAATCGGGGGATTGTTTCTGGGCGCTGAGATAGATTTACCAAAGGTATTTAGCTGTCTGATGCATGGGATTTGCAGAGCAGCCTTAAGCAAGTGCTTGCCAGCACCGACACATGAGGTTCTTCTCCGAGAGCTGAGCAAACCTGGAGCTGGGCCCGGGCGAAATCTTTTGGCAGGCTGCTTCCTCTCCCCTGCTCCGAGGTGTGCTTGCAGCCGACAGGCTCGTGCGTGTCCCGGCCTCTCGGCCTTGCCTTCCCTGCACGGAGTTGTTCCAGGGTTTTGGGAAGTGTGTTCCCGATCCTCGGAGACGCACGAGCTCGGTCGGCTCGAGGGTAGAGCTATCCTGGCCGTTGGAAGCTGGGTCTGTGACAGGGCAGAGGACAACTGTTCCCCCTGGAGAGGATGGTACCGGATTAACCACGTGGATTCGGATTTCCCGGGGGGGGCTCCTCGCGGAGCGCTCGATGCCCACGTGGGCTGAGCGTGGGGAAGGCAGGTGAGACCGCTCCAGGACCAGCCTGGCTTTGAGTTCTCTGGATTGTTTCACGTGCCCAGTGACCCACAGGGTGGCACAGAACTGCCTCTGCTTTCCCACCCCAGGGAGCAAGGCTGTGGAAGGAGTCGGTTGGAAGAAGCTGCGGGACCTGCTCTTTGGAGACACTCGGTGCTCCCGAGTCACTCTCCTCTTCCCACCCCTCCACGCAGATCTGCTTTTAAAAGCTACTGAACAAGTTTGCCAGGGCTGAGCATTTCTGTCCTTCCAGTCTCTTCGGCTGCACCGGCTTGTTGGAGGCGCCGGGAGTCGGGGCTGGGATCTGCGGGCGGGAGCTGGGGGGGTGCCTGCGGGGGAGCATCGACCCTGCTGGGTTTGGGCTCTGCTGCCTCTGGGTGCCTTCTGGGGTCTGTCCTCTCCGGGAGGAGCGGGAGCTGCCGGCGCCGTTCCCACTCAGGCCCTTGGCACTCAGACGGTGCCCGCGGCGCTGCGACTCCTCGACAGGCAGCGTTCGGAGGGGCAGCCAGTAAGCCTGGCCATAAATCTCTCTTTATGCTCTGGATTATGAAGTAATATTTTCCTGGCTGGGGCTTGGTTGGCTTGGGGAAATGCAAGCCCTGCTGCAGCTGAAACCCAGCATGGTGGCAGCTCTCACGGCAGCCGTGCTGGGATGTGCCGCTTCCCCTAGGAACAACGAGGGACCTCCCCAGGAGCTCTCCGTGAAACTTGCAGCCGTGGTGTTGCTCCTGGAGCTCTGGAGAAGCTCTCCAGCAACCTGGATCAGGCTTAATCCTGTTCCCCACCCGCCTCTGGCCGCAAGTGCCTCACCTCCCCGCAGGCAGCGCCTGTTCATTCATGGCAAAGACAGCCTGGCTGGGACTCCTGCCCGAGCTCAGGCAGGCGGTGCAGGCTCTGGCTGCTGCGCAGGTTTCCTGTGCCATGGCCTTTTTGTGCCTTTTGTCCTTGTGGAGGGAAGGAGCCCTCAGCCTGGTGCCGGGCTGGAGAGCCTGGCTGTGGAGAGGCGGAGCTGGCTCCTCTCAGGGGACTTACCCCGATCTTCAGACTTCGTGGCAGCACGTGCAGGGGTTGGTGGCACGTGCAGGTGCGTTGGCACGTGCGGGGTGACACCGCACACGGCAGGGGGAAAAGGCTTTGTAGCTGATATGAACTGGAACGAGCTGCTGGCCCAGAAGGGTTATTTTAAAATCCTGCAGATCACCACCGTTGGTGCCTCTCGGCAGAGTCCAACCTGCAGTCGGAGCAGCCTTGGCCTTGTGCCGTGCTTGATTGTGCGCTGACCCTGCTGGGAAGGGTGTCCTGGCTCCCTTTGCCTCCTCCCCTCCCTCTCTGCCCCGGCTCCCGCAGCCCTGAGAAGAGCCTTCCTGCTCTCTAATAGTTTTCAGATGAGACTCGAGAGTTTTGAGCTGGGTTTGGTGGTTTCTGGGCCAAAGCAGCTTCAAGCTGTTAGCAGGACCTGCAGCGTTTCAGCGGGCCCAGGGTGTCCCTGGGAAGGCTGGTTTCTGGCTGCCCTGGTGCCTTGTAGGTCCGGAATGCTGGGATTTGCCTGGGGGAGGTGGAAAACTGGCCTGTGCAGCCGGGAAGGGATGGGAAAAGAGGACGTGCCTGGCTGATGGGAATGCCCCAGCTCGCACATCTCTTCGACAACATGTTATAACCCAGGTTTATTCTTTTTGGTGGATTTCTGGGCACGGCAGGCAGCGTATTCAATTTCTCTCTGAATAGCTGAAAGGCAGTTAGGAGCTCTAAGCAGACTTGAAGGCATCTAAAGATTATTTTAACTCCTCTCGCCTCCATCCCTGCTAAAGGAACCCGTGCCCGCACTTGATGCTGCTGGTGCTTTTGAAAAGTTCAAAAATTGACTTTTAGCTCAGAGCAAAGCTTTGAAGTGCTGCCTCTGTGGGAATGGCAGCACATCTCAAAAGCCTTTCGCTGAAAGCTTGGTTAACCTACATTTGTGGGCAGCTCCCTTCAGAAGATGCCTTTGTGGGGGATTTCGTGGCGAGATATAAAGGTGAACTGTGCAATTTAATGGATTTTACAAGGAAAGGTTAAATCTGTTTGTTCTGCTCCTATTCAGGGCCTGCAGCTGGTGGGCACAGGGTCATCCTTTTCTGTATGCGAAAGTTATCCTGCATAAAGGCTGTTTTGTCTCACTCCTTGTCTCCTTGTTTGCATAAGTGCTTCGAGGAGGGTAAGCTGAAGAAGCAGGAGTGTACCTCTTTAAGATGCAGAGCTGGTGCTTGGCTGTAGCAGAGAGGAGGTGGCATTCCTGCCTGCAGCCACTGGCTCCTGGCTTGCTTTTGGGAGTGGAAATCAGGATTAGCATGTCCTGGTTGGATTCAGGGCTCGGCATCAACTGGTAGGTAGGAGAGAAACGAGTCCTGCCTCTCTCAGGTGAACCC
The DNA here is from genome assembly GCA_038380795.1 of Pyrocephalus nanus. Lineage (NCBI taxonomy): Eukaryota > Metazoa > Chordata > Aves > Passeriformes > Tyrannidae > Pyrocephalus > Pyrocephalus nanus. The sequence continues at coordinate 2,945,563 of CM076287.1, read as the reverse complement.
CTAGTTTGAATGTTGGCGTATCAGGAGGGTGTGGGGTGCCTGGCTGTGCAGTGACAAGTCTTCTTCTCTTTGCAGGTGCTGGGAAGGGGGACGTAGCACCACACACTGTTCTGGGCTGGAAGCCCCCCAGGCTCCAAGAAATCTGCTTCTTTTTTGGTGAAACGGACCCTGACCTCGGGTTTCCTTGCTGCATGCCCGCTCACCAGTGCTGGATTATGTTTGTCTCCTTCTCCCTTTGCTCCATAATTTGGCTGAATCGTGGTTTCAAGCTCAGGAAAAGGGGCTGCACCTAAAGTGCTCCAGGGCACCCGGACCAGGCTCCTGGGGTGCTGCTTCCCGCAGAGACATTCAGAGTGCTGATGGGGGAGAGCTGCCTCTGAGGACCCTCCTCTCCTGCCTGGAACGTGCTGTCTGACTGTTCAGAGCCCTTCTCACCCCTCCCACCCCGGCAGAGAGGATGGGCAGCACCGATGGCTTCCAGTACCGCGCGCTCTACCCCTACCGCAAGGAGCGCGAGGAGGACATCGACCTGCTGCCCGGGGACATCCTGGTCGTCAGCAAGGGGGCCCTGCAGTCCCTGGGCTTCAAAGACGGGGATGAGCAGACCCCCAACCAGATCGGGTGGATCCTGGGTGTCAACGAGCGGACCAAGCAGAAGGGGGACTTCCCTGGCACCTACGTGGAGTACGTGGGGCCGGTGAAGATCTCGGTCCCTTCTCACCGGCCCCGAGTGCAGAGGCCCCTGCCCGCCACGCCAGGGGCCAGTGGCTGCCGGCTGCCGGAGGCTCTGGAGCAAGGTAAGCCCTGCTGTGTGCTGTGTTGGCTCCAGGACAGCTCCACTCCTGGTGTGTGACAGAGGAGAGCGTGTGAGTGGCTCTGCAGGACAGCGGTGAAGCCCTTGGCTCAGCAGCTGCACGGTTGAGTTGCCTGGGGGTTGTGGGCTCAAGCTCAGTCCTAGCCCAGAGAAAAACTTGTTGTTCCTCAGTCTGCTCAGCAGAGCTTTTTGGAGCAAGCCTTGTACCTCTGCAAGATCCTTCTCCCTCTCTGTCCTGCAACTGCCCAGGATCCCTGTGGCCCTTGGTCCCTCTCCACTCAGTTCTGCCCTGCTCCCTCCCTTCAGGATAAGCCCTGACCTCTCCCAGCCACCAGCTCCCCGCCTCTGCAGCGCCTGGGGCAGTGCTCCCTGCCAAGAGCTGTTCAGCCCCGCTGAGAGACACAATTAACTTTGTCTCTGGGCAAGAGGAGAAAAGTCAGGGTCTAAAAGAGCACTTCTGAGAACTGGAGCTAATTGCTTGTCTGCCTGGCAGCCAGCCCTCCCTGCGGGTCTCAGGGCCCTCTCTGGGGCCGGGCAGCCACCCTGGGGCTGGGCATGGGCTGTCCTGCACCTGCAGCTGCCTCCCAGCTGGCACTGGGCTTGGCACGGATCTGGTCTGGGACAGCCAACGTGCCTCAGCCCTGCCTGTGGAGCTGTGGCAGCTGCCTGCTCTTTGCCTGTTTTTTTTTTTGTCTTCCCAGGCACATAAACCTCATGGCAGGGGCTCAGCAGCCCCCGGGTTCCCCCCCATCTGCTCTGTCCTTGTGAGACTCCACCTGGATTACTCCGTCCAGGTCTGGGGTCCTCAGCACAAGGGAGATGTGGCCCTGTTAGGGTGAGTCCAGAGGAGGCTGTGGAGATGCTCTGAGGGCTGGAGCACCATGGAGACAGGCTGGGAGAGCTGAGGGTGTTCCACCTGCAGAAGAGAAGGCTGTGGAGAAACCTTATTGTGGCTTTCCAGTGCTTAAAGAGGAAGAGAGACTTCTTATATAGGCACATGCTGATAGGACAAGGGGGAGGTTTTAAATTGGGAGAGGAGAGATTTAGATTAGAAGCTGGGAAGAACTTCTTGACTCTGAGGGTGGGCAGGCCCTGGCACAGAGGTTGCCCAGAGAAGCTGTGGCTGCCCCACCCCTGGAAGTGTCCGAGGCCAGGTTGGACAGGGCTTGGAACAACCTGGGATAGGGGAAGGTGTCCCTGCCCATGGCAGGGGGTGGAACAAGATGGACTTTAAGGTCCCTTCCAAGTGACAGCCACACTTCACCTTCCCATGCCTTGTGCAGGGTCACACAGGAGGACTGGGGGCAGCAGCAGGAGCTGGTGGGTGTCAGAGCATGTTCCCAACTGACAGTCCTGCATCCCCCCCGTCCCTCTTTGCCTGGGAGTCACAACTACCCATCACATGTTTCTAGCTGTGTGAAACCCCTCTGAGGTCTTACAAAACCAGGGTGGTGGGGCTGGTGCAGCTCCCCGCAGCTGCCTCCCTTGCTCCCGCTCCCGGAGCCAGAGGGGCGGCCCCAGGAAACATCTCCGGAGGGTGGGAATGGTGCTGGGCCGTGCGAGCGTTTGGGTTGGCAGGGAGAGCCCTGACCTGAGTCATCCCGCTCGCAACCTGCCTTTCCAAGAAAGCAGCTCCTCTTGGGAGCCTGGGATAGGCTCTGTGCTGGATGTGCCGGCCTTGCCTGTGTCCAGCCCCGCGCTCCCTCGGGGACCGCATTCCTGTCCTGTTGGCTCTCTCCTCCTCTTCTCGAGGAGGGCTCAGTGGAGGTGTGTATGGGTGGTCAGAGCTGCTGGTGTGATCTCTGGGATGTGGAACAACACGTGTTCCAAAACTTCTGACACACAGAAAAAGATGCAGTTGGAAAGGAAAAATAAAAGCCAGCCTGTCTGCGGGGAGGGAGGGTGGGATACCAGGGCACGTGAGGGGGGTGCCAGCCCTGTCCCTGTCACCTGTGAGTGCATCCCCATAGCCAACCTCCTCTCTGGGCACAGCCAGGGCCTGCAGGGTGGCAGTTCAGACACCCAGGCCCATGCTACACTCAGCCTGTGATCCCCATATGGGCTGTTCACTTAAGAGCTGGACTCGACAATCCTCGTGGTTCCGTTCCAACTCAGAATAATCTGTATTTCTGTGTTCGGTGTTCTGCCGGGGAGACACATTTTTGCAACAGAGAAGCTCATTTGAGCCAAGCCCGTGCTGTTTCTTCGCAGGCTGCACTTTGGGAGGTGCAGAGCTGTCTCCTGGCTGCCCCACGGAGCTCATGTCGTGCTTCCCGGGCCCTGCCCCGGCTGGCCGTGCTCCCTGAGCCCCGCAGTGTCACTGGAGGAGCAGGGCCAGCACCAGGCTCTGTCACGCAGCCCCCGGGAGCTGGGCTGGCCCTGCTGAACAGCGAGACCCGGCGCGCCGTGCCAGTGGATTTACGAGCTGCTGGTGTTTGCCTTCCGCGGAGAACACGGGCGGAAAATGCGGCTCGGAAATATTTCCGCAGCTGCCCAGGCCATGCTGGGAGCGGCGCTGAGAGCAGCCTTGTTCATGGCGGCCCAGCCCAGAGGCCCGGCAGGCTCAGGAGTCGCTGCTGGCTCCGGCACAGGCTGCCTGGTAAAAAAAGGACAAGCTGCTGCCTGCTGAAGCAGCACATTCCCGGCCGGGCCACGTGGGCAGCGCCAGTATTTACTCTCCCTTCAGCCCTTCCCAAGGGTCAGGCTGGGAGCTGCCAGCCTGGCAGCTTGCCTGCTGCTTCCCCACCCCGACCAACACCACACTGGGCCCCTTCCTGTGCCCAGGGGCTCGTTCTGGCGGGAGATTGCACCCCTCTGCCCCCACCTTCCAGCAGAGCTGCTGGGTGCCCACCCCGTGTGCTTCCCTTTCCATGGGTGCTCTGTCTCCCCACGAGGCCGTGGGTGCAGGAGGCTCAGCCGGGTGTGGAGTCTCAGCTTGCTGCACCTCGTGGTGAGACCACACCAGGCGAGTTCGGGTCAGATCCATGACAACGGAGCTGTTTCGCAACCCTTTGGCTCTGCCTCTGCAGAGTGGAGTGTGCTGGGTGTCCTCACCCACCCTGGGCTGCCCAACGTCTGCCTGGTGCTGCTGACCGGCCCAAAGGAGCCTCCCGCACCGGCTGGTGCTGAGCTGGAAGCAGGATGGAGCCTGGCACCGCTCGTCCCTCGGCAAACCTCCTGCTGGCAACAGCCTGGCCCGGCCTGCGTGCTCCTGCCCCGGCATGCACAGGGGGAGGGGGTGCCTGGAGCCAGAACTCCGAGATCTGCTGGAAGTGGCGGTGAAATACCACCCGCCGAGGGGCTGCGGATACCCCGGGAATGGGGGGGACCCTGGTCCCGTGCCACAGGCTGTCGGTCTGCACCCTGCAGCAGCCTGCAGGAGGCTGTGGGCTCACGGGGAGGGGGAGGCACAGGGCCGGTTTCCATGTTAAACGAGCAATCAAGGGCAGGAATTTGCTGACATGGCGTTCTGTCTGAATCGCTGGATTAATCACAGCGCACCATGGCGAGTGAGCTCCCTGGGCCTGCTCCTCTGCCAGCCCTGCACAGCCCCTGAGCTCAGCCTGAGCTCCAGGAGCTCTGGTAACCCCTGCACTGCCTGCCTGGGGGCTGGGGGTCCCCAGGGAGATGGGTTTTGTATCCAAGCCTCTGCAGGGAGCAGTAGGATCTCCTGTGCTCACCCAGTCAGGATCTGGAGCAAGGCTGGGCTCAACAGGTGCTGTGCTGGTTTCTGGGCCAGCTTACAGGTTCCTTGCAGCCTCCATGCCGTGTTTTCCTGAGCCACAGCTTTCCTTGCTCCTGTTGGAGGCTGTGTTGGTTGTGCCCTGCTCTGCTGCTGGTGGCTGAGCTGGCAGTGAGCCCTTCCCTCCCTCCCTCTCCCACAGGGTCTCCTCTCCTGGACTTGCAGGAGCAGTTCAGCCCTCCCGAGATTGCTCCGCCTCTCCTGGTGAAGCTGGTGGAAGCTATTGAGAAGAAAGGTAAGAAAGGGGTAATGCTGAGCACTGGGGAGGCTGATAGATCCCAAAATCCCACAGTGAGGGCAGAGGGGGAGGCTGAGCTCTGTGGGACGCACAGGACACAGCTGGCATCACGCTCCTCCCTGGATTGATCCGCTGTTCCCCAGTGCATGGCTTGACCCCACTGTGCCATCCTGCACAGAGGCCTGGGGTGAGGGTGCTGGGTCTGAGCACCTAACACGCCCTAGATGGATGCTGGGATTTGGGAGGTGCTTCCAGCCTGGATCAGTGCCAGAAAGGGGAAGAAAGGTGGAGAAAGGGGGGCCACTCAACCGGGTGTCCTGGGGGCCAAGGGGGCTGCGGCAGCATCTGCAGCGGGTTGGCTTGGACACCGTCCAGGCGTGGTTGGCTGTGCCACAGCCACTGCCCAACTGGCACTGGGAGCTGACAGCAGTGTCCCCCTTCCAGGGTTAGACAGCGAGATGTTGTACAGGACATCTGGCTCCGAACTGAGGCAGGCGCTGAGAACCGGTAAGAACCAGCTCTGCGCGGTGGAGGCAAATCGGCTCAGATGGAGGAGATTAGTGGATGTGACAGCGCCAGCAGTAATGCAATCCAGGCCAGGCTGCCTGTCCCCGGCAGTTCCTGACTCCCGGCACGCTGCCTGTGGGGCTGGGCTGTCCCCGTCCCAACACGTCCCTGCCCCGCTTGGAAGGGGTGGGAGAGGGGGGATTCCTGACACCCTCTGTGGGCTGGAGCAAAGGGGGACTCACAGGCGAACAAGTGAACCCCTGTGCTTGCCTCCTGCTCCCTTTGGGTGCTCTGCTGATAGGCTGGCAGAGGCTTCTCTGGCTCTGTCACATCACTGATAACCAGGGGAGGATCTTTCCTGGCTTGGTGGCTCTGTGGGGCCGGAGCTGATGTCTTTGCTGGGGAGCCTTCAGAGCTCCCTGCCTCTTGGCTTGGGCCTCATCTGGCACCACATTGGCATATCCCCTTCCACAGACGTTCCTGCAAACCCCAACCACACAGTGCTGTGCTGCTCTTGGGACAGGCTTTATGTGCTTCCCAAAATCCTGAGCCCTGTGTTCAAGGGAGACGTTTTCCCCATTGGGTTCCATGTGTGGCTTCTCGGTCTGTGCTTGGCCCTGCCAGCAGTGGGGAGCAAAATTCTCACCCAAGCCTTGCATGCCCAGGATTCTTGTGGCAAGATTCCTCTGTGGGCACCCGAAATGACCTCTGCCCTTTCCCAAGGGGAGCTGCTGGGGTTCCCAGAGCCAGCTTGTTTCTTGGGTGCAAAGGGAACTTCCAGGCATCCTCTGTCACATGGGCTGCCCGAGGGTGCCTGAGCTCCCTCGTGGTGCCGTGTCCCGTGATAGCTGGCTGGGAGGGGTGGGATGGTCTCAGGACGGGTGCTGACAGCACTGGAGCTGCTGGCTGGGTGCCCAGTGCTGTGCCCACCACCCATGGCGAAATCTGTGCCCTGGCAGATTGGACCCTGGGCGACCTGGAGCCCGTGGACGTGCACTCCCTGGGCGAGGCGCTGCGGGGTTACCTGCAGGACCTGCCCTCCCCTGTGGTGCCTGTGTTGGTGCACGGAGACATCCTTCGCATCCTGCAGGGTAAGGGCCTCCCCTGTCTGCCTTGGGAGTGGGATGGACACGTTTGGGGTATTAAAATAAGCCCTGTCCCTGTGGGGCCTGGCACACGGCCCCTGCTGCTGACAGTGCTCCCACGCTGCGATGCGTCGGAGCACAGGGAGCGGTGTGCTGGCTGTCCCAGCTCTTCCATCGTGTCTCCTTCTCTCCCCAGAGATCCCTCAGCCGGAGAATTGCCGGAAGCAGCTGCTGCTGGCCCTGGAGTCGCCTGCGGTCCCGCTCCAGAACACGCTCACCCTGCAGTTCCTGCTCCGGCATCTGGGGAAGGTATCGCAGCAGGCCGAGAGCAACAACCTCCACCCTCGGGCCCTGGGAGAGATCTTCGGCCCCCTGCTCCTGCGGCTGCCTGGCGCCAGGTACGTGAGGCCCTCGGTTCCAGCAGTGTTCCCAGTGTTCCTGGCCACTGCCTGCCAGCATGGGGAGTCCAGCCTGGAACAGCAGGTCTGCCCGCAGCCCCTGCCTGTGGGATTAAACTGCTGGCAGCTCACAGGGGTGGGACTCAAAGCCGGGACAGAGCCCTTGTTTCTGTGTCAGCCTGGGATCTGGCAGCTGGGATGAACCAGCTGACCCCGGCTGCCCCTTTGCCCAGGGCTCATGGGAGCAGTGCCACTGCTGTTCTCCGCCACAACTGCTGTTCTTAACTTGCCTGCTCTGTCCCTGCAGCCCAGAGCTGAGCCCTGACTTCTCCGTGCTGTTTTTGGAGACGCTCCTGCAGACGAAGGAGCTGGAGCCGGAACAGTTGCCTCCAGGTACTGAGTTGCCCCTTCCTTGGAGCCCGAGGCACTGGTGTTTGTGCTCTGTGGGTGTGGAATCTTCCCCCACCAACGGGTTACCCAGGGTATTTCGGTAGCCCAGCTGTGCCTGGAGGCTGGCCCGAGGTGTAGATGTGCCTGGAGGCTGGCCCGAGGTGTAGATGTGCCTGGAGTAGCTCCTGGTAGCATGATGGCCAAGGGGGCTTTCCAGGCCGGTCACTGCAGGGAGGGGGACTCAGCACTCCAAGGGATTACCTGTGGGGAGCTGGCATTTGGGCTCACCCAGTTTCAATTCCCCTTCTCTTGCAGCCTTGCCTCCCAAACCGCCGAAGCCAAAGCCCAGCGCGGCCAGCCTGGCCAACGGGAACAGCGCGCCATTGCAGGACGCTGAGTGGTACTGGGGGGACATCTCTAGGTAAGGGGGTGACTGGCAGTTCATGCCCAGGGTGCCCTGTCCATCCAGGCATTTAGGGGAGCCCGTCACAGGCCGTGACAATCCCGTTCCTTGCAGGGAGGAGGTGAATGAGAAGCTACGGGACACCCCGGACGGGACCTTCTTGGTGCGGGATGCTTCCAGCAAGATCCAGGGGGAATACACACTCACCCTCAGGTAGGGCACTGGGATCCCCTGGGAACCTCTGCCACTCTGGGGTGCAGCTGTGGGTATGAATCCCTGTGCTTCCAGCTGCCAGGATGCCAAGAGCATCTGCTGTAGGGTGCTGGCATGCTGGTAAGTGCCCTGTCCTCTCCCCTCCCCACTACAGGAAGGGAGGCAATAACAAGCTGATCAAGATCTTCCACCGGGAAGGGAAGTATGGCTTCTCAGAGCCCTTGACTTTTGGCTCCGTGGTGGAGCTCATCACCCACTACCGGCATGAGTCGCTCGCCCAGTACAACGCCAAGCTGGATACCAGGCTGCTCTACCCCATCTCCAAGTACCAGCAGGTGAGCCCTGGGCCTCAGATGTGTGATGGCCAACACAGCCTGAACCAATGGCACTTGCTCCTCCATCCTTGCTCCTCTGGGAGATGAGAGTGTCCCACCCCTTCTCCCGTGCTGGGACGTTGTGTTGTGGGGTGACAGACGTGTGGGGCTGGTGGGGTTTCATGGGACCACCTGGAGCGGGTCCTGATTGAGGCTGTGCCTCTGGCAGGACCAGCTGGTGAAGGAGGACAGCGTGGAAGCCGTTGGGGAGCAGCTGAAGGTGTATCACCAGCAGTACCAGGACAAGAGCTGGGAGTACGACCTGCTGTATGAGGAGTACACACGCACTTCCCAGGTACGTGGGCACCGCCTTCCCCAGGGGCTGCCTGACACCCCCAAGGGCTGCCCTGGCACCCCCTGAGCGCTGGCAGCTACCACACTGTGCAGAGGGGAGGGCAGAGATTGGGCACCCACCGACTGCCCTGTTTGTCTGCTGCTGGACTTGAGGGGATGTTTTGGCTGCAGCAAAGACAGTGCTGCTTTGGGGAAGGGGGAAGAGAGGATGAGAATGTGCAGGAATGCTCCTCAGCTCTCCCCTCCCTCCTCCCCAGGAGCTTCAAATGAAGAGGACAGCAATCGAGGCCTTCAATGAGACAATCAAGATCTTTGAGGAGCAGTGTCAGACCCAGGAGAAGTGCAGCAAGGAGTACATCGAGCGTTTCCGGCGCGAGGGCAACGAGAAGGAGGTGCAACGGTGAGGACGGGGGAGATGGAGTCCTGCCCTGCCTGGGGAAGGGCTCCAGGAGCTGGAAGGATCCTCCTGGCCCAGCACAGAGCCCAGGCATGCACAGTCCTCGCCTCTCAGCAGCGTGCTGTGGGCTGGAGCTGGCAGGCAGCCTCCTGTGCCTCCCCCACTCCAGCTCACAGCCCCCCCTCTTTCTCCCAGGATCCTCATGAACTCGGAGAAGCTCAAGTCTCGCATCACAGAGATCCACGACAGCAAGATGAAGCTGGAGCAGGACCTGAAGAAACAAGCCTCAGAGAACCGGGAGATCGACAAGCGCATGAACAGCCTCAAGCCAGACCTCATGCAGCTGCGCAAACTGCGGGACCAGTACTTGGTGTACGTAGCTCCCCTCCAGCCCGGCCCGGGAGCCATCCAGCTGGCTCCTCGAGGGCTCTGGGGCTCGTTGGACCGGCTGGGAGCCTGTTTGGTGCGGGAGTGAACTCTGCTTTGCTGCCGCGGGGCTCTGAGAGGGGCGGCTGCTGCCCTCTGGTGATGGCCCCGCCCGGGAGCCGCGGCCCGGGCTCAGCTCTGCCTTTCCTCCCCCAGGTGGCTCACGCAGAAGGGTGCCCGGCAGAAGAAGATCAACGAGTGGCTGGGCATCAAGAACGAGACGGAGGAGTGAGTGTCTCCCTGTCCCTGCTCGTGTGGGGGGGCCATGGGCACCTCCCAGCTCCCTGCTGAGGAGCCTTCCCTGCTGGAATGGGTGGTGGCAGCAGCAGTGTGGGGGAGATGTGGGTGCCCAAACTGAAGGGATATGACCCTGCCCTGTGCTCCACTGCAGCCAGTACTCCATGATGGATGATGAGGAGGAGCTGCCCCACCACGAGGAGCGAACATGGTACGTGGGAAAGATCAACCGCGTGCAGGCAGAGGAGATGCTGTGTGGCAAGAGGGACGGCACCTTCCTGATCCGTGAGAGCAGCCAGAAGGGATGCTACGCCTGCTCCGTGGTGTGAGTATCCCGGTGCAGATGTGGAATGGGGCTGGTGAGGGCCGTGTTCCCACACGGCTCCACCCTCCCCTCGCCAGATGCTGGAGGTGTCAGACTTTCCCAAAGTCTCCCCTCTGCCTTGGCTCCTCCTGCCAGGGCCAGGTGTATCTCTGGGCTGCTTTGGTGGCCCCTGCTCATGCCCTGCTGTCCCTGTCCCACTGCTGACCCCAGGCTCTTTGTGTCCCTGGCAGGGTGGATGGTGACACCAAGCACTGCGTGATCTACAAGACGGCGACAGGCTATGGGTTCGCTGAACCCTACAACCTCTACGCCTCCCTCAAGGACCTGGTCTTGCACTACAAGCACACGTCCCTGGTGCAGCACAATGACTCCCTGAATGTCACGCTGGCTCACCCGGTCCTTTCCCAGCCACCAGCCAGATGAGCAGCCCATGCACAACAACACAACAGCTGCCTTCAGCTTCTCCCCAGGGCGCTGCTTTCTGGCTCTGGACTCTTGCACCCTGTATAGTTGAGTCTCTGTGCTCCTGCTCCTTCAGAGCCTCTGAGATGTCTGTGACCGTTCCTGGTGTCCCTCTTGGTCAGTAGCTGAAACCCGTGTTGGCTGATGGGACAGAAAGGCTGGGCTGTTGATTCCCAGCGGGCTCCAGCCTCTAGGAGGTGGGATCCAGTTGTGTTTGAGTTGTTGGGGGCGAGCACAGCCCCCTCCCCTTCCCTGATAAGCAGGTCAGATCCCCTTCTTGCTGGCAGGTTGCCCCGCTATGCATCACTGTAGAGCTTGGTTCCCGATTCCTCGGAGCGCTCCGGCTGGGACTGAGGGGCTCCCTGTCTGGATGCTGAAGGAGGCAGAGGAGGAGCATGTGCATCCTTCAGTCTCGCTTCCCTCGGTGCTCTGGCAGGCTGTGATGGTGTCTGGTACGAGGGCTGCTGCTCTTGCGTGCAGAGACTCATTTAGGGAGGAGAAACCTCACCCTCCGTGGGGCTCCCCAGCCAAGGTCTCCCCACCTCACAGCCATTTCCCAGTGTCATAACCACCTCTGGAGTGTTGCTGCCCGGGCAGGGAGGATCTGTTGCCATAGTTGTGCCAGCGAAGCTGTGAAACCCGTGTTGGTACCCGTGTTTTTCCTGGCAGGATCTGTGGGGATGCACAGCTCGCTGTTCCTGGCCGGCTTCGGTGACTCTCTGCACACGTAACCCGTTTGAAGCTGGACTGTAGCTCTGTAAATATGGTTCTTTTTGTGAGCTTCCCTGGTGCTGGTGTTTGCTGAGCCTCCACTGCCACCCCCAGCGTGGGCAGCAGCTGCCAGGCTGCCCCGGGCCCTGCAGCTCGAGCAGGAGAGGGCTGGAGTCCAACACACACAGGCCCTACACCGAATGAAGGACCTCTCTGCTGCAGGAGGACAGATCTGCTGGGCCCAGGGCATGCTGAAATGTATCTGCATGATGGTGAACTACGTATGCAAAGCACTTAGAATCATGGGTACTGTATGGGGTCCTGGGCAGGGCTGCCCACTGTGGGCAGGGCGTTGTGTCCGAGTTCAGAGGGCCCGAGGGCAGCCAAGGTGGCTCTGGAAGAGCTTTAAAAGCTGAGCTGAGAGGCTGTGGTGGCATTTGCTTCCCTGGGTTATCTCATCTGCTTGGCTTGAGGAAAGCATTCTTGGTCTTCTTGATTTGCAGGAGAGGCTTGTTCCTTTTTGGAGGCTGCATCCCAGGGATGGGATTTTGCTGCTTCTGTTTCCCATAGTAGCTCGGGCTCTGCTGGCTCCACAGGGTGCTGTGTGCTCATCCTCTGCCTGCAGTCTGCCCTTGATGTGCCACCTGCATTGGGGACCATGCTGTCCCTCCTTCCCTGGCCAGCTCTGCTGCTCACCTTGCCCTGGGCTGGTCCCCAGATCCTTTTGGAGCTGGGATTGCTGGCACAAACGTCCTCCTCTTCCCACTGCTTGTGGCAGCTCTCCTTTGTTCAGTTGTACAGCCCCTGTTCCCTGCTCTGCATGTCCTCTCTGGGCCCTGGTTCTTGGGTCTGGTTTGTTGGTGTTTGATGCTCTGGTGCAGGTGACAGGTCAGGGGAGCTGTGGGTACTGTTTTTGGCTTCGGGGATCACTTGGGATAATTAAGGGAATTCTTTGGGCTCGGGCACGTGAGAGATGAGAGCATGTGGGAATGGGGCAGGAAGGCTCCATCCTCATAGTGCTCTCCAGTGACCTGCTGGGTCTGTGGAATGGCTGGGTGGGCTGCACCAACACCCCAAAGCTCTGTCAGTCTGACCACACTCTTCACCGTGGCATATTTTCAGCCTGGGGATTCTGTACTGGTCCTGTGCTTGTCCCTGCACTTCCATCATGTCCCTGTGCCACGGGACAGGCTGCAGGTGATGGGATCATCATCAGGATGGATGATCCTCAGCCTCTCACCCCATGGGCTCCACGTTCCCCCCCCACCCCCCAAAGTGAGCTCAGGGCCAGTCCTGCAAGGGGAGTTGCTCCCAGCTCACGCCAGGACTTGCTGAGCATCTGAAAGTCTCAGCTTCAACCTGTCACCTGTCAACACTTCGCTTGGTGCTCGCCCTGCTCTGCTGCCCAGGGAAATTCCAGCTTCTCTTTACCCCGTTTTTGTATCCTTTGGGCTGAGTTTCTGCAGTTCTCCCCGCGCTGTCCCTTCCTGCTGCACAGCCGCAGCCTCTTTCCTCCCCAGGAGCGAGGAGGGGAGGGTCACGGTGACCCCTCTGCACCTTCCAGCACTGCCATTCTTGCCCACTTGGTGGCCTGTCCCCGGCAGGGCTCTGCTCGCGCGTCCTTTGTACGACGAGGAGGAAGATGCCCTTCCCCAGGGCTGCCTTTCCCTGACGGTGCTTCCCTCGGCTCCCCGAAACGCAGCTTTTCCCCGCAGTCCCCGGGGTGGGAGCCCAGCCCCCGAGCTCCTGCAGCGCTGCTCCCCCGGCGTAATAAGCTCGCTGTGATTTGTCCTTCGCTGCTTTTCGCTCGTTCTGAACCCGCTGGCGCCGCGTTTGGAGGCGCTGGGCTGTGCTTTGCTGCTTGTGATCCCCCCCCCCCCCTTCCTCCACGTCCTCCAGCCGTGCCACGGGTGCAGCGTGGCTGTTCCTGCTCCCCGGGGACAGCTTGGGGCTTGTCCCTCCGTGTCCCTGCTCGGGAGGGGCTCCATGACCCCCCTGTAACCCCCCCAAGGGGTGCTGGTGGAGGTTTTTGCTCAGAGAGGACGTGGTGGCTGCGTGAGGTTTTAGTTTTTTAGGCGTCTTCAATAACGAATAACGTGCCCCTTCCCTCCCCGCGAGCTGTCCGTTACCAGCAGTATGCTCTCTGCTCTTTCTGTTGATGTTTACTAATGTAAACCCAGTATTTGTTACTGTAAGAGGATTTTTTTTTTTTGTACGGTACTTTGAAAAAACTCACAAAAACGACCAAAAAAAAAAAAAAGAAAAAGAAAAAAAAAAAAAAGGAGGAAAGAAATAAACAGAGTTAATGACCTGGCTGCTGGATTGCTGGGGGAGGGTGTTACGTGGGGGAGCGGAGGCGGGAGGGCCGCAGTTCCTGGGCTGGGTGCAGGATGTGACCCATCCTCCGGATGCTGCCAGGACTCTCCTCCCCGGCTTTGCTGGGCCGGGGCACGTGGGGATCAGCCCTGGGCTCGCCAAGGGGCGAGAAACGGCCGGGAAAGGCGGCTCCAAACAGCGGGGGAAGTGCGAGGTTCCTCCACACTCAGCCCCGGAGTCGAGCTCGGGGGAATGGCTCGGGCAGCACCCCCTTCCTGTACCCGGAGCTGCCACTCTGGGGGTGCTCCAGCTCCAGCACCGCCCCGGGGGGGTCCGCGGGGGCTCGGCAGGGATCCAGCCCCTTCCCCGCTCGGGAACCACCAGGCGCGGGCTGCTCCAGGTCGGGTTTCAGTCCCAGACGAGTCGCAGCCCACAGGGAAGCAGCAGCTGCTGGCGGGGCTGTGACCCCGCAGCTCCAGCTCGGTGGCGGGGGGGGGACATCGGGGACAGGGTGTCCGGAGCCCCACGTGAGGCGGCAGCGTCACCGCAGAGGCAGGAAGGGCAGGGAGGGCGCACGGAGGCGGGCGCAGCCGAGCTTTAAAAGTCCTTGCCGGGACGGGTTCGCTTCCGCGTCACCCCCGGCGTCCCCCATGGCCCCCGCGGTGCCGCTGCCCGCCCTGGCGCTGCTGGCCCTGCTGGCCCTGGTGGCCCTGGTGGCCCCGGGGCTCGGCGTGGCCCCCGGCTGTGACCTCCCTGCCCACCTCTGGTGCAGCTCGCCGGAGACCGCCGTCGCCTGCCAGGTCAGAGCCGCGGGTGCCGGGGCTGCCCCACGCGGGGCAGGGTCACCCCACACGTGGGGACATGTCCTGCCTGCCCGGCGGCGGGGCTGGGGACGCGGGGGACGGGGTTGGGGCATCGCCCGGCCGCGGTACCCGGAGCCAGTGGCGGCTCCGAGCGCCGCTGTGGCACCGGCGGGCACAGTGCGGGGATGCTCGGAGACCACACCGGCATCCCTGGGGAATTGCTGTGCTCCAGCCGGGCCGAACCCTGGACCCTCCCCGGCCGCAGCCGGCACTTCTACTTTTTAAGCATAAAACTGAGGCTTTTCAGGTTATTTCTGCCGCGAGCGGTGACAACCGTGTGACAGTGGCTCTGGCAGTGCCCCGTGAGCCCCGCGGGGCTGCAGCCGCCACCCGGCGATGGGTGCAAGGGCTGTACCCCCACCCAGGCCTGCCCTGGCCTAAATTTGTTTTCCTCTGAAGCAGTTTGGGGAAGTTCTTGTGGAAAGCCCCAGCGCTGGGTGACGGCCACGCACAGAATCCTGCGGCTGCTCGAGGCCCCTTGGCCACTCTCACTTCCCTCCAGCCCTGCACACCCTCATCCCCCTTCTGCCCCACACCCACCCCAGGAGCTTTGCCCCTCCCTGCAAGTATTTGGGGAGGGGGGTCCGCAGCCCTGTGCCCCCTGTGCACCCCGACACCTCCCCGCACGCAGGTGGAGAGCCGCTGCCCCGACCCGCCTCGCCCCGCGGCAGCCCCGGTGGAGCTGAGCCTGTACTATGAGAGCCTGTGCCCGGCCTGCCGGCAGTTCCTGGTGCTGGAGCTCTTCCCCACCTGGCTGCTGCTGCCCTCGGAGATGCTGAACATCACCCTGGTGCCCTACGGCAACGCCCAGGTAGGATCTGGCCGAGCCGGTGCCGCGGCCGCTCCCCCCGGTGCTGCCGGCCCCGCTCAGACCGGTTGGTCCCGCAGGAGAGGAACATCAGCGGGAAGTGGGACTTCGAGTGCCAGCACGGCCCCGAGGAGTGTTTGGGCAACATGATCGAGGTGACGGTCCCTGTTCCCGTGGTGCTGGCACAGGGGGATCCAGCGGGCCCCGTACCACCCACCCTGTTCCCATAGACCTGCCTGATGCACGAGGCCAAGAACTTCAGCACCTACTTCCCCGTCATCTTCTGCCTGGAGTCAGGCAGCTCCGTCACCAAGAACCTGGATGCTGTATGTCCCCTGCCCTGTCCCTCGTGCCCTGCTGGGGGGATGTCCCTGTCCCTCCTGCCCCACAGGGACATCCCTGTCCCCTCTCCTGGCAGTGCCTGCAGATCTATGCCCCGGAGCTGGACAGGGGCCGCATCACCGCCTGCGTGCAGGGGGACACGGGGATGGCCCTGATGCACCAAAACGCCCAACTGACCGAGGCACTCGACCCCCCGCACCAGTTTGTGCCCTGGATCGTCATCAACGGGGTATGGCAGAGGGGCCCAGGGTGCCAGGCAGGGCTGGGGCACCGTGGGGACACCCCCTGAGCAGCCCCATCTCCCCCCACAGAAGCACACGGACGAGCTGCAGGCACAGGCAGAGGCCTCCCTGATGGGGCTGGTTTGCCACCTCTACCAGGTGGGACAGGGATCTGGGGGGGACAGTGGGGCTTGGGGACATGTCCCTGTCCCTGCTGGGGCTCTACTGGCCACTCTCTGGCAGGGGGAGAAACCCAAAGCCTGTGGGGGCTCAAAGGCCCTGAAGACCCCATCGGGCTGCAGGCGCTGAGGGACGTTGAGGGAGCACCGAGGGAGAGGTCAATAAAAAGGATTTTTTTTAAAAAAAACCCCAAGGATCTGGAATGGTGTGTTGGGAGGGGCACACAGCTGGTGGTCCTGCCCCACCATGGTCCAAGAGGGAGGGAGCTGGGCTTCAGGGCAATGGGACTGGCCTCTTGCAGCACCCAGGGCATGTGACAGGATGTGCTGGGCAATCACCTGCTCCTGGGCATCACAAAGGAGCCTCTTGAAGATTTCTGTGGAAGTCTGTAAGCCCTTCCCTAAGGAACAGAACATTTGCTCTCTCCAAGCCCTGGGAAGCAGCTCTGATGTCTTTCTTTGCCCTTACAGTGAAAGCATTAACCATTTCAGCAGCTCTGGGAGCCAAGACCACCCCAGCTTCCCCCCAGTCCTTCTCCCTTCCCAACCAGCCAGTCTAGGACAGTGCCTTTCCTGGTGGCTCCCTGAGTACTTGAGACAAGAACTTCTCTCCCACAAACTTGAGGAATTTCCCAGACCTGCTGGCCACAGCAGGAGGCCATTCCCAGTTGGGGACTGGGAAACTGAAATCAACCTTAAAGACAAGGACTCCTGATCCAGAGAGTTCTCCTCCCTGCCTATGGAAAACTCCTCAGTGCTGGCTGATGGGCACCAGCACCTACTGCAACCTGTGCTTTGTTTTCCACCCCCCTCATCCTCCCAACCACATCACCCCCAACTACAGGCACTGCTTCAATCCTCTCCCTCACATCTAGGGTGACACCTTCCCCTCTGCAGCCCTACCCACCTCTCCTGAACAGCCAGGATGTCCACCAGAGCACTCCAGGTGTGGGACAGCCCCCCAGAGCCATCAGTAGGGGGTCAGGGACACTCCAACCCCCCTGAACTCTTCCCTTCACCCAGAGGAGCTGTTTAGGGCAGGGAGGACACAGTGAGCCCCTCCTAGGAGATGCCAGGGAGCCCTTGGCAGCCAACAGCCAGAAGGAACCATGGCCCTGCTGCCACAGCAGCTCCCAATAAATGGTCCTTGGGCCCCCTGAGTCCTTCAGCCCTTGGGGCTCCCCAGAATCTTCTAGTCCTGAGGTGGGGTCCAAGCTGAGCTCTGCAGCCAGAGGATGCTCTGAGGTGGGGGGGCAGGAGCAGAGGTGACCAACAACCACCAGTCCTGTCCCTCTCAGTTCAGCCAAGCTGTGCCCCCTGCCCTGGGCACACCAAGACCCCACCTGCAGCACTCCCACCACCCTAAGAATGACAAGGGAGACAGGCAGGGACCCTCCTGCCCTTGTCTGCACCTCAGGCAGCAGCAAGACCAGGAAGGAGGGGAAAAAGGTATAAGAAAAAAAAAAAAAAAAAAAAAGAAAAAATACCCAAAACAAACCAACCAAAAAAACCCCCCAAAAAATCCCACAAAAAACACCGCCAGCCAGAGAGTGCCTGGAAACTTCATCTCTCTTTATTTGCCCATTTCCCATCCAAAACCTGGACCCCATCTCAGCTCTCTGGGCCTCAGGCAAGAAGAGTCCCACACTGGCACGAGCACAGCACAGCTCCTGCTGCTGCTCAGCCTCTCGCCTCGAGCATCGTCCCAAAACTTCCGTCCCCTGGAGCAGCTGCACCGCCAGCGCCCACAGCTCTTGGGGCCACGGAGAAATCTTCTGCTCGAGAGAAGGAGGGAAAAGAAAGAAAATAAACAAGCCTCAACCTCAAATGCGAAGGAGCCTCAGTGCCAGAGGACGAGCTCTCCGCTCCCGAAGCTTTTGGTGTCATCAGGGCTGGGGGGAAGGTGAAGGGCCCAGCCTGTGGGGGCTGTCCCACAGGCTCAGGGGTTCAGACACCCACTTTGGGGCCAAGGAGTTGCCTGGAGGAGGTTCAATGTCAGGAGAGGGGCTTCTGCTCCAGGGTCCCCAGACACCCGTGCTGCCCCCCCAGGGGCTCTCGGTGCCGCCCTGGGGGCTGTAGCAGCTGCTGATTCCCAAGCCCAGCCCAAGTGGAGGCAAGACCTTGCTGCTGGTGAGGAGTGATCTGGTGAGGGTGCTGAAATTCCTAGGCTTGAAGTCGCTGCTGGGCCAGGCAGGTGCCACAGCATCCTTGTTCAGGAGGGACAGCGGCCCCGAGGCATCGTCCGACCCCGGAGAGCTGCAGAGCAGGGAGTCCTCGTGGCTGCGGGGGAGGCTCAGAGCAGCTCCCTGCACCTTCCAGCCTGGCTGATCCACCTGCTTCTCCACCACCTCCCTCTCTTCCCCGGGTTTCTTCCTGTTCCCCTTCCCGCACAGCTGGACCACTTTGATGCCGCTGTGGCCGTCGCGGTGCCCGAGGCCCTCGAAGGCCCTGCGGGCGCTGTCCAGGCTCTCGTACTCCACCAGGGCACAGCACCTGCTCAGCAGCTCGGGGAACTTGGCCAGGTATCTCCTCACGTCCGAGGGCAGCTTCCGGCCCGGCCGCAGGACGCGGATGGAGGCGATGGCTCCGAAGGGGCTGAACATCCTCAGGATGGTCTCCAGGAAGTTCTCCTGGAGCGGCGGTGGCAGCAGCAGGTCCTGCCCCCGGGGCTGCAGCTCCCAGGCCAGCAGCAGTTTGCTGGGGGGGATGCTCAGCAGGGCCTCAGGGATGGGCACCCTGCGCCTCACTTTGGTGCCCTCCTTGTTCACCTCCAGCAGCTCCGAGAATTTCAGGGCGTAGAGCGTGAGCTGCCAGTCCCGGGTCAGGTACTTCACCTGGGGAAGAGAGGGGGCTGCTGCATCCCTGGGATCTCCCCAGGCAGGGACCACCCTAAACCCACCATCCAGGCTGGCTGCAACCTTATCAACACAAAGCAATGTCCCCCTTCCATGTGAGCAGCCCTGGGGCCTGCAGGAAGTCCCCAGTGTCCCCTGGGCTGTGGCAGCAAAACCTCAGCTTCCCCAAATGTCACACCACCAGCACTTGCCTGGGTTTTTGGCTTAAGGGATGATCTCAAAGCAGCCTAGGGGGGGAATCATGAGTGAATTCAGCCCCAGGGGTGGTTTGGGGGCTGTTCACTGTTCCCCCAGCACCCCCTCCCTGCAGGGCATTGAAGGCAGAGAGGAGAGCCCAGCTCTGCATCACCAGGGCTTTGCTGGCCTGAGGAGAGCCTGGACCTGCCTGTACACCCCACTGGAGTCAGCAGAGCACACCTGGACATCCTCCCCCCTTCCCACTCCTCCCCAGGCTCCCTACCTTCTTGAAGGACGTCAGTAGCTTGATGCTGACAAAGCCCATCTTGTTCTTCTGGACGTGTTTCAGGAGGAAAGCGTCCCTGGCCAGGTTCTCGTCGGACAGGTAGAATTCCACCTGGGACACGATCCTGCGGACCAGCTGCGGGTCGGGGATGGAGCAGCTGCCGTCCAGCAGGTCAGAGCCCAGAGCACCTCTCAGGTCACAGCCCCTCCTGGCAGAGCTGTGGGGACACAGGGGTGAGGTGGGGACGTGCAAAGTGTCCCCAAGGGCTCAGCAGAAGCGCCGGGGACACCCAGAGCCACCAGCTCTGCCTCGGCTGCTGGGAACAACACCAGCCCGTGCCCTGCGAGCCTCCCCGGGCTGGGGGAGCCAGACCGCGAACTTGAACCCATTCCAGCCAAGGGACACATTCCCTTGGGGACAAACACAGGGGAAAGACAGTGGCTCAGCTCCCCCTGCACATCCCTGCACCACGTACCCGTCGAAACTCTCCAATTCGTCCTCCCGGCCGAGCAGGGCGAGCGAGCGGCTCCGCGGGGGGAGGAGATGCCGTGCCAGGAAGGAATTTCCTTGTGCTGGCCCTGGAGTGCTGAATCTGGGCCGGGAATGGAGCCCTGAGGCCATCCCTGAGCTGCGCGATGACATTGTCCTGGATCTGGGACGTTGCACAGGAGAAGGACAGGGATGGGACACATCCTGAGCCCTGCTGGGGGCTGCAGCCCCCAAACCCAGCCCAGGGAAGGGGGAGTGGAAGCAGCTGGGTGTTGTCTCCTTACCTGCTTGGCAGCGCTGGGAAGGGTAGAAAGTCTCAGTAGTACATTCCAGAGACTCAGGGGCAGCAAACCCCAACCCTCCCCAGCTCCAAACTGAGGCTCCCAAAAGACAAAGGCCAAAAAAAAAAACCAAAAAACAAATTAAAATTAAAAAAAAAAATTAAAAAAAAAAAAAGGGGAAGGGGGGGAAAGAGAGAGAGAGTGTGGCCCTGGGAGGGGGGAGGCTGTGGGTTTATAAGCATAACCACCCTGGAGGAGCTGTGGGGGTGGTTGTGGACCTGCCCCCAGACCCACCTGCTCCAGGTGAAACCTGTTTGTGGTTAAACTGCCCCAGCTGAGCCCTGGGACCAGCCAGGCTCCTCCTCTGCCTCAGCTGCAGAGCCAGGCCAGGGGCAGCAGGATCTGTCCCCTCTGGTACCCAGGTGAACAGTGAATTGATGCCACGAGGCCTCTCGGGCCGTGCCTCAGTTTCTCTGCCTTGTGCAGGATCAGGAACAGCCGCGGGGAGGTGGAGGGAGGAACGTTCAGCCCAGAAGATCTGGGCTCTCAGTGCTGCCAGAGTGACAGGCAAAGTTCCTTCTCCCTGCAGAAACAGCTCCCACCCCAGCGAGGGAGCAGGAGAGCTCCAGGAATGGGGTGCAGCACGAGGGTGAGAGGCTGAGGCTAAACCTTCCCCTTCCCGAGGGATCCGAGCAGGGATGATCCAGCACTTGTCACATCCTTGTCTCGCTGCCCTCATCCTCTCAATCAGTCTGGAAGCATAATTAAAACGTGCTTCCTATGGCCCCACGCTCAGCCTGATCCTTCAGCCTCTCCTCCCCTCTGGGAGTGTATTGGGGGGGTTATCCCTACACAGCAGCTGCTGCTCCATGGGGATCCTGCCCAAAACTGCTGGAAATACCCTGCACTGCTCAGCTCCTGCACCCCCCCAGTGCTGCAGCATCTCCTGATATCTCAGGGAACACAGAAGAAATGGGACCACAACACTCCTTGTACAGGCCTGAGCATTGGATACACGTTTATTGCTAATCAGGTTTAGCTGTGAATTCTGTGCATGGGGTTTAGGTGGTTCCCCAGACTCCTCACACGGTGCTGCAGAGCTCCAGAGCATCTTGTTTGCAGGTTGGGGTCCCTTGGTGAAAGAGCCAGTGTTCCTGATGAACTTCCTATGGCCCTCAGTGGGAGCAGGGGAGTTAAGACTTGGTTGCTCAGCTGTTTTTTTGGGTTTTTTTGAACCCTCTTATCTCATCAGCAGGATCCAAAACACTGGACTCTGAACCCAGGAGTTCTGGTCGTTATTTACATTTAAATCTGCCTTTCTCACTTCTCTCCTTCTCTCACTTCGCTTCCATACGAGACATTTATGGACAATGACAGCACAGGACAGTCAGAAGGAAAATGTGCCACTACACACACTTTGGTTTCACTTGCCATTTGTAATGTGTTTTAAAGTGTCACAGCTACCTTGGTACCACTGGGAACGAGGCAAGAAAGAGATCTGGATAGAATATACTCTGCTATGCAAATGTACACGAGACCCCTGGAGAAGCTCACACCAAATGCTGCATCATTAGAAACCATAATAATAAAAGCTATTTATGACACGGCCTTTATTCACAGAAAGAGTTGCCCTGGGGGGTTGTTTTTGCAGATTGGCTTGATGACAATCCCCCCCTGCCCCCCTCCTCTGCCCTGTAGCCCACAACACCCCAGTGTAGTCCCCATCATCCCAGTGCAATCCACATCATCCCAGTGTAACCCACATCATCCCAGTGTAACCCACATCATCCCAGTGCAATCCACATCATCCCAGTGTGATCCACCTCAGCACAGACCCCACAGGACACGGAAAGGAAGGAGAGACCCCACTGGGCTCCCCCAGCTCAGCCCCACGGGAGCCACCAGGAAAAGGCAAAGGGGTTCAGAGAGGGGAAATGCCACCAGAGTGCTGAGCCCCCCTGGGTCCATGACAGCCCCTCATGACATGGGATGAGCTGTTGGATCAGTCTGAGCTGTGCTGGCTCTCCTGGAGTGGGGGGAAGCAGGAACATGGCCCACCCTAAGGCACTGCGGTCACACCCCCTCGCCCTGCTCCGGACACTGCACCTCCTCCAGCTGGACATGGAGTGGGAATTTCACACCCCCCAGGACCTGGGGCCAATGCCCCTCTGCCTGGGCACCCTGGAGGATGGGGGTGCCATGGGATTGCCCCCAGGCAATGAACACACTCTGCAATTGGCTGCCCTTCCTCGGAGTCCTTTGGTATCTTGAGTTGGCCTGAGGGTGTCCCGGGAGCATTCAGGGATCAGTGGTGAAATGCCAAGCTGGGGAGATGTGGGAGCAGGTGGGAATGCTCGTCCTGTAGTCCCAGAGCACTCCTGTGTCCACCAGGATCCGAGGAATGTGCAGCCTGGAGCGGGTACAAGAGAGACCAACTGTCCTGTGCTCCCTGGTGCAAGTGATTTGGCAAAGCCAGAGCCAGGACAGCTTGTCTGGAAAGGCTGCAGGAGAAGAGTCAGGTATTTTTCCTTCTTCTTGGGCACTGATTGGTTCAAGTTCGTATCACAGTGAAGTCTGAGAAGTGGGGAAGGAACCCGAACCACCTTCCCTGAAGGAGGAAGCCTCGTTTGTCCTCCTCGCTCCGGCTGGGGAGGGAGGACAGGCTCTCCCAGCCAGGCACATCCAACCTGCTGCTGACCATGGAGGCTTCCATCCCTTGGGAGCAGACTCTGGAGCTTCTCCCTCCAGACAGCAGCCACACTGGAGGGAAGAGGGTGGCCAAACCAGCCCCATCCCAGCGCCTGCCCCGGCTCAGCCCAGAGCCCATCCTCGAACACAAGTAAACAAGAAAGAGAAACTAAGAGGCACTAAGAACGCAGATCTGGGGAGGCTCAGGCTTGGGACCATCCAACCTGGCTCTGGATGTCTCTGTCCAGCTGGAGAGGAGCCGAGTGGCTGGCTCAGATCTCCTGCAGGGAGTGGCCGGGGTCGCTGCGCTCGCGCTTCACCAGCGGCTCCCCCACGGCCCGCTCCGTGTCCACCTCAGTGCCCAGCTCACTGATGTCATCTGCAAGGACATGGCTCAGCATCAGACAGGGGACCAGAGGGAAGGAAGGGGAGCTTTTTCCCAGCAGAGCAGGCTGGAAGAGCCGGCATGAGGATCCCCCTCCCACCCTTACCCAGAGGGTACCCCCGTGTACCTTTGTCCAGCAGTGTTGGGGACAGGGACGTGAGGTCACCAAACTGAAAGAAAAGGGAGTTACAAGGTCAGTCAGGCTTTGCAGACCCAAATGCCAGACCTGCTCAGTGGCCTCAGTCACCAAACAGTTCCAACAAGCAGCTTAAGTGCCCAGGAGAGACCACAAGCATCAGCAGTGCTGGTGGTGGAGAGCAGAAAGCAAACCCAACCACATGTTTGGGGGGAAAAAGCCTTTTGTTACCCTTTAAACCAGCCCTCCCCCACAATCCAAGGGAGTGTCAAGCTCTAGACCAGAGGGAGGAATTTTTCCATCTCCCAAGTGATGTCTCATTGCAAAGGATGTGCTTTTTCTCCAGCTTTTTGCATCTTTTGGGCAATTCCCTTCCATTGCTCGCCCTTCACTCCACCTGCAAAGCCTTTGCAGTCGTGTCAGAGAGTGTTTGGTGTGTGAGTGGTGCCAAGTTGGAACCAGAGAGCTGAGGGCACCTTTGGCTCTGGAGATGTGTTGTCTCTCTCAATGACAAGCTCTGAAACACCAAATTGCCACAAAAGTGCTGAAAAGCCACGGAAAGGCAGCAAGCAGCAGGAGCTGAGGGGAGCTCCAGAGAAAGCTCGGTGGAAATGGAAGCACACAATTCCTCCTCCTGCGCTGGGAAGAATCAGCCTCCTCCTGGAGAACAGGAATATTGCAAGGGTTTAATGAAGGGAAAAAAAACCGAGGGAGGAAAGCCTCCCACAGCTGGGTTTTGCAGGAAGCCACTCTCTGCCTTTCATGTTCCTTTAACAGCGAGAAAGGCCGAGGTTTTGCAGGGAACGGTGGGAACTCAGAGCGCTGCAGTTGGAGCAGCAGCGTGGGAGGGGAAGGGAAAGGCTTTGGTTTGCCTGGCTCCCCACAGGAGCTCCCTGGAAGGAAGAGAACAGCACGAGCTTCAAGCAGCAAAGGAGCTCAGTTTTGAGCAGATGAGCTCAGTTTTAATCTCACTGTAGTTTCTATATTGCTGTCACAGGTTCATCTGGGGCTTTTAACTCTGCATTTCAGAGGGGGAAAACTGGATGTGGCCCCAGCTAGGCAGGACAGGACCTGCCTGCAAGCCAGGCACCAGTTGCTGCCTGACTGGTGAACAAAAAAAAAAACCCCAAACCCTCACAAACAGCACAAACAACTCATCATTTTTACTTCTTCACCTCAAAAAACAGAGTGTGACTGTGCATGTAACACTGGAGCTTGCAGAGGCCTCAAGAAGTTCAGTTACTGAAAGGAACTTTTGGACCTTTTTGCTTCACCTAGTGTTTGATGGCAGGAAATCCCAAAATCAGGGTTCTCTCCACAGGTTATGGAGAGAAGTAGGAAGATCCTTTTCCTTGCTCCCCCAGGCCTCCAAGGCCCAGCTGCTCCAAAACCCACCAGCTCATGGAAGATGCTCCAGGAGCTCCATCCTCGTGCCAGACACTCAAAACAACTCAGCAAATCCTTTGGTTATGAAACATGGTGAGGACACAAGTGTGTCTCTGGTGAGGCCACACCCCAAGTGCTGTGTCCAGCTCCTGGTCCCTCAGGTCAGGAAGGACATGGAGGGGCTGGAGCAGGGGCAGGGAAGGGCAACAAGGCTGGGGAAGGGATTGGAGCACAAGTGCTGGGAGGAGAGGCTGAGGGAGCTGGGGGGGCTCAGCCTGGAGAGGAGGAGGCTCAGGGGGGACCTCATCACTCCCTACAACCCCCTGACAGGAGGGGGGGCTGGGGGAGGTGGGGCTCTTCTCCCAGCAACAGGGCAGAAGCTGCACCAGGGGAAGTTTAGTCTGGACATTAGGAAGAAATTCTTCACAGAAAGGGTGACTGGGCACTGGAATGGGCTTGCCCAGGGAAGTGGCGGAGTCACCACCCCTGGAGGTGTTCAAGGACAGGCAGGACGTGGCACTGAGAGCCACGGTCTGCGTGACAAGGCCACGTTGGGCCACGGGTTGGACTCGGCGAGCTCGGAGGTCTTTCCCAACCCGGCTGATTCCGTGACTCTTTGGGTGCTGCTCGGTGTGGGTTCGTTGCTGGGGGGTGAAGGGCTCTCTCACCTCTCCCATGACGGCGATGGGGGTCTCCCCGGTGGCCTGGGCCACGCGGTGCTCCACCAGGTAGAACATGTACTCGTCGTAGAGCAGGCGGATCAGGTGGAAGGAGCCAAAGCTGGCGGCGCTGCGCAGGGTGAGGTCCCGGATCACCATGGAGCTGGAAAACCGCCGGGAAACAACACTTGGGAAGTGTTTCACCACCTGTGCCACGGCTGGTTCTGCACCCTGAGCTCTGGACCCTGGAGGTACTGGGGGATTGTTTCTGCCTCTAACCCAAGAGTGTCAAACCGCTCCAACAAATGAGTTGATGGAGCATCCTGTCCTATTTGGGAATGGCGGGGTTTGGTCAAAGATTGGGCTTGATGGCCTTGGAAGTCTTTTTCCAACTTATCCCCTTCTGCCTCTAACCCAAGAGGATCAAACCACTCTAAGAAATAAGTTGATGGTGCATCCTGTCCTGTCTGGGCATGGCAGGATTTGGTCTTGATCTTGGAAGCCTTTTCCAACCTTAATGATGCTATCCCTGCCCTGAAAGGACACAGGAGACACGACACTCCCTTCTGTACCAGAGCCACAGTTAACCCCAGTTTTATGGTTAAAGAACTTGGCCTTGGCCTTGGCTTTTCAAGGAGCTCCTCACATGCAGAAATACCTCCAAAATGAGAAAGGAGAGGTACCTGTAGAAGGACCATTTCAACAGGAACTGCCTGGCTGCCTTGGGGAAGCTGGGACTGCCCTCATGGTGCTTCAGGACTTGAGTAACAACGTTATCCAGCCAACTGGCCCACTGGTCCAGAGAGCTTTGCTGCTGCAGAGTGAGCTTGAAATCCTGCTCCAGCTTCTGCACCATGCCCTCCTCACACTGGCACACCCACGAGGCTTGTTCCTGCTCGGGAAGAAGGGTTGACAGTCACTCATGCCAAACCTGCAGGGTGTTGTATCCCAGCCCAGGAATTCGGCTTCATTCCAAGTAGGCAAGGGCTCCAAACCAGCTCTGAATATTGTCTGTGATCCATCCACAGTATAATGTTTTTATTAAACTATGTTACTATTGGTGGCACTTCTTTCTTCACTGAAGGAGTGGTTAAGCCTGGGAACAGGCTGCCCAGGGAAATGGTGGAATCACCATCCCTGCAAGTGTTCAAAAAAGGAGTTGGGGACATGGTAGGATTCGGTTGAAGGTCAGACTTGGAGATCTTTTCCAACCTTAACAATTCCACAACTCTTATTTACCAATAAGATTACAAAGCAACAAACAAGATTCTACGACTCTTATTTACATAAGTTCCACCAAAGGAGGAGCGAGATGGGAAAACTTAGGTGGAAAAGCAGCACCAAAAAACCCATCAACTCGTTCACTGAGTTGTTTTTTAGCCCTGGTGGTTGAAATCAGGGGGTGATTACAACCTGGCTGCAGAGCCCCAGCCCCAGAGGACACGACTCCAGGGGCAGAGTTTTACCTGCACGTTGGCGAAGTCGACGCGGTTGAGGTCGCTGAGCATCTGGTTGATCTGGGAGGTGTTCTGGAGCACAGCCCGGGCTGCCTGGGCCAGGTGGTTGAGAGATGTGTATCTACGCAGGGTCTGGGCAAAGGCACTGACCACCCCCACCTGCAACACAGCACGTGGGGCTGGGGGGAAAGAAACACCCCCTGCTCCGAGCAAACATCGACTCTGCGCTGCCCTGAGGTCACCACCCTGAGAGAAACGTCTGGATGTGCCACTCGGTGACACGGAGAGGTTTGGCAGTACCGGGTTAAAGGCTTGGACTCGGCGATCCTAAAGGTTGTTTCCATCCTAATCTTTGTGCCAGGCACTCGGAATGAGTCAGTAAAGCCTTTGGCACAGATGGTTGGAGGGAAACACGCTGAGGACACTGCGTGGTTTGTGAACCAGCTGGGTCTTTTGAGGTGCTGCTTAGTTTGGGTTTGTTTCTAGGGAATAAACGACTCTCCCATGATGTCTCCCTGGTTGCCCAGGCAACATGGTGCCCCACCAGGTAAAACATGTGCTCATCACAGAGCAGGTGAATCAGGTGGAAGGACCCAAACTTAAATGATTCTCTGATTCTATTGTTCATTTTCTTTAACTCTGCCTCCAGCAGAGACCAGCAAGGTGGGAATAGACTGCAAGAATCCCTGGCTTTAGGAGAAGGGGAGTAGGAACCTCGTGTTCCTAGTGAACCTACTGGTTCCTCCTGGAACTTGGCAATGCCATTCCCTCCTGTGCTTTCCAGGACAGACTCATTCCAGGGCAGGGATAACAGGCTCCCCCCAGGGCAGTGGGCACGGCCCCAAGGCTGCCAGAGCTCCAGGAGCGTTTGGACAACGCTCTGAGGGACAGGGTGGGATTGTTGGGCTATCCTGGGGAGGGCAGAAGTTGGACTGGATGATCCTTGGGGGTCCCTTCCAACTCAGGATATTCTGTGATTTTATGACTTTCTCACACAAAGCTTTATCTGCCATTTCAGGATGCAGGAACAGCTCCATGGACAGAGCAGCATCAGCTTCTGGTACAGGGGAACTGCCCAACCTGCCCCCCCACCGGTTGCTGATTTTGGTTCAGAATTAATCACTACACCGTGCTAATCTTGAGAGCTGACTCAAAGTGGCCCAACTGCAGCGGGGATTTCCTATTCCTGTGGAAAACTGCAACGTGCAGACAACACACTGAGCCCAATCTCACCCCCTTGCTCACCTTGGTCTGCACGACCTGCGGGGGGAATTCACTCATGGCGTTCATCAGCCACCCTTCCAAACTCTTGGCAAAGTTCCGGATTGCCTGGGTCAGGGTGCCTGCAAAGAAGGCTGCAGAGTCAGAGAGGCTGTTCTGTGTCATTTCTGGGGACCACTTTCTAGCTCAGGACTGCTGGGGAAAGCACTTCAATTTTGCATCAAGGAAATGAGCTGGGTCCTGATATACACTCAAATTATTCTTGTCCTTTAATGTTATCACTCAAACTCTTATTTCTATTCTTATTTTTATTCTTATTCTTGTTCTTATTCTTTGATGATCAGACTTACTGATCCTGGAGGTCTTTTCCAACCTCAACATTTCTATGATTTTTATTTTCTCTTTTCTTATTCCTGGTCCTTCTGAGCACTTTCCAAACGGTGAAATCTGCTTTTCAAAGACACCCACGTGTCCCAGCACGTGACTGACAACACCCCTGAGGGGGACACACCTGTCCAGCACTAGGCCCAGTTTAGGGCTAAGCTGAGGTTTTGGGGAGACTGACACAATTCCCATCACTGGGGAGCCAAATCAGAGAGAAAACCCTCATTATCCCATCAGTAGCTTCCCACATAAAAGCTGACCCCTAATTTCCAGAATGTGCCGTAGGGGCCAGGATGGTCCCATGTAATAAAAAAGATGTGATCTGCAAGGATCAGCTGTGCTTCCATGTGTGTGTAACGTGCCTTTTTGCCTCACTTCTGGCCAAAAGCAGGAGATGTGATGTGCAATGCACATTTAAAGATTTAAAAGGCATGGGAATTCCCAAGGGTCACAAAATAGACCATCACAGAGCAAAGCTGCAGGAGGAATATTGCTGTTGCCATAACATTTTAGCCAGAAGAAACACCCTCAGCATGAGTTTTTACAAGGGAAATCTTCGTGGGAAGTGAGTCATCTCCCACCCCTGGAAGTGTCCAAGGATGGACAGGTTGGATGGGGCTTGGAGCAACCTGGGCTAGTGGAAGGTGTCCCAGCATGGCAGGGGTGGAATGAGATGAGCTTTGAGGTCCCTTCCAACCCAAACATTCCATGATTCCATGTTTGCCAGACCCAGCTCCCCAGGACCAGCCATGCCCAGGGGCTGTGGGTACTCACTGGGCACCGGCCGGAGCACGTCAGGGATCAGGATCTCCACCAGGGCCTGGTACAGGATGTGGTCACAGCTCCTCATCCACTTCAGGATGGGCTCATATTTGCACAGAGTGATCAGCTTGTCTTTTGGGAGGGTCCCTTCTGGCTCTTCTTCACTGCAGGAGGAGGAGGAGGAGGGACACAGCGTGAGCAGCAGCTTTGCATTCAGTGCATTCACCCTTCTTTATTACCAACCCCAGTTTTCAGCACAAAAAACCCTTTCAGGTATCTTTCAAAATGAAATGTCTGATTATTCATACAGGTCTTGTCTCTGCAAGCACCTCCCCATCCATGGGGCCACAGCTCTGGGCAAGTTTTCTCTCAAATCCACATCTCCTGCCTTCACCTCTTCCCTCTTCTGCCTCAGAGCCTTTCACAAACCCCTGTCCCTGTGGACGTGGGGACTGTGCTTAGCACAGCCATTTCAGCAGAGAAGGCTCAGCTGGTTCTTCTTACAGTCCCAGATGTTTCCAAAACCTTCCCACCTTTCCCCTCTGCTCTAAACCTGCTGAGCTGTAGCACTGGGGACAAAAAGTTTGCAGCCAGTGGTAGGAGCAGATTACCTGGTACTGAGAGACACTACATTGTCAGTGTTTAACCCCTTCAAATGCTGAATATTTTCAGAAGGAAGAATACTTGGTGGTTGGATGAGAACATATTCTACAGATTTTTGAGGGTTTTTTGTTTATTACTCCAAGTTTTACCATTTTTCTCCTGAATAGAAAACATCCATATGGGAAGTCCTTATATTCACAGTAAAAATGGAGAGTACAGACTTGTGATTGATAGAAATGGCCTCAAGTTGCCCCAGGGGAGGTTTAGATTGGATATTGGGAGAATTTCTTCACTGAAAGGGTGGTCAGGCTTTGGAACAGGGTGCCCAGGGCAGTGGTGGAGTCACCACCTTTCCTAGGAATGTTCAAAAGGCATGTGGATGTGGCACCTGGGGACATGGGTTAGTGCTGGGCTGATGGTTGGACTTGATGTGGGCTTTTCCAACCTTAATGATTCCATAATTCTGTAATCAGAGCAGACACTTTGTCCTCAGAGGGCTGAACTCTGTGTTTCCATTCTATTAAACACCTTTATAGAATCACAAAACATGCTGAGTAAGAAGGGACCATCAGGATCAACGAGTCCAACTCCTGCACAGGACACCCCAAAAATCCCACCCTGTTCTCCAAAGCACTCAAAAAGCCTAAGGAAGCTGAAAAACACCTCGTTCATCTTTAAAAGAAAAAAATTCACCAAGAAACAGAGCACTGAGAACCGATGGAAGGCCGGGGAGTACCTGGAAGGCAGAGCAGCAGGACCATCACTAGGTGGTGCCTTCGGACTCCAGAAGGATTGCCAGAGTTTCTCGATGTAGTGAAACTGGAGGTTCATCACCACATCCAAAGTCGCCTGACAACAAAGAACACGGCTCGTTAGCAGCTCTGCCAGCCCCGTGTCAGCACACATTTCATGTGCTGCCACTTACAGTAAATAATTTACAAGAAAAATAACGGAAATGGCATTGTTTTGATAATCAACGTGACATAAAACAGGTCACACGGTGAAAAATAATAACACAGAGCACAAGATCTGAGTTGAGACTCCTCACAAATCAAGCATTCCCTGTACATTCCAGCTTTTCCTAAGAGCAGGATATGAGTGAGCACATGAATTATGTCCCACACTGATTAGTAAATCAGATAATCACCAAATAATACCCCCAAATAATCACCTCGCAGTGTCGCCTGTAAAGAATCTGCAGAGTTTTCACGTCGTTCAAGGTGAAACCTTCTTGTAAGAGGACATTCCCTAGATCAGGGGCTGGGAACTCAGGAAAGACATGGGTCACATCTAGGGAAAAAAAAACATTGGGAAAGATGCTGAGGGTTAGGAACACCTGGAATACAGGTGAGTACAGGGTGCTGCTGTCACCGGTGCTTTTTCATGATCCAGTTGGGATGAAACAGGAAAAATGAGACTGATAATCGATTTTTTTTTCCCCTGATTTATGCTGTTATACTGGGGAAAAAAAAGCAAACAACTGCAGCCCATTTATTGGGTGTGGAAAGGAAAATGTTTTCTTTCTGTGTGTAATAAAAGAAACAAGCAAACATTGTCCTCATCTGCCACACTTGAGTTGGATTTTCCTCTGAAGCCTGAAAACCATCTCTCTGGTATTCTGAGAGTACAATGGGGAATATAATTGGGCAGCAGAGGTGTCAGCAGCTCACAGAGCTGGCTGGGATTTGCTGTCTCAGCTGGAGGTGATGGAGACACGTAGATCCAGGACCAGCAGAGCCAGAGAGTCTGTCCCACAAGGAGAAGGTCTGCATGGATCATCTCCAGTTGGATGTGAGGGAGAGAATTGCTTTTCTCCCTCTGGCAAGGCTTGGCAGAACCTCCCCTCTTCCATGCAATTTGGATAAAACCAGAAGGATGAAAAACACACTGAGAGGGAACCCAAAGACCTGTTGGCTGAAGGAAAAAAAAACCTTTCTGGGGGGCCAGGAGTCAGCAAATAAACTTTGCAAGAGTGACATTACCAAAGCTTATTAGAATATATACTATATATGAAATATATAATACTGTAGATTTATTAGGATACAGTTGGGCTTTCTTGAACAAGAGAAAAATCTTAGATGTGGATAATTAATCATTAAAGGAGTCTCCTCACCTATGAACTGCTGATGGTGCTGACTCTGAGCAGCCACCGACTGCTCCGGCGTGGTGTGGGGGTTGCTGTTGGACCCACTCTCTGCCATCCCATCCATCTTCTGGGCTGCTCTGTACCTAAATGCAGAGCGTGGTTCAGGACCCACACAGGCAGCAGCACACACGTATTTACATGCCATTTACAACACAGCTGTGCAGATCTGTGTGCTCCTCAGGTGACCCTCAAGGACAGTGGGTGTGGAGGGCTGAGCATTTCTAGCACTGACTCAAGGGGAGGGGGAAAAGGAGCAGCTGCTTTTGACAGGCCTCCCTAAGGCAGAATTGAAGGGGTTAAGAGGTTTGCCCAAGGTGACACCAAAAATCAAGAAAGAGAAGCAGAATGGAGTGGGTTGCAGAGCAGGATCTGTCTTGGGAGCTGACTTTCTGCATTTTTTTCTTTTGCATTTACTTTCTGTTTAGAAGCTGAAGAAATAAATTCTGCTCCTTCTCCACTCCAGCAACAACCAGAGGTGTCCATGCTTCCAGAAGGCAATTCCAAATTCCTTTGCATGTTGTGTTTTACCTTTAGAATTGCTCAGACACAAGACTAACCACAGCACTATTTAACTTGCACTTTTGCACAAAATCCTGCCCCCCAAAACCCAAACAAAAAGCAAAATGCACCCAAAACCAGCACAGCCCCCAAGTCCTTTCACTGATCTGGCACAGTAACTCCAGAGCTGAGATCCTGGACCAGTCTGGCTACTGGGATGCTGGGAAAGGTGGCACTTATGGTGCTGGCAAACAGATTAGGGAGATAAAGGCCATTCCATGGATTTACAGAATAGTTTGGGTTGGGACAAGCCTTTCAACTCCATGTAGTCCTTTCAAAGGCCATCTAGTGAGCAGGGACATCTTCAACCAGACCAGGTTGCTCAAAGCCCCGACCAAGCTCGCCTGGAATATTTCCAGGAATGGGCCCATCCACTGGAATTTTGGACCCTCCCACTGATCCAAGCAACACTGGGGTTTGGCAAAGGGGGGTTTGGACTTCTGAGCTCTTTGGGAAGGCCCTGGGAGCACCTACCTTTGCTTCTGGTGGATGGGCTGCTGCCTCATGGCCATGTACTGGGTGTCCTCCTGCAGGCGGTTCAGCGGAGACTCCGGCTTCAGGCGGATCCCGTAGTAGTGATATTTGGAGTTCCCCCTGCAAGCATCAACACTGACACTCTCAGTGACCCTGCAATTTAGGTTGTTCTGACAGCATTCCCGACTTCAGGCAGCGGTTTAAGCAGCTGAAGTCATGGATTCATAAATGCCATCGCCCCTTAGAAAGTTGAAGCCCACGCGTGGCCAAGCTCAGGGATGATCCACGTTAAAACCCAGCCAGGTTTGTTCCATGGTAACTGGGGAAGAGCAGGCAAGTGTTACAACACAAAGTGTTACTAAACAGAATGACAGAGAGCCCACAGGGGACGCTTTGCTATTTGATTGGGGTTTAAGGATTTGTTTCTTTCCATAAAAACAAACCTCGGTCTTTATCTAAACCGAGCCTGGCTGGACAGAAAACTACGATAAGAAAAATGCCTTTGTGTTGCCACAACTTTCACAGCAACAGGCTTTGATGTGGTTTTGTTCTTGGAGCTGCTCGTTTTTGAAGGTTTGGGGAAAAAATGGAAGCTTTCTGCAAGCACAAGGGGCTGGAATTGTTTCTCCTTTGCTGCTGTGATGCTCCTTAGGAGAACGTGATTCCATCACCTTAGAGAGACATGTCAGCTGAAGTTTTTTCCACCAAACTGGAATTTTCCAATCCCAGTGAAATTAGAGAAATTTAAGAGAGGACTATTTGTCCCAACTTCTTTTGCTGAGGGAATTTTCCCTTTTCAAGGGCCACTTCAATTGTTCAGTCACTGCAAAAAAGGGTTTTACAGAAGCTACATATTCAGCCCTGTCTTAATTGATTTCAAGTGCCTGCAAATTAAATAAAAGCTGCCTTTATGATCTAAAATTATAATAAATTAGAAAATAACGGTGGACAGCCCTTTCCATACTTATTTAGGTTCACTGTCTCCTTCCCAACCTGCACATTTGCAATTTTAAGTGGGTTTTTTGCTTGCTTGTTTTTTCTTTAATCTTTGATGGAATTCAAGAATTTCTCTCATCTAAGGAAATTATTTCATAGCTCTTGCACTTGACCCAATCTACAGAAATCCAACCTGCTCTTCCTGCAACTGTTACCTCCACATTCCAGCTGTGCAATGCCCTGGACACACCTGGTTTTGTTCTCGTTTAGAAGCCCAAATATCTAAGCTTGAATTTTTATTATAAAATCTTACACAATCAAAGAAAGCACTGTTTCTCTAGTATATTACCTACTTTTTTATATTCTAAGCTGGGATAAAATGCACAATCAGCTGTGCAGAAGCTCTGGATGATTCCTTGAAGGACACATCTGTAATTACAGGAGTGCATTTTCTCATGCTACGCTTTTGTTGTAACATCCCACGGATCTTTGATGTTTCAAAAGAAAAAAATGCTCTCACAGGAGTCAGCCTGACGCTTTGGGGATTTCAGAAATAAACCATTTACAACTTTAACAGCTTGTCTGCATCAAAGAATCTGTTATGGAGGATCTTTACTGGACTCAGAGGGAGAAATGGCTTCACTGAACCAGAATTTGGGTGGCAGCAACAACTGTGAGAGGATGAGTTACCTCCTCTTTTTCAGACAATATGGAATCACAGAATATGCTGAGCTGGAAGGGACCCACAGGGACCATCCAGTCCAACCCCTGGCCCTGCCCAGGACACCCCAACAATCCCCCCCCTGTCCCTCAGAGTGTTGTCCAAATGCTCCTGGAGCTCTGGCAGCCTTGGGGCCGTGCCCACTGCCCTGGGGAGCCTGGGCAGTGCCCACCACCCTCTGGGGGAAGAACCTTTCCCTGAGATCCATCCCAACCCCCCTGGCACAGCTCCAGCTGTTCCCTCAGAAAATGGGATACTAAAGGGATGAGAAGAAGCCTCAGTTCAAATAAAGTTGATTATCCCACACGATCACGGTCAGTTGTGTCTGCAGATCTCAAAATGACCTGGGCCTGCTAAATGATGCTCAGTAGGTTCTTAGAACACTTGAGAAAAGCTGCAGGAAGGCTTTTTTTTCTTATTTCAGTGTAGATTCCTACCAACCTGGTTCCCAGGCGCCGGGTCCTCAGCCCCATGAACACAGAGCGGATGAGTTTCCCGAAGGAAGCGGCGTTCACCGGATCCAGTTTGTGCTCCTGGCAGTGCCTCAGGTAATGGTTGTAGAGGGAGCTCCTGGGAAGGCTGACACCTTCTGCTGTCTCATAGTTATCCAACAGCCACTGGAGCTTTAGGCATGGAAAAAACAGAGAACATGGAAGTCTAAAGAGGGACGGAACGGGCTGCGCGTCAAGCAGAGTCTGCTCTCAAAGCAGAGCCCGTTGGACTTTGGGAGTTCAGGAGAACTTAATGCTGAGTAGTTAATTCACACAAATCAATTTTATACACATTAATTAACATAGCTTATACTTTATAAGTTACAACTCATCACTTTTTACGGTCGCAAAACCCCCGGCCCAAAGGTAACAACCCAGACAAAAGTGCTGTCACTTCTTGCATTAAAACTCCTGCCAGCTCAAGTGTCCACCTTGGGCTCAGCTGAATTCCTGCAGAGCCTGAATAAAGCTGTAAGAACTCGTGTTTTCCAAGAAAAAAGATTTTCAGATACTGCCTAAGAGGAATAAAATTTTAGAGGAGGCAAACCTGCTGCAAAGTCTTTATTAATTTGAAGATTGGCATGTCTGCAACTGCTCCCTTAACAATAAAATTAACGGTTGCCAAAGCAACCTTAAAAATCTGAGGGGATCCATCTAGTTTGCAGAATTTACTGTCTGAACTTCTGACATTTCTGTTGATTAAAATTTGCAATTAATATCAATTATTTATGCCTAGACAGTCTGAAAGGGCAGGTCCTGCTCACAGCGTCAGCACAGGAATTAAAATGCAAAAAGACAAAGCCCCCAATCTCCTTTAATTGACTAAATGACTTCAGCATCAATGAAATAAATGTTATATTAAGGGAATTTGGGAAGGAACTAGATGTACAAATGGACTAATATCTACAGTGTTGGTAAGAGTCCTTCCACTGTCCCGAGGGATGTTTGGGATTAACATTTTCCAGGCTTCCCTCTCTGCTCAGACCTCCCTCCCTGCCTGTGTGGGAGGCACAGCTCCCCCAGAACCATCTGCATTCCCACCAGAGCAGTGGCAAAACACACTCAGGTTGTGGATGCCAAAATATCAGCCACACCACCTCCTTACAACTAATACTTCCAGCAGATCTTGGAGTTAAGCACAGACTTAATCTAGAAATCAGTAGGATTTGACCAGGCACATGGATTACACGTTGGCCCACGCTCAAGTCCTCTCCACTCCTACTCCAGTACCCATCTCCTTTCTCCTCTTCAGGATCCCAATTCACTACAAGACTGGAGTTTTCTATCCACAACTCGGTGAAAACACAACCTGAGCTGTGTGATGACATCTCTGACACCTCACTCCACTGAGTTATTTTCAGTTTCTGTGTTTCAATATCCCACTTCCCTCTCACACAAAGGCTTTTCAGCACCTTGACTGTGTGTGCTGTGGGGCTCATTCACAGATCCAAATTTAAACTGCAGCTACACAGAATGAGCTGAATCCAAAGCTGTGCAGTGAAAACTATTTCATTCAGCCTTCAGGAGGAGGCTGGGGAAGAGCTCAGAGCTCCTTCCAGGGCCTGAAGGGGCTCCAGGAGAGCTGGAGAGGGACTTTTGACAACGGCCTGGAGGGACAGGACAAGGGGGAATGGCTTCCCACTGCCAGAGGGCAGGGAGAGATGGGATACTGGGAAGGAATTGTTGGCTGGGAGGGTGGGCAGGCCCTG
Organism: Pyrocephalus nanus; assembly: GCA_038380795.1. Taxonomy (NCBI): domain Eukaryota; kingdom Metazoa; phylum Chordata; class Aves; order Passeriformes; family Tyrannidae; genus Pyrocephalus; species Pyrocephalus nanus. The sequence continues at coordinate 2,909,014 of CM076287.1, read as the reverse complement.
GCACAGGTTGCCCAGAGCAGCTGTGGCTGCCCCTGGATCCCTGGAAGTGTCCAAGGCCAGGTTGGACGGGGCTTGGAGCCACCTGGGCTGGTGGAAGGTGTCCCTGCCCATGGCAGGGGGTGGCACTGGATGATTTTTAAGGTCCCTTCTAACCCAAACCATTCTGGAATTCTTTGATTCATTAGCTGGATTTGATCCAAACCCACCACAAGTTCCAGTGACTGGACCCACCAGTTCTGGTGGAGCAGAGCAGGGTCTGGAAGAAGAGAAACCTTTGGCCATTTTCACCTCTGTCCTGCTTTTTACAGAGCTTCTTGTCACCCTCCCACCTTTCCTCATCACCTGATGATCTTCCCTCATCACTCTTTGATCTTCCACAAAGATCATTCTGACCTCCAAACCCCAGAGTTCTAAGAGATGGTCTTTGCTAATGATCCCTAACGACCCTCTGTGCTCTCATCTGCAGAACAGACATCCCTGGAAGCCCCAAAAATCTTCACATAGCCCTGAGCCACCTCCACCCTCTCAGCTCTCTCTAACAAAAGTGGAACCCAGTGGTTTTGGCATAAAAGACCAGCAGGAATTCAGTTTTAAGTAGCCCAAATCTGTGCTAATTTTGGCCCGTCTCCTGTATTTAAAAGATTAATGGTTGAGGTTCTTTCAAATTTTTAAACCATTTATTTTATTTATGCTGTGGCAGATACCTAATGTGTACCAGCAATTTATTGCCTAAACCTTAAGCCTTTAAAAACATATTAAAGTTGCATTACTGTGGAAAATTCAGGTATAACTAAAACCCTCTCATTTAAATTTGATCCTGGGCATTTTTATTCTAATCCCTGATATTTCTAGAAGATTTCCTTCATCTTCCAGCTTTCTTTCCCTGCAAATGTTTTTTTTTTAATATTCCTTTAAACATTACAGAGTTTCACAATATGAACTCCCACTGTTGAATTAGAAATCTATTATGAAAGGCACAAAAGAGCTTTGAAACAGAAATCTGTCAGAAGAGAAATCATTTTCCAAACATGAGTTTTGCTTTTCCTGCACGGTAAAAACAAATTCACGCACTCAAATGAGAACATTAAAGATTCTCTCCATTTGTATCCCTTATTCTGTTTATTTTCTGAATTTTGTGTGACAAGAAGATATTCTCCAGTTTTATTTCTATTTATGCCACGATCAGGTTCCAATAAAATCTCTCTGCAGCCATATGCTGCTGTGTTTGTTACAGGCACTGCAGGGGAACATTTAATTTTCATTCCTACTTTAACTTTATTCCTTCTGTTTGTTTTCCTTTAAAATCTTGAGCAAAAAAACCTCATCCTTGTTTGATCCCAGGATGGAAAAAACCATCCATGTTGTTGGCTGTGAAAATAAAACCACTTTTTTTTTTTTTTTTTTTTTTTAAAGGTCCAGGTTTGGAGAGGTTCTTGTGGATATTTCTAGAAAATACCAAAAAAAACCCCCAATGAACAACAATTTGTGGTTCATATTTCGGTGTTTTTAGCTGGGACTGTGAGCAGCAGGTTCTAAATCCAGGTTCAGAGTTAGGATGGAGCCATTCACCCCCAGGAAAGAATCCCAGTGGGAGTTTTTTGGGATTTATTTTGTGTGTTTTTGGTATTTCATTCTACAGGCAGTGAGGAAAAACTATATTTTCCCCCTAATCCTCCAAGTACTACAGATATCCAGGAGGCACAGGGCCTCAGGCAGGTTACAGCACCCAACTACTCCAGCTTTAGGCACTCAGGTATAAAAACTGCAGTAATTTTCCTCCAATTTCTTTGCATCATCTGCAAGTTCTTAACTGGCAATTAAATAATCCTCTGATCCAAGGGTCACTCAGCTGCAGTCACACAGTGACAGGATTCCATCAGAAACGTCCCTTGTCTCTGAGTATCAGCATGAGCTTCATCTTCCACACTTGAGATTTCAAGTGCTCTTAAATAACCTCTTGGACAGTTTTTAAGCCAAATGAGGTTATCAAGTGTGGCTCCATTTCACCTTGACTTTGGTTAAATGGCATTGACTGAGATACCTTTAATTGTCCTCTCTTTAAAATAATAATAAAAAAAAAAACACCCACCCAAACAGATTTCTGCCATGAAACGTCTGCTGATGGCAGGAAATAAATCATTATCCCAAGAATGTACACATCTGCAAAGTGCCAAATTTAAAAGGAGGGACAGAACACAATGAAAAACTCTGCAGCCTCAAGGCTCAAAGCAATTAAGTCACAATTAAGCACAATTACCATCATCTCCCCACTTCCTCTTGCTTTGGTCAAGCTGGAATTCGCTTTCAGCCCTGACAAATCAGTCACCTGCTGCTTCACTCTGGCCCTCTTGCACAAGCCTGACAATCCCATGTGTCAGCCACGTGACATTTGGGATGGGGAATACTCTGTCTGGTGTTTTGTTTTCTTTTTTTTTTTTTTTTCCCACGAAGAAGTGGGAACAGAAACATCCCTGGTACCACAGCGTGTGCTGGGGAAGATGCACCCAGAGGTGCTCACTGGGATGTCCCACACCCTGCACTGGGAGGCAGCTCTGGGGTCTCCAGGTGATGGCTGCCCCATCCCTGGGAACATCCAAGGATGCAGCTCTGAGCACCCTGAGCTGGTGGAAGGTGTCCCTGCCCATGGCAGTGGGGTGGAATGAGATGGGCTTTAAGGTCCCTTCCCACCCAAACCAGTCTGTGCTTCCACTCCAGCCTCTCACTCAGATCAGGGCTCACTTTTCTGAGAGCTCAGGTCCCTCAGAGGAGTTCTTAGAACCTCCCCAGGCAGAGGCTGCAGAGCCCCCCCAGGCAATCACAGAATCACAGAATATGCCAAGCTGGAAGGGACCCACCAGGATCACCAAGTCCAACTCCCAGCCCTGCACAGGCTCATCCCTGTGCCCCAGAGGATCAACCAAACCCTCCTGGAGCTCTGGCAGCCTTGGGGCTGTGCCCACTGCCCTGGGGAGCCTGGGCAGTGCCCACCACCCTCTGGGAGAAGAACATTTCTCTAATATCCAAACTAACCCTCCCCTGAATGGCACCAAAATTCTCTGGAACCAGAATCTGCCTGGGCTGGTTCTTCAACGTGCTGCATTTCTACAGACACTGTGTGTTATTATAATATATTATTATGTTCCCATGTGCCCCCAAACATCTCTCCATGCCCTGGGAAGGCAGAGCAAGGACACTGGGGGTCCATGGGACAGCAAGTTTCCTCAGCTAAGGCTCTGTGCCCTGGCAGAGGGAATGCCCCACCCCAGCCCGGGGTGCCTGTCCTGGAGCAGCACCTTCAGTGGGCACAAGAGGAGAGTGGATATGTCCACACATGCTCAGGAAGCAGTTTGTTTGCTTTAGAACTTTTAAGAGCACTTAAACGTCGTGCCAAAGCATGAATTGTGCCCTCAGAAGAGGGATACTGAGTTCTGTACTTCTCCCCTGCAAGACAAGGGTGGGGAAGGTTTGATCAGAGCCTGAATCGGGCTCCAACTCCATCCTGCCCAGCCTGTGGTCAGGTGAGATTTTTGCTTTCTTTCCTCTGCCCTTTTCCTGGATTTTTTCATACTTCCTTCAGCACCACACCGTGACCCCCACCCATCCTGCTCTGTGCTGGGAGAAACAAGAAAAACCCTGCAGAACAACGTGATCCTTGGATGAACCTGCACAGCACTTGGGGCTTGGCACGGGCACGTGGGGTGGGAGGGGTGCACAGGGATGCTCAGAACAGGCACTACCAGCCTGACCCTGCAGGTTTGTTTTTCCCCAGTTACCACCAGAAACCCTCCATTTCCACCAGCTGAAATAAGGATTGAGCTCAATCAGGAGCCCTGGCCTGGAGTTTGACATCAGCTTAGCAAAGTCAGACTGATTTAATAATCCTTTTGTTTTTGTTTTCTCAAGCTATTTCTCTGCAATGAGGAAGCCAAAGTTGGGTTGGTTTTTTTGTTTGTTTTTTTTTTCAGGACCTAAGAACGACAACAAATCTGCCCCCAAATACAAAGCCAAAGGAATTCTGTTAGAATAAAGAAGCACCACTTTGTGCACTTTGTGATTTAGCAGTGCAGGAAACGCTTGAGCTTAATCCAAACCCAGCAAAGTCCAGGCAAGTCTTCAATGTGACTTGAACCAAACCCCTCAAATCTCACCCAGGCATGTGCTCACTGCTCAGTGTTACTGCATGGGAGCCACAGATCAGGATGCAAAGGCCCAGGAGAACAGTGGGAATTCCACACAAAGCAGGGAAATTGTTGGCACAGTGCGGAGAGGGAGGGCAAGCACATGGATTTAGCACGGCATTGTAACAGGAACGGGCTTCCTGAGGCACAGAGAGAGGGAATAAAGGCATTCACAGGAGCAGGCTTTTGGTTTGTGCTGTCTGAGGGATATTTGATATCTGTCACCATTCACACCGAGTCATCACTGTGGATTTATGAGTGATTTTCCAGCCATTTTTCAGTTCCAGTAAAAGAACTTCCTCAAATGTGTTTATCTAATTGCCAGCAATTTCCATTGCAAGGCAGATGAAATAAATAAAGGCAGAGGCAGTTAACAGAGCATCTCAGCAACAAACATTATCACCAGGGCACTTTTTGCAGACTCTTTTTACTTGGGAATGGGCTGTTTTGGGCAGCACAGCTCAATTCACAGGCTGCTTTGAGGGACTCGTGCTGTTGAATACACCAAAGGGCTACAAATAATTCTCCCACCAAAGCAGGGAAAAGGTTGTAAATTCTGATTGTAACTTACATGGCTGTTGAGCAAACTGCTTTTGTGTGATGTAATCCCTTCACTTTTTTGTAGGTTTTCAATCGCCATTTCAAGCTAAAGAAAATGTGCAAAGGAAAACAAACAAACAACAAAAAAAAACAAACAAAAAAAAAAGGGAAAAAAAAGAAAAAGAAAGGAAATCAGATAGTTAGCAACAGCCAGGATTATTATTTCTTTATTAATATTCGAATGATTAATGCTTTATATCACCAAGCTTGTGAAAAAGAGGCAAACAGATGAGCACAGTCCATGTGGATGAAGCTGCAGAGGTGTTACTGGGACATGCAAATGGACACACAGCAGGAACCACCACGGGGGTGACAGAGCAAGACCAGGGGGGGTTTATCTTCCACTAAAAGCATTGCCCATTTCTAAAAAAAAAAAAAAAAGCGATTTTCCTTCTCCTTTCCCCTTCCTGCTGAGACTAAACCATCACCACACAGATCTGCTGCACTAGGACAAAGACTTGCTGAAGAGTTTTGCCTTCCAAGGAGAACTGACAGGAATGGCTTTGGTTATTAATCTCTTAATATTTTGTCAAGAACTAAAAAACCCTCCAAAAACCGGGTGTTAAGAGGGCTGAAACAGAGAGGGCACGAGCTGGAATGGATAAGGGCCCCCTGACACTGAGGAGAACTGCAAAGGGACTGAAGGAAGAAGCCAGGATGGCACATCTTGATGTTGTTGAACTCAGAGGAGCCCCTCAAGAGCCTCCTTTTTCCCTCTGAGTGGCTCCTGTTCTACTTTTAACCCAGCTGTGGCTGCTGATTTGAGCCCCAACCCTCTCCTGGACCCTTCTTGTCTTCTCCATTCTGCTCCTTGGACTCCCTTGACAAGCTCTGGCAAACTCCTCAGAGGCAGCTGCTGATCCCAGAGCCTCAGTGCTCCTCTCCAAGCTTTTGACAAGGGAGGAAATAAAAAAAAAACCGCTCAAACCTCCAAAAAAACCCCACATTAAGGGACTGGCAGGAGCAGAACCTCCTGTTTCTTTCCAGTGGATGTTCTCAAAGCCCTGTTATCCAGGATCTGTTGTTAGTGCAGGCATGACAAGGTAGCACATATCAGCCAGGAGAACTGTCTCCAGCATCTGTCCTCATTTAACACACATCTCCTTTGTGGGCACATGCACTGAACATCTGCAGATGGTCTGTCCATGGCCTCCTTCCCATATTCACAATCTGCAGTGACTCATCACATGGGGAAGATAAAGGTTGAGATAAACCAGACATTTACAAACCCAAGCTCTGTCAGGAAGGTGGGAGAGCAGAGCAAATCAGATCCAACTTCTCAAGTAACACCCAAGAGCCAAAGTCAAGCTCTGTGCCACATCCAGGTCCAAGCACAAGTCCCTTGGTTTCCACGCCAAAGTTGCCACCATCTTGGTACTTCCCAAGATGTTACCAGCAAATTCTGCACAAGGTCAGCCTAAAACCCAGCTTTTTCTTTGAAAACACTCTCACACACTGATGTGCCAGGAGGAACCAAGGCCTGATTGCTGACACAGCCTTCAGGAAATGAGTCAGTGTTAGAGGGAGACCCCGTTTCCTTCCTCTCCTCGAGCTGGTTGAGCAACCCCTGTTACACAAGCACAAAAACACTGCCTTGCCCCTTTTTGGTGAGTGCCCCATACAAATGGACCCTTTGCATTTGCAGGAAAAAATATTACAGGGGAAAAGTCTAAAAGCTCTTAAACAGCCCTGCAGGAAGGTGAGGAGCTCTGAGGACCCACTTCTGGGACACCTCAAGGATTTCCTCTCTTGATACAGACTAATTTAGGTGAAGATTACCAGTGCTGTGTTGGCACAGGCACTGAACAGGGCTGTTCAGATGGAGCAGAACATCATCCCTGGAAGTGTCCAAGGCCAGGTTGGACGGGGCTTGGAGCAACCTGGGCTAGTGGAAGGTGTCCCTGCCCATGGCAGGGGGTGGGACTGGATGACCTTTAAGGTCCCTTCCAACCCAAACCTGACGATTCCATGATTATGTGGAATTCCAAGCAGTTATGATGGTTCTGCTCTATCCCACTCCAACCCCAGACTGTGCTGGAAGAACTGAAAGCCTCACACAGACCCACCCCTGGACTGTCTGCCAGGCACTATTCCACCTTCTTCAGCCCCTCCACAGATATTTGGTGTTAAAACACCTTCAGAAAGTTCATCCCTACATGAAACAGAGGGCATTTATCTCAGATAAAGTGACTTTTCATAGAAATCACTTCTTAATATTTCATGTTTTTTCCTGAACAGCCTTACCTCATGTGACAGCCACAAAAAAAAAAATCTGTGCATGGGACATATCTATTGACACATTTTCTACTTGGGCTTTTTACACCGTGCCCATCACCATGGAAATCAAAAAGAAAAACCCCAAACAACAGGAACCCCAAAACCCAAGAGTGATGTTGTGCAGCTTTGCAGTCCCACGCAGGTGACAAGATCAGCAGCCACTTCCTTCCAAGTAACAAGCTTGAGCAAAAATCAAATGGTCCAGTGCTCATTTTTAACCATGAACAGTTAAAATACACCCATGAACCGACCCCCAGCTAACCCAGCATCTGTAATTTTCTCTTCCACCCTAACTAAGGACTTTTCCCCTATTTCTACCTAAGGCAGAGCACATTTACTCCACGATCCAGAGAACCTTTCAAGGCACAAAGATTCCAAAAACATGGAGTTTATATCCTAAAACTCAGTGGGAAATGAAAGTACAACTTAATAGGCCAGATTTTCCAGAGCCCTCAGTAGCAAAAAGCTCCTGGGTTTTTTTCCCCTGGGTGATGCTGCTCACACATTTTATATTCTGGCCCACACACTGCATTACACCTACATTTATATTTATATTTATACACAAACATATAAACAGAAGTCTGGAGAGGAAGGTGAGGAATGCCCCACAAAATGAGCCTCCACCACTCCTGGCAGCTGCTTTGGGAGATTCCCAAATCCAAGCCCTGGGAGCCTCTAACAGCAGAAAGGCTGTTTTGGGTGAATATCCACAACCCCCCCCGTCCCACACAGCTGTACAGATGTGCTTCCAGCACTCTGGCACTCCACTGACAGCTGGAGGGACATGATTTTTAAAAAAGAGAGCTTTTAAACACTTCTGTTTGATCAGTATTACCCCTAAAGTACATTTTCTATAACATATGGCAGGGAGAGAATACACAATGGTGTACAAGATATATATACAAAGACTTTTTGATCACTGTGCACTTGGCACGATCAGCTCGACAAAACTCATGTGCTAATTATCCCCTGGGTTAATGAAGGATTTTCCAGGTCTCTTCACAGTTAAAAATACATTTCATTACTTTGGGCAAACCAAGCCCAAAGTGTCCAGATGTTAGATTTGGTAGAAAACATAAACAGAGACAAACGTGTTGAATTGGGAAGCCAAAATATTTTGCTTGAGGTGGGGGAAAAAAGAAAAAAGCAAGGCCACAGGGGATTTTCTCTTATCTTATTTCAGTGACTGGGAATTTCAATGATTGGGAATTTCAATGATTGGGAATTTCAATGATTGGGAATTTCAATGATTGGGAATTTCAATGATTGGGAATTTCAATGATTGGGAATTTCAGTGATTGGGAATTTCAATGATTGGGAATTTCAATGATTGGGAATTTCAGTGATTGGGAATTTCAGTGACTGGGAATTTCAGTGACTGGGAATTTCAGTGATTGGGAACTTCAGTGATTGGGAAGTTTGACCAAGTCCCTGCTCGAGCCAGAGGGACGTTCCAAACTCCCAACTGGAAAACCACGGCACGCCAGTGTCTATTCTCTCCCTCTCGCCCTTACGGCACGTTACGGACATCGATAAAGACAGGAAGTTTTTGTATTTTCTGAAGGATTTCAGTGCCCCTCGGAACAATTCCTGGCCCCCGAGCTGCCACACCCGCAGGGCTACATACCGTTGCTGGAGAGGAGCGTGAGGTGTGTGACAGGGAATGTCTAGAGTTCTCCAGCCCCCCATGAATGAGATAGGCTCCCGAGCCGGAGAGGATCTGACTTCCCCCAATGTCCATGGTGATGCCCACCATGTTGTGAGAGGGAATGGCAGGAGGAGAGGATGCCGCTGTAGTCACCTGAGCTCCTCCTCCCTGCGCTTCGAAGTAGGAGGCGGCGCTGCTGGGGGCGTAAATCTGAGCCTCGGTGTTGTAGGAGTAGGCGGCTCGTCTGTCAAGGAACACAAGGGTCAGGGCGTGGGGAGGAGGAATTCCGTGGGTAATGGTTTCTGGAAGCTGGAGCACCCCTGGGAAAAAAGGCTCGACGCTGCTGTCGGTGGGATTTGGGGCAGGGAAATGGAACTTTGTGGTGGGAAAGGGTCCGGAGGGGTGAGGAGCGGCTGAGGGCGCTGGGCTGGGGGAGACTCCTCAGGGGCTGCAGCTTCCTCCAAGGGGCAGCTCTGACCCCTGGGTCAGCACCTAGGGAATGGCTGGAGCTGGGACAGGGCCCCAGGGAATGGCTGGAGCTGGGACAGGACCCAGGGAATGGCTGGAGCTGGGACAGGACCCAGGGAATGGCTGGAGCTGGGACAGGGCCCCAGGGAAGGGCTGGAGCTGTGCCAGGGGGGTTGGGATGGATCTCAGGGAAAGGTTCTTCCCCCAGAGGGTGGTGGGCACTGCCCAGGCTCCCCAGGGCAGTGGGCACGGCCCCAAGGCTGCCAGAGCTCCAGGAGCGTTTGGACAACGCTCTGAGGGACAGGGGGGATTGTTGGGGTGTCCTGGGCAGGGCCAGGAGTTGGGCTGGATGGTCCTTGGGGGTCTCTTCCAACATGGGTTATTCCATAATTCTATGAAAGTCAGTCCTGACAATGTTGGTCAGCCCTGGAGCCACAGTGAGGGCAGAGCGAGGAGCTCAGCAGCTCTTGTAGGAACTGGGGTGAGGGAGGCCAAGAGCATCCCAGAGGGTAGGAGGCCCAAAATGGGGCACAGAAGACAGGAGAAGGACGAAACTATAGGGATAGTGAGGCCCTGGCACAGGTTGCCCAGAGAAACTGTGGCTGCCTCATCCCTGGAAGTGTCCAAGGCCAGGCTGGACGGGGCTTGGAGCAACCTGGGCTAGGGGAAGGTTAAAACCACCCTCACACACAACATAAGGTGAAATGGTTGTTCCTCCTCTCCCTCCTTTTATCCTTGGGCAATGCCAGGGTGGGAGGATGGAAGGGCTGGGAGCTGGGAAGGGAGAGGGCTCTGCTACAGCCAAGGAGAGACTCTTACATGGTTCCATTGGTATAAACAGCTTCTCCTCCTTCCACATACTGGACCTGGGCTGGATAAACGTGCTGCACAGACTGCACCTGAAACAGGCATCAAAAATTAACAGATTGCTTAGGAACAGCAGGAGAAACTGCAGATGTCCTTATGCTACTGTCAACCTTACCTTGACATTTAGGGTTTCTTTTTAAAAGAAAAAAAAATAAACCACCCAACCTCTCCCCTCCAAAGGAATCCCAAAGGGCGTTTTTATTTTCAAAGGCCAAATAAAAATAGATAAATAAGTTGTTGCTCCATGAACAGTGGAAACAATGGAGCTGAGTTTCCTCTGCACAACAGTCTGGGGCCGGTTCTGTGCTGACTAATAGGGGTGAGATCATGGTGCAGCCTTTCCTTCAGAGGGGACTGGCAGTGTCCAACTGCACCCCAGCCTCCTCTTTTTTGCTCTGGAAGGGATGTAGTTTCCCTCTGAAACTGAGCAACCAAATAAAAAAATCACTAAAAGAAAAAAAACAGGAATCAGACTCAGTGTCCCCACAGAACAGCACCACATATCCCTGGTTTCTTAGGAAACAAGGGCTGCAAAAGGCAAAGTTCAGATAAATAAAAACAATTGCATGGCTCTCTGGCACTGAACCTTTCTCTGGAGCCACGTGCAGTCAGCAAATTTATTTGTGTAATTAAAAAAAACCCTGAACACTTCGCCTCTAAAAAAATCTTCACCGAGCAGGATTGCTTTTCATTTAACTCTGATTTAATAAATGCTTTAAAATGGCAGCTGAAAGCATCCATCAAATCCTCAAATGTATGAATCCATCCGATCTCCAAATGTATGAAACCATCAGATCTTCAGATCCATGAACTGCTACAGTAAAGGTTCTTTCTAAACTTTAAATATCTTGAGATTCTTTTGCCAAGGAGGAGAGTGATCCCAGCTCTCTGATTGCCCACAACACTCTTTAATTAAGGTTTTCCTAACAGGGGCACAGTTTCAAACATCATGTGGGATGTGGGGTCCCTGCGTGGTGTCCCACCCCACAGGGATTTATTTCTTACCTGCTGTGGAACCTGCTGGACTCTGGGAACAGAGATTTGCTGCATCTGCGCCCCTTTGGGAGCGGAGCCCGTCGCTTGGACCAGAACCCTCTGGAAAAGAACACACAGGAACAGACACTTTGAGTCCATAACCCAGGTGAGTCAGGTCTTCTCTTCCAAACCTTCATGGATAACTCCTACACCAGCTGCAGTGGCACCTCTTACTGTCCCTGTGGTCCCCACCCTCCCAGGGTAACACCAGGCTGAACATGGGCAAGGCTGGAGCCACAATTTCTGACATGGACCACCTTTAAATCTCCACAAAAGGATGTAACAGCCAACAGCTGGGTGATGAGAGGAGCTCAAATGAGGTTCAGCAGCTGCTAGGCAAGAACCACTTCTCACACATCCACATTTTCCTTCTCAGGCTGCAAAGTTTCTTCTCTCACAGCTGCCAAACCAAGCCACACACTCTGCCTCCTGCAACCTCTCCAAGGGTTGCCACAGCCCTTTGGGTTTCTTCCAAAATCTCAGGTGGTTCTGCATCTCCCTTCAGAGAGAGCTTTGAGCTGCCTTGTGATGGTCACTGTCCTTTGTCACCTCCACCATCCATCCCCCTGCTCAGTGTGTCACCCTGCACACTCAGTTCGAGCTCATCACACACCTCGGGGTGCTCAGCACTCATCACCCAGAAGAACAAACAGGGGGATGTGGTAAGATGGAAAGAAACGATTCAGTGAGCCCCGTGGGAACACAGCCAAGTGTCTGGATGGCCTTTTAAAGCTTCTCCAAGGAGACACATCCTCTGTGGCTTGAGGTTTTAGAAACACCCAGGAGAACAAAGAGCTGCAAACCAATCCCACATGATTCCTAGAAGCCACCTTGACAATTACTGGCTGCCTTCTATGTATATCTTTATGATTTTTAGCCCTCTGACACCCTCAAATGTGCCCTTTGTAACAACCAGAAATGCTATTCTAGCAGAGCTACAAGAACATGATAATTTCCCAGATTTCCAGTCCCCAGCAAGTCTGGATACACTGGAGATCCTGCAGTAAGAGCTGGCAGTAAGGACACTGCTGTCAGCCACCACTCTGTCCATTTTCTCTCCAAAAGAGGCTCTAACCAGTGCAGGATCAGGACATCACCAGCCCTTTTTGAAGCCAGGCCTTGGCAGTGCCACCTACACCAAAGTCCCAGCAAGATCCTTTCCTTTCTCCTGCTTTTCACCCATTCTCTGGCACTGCTTGTACCAGAGGACACATCTGGGGCACAGCTGCCCAGCTCCCTCCTTGTGCCCTTCCTCAGTGCCTGTCTGGTTGCTCCTGCTGCCTTCCCACCAAAAAGATGGATCATCCCAACCTGTAAGATGAGCCCATCCTGCTCAAACAGCCTCCGCTCACACTGGAAGGTGGACCAGTGATCGACCACCCCAAAGGCTTCAGCCTCACACCACTCATGCTGCCAGCAGTTCATTCCTAGAGGTTTCCTTGTCCTGCTGGTGAGAAGTGAAAGCTCTGGATGCTCCTCTTCTTCACCAGCCTTCCACAATCCTCTGGGTGTTCCTTAATCTATGGGGTTCCACTTCGTGTCCCGGTGATATTCCGTGATTTCACAATCCAAAGCCATGTTGTCACAGCGAAATTCCCACTCATGATTCCAGGGACACCTGACACTGTTGATCAGCCATATCCACATCATTGCAGTACAAACAAGGAGAAATGGAGGTTGGGAAGGCTGGGAGATGACAGCAGGGCCCCGAATCGCTCGATGTGAACGTCCACAGCTCCCAGTGAATCAAATGTTCCTACCAATTCACAACTTTTAATTGTTCCTTTCCACCAGCATCCAATGGCAGCTGCTTCTGCTCACTTGGGAGTTGGAGAAGGATGTAGCAAAGTTACACCCACCCATCCTCTCATCCCTCCAGCTTCCTGAGACAGAAGCTTCTTTTGACAGTTCCCCAAAAGGCACAAAAAGGAACCAGTTTGACTTAACCCTTCCCTTTTTGCACTGGGTTGTTTCCATCCTTCAGTTGAAGCCACCACTTGTCTCCCATTGGACCTCCCAAGTGGGATCCACCAACCAAAGGAAAAGACCATGGAATCATGGAATCATACAATGGTTTGGGTTGGAAGGGACCTTAAAGATCATCTCATTCCACCCCTCTGCCACTATCCCACGTTGCTCCAAGCCCCATCCAACCTGGCCTTGGACACTCCCACGGATCCAGGGGTAGCCACAGCTGCTCTGGGAAACCTGGGACAGCCCCTCCCCACCCTCACAGGGAAGACTTTCTTTCCAATCTCCCATCTAACCCCGCCCTCTGGCACTGGGAAGCCATTCCCTGTGTCCTGTCCCTCCATCCCTTGTCCCCAGTCCCTCTCCAGCTCTCCTGGAGCCCCTTTAGGCCCTGCAAGGGGCTCTCAGGTCTCCCTGAAGCCTTCTCTTCTCCAGGTGAACCCTCCCAGCTCTCCCAGCCTGGCTCCAGAGCAGAGGGGCTCCAGCCCTGGGACCATCTCCAGTGGCCTCTCTGGACCCACTCCCACATCCCTCTTTTCCTGAGGGCCCCAGGGCTGGACACAGCAATGCAGGTGGGGTCTCAGGAGGGCAGAGTAGAAGGGGAGAATCCCCTCCCTGACCTCTGGCCACTCCTCTGTGGATGCAAACACCTCTTTGGATGCAGGATGGGGCTCCTCCCCCCTCTCTCCCTGCATTAGCTCTCCCCTCACCCCTTCTCCATGACCTCAGTGCTTCACTCACTGATTCCTTTAAGGGCTGTTCCATCTTCTCCTGCTTTTATTGACACACCAAACAACGACAACAGGATATTAATCTGAAGCAAACACCGAGCTGGCATGAAAGTAACTTCCTTGGGCAGCTAAATTAAAACCTAACCCCCGCATTTCGAAGCTGGCAGATTGATTGGTAGGGCCAAAACACGCGAGGTATCGACGGCCTTTATCAACACAAACTCCCGCAACAGGTTGGCTCGAAGAGCTGATTAAAAATCCTCTCCCCACCATAAAAAAAAAAAAAACAACGTGGATTAAAATACATCTGCCAGCAAAACAGAGCCCTTCTCCATGGAAACAGCATTCCCAGCTGTGGATACCTTACCTGCTGAGAGGCTGGCACTGGCTGCACCACCGGAGCCTGGGCGGAGGCCGAAGGGTGAAGCGCCACGGAAGCTGCTGAGTCTGATCCACCCTCTGAACTCTGCATGCTCACTGCTGGGAGAGCACAGGGACATCAGCAAGGGAAGGAGTGCACAGGGATAGCAGGCAGGGAAGCAGAGAAGAGAGGGACATCAGGCAGGCAAGGAGAGCACAGCCCCACACCGGCGACTGCCCCCGAGGGGCAAAATCCCAGTGGAAGATCCAGGGGAAACGCTGGGAAGGAAGGAAGGAAGGAAGGAAGGAAGGAAGGAAGGAAGGAAGGCAGCTGCCATCCTACACACAGGCCTCTTTTTAGTCTTGGAGCTAATTTTAATGCGGTATTATATTAAGGAAAGAAGAAAGTTGCACAATTGTTTCACAGAAAGGAGAGGGAAGGAACAGAAAATGCACTTCTATTTATAACCGAAAAGTGGCGTTGGAAAATTATTGTGTCACGGTGAGGATCGCACAAGATCTGGGAGAGTAAGAGCTTATTTTAAAAATAATCTGTTCTCCCCCCACCTCATCACATTTAACTACTGCAAAAAACCCCATTTTAATCCAATCTAAGTCCATGCCTTTCATTGGGAAAGGGGGTGGTCAGCTTGGGTTTATAATCACAATGAGCAATCGAACACGAAGAGCAAAGGAACAGGAATTCACCATCATTTTATACCCCCAAAGAAACATCTCCACCCTCCACCCTCGTGCCAAAATCCCACCAGCCTCATGAGGTCCCCAGAAAGCCACACCATCGCCCTCCACTCCCACAACACGAGGAGATGGTTGGAATCTTCAAATCCCTGTGTCCTGGCACTGACCCACCCCCCTCAGCCACCTTGGGAAGCATCCCAAGGGCCATGTGGGGATTCCCTGGGCATGGAGAAAGGGCAGGAGAGCAGGGCTGAGCCCCTCCACCCCCAGGGTCTCCTCTCTCCCTCACAGCACTGTCCCAGCCCTCTGTGTCCCTCCCCTGCAGGACACAGGAGATGTCACAGGGGACATAAAGGGATGTTGTGATGGGGCTTCCCAGCAGCACAAAACGTTCCTTTTTGGGGTGGGGGAGACTTTTTTCCTCAGTTTCTCAAGCAAGTTCCTGTTTTAAAAAACAGTTTTAGAAGGATTTCTGCTGTCACTTCAAAACCAAAAGATTAAAACCACCCAGATTTTGGGCAGTGTCATTTCTCCTTCCTTGCTGATGAGTGCAAAGCAGCCTCCAAATAACATCATGAAATCCTTTATTTCCATTCCCCATCCAATATTTAAACCTTTTTCCCTCAACTTCCTGCAAGTTAAGAGGCTTTTTGAAAAAATGAGGAACTGTAGGTCCCTGGCCTCTGATTATTTGTGTTAAAAAGAAATACGAGGGGGATGTGAAGTTACAGAAGTTACCTGTTTATTCTTTCAGCCACTGAAAAAAACCCCCAAATATTGAGATTCTTCACAAAACAGGTTTTAAAAGGTTTTTTCCACCCAGTGCTGACCCCACACTCCCATTATCAAATCACAATTACTCTCCCAATTTCCCCAAACCCCACAGCTCCCAAGTAATTTTCTTTTTCCCATCACCTTTCTTTCATCCAGGGGTTTTTGAGTGGAAAAATAAAGCATGGTGAGGTGGGTAAGTTGATAAAGATATTTTAGTGATTTATTGTAAATGGCTCTGGCAGGGTCAGCTCTTGGCACTTCAGGTCTCCAAGAGGTCTCCTTTTAAGTGTAGTTATTAAAAGACACAAAAAGAGGTGGAGAAGCTGGACTTGATGATCCTGGTGGCTCAGGATATTCCAAGATTCCATGATTCTAAGACATGCTGTCTCCAAGAGTGGAAGGTGAAATGTCTGCTTCCAAAACAAACCCTCAGAGTGATTTTCAGACTCGTCCCCAAAGGCAGGCTCTGGCAGTGACAACAACCCTGCCAGACACAAGGACCTCGCTGAAATCTGCAGCTGGCACTGCCAGACAAGGTAGAGAAGCCCTGGCTTGCCAAGGCACACAGGACTTGTTATTATTTTGTTTATCAGCGAAACATCCTGGATAAAGAATCATTCATTTCTCATTAAAGCCATCCTGTGCTTCCTGAAAGCTGGAATCAGATCCGTGTGTGCCATCTGCCAACGCTGATTTGTGCTGATGAAAAGCTGACGGCACACGCAGAATTCCCGCGCTCCAGAAACCACCCCAAGGTGCTGCAAAGCTTTGCTGATGGCCTGAGAGCACGGCTACCAAGTGAGTCAAGGCTCCAGAGGGGGGATAAAGCATCAGCTTTCAAGGAAAAGAGGAAATGGGGAATCCAAAGTTTTAATTTTTACAGAATCTCAGAAAGGTTTGGGTTGGAAAGGACATAAAGATCATGTCATTCCATGCCCTGCCATGGGCAGGGACACCCATTTTTCACCTTCCAAAAGGGAGGAAGTTTTATAGTGTCCTTGATCATCTTCTCCTAGCAGAGATTCAGTGGCTCAAAAGTGAGACCTCCTTCCCAAAGATCTACAGTTTGCTCCTTCTCCTCAGATCTGCTCTGAGAAATAGAAGTTCATCCCAGCCAGCTGCTTCCCGCTCCTGGCTGGGGTGAATATTGCAGTTCTCCCACAGAAGTGACCAACAGAAGCCATCAAAAGGTGTCTCCTGGCCTCTGACAGCCTGAGACAACCTGTGACAGCCTGACAGCCCTGGGACTGGGGAGTTTGGAGCTAATTAATAGTCAACAAACCTGCTGGTGGGTCACAGAGAGGATCAGCAGCATCCACAGTTGACTTTCTCAGCGCCAGGGCTCCTTAGGGGGTTAAGAAGAGCCAAAAAAGTCAGGAATGAGCAGACAGGACCTGACCATGCATCAGGAATAAAATCACAGTGAGAATCAGAGTGGTTTGGGTTGGAAGGGACCTCAAAGACCAATTAGTTCCAAGCCCCTGCCATGGGCAGGGACATCTTCCACTAACCCAGCTTGCTCCAAGCCCCATCCAGCCTGGCCTTGGACACTTCCAGGGATGGGGCAGCCACAGCTTCTCTGGGAAAGCTGTGCCAGGTCCTCCCCAGCCTCACAGCCAAGAATGTCTGCTTAATTTTTAATCTAAATCCACCCTCCTTCAACTTAAAGCCATTCCTCCTTGTCCTATCATTGCATATCCTTTCAAAAAGTCCCTCCCCAGCCTTGTAGGTCCCCTTTGGACACTGAAAAGCCACAGAAAGGTTTCCTTACAGAGCCTGACTCAACACATCGGTGTTTCAGGGAGAGTTTCACAGTCTGGTTGCTCAACAGGGCCGCTGATGTCACGTGCAGCATCACCCTGGAAGGCACTGCAAGACATCTGGATTCCAGGTTGCATCATCACTGAATGAATCAGGCAGATAACGAGGCTGCTGCCTCTGGAAACCTTCTGTTTACACACAGCTATCTCGGTATCCAGGCAAACAGAGGGGACAGGAAAGGAAATTCAGAAATAAAAAAACCCTAATAACTTCTGGGTGCTATTTCTGGCCCTGCCACCAGCTCCCCCTCCATGACCTTGAGCAGGATGTTTCCCCTTCCCTGTGCTTCGATTTTTTCCCACTCCTAAAAAAGCCACAGCACTCCCCCAGGCAAGGTATTTTTCAAGTACCGGTCTCCCAGGGCTGTCAAAGCCTGAATGCCTTTCAGGAAGACAAGTAGCACCAGTACAAGCCTGGAGGGCTGATAAAAACTTGGGTTGTCACCTTTTCATTCACAAGACACTGCTACCTCCATGTAGAATGGCCCTGCCTTTGTTAATCTCCCCTGCATAAAGCAGCTCCACAACGCTGGGAAAACAGAGATAAGAGGAGCATCTCAAAATACCTCCTGCATTCAGATTTGCAGGGAGAGGGGGAAGAAGAGGAGGGGGCAGCAGGAGGATCTCATCTCACAGGGTGACTCCTGCGAGTCGTCCTTGAGTGCTGAGAAGGGGATGGAGCAGCACCCTCTGCTCCAGGTGCCCAGAAGAGTTTGGAGAAGGAGGAGAGGGGGTGATGCCAGACCCCCCACAGTGGGAAGGGTGTCCCTGGGTGCTCCCAGGCTCTGAAAGCTGGGAGATGCAGAGGAACCACGAGTGCTTTTCCACAGAAAGCTTTAATATAAACTCTTGGCTCCTGAACACTCAAACAAAGCCGTTTGGGAGCTGAACGTGAAGACCTCATGCTGGTGGATCTGAGCCAGGGCAGGGAGCCTGCCCAGGGAAATATTTGGTTTATTTGTCTTTGGTGCTCTGGTCCTGACTGTGTGGGACGTTGTAGCACCAGAACTCATCCATATCCCAGGGCTTTCCATGACTCCAAATAAAAAAAGGGATTTAAGTCCCTGCCTTCCTCAGGCCCAGGGTTGCTTCTGCTCTATTTGCAGCCAAACTTCTTGAGAAGAAAAAGTCACTATTTGAAGTGAATATAAATCCCTCTCTGACTTATTTTTGATTTTTAAGGGCAGGCCACATAAATCAGGGGTGGGACTGACACAGTCACGGCTCTCATGGGGTATTTAGGTCTTGTATTTACATGTCTTTAATTCCTGAAGGTGTAAATGTAAAACACATCAGCTGCTCTACAGCAGCAACCAACCACTGTCTTTTTTTTTTAATCCAGAATAATCACGGAATCACTTTTGGACTAGAATATAATACTGGGGCATAAATGAGGGAAAGGAAAACATAAGAACAAGTCAATTATTCGACCTCTGGGACAAAGATTTTTATAGCTACTTCTATTTAAGCTTCCCAGTAAACCTTGGTGGGTGTCATTACCTCTTTGGGTAAGAAACCCCACTGCCTCTTCCCCTTGCCATTCATAAATGGGATTAACAACTTCTTCTCAAAGGGAATTTAATTGTGGGGCATAAAAATCCGGCAGCAAAACGACTGCCCTGAAATCCAGGAAATGATAAATCAGATTTTTGATGCCTGAAGGATGTATTTATATATATTATATATATATTTAATCTCAATATGTATATATTGAGATTATCGAGTCCAACCATAAACACTGCACAGCCCACCTGAAACTTCATTTCAAATTAGGATAGAAAGGTGGGAAAGGTTTCTTTTATTTCCAGGTGAAGCTGCTATAAAGCTGCTTGTCCTTTCTATCTCTGATGGCTGGTGCTCCTCGAACAGGGAGCAAATGCCAGCCAGGGAAAAGGAGGTATCCTGAATTTTTAATCATCACCTGCACAGGTTGTCAGACACATCCCATAGTGTGAATTGAGGACAAACCTGCAGTAGAATATCTACAGTCATGGGACAGAGACAAGCTCAGTTACATCAAAAAATATATATATTCAATGCATATATAATAAATATACACACACATATAAAATTCCATTTTATTAGCA
Organism: Pyrocephalus nanus; assembly: GCA_038380795.1. Classification (NCBI taxonomy): domain Eukaryota; kingdom Metazoa; phylum Chordata; class Aves; order Passeriformes; family Tyrannidae; genus Pyrocephalus; species Pyrocephalus nanus. The sequence goes on along the minus strand of CM076287.1, from coordinate 2,889,499 downwards.
TCTATATTTATTATTTTTCTATAGACACACCTACATAATTCATTATATATTTAGATATTTAATATATATTAAATATATTATATAATTATATATTTAATATTGTATATATTTAATATATATTTATATAACATCTGTATTTTATATATTATATGCATATATAATATACACATATAGAAAATTACATTTTATGAAAATGTATACATACTTTTCTATGTAGCTACATCTACATTATTTTAAATATATATAAAAAGATAATTTATTAGCATTTATATTTATTATTGTTTTAAATAGATGTATCTACATTATTATTATATATAACATATACTTATGGAATGGTTTGTATATAATTTATATTTATTCATAATATTCATTACTATTTTATTTTTACACAGAGCTATACCTATATACTATATAGATATTTATATCAAGATATATATACTGGACTCAATGGATTTAGAGGTCTTTTCCAACCTTACAGAATTCTAGGATACAGCTAAAAACGTTGGATGCACCAGAACTGCAGGAAACCTGGAGCTGGATGTGATTGCTAATGGCATTTTACACAGGAAAATTCCCCTTAAATTAAGACAGTAGGTAACCTTTGTTCATCTTTAATATTATCAGGAATTAATGGGGTTTAGCAGAGCCAAGAGCCTCAGCTGTGCACAGTTTGTGCTCCACGTTTTTGAAGGGCTTTGGGGGTGAATCAACCAGGGAATAACACACAGTCCCATTTCCATGTGCAAGTCCAGGATACAACTCTGAATTTTTAATCAAAATCTCCCCCAGTATCTGGTATTTCACTTGCAACAATGGGAAGGTGGTAGTTTAACTAAAATAATAAAAAAAAAAATTAAACTATTTCTCATTCACAACACAACCATTTCTCAATCACATTTTGATCCTGCAAGGCTCAAAACTCAAATCCAGGTCTTTCCCTGTTTCTTGCTTGGTTTTGTGTGTGTTTTTGCACACTCTGAAAGGAAGGCTTACGTTTAAAAATAGTTATTTGGTTACTGGAACTTTTATTCAGGTTTAGTTCGCTTGGCTCTTAGAAAAACTGGAAAAGCAGAACAGCAATAACTGAATTCAGAGGAAATAAAAATGCTGTTTAACCATCGCTCGATGGGCTCTAAACGGTATTTTCTCCCCTGACTGTAGAAAAAAGAACCAGGGGTTTTACATTTAATGGATTCACCACTGAAAATTCTCCATGCTTTCAAAACTGACTGAAAATAATAAAAGGAATGCAGAGAATGGCATATTTTAACTTTCTTTTCTAGTAGATGCAACTCTTCATTTATCCGCCCCACTCTAGGTCACAGTTATTTTACTAAAGAAAACTTCCTCAAATATTTTCCATTTCATTCACCATTTTTGGCTTAGTCTCCATTTAATAACTTGCCCTGAAAAGGCATTAGTTGTGTTTTAACCAGAGCACAGAAAGGAAGTGTTTGGTTCTTTGGGAGAAGGAACTGCTTTATTTGATGTGAATGAAAACGGATCGAGTGACTTCTCCTGAGGAGAACATTTACATTAAACCCTTGCCTCACACACATCCTTTAACCCTGCATGTCCCCAAAGCACGAGATCTCCAAGAAATAACAGAAATTCCAATCAGGGAAATAGCAATTTATGTTTTCCATAGCACCAAGAAACTCCAAAGCTGGAGGAGCAGGACGTGGCTCCAACCCAAGACCAAGGGCTGACTGTGCCTCTTTGGAAAATCGTGATTCCAGCTCCTCCAGCTGTGAAACCAAAAAAAAAACTCTTTGCTTTGGGTGAGCCAAGGAGAACCTGCTCTATCAGCATTCCAGTTTAGGAGTTATCTTTTCCTTCAGGCCACGCAGGGATGCTGCTCACAGCACTTGGAAATCTGGTTGCTCAGCACCTGAACTTAATCCTTGTCCATGACGTTGTACAAATGACAATCAGGCCTGGGAGAGGTACAGCAATCCCTGGGATTTTAACTGCTCCAAAAGCCCTGGAAGATGAGCTGCCATTCTGGCTTTTAGAGGGAGCCAGGAAGTATCATGGAATCAAGAAATGGTTTGGGTTGGAAGGGACCTTAAAGCTCAACCACGGGCAGGGACACCTTTCACTATCCCAGGTTGCTCCAAGCCCCGTCCAACCTGGCCTTGGACACTTGCAGGGATGGGGCACCCACAGCTGCTCTGGGCAACCTGTGCCAGGTTTAAGACCAGACAAAGTCTTGGCTCATCAAAACCTTGCCCTCTGCACCAAAGCCCTCATCCCAAGGCACAAACACCCCCAGCCAGGTGACACTCCTAAAGTTGGGGACACCACCAGCAGCACCAGCCCTCACATCCCAAGGGATGGAGCAGCACCCACCTTCCACAACCACCCCCTCCCCTCCCAGCAGAGGGTGGGGAGAGGTCTGGGCCACCTCTGTGCTCTCAGCAACGTGTCCTTGTTCCCTCACAAGCTTGTCCAGTCCAACAGGAGCTGGCACCTGAACTGGCTCATCCAGAGTGTCCTGAACCACGTGCCACAATCTTTAGCCTTTCCACGAGGGGTGCAAGTGGAGGGGACGATGAAAGGGGGAGAAGAAAACCTCACAAGGAACTTAAAAATAAGCTTACTGGAGAGACTGCTTAGTACACTGCTTCGAAATTTTATAAACAAGAGAAGGCACCAGAGCCTTCCACTGATTAGGTTAAATTAATTTAAAACAGAAGCAAACGCTGCTTGTCTACGAGCTCCAGTTACCTGGAAACACAGATAAACCCAAAACATACTTTTCAAGGGCAGTATAGTTGGGGTGGTTCTTTTTCAGAAACTTGGTCCTCATGGAAAAATACAAAATTGGAAATGGCTTTTATTAGCAAGTTAATAATATACTGAAATACAAATATACAGTCAGTCTTTAATTAGATTTCATAGAATTAAATCAAGTAATATATATATATATATATACACACACAAAAGTGTTGTGTAACAGCTGCTCACTAATATCTGCTGTTTCTTTAAAAGTAACTTTCAGGACAGAAAAGAGGGGGAAATTTAGTTTAATTTGGAGTTTCCTTAAGAGCCAGCTGAGACTGAAGAGCAAAAGCTGGGATGGTTTAGGGTTGCTGGAAGCCAAACCCACATGCAGGGATCCCAGACCTGAGCAGGGGCAAAGCACCTTTGTGAACATCCCTCATACACAAAAACCTGCCCCGTTTTCTTTTGGGTTAAGAACAGGAACACCCTCCAAGTGTCAAAAGCCAGGATTGGGTTCCCTTCAGATCTAAATGTGTCCTTGCTGGTGCTCTGAAATGCAGGGACCAGAATACAGCCTGTTCCTCCAAGTTGTCCAGAGAAGCTGTGACTGCCCCTGGATCCCTGGAAATGTCCACGACCAGGCTGGAGCAACCTGGGCTAGTGGAAGGTGTCCCTGCAAGGGGGTGGAACAAGATGAGCTTTAAGGTCGCTTCCAACCCAAACCATTCTGGGATTCTGGGATCTTCAATCACTCATCAGCCACAGCCTGACATGGGGGATCCCAAAACTAAACTCACAGCAGTTCTTCAACTGTCCCATCACAGTTTCCAGGGCAGGTTTCAACAAGTAATGCACCATCAGCAATTGCTTCCTGACCAGTGAACTCCCACCAGTGAAGAGGGGAAAGGAGCTGTTTTTTTTTTCCCTGTGGAAATTTAAGGTTCATACAGATGTTGGTGACTGGCACTGCAGACACCAAGACTAAAAAAACCCCAAACAGAGGGTCTATTTAGAGACTATCTAGAACTATTCTAGAGACACACAATTCTCCCTGGAAAGGCAAAGCAAGGGGAAGGCTCCTAAAGATGCCCTAGAAATGCAGTTTGGGAATATGTATTTGAATATTCTGCACTTGGAGAACGGCCCTGGTGGATTTTTGGTGAGGACAGACTGTATTCTGGATGAATGGGAGAAGATAAAGGCTTGCAACAGCTGTGCACTGCTCCAATAACTCACACTCTCTCTCAAAAAAAAAAAAAAAAAAAAAAAAAAAAAGAGAATTCACTGTTACAGAACTAGAATTACCCAAGTTATATCTTTTATCCAGGCAATAAATTCCTGTGGGCAGTGTTTTTGGTCTGGAGAACAAGTGGGTGGCTTTCTGACAGGCAGCTCCACCCCACTGAACTTTCTGCCTTTGGCTGGAAGGGGGGTTCTGATGACACCCAGAAACATTCTGATGACACCCAGAAACCACTTTATTTCCCCATCCCCACAGCAGGGAAGGCTCATTCAGTGTAAAAGCTCCTTCTCCAGCACTGTGTTGACGGATCAGGATTGTGTCTGAGGAGCTGAGTGGGGAGATTTACAGGATCACAGAATATGCTGAGCTGGAAGAGCATCCAAAGAAGGGCAATGAAGATGGTGAAGGGCCTGGAGGGGACACTGAGGGCACTTGGGGTGTTCAGCTGGAGAAGAGGAGACTGAGGAGAGACCTCACTGCAGTCCCAACTGCCTGGGCAGGGGAAGAGAAGGGGCAGGACCTGAGCTCTGCTCTGGGACCAGGGACAGGACCCAGGGAAGGGCTGGAGCTGTGCCAGGGGGGGTTGGGATGGATCTCAGGGAAAGGTTCTTCCCCCAGAGGGTGGTGGGCACTGCCCAGGCTCCCCAGGGCAGTGGGCACGGCCCCAAGGCTGCCAGAGCTCCAGGAGCGTTTGGACAACGCTCTGAGGGACAGGGGGGGATTGTTGGGGTGTCCTGGGCAGGGTCAGGAGTTGGACTGGATGATCCTTGTGTGTCCCTTCCAGCTCAGGAGATTCTGTGTCCCATGAAGGAGCACAGGGTGGGATTGTTGGGGTGCCCTGTGCAGAGCTAAGAGTTGAACTCAAACATAAACCAAGAGGGGCAGCGTCTTTAATCCTAATTCTGAGACTACTCTGAGGCAGTTCCTGGAGCAGGAGGACCCCGAGCAGTGCCTGGAGTCCCTCCCAGAGCCGGTGCAGGGCAGGAGGAAGAGGCCGGGCCGGAGGATGCGGGGTCCGGGGTGTTTGGGGAGCGCACCAGGCGTTGCCAGGGGTGACGCGGTCCCCTCCCCTGGTCCCCTCCCGGAGCCGGGAGCGTTGCCGGGAGACGCGGGAGCGTTTCCCAAACCAAACATCCCCATCCCGCTCCCGCCGCCAGCGCTCACTAAATATGTCAGCGGGAATTTGGAGCGGCCCGGGGGGAAGGACAAATAACGCCTTTGCCATGGGAACCGCGAAGGAAGGGGCGGGGGGATGAGGGGAGGGGGCCGCGGGAGCCGCCGCTTTGTTTTGGGCTTATTTTATTTTATTTAATTGTTATTTCAGAATAAACGGATTAACAGGCCGGAGAGGGTTCTTGCAAAGCAGATGCCCAGGAAAGAAATCTGTTTATTTCTTTTTTTTTTAATAGTAATAATTTAAAAAAAATATTATGTTTTATTTAACATTTATTTTTGTTTTCAATTATTATGTTTTTTAATTTAACATAATGTATAGCATTTATTTTTGCTTTAAATTATTATGGTTTTGTTTAACATAAAACATATCATGTATTTTCTTTTGTTTCAATTGTGGTTTTATTTAACATAGTATACAACATTTTAAAGAAATTTTTGTTTCTTATCTAATGTCATATATAACTTTTTTAGTTATTATGTTTTTTATTTAACATAATATATAGCATTAATTTTTGTTTTAACTTATGTTTTTATTTAACATAATATTTAACATTTACTTTTGTTTTAAATTATTCTGGGTTTATTTAACATAACATAATATTTAACATTTATTTATTTATTTTTAAAATTATTCTGGCATTATTTAACATAATATTTAGCATTTATTTATTCTTTAAATTATTCTGGGTTTATTTAACACAATATATAACATTTCTTTATTTTTGGTTTAAATTATTATGGTTTTTATTTTACTTTTAAATTATTATAAAATTATTTTTGTGCTTTTAAAATGGTATTAATATATTTGGGAGTCAGTAGTAACTCCTCACTGTGCCCTAAACACCAGAGCCACCCCCAAACACACAGAAGTCTCTCGGCAAGTTCACTCACCTTCCTTCTTTTTTTTTTCCCCACCTATTTGTAGATCCCTACAAGTTTTCCAGCAGAATTGAGATCCCTTGAAAGCAGGATTTAGCTCACTTAAAACAGGTTTGCTCTTCCTGGTGGTGTCTCTGAGTCCAGGGAAAGTCAGCCTGGATGGGAAATGAGTTTTGGGAGACAATGTGTGTGTTTTTGGAGCGTCCTCTGATTTGATGGAGAGAAGGAATTAATCAAAAAGACGTTTTCTTCTGGTTCCACAAACACGGGAAGTTAATTTAAATTCTCTACATTAAAATTTGGGGCAATTAATCATGAGCAAAAAAACCCAAAAAACACTCCGAGGATTTTAAGGCAGAGCTTAAAGAATAGAGAGAGGCTTTTGTTGGATGGTGGAAACATCATTGTCCCGGGGACAGTGGGAAGATCTGAAACACAAAAGCTCTGCTGTGCTTGCTGATCATCACTGAGGCCACATCCTGCTGTCACAGGTTCCCAGATTCAACAGGAGCAGATCTGGGGCAGAATTTGTCCCTCCAGCTTTTAAATCTGAGCTTAGGCAGTGGCATCAAAATCACCTTGGCAGTGATTAACGCTACAGCTTCTCTCTGAAGTGGCTGAGTTCCAGCTGTAGCTGCTTTCAGTGCTTCCTGTGGGGGGTTTTCCAGGTGTTTTTCTCCTGATCACAGAATCACTAAAGTTGGGAAAGGCCTCCAGGATCATCATTCCTTTGATAGAATGCACAATCCTGCAGGGCACTGCACAGAAGTGGAGTGAGGCTTCACTTCTCTGAGGTAAATCTCATAAAAAGCAGAAATCACTCACCCACTGGATGACAAATAAAAATCATAGTCTTGGATACTTTTTAAAATAAGCTCTTTCAAAATTTCAGTTCTTTTTCTAAGGATTTTTTTTTAAACTATTGCTGACCCAGCCCCCAAACTCCTCCTTTAGCCTTTTAGGATTTGTCTGCATTTATCTCCCTCTCAGGGAGACTTTCCTGCACAGGAACAGCAAGCCCAGGAATATTTTGAAGGAGGTAAATGATCTTTTCCTTGAGATATTCAGAGCAGCCACTTATGCAAGACAGGCAAGAGGCTGGCACAGCTTGGCAACTCATAAAGAAAACTAAAATTAAAAAGTCAGAATTTGAAGAACCTTCCCAGCAAGGGGATAACACCTCTACCTTCGGCTCAGGTGACCTTGTAGCATTTACACTCACTGCATGGAAAAGTCAACTCAAACCAAGCTCATTCAACCCTTGCCCATCCCACCCATGGCCTTGAGGCAAAATTCAGCACTGAAGCCTCCAAACTGTGTGAAATGTGGTTAAAAGATGCTCTAACATGGCAATATTTGGCCAAGGAAAGGACCTTAGAGGAGAATTCTGGCCATGACAGCAGAAGCAGCAGAGATGAACGTGACAAACTCTGGTGTCACTCAAACACCAGCCTGTAAAACAAGCCCAAACTCCCTGGCTAGACTCCCTTGCTCCTTCCACCAAGATTCCTACAGGGATATCTTTTTGCTGGCACTGACCCAAGACCTATCAACTCTTCCCAGAGTGTAAAAGGGACCAGCTGCCCTCAAAGAGCCACCACACTCTTCCTTCTTAGGATGGGCAAATGAAGTCCAAGATTCTCCTCTCTTCATTCCCTTCTGCCTAAGTGCCCTTTTCCCTGCTTTAATATGCTAAAAATTACCACTGGGATGAGGGAAACACATTAAAATTGAGAGCTCACACCTCTCAAGTGTGGATGGTGGTAGTGGGGGTTTTAGGATTCCAGTTGCTGGAGTCCTGTAACTCCCACAAGTTACTTACACAAGTAACTCCCACAAGTAAAAGGGTTTTAAGCTTTCCAACCTTTACTGAAAAAAAAAAAAAAAAAGTAAAAAGAACAACCCAGTATCAGAAAATCACCATTTAAACTGTCAGCCTTCCTTATTTTTATCTCCTAATGGGTTTTAACCCAACCTTCTACTTTGGGGAATTTCTGGTCTTGTGAGGGAGGGAGTTTATTTGCAATCATACAGCAGCAAAAACCCCTTTTTATCTTCTCCCCCCCGCCAAAAAAGTTTCTTTCTACTTTTGCTTTCCAGAAGATGAAATGAACTTCTTGCAAGAACCAGAGCAATGTAAGGAGTGTTAAGTGTGACTGCAGGAGCTATTTCAGGTCTATCCAGCATTTACTGCCTGTGCTAAGCATATATTGAAGAGGCCATGAAATGCTAATGATCTCCAGACTGCCAGAGATAGAGTCCTAAATAGAAAGGAAAAAATCTTTTTGAGAGTTTTAGTTTGGTTTTTTTTTTTGCCTATTCCATCTCCAGAAACCACACAAACCTTTAACACCTCCCTTTGGCTGAAGCTTTCCAAGTTACACTTTGAAAAACCGAAAAGGAAAAACAGATGGGGGGGTGGGGGAGTGGATAAAGATGATCCACAGAGCTAAAATATCCATTAGTGGGAAATTCCACCATCTCCTCCCCCTCTCAAAAAAAAAAAAGGGACTGCATGGGTCAGATTCCACCCGCAGACCACGGAACCAGCTCCAAGCACATTCACTCAGCCCTTTTTATTCTCTTGCTTGTCTAAGTGGCTGCTAGGCAACCCCAGCAGCATCCTGCTCATATGCATTAAGTATTAACTATTATTTCATTCCTTCCCCCCTTCCTACAAAAAGGCAGCAACCTCAATTCATAGCAGATCATTCTTTTCCCAAAAGGGAATGCTGGCTAAAGTAAGCTGGGAAGGGAATTAAAGCCCTGTAAGGAAGGGGTGGATATTCCCAGTTTAGCTCCAGGATGGGATGCTCAGGGTTTCCAGCACCCAGCATTAGCCATCTACCCCAAGGGCCCTCGTTAGGGGATGAAATCTCATTTTTGGTACTCCAGGAGATGCAGCTGCTCCGAGCCAAGCTCTGGAGGGAATTATCTCAGTGCTTTTATAAAATCCTGGTTTAAGTTTGGTGCTGCTTCTGCTGCATCCAGCCCCTGTGTCCCTTTGGAGGTGGTAATTCTCCTGTGGGGATAAACCCTGATTTTGCAGGAACAGACAGCAGGAAGAATGTTGATGCCCAGCCCAAGGGCAAAGGAGAGCCAGTTCTGTGAGCACCATCCCCATCCCTGCCAAAGGCAGCTCTTCCAGCCATTCCAGGAGCCAGTTTGCCTGAAGAAAATAAAATACAAGACTGGGACAGGACAAAAGCAAGCAGAGGTTGATGGTGTTTAGAAATGACCAGGATACTTCAGCTCAGCACAGAAATCCAGTGACATATTGAGCTGGTCCCAAACTTGTCCAAAAAAACCCTTTCCAACAGAGGAGGAAGGTGATGATGAGGGCAGCAAGGCCTCAGGACAACGGATTTTCCACCCTGCAGGAAGATCCAAAGGCAGGAGAGGAAGGGATCCCCTGCCCCGGGAGGGAGCTGCTGACAGGCTGAGCCCAGCCCTCCTCCAGCCCGGTGACATTTCTGAGTAATTACAAACCCTTAACGAGCCATTATAATGTTAATTTACTGGCTTGTTGTTGTGGAGAAGTGTGATTAGATGTTGTGTAGCTACGATGCAGAATGGAAGGAATGCTAAGAATGCCTCCACTGAAAACTGAGCAACAGTGGGAAGAGCAGGAGAGGAGCAGAGAGGAGCATCCCCACAGGCACCTCTGGAGGAGCCTGGGAAGGAGCCCAGGTACACAAGAAGGAAGCTCCAGAGAAGCTGCCAAGCAAGAAAAATGTTCACAGAATCCCAGAACCTCAAAGCTCATCCAGTGCCACCCCCTGCCATGGGCAGGGACACTTTCCACTAGCACAGCTTGCTCCAAGCCCCGTCCAACCTGGCCTTGGACACTTCCAGGGATCCAGGGGCAGACACAGCTGCTCTGGGCAACCTTGCCAGGGCCTGCCCACCTCCACAATAAAGAATTTTTTCCTAATATCCCAGTTAAATCTCCCCTCCTTCAGCCCAGAGACAGCCGGACTGAGGGACAATGTGTGTGGTACCTTTACAGACAGTGAGGGACCAGGGACAGGAGGGTCCCACTTTGTATCACCACACCTCACTTTGCCATCTCCCAAACAAAGAAATGAGTATCTGCCTCAACCAAGGGCATCCTATTGGGTTATGTGACCAATTCAAGATTTCAGGTTAAATGCTTTCTCTGATACAGGTCAGCCAGAAAACATTTGGTTTTCATTTTATGAGCCATTTCCTGGGTTGGGGCTCCACTCACAACCAACATCAGTGGGCTGCTGCTGAAGATGACAAAACCTTTTCAAATTTATACACAATATCTGCCCATTTCACAGTGAAAAGAAGCAAAAATAATAATTCTTTTTGCTTGATTTTTTTCCCCAACATTAATGCCACAGCACATTTGGAACCAGAATCAGCTATAATTTCATTTCTGAAACCTACCTATTAAAAGGGCTGCCAGATTTGATATAAACCTTCCTCCACAAAACAAATTGATTAAATGCAAACTTGGTCTGGAGTCCCTGAAGCTTTGTAACAACAAACTTCACGCAGCAGTTTTGTATTTTGCAGGTGGAAATACAGTGGAACATTCATTTGCAGCCTAACACAAGGACCTAGTTACTCTGCAAAGTAATATTTTTAAGCTATGAATAGTCTCTAAATTATTCAGGGATGGAAAAAACAAATCCATCTCCTCTAGAAAGGAAAGCCATCAGCTGCTGAGAACAGAGAACTCTCCTCCTAAGGCCAAATAATCAGCAATGCAAATACCAGTGGAGAAGTGCAGTGACATCAGCAGAGAGAAAGGTTTTCTAGGAACACTCTTGCAGTGAAAAAAGAGCAGCAGAGCAGGTTTTATATCACAGGGTCATTTAGGTTGGAAAACACCTCCAGGATCATCAAGTCCAACCTGTGACCAAACACCACCTTGTCCCCCAGCCCAGAGCACTGAGTGCCACGTCCAGTCATTCCTTGGACACCTCCAGGGATGGGGACTCCAGGGATGGGGTTTAGGGGTCAGAGGGGTCTCTCCTGTGCCACTCCATCACCCCAAATGTACACACACAGCGCCCTTGTGCTCATGTCACCACGACAACAACCTGCCCACTGTCCATCCCTTTCAGTAAGATCTTCATTCTCAGACCTTAATTCACAGATCTTCATTTCTCAGACCAATTGAATGAGATGGCAGCGACGGGGGGAGGAACCAGGACTCTCCTGCCGGGTTCCCGGAGGACAATGGAACTCCCTCGGCCACCCAGATGTTTGCAAATTCCCACAAAGGGCCTAATTACCAGCGCCAGGATTAACAAACTTGTTGCTGTTACGAGCAAGGTCAGCCTCCCTCACAGTCACACCAAAGACTTTTGTATCTAAAGCTGCAAAAAAAACCGGGAGCAGATCTTTTCTTTGTACAAGATTTAGCTCCTGGATACCTGCGTCTCCAGGAGCACCAGCTGGATATTCCTGCTTTTAAGCGATCCTGCAGATTTCCCTGAAGCATCGACCCACTGTAGACTTTGCAAAAATAACAAAGCACAGTGCAAGAAACTCTGAACCAACCAGCAGCAACTTTTCCCTTTATTCTTCTGCAAAGAACAATGCAGATTCCTCATGGTGTGGAGCACAGGGAGATCAGTCTGAGGCACTGAGAGCCAAGACCCTGCGTGGGCAGGGAAGCTTTCCATGGATTTTTTTTCTGTGAGAGAGATTGCAGGGAGGGCTTGATCCACTCACCTCAAACTGATTGTCCTGAGCTGTGCAGCTTCAAAAGGATCAGAGGAATCACCCAGCATTTAGATTTTTCACTGTTAGTGAACTGCATAAACCTGTATTTTAAAAGGTAACATTCCACAGGGTAAATCCCTCATTCGGAGAATTCCTCCCAAATAGATAAAGAAGGAAAAAAAAAAAAGGCATTTATGAAGAGGAAGGAGGACAGGTCCCAGAGCATGAAACTCCACTTTCTCCTGTTATTGAGGAATTGGGGCTGGGGTTTCTACAACACTCCCACTCGACCCTTCCCTACTCCCTGACTCACTCCCTGGGCCACGAGCTGTGGGTATTTCTGAGCAAACAGGGCTTCAACAACCCAAAGCATTTCAGAAAAAGCTTCCAGTGGCTCTGGAGAGCCTCAGAGCAGCAGGTAGCCAGGAAAGACCAGTGCACTGCCAATTTGAAAAGCAGAATGATTTGTTCTCTTAAAAAACTTAACCTTTTCAGTGGCTCCTTTATTCACTGAGGAGGGATTTGGGTGGGGAATAGAGGGAAGAGTCTCTCTGGTGCAGCCAAATGGAATTCCAAATCCAGTTAGTTTAGGCAGGGAGCTGAGGGGAAGATGTCAAAACATGTTTTCCATTAATGTAACAGCAGAAAACACGACTGGTTTTAAATACAACATACAAACAATTACTGCTCTCCTCACAGAACCTGTGCCAGTGAGAGTGGTTTTATCACCATAGTTAGTTTAAACCAACAGCAACAGAGTTGTAAGTCAGCAATATGGTATTTTATTCTTAAATATTTGCCTGGGATGCTACTTGACATCAGAATTCAGTCAAAATAAACTTTAGCAAATGATATGTTAAACGATCCCATCTGCCTGTTTCAAAGGCATAAAAAAAGTAAAAAGAAAGAATGTTTTGTTAATTCTGAATTTCCAGTTTCCACGAGAGAAGGGACATTTTCTGTTCTGATTTAGCACGTGGTCCATGAAAAGTGAACAGGTTTAACCCAGGAGTGGAGGGCAGGGGTGTCCAGCAATCAAGACATTAAGAGCACAATTTAAAAATCAATAGGGCACTAAATTATTTTGGTGGAGAAGGTGAATTTCCTGCAGATGGAGGGAGAAAGAGAGAACACCATCGCCCCTCCCTGCAGCTGCACTCAGGTGCTGCAGCACTCCAGAGGCAATCATGGCAATAATGCTCCTGGCTCAGCACTCCCATCGCAGGGGTTTTGTCTCTCGGGGTCTTTATGTACCAGAAGAGTCACTCCAAGCAGGTACAGAGGGAATTCTGCACGATAGAAGTCAAGAAATGGGCCCCGGGAGTGGTTTATAGTGAGTTCACAAGAGATACTGTTGTCTCTAGGAAAGTGGTTACAGCTGTGAAGGGAGAGGGGAGGGAGAGGGAGAAAAGGGAAGGGGGAATGAGGAGAGGAGGAAAAGGAGAAGGGAGAGAAAAAGAAGATATTTCACAAAACTAATGTTTGCAGCCTTGCTCTGCAGTTCCAGGAGCACCTGCACACGTTGTGTCCAAGGGACAAGGCTGTTTGTGCTTCCACAGTGGGAAAATGGTCCCTGTTGTCATAAACTCAGGGAATGCATCCCTAGAGCTGAGTTTTCCTTCCCACCGGGTTTGCAGCACTAAATCCTCCCAGGAATAACATGGTCAAGTGAGATTTCTTGGGAGGAGGGGGGTGGAGCAGAGGGAAGAACTTTAAAATTTAAATCCTACATTCTTGGACCAGATTCCTGCCCACCTCCCCTAACCAACCAATCCTGATGATGTGGGGGAAAAAAATCACCCTTCCAGGGAACAGGCAGGAGCTCAACTCCTATATTAGCTTTCTGATGCAGGAAAATTAGCAAAACTTTGATACACCTGAGAGAGGAAAAGGTATAAAAATTATTGCAGAGTGGCCACAGGGCTGTCAGTTCTCACCAATTCACTCCTGCGATGGTTATAAAGCAGAAGTGTAAAGTAAGAAATTCATCCACAGACAATTTACTTTCCCCCCCAGCAGAATACTGCATAATGTTCTGGCTAATCCCATAATTCAACCCTCATATAGGAAGAAAACACTCAGAAATCAGGAGATGTATTCAAAATGTTCGCTGTGGAACAGTTCATTGCCCAACATCGTGATATAAATTCAACTGAGTGGCTGCCAAAAGGAAAGTTAGCACAAAAATTCCTTAATGATTGACTAAGAAGAGACTCATCACCAAAGTATTAAGTAATTCTTAGGGGAAAGTGAATAAGGATCGCAATGTGTGATGTATTAATTTAGTTATTTGGTGGCATTGAAGAAAAGAGCTTGAGTTTTAAGGACAGGAGGTTAGAATACAGCTGGAGAAATTTAATCCACGATCTAAACTGACTATTTAAATGTGCAAAGAGGGAACTATCCTGTGTTTCACCGGGCCCTGCAGAAAGGGCAAGACGGAACAACAGAGTTTTGCTCACTTAAAGTTCATTTTTTGTTCCAAAAATCCCTTTTTTAGAGCACTCTGTGTGTTCCTTTGGATTGTAAAACAGCCTGAAGAACGACACTGGAGTCACTTCAGCAAGAAACCCCCCAAACACTCTTTTCCCAAAATTTCCCTAATTAAACCATTTCTCCAGGGGGTTTTTTGGTTGTTTCCCCTCTCTGAATTTTTTCAGGACCAAGACACAGCTCTGTCTCTGCATCTCCACCAGCCCTGTGCAGAAGGGAGAGCAAACTGGGGAAGGAAAATCCTCCTTTTCCAAGAGGAGAAAGAAGCCAGGAAGTCCCTCCCAACCCAAACCATTCTGGGATTCTCCAAGTGCCTTTGAACAAAGTATTCCACCAGGGCAATAATGACACCATCCCCCAAAAAATGAATGTTGTTTTGATCAGTGAGTAAAACAACCACCTGATGTTTTCAAAGCACCTCACACACATTAATCCTGACAAGTTTGCCCAGCTCAACTTTCTGTCTCTTGGGGAAAAAAAAAACAAACAAAAACCAAAACAGGTCTTGAATTATTTCCTAATGGATAATGGAAATGAAAGCACGGAGCAAATAGAGTTTCCCAAATGGACCCTGAAGTGCCAATGGACGTGGATTCTGGATCGGGAAGAAGATGGGAATTGCTAAATCAGAGATTAATTTACGCCTCAGAGCACAGTGCCAAGGGTGGGGTGTTTGCACAGGGGTGGCACAGAAAGCCCAGGGAGGATGAGTCCAGAGGCAAGGAGGTGCATCAGAAATGGGGAATAAACACCCCTGAAAATACATTTAATCAAAATATACTCTCAGAACTATGCTCTCTGCTCTTATGTGTATATATGTGTGTATACAGATATATTTATATATATATATGCGTGTGTGTATAAATATACAGAAAATAAAAATATTCCACAAACAGAGACATAGCTGTAGCCCCAGGGGCTGCAAACCCAGAGGTTTTCTTGTCTCAGACACACCCTCTGGCATTTTGATATGAAAACATCTTTTTTCAGTCCCCATCAAGGAAGTGGTGATTTTACAAAGCCTGTGTGGTACCTGTGGAGCTACAGACAAGGCCCATTTCCCTGGGGGGCACCAGTCAGGGACTTTCAGAGCTCCTGAGCATCACAAGAAGGTGGATCACGTTTTTATGACAAGCTGCATCCATGAAAAAGGTGTGGAAAAGGACAAAATGGTCCACAGGTTGTATTTGGGAGAGACTCACCCTGCAATCCACTGCCTGGCTTTGCTGGAATCACGGAATCAGAAGGATTTGGGTTGGAAGGGACCTTCAAGCCCATCCAGTGCCACCCCCTGCCATAGGCAGGGACATCTTCCACTACCACAGATTGCTCCAAACTGGCCTTGGACACTTCTAGGGATGGGGCAGCCACAGCTTCTCTGGGCAAACTTTTCCAGGGTGTCCCCACCCTCTCAGCCAAGAATTCCTTCCCAATATCCCATCTAACCCTGCCCTCTGGCAGTGGGAAGCCATTCCCTGTGTCCTGTCCCTCCATCCCTTGTCCCCAGTCCCTCTCCAGCTCTCCTGGAGCCCCTTCAGGCTCTCAGGTGTCCCTGGACCTTCTCTCCTCCAGCTGAACCCCCCCAGCTCTCCCAGCCTGGCTCCAGCCCTCAGATCACCCACTCTGAGCTCCAGCTCCACATCCACCGAGTCTAAATCTCCAATTTGTCAGGGCTTTGGAACCCGAAGAGCCCAAAGATTCCTCCCTTGGGGCTCTTCCCTGGAAACTGCGGGGCTGTGACAGCCCAGCCCAGCCCAGCAGTCCGGGATGACGCAGCCCGTGAGGAATCGCCCTGGAATGTCTGGGATGGGACCTGCAGGGGAGGTTTCTCCGATGGATTAAAGGCGCTGTCGGCACGGAACAATCAACCCCCACCTTTGGTCCCAAACAATCTCTGCTCTGCCTCTCCCATGAAACCACTGTGAGCGCCTCGGGGCAGAGACCAGACCCCGCAGCACCCAGGATAAGGGATCAGCAGGATGATTTTGCACTGCAACAGCTCAAAAATTCACTTTTTTTTAAAGCTGATATTAGATAATGAGTCTAAACCAAGCCATTTCTACCTAGTGCCTCTATCTCAGTAATATTATATAATGAAGTGACTCCAAACTTCAGGAGTCAGTAAAGCTCTGGTAACACACAGTTTATTAATGGATGCAAAAAATTTCCTGCACTTTTTATCTAAGACCAAGTTGGTTTGGCATTTTTTTTATTTGTTTGGTCTGTTTTTTTAAAGAATTTTTAAGTTCTGAGCAGGATCTCTGAGTCCATTTAAGAGCTGGACTCGACGATCCTTGTGAGTCCCTTCCAACTCAGAATATTCTGTGATTCTACACTGGGCAGAATGAAACAGTGGAAAACAGCAGTGATTAGAATAAAAAAGCACTTTTGCTGCTCCAGGATAATTTGCAGCATGAATTATCTGGTTTACAACTCCTCACCTTACACAATTACCTCTAATGGTGGCAGCACACAAGACAATACTCTGAAATTCAAATAAGTCCATTTATTAACACAACAAGCAGCAGCTCTAGCCATCTGAGTGCTTCCTGCCTGCCAGGGAATATTCATTGCATCATAAAATCACGGAATCCTTTGGGTTGGAAGGGAACTCAAAGCCCATCTTGTTCCACCCCATGCCATGGGCAGGGACACCTTCCACTAGCCCAGCTTGCTCCAACCTGTCCTTAAACAATTCTGAGGAGCATGGGGAGCCAGCAGACAAGCCCCCAGGTTCTCCAAGGGAATTCTGAGGAGGATATTTCTTTTTCCTGACAGGTGCAAGTCTTCTAACAATGGTTCACACCTGTCACATTAAGGAGAATAAATACTTGCTAGGAAGAAGGAAGCTCAGAAGACCAGCTCGGTGAGCAGAAGCCATCATTTCTCTTATTATTTGCACCTATTAAAGAAAAATTTCCTCCAATGACTGGTCATTTCAGGTCATGAATATTTGAAGAGATCTGCATTTCATCTCCTTTGGGGGGATGGGTGGAGGGGGTTTGAGCAGCACATGAAATTGTTTAAATGCATACGCTGAACATAAATTAGACAGGACCAGTCCATGTGCATTTATTCACATCTCCCCCCACATTTGACAGCCCAGAGGTGGATTTCAAGGTGGTTTTTTGACTGTGCCATCCCAGACAGCTCAGGGGAGAAGGAGGAGGAAGATCTTGCACAGAGCAGGGAGGTGACAGTGCTGACACTGGGTATGACATTGTGTGTCTACTGCACACCGGCAGCTTGGTCTTATCTCTGAACTCACTTCCTCCCAGGTTTCTGCTCCACCTTATCTCTGCACAAACATTTACTGCCCCAACAGGAGCACAGTCTGGGTGACAGAAAATGAGAGACTGTTTGTCAGAGAGGCCCCAGAGCTGGCTGAACTGACTGGAATATCAAGCTCTGTGCAGAATCCATCCATCAGAATGGATGCTTCCCATGAACATCCCCCACCTCCTGCTCCCCTGTTCCATTTGTAGCCTGGGCTCATGGAATCCCAGAATATCCTGTGTTGGAAGAGACCCCCAAGGACCATCCAGCCCAACCCCTGGCCCTGCCCAGACACCCCAACAATCCCCCCCTGTCCCTCGAGGGGTCTGTCCTGGACACTGGTGAAAGCCCATCCCACCACGGTCACAAGGTGATGGAGACAGGAATGCCCTTTCCATTCAGAGTTCCTGTGCCTTATTAAGCCTCATTCATACACTGAGTAAAGGCCAATTAACAAATCACCTAATTGTGAAACTGTCCATTACCAGGCAGTAAAACCCCCTGAACATGTCCTAGGAACCATCAGCACTAAGCCAACACACACATCATCAGGTCTTGAGGAAAGCCAAGCAGGGAACAGAGAAAGGATTACAGAATCATGGAATCACATAATGGTTTGAGTTGGAAGGACCTTAAAGCTCATCTCATTCCAGTCCCTGCCATGGGCAGGGACACCTTCCACTAGCCTTCCAGGGATGGGGCA
Organism: Pyrocephalus nanus; assembly: GCA_038380795.1. Lineage (NCBI taxonomy): Eukaryota > Metazoa > Chordata > Aves > Passeriformes > Tyrannidae > Pyrocephalus > Pyrocephalus nanus. The sequence continues at coordinate 2,871,299 of CM076287.1, read as the reverse complement.
GCCACAGCTTCTCTGGACAACCCGTGCCAGGGATTCCCCACCCTCACAGGGAAGAATTTCTTCCCAACATCCCACCTAAACCTGCTCTCTGTCAGCTTAAAACCATCCCCTTTTCACGAGCTGATGCTCCACTACATCAGCATCTCCTCCTGTGAGCAACCAAACCTGGGAAATCCTCAATGCAAAAGCCATCACCAGATGCCCAGGTCAGACTGTGCCATGTATCCACCACAAATAACCTCCCCAAATCAAGAGAGCAGAGTAACTTCCACCAGTGTTGCAGTGAGGCCATCACTGTGTTGTGCTGCTAGGTGTCTGTATTTGATAATAATAAAAATTAAATGCTCAGTGCCCTGGTTTCTCTAAAAAAAAACTCCCTCTAAAGTGTCCCACTGTGTCCCTGCTCAGCTGCACAAGGGTAAGGTCAGTGCAGGGGTTTTACCTGTCAGTCTGAAGCTCCTCCTCAAAACCACAGCACTCCCAGCATCCCAGGGCTGAGGAGAATGGAATAACTGATAGAATTCCCTGAACAGGGTGAATGTTTGAACAGCTGGGTGTTAAGCCAGAAATTCTCCAGAACAGTTCCAGGGTTGTCATGGTGGCAGTGGGATCTTAAGCTGATACCAAAGAACAGTCTGACAATGACTAACCCGGTGGTGGTTGAGGAAATTGCTAATTCTGCTGAGGTTGTTTGCCCATAATCATTCCATCCCCACCTTTCCCCTTCTCTTCTCTTCCCCTGATGTCTCTTGTCAGTCCTAACTAGTGACATCTCCAAAAGAAGCATCCTTAATTACAGGTTCCATTCAGCAGGACCCCCAACCACGTAACCCCAGAGAAATTCCTGAATTACTGGTGCTTCCCTGCACAAATTCAGCATTGATTTCATCCTCCTGCTTCCAGATGAGTTGGAAACTCAGCTTTGGAGACCAGAACCACCTCTCTTCACACCCAGGTTCAGTTGTGCTCTGAGGAGTTTAAGGGTTCCACTCATCCACAACCCGCCTGCAAATGGGATGCACGTGGGTTTGCTGGAGCATGGGCTCAGTTCCCCACTGGAAAGGGAAAATATGGACTCCAAAGCTGCTTGGGAGAGCAGCAAATCCAGCCAGAAACCCCTTTTCTAGAAAGGATGGGGAAAATCTAATTTCATATGAAAAAATAGAAACACAGAATGGTTTGGGTTGGAAGGGACCTTAAAGCCCATCCAGTGCCACCCTCTGCAGGGACACCTTCCACTAGCCCAGCTTGCTCCAACCTGGCTTTGGACACTTCCAGGGATCCAGGGGCAACCACAGCTTCTCTGGACAAACTTCTCCAGGGTGTCCCCATCCTCACTGACAAGAATTCCTTCCTAATATCCAACCTAAATTCCACTACACCCCAAACCCTTTCCTATGGGGGCAGCTGAGCAGGGAATCAAGGCAGGACAACCACTATACCCACCACCACCTACACAGTGGCATCCACACAAGTCTTTTTTTCTCTGCTTTTGCTTTATTTCTGGTCATATTCCACATTTTCTTGGTAAGGATGAGACTTTGTAAGAACCAGAGATGCCCTGAAGATGTCAGAGCATGAGGTCACCCTGTCACAGGAGACAGGGATCTGTCTCAAAGTGCTGCTCTTTGTCAGAGCCTACACACAGGTACCTGCTGGTGTTTGTCCTCTCACACATACCCAGACACTACTGACTTAAAACCAGAGAAAAACCACCTCAAACAGAAAAAAATTAACCTTGTTGGCCAGAATATGCATCAATGAACTAAATGCTGCACCAGGGAGGACTCTGCAGTCAATGTAATTATTACTTCTGTCAGCTTCTTGTTGGAAACACCAAGGATTTCCTTCAGATTTGGGACAAGAAAACAAAGAATTTGATTTCTTTTTTAAATTTTCTTCATACAAAAGTCATCTTTGGTGCAGCACTCTGTGATCTGTTTGACAGCAACTGAAAATGTTCAGTCACTCATCTCTTGCAACGCTTCCTCACTGGAACACATTTATGATGCTGAGACTTCTTTGGCATTGATAACCTCAGGAAAAGGAATTCTTAACAGAAATCTAACTTGGGGAAAAAAAAAAAACAAAACAAGCTTATCAACTGCCTTTAAATGACTTTTCAAATGCCTTCATTTGGCAGTGCTGCTGCTCTTCACTCTGTGTAACCCCAGGGAATACCTGAGGGAATGGCAACACTCCCAGGGACAGGGTGGGATTGTTGGGGTGTCCTGGGTAGGGCCAGGGGTTGGACTGGATGATCCTGGTGGGTCCCTTCCAACTCAGGATATTCTGGGATTCTGGGATTCTGTGACCAGATCACCAAACCAAACCAGTTTATAAAGTTCTGCTTGGGAAGCCTCTGTTTCTGTTGCAATTTAAAACACACCTCGTAACTTTACTGCTGGACAGACACTGCCCAGCCCCTGCAGTGACATCAGTGAGCAGGAACATCATTGGAGGAGGAAGATTTTGGCATTCACTGACACGAAATCACATGTCTATACATAACTATGTATTGTTTTAACAAGTCAGCTCAGTTAAAGACACAAAGTTTTCTAGGCCTTCTGAAATGCAGAAATCACCATCTTTCATAAAACATCACCCAAACCTGAAGGTGGGTTTGGTTTTTTTTCTCCTTTCCTCCCTAACTAGAAATAAACTGTGCCTTAATGTGCCTTGAAATCATTTCCTCCGGGCTTTGTGTGTTAAGAAAAGAGATTATCTGCAGGTAGAGCCATAAAGAAAGGATCCCTCTTTGCTCAGTGTGTTCAGGGTCCATGGTTTGTGCTGAAGGAATATTTTGCCATTTATTTCTGTGTTTATGGATAATTAGTCCATAAACTACTTGGACAGAAACAGCCTGAAAGGAGAAAACCGGGGCAGGAGAAAACCGGGGCAGGAGAAAACAGGCACGTTCTCGGACAATGAGGTGGATTTGTGAGTGTTTAAACAAAGGAATAAAGGACTCCCAGTGCAAACAACACCAAACACCAAGCCTCAAAGCTCCGATTAGAGCAAGAAACCTTCCCTTTGTGCCGAATATCAGGAGCACAATCCCGGATGGCAGAGGAGAGTCCCGGCGCTCCCTCTGCCATGGCAAGCCCTGGCACGCCGGGCTCCAGCTGGCTGAGCTCCAAGCCCTGAGCTGCGCTGGCATTTCTTCCGAGGGAGGGGAAGAAGGGGGAAGAAAAAAAAAAAAAAACAACAAAACCACCAACTTGGTTTAAATATAACTCGGCAGAGAGAAACTTTGGCTGAGCAGGCGAGCGGCGAGACCCGCCTGTTGAATCAGCCCCGCGGTGGTGACTCCGCAGGACGCTTTTAGCTCTGGGAGTGCTAAAAACCGAGCGAGGGAAATCTGCTGGAATACGCTAAAGCAGCTCTGTTTACAGGCCTGCATTAACAGGGAAAGCATGTTGTGATTAGACAGAGCAGCTGTCGATGCTCCGAGGTGTTACAAGCAGGGGACTATTTAAAGACAATGGCTGGCGCCGTCTATTCGGCTGTCGTGGGGCTGGGAAAGGCTGCACTCGTGAGCTACCCTGCTTTTATGGCGGCCCTGAAGTTGTTTCGTGGTGGAAAGGTGACTTTTAGTCAGTAAATACTCTCAGCTGGAGGATTTGCCCCAATAGGGGGACACATGACAGCGGTTTGATGGCACTGCAGGTGCTGGTTCCTCATGTTCTCAATAGTTACAGAATCCCAAAATGGTTTGGGTGGGAAGGGACCTTAAAGCCCATCCAGTCCCACCCCCTGCCATGGGCAGGGACACCTTCCACTAGCCCAGGGTGCTCCAAGCCCCGTCCAACCTGGCCTTGGACACTTCCAGGGATGTGGCTGATTGTGTTTACACACACAAAAGGACACCCAAAGTGTATTTCTGATGTACCTCCAGACACATAACACATAATTTAACAGCAACTCTCTCCAGATTATCTTCAGGCTGAAGTCTTGAGATGGGCAACCCCATCCCTCCCTCCCAGCCCTGCTGTGGGGACTCAATGATGCCAAGTATAGGCCAAATCTACAAATTTACATGCCAATCCTACACATTCATTTGCCAAACCTAAAAACGCCTCTTTTGAGAGGGCAGATCTGATGCTGAGGGAGAATTTGCTGCACTGGCCCCCTGTGTGTTGCCTGCAGGTCTCAGGCTCTCCCTGGGTGCTGCAGCACAGGGCTGGCTCTTCCCTAGGGATCAGAGCTGGGCCCCAGGGACAGGGACACCACGGGAGGGATTCATGAGATGCAAATGGCACAGCAGGGAAATGCAAAGCAGGGACTGTCCGTGGGAGTCCCAGTGAAGTCTGAAGGACCTGGCTCTGACATTGCTCCCTGGCAGCAGATGCTCTTATCACCATCCACAAACTGCACTGGGATGGCTCCCAGTTTGCAGGAAACAAGCAGGGACAAAGAAATTCCAGCTGTTAACTCCTCTCTTGTGTCTGGGCTTTCACTCTCCAGGCCAAGATCCTGCTGTTACCTGAGAACCCAGACTCCAAGGAAAAAGATGAGTATTTCCAAACCTCAGGGCTACAGGAGCAGCTTTGAGACCATGAGCTCCAAAGGGCTTAGAACAACAAATGCCCACAGCTGTATAACCCTGAGGCAAAGGCAACACATCTCACAAAATTCCAAATTTCCTATCCCTTGGAACAGCAACACCGGGAGGTAAAAAAAAAAACAAAACAGCTGGATGTGTTGGGTTTTGTTGTTTGTTTGGGGGTTTTTTTTGTTGTTTTTTTTTTTTTTTTTTTTTTTTAAAAAAACATCAACCAGGATTTTCAAAATTAAACTGTCAGGTAACCAACACCCCCAGCTTGGCCCTACGAAGTCCTAAAAGGTCCTGCCTTGGGGGTTTTTTCCTTGCCTGACTCCAGCCATCCAGAGGTCAAAGTTTGTTCCTCCCAAACTCCCTCAGCAGATACAGTCAGAGGTTGAATCAACCCATCCTGAGCAAGGTAATCACGAAAGAGCCTCCCCAAATGCCTCCCCTTCTACTAAACCCGTCCCTTTAAAATAAAACCTGAGACTGAATTAATCCCGAACTGACTGAAGCAAACTGAGATCGAAAAGTGAAACAAGCAGAGGCAGAGAAGGAAGCCCAGGAGCTTAAGGTCGGTATTTTGAGCCTGATCTCTTTCTAAGTCAGCCGTTAGTCTCTATTCTCAAATGATTTGTAACCGAGATAGAGTTGAAAAGTTGAGAAGCAGATGAAAAAAGCCTCGACTGAACGACTCCAGAGCTGAGCTCTCAGTTTAACCTACCACTTAAACCCTCTAAAGGTTCAAAAATCTTCCAAGTGCAAAAAGGTAAAGTAAATTTAATAACATTTAATAAAATTACTATCGATTCCGGGTTTTAATTAGTAAGACCTCGTCTCTTTCAATAGCAAAACCCAAACAGAGGCTTTGGAGTGGTATCTAAGTAGAAAGGATGGAAAGATTTAATCAGACAGCGGCAACTCACGCTGGAAATAGGCACGTCCACAAAATCCCACTCTACCAGGAGATGGATCTTGATTCACAACATACTTTATTCAAAACAAACAGGAGAAACCGAGGCAAGAATAGACGGCATCAGACGCTTAAAAATAGGTCTCGCCGCGATTTTCGCTCGTTCCTAAGCCCAACAGGGAGGCGAGCGCCGGGATCCCCCGGGCTCCGGCGAACTCCGGGAATGAGCTGGAGTTGAAACCACCCCCGGGAAGAGGAGGAGCGGCCGGGGAGGGGGGACTGGGACAGAGAGGGGGACGGAGACAGCACAGAAAGTGGGACAGGGATGAGGGGGGGACGGGGACAACACGGAGAGGGAGGACAGGCACAGAGAGCGGGATGGGGGCAGCACGGAGGGGGAACAGGGATAGAGAGAGGGACAGGAACAGCGGCGCGGGGGGAAGGGCACAGGGACAGAGCGGGAGACGGGGACATCACAGAGGGGGGGGACGGGGACAGAGCGGGGGACAGGGACATCACGGAGGGATCCAGCTCCCAGCACAGACCCGGGGCTGCCCCGTGCCCCGCTCCCGACCCTCACCGGGCACTCCCGGGCTCGCACCGCCGCCGGAGCCGAGCCAGACCCCCTTGCAGCGATCGCTCCGCTCCCGAATGCCCGTTCCCGAATGCCCGTTCCCGAATGCCCGTTCCCAACCGGCCGCGCTGCCGGGATCGGCGAGTTACGGGAAGCGCGGGGGCCGCTCCTCTTCCCCCCTGCCCATCCCCGGGCGGTTCCTGTTCCCGTTCCCGTCCCCGGGCGGGGCCGCGCCGCGGGCGGTGCCCCGGGGGCACCGGGGGGACACCCGTGGCGGGGCCGGGGAAAGGGGTTGGGGGTGTGCTCAGCGTTGCCGCCTCCACCGCTTCCCAACTTCCCGGCGAAGGGAGGGAAGCCTGGGGGACGCGCATCCCGCGGCGGGACGGGGAGGGAGGGAGGGAGGGGAAGGGGGGGGTCCCTGCAGCGCACCGACCCCCGACACCGACCCACCCACGCCATCACAGAGGGGGGGTGCTCCGCTCACCTGAAGCCGGCGCCGGGTGCCGCGGGCTGCGCTGGGCTCCGGCCGCCGGGGCCGCGCGTTGCCGCCGTTGGCAAGTAACAGTCTCCAGGGCTACGGTCACTATGGCGCCGGCCGCCGGGTCTCGAGGCAACTGTTGCTACCCCGGCCCCCCGCGCGTCACCGCCCGGCCCCGCCCCTCGGTGGGGCGTGGCCGGGCCGAACCCCGCCGGCTATTGGTTGAACGGATGTCAGTCAATCGGGGAGGCGGGACGAAGTGAGGGAGGACCAATAGAGGGAGGGAAGGGGCGTGGCCGGGAGTTGGCGCGCGCGGTTTGGCGCCTCACGCGCGGGGCGGGGCCCCCGGCGCGTGACGGCGAAGGGGGGGGAGCGGGGGCGGGGCCAAAGCGAACCCGAATAAAATTCTCCCTAAAATAAATCGCCCCCCAAAACAAACAAACAAAAAAAATACAAAAGTTGATTTCCCCCCCTCCGCGGCTGTTAAATGTTAAAAAGTGGTTTCCGCGGTTGCCGCCTGGTTTCTCCCTCCCCCCCCGCACTTCCCTCCCGCCGCGCGCTCCCCGTGACATCAAAGCGTTGCCATGGCGACGGGCTGTGACGTCACCGACAACAAACAGTGGACGGGGGGTGTCATGGTTTTGGTGCGAATTGGGGGGATATTGGTGAATCGGTGCAATAACCTCCCACTGCCCGGTGCTCGCTGTCCATTCCCACCCCGGGATGAGGTTCCCGGAGTTTGGGGGGGGATGAGATGGATGGGGGGGAAAAGCAGCATCGCCCCCATGACATGAAATTATCCGTTTAATGGTTAATTTACTGCGTCCGGCTCTGGGTCCTCTGCATCAGAAGGATGTGGAGCTGTTGGAGCGAGTCCAGAGAGGCCACGGAGCTGCTCCCAGGGCTGGAGCCCCTTTTCCATCGAGGGAGACTGGGAGAGCTGGGGGGGTTCACCTGGAGAAGAGGAGGCTCCAGAGAGACCTCAGAGCCCCTTCCAGAGCCTAAAGGGGCTCCAGGAGAGCTGGAGAGGGACTGGGAACAACAGCTTGGAAGTACAGGACACAGGGAATGGCTTCCCAGTGCCAGAGGGCAGGGATAGATGGGATATTGGGAAGGAATTCTTGGCTGTGAGGGTGGGCAGACCCTGGCACAGGTTGCCCAGAGAAGCTGTGGCTGCCCCATCCCTGGGGGTGTCCAAGGCCAGGTTGGATGATGCTACGCTCCCCACTTCCCATCCTGGTTTATTTTGTCCCTCTCAATTCTCATCCATATTTTTTTGAAGGCAGATGCTGCCAAGGAAAGCAGCATTTTTTATAAAGCTTTACGAAATACCTTGGTTTGAGGGGGTTTTACGTGGTTTTCCCCTCAGTCAAACCCAGCAGAATCACCACGAGCACTTTTCAATTGCTCTGGGGGAAAAAAAAAAAAAAAATCATCCCCTTCCAGAATTTATTTCACGATTTCCAGGATCACCTTATTGACATGCAATAAAAGGCTTTTATGATGTATTTTTTCTGTAACGTTTTCTGAAAAGTATGTCCCAGCCTAAGCCAAGGAAGTGTGTGGAATCTGTACCCATGGAGACTCCAATAACACAGCCCGCTCCAAACGCCGCAGGATTATTAGTTTTCTTACCTAACACATCGGGAAAGGAGTTACTGGAAAAGGAAGAGAAGGAGAGAAAGTGCCTCAGCGAGGCAATTTAAACTGGAGAGACTGGACTTGCTGGTTAAATGTGGTCTGTCTGCAGATTTAGGGTTGATATTCCTGATTTTGATAAATTACCATTAGAGTTACACGGAGGAAATTAATGGAGTTTTTGAGAAGTTCCAGAGAGGAATAACTTGCTTTCTTAATGCATTGCAGATACTTAAACCACAGATATTTCAAATTATCAACTTTTAGGTTATGGTGTAATACTTAACAAACTAAAATAGAAAACAGAGATATGAGAAGTCATCTAATACACATAAACATCCACCTTCACCACAGGAGACTGAGAGCAGAGTAATGTATTTTCCTTAACAGCTCCTTCTGATGTGTTTGAAGGTTGTTCTCATTCCCTCAGTCTCTCGTTTTCTAAATTAAGCAATCCTCTGGTTTTCCTGACAGAAAAATCCAGGCTTTTCCTAGGAAACACGGTATAAATAGGTATTTTTAATCCTGCACCACCGTGGTCAGTTATTCCTGCTTGAATGTACATTGTGTTTGGCCATGTTGAATTGCATCATGTTGATTTTGAGTCATCACTTGAATTTGCCAAGAGCTTAATGAAATCCTTCAGAGGTGCCTGCAATGCCCTTTAGTATCACCTACAAAGTTTTTTTCCAGGTCTGTTGTCAATGTAATTTTTAGGGCATGATTCCCCACTGAAAAGCATCTGTACCTCTTGGAAAGAAATGCAAAATAAATTTGGATGTGCTCTTATTCTTTCCAAAGTGTCAGTTATTGTGTGAAACGCAAAGCACGGGTTCTTCTTGTATCCTACCAGCAATGTTCTGAAATTCAGAGAATCACAGGATCATTTAGGTTGGAAAAGCCCTCTGAGATCATCCAGTCCAATAAAGAACCCAGCACTGCCAAGGCCAACACTAAACCATGGTCCCAAACGCCACATCCACACTTGATAACCCTTGAAAATTCTTGATACTGCCCCAAAAAAACCACCTTTGATAAAACCCTGCAGACCACAGAAGTTATCCAGTCCTCCTGGGATCCTTGGGAATCATTCCAGCGCTGTTATTTATAATCAGGGACCTGTCTGTCACCTTTTGTGTTAAGCTGATCACTGGAATTAATTTTCCTAAGCCAGATCTCATCCCTCTCCTACAGCACCGGGATGGTTTTAGGGGAAGGAGACTCATTTTAGGAAGTTTTATTGGTAAAGAAAGAGGAGTTTGAGTCTTGTCTCCCTCTCTCTCCTTGCAGAGGAGCAGGTTTGCTGCAGCTGTCGCTGACACCCACAGGAGGGCACGTTCCTCAAAGCAAACTGGAATTCAGCTCAAATCCAACCCCGCTCAAAGGATCTGATTGACTTCATTTCGCTAAAGGGAGATTTGGGAAAAAAAAAAAAAGTCTTTGGACAGAAGCAGGTTGCTTGGAAAGTTGTGGGATCTTTTGAAAAGTCACATTTATCCATGGAAAATAGTGTTGTTTTGGGTGCTGGCAATGAAACCTTAATTTAAGATGCTCCCTTGAAGTGTTTGCTGAATTAAAAAATTCCCAGAGGATTGTAGCCAAAACAAACAAGAAAATTGCTCAGGGTCTTTTTTTTTTTTTTTTTAATTTCTTTTTTTCTTTTTTGCTTAAAAAAGAAAAATAGTTCCCTTGTTTGAAGGGGAGAATCCCTGTTTTTACACAAGTACCAACCCACACAGCACTTTCTGCCTGGAAGATTTCTGTGCCAGGTTCCCCCCGTCCCTGGAGGTGTTCTCCAACCATAATGATTCTGTGATTGTGGGATTTACTGTGCTGTGTTTTACTGCTGAGGGAACTCAGGGCATCTGCTGCAAAATATTTGGAGTCTGAACTGATGCCTTTCCATGTCCCCTCTCCCACAGTATCCACAGCACCATCCCATGCAAGTTATGGAGGATCATTCAAACTGTGATGATGGATTTTCCTTTAGGGTGAAAAAATTAAGCGATAAAATTAAACTTCATGATCATTTTGAGTTGTGGTGCAGATGGGGTAGATTCTGGTTTGGTAGACAGCTCAAGAGATGAATTTAGGAACAGACTAAATGTCCTTTCCAGCTATTCCCAAAGAAACTGGGACTGGTGCAAACTGCAGTGGTGGCTTTTCCTGCATGGAGCTGCAACATCCCTGATGGATTGACAACCCTGGGGGAGATCTTGCTCCAACCACAGCCCCAGGAGTGTGTTTTACCCATCACAAACTCCTGACCTCTCTGCTGGTCAGACAACAACATCCTCCAGTGCTTTTGGGCAGGCTTAGGAGGATAAATCTGTTGAGTGTGGCTCTGCCAAGGCCACGCTGGAATTTCCCACATGGCACCATCCTCCTCTGCCCATTTTCAGCAGGAAAATGAAATCCAGGCTGTGTCTGCTCCAGAGTTACAGAGTGCTCTGTCCTGTCCTGGCAGCATCCCAGGGCACTCTTTTCCTTGCCTTGCTCAGCCTGAAAGCAAAAGGTAAATGCTGAAGGTAGGAGAAAGAAGAGGGGGGGTCCAACCCTTCCTGTGCCATTTTTCCTGTCTCCCTAGGATGGCAGCAAATATCCCAACAATCCCTGGCAAAGACTTCCTTGCCAACGTGGAATTTGAAGGGGCCACCCTTCTCAACCTTGTGTCTTCCCCCTAACAATCTAAAAACCCAAATTGCTCTCTTCCCCCACAGCTCTGGAAGTTTCTTTCCAGCAGAATTAAAGGACTAAGCATTTTATCTGGAGTGTTATCTGTTTGCTTTGGCTGGAGCAGCCTGGAAATCCTGCAGAAAACAGTGGGTACAGCCATGGAAAAACCCAGTGCCTGTGGGTTTTTGTGCCATCCCCTGCAGGGAGCTGCAGCCTCCTGGGCCCACAGAAGCTGGGGGAGGATGTGCCCACAACCTGGACACAATCAAACATGGTCATATTTATATAATTGATTCAATACAGCTTATTACAACACAGCTTTTGCAGGGAGGCAACATCTGTGTCATTAAGCTCTCAGTGGCTGAACAGCGCAGGAATAAGGTTTAAGTGGAATTTCTGTGCGATGCACAACTTTTGTAGGTGAATTTAAACAAGGCCCCTCCTGTTTGCCAGCACCACAGGTGCTAAGAACAGAGAGGGGCAGGATAAACAGCAGCCTGGGAGGGAGTGATGGACAGGATGGACGAGTGAAGGGCCTGGGGGATGTGGTGGGAAGAGATCACAGAATCAACAGAAGAGCCACAGCAATGCCACCTTCAGCCCCTGCATGGGAGGCACCATCATGGAGAACCTTCTCTCCAGGCTGAGCCCTCCCAGCTCCCTCAGCTGCTCCTGGTGCTCCAGACCCTTCCTCAGCTCCATTCCCTTCTCTGGAAACACTCCAGCCCCTTAATGTGTTTCTTGGGATGAAGGGCCCAGAACAACCCAGGATTTGAGGTGGTGCCTCAGCAGTGCCCAGCCCAGGGAGATGATCACTGCCCTGGTTCTGCTGACCACCCTCTGGCTGATACAAGAGTTTTTGGCCAACTGAGCACCCTGCTGGAAACCTGAAACCTAAATATTAAACAGAAAGGTTCAGCTTGCTCACATGGAGAAGCTCAACCTGCTGGGGACTGTGAGAATCTTAAAGTTCTGTAACTGTTTTACCATGGTGAGTTTATGTTTAAACAAAACCCCCACAAAAATATGAAGTGGCCCAGTGGATTATTAACATTTCAGGCTGAATTGCAGGTGCAGAGGTCTTGCACCCCACTCCAGCTCAGTCAACCATCATCAGCAGCTTTCTCAGTGTGGGTTGTCTCCTGGCTCAGAGTGGCACCTGGGCTGGGTGTCACCAAGAGCCTGTTTCCACGTCTCTGTCTCCTGCTCTGGTTACACATTCATCCCTTTCCTGCTTACAACACAGCTTGTTGGGGAGGGCACAGCCTTGTTCTGCCTGGTAAACATTGTGACACCACTGCAGCAAAGTCCCTTGGCTTACGGATGGGGAAGCACCCCAGAAAAGAGAGAATTCCATTTTTACTGGAGTTCTGGAGATGCAACTGGGGTTTTTTTCTGAGCTGCTGGAAACAACTCTCCTCCATGTAACTTGTGTATCCATCTTATTTTGGAGCAAATGGCTTTCCACCAAATTCTTTTTCAGACATGGAAATGTATCAGACATATCTATACCCATGGGCATAGATAGCATTGAAAGTTGGGGTTAACTTTAATGGTCACAGGACATAGGCTAGACCTCCAATGATAGGTGATATCTAGCATCAAAATAAATTATTATATAGGCAAGAAAACCTAATTTTCCACTGCTTTCACACTTTGTAAATTAATATGTCACATACTATACTCTGCATGTTGTGTAAAACCTTTGCCCATCCAGCCTTGTTTCAAAATCCACCAGTGTGCAGGTTTTAATGAGTATTAAAATAAATTAAAATGAAGTTTGTGCCTGTAACAGGCAGGGTAAATACTTTTTGCCCAGTTTTATTTCTGAGAATTGCAGAGGAGTCATTTAATCACAGACAGACACAGATAAAGGTCACTTATCAACTGGTGTGTCCTGGTGGCGACTCCTTGGCTGATTTATGACAGCTGAGAGTTGGATATTAATCTAGAACTAATTTGGTGGAGATTTCAGTGTGTGTGTGTCTCTTTTCATTGTGTCTGTGGGGTTTTGGGCTTTGTTTTGTTGGGGGTTTTTTCCCAGTTTTCCTACACCTATTTGCTGCAGACCCTTTCACATGACCAGAAAGATGTTGCAAGACACCATGACCAGTTTTAGTCTAGAAATGACTGTGGAGCAAACACAGACTCTTCTGTCTTCCTTCCTGCCTTCTGATCACATGTTTAGCAGCCTGTTTCCTCGGCACAACCATTCCCCTCTCGTTGGGCTTCAAGTGGAAATTGCTGAAATCCTGTGTTTTCCCCACACCCCGTTATCTTCCGAGTCAATGCCCTGAGGTACAACTGCATCTCGGGTTGAGTCACTCACTACCAGTGGCTCTGGAGCTGGAAATTTGGGAGCTTTATCTGAGCAATCCTAGCCCAGAATAGCTTTCAGATGCAATGCCAGGTGATAACAGTTAGAAGTTATGTAACTGTCTTGGGTAATTCAGATGGGCAGATGGGATTTGTTCTGAATGGGGAATGATTATGCTGAAGGAGAAATTCATTTCCACCCCGTCCACAGCTGCATGAAGAGAGGATTCTCTGCTGGAGGTAGGAAAGAACTTGCAAATGGAATTTATTCTGTCTCACCAGAGGCTGGGGTGATGTTCTGCAGGGCACAGGAAACCCGTGACTGAGGTGAAGAGGAACACAGCTCTCAGCATAGCCAGGCTGTGCCTCACCAACAAACCAAGAGGAAGGAGCCTCTCCACCAGCCTTCCCAACCACAGCTGGGTGCTCTGACATGCACAAACCTGAATTACCACAGCCCCATTTATCAGTCTGCATTTATCCTGGGTCTTTCCACTTATCCTAATGCTCTTGCCTCGTGAGGGACACCCTCTGTCCCTGCTGGCACCTTCCTCCACCTTCACCACGTGGAATGCCTGAAAATGCAGAGGTGAGATAGAAACGTGAAGGCACCATGGAATTATTTAGGTTGGAAAAGATCTTTAAAATCAATCCAGTCGTTGACCAAACACTGCCAAGCCCACCACCAATCCAAGTGTCACATCTGCACACCTTTTAAACCCCTCCAGGAATGTGCCTGCACTCAGGAAAAGGGGAATTACATCACAGAGGCAACAAGCTGTAACATCCCAGGCATGGACAACCCAGATGGGATCTGAGCAGACTCTTAACTGCAGGTTTTATGTGTATCCTCACCATAGAATTTACCAACAGGAACAACATGGATTCTGTGGAGTTTTCAGTCCCCCCTCTGAGGCTGAACCTGTGTTATCAGCAGGGCTCAAGGCTCTTCATGTGCAGCCATCTTCTCTCTCCCAGTCTTGCATCACAAGCACAATTTAAAGGCAGAGTGAAGTTCTGTGTGCTCAGAGTGACTCTGTAATGGAAAGGCATTTCCAAAAGGGAAGGATTTTAGGATTTTCACCGTTTCTCCCGTGCACCAGGTTTGCTCAAGTATCTGCTGAAATCTTGATCCACAGTCAGGCTCTGTCTGTAGCCAAGAACTTCTCCCCACCTCTCACTCTTCCTGACCTGCCTTTTCTCAGGGCAGCAGACATGACAGGTCTTCAAACCTGCCTCAAGCTAAAAATAGAACCTCATACCAGTATTAGACAACTTATTTTATTTGGATAATCTATGTTAGCACTCAAAGGTGGGCTGATCCTTTAGACAACATTCCAATTGTTAATCAGCTTTACAGAGCCAAACACCGAGACGCTGCATTTCTCTGCTCCTTTGGTGTGAAATACCCAGCTCTGCCTTGGATGTTGACTTTGGCAGGGAGCAAACCCAGGGCAGGGCTCCTCCTGCAGAGCTCTGCTGGTTGGCATCAGAGGAGAAGCTGGCCTTTATTCCCTTTGAAGTCCCAGAGACTGAAAATGTCTCTGCAGAGAATGGATATTATTCTGCTTTTCACAGAATGACAGAATATTGGGGTTGGAAGGGGATCTAGTCCAACCCCCCAACCCCCCTGGAAGAGGTGCCACAGGAATGTGTCCAGGTGGGTTTGGAATGTCTCCAGAGAGGGAGACTCCACACCCTCCTTGGGCAGCTGTTCCAGTGCTCTGCCACCTCCATGGGCAGAAGGATAAGGAGTAGTACAAACTAAAGCACGAGAAGTTCCACCTCAACATGAGGCGGAACTTCTCGTGTTTTAGTTTGTGCTGCTCCTTATCCTGCCTCTTGGCACCCCTGAACAGAGTCTGGCACCGTCCTCTGACAGCCCTTGGGGATGTTGGTATGGATTGATGAGGTCCCCTCTCAGCCTTCTCTTCTCCAGACTAACCAGGCCCAGCTCCAGCAGTGTCTCCTCATCAGAGAGAAGCTCCAGACCCCTCATCATCTTTGTGGCCTCTGCTGGACCCTCTCCAGCAGCTCCTTGTCTTTTTTGAGCTGTGGAGCCCAGAGCTGGACACAGCACTCCAGATGTGCCTCCCCAGGGCTGAGAGGGGCAGGATCCCCCCCCTGACCCGCTGGCCACACTCTTCCCCATGCACCCCAGGACCCCATTGGCCCTCTGCCAGCTCATGGTCAACTTGCCATCCACCAGGACCCTCAGGTCCTTCTCCACTGAGCTGTTCTCCAGTAGGTCACTCCCAGCCTCTGCTGGGACTGGTTTCTTCCCTTTCCTGGAGCTCCTTGGGCCACCCTGCTCCTGGTGTCTTGAAAAACAAGAACTCTGGGGCTCCACTCGAGTTAATTCCTGGTAAATACAGTCAGCAAAGATGCTGTTTGACCAGAGTGGCTGCATTTGCTATTTCAAGCTTATCAACCCCATGTTTGTTTGTAAAGGGCTGAATTTTCATCAATCAGTAACCCCAAGGTATCAATTGACCCCCACAGGCAGTGAAACAGCCCCTCTCCTGCCTGTGGAAGCGTTTCCTGAGGACCACCTGTGCTCATCCCTGCTCTTACCTGGTCCTTCTCCATCAACCTGGTCCCTTCTGGTCCCAAAAACCAGCAGGAGTTTGGCAAACACCACAGGATTTACCTTGGGAGTGATGCAACCTCCGTTTGACGGGCAAGGACAGGGGGAGCACAAAAAAAGCAGCTCGTCCAAGGTTCATTTGTTGGCTCAGGGGACCTCCAAAAATAGAACTGGTTACTCCTGCCACACCAGTTAACCTTTGGGCTGTGCCCCTGGCTCTCTCCCTGGTTCACTGGGAATGATGTGCCCCTGGCTGAGGACCAAGGCAAGGGGCAGGAGTCTGAATGTTACAGGTCTCCCCAACTTCCAGGCTGCTGTTTGTGCTCCTCAAAATAAATTGGCCACCTGAATTGGAACAGAGCCACAAAAGGGATTTGTGCTGATGGTACCAAGGTGTTTTTGATCCCCATAGGGGTCGTTCACTTCAGAGCTGGACTCGATGATTGATCCCTGTGGGTCCAACTGGGAATATTCTGGGTTTCTGGAGAGGCTGCAGAGATGAGGAGGGCAGAGAGGAGAACACAGAGGAGCTGTCAGGGAAGGCTCAGACTGCAGGAGATGGCAAACAGCTGACCCAGCAAGAACTCAGAGGTGCTGGGGCTGCCTTGGAATCAACCATCTCGCTGTGCTGATGCTGTTTTACAGCTGCAATATCCCCAGCACTGCTCTGTCCTCTGGACCTGCCTCTGCTCCAGCTGCAGCCCTGACCTTCTGGCAGGAGCTTCCCTAATTACACATCCTTTAGGTTTGCTCATCAGATGAATGGTATGAACCCTCCCCACCCCCTGTGAAGGGAGAAAGGGGGGAAGGGAGAGAAGAATTTGCAGGAAAAAAAAAAAAACCAGTGTTTAGGAATTCTTGATCTGCACCAGCAAAGCGGCAGCAATAATTCATTTGAGGGATACAGCTGTTTTCTCGAGAGGATAAACAAAATCATGGCTTTTCTCCAGTTTTATCAGCCAGAAATGACTGAGAACAGTTAGATGATCCTCCATTAAAAATAAATTAATATCAATAAAATATATTATTATGTATTATAATTATAAATGTGTATATATATATATATATAAAAATATATAAAATAAACAAACATGTGCTGTTGGGCTCCAGTTCAAACAATCAGGACCCAGGGAGGGCAGGAGATGGTGGAGCTGCCCCCAGAGCACAGGTTGTGCCCCAGGTCTGGGGTCCTGCTGTCACCAGGGCCAGAACTTGTGCCTGTGGTGCTGCTCAGCAGTTCCAACCCTGCCCTTCCTTTGTGCTGATTGGAAAACAGCAGAGTGGGGTTGGTTTGTTTGGGGCTGCTCCCTCCTGGGGTGGAGTGCAGCTGTATCCCTAATCCCAAAAGTCAAGGGGTCAAGCTGGAGTCCCCATCATGGGCTTTCTGCCAGAAGTCCCAGGTAACGCCATGTGGTCAGGGCACGTTTTCTACACCTTGTCCTGTCCAGGGTGGCCCCAGAGCTTCTGTGTGAACAATCCTCTGCTTCCTTTGGTCAAAAGGGCATTGTAGCTCAGGGCCACGGTTGAAAATCGTTGTTCTTCACAGAATCACAGGAGCCTTAAGGCTGGAAAGGACCTTTCAGATGGTCAGCCCAGCACCACCGCTGTGATCATCACTAAACCCTGTTCCCGAACGCCACATCCACGGTTTTTTTTTAACATCTCCAGCGATGTTGACTCCACCACTGCCTTGGGCAGCCTGTGCCAATGCTTTGCAACCCTTTTGATGAAGAAATTTTCCTTAGTATCCAATCTAAAAAACGCCTTTCGGAGGGATTTTGACTATTTCCTTCGCTTCCCCAAAACTCTCTGCCGCGCTGCCGAGCACCACGAACGCACTGCGGGCGTCCCGGAGCCCACCCCCCGTGTCCGGCACAGCGCGGATGGGTTCGCAGGGCTGTGTCCGCACCCCGGGACATTCCATTCCCGCTGTCCCGGTCACACCCGTCCGTCCCAGCTCGCCACCGGGGCATCGACCGCGGGTAACCCCGGGGGGGCGGGGCCTCGCTGTGATCGACAGCCGCTCCTTCCAATAACGTGCCGGTGCGCAACTCTCCGGCGGGGGTGTGGCCTCTTTGTGACTGACAGCCCCACAACCCAATAGCGCGGCGGTGCGCCCGGCGGGGGCGTGGCCTCGCCGTTACTGACAGCCGCCTTGCCCAATGGCGTTTTCCGAGGGGGGGCCGTGGGCGGGGCGGAGGGGGAGCCCTAAAGGGGCCCCCGCGCGGCAGCTGCTCATGAGGCGGCGCGCGCGCTCCCGCCGGGCCCTGAGGTAACGCGCGGTCCTAAAGCCCGGCCAGGGTCCTAAAGCCCGACCGCGGTCCTAAAAACCCGCGCTGGGGGTGCAGGGAGGAGGGGGCTGTGTGTCTGTGCATGTGTGTATGATGGCTCCCCGCGGCCCTCTGGGTGTCCCCAGTGGGGCTCGGTGCGGGTGGGATGCGCGGCCCGAGCCCACCACCCGCGGGAGGGGGTTTGGCTGTGTGGGGTTCGCCTTTTTTGTGGTGTCGGCTGGTCCTCATGTCCCTTCGCAGGCAGGTGTCTGTGGAGTGAGAGTGAAGGTTTTTTTTGGGGGAGGGTTGGTTAAATAAACCCGGGGCGAGTTGGGGGTGACCCTGTGGGCTGAGGCAATGGGTGGTCCAAGGAGAAGGTCTGTCCCTTCCACATGTCACCTATGCCCATGGAGGGAATGTGAGGTGACCTGGGTGCTCGGGGACGCTCCCATGAGGTGACCTGGGCACTTGGGGATGCTCTGTGGGGTGATCTGAGCACTTGGAGGTGCTCCATACACTGACCTGGGCACTCGGGGCTGCTCCATGAGGTGACCCTGAGCACTCAGTGATGCTCTGTGAGGTGACCTGGGTGCTTGGGGATGCTCCCACGAGGTGACCTGAGCACTTGGAGATCCTCCTGAGCTTCCAGCAGATACAACACCATGCGTGGCAGTGGCAGAAACACGGGTGATGCATCCCTGGAAACACAGCCCTGTGCTCTCCTCCCCCCCTGTGCTCTCCTCCTCCCCTGGAGGGGAGTTCCCACCCTCTGTGCAGATGGTGCAGCAGAGCAAACAGCCCTGTAGGAAAGAGGAACTCGGAGCAGCCTCCCGGTGAGTCACATTGCTGGGAAATCCACCTGAAACCTCCCAGAGTCCTGGAGGAGCAATCTGCACGAAACTGAGGGTTCTGTGCTTGTCTGGGTGGCTGAGGAGCAGTTCTGGTGCCACCGGTGCCCTGCCCTGAGCCTGTGGGCAGCTTCCCTCAGCCAAAGCTCAGCTCTGAGGGTACTGTGGTGGAGTCCTGACTGTCACTCATCATCCTCAGAGAGCTTGGAGTTACTTTTCCTCCTGCTCCCTCCTCTCCAGCATCAGGTAATTCCCCAGCACGACCAGTGGTACTGCTGAAAACAAAAAACCTTTTAGTGCTCAGGAAGTTTTTGTGGCTGCCCTTGTTAAAAATGGAGTTTATCTAAAAGAGGGAGGGTGGGTTGGTTGCTCAGCTTCTGTTTCCTCGCTTTAAAAAAAAAAAAAAATCTTGAAAGGGGACAGAGGAGCAAAAAGGGCCAGACTGGAGTTTTGGTGGAGATGTGGAAAGGCAGCAGAGATAAGGTGGCAGCTGCCTAAAGCTGCTCTTGACAGTGAAACCTGGAGTGGGGCGGATGTGGTGTCTGTACCGGTGAGAAGAAATCAGTCACAGGAAGCCTAGTGGGCTGTGCTGGAAAATGTCAAAGGGCTGGTAACACCCTCAGTAATTTGAATTTGAACTGATGCTGTTGGAGCTTGGTGTGTGTGTTTTGGGTAAAGGTGTGTTCAGAGCCTGTTATAAATGAAAACCCTGCTCCTGCCTGCTCCCTTGTTCTGTTTTGTCAGGGAAGCTCTGCAGTGGTTTCAATAGAATCATTCGACTTCCAGTTCTTCTGGGACACGGTGCTCCCTCAAAGCACAAAGTGTTTTGTATTTAAATGATTTGAGTAGTCACACAGGTTTAATTAAAAGGGAGGTTTCCTGCTGCGGGTTTTTGTTTGGGTGTGTGTTCTCCAGTTCCTGAACGTCTGTGGGACATCACGATGAGTTAACTGCTCTGGGAACAGTGCGGGGCTGTTGTGTGTCCAGGAGAGAATCACTCTGATCCCATCCTGGTGATCTGACCCAGGGATCACACCTCGCTCTGGTGAACCATGGAATGGTTTGGGTTGGAAGGGACCTTAAAGCTCATCCAGTTCCAACCCTGAAACTTGTGTGTTTTCCCATGGCTTGTGCTTATAAATGAGCCTCGAGGAGGGAAGGACTGAGCTGCAGAGCTGGGGAGAGTGTGTTTATCGGGAAATTTTTGTTTCTAACCTAAATCTTTTGTATAAAATGCATGACTGGTTTGGGATCCCTGTGTTCCCAAGGAAACCTGCACAACCAGGTTTCACTTTCAGCTGCCTGTCCGAGGCCAGGTTGGACGGGGCTTGGAGCAACCCGGTCTGGTGGAAGGTGCCCCCTGCCCATGGGGGGCATGAGATGAGTTTTAAGGTCCCTTCAAACCAAACCCTTCTGAGAGTCAATGATTCTCTGACAGCTGGAGTGAGAACACCTCCACCTTTTCCCCGGGGCAGCTCTGTGCAGAGACAACCCCCCCTCTTCTCACAGCTCATAAAACCCCCCTCAAATAAACCGGTCTGCTGTTTCAGCCTGGAACGGGGGTGTTGGGCAACATCTGCCAGTTATCTCGGCGCTTCAGAGCTGTTTTTTTGTTTGTTTGTTTGTTTTTTGTTTTTTTTGAGACATCCCTGTCTCAGCTGCCGGTGAATTAAACTATTCCTGGCGTGGCTGGAGCAGAGCGTGGCGTGAGCAGCGACGTGTCCTGCTCAGATGAGTAAGCGGAAAGGGGGACGTGCTTTCCAGGGCTCTGAGCTGCGCCTGGCGTGGCTTTTCCCTCCCGTCAGAGGCTGCAGCGTGGCTGGCTCTGATTTATCAAGATAAAAGGGCTCTTTCCTTTCGCTCCTGTCGCTCGTCATTGGTGTAAACGCGCTCCTCGCATCGCCCGATTTAAACGCGTCTGTCTAATGCGGGTACAAAATAGCAGCCCAAAATCCACTTCTTAAAGAGATCAGGGATAATGAGATTCGTCTCCAGTCAGCTCGAAATCCCTTGAAGCAATTAAAGCTCAGCCCGGCAGCTCATTAAGCGTCAATGGCTTTTGATGAATGGAAACCTTAAATAAAATCAGCGTTTAAGACAACACTTTTTTGTTTAGGTTGATGAAATCCCCCGAGACAAAGTGCTGAGAGAAGCGTAGGAGCCACCCCAAAACCAGTTGCAAAACCGCTATTTTTTTATCAGAACCGCTTAAATCTGGGGTGTCCAGGGCTGTGTCCCCAGAGAGGGACCCGAAATCCCCGGTGTGCCGGGGCTGGGGGCGGGCGTGGGGCCAGAGCCTCCTTAAGAGGCGGCGGTGTGGGGTGACGAGCCGCTTCCAATTGCGAGGCAGCAGCACATGACATAAGATGCTCCAGCTCTGCCTCCTGGGCGCTAGTTTAAAAATAAAGCCTGTTCCACGTCGGGCTCGGCGCCGGTGCGGAGCGGGGGCTGTGCGGGACGGCGATGCGCGGTGAGGATGGAGCCCTGCGGGGTGGGGATGGGGGGCTGGGAGCCGAGCGGGAGCGTTTTGGGGCTCAAAGAGTGTGAATTTAAATTGTCTGGCTCACTGGGCTCTCTCAGAGGTGCGGGGTGGAGGTTTTGGCAGGTTTTTAATCGAGCGGAGCGGCCGCGGTCAGAATTTACCGCGTTTCACGAGGGCTCGACTTGCGCCTCTTTGGGGCTGCCTCTCTCCTGCAGCTGCATCCAGTGAAGCTGATTTACCGCAGAATTTGGCTGTGTTTTAATTGTTAAAACCTGTTTTCGCAGGGACAACGCTGTGTGAGTCAGAGGCACGGATGGCACTCGCTGAACCAGTCCCCGTGGCTTATTGTAATTCAGCTCCTGAAGGGAACTGCGAGGTGACACTGAGTGATGTGCTGCCCAACTCTTCACCCAGGTGGGTCTAATTCGAGGTTTTATTTGATCTGTGTACGTAGTTTGTATTCTAATCTTACTTAGACTAATTGAAATCATTTTGGAAGAGCCTCTGCAGGGCTCGTGTGTGGTGCCTGCACTGATCTCCACCAAACTCCTCTAAGAGGCTGCTTAGATTTACAGACTGAAGAGCAGATTAGTATTTAAGGGTCTATATCTCCCCACAGCATAATGGGATCTGGCTGAATAAAACCTCTTTACCTAAATTTTTGCAGGCTGCACTGAATTACATGTCATAAGGGGGAGAAAAAGAAAAGATGACTTGATTGACTGTGAGGGAAATAGCTGGGGCTTTTTTTGCTCATATTACTGGGTCATTTGCATGCTTTGATCATAAAAGCTGGTGGAGAAATGGTGCAGAACTATTGCTACTGAGGATTAATTTGCGAGAAAAATGTTCTCAATAACGAGGAGGGAACATCTCGTAATCCCTTTGGGGGAAATGAAAAAACATTATTTACTCAGCTCTGGTTGTTGGCTTGGAGATGAGTTCAGGGAAGCAGTTCTGCTTTTGGACAGGACGTGGGATCAGCCATGTCAGGTCTTCTCTGTGTCTTAAATCTTATATTCCCAAAGCAGTTACAGTTGAGTATTCCCTAGAAAATCAGAACAAGCATAAACCAGAGGCAATGGATTTCCCCCTTACACTCAAATTCTCATAGTGGCTGTGCTGACTTGCCTTGTCTCTCATCTGGTAGAAAGGGAATAAAACCTGAGCTTCAGTGGAAGCTCTGCCTGGATTTGGCTGAGGAATTTGCATGCTCCCACCTGCATGCTCCTTTTTTCCCCAGAGCTACCCTACAGGGTTTTGGGGTCATTGTGATGTCAGGGCCCTGCAGCCCTTCCAGAACACCCTGGAGCTGGTGCTGCAGCCCAGATGTTGTCATGGGGAAGAGCAAACACCGAGCACGGGCCTGGTGAAACACCTTCATGATGGCCTGAAGAAAAGGGGCCCAGGTAGGGACAAGGCAAGGTGGAAATTTTGGGTCTCTGGAGTAAAATCTTGGATCAGCTAAAACTTGGCTTTAGGGCTTTGCTGATGGTCCATGTAGGGTATTGCCCAGAGCAGGGGAATGAGCATCAGCTGCCTGGTTGGGGGGTGGGCTGCCCTTCTAGGAACCAAATCCCAAATCTCACAGGCCCTTGGAAAGTCCTCCTGGGAATGGGCTGGAGGAAGAAAACTGGTTTGCAACCAGGGGCAGGTGGTGCTTCACCAGCTCTTGCAGGGCTGGAAGGGAAAGGGATGACTGGGAGGAGCGTGGCTGGAGTTCATGGGATGTGCCTGTTCCCATTCCCTCACAGCCATCTGGTGGGAGCCCCATGGCTTTATTAGGAATACACAAGAGCAAGATTTCCTGTGAAATCAATTTCCTGCTCTTCTGCAGGAAATCTCCGTGGGTTTTCCCACAGGGTGACTTCAGACATGCCCTGGGGCCTCCTCGTTGTTGGACTCATTTTGCAGACAGGAGATGAGCACCAGATCCACATGGCCCTTCCTACCCACTCCTTCTCCTCCTCCTCCTCCTCCCAGCTGCAGATTCTTTGTTTCAGGCACCTGGAGCAGACCTCTGGAATGAAATGATGGCTGTTTTGGGGCTGATATGTTTCTGGGTTGCAAGGAAAGCTGAAATTAGGGCAGCATCCATGTGTTCAAAACCAGCCCAGGCAGAGCTTGCACCCAGTGAGGGACCTGAGCCATGCAGGGCAGTGGATTAATAAAGTCACCTGCAGGACATCAGGAACCACTTCAGCGTCCAAGGATTTAGTGAAATGAAGTGATGAAGCAAACCTGCTCATTCAGGGATAACTGCTTTTGCCTTGCAGAACTCCTGAGCCCCACAGCATCGAGCCAGGGGAAGATTCCAACATGGAGAGACATCAGCTGGACTCAGCTGATCCCAAAGGTGAGTGGGGAGAAGTTTGTGCATAAAATTATTACTGGAATGAGAGGGGTATTTTTCCAACCATAAGGATGGAAAGAGGAACTCAGGGTGCAGGATGGGCTGTCCAGAAGGGTCTTGAGCTTAGACTTCGAAGCAGCAAAATTTTGAAGTGCTTTAGAGGCTCCCAGTCCAAAACACTGGGGGTCCTGTGGCAAACTTGCCACGAGGAAAAGGTCAAAAAAGGGGTTGTGGGAGGGGGTATGACAACATCTGCTTTTGTGTGCTTGATACTTGGGTTTATATTTCTGTCATGGCAGCAAGAAATGTCGAAACCTGAGGTGCTGAACCCTTTTGTTTCCAAGCAGCCCCCTCCTCTCCTGCCTCCAGAGTGTGGACAACACAGCGGGATGGGGAGGTCAAGCTGAGGATGCAAGACCAGGGAGCAGGCAGTGAACCACCAAAGACTGTTCACCAGCTCTTCCAAGAAGCTGTCAATAAATATGGGGACTATTACGCCCTTGCATCCAAAAAAGGTGGCCAGTGGGTCAGACTGACATACAAGATGTACTATGATGAGTGCTGTAAAGCAGCAAAAAGCTTTCTCAAGGTGAGTGTTTTGTTGAGCTCCTGTTGATATTCATTGAATCACAGAGTGGTTTGGGTTGGAAGAGACCTTAGAGCTCATCTCATAAAACCTCCTGCCATGGGCAGGGACACCTCCCACCAGCCCAGGTGGCTCCAAGCCCTTTCCAGCCTGGCCTTGGGCACTCCCAGGGATGGGGCAGCCACAGCTCCTCTGGGCAACCTGTGCCAGGGCCTCCCCACCCTCCCAGGGAAGGATTCCTTCCCAAATCTAATGTAAATCTCTCCTCTTTTAGTTTAAAACTGCTCCCTCTTTTCCTACCACTGTGTAAAAAGTTAATGTTCACTCATTGAAGTGCTGGAATGGCTGCAGTCAATTATATTTTAAACCTGCAAATTCTCTGAGTGTAGATGAGTCTTTCAGTGACAGGGAAGTACCTGAACATGCCATGGGCACCTTGGTCCTTCCCACAGGGGTTTTGTCTGAATTTGTTGCAAGTTGCTTCCACATTCAACTTCAAAAAAGGCATTTAAGGAAACATTTAAAGTGAGGGTGCTTGAGGTTTTGAGGCAAGCCTGGACACTGCACCTCCAGAGGCTTGGAAATATTAATCTTTCAAATTAAAAGCTTTAAAGGGTGCTTGTGAACCAGCCTTGAATGCCCCACCTGGCCCAGCCTTTTGGGGTTGAGACACTCAGAGAGGGAAACCAACACTCCATGTTCTTACTGTTATGGTGAAGTCTGATTTGTTCAAGTTGTGGTCACTCTGGTCTTACTCCTGGGGTGGGATCTTCCAGTCTGGCACAAAACCAGAGGGAGATTTAGAGACTGGGACTTCTCCAGCTGAAATTTCATCCCAAAGTGTCTCTGCCTGTCACTGGAGCTTGTTGCTCTTGCCACTGTTGATATCTGATATGTCCAGCCCGTATTAAATGTCTCAGGAGGTGTTGTTGTCTGACTTCACCTCTTCTCCTTCCCAGAGGGGACTGAGAGCTCCCTGGGTTGCAGGTTTGTTTTGGTGTCAGTGAGCCAGGCATTCCAAGAGCTCAGCAAATCCCTTTTTCCTGCCCACTGACAGCAGGACAGTGCCTGATGTGGAACTTAACAGGTTCCATCCGGGCTCTTGGGAGGTTTCTCAGTGGGAATCTCCCTGTACAACCACACAAACTCTCTCCTTGACCCTGTGTTTGCAGCAGAGATCTGTAAATTAACCCTGAGCTTTCTTTGAAGGAAAAACCAAGAGTGCTGTAATTCCATCTCTTGTTTACAGCTGGGGCTGCAGCGTTTCCATGGAGTGGGCATCCTGGGATTTAATTCTGCTGAGTGGTTCATTGCTGACATTGGAGCAATCCTTGCAGGGTAAGAACGAGTCTTGTCTCTTGGCATGAATTTTGGCACTCAGTAATTGCAGTATCCACATGAGGAGCAGGTTTTGATTAGAACCCCCCAACCCAATTGTTTGTATTTAAATATAATGAAGGAAACTAGAACCTCAATTCAGAATGAGTTAATGAGACAAAAATTAATATTTGTGTTTTTAGCCAGATGCTTCTCTCTCAAAATAAGATGACCAGTAGGTTAATCCAAAAGATTTCTTACATACACTGTGATTAAAAATATGATGGGAAATGCCAGAGAATGCCAGGGCTGGATTTTGATATCTTCCTCCCATTTTGGACCCTTACACCACTCTGACATTTCCCATGCCACCCATCAGAGCCCTTGCTCTTGGAATTAAACCCTCCGCTTTCCGTTGTCATTTTATGGGATATTCTTAAAATTTTTCCTCTGCAAAGGTCTGAGTTTTGCCAACAACTCTTCTTGTCCTCTAACTCTGTGTTTTGCTTTTCTGATTTGTTATTTTTCTCTCCTCTTCCCTTGCAGGGGGTTTGCTGTTGGGATCTACACAACAAACTCTCCCGAGGCCTGTCACTACGTGGCAGAGAACTGCAGTGCTGATGTTATAGTGGTGGAAAACCAGAAGCAGCTGCAGAAAATCTTAGAAGTAATTCTATTTTTCAGATGTCTGGGGGTGGGGATGGGGGTTACAGCATCCTGTTGACATTCTGGGAGGGCAATACCTGAGGGGAATGCTGGCTCTGAAAGCAGAGCTGAACTGGCTGGGCCTCCTCGGTGTCTGGCGATGGGTTGTCACTGGCACCGAGTCTCACAAGGGGTGAAGAGGTGGTTTCCCTTCGTAAAGGGAAGCCAAAAGGAACACTTGAGCAGCCTCTGTGTTGTCTGGCAACATCCCAGCTCAAATTATGAGTTTCTAGTGAGGCTTCCCTGTTGTTTCAGCAGCACAGATGGGATTCTCTTGGCTTTACATAAAACAGCAAATAGCAGGAGCATGTCAGGTCGTGGGTTACATGGCCTGGAAGGGACAAGCAGGATTTGCTCCTTCTCATGAATCTCCCTTCTCAACACAGATTGAGGACAGGCTACCTCAGCTGAAGGCCATTGTCCAGTATGGGGAAGAGATAAAGGAGAAGAGACCAAATCTGTACTCGGTAAGTCCTGGTTGTGTTCAGGTGGTGGCTCCCACTGCCTGTCACCTTCCATGGGACCTTAAACATCCCTGCCCCATGGCAAGGTGGTGGAATGAGATGGTCTTTAAGGTCCCTTCCAACCCAAAGCAGTGTGGGATTGTGTGGCTGTGAGCCCACGGGCTCGTGCTGGCCGTGGTGAGGGATTGCCTGCCCCGCTGGGCAGGAGCTGTTGTGCAAACCCAGCTAATCCCTGCTGAAAGGAGGGTGTTGGGTTACCAACCTCTGCAAGGCAGCCCCGGGTCCCACACTTGCTCCAGTGAGCAGCAGGGTTGCTACAGAGCTGGAAAAGCTGCTCAGGGTGGGTCTGTCTCCCTTCTGCTTCTCTTGTGGCAGCCAGAAATCAGTGTGGGGTGACAGTATCTTCCAGAGGCTTGGACATAGGGAATGGCTTCCTTCCCTTATGCAGCAAAGGGTTTAATTTTTCATGTGAAAGATCACAGAGTGATGGAGCTCTTCTCTTCTCTGCACAGTGGAGTGAGTTCATGGAGCTGGGCAAGGATGTCCCAGACACTCTGCTCCACTTGGCCATCGCGGCACAGAAGCCCAACCAGTGCTGCACCCTCATCTACACCTCGGGGACCACGGGGCAGCCCAAGGGGGTCATGCTCAGCCACGACAACGTGAGTGTCTGCTCTGTCCTGCTGCCACCCCTGGAGCTGGGAGAGATTACCTGGATTCATTCCAGAATCATGGAATGTCCTGAGCTGGAAGGGACCCCCAAGGATCAGCCAGTCCAACTCCTGGCCCTGCCCAGGACACCCCAACAATCCCCCCCTGTCCCTCAGAGCGTTGTCCAAACGCTCCTGGAGCTCTGGCAGCCTTGGGGCCGTGCCCACTGCCCTGGGGAGCCTGGGCAGTGCCCACCACCCTCTGGGGGAAGAACCTTTCCCTGAGATCCATCCCAACCCCCCTGGCACAGCTCCAGCCCTTCCCTGGCTCCTGTCCCTGGTCCCAGAGCAGAGCTCAGCGCCTGCCCCTCCGCCTGCCCTCGGGAGGAGCTGCAGCCCCCGAGGAGTCTCCCCTCAGTCTCTTCTCGAGCTGAATAAGCCAAGTGCCTGATGTTGGGATCACAGGATGTTGTGCTTGTGTTTGTGCCTGTGTGTTCTGTGCTGTCCCTGCCTGGAAGGGCCATCCCTGACCCCGCTGTGGGTTCTGTTCCAGCTGACGTGGACGGCGCTGGTGGCCGGACGGTCCATCATGCTCACGGACCCCAAGGAGAGGCAGGAGCAGGTGATCAGTTACCTGCCCCTCAGCCACATCGCTGCCCAGATGTCTGATATCTGGTCAGCCATGACCTTTGGAGTGCAAGTTTACTTTGCTCAGCCAGATGCACTGAAGGTAAAAACTTTGATTATAAACCTACACTCACCTGCCCGCTTGTACAAAACAAGGCTGTGTTATCCCGTGGTTCTGAAAGCTTTGCTGACTTGGGTCTACTTGCCCAGTGACCAAATGCCCCTGTTGGTTTTAGAGCCACTCTGACCTTTGCCTTTTGACCCTCTCCCAAGCCTGGGAGAAGCTGACCCAGCGCTTCACAGCTGGGACCTGCTGAGTGTCTCACCTGACCCCTTTCCCCGCCCCGACAGCTGCTTGAGCAACAGTTTTGTGTTTGCTCTGCCCGCATTGCACAAGTTAAATCCCTAACACCACTTCAGTCTGTGGCCCGAGAAAAGGATTCCTCTCCCTGTGCTGTGTCAGCATGGACCTTTGCTGCCTTCCCAGTTTCCATTGGAATGCCCTGGGGGGGTTCCTTTCTGCTGGTGGCGCTGCAGAAAATGATTTCATTTTCAATGGTTCCTCAGAGCCCCAAGTTGTGCCTTGTGACCGGTGCTGACCCCAAGTCTGCAGTGAAGCACCTCTAAAAACTGCATCAAATTCTGCTTATCTCAGGGCAGCCTGGTGGAGACCATGAGGGAAGTGAGGCCAACTGCTTTTCTGGGGGTTCCTCGTGTCTGGGAAAAAATGGAAGAGAAGATGAAATCCGTGGGGATGAAATCGTCGGCGCTGCGGAGGAAAGTGGCCTCGTGGGCCAAGGGAGTGGGGCTGCAGACCAACCTGAAGAGGATGAATGGGTAATTATGAGCTGCAGTTAAGGGATGTTCATGAGTATTAGGAGAACTTTGCCATGAAATCAGGGATTATGTTCCATTCAGGGATCATGTCCAATGTAACAGGTCAGATTTATGGGCAATAAAGCCGAACTTTAGGGTGAGCAGCAAAGGCTGGAGGGCAAATAATTAATTGTTTTACTAAGTAAACTAAAACTGGGATGAAGGGGAAAGGAGGAAGGGTGAGAAGTTCTTCTTGGAGGCTGAGACCCTGTGCCCCTTGTCCTCCTGCAGGTACTCCGAGGTGCCGGTGAACTTCCGCCTGGCCAAACACCTGGTGTACAGGAAGGTGAGGAAGGCCCTGGGGCTGGACCGCTGCACCAAGTGCTACACAGGGGCTGCTCCCATCACCAGAGAGACCCTGGAATTCTTCCTGAGCCTGAACATTCCCGTGCTGGAGCTGTATGGGATGAGTGAGAGCTCTGGGCCTCACACCGTGTCCCTCCCTCACGCCTTCAAGCTCACCAGGTGAGAGCAAGGATGGAAGGGCAGGGTCGAGGTTTTCTCCTGCATCTGGCACGTCCATCTCTCCTCATGCAGCTCATCCTGAGCTTTGCTGCCACTAAAGGGTCACTGGGGAGGGGAGCAGGTTCCTTTGGCCACATCTCACAGATGGAGATCTGCCAAGGGCAGCAGCAGCAGGGAGACTTAAATTGAGCTTGGCTGGATTCCAGAGGGGCTGGTGGGAAGAAGGAAGAGTTGGAAACTCCAACCTGCACTTAAATGGCAGTGAGGGTGCCTTTGAGTGGCTCGTTCAGTCTGCACAGTAAAAGTTTGCTGCCAAGGACATAAATCTTCTCATTCCGAGCTCAGGTGTGGAGAACAATGAGTGGAAACCACCAGGTGTGTGAGCACTGATCTCTGCAATAACAACACTTTCTGGAGCTCCCCTTACATGAGCAGATGCCTTTTGAGCTCCTTCCTGAAGCCATGGTGCTAAAAAGCTGCTGGGGTTTGCTCAAGCTCGAGAGGGTGCTGCTGTAATCTCTGCTTGAACTGAATTTGAAATCAGTTATTTCCACGGGTCCGTGTTCTCTTCCAGCTGTGGGAAGGTACTCCCAGGCTGCCAGACCCTGATCCATAAGCCAGACAGGGATGGCACTGGGGAGATCTGCTTCTCAGGGAGGCACATCTTCATGGGCTACCTGAACATGGAGGACAAAACCAAAGAGGCCATCGATGAGGAGGGGTGGCTGCACTCAGGTGACCTGGGCAAGCACGACAAGGATGGATTCCTCTACATCACAGGCAGAATTAAAGGTAACTCATCCCCTGACTTGGTTGTCTTGGTGCTGTGCAGCACTGTGGAGTCACAGAGGCTGGGAGGGACATCAGGGCATCCAGCCATTCCCCCAGCACTGCACCACTAACCCACGTCCCCACATCTACACATCTCTTAAATCCTTCCAGGTGACTCCACCACTGCCCTGGGCAGCTTTTCACCCAGAACACCCTTTCAGTGAAGACATTTTCCCGGTATCCAGCCTAAACCTCCCCTGGTGCAAGGGGAGGCTCTGCTGGTGGTGTGGTTTGTGTGGCTTGCACAGATTATTTCAGCCTGGAGCTCCCACACAAACGTGGCTGTGGCGTGTCCTGGCTCTGAGAGTGTGACAGGAGCGTGGTGGGAGGAGAGGGGTGGCCCCTGGAACTAGGGTGTGTTTGCAGAGCAAGGCAGAAACCCTGGGATTTCAGCAGCAGCACTTAATGCTTTGTGGGCTTGTTGTGCCACCAGTTTCAGGAGCTTTGCTGGGTGACCTCCAAGGAAAACAAGAGCTTAACCCTGTTGTGCAAGTTAAGAACCTTTCAGCAACGAGGTTCTTGGGACACCTCTTTGAGCAACCCCAAACAAAGCCAACAAGCAAGACCTCCAACCTCAGCAAATCTTCCTTGGGTTTTTGACAGTTTAGGTGCCAGCTCAGGTGCCTGAGAGTGCCAGGGGTGTGTGACAGGGTGCTGAGGGCTCCTCCTGTGTCCCCAGGCTGCAAACACCTCCAGAGCACTGAGGCAGCTCTCAGTGTGTGTGTTCATGGCTCCAGCTCCTCTCTCCTGGCCTGGCTGGAGACATCAATAGGCTTGGAAAAGCTTTCTAAGATCATCAAGTCCAACCATTCCCTCAGCACTGCCCAGGCCAGCACTTACCCCTGTCCCCAAGTGCCACATCCACACATTTTTTTGAACACTTCCAGGGGTGGTGACTCCACCCCTTTCCCAGTCCTGCTGTGCCGCCTTCTCCACTCCCCCCTTGATCCAGGAGACGTGAAGGAGCTGTTGAGTTGTTTCAGGCTGTGGGAAGGGGAGAAGCTCCAGGCACTAACCAAGACTTGCCTGTTTTCCAGAGCTCATCATCACTGCAGGAGGGGAGAACATTCCCCCCGTTCCCATCGAGGACGCCGTCAAAAACGCCGTCCCCATCATCAGCAATGCCATGTTGGTTGGGGACAAAGCCAAATTCCTGGCAATGCTCCTGACACTAAAGGTAATGGAAAACAGGGAGGGAACCCACCTGTGGAGCTGAATATGGATCAGTTCCAGGGAGGAAGAGGGACTGTTGCATGTTTTTGGTGTCTTGTGGAGACAGGAGGCTCTGGGGGGCACAGTTTGTGGTAGCTGAGCTGCAAAGAGCAGCTGTAACCACAGCAAAATTGTCACTTGCTCACACCACCCTGTTCAGGGCAACTCCTTCCATGCCAGAAAGAGAAGGAAAGAGAAAGAAAAGGCTTAAAAGTGAGGCTGAAAAAGGAAACCCTTGTGCTTTTCTCACCTGGTTTAGTCTCTCCCAAGCAGTCTGGGCAGTAAGCAGCTATCAGGGGTTGCTTTATCAGACTCTGGCTTCAAACTCCACCAGGACACATCCATGGTGGTCCCACACAGGCTTTGCAGGACAGTGGGAATGAGTGAGACTGAGGACCAACAGCCTCACCTGGGGTAGGAGGCCTGAGCCAGGCCCTTGTCGTGGTTCTGTGCTGTGTGTGTTGACTGGGGGGGTGCAGGGAAGTGAACTGTGGCCCAGAAAAGGTCTGGAAAAAAGTGCTTAACTTTGGAGAGCACAGGAGGGATTTGGCAGGTGGGGCTCTGTTTGGTCCTGGGCACCGAGGCGGCTCCAGAGCAGGCAGAGCTCTGAGGGCACAGCTCCGTGTTTTGTCCCAAGTATCCATTGGCTGCCAGGGTTGGGATGAAGCTGGAGGGGCTGGTGGAGTGACAGTTGGGAGCAGGGTGGGAAGGGAGCCCTGGCACCACCCCAGGGCAGCGTTTTTGGGGCTGGAGGCCCCTTAGTGCAGAGGGAATCGTGCTCAACCCTAACCCTGTTGTGGCTCGTCCTGCAGTGCAAGGTGGATGCAGAGACGGGAGAGCCGGGGGATGAGCTCACTCCAGAGGCTCTGGAATACTGTCAGAAGCTGGGCAGCAAGGCCACAAAGGTCTCTGAAATCATCAGCAGCAAAGACAAGGCCATCTACGCCGCCATCCAGAAAGGCATCACGGCGGTCAATGAGGGAGCCACCTCCAATGCCCAGAAAGTCCAGAAGTGGGTCCTTCTGGAGAAGGACTTTTCCCTCTTTGGTGGAGAGCTTGGTGAGTGGTGGGTGAGGCCCCTGCACCCTTTCCTTGGCTGTTGAACAGCAGCATAACCAGCATAACCCCAAAACAGAGCTCCCTGTGGCCTTTCCTCACTGAGGCTTTTCCAGGCTGCAGTTTTGAGGGGTGGGATGAGCTGGGAGGAATTCCCACCTCTGCCCAGCAGCACCAAGCTGAGCTGTGCTCACCCTTGTTCTGAGATGCCTCTTGCAGGATCACGGAATCACAGAATGTCCTGAGCTGGAAGGGACCCCCAGGGATCATCATTCCATCCCTGGCCCTGCCCAGGACACCCCAACAATCCCCCCCTGTCCCTCAGAGCGTTGTCCAAACGCTCCTGGAGCTCTGGCAGCCTTGGGGCCGTGCCCACTGCCCTGGGGAGCCTGGGCAGTGCCCACCACCCTCTGGGTGATTCTGTGCTGCTCCTGGTCCCAGGGAAGGAGGGAGGGAGATTCCAGTAATCCCAAAGACAACTTCAAAACTGGGCACTGTTCCTGTGTTCCACCTCTCCCTCCAGACTTGCTTCACCCCATGGAAGTTCTTTGCTCCCTGTGGCTCCCTCACCACTAAACCTTGTGCTGATTCTCTACAGGCCCAACCATGAAGCTCAAGAGGCCGGTGGTGGCACAGAAATACAAAGCCCAGATCGCTCAGTTTTACGCAGATTTGGACACTCCCAACGGGGAGACCTCGGCCCGGCAGTAACCCAGAGGTGATCCCTCAGCTCCCCAGAAAGGATTCCCTGGATCCTGTTGGAATAAAGAGGCTCTGCCATCACGCAGCCCCTCGGCCTAGCTTTGCTGTCCCTGTTCTGGCCGTGCCCTGCAGCGTGGTGAGCGTGGCCAGGCCCATGTTCTCCTGTGTCTGTGTTCCCTGGTGAGATATCCCGAGTACCTCAAGCTCTGTTATTTTTTTATTCCCATTTTTATAAGGGCCAATACAACGTTTACCTTCAAGCCACGTGATGTTATATTTTAACCAAAGTTTTCTTTTTTTTTTTTATTTCTTACTGAGCTGAATGTAAAGCAGGGGCTGTAAATCAGGAGCTGCAATTTCCCTGCTGAGGGAGAAAGGCAGATTCCCTTTCCCAGCAGTGTCCCTGCTCCCTCCCTCTGCACGTTTCCCTGCATGCTGGTGGCATCTGTGTCCTTTTAGATCTCTTTCCCCACAAACCCTGTCTGAGGTGACTGCACACACCAGTGGAGGTGAAACCTGTCACGGACTGGGTTTGTCTGTGCAATATTTTTGATTTTTTTTTTTTTTTAAATTTTTTTTTTTTTTTTTTTTTTTTTTTTTGAGTTATAATGAAGCCATAAATCGTACTGTTGAAGTAGAATCCATGGCTGTTGTTCTGGAAGTGATTTACTCCAGGGACTATTTATAAGGCTTGTGTACAGTGTGTGAAATCTTGTCTGTTATCTTGCAATCTAGAAATGTTGTGGTGTCTGCAGTGGGAGACTCCTGAGTGGGGGGTGGGTGGACTGAGGGTTTGTACCTGTGCTTGGAGAGAGGAGACAGAGCTGGGAGTCCAGTGGTTCTTCTGATCAGCCATCCCAGCAGATGTGAAGGTCCTTCCCATGGGATTCACTGGCTGTGAAACACAGGATTAGGGACCTGCAAAGCTGGAGGGAAGTACCTGTAACCAGCAGCTCCTCCTGGGTCTCCTCTAAGTGGTTCTGCAGGGCTTATTCCCAGGAGGGCCTGGGAATCCCAACAGCAAATGAAGGATTGCCTGGAAAATGGGTTATTTCGAACCAGAAATCCTCACCTGGACTCAAGTGGGCCAGCCCAGCCCTGATTCCAAGTAACTCTTCCCATGGAAAAGGAGGGAGCTCTGTGCTGGTGTCACACCCTGGCTGGGCATGGACTGGACCTGGGCACTCCAGGGCTGGGTTAAAGCCAGAAGTGTCTCTGATCTGGGCTCAGGGAAATTCCCCTGCCCCTGTGGAAGGGTGGGAAATGCACTACTGTCCCTGCTGCTCCTTCCTGCAAACGTGTGCTCTGAGCTGTTGGGTTTGCTGTGTCTCCAGTGGCTGGAAGAGGAATGTGAAATAAACAAACTCTGCAGTTTGTGTCTCCCGACTCCTCCGTCATTCCTGGAAAAAACATGGATGGGAGGGCCTGGGGCACAGGGCTGGGAGCAGCCAGGGCTGCTGCCTTGGGAATCCTTGAGGCTGGAGCTGCTCCTGGGGCAGCCCAGGGGTGTGTGACGTTCCCACAGTGGGAATCCCCACCCTGAGGAACCTGTGCCAGAGCTCTGGGCCCTGGTTTGGGCTTGGGAAAAGGTCTGGCACGTTCTGGGAGCAGCGGAGACTCCCCCAAATCCCATGGGATCCCCTCCCCTGCTCTGGCCTGTTCCCCCTCACATGAACCAACTAAAGCCCAATGTATTAAAGGACATCAGATCCATCCCCCACCATCCTGTCCTTAAAACAATTCCCTTTTCCTTGGCTTTTCACCTCCCCCTGCAGCCAAAGGCATCACCACCTTTGGTGCCTCTAAGGGGAAACATTTTCCACGAGGAGGTGCCGCAGTGTCATCCCCGGAGAGGCAACACAACAACCAAAAACCACTTGAAGTTTTACTTTTCCATCTTACTTTATTTCACTTTTTCTAGAAAATTCCTCCATAGTTCCACAAATTTAACAAAAAGTTTAAAATTCAGGACCAACAATCCTGTAACGTATTACAAACATGATTTTTTTTTTTTTTTATTATTATTTCTTTTTTAAATCTTGCAGTTAGTCTTGGGCCAGCTGCATTTCTTACAGCTGAGTGAAGAACTCATCTCCCAACACAACTTTAAAAATCCTCAAGTGACGAGGTATTTAATACCTCGGCTCTAGGCAGAAATACAATTAAAAATTCTCTAGAAGTTGAAGTACTTACATTTCTTTTTTTTTTTCTTTTAGGAGTGCAAACTCATCTTGTCAGTTTTTGATGGCTATTTCACGCCCCAGGGAAGCCACACCGAGCCATTTGGCTCCTTTTGAGCACTAATACCTGTCCGAGGTGCACCAGGGGTGGCCACAGCACCACCCCTGGGCGAGCAGAGAGGAGCCTCATCTGAGCACAAGGGGCTCCCAGTGCATCCCCAATGGAAAAATCCGTGGAACCAGAGCGACTCGGGCGCCTCCGCCAGGGACGCCTCAACCTCTCTCACCATCAAATAACGTCCCAAGATCTGACATTTTAAAAAAAAAACTGCTTCTGGATTGTTGCATCAATTGCTTGGCTGGTTCTGATGCTCCCGCCGCACCCAGCGATCCCACGGGTGGCAGAGTCATTGCACTTCCATGGATCCAGCCCGGCCGCAGCCGGCCTCGCTACCTACGGCTCCCAAACTCCGGCTGGCCTTTGGCTCCAGCCTTCCTTCCTTCCTTCCTTCCTTCCTTTCCTCTTTTTTTTTTTTTTTTTTAAATTTTTCCTTTTTTAATACATGTCAGTAATGAAAGCCTCAAGGCTTAATACACAGCAGACCAGGACCCAGGACAACGCTCCCGGCCCCTCTTCTGCCCTCGGATCTGAGGGCCAAGGACGACGAGGAGCCGAGTCCTGATCTCACCTCCAACACGATTCAACTCACAGCAACTCTGGAAGCCTTCGGGGCTGAGCAGCACCTGGTTTGTGCCACCAGCAACATGATGAAGGACACGGAAAAGTAACAGAGTCCTGCCCGTTTTCCTTGGAAAAACCATTATGGCTACAAGTCAATTTGGGATTTTCTTTCCTTTCTTTTTTTTTTTTTTTTTTTTTTTTCTCCTTTTTTTAACAACGCAAGCTACGACACATCCTCGAGGACCTGAAGCAATGCCTGCAGCAGCACTGCCCTCTCCTTCCTAGAGTACAATAATCCATCCATGCTCTCAAGAGTGACACAAGAACAAACACTTTATCCACAAAAAACCTGTACACGGCCTGTTCAGCACAGCGTTCAGCCAGCCTAGAGGGGACCTACACAGGGAACTCCAAGGGGACACAACGTGAGGCCCAAATCTGACCATCCTTTGCTTGTAGAGTCGTTCCTCCTGTGCTCCCCGACGCTACCACATACCCCAAAAAACAACAACTCTGTAGAACAACTAAGTACTTGCAAGAAACCTTTTTTTTTAGTAACAAATCAGCATGTGCACACACTGGAGAAGAACTATTGCTGGGGGACAATCCTACCTCGGGTTCTCGAGGGGGGAATTATAAACAGTCTAAAAAAATCCACGTGTAAAATACTTCTTATAAAAACCAAACCAAACCCCTCTCAGTGCTCAGCAGACTTGACCAAGAAAAGTCCCTTCCAGGACAGGACGATGCCGCGGCCGCTTCCAGCCCCGTTCAGGAACACCCTCCCACGTGTGTTCTTGGACTGGCTGGGAGCTGGGTGACCACCTGGATTCTGACTGAGAAGGGGTAGGAGGGAGGTGGCACCTCTGTCCCCCCATGGGGCACCTCTGGAGGCCGTGGATAGTCCCAGAATTGGTGCCACACGGGGCTGTGGGGGCGACAAACCCGGCTGGGGGAGAGGTGGCAAAGGGACCTGAGGCCACCACGGCTGCTCCTCTGGTCTGGGGACAGGACAGTGCCACCAAACCCCACCATGGCCCTGCCAGGGAGCCCACAAAGCTGCCTCCTCTGTGCCACAGATCCAACAGGGACAGGAGGAGTATGCAGGTACCCACCACAGGGTCTGTGGCCGCCGTCCTCCACCGCAGCACATCCCAGCTCCTGCTCTCCCCACTGTCCTCCACCTCCTCAGGGTTCCCATCCAGCCTTGGCATCGTCCATCAAGAAAGAAAACAGCTGAGATCACTGGTGAGACAGGGTTTGCACCTGGCATGAGCTTGAGTTTTTATATATATATATATATATATATATATATATATATACAGACACACATATATATATATATATAGACACACACACACACGACACATGAAAGGTGGTACAAGGACAAAATTAACGGGAATCGGGTCAACATGACCCAACTCAAACAAGCTTATCATCATATTGCCACTTCAGTTGATTAGTTGCAACATTTCCATGATAAAGAAAGGGGTGGTGGGGGGAGGGAACCCAAAACAAGGGACAGCAAAAACCTGGAGCGGTGCGACCCCCCCCGGGAGCACCCACTGCTCCCTCACTGCCTGTGCCCCATTTGGCAAAAGCTTTGCACCCCCCTGGGAAAAACGAGCAATTCCTTGGAAAATACTGAATTTTAGGGAGCAGGAGCTTGGATGGAGGCAGCGGGATTCCTGCACATCCACCTGGACAACACTTGGAGGTCAATACTAGTTTGACTAGAAATAAAGGAGAGGTTCTGGATTAGTGTTTATGTTTCCTGCCTTTCCTGCACAGGCAGAGGGGAAGCAGAGGGAGGAGGAAAACAAACCTGACTCCACTTG
Organism: Pyrocephalus nanus; assembly: GCA_038380795.1. Lineage (NCBI taxonomy): Eukaryota > Metazoa > Chordata > Aves > Passeriformes > Tyrannidae > Pyrocephalus > Pyrocephalus nanus. Next base: position 2,833,427 of record CM076287.1, on the reverse strand, counting down.
TGTTTTACGTCAGCATCTCCCAGGTGTGTCCAAAGATCTCCCTTGTTTTGGTTTTCCCAAAGTACAGCCACTACTATAGGGGCCACTGTAGGAGATTCCTCTTTGAGAACACAGAACAAAACCAAATCACGTGTTTTGGCAAAGTTATCCAACACTGACAAATGGAAAAGACGAGGGGTGAGCCCCTTCTGGAGGCGTGGGATGTGTGGAGGTTGCTGTCCAGCTTCCTTACACTATAAATCGTCCACAAGAGGCAATCAACAAACGAGTCAAATCTTATTAAGCGCCTTCCCCTGCCAGAGCCATTAAAAAAAACAACAGAAAAACACACCCTTAAGATCATAAGACCCAACTAGGCCCTTCTTATACATACAGTACATACATATATATAATATATATATATAAAATATACAGCTTACAGTTTTGGAGTCCTATTACAGTTAAAGCAGACTGAAAGGAGTGGGACTTTGTTGAGGAGCTCAGATCAACAAACAAGACATCTCCAAACCCCATGGGAGACAGCAGGTTCCAGAGGCCTCTTCAGTGAGTGCAGGGAGCTGGGGGTCCTGTCCCCATGGGGAGCCGAGTTACAGCAGTGCTCTGGACCGAACTGCGGCGGAACCACTGGCAATTCCCAGCTGGAATCCGTGCCCTCTCCTCTGCAGCAGACCAGCAGGATCCCGGGAAGCCTCCTCTGTCACCAGTCTCTTTGTAAAAGCCCACCTGGCTCGGCAGAGCTGCAGGGATCGGGACGCTCCCGAGGTTTGGTGACGGGGGGGGGGAAAAAAAAAACCCAAAACCATCGTCCGCACTCCCTCGGATCTCAGAGACGCCTGAAAAAAATGTGCTCTTGAAACACGAGTTGCTTGAAGTTTAAAACAAAACAAAACAAAAAAAGGTTTGTGCAGCGAAGTTGCAGCTCGTCTGCTCTGCCTGGGGCCCGGCCCGGCCTCCACACGGAGCCAGGGAGGGCAGGCTCAGCAGGACGGGCGCTGGTTTGAAGCCTACGAGAAAGTGCAGCTGGCTGAGCGTTCCTAGAGCATGGCTGTTCTCTAAGGCAGTGCTTCGGGTGAGGCAGGAGGATAAGAAGGCCTAAGTTCCATGGGTTTTCCTGGTACCAATGAAGGGGGTTTCTGGTTTCAGAGCAGCCTGCTTCCCTCAGGCCAAGCGTCATGTGGCCACCGCCTCCAGGTAGCTCTGCAGCTTGCGGACGGTCGTCTCATCCAGGGAGAAGAGGTCGAAGTCAAAGGTTGTGTTGGTGACGTTGAAATGCCCGGTTTCCTCAATGAGATTCACGATCTGGGGGCAGGAAAGGGGACAGGAAGGATGTACAGAGAGCCCACCAAGGGGTGGGCACAGCAGAGAGAGCAGGTGTGGAGAACACACCCAGTTTCCCCTTTGGGACAGTCTTGGAGATGAGGATGCCTTGCTACAAAACCACAAACCAGCTCCTGCTGCATGGCTGAGTAGCTCAGCCTGGACAGTGATGTGGGCATGTTTCCTTTTAACCACAGTCATGGAATGTCCTGAGCTGGAAGGGACCCCCAGGGATCAGCCAGTCCAACTCCTGGCCCTGCCCAGCACACCCCAACAATCCCCCCCTGTCCCTCAGAGCGTTGTCCAAACGCTCCTGGAGCTCTGGCAGCCTTGGGGCCGTGCCCACTGCCCTGGGGAGCCTGGGCAGTGCCCACCATCCTCTGGGGGAAGAACCTTTCCCTGAGATCCATCCCAACCCCCCTGGCACAGCTCCAGCCCTTCCCTGGGTCCTGTCCCTGGTCCCAGAGCAGAGCTCAGCGCCTGCCCCTCCGCCTGCCCTCGGGAGGAATCCGTCAGTCAGACCAAGCTGTCAGTCAGACCAAGCTGTCAGTCAGACCAGCAGTTCCCAGCTCTGGGACCACTGCCAGGATGGAGAGGGAAGATGCCCACATCGCACTCCCGTATCTTTTCCAACAAAAGCATCACATCCACAGCTGATTTTTATACTTTTCCCTCCATGTCTCTGCTTTGAAAGCAAAGCAGACCCTCTCAGGAAGGGTCAAGCATCCCAGGGGTCTGGCTGAGACCCTTGGACACACAGATTCCCAGGGGACAGCGGGTGTCAGGGTGTGTACCTGCTGTAGCACGTTGCGCTCCCGTAGTGCCATGAGTCGCCTGTGGAGCTCCACCAGCTCATCTGTGTAGGCCTGTGCAGGGACAGAAACAGTGAGTGACACACGGGTGGTGTTTGAAGGCTGCCCAAGGGACTTCTCTAGTGAGGATCAGAGAAATTTGAGGCCCTTTCAGGTATGTTCCTATTCCAAATTTTTCCCTGCAGTGGGAAATGCAGGATTGTTTATGTGCTCAACATGTTTGTTGTTTTAATATAAGACTGGTTTGGTTTGTTTGGGTTTTTTTATTTTAATTTTATTTAGGTAGCCAACAATAGGTCTGTATCAGCAAAGCTGAACTCATTTAATTCACAGAACCAGAGAATCATAGAATGGTTTGGGTTGGGAGGGACCTTAAAGCTCTTCTCATTCCACCCCCTGCCATGGGCAGGGACACCTTCAACTAGCCCAGGTTGCTCCAACCTGGTCTTGGGCGCTTCCAGGGATGGGGCAGCCACAGCTTCTCTGGGCAACCTGTGCCAGGGCCTGCCCACCCTCCCAGGGAAGAATTTCTTCTTAATATCCAATCTAAACCTGCCCTCCTGCAGCTTAAGGCCGTTCCTTCTTGTCCTGTTACTACATGTGCAAAGTCCCTCTCCAATAAGGTCCCTCTCCCCATGACACACCTTGTCATATGTTCCCTTCTTCAGGATCTTCTCTGGCTTGTTACAAGACTCTGGGCTTTTCCTTCCAGATGCCTGAGGGTAAAAAAAAAACAAACCGACATTAGGGACCAAAATCAGCTCAGACACCAGGGCGGTGTCACAGCTTGGGCACAGAGCACTGAACAGGGAGAAATTACCAGTCTGAGCAGGACAGTGAAACGGGGAAACTTTGGTTCAAGAGAGAACTACCAGTGCAGGAAGCAGGAGGGGTGGAAGGCAGGGCTGTGTGGGGAGGTGGATGCCATACCTTGTTGTTTGCTGGGGGCAGTTTCTGCCCAGGGGGCAGCTCTCGGCTGGGCGGGCAGGAGTCGGCGCTGTTGTCACTGTCACTGTCACTGAGGCTCAGTCTGGAAAACCACCAGCAGAGAATGAGCATCCCCAGGGAATGGGAACCTCACCCAGCTGCCACCTCAACCCCACAGAGCTTCTCTATCATTCTCTTATTATCATTCTTTATTATTCTCAGACTGCTCTGTTGTCTGGGAGAATCAGTCACTCTGTGATTCCAAGAATCCCAGTTTTCCCAGCTGATGTCACCTCCTATCTCCTGAGCAGGCAGAGCAGGGAGTTTTAGTTACATTACAGCCAATAGTTCAACTCTAACATACACAGATTCCCTAGAACAATTGAGTACCACCTGATTTTCACAAACAGCAACTGTTCCTTTCAGGAATTCATCCCAAGATCACCCAGTACCTGCACAGGAGGCTCAGCAACACTGAGCACAAAAATGCCCTTAGTGTTGCTGGTGTGACCTTTGAGATTTCCTCTTTATTCTCCTTCTTCTTGTGGCCCCACAGATGTACCAAGAAGGATGAAATTTTACTATTTGCAGGGACAGAAGAAGGAAACAGCTGTAGCTGAGTCCCAGAGGAGGGGAGTAGAACTGTCAGCACCACATGGAGGGCACAGCCTGACTCCTCTGCTGTGTCTGTCACCAGCAGCCACAGCAGCTCACACTTGTCTAATCCCTGCAGATCAAAGGTGTCACACTCCATTCAGCTCAGCAGAGATCTGAGGGTCACGATTAGGTGACTGAAGGGATTCACTCACCAGCAGCTGCCAGCCCAGCCCAGCCCATCCCAGTGCCTTCCTCTCCTTGAGCTCCTCACCCCACTCAGTTCTCACCAACCCTGTGCCCCCACCCCGTGCTAAGTGACCACACATCTGCCCTCCCTCCCTCCCCTCTCACACACAGCCCCATCCCTTTGATCCCTCCCTCCAAAAATACCAAACACAAGAGGGCAAAAGAGCCAAACAAACATCTTTCTTCCGGATTTGTTACCACCTGGAATCCCGGCTGACGGGGTTTGCTTTGACTGCTGCCTCCTCCCCGGAGGAACTGTCGTCATCATCCGACTCCTCCGACTGCAGATCCTCCACCATGGAGCGCAGGGGGCCTGGGGGCAACAGGGGAGACAGGAATTCAGCACAAGGAGCAGCTCCATCCCAGCTCCAAGCTGGGATAATTGCTGGGATACATCCCGATTTCCCAGGGAGATGTCCCTGGTTTCACCGCTTTGCACAAAGCACTGAGCTGTGAAACTTTACAGCTCCCTCCCCCCAAATCCTCCCACTCCCTTCCCAAATGAAAACAAAAGGACACTTTTTTTTTTTTTCATGTGTTTGGGGCTGATTTAAATGCCACTTGAGACAGTATTTGTAGCAACAGAGCTTTTGCTACAGTTAGAACAGTTACTATTGCCACAGTTTATCTCTCTGGGTTATCAGTGGAGGAATCTGAGAATGGAGCTGTTGCACACTTGCAAAGTGATGAATGGCACATTTATAATTTTTAATAAAACATAGATGAGGTTGGAGAACTGTTCTGGTGACTTTACAGATCAGGCAGCAGCAACACATTTATAAACCGAGGCAGAGACCAAAGCCAACAGGGAAAGAACCAAATCCTCAGGGATTCCCTACTCATAAATTAGCTGCCAAAAGAAGAAAAATACTTGCTCATGATCATGTTGTGACATTATTGCCTTTTCTTGCTGAAGCATCACAGCTCCAACACATGGCTGCATGCAAGGAACTGTGTGAACCTCACAGAGAGCACTGGGAAAGCAGATTTAATTCTCTTGAGCCTTTTAAGGTTATGCAAGGGAGGTTTTAAACAAATTGTTATTTCTTGCAACACACCTTGACTGTGGTTCTGAGATGGCTCGAAATCAGAGTCAGAGCTGGAGTCGGAGCTGGAGCTGGAGTTGGAAGGGCTGGACTGGACAGACTTAACCCCCCATAAAAGGGAAAAAAAAAGAAAAAGAATCTTAATCTTTCTAATCCAGAAAAAAACCAGAGCACAAAGCACAGTGAGAACAGGAGAATTTGAGCACTCTACAACGTCACACAGCACTGAATGCAGGTTTTGGGATTACAGAAAACATACAAAGCGGGAGGGGGATCAAAACAACATCTATGAAAGTTTGGCAGGAGGCAGCTCAGCACTCCTGGGAGCAGCACCAAGGGCTCCCACCAAAACCCTGCGAGCCACCAGTTCCAAATACCCTCAAGTGATGAAATGCAGCAGCTGAAAAAATGTTTAAGTGAAAACCCCTTACTTTGAAGTGGGAAGATGACCAGCACACAACCCAGAACAGTCATCAAAGCTCTCTTAAAAAAATGTATTTATTGTACCCACCAACTTTCCTCTCAAAACCTTGGACTGGTCACTGAATGTGGAGTCACAGCCATGGAATGGTTTGGGTTGGAAGGGACCTTAAAAATCATCTTATTCCACCCCCTGTCATGGGCAGGGGCACCTTCCACTAGCCCAGGTGTCTCCAAGCCCCATCCAGCCTGGCCTTGGACACTTCCAGGGATAGGGCAGCCACAGCTTCTCTGGGCAACCTGTGCCAGGGCCTCCCCACCCTCACAATCAAGAATTTCTTCCCAATATCCCATCTATCCCTACTCTCTATCACTTTGAAGCCATTCCCCCTTGTCCTCTCACTCCAGACACTTGTAAATAGTCTCTCTCCATCTTCCTCAAGGCTCCCTTCAGGGACTGGAAGGCCACAGTTAGGTCAGCCCAAAGCCTTCTCTTCTCCAGGCTGGACAATCCCAATTCTCTCACCTTTCCTCATAGACAGGAAGAGATGTCTATCCTAACTAGCTTAATTGACTCCAAAATTAGTTCTGAATTATTATTATGCTCTCAACCCAGTTGCTTTTATACCAATTTCAAATTTGATTGTGAAAACATAACAGTGAACCCTTGTGAACTCTACTCCTCTTCCAGCTCTGGTCAGAAATGCCAGGAGCATCCTGTGCAGTAGGAGGGAAGGAAGAGGAAAATGAACTGTGGGTAACAGCAGCATCCAGACAGGGAGTTGGGGTTAATCATAAATCAACATTAAATCACTGTACAGCGACCACCTGTGCTACCTTGAGGGGCCGCCAGGGGACAGCAGAGGCCACGGCAACGCCTCCAGTCCCAAAACGGCTCTAAAATCCCTTAAAAGTGTAGGTGGGGTTGGTACTTATCAGGTTCTAAAGATTCTCAACGTAATGTAATATCTTGCCTCTTTTTTTTTTTCGAAGTAATTCCATGGAAATCAGCGTTTTAATTTCACTGCTTCGTTCCCAGGAATCTGCCTGTTATTTCCACTACCAAATCCTGATTCCTGGAAGAATCACACGTTCTCACTGATCAATCAACTTTATCACAGGAAAGGTTAATGCTATAAAAACAGCATGAAAGGTAGAAAGAGGCACATCAGCAGCTCCTGGGAATTAATAAGTGGAAGTGGCAGCAGGACTTTCTATCCCAATACCAGCCTTCCCTGTAATTTATCCCAGAATCATTTATGTTGGAAGAGACCTCCAAGGTTATCCAGTCCAACCTCTGATTGATCCCTGCTGCCACACTATCACCCAAGTACTGGTAAGAGTTTCATTTATTCCCCTGTAAGAAAAGGGGGAAAATGTGCCAAAAAGGGAATCATAACCCTTGGGAATGGTTCAGGAGCAAAGGAGAATAATTTAATAATTCCCATATCAGATCTACTGGCACATTGGTTGTTCAAAGAAATTACAGTGTGAGAGTAGAGAGAACAGGTTGCCCAGAGAAGCTGTGGCTGCCCCTGAATCCCTGGAAGTGCCCAAGGCCAGGTTGGATGGGGCTTGGAGCAACCTGGACTAGTGGAAGGTGTCCCTGCACATGGCAGGGGGTGGGATGGGATGAGTTTTAAGATCCCTCCCAACCCAAACCATCCTGGGATTCTGTGAATATGTTGGAGCTAAGGCAGCACAGCTCCTGTGTCTGACCACAATCCTACATCCCTCATTCCTGATAATCTGCAGGTCTTCCCTTAAAATGACTTCACAGGATGCACGAAGCAGAAGTTGGAAGTTTTAAGGACCCTGTTTCTCCTTTTTGCCTTTAACCCCCTGAGCTCTTTCAGGCAGTGGGGAGGATCCAGCTGGACATGCTCCGTGTGCTCTGGTTGCAGTGACTGTCACCGGGATGTGACAAAAGCACCCGCCGACAATGGGGAAAAAAGCAATCCTGCCTCACATCCCGGCCTCTCCCTTTTGTCAGCGTTCAGGCAGCCAAGCAGGAGGCCACTTCAGGGAACTGGACTTGATAGGGGAAGGAAAAAAAAAAGGAGGGAAAAAAAAAAAAAAAAGAAGAAGAGAAAGGACAAGTAAACGTTGAAAAAAGGCTGAAATGGCAGGAGAAATTCCTTTATCCCGCTGCACACCCCGGAGCACAAATGAGAGCAAAGCTGTTCCTTAAGATGTCAACCCGGAGCCTCGGTGGAGCTGCAGCCTCGGAGGGTGTTGCACAATCCCCTGGCTGCAGCAGCAAAGCTGATTTAAGAGTTTCCGGGCCCTGCTCCACCTCCAGCTGCTCCTTCGCTTCAGTGGCTCCACGCACGGCTCGGCTGTGCCAGGACAAACCATGGAGCAAAAACGGCAGCACCGGGAGAGAGGAGAACCCCCAGGGTGGGAAAGGAGCTCCAAGAGGCTGCTCTGATGCAGTTGTGCCCCCGAGCTTCAGTTCCACAGAATTCCAAGCAGCTCTGACCGGCAGCTGCTTGGCTGATTCCAAGTATTCCTGCCCTCCTGTGCCGGGCCAGCACTCCAATCCCTCTGTCCAGCATCCAACAGGAGCTGGTGCAGGGGAGGACACAGAGGCACAGGGAGCTCAGGGGGCCAGGACAGGGCTGTGGACTCAGAGCCACTTTCCTGGGACACTCTGAGCAGCACTATCAGCTTTCAGCTGCCTGGGATCACGAGGGGATGGATGACACCTTAGGAATAATGAAGTGCAGGATGCTCAGGGATCAGCAGAGCAAGGTGAGGGCCCTGTATCTGCAACTGGAACGGTTTGTACTTCAGGTGCAAAGCTAAAAGTGGAGAGGAGCTGCCTCTTCTGATTCCCAACCTACACATTTCATCCATCTGGGAAATAAAATCCTAAAATCCCACAGTGGTTTGGGTTAAAAGGGACCTTCAGGCTCATCTCGTTCCACCCCCTGCCATGAGCAGGGACACCTCCCACCAGAGCAGGTTGCTCCAAGCCCAACCTGGCCTGGAACATTTCCAGGGCTGTTATTTGTCTGCAGAATAACTGGAATTAACACTTTCCCAATAAACTCTTCTACTGGGAATCCTGCAGAAAAAAAAAAAACCCTTCCTGATATAAGCACATCAATACTTGCTGCATCCCAGTGCTGATTAAATCCTAATACAAACTGTCCCTACAAGATTTATGCCAGTAAAGCAAATCTTTCTAAAAGTGGTCAGGAGGAAGCAGTTCCAAAATTCCAGTGACATTATCCTGTGAATCCTATTACAAGATACATGGTTTCTCTGTAGCAAATATTAAATATACAAGCAAAAAGAGTTTGGATTTAAGTTGTGTCTTTCCCCTCCTACATTTTTTTTTTGCCTTCTTTTGGAAAATATTTTTTAGAAGACAGAGGATGAGGAATGTTCTCAGTTGTAAAAAGGAAAAAAATATTTAGACAGCTTTTAAAAATAGTAGCACAAGAACATAATTTGTTTTATGTTTTACAACACAATTTATTTAGGTTTGGTGGCATGTGGTTGTATTTTGAGCTTCAGCCAATAGCACATTTCTTACAGGCCATGTCAGGAAGAGGGGCTTTATTTACATTTTAGTACTGCTGGGTACAAAAATGAAATGATTTCCTCCTTTTCTGAATTAAGATCACATTCAAAAACATTATGTTATCAGAAGCAGGTAGAAAGTCTCCATATCTACTGTGGCTCTGCAAATGTCACTGCAAGGGATGAATTGGGGGTGAACCTTAAACTCTGACTTTTTGGTAATTCTGCCTGCAGATAAATCTAAATAAAAGCATGTACCTGAAACAGGAGGTAAAGTAGGTAGGGGGAATGATTAACACTGACAGAATTCTGCAGAGGGAGTTTGCTTTGAGGTACAACCCAGCCTAAGCATTTACCAACCCGCTTCTCTACCTCCCCCGAGAGAATATTTTTACCCTCCCTTTCAGGCAGGGATTTGAGCAGCACCTTCCCAAATTCTGCTAAAGGATAAATCCCTCCTCACCTCTGACTTGAAAGAAGTTTCATCCTCTGAATTCGACTCCTCCATTTCCACGGGCTTTTTGATCTCCTTGGCCTCGCTCTCGGATTTTACCTTCTCCACTTTGGCATTCATCTTCTCCTTGGTTTGCTTCTTCTCCGGATACGAGGAAGACGAGGTTCTGGGAGACGTCCCCAGGATGTTCTTCACCCCTTTGGAGCTACTCTTTTTTTGTTTTTTGGCACTAGGCTTTGGTGACTCCACGTTGGAGGGCCTCTTGCTGGAAGACTTTAACTCCGGCTGCGGCCCCCCCTTCGGAGAAGTGTTCTCCAGTTTGGTCTCCTTCACGGCCAGTTTTGGTTCCTTGAAAGCAGCTTTTGGAGGTGCCTTCTCCTCCTTAGGCAGTTTGTTCTCAGTTGGTTTTCTGGAGGAGTCCTTCAAAGGCTTGTTTTGTTCTCTCTCCAGGTCTTTGGAGGAGTTTTTGCTCTCAGAGTCTTTCCTGGGCCTCTCTCTGTGCTCCTTGGTGACTTTGTGTGGCTTGGATGCTTTGCTGCTTTCCTTGTTTGCATCCTAAAATTCAGCAACAGAAAACATGCAAGCTGGATATGAAAGTCTGCACAGAAGGATAAAACACATCCTCACAAATCACATGGAAATGGTTGTTTCCTGCAGAAATCCACCCACTGATCCCTGCAGTGCTTCTCTACCTCCCAGGTAAACATTTACACTTCCCCAAAGTTGATGGACACAAAGGGACAATGGGAACTTTAACATCTGCTTTAACATGGTCCTATTCCTTTCCAGGATCTATAAAAGGTCTAGAAACACCTGAGGATGTTTAGTTCAGATTTAATCTGAATGCAAACACACATGAACCTCTGAGGGAAATCTGGAGGAAGGGAGCAGGAAAAATTGTCTCTTTAGCTACTGGCAATTTTCACCAGGGCTCATGTCAGAGCCCTTCATTTCTCTGCTGTCTTCTGTGTTTCCTAATCCTTCAGCCCTGACCAAAATTAAATCAGCCACTAACAGGTAAGTCATCTTCATTCCGTTTCATAACATCAGAAAGCAGGGCTGAAGTGCCAGAGAAGTGTTTAGAGCCCCAAAAGAACATGGATATCAGAATTGAATTACAGTGTAAAATGAATTGTTGTTAATATCTGTGACTGCTCAGGCTGATAAAGTGCATGCAGTCTGCTCCAAAACACCATTGCCTGGGGATTGTTTCTCCCATGTAGAATTACACAAAAATAGCTTCAGTACACGAGTGGAAAAAAAGCAAACTTAAGGTTCTTCAGAAGGCTCAGGAACTGGCTGCTGCTGGATGCAAACAATCAAATCTGGAAATCACCAGTTTGACCAAGTGCAGCATATTTCATGTTCTTTATTTACAGCACTGCCCTGAGCAGTTGTAAGGACAGAGCAAGGGCTGACTCTCCTCTCAGCCTTTATGCAAAGAAATGCAGGCACTCAGAGCAGGGCTGGACATGGCAGGCAGTGAAACATCCACACAATTCATCCTCAGCACCAGTGATACAATCAGAGAGGATTCAATCCACCTTTATCTGCTACAGCAGATCAAGAGGAAGGTCCAATTCGCCAAGAATTCCCAGTCTTGGACGTGGGATTTTCTTTTCAAAACTTCCCTGGAGAGAAGTCTATCAAATCATCAACAAAAGCCTCCTAAATTATGGAAAGTTCCAGATCATTGGCTGCCAAACTGCAGAGTAACAAGAAGGTTTCAGGATTGGAAGCAGCCAGAAACAGCTGCTAAACAAGCTCTCAGCAGCAAGCCCTGAAAGACTTTTTCACCTCAGGGTGACCCAAAAGTGTGCTTGCACTGACCTTTGACCCATGGGAGGGTTTGGTCTTCTTGGGATCAGAGAAGGCAGAGAGAGGTATCGTGGGTAACATTGGATAGTCAGGACTTGGCCTTGAAACAGTTTCTGCTCCTTCTGGCATTACCATTACCTGGGGATAAAGAGGAGAGAAATTATGTCTGAGGAAAGTCTCATGGACTATTAACTATTAACACATGATTATGTTAAGCCTCTTGCTCAATTAACACACCATTACTCATCTTTTGAAGGGTTTTTTCTCCCCCCCTCCCCTGCTTTAAGGCCATAAAAAGATATTGCCTATGGAATGCTCACTTTCAAGGCAACTCCTCAAAGAGAGCATATTAAACCCACCAAAAATGAAAGGCAACATGCAATATCGAGTTGCCTTTCCCAAAGGGAATGCCAATATTCTGAGCACAGGGAAGGCAATAAAGCTCTGGACAAGGACTGTGTGTTCTGCTGGAAATGCTTTTACCCTGAAAAAGGGGAGTGAGATAAATCTGGAAGGAATAAGCAAGACTTCATTGGTTTAGGGGAAGCTGAATCCAGGGGAAAAAAAGAAAAATAAAAGAGCAGGGCTTGTGTCTCTTGCTTGACAAAGGTCTTAACACCAAGCACTGAGCTCCACGGAACAATTCCCTTCTCACCTCCCCTATATTGTCAGAACAATTCTGTGGAAAATTTCCACGAGATAAACAGCATCAAGAGTGGTTCACAGTTGAAATACCTCAGTACACAAGGAATAAAGTAATGACTGTGAAAATCCTAGGAAGCAGATGATGTTCCAGCCCTCCTAGGGCTGAGAAATGGGCACCTTTCCCTGTGCCCAGTACAGAGAAGCACTGGAACAGCTGGAATACCTGCAGCTCCTGAGATCTACTACTGACCATCTTCCCCACAAACTTTCTGACCTTTCTAGAAGAAAATTCTGTCATCAATTGAGACCATCCTGAATAAAATCCTTGAACAGAACACTGTGCATTGCTGCACAAGGGGGTATCTCAGCATACAGTCAGAATTATGGAGTGGTTTGGGCTGGAAGGGACCTTAAAAATCATCTCATTCCATTCCACCCCCTGCCACGGGCAGGGACATCTTGCACTAGCCCAGGTTGCTCCAAGCCCAGTCCAACCTGGCCTTGACATCCTCTGGCTGGTTAAAAACTTCATGCACTTTGTGGTTTGCATTGATTTGCTCAGATTTGTAGTTTTTTGAGGATCATCCTTTAGTCTATCACTGCATGTTGCTTCCCCAGAGGTAAGAGTTCATCCACTGCAGGAACCCATATCTTATTGTGCCTTCAAGGGTATAGCTATTTTTATCTCCCACACCTGTTTTCACTTTATATTCTAATATTTTTCATTAATTTTTTATTATCTAAGCCACAAGTAGCTGATCCCAGGCTTAGAGGACATTTATTGACCAGGAAGCACTAACTATTAAGCTAAACAAAATGAGCAAGGAATAAGCTGGAAGTCTCTCCCTTTCCTGGAGCTTTTCTGTCCTGATCCACCTCCTGGCACCAGGAAGGTCCCCAGATAACTGATGGCCAGCCTGCACCATCCACAGCAGATCTCCATTTCCAGAGGGGATTTTAAGTGCTTTGATATTAATGGTCACATTTAAATTGTAAAATGAAGAGTCACCAATCACACCAGCAAAGGGTTTGTTCTGCTCCAAGGGCTGCACTTGTATAACCAGGAGTGAAAGCTGGCTGGGCCATCCTTTAGAGGAACACAGAAAACTCCTTGAAGCCTGGAAATGAAACCTCAAGAGCAAAACAAGCATTTTTAGCGGATCCCAAATCCCTCTGGCACTTACCCCTCCAGCCTTAATGAGTTTGCGCCTGAATTCCTTGGTGGGGTTGTTGAAAGTCAGTTTCTCACAGCGAAGATGGTTCACAGGTGGGTTTCCCTCCAAATTTAGGAACAGGTCGTACGTGAAACAAACCTTTTTCGGCTCCTCCTAAAAACAAGAAAGACTTTTGGGAGACCGGAAGGAGTTTGGCAAGCACGGCAAGGCTGAGGATCCAAACAGTCACTCCTGAAAATCCCAAATAAACCACCGAGTGTTGTATTCCTGGAGTTTTTCATCATGAGATCAGAGAGCTGGAAATTAAACTATTTGTGCCTGAAGTAAACGCAGCGTTCAGCAGGAACTCAGGCATGAAGCTTCCCACTGCAAAAGCCACACACAGGCAGGAATTCTGAGTGAAAATTGTCTATTTAAAGCTGTTCTCAAGCCTTCCCAGAAAAGCAGATTCACAAGCTCTACCCACTATTCTGTTTCTCCCCAAAATTCAAATCCTATCTCCTTTGGGAAGCAACTTTTAAGTATCAATATTAAGAAAAGCATAATCCCTTTTTTTTTTTTTTTTTTTTTAAGAGAAGGAACAACTTCTGAACTCCCAGGATCTCTGCGGGCACGAGAGGAGATTAAAACTCGACGGGCAAAAAGGATGACTCCGTCTGCAAAATCCTTTTCAATATGCATATTGCAGAGGCTGAATGGGAAGATATCCCAAGGCTTTTGAACTTTCCAAGGGCACTTTCACCCAAGAAACGCCGAGTTTTTTTGTATGCACGCTGGGGGATCATCTGCGCCTCGCTGCCTCTGTTCCACCTGCTGCATCCGCAGCACAGAATGGAACAAACCTCCTCCTTTTTTTTTTTTTTTTCTTTTTTCCCCCCCACCCTCCCCTGTTCCTGAGCTTGCAAATATTGCAGGCTGCTGGCGTGTGAGAAATACCCACAGGACTCTGCCTGGTGTTCTCTTGGAATTCCAGCTTGGAAAGTCAATGTGGCAGGAGAGACTCTCCCGCAAAGGCCGGCAGTGCCCTCCCCGTGTTCCCGGGAATGCTTCCCACATGCCTCGTTCACTGCGCAACATCAAGCAGCTGCACGGCAGCCTTTTTCCAGAATTCACATCCAGCAGCTCGATTTCCTGGTGCAGTTGCATTGTTGGATGGGAACAGACGCCGCAGGCTCCCGGCCCGAGCTCCATTAGATTCGCTGAAAATAGGTTGGAGCGTCAAACGGCTTCGGACCACCCCCTGATTCCTGCTGTTTGCTCCCGCTGCACAAACTACACCTCTCCTAACACAAAGGGTGGTAACTACACCTGATTTACATCAAAATCAGCGCCCTGAGCTTGGCAGGGAGCCAAGGTTAGGCCTAACCCCCAAACAGGTATCCAGTCTCAGATTAACGTGCTGCCAACACCAGGGTCTTCAGAGCCTCTCTTGGGACAGTCCTGAAGAACCCCAGGCCCTCCCAAAAGGGCTCAGTGTCTCCCTAAAGGGTTCAGTGGCCACTAAAGCAGATAAATGGGAAGAAAAAGAAAAAAAATCCTTGCAAAATCCACTGCCCTGTGGTTTCCCTCCCTTCCATGACCGTCCTCATTAACAGAATCATTAGCGAGCTCTGCGTGTGTGCTCGCTGCAGTTCAAACAGCAGCTGCACAGGGTCCCTCAAAGTCTAATAAACTGAAATGAAGGATGAACAGAAACCCAAATGTGGCCTAATAATGGTTTCTGAAATGCTTTTCCTGGTTTACAGGAGTAAATAGATCTTGGATAGATTGGCAAAGGCAGGCTTTGGTCAAAAGCTGTTTGGCCACCCCGTTACCAGCTCTGCTTTGTCATTTGTCTGCTTTCTGAGCAGGGCAGAGGCTGCAGATTCCTCTCCCTCTCACCTCAGGTATCCCATTTCTTGTATAGACTCACAAGCACAGAAGCACCCAAATATTTCTCGTGTCTCTGTTGAATATTTGTAAAATCAAGGCGGTTTTTCCCTACCCTGGGAAGGAGCCCCAGCCAAGTGCCCTAATCATTAAAATCCCCTTTGTATCCCCCCAGGCCATGAGGAGCCCCCCAACCCCCCCCATCCCAAGGGAATAGTTAAGATTACAGCACTCCTAAAAGAGCCACCACAAAAGTCTCAAAGCAAAAAGCTGCAAATAAACATTCTTTCCTTTACTGCCCTCGCTGCCCAGCTAATGATTACAGCTCAAGCCACTCCAAAGCTTAATCCATCCGGTTCTCCCTAAAAGGTTCTTCCCTCCAAACAACCATCAAGGGGGGGGGAAGAGGGGGGGAAGACCAAGGGAAATCTCTCTCAATTGACCCGGACCTACCCATCTTCTAACTTCAAATGGAAAGCCAGGCTTGAATCCACAGTGCCACACTTCAAAGCCTTCCTAAATACTGTGTTGGGATACACAAATCCTGCTGCTTGGGGCTGTAACCCGGTGTAGGTGCTTTCTCACCCTGCAAAATTTGGTCCAGACAGTCCTACAGCATCACTTTAGCTACTCCTGCTTGAGCAGCAGCTACACACACAAGCCAGGATTTACACTTAGATGATTCCACCTTCTGATATTCAACCCTTGACATCAACCAGTAAAACGGAACAAGGGAGGGCCTTAATTCCTCTGGGTGTTTTGTTGCTCCCTGAAGGGCCTTACTCCCAAGAGGAGCTTTAAAAAAGGATGGATCACATCCATTTCTAACTGGTAGATATCAGCCATTCAGATTTAAAATCCAGTGGTCAGTTTGGACATGAAATGGTTAAGCTGGTACAGAGTGGGGAGGGGAATCTCTCAGAACCTCCCTTTGCATCTGCCCCTTAAATCTCAGGATGCCAGGGAAGTAAACTACAGAGTGTGGATCACAAAGCCAGGGCCAAGCTTTTATTTGCAGCTGCTGTAAACTTCCCTTCATCCCGTGAATCCCCCTATTCCACCTCCAATCTCCCAAGCAGGGTACATTAGGTTTTATTTTTACTGCTTCCTGTCTGCAGCGACCGCCACTGTGCTGTTACCAGAGCACTGAACTGCTTTATTTTCCCTTTGAGTTCCCAAGTAATGGGTTAAAGTTCTTTTGGCACTTTTTCTTCCCGAAGAGGAGGAATTTTTCAAAGTCTTTTGTGAAAATTTCCTTGTCTTGTTTTTAAGGCAGGGTGTGCCCTTTGCCACTTAACACAAATCAAAAGGATTTCACTTGGTAGCGTGTGCATAAAGCTCATAAATCACTTTTAGAAAGCCATAAAACAAAATTATCTACCAAAAAAGAAAAAAAAAGAAAAAAAAAATCTAGCACACCAAGGAAGCAGCAGTCTCATGGTTATTCAATAACTATAACATCTAACACCACTTCCCTTTTGCCATAGATCCAGCCTGACAGAGTCATTTATCCGGAACGTCTGGAGAAATGAAACCCCCTTCCCAGGCTCGTACAACCCGTCTGACTGGTCTCTGACTGCTCCTCCACCCGCTTCCAGACGGGACATTTAAAAGTGAATAGCCCAAGAGTCAGTTTTTGAAGCAAGTGGCCTTGTGTTCCACTCAGGAGACCATGAACCACCTTTATCTTTCCTGGGATTCTTCGGTGAAATGACAGGGAACAGCAGGCTGGATCCTCCACGCATCAGGAATAATTCTCCGTTTGAAAATTAGGTTTTCCTGACATATTTTTGTACTCCCTGCTCCAAGACAAGCATTTAAGAATCTCCTAACTCTTGCAAACAGGTGATATGATGCTGCATGGCTGGTAAACCTGCCGTGTTTGCAAACTCATCCTTGCCAGGCACTACAAATTCATATAATAAAAATTTATATAATCATCTATTCATACATATATAAATATCTATATCTATTTTATATTATCCATAATACCGATATCTATATGTATATATTTTATATATATTTTTATATCTCTTAAATATACATCTTATATATACTGTATATATATATACATATATAAGATGTATACACACACACACACACATATATATATTTATACACACACACACATATATTTATATTTATACACACACACATTTTCAGCATATGGATGAATGGCTACTGAAACACAAACAAGCCCAAGGGGGGTTTTGGCCAGGAAAGCCCTGCTTAGATAAAGGAATGGCTAAACTGATAATACAGATTAATTTCTGACAGGAAAAGTTGAAAAAAAAAATTCGCTACTGAGCAGCAGCACAAAAGGGCTGCATTCCCTATGCAGAATAGACCTGAAAAATGTGAGCAACAAATGCTTCCCTTGAAGGCCAGACAAAATGACAAGTTTTACTCCTCCATCCACAACTTTCAGCAACACTGAGTGAACCCCAGAAGGTTAAAGCTGCTCCTCCTTTCCTCAGAGCTGTGCAGACCCTGCCCCAGGAACAGCAACGGGTGTAAAATCAAACGTCTCGTGCAAACACAGGCTCTCCAACCTTCCTTGGGAGCATTTCCCAGGCCAGTTCTTACCACAACCTTTCCCTGGGAGCGTTTCCCAGGCCAATCCCTTCCTGATGGCACAGTCCTGACACCAGTTGTAGCTGATCTTGTTTCACTCCCCTGCCATATGTGCAGCCCACCTACAACGTCTCTCCACCGGGTTCCTGCTCTGAGACACAAACAGTTTTTCCCTTCTCCAATATTTCTCTGTTTGTTTTCTGTATCACACCCTGTAAATGTTGCAGAAGGGGGTAAAATATGCATGTTTTTCTCTTGAACCCCACTGGAAGAAAAAAAAAAAAAAAATCAAAAGGATTTCTTTGCTTTCTCTGCTTATCTCCTCCTCACTAATAGGAAAAGCCCAAGTTCCGTGTATCCATTATGTAAATCCTGGAAAGGCTTTTATCTCCAGCACTAAAATTGGGAGGTAGCATCTTTAAAGAGACTTTAATACAGCATCTTATCCATGTTGCATTAATATCATCTGCCTTGTATCAGGGTAACGTGAAAATACACTAGACCTTTAGCTTTGTTGGGGGGGATTGATCTAATTTGATTAGGATGCAAAAAAAAAAAAAAAAAAAGGCACAGGGGGATGAATACCAAAGTCAGACCTCTATCACAGCCTCCAGATCACAACATGTACCACTGTAAGAGATTTATTTAGAGACAACAATGAAAAAAAAAAGCCTCCAGACTGTTGAAATTGAGGGGGAGAGGGAAGGGGAAGAGCAGGAGAAAAACAGCGCCGAGCATTTGTTGTACCCGGTTTGTATCGATTCGAGCAGCAGAAGCCACTAACAGCAGCCCTCGTTACAGGAACACAAAGGATTTCACCACAAAAATAGCACGCCAACATTTCCAGTCCAAATGATCTGCTGTCATTAGTCAACTCCGCTTTCAAGAGCTTTATCAATCAACCTGCTGAGCCCCTGCCATTTGTTTTTGGGGATCGGTTACAGCAGCGGAGGCTCGGGCGGGGTTAAACGAGTCCTGTGGCCACACAGCCCACTCAGCCCCACGGACTGCCCAGGCTCCCAGCAATATTCACAATTTATAATCTGTGCTCCAAATGCCAGGGCTGAGAAAGCACCCACTGAAGTGCAGCGCAGGAAGGACAAACACAAGCCAGCAACACTCGTGGAGGATAAAAACAGGCTCTTACACCTTTTTTACACTCTGCTGACACTTCCCTGTCTGACAGAAAGGCACCAAAAGCTTCAGGGGGGGCCAAGAGAACCGACTCTGCTGCTTCAAACACAAAACAACAATAGGAGGGTACTCCAACACAAAGAGTTAATGGGTAATTTTATGCCAAGTTGCTTAAAAAAAAAATCCCCAATGAAGCTCATTAAAAACCATTCTTAAAACTGCTCCTTCACAAAGCACAGGTCGGTGTTTCTGCAGGATTTACCATACCAATAACAAATCAGCACAGGGAAAGGAAATGGCCAAGAAAGGAGGCTTAAACTGTGGGAAAAAAACCCTGTTTCAGCCAACCACGGCAAAGATCAACGTCCACAGATTAGTTCACTCCCTCTTTAAATCCTTTCTCTTCTCACCTTTACAAAGCTAAACATGCATGGATAAACAAATCCCAAAGCCTCTGTAACTCTGGTTTCAACAAAACCGTGTCAGAATGTGGGAGCATATGGCCACAACACCCCCCCACCTCCAACCAGCCTTTTCTCCCCAGTCCCAGGATCAATCCATAACATCTACTTGAAGGGAGTTGCTCGAGGATGAGCCCCAAATGCTGTAATCAATTCAGAACAATATCTGCTCCACACACACCAGCTGATCCCCACCAGTGTCAACAGGTTTACGCAGATCAGAGCGAACACGTGGTCTTGAAGTGCTGAAGACTTTGATTTATTTGGTGCTTTAACACCACGTTCTTTAATTCAAGAGAACACAGCCTGCATTCCCAAGCCTTTGCCACTTCTCCTCCTCTTTCCCTGTCTTTTTAATTTTTGCTATATCCCAGTCTCTGCATTTTTATCTTTGCAGAAGATACATCTCCTTCAGCTCCACTTACTGAAAATAATCATAGCTCTTAAAATTCCAAGTGGGCAATGGTGGATACAGGAGATCAGTTCCTCATAGAGAATCCTGGAATATTCTGAGTTGGCAAAGACCCCCAAGGATCATCCAGCCCAACCCCTGTCCAGGACACCCCAACAATCCCCCCTGTCCCTCAGAGCGTTGTCCAAACCCTCCTGGAGCTCTGGCAGCCTTGGGGCCGTGCCCACTGCCCTGGGGAGCCTGG
This sequence comes from Pyrocephalus nanus, assembly GCA_038380795.1. NCBI lineage: Eukaryota > Metazoa > Chordata > Aves > Passeriformes > Tyrannidae > Pyrocephalus > Pyrocephalus nanus. The sequence continues at coordinate 2,813,745 of CM076287.1, read as the reverse complement.
GCAGTGCCCACCACCCTCTGGGGGAAGAACCTTTCCCTGAGATCCATCCCAACCCCCCGGCACAGCTCCAGGGAGGGTTCCTGTCACTCATCACCACCATCAGCAGCAGCTTCTGAGCTCCCAGCAGTCTCAGCTTCATGGTTGAATCTGGGAAGACGTCTCTGTTCCAACCATGTGCTGCAAAATGGAACCTGTTCCCTCAACCAGAGCTTGCCCCAATTTAATGCTGCCTGAAACACCTTAATTAGCAATTTGTCCATCAGCTTAAAAATCGAAGAAGAACTTCCCCATAACAAGTGGATCTAAAAAAATAAGGCAAAGATGAATATTTTGAAGATCTGTAGATTTTAAAACAAGTGTGCAAACTAAAACCCGTTCTCCTGTTTATTTGCCATTTGTTTCTGAAGACCAAAAACGTCAGAAACAAATCAAATCAACTGCTCCTTCCATTGTTTCCAGGGAGAACAGAGCCCACCTATTTCCCTTATTTATGAAAGCCACCCCTCTGCTCAGAGCAGGGGAACAACTCTGCAGTCACGTGTGTGGAGGAACAATGAGAAGGGATGACCCCAGTGGGTGGGAAACCGAGTTCTAGGCAGAAAAGCTGCCAGTTCCATATTCCACCAGGAACACAGGGATATAAAGGAAAGAGGGGGGAAAAAAAACCCCATAGGAATGCAGATGGCAGAGCACCCACAATCAGGGGGTTTGTGAAAGACTATAGTGTGAGGAAAGACTGGGTGGAGAAAGGAAGGGAAAATAAAAGGTAAGAGTAGAACTAAAATGCATTTCACCCCTCACAGTCATTAGAGGCTCCACTTACAAGGAATCAGCATGGAGAAGTTGACATTTTTTGGTCAGGAATGTAAAGGATTTTGAACCTGACTTATGAGAACGTTCAAGAGGTCTCTGATTCCCACCTAAAACCTCAAAAAAGCCACTAAAATTCAAATCACTTTTAAGCTTTTGAAGGGCTTTTGTTGCACTCAAATCGTAGTTTTCAGTGTTTGCCAAAAAAGCTGCTTTTATCAACAACTTTCACCCCCCACCCTCTGACTGCCACTTCTTCTCACAGCCTTTTGGCTTCCCCTACCCACCCAAAAAAATAACTTGTGGGCAAAACACTCCCAGGTTCAGGAGATCAGTTTGTCTTCTCGTGGTTCAGTCCCATTATCTGGCTCATTACTCCGACTCCAAGTGGGGTCAGGGCAGTGCAGTAGGGCCAAAAAAAACCCCAAACAAACTAAAATGCTAATTATTCACAAAATGACACTGCCAGGAGAGTGCCCTGTGCTGGGTTGGGGTGAGAAGGAAATGACAGATTTTTGTGGGAGGTACATGGAAAAAATGATGGGAAGCTAAAGAGAATTAATTATATATATTTTATATGTACATATATGTATATATATGAGGGGGTGGGTGAGAGCAGAGATTACAGTGATGTGGCTCAGTGGTCACATTTTGAGTTTGTTTTATCTAGGTTCCCTCTTAGGGATAATAAGAAAAGCATTATTTTTTTTTATTTTATTATTTAAGCAGTAATCAAACCCAGAAAGCTTCACTATTCCTGTTTAACAAAACAATTTGACTGAAACTGAGGTAATATGAACACAAGAGCCCAATTCCCTGTTTTCATAACCTTCTCCAAGTCCTGCAGCACGTGACCTCTGTGGTAAGACTAAAAGCAAGCAATAAATCCCAAATTTTAACTTTCATATGCTTGTTGGCAATGCATCTTAAGACTTCAAACATTCAGTGTTTTCTTTTTGGAAGAGCGGTGAATCAGAACAAGGATATCTTGAACACAGCTCTGAATGCTTGTCCTAGACATGTAAATATGTGTCTACAAATTTCATACCTATACTGTTAATTTAATGAGATTGCAAAACAAAAAGTGGATTTTTTTCATATATGGACAACACAGTGTTTACAAATGTTTACCAAATCAGCGGTTTCTGTTTATTTACTTCCATATGTGCACAAAATATTTCAAAATGCTTTAATATTCTGCAAGTGAAAGGAGCTACAAGCGGTACAATCTCTGCTCAGAATCTCTAGGACCATCCACTGTCCTGATATCACCTTTCTGTGCAATTCCATTTCTGCCAAAAGCTTTCTTTTGAAGTCTGGCAGGAGCTTCCAACTCCCAGTTAAATTCTATTTATTAGACTAATAAAAAACACACACATAAAACAGTCACATAATTTAGAGTCTTTCTGTCAGGCAGTTTCAGGCTCTGGCACAGCTCAAAACAATTAGAAGACCAGAAATCAGATTTCTACCTTATTTTTGAAGTGCACTTCAATGGGCATAATGAAGCCAGCGTAGCCAGACTCCTCCACCTTGTAGGGGGGCTCCTTGCACACTGAAAGAGAACAAATAAATGTGAACTTGGAACTCAGCACAACTTCATCTGAGCCAAAAAGGAGCTGCAGGAGGAGAAACGGGCCCCTGAGAACTCAGGACACAGTTAAAACACCGACCTTTGTGGAGAGAACCACACAGGATAAGATGGTGGCCACAGGCTTAGTTGGGAACACGAAAATCTGTTCTTAGCTCCTCCCATGGAAAGGAAACATAAAACACTCCAGGCCAGAGGCTCTGTGAGATTCTTCCCCCCCCCCCTCCTCTTTGCAGTGAGATACAATTACATTTCTGGGCTGTTCCACAACAAAGCAAACTGCCAGCTCAAGCTGTCTGGCAAGAAAAGGCCAAGACCCAAAAGGTGCAACGGCACACAAAGGTAAAACTGACTTTGATGCTCACGTTTATCATTCCAAACACTACAACACGCGAGCAAGATGATGATTTTAAACTTGAAACACTCCCCTGCAATCCTCTACCCTCATAATGAGGTAACAGGCTGCTTCCCCCCCCAAGGTTCACAAACCTGAAGGGCAGGTGAGAGCCCTGCTATTTATTCCACACACAAGGAAACACGAGGAGGAAGGTGAACCAGTTTGCTGCTAAGGTCAGAGCTGCTTTCTGCAGCAACAGCAATTAGAAAAGTTAATTGCTTCAGAGAAATTAATCTGTGTGTTCCCTGCCTCAGCTGCCCCTGTCCCGCTACCTGGTGTAGCTTCATCTCCTGAATTCCTTCCTATTCTCTACCACTGCATTTCAGGATAGGGATATCCCAGCTCTAAGGATTCCAGGATCGTTTCTTTGGCCATGATGTAGAAACACAACACAACAGCTGCCAGAGGAAACATGAGACCCACAGAGATGTTCTCCCTCCCAGGAACCGGATGCACTTGCATATAATTTATGCACTACAATACATGTAAATAAAGTCAATTAAGTAATTAGAGGAATTCAGTGCAAATCTTTGGAGTTTCTCATAAGAATTCTGAGTAATTAATATGATTAGGAAACAGTACATCAAACCTAAAAGCACACAAATTATTTTCCTTTAATGTAGATGTTTTATCCCCAGCTTTAAGCACTTCTACCGTCATTAAGGTGCTGGAAAGCAGCACTCAAAATTCAACTGTGAGAAAGAGGCATTGCTAAAAATAATAAAAACCTCTAGACTTGTTTTAACTTGAATTTTATATAAGAACCCTGTCATTTAGAGGGAAAAACCCAAAATCAAAGAGCGGTGCCAATATGGCAGCAGGAAATCTCAAGCCTATCTGCCAAGCAGCCTTTGTTCCTCTGCCACTCTATCCTGACAAATTCCAATGATTCCAGGAGCAATCTGCCAGCAGCACGAGCCCACCTTCAGCACCAGGATCTGCTCCAAGTGAGATGGAACCAGCTGAAGGAACCCTTCAAACAAACCCAGGAATAGGATGCACATGCCACAGTATTTCTGTAAAACCCAAACACACCTTGGTCAAAGGCACTCTGGGCTTAGGAGGGAGCTTAAGGAAGCATTAAAAACCCAGGGATTAGGGAAAAATATCTCTGGGAACGTAGATAATAAAGCAACTGTGTGAGCAAAGGCCATGGTTTCACTCTGCCAGAGGGCAGGGTTAGGTGGGATATTGGGAAGGAATCCTTCCCTGGGAGGGTGGGCAGGCCCTGGCACAGGTTGCCCAGAGCAGCTGTGGCTGCCCCTGGATCCCTGGGAGTGTCCAAGGCTGGGTTGGACAGGGCTTGGAGCAACCTGGGCTGGTGGGAGGTGTCCCTGCCCATGGCAGGGGGTGGAACAAGATGGTATTTAAGGTCCATTCCAACCCAAACATGCCATGATTTTATGTACTAGCCCAACACAGTTGTTTGTAATAAATTAAATTACACCAGATGACAGAACTGTAAGCCAGCAGATTACAACTTCTATTCTATAAATTAGCTTTCAGCTCAGTCCTGCACTTGCTTATCATACATCAGTTTTACTACATCAGTTTGAAGGAGACATCATTAACATACATTCCATATTCACACTCTTGTGAGCTGAGCACCTCTGAGTTACTTGTGGACTCTTACAAATAACCCATGTCACAGGTTGTCCTAAGACACCCTGAGTGTCCTTTGTTTAAAAGAATATTTCTACAAAAGCACATTACAAAAGTACTTCACAGCAACACTCACAGGCAGCTTGTATTTCTCAGAACAGTAACAGTGCAGCTGTGGTTACACAGTCTCACAGATGTAACTCTGTGCTGCCCCCCAAAAGGGCAATTCCTGTTCCTCCACCTCAGCCTCAGGAATTCCCGCTGCCCCATGCCGAGAGGAACCTTCATTTTGCTACACAGTCACAAAGCAAAGACAGAAAATAACACTGCAATGTGTACACTCTGCCCAACAACACCGACTGCACAGCCAGTGGCAAAGGAACCATCACCCTTTGGCATCACTGGGTTAATCCACCTGAACTGGCACCCGAGACTAGGAATTGGAGGAATCCACAACCAGTGCAAAACTCTACATACTCCAGTCCACATAAAAGCCCAGTATTTGAGCATCTCTCACTGATCATGTGCTTCCAGCTTTTGCTGGTGAACTCCAACAAATCAAACCCATCTTTCCCATTCTGTAACATGAATTATCCTCTGCTGTCACTCGTGTGTTGAGAACCTGCAAGTACTAATGCTTAAATAAGAGGAGAAAGCACCTCACCTCCTGCCCTTTCACCAGAAGAAAGGTCCCATTCTCCCTGACCTTGCTCAGACACAGCCAGGAGAGGTTAAAGCAGAGCGCACACAATGGACATTTCGCTGCTCTTTAAGGGGCTATTTTAAAGAAAAAAGTGACAGCCCGAGACAAGCTTAACTTGCAAAATGCTGTTTCATAGAGAGGACACCCAATAATCCACCTCCAAGCATCCACTCACCTCGCTTGGGCTTTGGGAAGCTCTCATGCAGCCGAAAGACCACGCGCTCCACGAAATGCTGGATGTCACACTGCTCGGGGCCACGGACAAACACCATCCAGTCATGGGTGAACCCCTCCGTGGTGGGCTTCTTCCTCAGTTGGGCTCGGTGCCCCAGCTCCAGTTTGACTTGCACTGTGCACTGTTTCAGGACAGAGGTTTTAGCGTTTTAGGACCACAAGCAAAATGACGCAGTTTGTGGGTTACAAAGAACCATGAGCCCCCCACCAACAGCAGAAGTTGGGCCTGCCAGGGGGGAACACAACAAATCCACGGAGAGATCAGTCCCAGACTGACAGCCAGCCTTGTCAACAGAAAAGGCATCACAAAAATACCTCCCAGCACCATTTCATACCTATTTCCCCCTCATATTAGAGCAGCTTTAGAATTGGGATCGGTTTCTCTGCCTCACTTATCAGTTAAATTGTCAGCGAAGTCCTAATTGCGGAGCCTTTATTTCTAGAAAGTGTCAGAGACAGAACTTGACGTTCACAGCTTCCAGGATTCACAGCACTGACAGAAAACTCATTTGGAAACAGGAAAAATCCCATCTCGAATCGGTGGTTTATGATATCCTCCAGAATAAAACTCTGATGTTTCCTGTATTCCAAATATATTTTATTAACACACTTTCCAAGACCAAGTTATCACCTCTGCCTGCACAATGTCCAACACTAAACTGACCTAATTCTGATTTGCAATCACTAACAGAGGTGTATTCTGTGCCTTACTCAAAGCACAAAAATCCCTTTAAAATGTCTTAAAAGCCAGATGAAATTAATGGTGAAGATCCACATAATTATTGCAGACTTCAGACAGCAGAAAGGGAATGTATAAAACAGATGTAACAGAGGAAAAGGATTTAGACACAAGATAAATCAAGGAAATGTTAGAGCCAGATTTGTAGAGACAGGGAATAACACCCAAGGTATCCGACTTTTGTGCCTATTTGTTACACAAACCAGAGCAGCAGCACAGTGATTCCAAACTAATCCTATCAAAATCCAGCTTCAGCACCAGCAGGTTCACAGAAAAAGGGGCAGTTTTTAGTCCCTACCCCACTCTTCACTCCAGGCTTGCAAATAAGTGTCTTGCTCTTCCTAGCAGGTCCCAATTACCACTGGAAGAGGCAACATTATTTGTCATTACCTATATTACACACTGACCTGGAGCCAAACCAAGGGCATGATGTTGGACAATGAGCATGGAAAGAGAAAGCTTCCTGAGCTCTAGACAAATGTTTAGGGAAAGCATCATCCTTATTTTCCCACTGATGATCGCAATTAACGCTCGAAAAACATTTTGCATCTCCAACCTTTTTTTTTTTTCAGAGCACGGTGCTGAAAAAGCACAGGTCACCCCACCTCAGTGTTCTTGTCTCTGTAAAAAGCTCTCTCAGGAAGTCTGCAGAGCACCAGGCATCAAAGCCTGACCTCCCAAATTGCAGTCCAGTTCCAATTTCAACCATAAGCCTTAACACACTTGTTCAGGCAGTTTAAATCCTCACAGCCAAATACCTTCAGCTCGATCCAGCACATCGAGGCTCGGGGACAAACTCATCTAATTAATTCCTTCACTACAGCATTTCTTTGGGATACCTTCCTCTGCTACTTCCCGGTGTTTTTTTTTTTTCCTGTTCTTATGGCTTATCTACACTGGCTCCATCTCACTCCTGAAGGAGCAGGGCTGGCTGTTCTTTCATGTCGCATTAAGGACTCAGAGGAAAGGCAAGGTGTGCTTCACCCGGAGCGCAGCAATCCCGGGAAAGCATTATGTGGAGACAGCCTGCCCAAATCCTAAGCTCCCACTGAAGTGTGCCTGCAGGCCTGCTTTATCTGGGATGCTTCCCACAGCGTTCACATCCCCTGAGCCAGCCCGTGCCGCAGCCTCACGTTATCGATTCCGTAATTACCCTTTAAATCCTGCTACTGTTGCCAGTTACTACCCCTCTCCTGAGAAGTGCAAATGACTGTCAGGCTACAAAATCTGCCTTTCCGAGTCGGAACGCCTGAGAAATCGTAGCTGAGAACCAGATGGGGCTGTGTGGAAGAGACCAAAATTAAACAGAAATGAGAAGTGTTTAACTGAGAGCGAAAGTCGTACTTGCTGCACTCCTCGCACCCTGCTCCAATTAACAATCGCTGAGAATTAAGCCAGAAGTTGAAACGCGTTTGAAAATAAGATCTCCCCACATAACCAACATCCAAAGTTGCTCCGCTGAAAATGGAGGGTTTTTTTTTTTTTCCCCTTTTTATTTCCAAGCGTGTCTCCCAACAAAGGGAAATCAGGATCCTATTCAAACAATTTGTAATAATACAAAGGAGCCTGCTTTCAACTTCTCAATAAACATTCTGAAGGCTGCTCCGGTTTTTGTTTGATGTGCTAATTGCCTGAAAGCCATCGAGCGGCTCCCATTCCCGCTCCTCCGGGTGATTATCCAGGATAGCGGGGCTCATTCCCGATCCTCAGCCCGGGAGGTACCTGTTACCCGCGCACACAAAAGGCTCCCACACATCCACATCACCTCGGGTAAACTTCCAGCATCCATCCTGGAGCAAAATCCCGCTGGCATCAACCCTTACCGGTGGCATTAACCCTTCCCGGCGTGGCTCCGGGGGGGTCGCACGGCCGGCACCTCCCTCGCTGTCAATAATCCCGGGTAGGAATTTGCGGGAATTGCTGCTGCCACCCCCTCTCCCCGCTGCGGGCGAGGCTGCGGCGGCTGCCCATGGAGGGGAGAGGGGTGAGAGCCCCCCCAAATGAGGGATGGGGAGGAGGTGTGACCCCCCAAAAGGGGGTATGGGGAGATGTGACCCCAAAATAGGGAGTGAGGAGGAGCTGTGCCCCTCAAATGAGGGGTGGGGAGGAGGTGTGCCCCCACAAAGGGGTGAGTGGGGAGATGTCCCCAAAAAATGGGGGGTGGGAAGGAGGTGTGCCCCCCTCAAATGGGCTTTCAGGAGATCTGCCCCCCTCTCCATCCCCCAAAAGGGTTGTGGGGAGGAGGTGTGACCCTCCTCCAAATGGAGGGTGGGGAGAAGGTGTGACCCCACAAAGGGGTGTGAGGAGAAGGTGTGCCCCCCAAACGGGACTGGGGAGAGAATGTGTCCCCCCAGAGAGGGTTGGAGAGGGGAGATGTGCCCCCCAAAGGGGGTGTGGAGGGCAGATGTGCCCCCCAAAGGAGTACAAGGAAGAGATGTCTGAGGAACAAGTGTGGCCCCCCAAAGGAGTGCAAGAAGGAGGTGTCCCCCTCAAAGGGCAGTGAGTAGGACATGTACCCCCTATTTGCAGGGGCGTGGAGGAGGTGTGCCCCCCCCAAAGACACTGAGGGGAGAAGCTGCATCCCCCAAATCTGAGGACAAGATAACCCCCCATCCAAATGGGGTTGGGTGGGGAAAACACATCCCCCTCCCCAGTGGAACTAGGGAGCAGATGTACCCTCCTCAATGTGTCTGAGGACAAGATATCCCCCCCCAAATGAGAGGTGGGGAAAACATAACCCCCTCCCCAATGGCATTTGGGAGGACATGTACCCCCCTCAAATGTGACTGAGGACAAGATGTCCGCCCCCCCAAAAGGGGGGGGTAGGAAAAATATATCCCCCTCCTCAATGGGATTGAGGAGGAGGTGTCCCCCTCCCCACAAATGGGGGCTGGGGAAAACGTGTCCCCCTCCCCAGTGGGATTGAGCAGAACATGTGCCCCCCCCTCAAATGGGGGTTGGGGAAAAGATGTGTCCCCCCCACTCACCATGAGATTAAGGAGATGTGCCCCCCCACAACGCCCCCCCTAACACCCCGTGTGTGTGTGGGGGGGAAATCCTGAGCACGGGGGGTGCCCCCCTCCCACAGCACCCCCTCCTCGGGGTGTGGGTGAAGGGGGGGCCCTCCCCTCCGTGCCCCCCTCCCTGAAATGGGGGCGCTGGGAGGGAGAATGGCACCGCCCCAGCCCTCCCTCAGCGCGGCGCGACCGCTCCGCTCCTCACCTGATTGTCCATGGCTGGGCACGGCAGCGCCGCGGGCCCCGCTCGCTCGGTCTGCGCTGCCCGGTCGGCGGAGCGCGCGCGGCGAGGGGAAGGGGGAGAGAGACACACAGAGAGAGAGAGAGAGGGAGGGAGAGGGAGGGAGAGGGGGGGGAGGAATAAAAAAAACCCCCCGCAACCCTCTCTCTCCGCGCTCTCGCGCCCGGTTTCTTTCCCCCCCCACCCCCCTCCCCGCCGCCGCCACCGCCGCCGCCGCCGCCTCCTCGGCCGCCGCCTGCTCGGTCGCGGCCCCTCACGGCCCCGCCGCCCGCCTCATTGTGTGTCACTCACAGCGCAGCGCCAGCCCCGCGCCCGCCCCGCGGAACCGGAAACCGCCTCACGGCCGCCATGGCGGGGAGGGGGGGGGGGGAAGCCAATGCCCGCGCGCTGCGGGCGGCACCGCCCCCTCCGCCTGATAGGCAGCCGTTCTGACCAATGGGAGGGCTCGCTGTGGGGGGGTGGGCGGGGAGAGAGGCGGGGTCTGTGCTGTGGGGCGAGCGGGGTCTGGTGGCCCGCCAGAGTGCCCCTCAGAGCCGGGCGCGGAGCTCAGTGGGGTTCTTGGCTCGTAAAGTGTCCTTCTCAGTTCTGTCACCACTGCTGCCCCTCCAGGGTGTTCCCACGAAGTGTACGGCCAGCACCGGGATCGGGCGTTTGGGCCTCGCTCGCCCATCTGGCTCCCTCCCCTCCGCCAACCGCTGAAGCGGCTTCTCAGCCCCCGGTGCCCTTTTGGGGTCAGCCCCGGGTTGTGTCCCCCAGGGTGTCCCTCGAAGTGCACAACCAACACCGGGATCAGGCGTTTGGGCCTCGTTGTTCGCCCAGCCCACCCAGAGAGGTTCTGAGGCAGCTCCTCTGAGCCCTGGTGCCCTTCTGGGTTCTGGCCCCAATTCCGCACCCCAAGGTGTCCCCTCCAAGTGCACAATCAACTCAGTTTCCATTTCCCCCTTCGTCTCCCTCATTTTCTTTCTGGTTTTCTCCTTTCCGCCTCAGTTTCTCTCCTTTTCCCTTTGGCCTCTCATTTTTTGCCTCAGTCTCTCTCATTTCCACACACCTCCCCCGACTCCCTAATTTTCCATTTTTCCTTCAGTTCCCCACCTTTGCTCTCACTTCCCCCTCAGTCACCTTTTTGTTTCTCTCCTTCCCCCCCCCCCCAAGTTTCTCTCCTGCCAGTCTCCATATTTTTCCTCAGTCTCCCTCATTTCCACTCAGTTTCTGTTTTTCCCCGCAGTCTCCCATATTTTCCCCCTGTTTCTCTCCTTTTTTCCCCTCTGTCTCCCTCACTTCTCCCCTCAGTCTCACACATTCCCTCTCACTTTCCAATTATCCCTTCGGCCACCCTCATTTCCCCTCAGCCTCCAGCATTTTTCCCCTCAGTCTCCCTCTTTTTCCCCTAAGCCTCCCTCATTTCCCTCAGTTTCTTTCCTTTTACCTTTAGCCTCCCTCATTTTTCCCTCAGTCTCCCTCATCTTCTTTCTGTTTCTCTCCTTTCCCCCTCAACCTCCCACATTTTCTCCTCGGTCTCCCTCATTTCCTCCTCTGATTTCCCCCCTCAGTCTCCCACATTTTTCTTCTCTGTTTCCCTTATTTTCGCCCTCATTTTCTCTCCTTTTTTCTCTCAGTCTCCCACATTTCCTCTGGGTTCCCATTCCCCCTTCATTTCCCTCTTTTCTCCCCTTTGTCCCTCCATTCCCCTCATTCCCCCTCAGTTCCCTTCCCGTCTTCCCCCTCTCCCCCCTCTCTCCCCCTTTGCCGCTTTCCCGCCCGGGGAGAGTTTTACCTTTTCTTACATCTCTAAGTGACAACTTATTGGGCTCCATTTTGCCAGCCCTAAATGGGACTATCTTTACAAGTGCAATTGGTGACTGTTTCCGAGCAAGTTCGCTCCAGAATTTCTTTTTCTTCACTCAACTTTCTTGTTTCAGACAGTTTGTTGATCTGTGTGAGGCAGCAGAAACCCCCCGTGTTAGCCAATAACTCTGTGTGTCGCTGCCTGATCGCCACAGGCGAGGATTAATCGGCTCCCAAATCGTTCTAAAGAGCCACTTTACCTCATCAACCTGATAGAGGATATTAGCGGAGCAAAATGCTTAATCGCTTCAGTTAACAACAACAACAACAAAAAAGAGCCTGATTTGGGTTCCTTTAAGTGCTCCTGTTTTAATTTTCCATGTTTCTGTCTGATGCAGTCCCAAGAGACATCTCCTTGGACAGTCCCTTTTCTTCTCCATTGAGACAGGGCCTCTTTCTCTGGGAGTTCTCATTGATATCTTTAATTGTGGACATTATTCCCATGCACGTGACTCTTGGGTCTAAATCTTTTTATTTTCTACCTCCCAATACTGGCTATTCACTCCCAGCCTCATCACAGCCCTTGGTGGTTACGTGCTCCCAGGGCTGAATATTTTCTGGAAATATCTCCATCTTTCCCAACTTTGACTCCTCTCTCTCTCTGCTGAATTTCCCCTTTGTGCAAAAAATACACCAGACCCTGAGCTTTCTTCCTGAAAAAATTGCCTGTTACTTTTTCTGCAACATCATTAAAATCAGCTTCTTATTTTAATTTCCACCAGTGGCAATTTTTCCATGCCTTTGTTTTTGCCCAGCCCGGTGTTAATGGTTGTTTTTGTGCTCTCCCAGTGCAGGCCCTGTCTTTGCTTCTGGTTTGGACATGGGGCACTCCTTCAGCTTTCAGCTGCTCCATGGCCTGGGGAGGGATCCAAGCAAGAATTTGGACGCCTCCAAGATGGAAACCCAGAGCCAGCAGCTTCAGCTTCCACATTGGCAGCCCAGTACAAGGACATTAAACCACATTACACTGAAGAATTTGGGGTGGCCTGTTCAGGGTAAGCACCTCATTGTATTGTTGCCTGCTCCAAACACCCCAGGGCTCTCTGTTGGGACAAGCAGCTTGGAGTTGGACTTTGCTGATCCTGGTGGATCCCTTCCAACTCAGGATATTCTGTGAAGTGGCATGAATGGATTAATTTAAAATGTGCTGGGGTGGCTCTTTACATTCAACTGCGAAAACACTCAAGGAGAGAAATTCCTAGAACCAGCCTTTGCTCCACTAGCAGTTCCCAGCCTGAACAGTTTCCAGCACAATGACTGGTCAAACTTACCCCCGTTTTTCTTTTCAAGCTCCCCTCAAAAAGAAAAAGAAAAAATCTCAGCCAAGGGTAGAAAATTTGCCAGGCTCTAAGAGGGGGGGGTGTGTTGGGAGCGTTGGGTGCTGGGGATGCTGGAGCCAGCAGCCATCCATCCATCCAGGCTTCTCCCAGCTTCTAATTTTGCAGGGAGATCTCAAGCTAACGAGCTGTCAGCTGAGTGCCTTCGCACCCGAGGCAGCTGTGGGCTGAGCTCCCGCTTCTTTATACCTATTCCAGCAACTTCTGGGCTTTGCAATAAGCGTCTGCAAATCCAATTAGCGTCTTTCTTTGTGGCACTGGATGCTGGCAGAGATCCGCTGTGCTGCTGCCATCTACAGTAGGGCCAGTGCCAATGGATAAGAAACAGATCTTATTTGCATATTCAAATATGCAAATCGTTCACGACAGCTCGCCTGAATTTTTGTTTGGGTTTTTTTTTTTATTTTTATTTTATTTTATTTTATTTTTTCTTTCCACAGTCTTGCCTCAAAGATCTTTGTCTTGGGCTGAAAGGTGTGTGTTTAATCTGGCTCGGCCCGTGGTAGGAGGCTATGCCAAGGGTTGGTTCTGTCCCGTGGGATCAGGGGCTGCTGGAAAATAAAGTGGAAAAAAGACTTTGCACTGTGCTTATCCCTGTCTTGACCAGGGCCGGGAAAGGTTTCTAGGGTGTTTTCCCAGGTTCCAGTCCTGGGAAGGGACAACACATCCTTTCTCTCTCTCTCCTGCCTGTACAATCCCTGGATGCTTTACAGGCTGTTCCTGGGGACTGTGAGTAAAGGAGGCAACAACTGGGGTGCTGAGGAGAGTTCTGGTGCTCCAGTGGGAAGAGTCATGTCCTGTGCCAGTTGGGACAGACAATTTCATGCAACCCAAGATGCCTGAAATTGCTCATTTTTCACCAAAAGTTTATTTTTCTGTAGGCTTAATGTCCCTCACTGCAACTGTGGGATTTGCATCAGCTGTACATCGACTGTGCACCCAGTCCCTGTCATGGTTTTATATGTCTGTGTCTGTATGTTTATGGCTTGCCCTTCCTGTCCCTGGAGAAACGAGTTTGTTTCACTGTTTTTCATCATTCTTTATTATTTTCTCATTACTAATTTAGTTGCATCTTCCCTGTTTCCCCTCTTGAGCTGAAAACCACGACTTCTGTGGTCAGTCTGGGCTCTGAGTGGCTTGGCCACCAGCCAGGCAGCGACCAAGGCTGATTCCAGCACTGAAAGGATCAGTGTTAAAAAAAAAAATTATCATCCTGTAGTAGTTCTCAGGGCTTAAAGATTAAGACACAAACCTCACATCTGAGCAGGGTTTCTTTGAGAAAGGGATGTGCCTGAGTGGAAAGACCCCCAGGTTCTCCTGCATGTCAGTCACTTCACTGCCTTTTCTTTTTCCTTTTCACAGCTGCAGCATGACCATGTAGTGGTCTTCTACTTCTGCAAAGCACATCCCCTGAGTTTCCAAGATGAGCAAACCTGCAGTCAAAAAAACGATGATATTTAGGTGAGAAGGGGCAAATGTCTTTCTCCTGGTGTGTGCCGTGGCTTTGCCGACGACAGCGTCACGTCTTTACAAGCAGCCTCAGAAAGCATCCTGAGCATGAAGTCAAGAGAGGATTTGGTTCCTCTGGTGGGACCTGGGTGCTGCTCTGCTCTGGGTCTGGCACAGACTCACCCCAGGGCTTGTCTGTGCCAGGGAGAAAAGCTGGGAGGGCCAGAGAGAATCGGAGTGAGGAGTGAGCTCTGCAGCAGTGCTGGTTCTGGGGGAGCTGGGCTCCTGGGCTGCTAATCATGGGGATCCCTGCAGGGAATTGTGCTCATTCCAATCAGCTGCTAATCCCAGCAGTGTTTATTCTTCTAAAAATGATTTTGCTTTGCCTGTGCTCTGCCTTCCCCTTCCCTGGTTCACACTCCACACTACAGCGTTCGCAGAACATATTTAACACCGGGGTAGTGCAGAGAAAGTCCAGATTGTTAATAGCCAAAAACTCAGATTGCCAAAAAGATACTCCTAGCAACTACCAGCTGCATCTGGGAAAAATTACAGACAGTTTGGAAATTCTTTAGTTCCCTTATTAATGAAGGACTTTGTAAAAAAAAAAAAAAAAAAACCAACCCACACTGCAATACAGTTTAGCTTAACTAAGTTCTTTTGTGCCCGAGGAAAATCGAAATTATAGCATGCTATAGCTACTGAAAAATGCAAAGGGATTTAAATGTACAATAACCCTCCAAACCAGAAGGAAGAGGGAAAATTTTCTTGGTGAGTGGGAACACAATGAGAATTTATTTTATTCTTTCTGGGTATTTAGTGCTGGTGAAAAGAGCCAGATGAATAGTCACAAATACTTCATGGGCCTTGCAGATGCAACATGGGCAGCACAGGCGTCCTCAAACTGCCCGGCCAACGTGATCCAGTTCTGAATGAGCAGCACCAGCCTTCTGGGGGAGAAAGGAGCCTGTCTCTATTCAGCTCCTGACCCCTCTGCTCGGGGCTGTTAATGAAGGGGCCTCATTAACACCAAAGGTGAGCTTGGCATTATAAAGGCGCTGCCGAACTGACACCCGTCAATCCGTGTGTCACCGAGGGCTCTGCACACAGAGATCGGGTTTGGCCCGGTGATGCCACAGCCTGTGCCGTGCCAGGGCTGTCCAGACCCACCACCAGGAGCGTTTCACCAGCTGGGTTTGTCCCACGCTCCACACAAGCTGCTGGCACTGGTGCAGCTGGGGGGGAAACGGGCCCAGGCACCTTATGTGGCCACTGGAGCAAACACAATCCCGGCACAATGGGAGGGAGGGAGATTCACTGCCCAAATTGGTGTCTGCTTTGCACGGGGCTCGTGGTTGCTGCCAAAGTGCTTTGAGAGGTGTTCATCTGTATGCTGAGAGAGAGAGAGAGAGAGAGGCCCACCTTCTGAGTGGGGACTGTCACCCGAGGCAAGGTGACCTTTAGGCCTCTGAAAAATATCAGATGGGGGGGAAAAAACAGCTTGAAAAATAGAGGGTAAGAGGAGGAGATCAGTAGGGGATTCTGACCAGCACCAAGGGGCCTGTTCTGAGTTGTGTATAGGAATTACTATTCCAAGTTGCCCAGAGAAGCTGTGGCTGCCCCATCCCTGGAAGTGTCCAAGGCCAGGTTGGATGGGGCTTGGAGCAACCTGGGATAGGGGAAGGTGTCCCTGCCCATGGCAGGAGGTGGAATGAGATGGTCTTTAAGGTCCCTTCCAACCCAAATCATTCTAGGATTCTGTGATTCTACAAATACACTGTCTGAGATGGAATCTCTCCCAGGACATTCCCAGAGTTTGGAGATGGACTCAGTGATCTTAGAGGTCTTTTCCAACCTGGTTGATTCTGCAGCTGTACAAAATTAATATGAATTTCTGAATTTTGTGGATTCTGGGTCAGCTGCTCCCATGGCAGGTTCCACTAAACTGTTTTGCTGGAATGGTATGAAATGAGCTCTCACCTGTAGGTGGGGTTGCCACATATGTAAATTTATGCAAATCACATCTGATCTCCCTGTCTCAGGCACGATACCAGCTCAGATAGTGCCCCACGCTGCAGGATGGACTATGCCAACGTGCCTGTGACTCAGGGAATTTGGCTGGTCCTGCCAGGCTGAAATTCATCCCACTGAAACTTAATCTTTATCGCTGACATCGGTACCTGTGAGACAATAATGCACCTGATTGCAGCAAAGTCATTTTTTAGCAGCCTGGCACATCTCAAACACCCTGGAGCTTGATTTTGTTGCATAAAGGCACAGCCAGTGCAGTTCCAAGGGAGTCAGGTTGGATTATAAAGTGACAAACACCATTTTGACCAACACAGGGAGGACTGAGAATTGTCTGTAACAAATTCATTCCCTTGGTTACTCAGCCAACAAAACTAGGCAGGGAATACCTTCTCATGAGTGAATCCACCTACACACACACACACTTATAAACCACCAATATTTGAGCTAAATGGAGAATACAATCAATGTGGGCACTCGTCATGCAATTCTGGAAGTGTACTGTGCAAACACTGCAGCTGCAGGACTCTTGATTCTGGTGCCTGGGCATTTTCACAGGGCAGGAAATCTCCCTTAAGTAGATGCATGAGATGTGTCATGAAACATCTGACATATGAGGAAAACATATTACTGCACCGTCTGGGCAGTGTGTGGGGTCGCTGGTGAACAGCTTGAAAACAGCAATCATTTGCATATGGAGATAGAGTTATTTATTTGGTGATACCATCCCAGGGGAACAGGGGCCCGTCCCAGGTCTGTGGAGGTCACTGGCAGCGTCAGGAATGTCGGATCAGTGAGGAGTGAAGTTATGAGAGCGACTGCAAGCAGCTGAAGTGTTTGTGCCTGGGAATTTTCACTTGTTCCTCATAACAGAGCAAGTCATAGAGTTTTGTGGAAGGTAAGGGGCAGAGAGGGGAAAATAATGTTTTTATTCACTCTTTGCCCTGTAATATTGCTGATTTGCTCATTGAGAGTCACAGAATCCTAGAATATCCTAGAATATGCTCAGTTGGAAGGGACCCACAAAAACCATCAGCCCAACTCCTCGCCCTGCACAGGACACCCCAACAACCCCACCATGTCCCTGAGAGCTTTTGGGTTGGAAGGGACCATAGAGATCATCTAGTTCCAAACCTAATGGAATCAATCCACATGTATGTCTATCTGTGAGGATGGTAAACATTATCCAGTGTTATAAGAGTAAATCTTGAAGTCTGATAGGATGATTCATGGTGATCAACACATCCGACTTGTTGCCATTTTTGCTCTGTTTCACAGATTCGGTTTTGATTTCGCTTGTCAGTGCTCTGATGGATGTTAATACTTGGCAATATTAGGCTAGTAAACAGCAAAATCTCACAGACATTAATTTTTGCATTTTCCCATGGCGGTTCTTCATTGATTAGTTTTTAAATTGGTCCCAGGAAGCACTTAGAGAAATATTGCAGTTTGCACGTTATTGGCATTACTCGGCACTGTTCCTGGCTCTGGCCCAGTGAAATATATTCTTAAGTGTAAGTAAGTACCATTGATATCAATGGAATTATTCATATTCTTAAAATTAAACATATGTTTAAGCATTTCAGTGAACTGAGACAGCTGGTCTCTTGTGGAAGGCCTATCTAAATAAATGCAGCACCGATTGCAGATTGTGAAATTCATAACCCGATGCACAACTTAATGTTGCTTTTGGTGAATATCTCAGCATTTGAGGTAAATCTGTGCCTTTTGTTGAATATTGGTGGCAGTGAAGCTTGGTGTGCCATTCCAGGACAATTCAGTTTTATGTTTAAACACACTGATGAAGAGCCACGTGCTGAAGTGAGTTCATGAATCGGGACCCGAGCGACTGAATGTTCACAGAAAGTGAATAAAACCAAAGTGGAGATCAGTCCTAATTGAAACCACGTTTTGAGCTGCAGTGGGAAGGCACAGAAAAATTAATCCTTCCATTTTTGGGCGCTTTGATAGCAGCCATTAGTAGAGAGTGGAAGTTATTCAAACCACTTTGCCAGACAGAAGGAAACTGCTTGTTTTTCTTCTGCAAGCAGCAGTGAGAATGTCTTCTGAAGTGGAACCAAATCATGGGGGTTTAGAGAAACAGCTGAAGAGATTATTTGATCTGTTGATTAAAACCTCATTTTTTTGTCTAGTGGTTTATTTGCCCAAGTAATGGCTGTGCTTCTCCTTCCCCACATGTGTCTGATGCCTGGTCAAACCCAGCCCTGGTTATGTGTGAGCTCAGACAGAAGGACACAGGCAGGGAGCTCGAAACCCTTCCTGCTGCAAACCCAGTGCCAGAGTATTCCTTGAAATATGACTTTCAGCTAATCAGGACCTGATAGCATTCATCTGTCCAGAACAGCCACCAGTATCTGAGAAATCCTGCTGTTTATGTCCCTATGTTTAAGTTTCCCTTCTGTGAAAAGGGGACAGAAAGGATGTAGGTAAAACAGTGGAGGAGGGGAGGGGGAAAGGAACATATTTCCTAGCAGTTGTGAGGTGGGTGTGACAGAATTGCCAGCCCTCAAGTTGGAAATCCTGTGTCAAACCTCAGAAGTAACACTTGGAGTTGAAAGGACAAGACTTTTAGAGGTAATAATTCTTGGAGCTTATCTCTTTCCTTCCTGGGCTTTCTTAGCCTTTTGTGTTCGTGGTTTCAAACTTCTGACTGCAGATCCAGGAGATTAAACCAAAAATCAAAACCAAAGCTGAATCAGTATTGGTTTAACGTGACTCCAGGAGAAGGTTCTTTAAATCAATCCTGTAGATTGCCAGGCTGGCACTAAAATCCCAGGACTGAGTGACATCCATTCCCTGTTTCAAAACTGCCATCTCCTTTCTCTCTGAGACACTTAACAAATAAAGATCTTTTGCAAAAGGCATAAGCGACACTCCAGTGAAGCAATTTCTTTTCCTGGCATTGTTAAGAGCAAGGACTGAGTTATTATTAATTACTTTTGCATTATTTATGCAGGTCCATGAATGTGCAATGCCTTTTACAGATAAATCACTGTGCCTTGGAAAGTTTCCAGTCTGGGAGCCAAATCCTGTGAATCCATAAGAGCAGGAGGCAGTTTGGTGCAGCAGAACAGGTAAGTGCTAATCCTTGATGCTGCAGGACTTGTGCCTTATCAGCCTTATTTTATTTGTGTTGCAATTGCACCAAACAGACTCAACTGATGCTGTTGTTTCCCAACCTCTTTAATCTGGCACCAGCTGAAAGGAGCAGCCTCTCTCTTCTTCCTCAGCCCTTCCATTGCCTCTTTTTTTGTGGTTTAGGAAGCCACGTGGAGAACCAAATCAGGGCAGTGATCCTGGTTGAGGCTCATCTGGCAAAAATAAGGAAAGGTTTCATTTTGACCAGTCCCAACTCAGATCCCTGAGCGTGTGGGGTCGCAGCTCTTCCTGCCTTGCCTGTTTTCCTGTGTCACTGAGCTGAGCTGCTGTGACACCTGTCAGACACCCATCCTGGCAGGGACCCTGGGGCAGGAGGTACCCTCAGAACTCCCCATGGCATGGAGAGAGGGCTCCCAGCTTCCCCCATTCACACGCTGGGCATCCCTGCAGGATCCCTTCATCCCTTTGACAGCCCTCCTGGTTTTTAGGGTGTTTTTAGGGGTGTTTGCCAGCTTTGCAGTGCAGGGTGTGCCCCACAAGCTGGAGCCATGCCTCCCTGGTAGGAAGGACAGAGCATCCCCAGCAGCTCAGGGACCTTTTGGAGGTGCCAACCCAGCCTCAGATAACCCTGGGGATGCCCAGACCACAGTCCCACACTGGTGTGTTGGGGCTGCTTCGCTTTCTCAGGCTGCAGCCCCACTCAGAGCAAGAGGCCCTGCATTGGGCACTGCCTTCCTTTTAAAGCTGCTTTGTGGCTTTCTTTTCTTTTCTCTCTTTCTTTTTTTTTTTTTTTTTTTTTTTTTTTTTTTTTTCTCCCAGGTTCCCAGGGCTGGGGATTCAGCTTCTGGCCTCATCCAGAAATCCCTGAGGGTTTCAGATCCCCACGAGGCCTCTCAATGTCTTGATCTGCTTGAATAGGCATTTTTTAACGCGGCCCCGGCTGTCATCGGGGCCTGTTACAGTCACTCAACTGCAGCAACATTGTTCTCCAGGCAGCAGCTCCCGGGACACCTCCCTTATTTCCATACTGCACAGGGGATTTTGCCACTGGGTCGAGCATCACATCGGCTCGGTGGCCGGAGGTGGCCAATTAGCCCTCGGTCGCCCACAGCCCAGCCTTCATCCCCTCCGCCGTTCTCAGCATCTCCAGCCCGCGGGGCTGCTGGCGCCTGTCCATCTCCGTGGGTCCTGCCGGAGGTGAAGGTGACCCCCTTTTCCTGTGCCAGGCTCCCTGGCAACGCGGCCTTTTCTTTCGCGAGCCGCCTCCTCCACCCCCTGACGGGGCGAGGGGCTGTGAAAGCCCCGCTGCACTTTTGAACTTGCTGCCGACGCGCTCAGTGGCTGCGCGGGGCAGCGGCGGCGGAGGGGCCGAGCCCAGCGGGGACCCGGTGCAATTGCCCAGAAGTTATTAATAGGCTGTGGAAGAATGTGATGGGCTGGGGAAGGGGCGAGGAGGAGGGGGGGGAGAGAGCAAGAGGGAGAGAAACGGGGAGGGTCAGCGAAAGGGAGACGGAGTGATGAGCGGCGGCACGCAGGGGAGACAAAGAGGCGAGCGGGAGGAGGAGATGGGCACGGGCGTGGGCAGACAAGGGCACAAGGAGGCTGGAGATCCGAGTAGCCCTTGCCCTGCACCTTGTGCAGGTGTCTCAAGAGTGGCCGTGCTGGCAGAGAGCTGTCTGATCCTGCCAGGGGATGGAGAGGGCAAGGGGACCGGGCCTGGGGGTCCAGCTCACGGCAGGGCATCCCTTTCCCAGCGTGAAACACTCCTCGGGGTTCATGAGCCAAATTTGCCATCTAGTGGCCCTGGGGACCATTGCAGAGGCACCCACGCGGCAGCCACGGCCACGGGAGGGCCACGGCACAGGCACTGCCCATCACCTTCTGCCTCAGAGGTAAAACCCAGAGTGCTTCTGCTTTTGCTTTGCTCGCAGGGGCCCCAAAGCCCGTGGTCCCTGCAGTGACGTTACATTGTTGTGTCTGTGTTGCAGGGAGCCAATCTCAGCCACCCTGCCTGCCTTGGTGGGCTCCAGAGGGTGTCCCTGCAGGCTGGGCAAGGCCCCAGCCCCACAATGTGTCTTCAGCTCATCACTGTAAGCAGCAAGGCTTGGAAAGCAAGAGTGTGTCCAGTGGCTGTGAGAGCAACTGTGGGGACAACCTGGAGAGCACAGCAGGGGTCTGTCTCTGAGAGTCTGCATCTCTTTGTTCCTGCAAAGGTAATGACATTTCTATCTGATGTCATAGAATTATTGAATCACAGAATATCCTGAGTTGGAAAGGACCCACAGGGGTCATCAGTCTCGTGGCCCTGCCCAGGACACCCCAACAATCCCACTCTCAGAGCATTGTCCAAACACTCCTGGAGCTCTGGCAGCCTTGGGGCCGTGCCCACTGCCCTGGGGAGCCTGGGCAGTGCCCACCACCCTCTGGGGGAAGAACCTTTCCCTGAGATCCATCCCAACCCCCCTGGCACAGCTCCAGCCCTTCCCTGGCTCCTGTCCCTGGTCCCAGAGCAGAGCTCAGCGCCTGCCCCTCCGCCTGCCCTCGGGAGGAGCTGCAGCCCCCGAGGAGTCTCCCCTCAGTCTCCTCTGCTCCAGCTGAACCAGCCAAGTGCCCTCAGCTGCTCCTCACACCCTTCCCCATCTCTGTGTCCCCCTTTGGATTCTCTCCAACAGCTTTTGGTTCTTCTTGTGTTGTGACACACAAACTGCCACAGGGCTTGAGGTGAGGCTGCCCCAGTGCAGAGCAGAGTGTGACACTCACCTCTCTTGACCAGCTTTGACCATCCTGGCTCCTCACCTCACCCTGCCCCCAGCCAGCCCTTCCAGCAAGCAGAGGAGTCTCCAAGTTACACGTGGCCACTGGAGATTGTCAGAGCTTGGAAGGAACAAGGACATTGGGGGCTGAGAAAGGGGAAGAGCCTGGGGTAGAGCACCCAGGAACCTGTGCCAGCAGAAACTCTTTTGGGCTGTCACCCAGGAGGATTTCTCTTTATAAACAGCCCGCCCTAGATCAGAGAGAGCTTTGGCTGCCCTGTCTGTGGGAGTGACTGGCAGATTAAAGAATATGGTGCAGTCAGGGGCAAGAGAGGGGCACAGTGTCAGTCAGTGTCCACAGCTTTAATGCACAGCTCTCCTGAGCAAGACAACATACATCAATAAATAGAGTTAATAATAATAATTAGAGCAGCCCCAACAAACCCAGCTGCCACCAGTTTGGCTTCAGTGTTCTCTGCTGTGCCCTTGTCAGCAAGGGGTGCTGGTGCTTGACTAACACAGAGGACACAGAAGAAGCCCCGTCTCCCTCCCCTCCTCAGTGGGGATCTGCTGGAGATCTCTGGCTCTCTGGGCAGAGTCTTCCAAGGCACCTGTGGGCTCCCACCCTGCTTCATGCCCAGCATCACGAGGCCTCAGCTGCTCCCACATTGCCCTGGTCCGAGGAACAGGCAGCACAGCCACATGTGCATCACACCCCCCTTTGTGCCCAAGGGATGCCTGGGGGCTCTAGCACTGCTTGTGGGGTTCCTCCAGGGTGACATAGGGCACCACGACAGGCCACGAGTCGCTGGGCCAGTATTCCAGCTTGGGCTTGAAGGATGGCATCTCATAGCTGACGTCGAAGTAGATGACCAGAGGGCAGCAGTACAGGAGGGACAGGGCTATCAGCACGTGCCTGGCAAGGAAACCAAAGAGATGTGTTGGACAGGGATAAGTCCATCTGCTGGCATGGCCACCTTGAGACTGGAGCCAAGGGGCACAGCAGTGGCAGGGGAAGGTCCTGGTCCTGTGGTGCATGAGGGCTGCAGCGAGTGTGGGACCTGCCTGTGGGGTTTGGGCCTGTGGGGATATCCTGTCAGAGCTCTGTGAGCTGGGATGAGGAGAGGACAGAGATGGACAGAAGGAGGTTGTATCCAGATGGGCATCGGGCTCTTCCCCCAGGGAACCAGCAGTAGGACAAGAGGGCATGGCCTTAAGCTGTGCCAGGGGAGGTTTAGGTTGGATATTAGGATGAAATTTTTTCCAGAGAGTGATCAGATACTGGAATGGGCTGCCCAGGGAGGGGGTGGATTCACCATCCCTAGAGGTGTTGAAGATGAGACTGGATGTGGCATCAGTGCCATGGTCAGTGATGGATCAAGGGTTGGACTTGATAATCTCAGAGGTCTTTTCCAACTTGGTTGATTCTATGATTCTATGGGGTAACACAGGGGACTGTAACCCCAAACCACCCATTCCCCTTGCCTGGCCTAGCCCAGGTGCCTCTCCCAGCCATCCCTGTGCTTTGTGAGGGTGAATCTGAGTGTGCCACACTTGGGCAGGCTCTGAAATGTGTCCAAGCAAATCTCTGCCTTTCACTTTGAGTGTTAAGATAACTGCGAGAAGGTTGCACTTCACGCAGCTCCCTGGGAGCAGCTGCAGCCCTGGGAGAGCCAGCTGCTCACCTGGAGGGACTGCTGGGACACTTTCACTTGCAAAACAGTGTTTGGCTGGCGTGGAGGAGGAAAGGGATGTTAAACAGTGAATTCAGGGCTGAATCCTTGAGCTGGAGCCAGGGTGAGGAGCAGCATCAATAGTGACAGGAAAGGGGGAGAGGCTTGGGCAGGAATGCAGAGCCTCTCATCCCTGCTGCCACTTTGTAGCTGTGACCCTTCAGCCCCTGAAGTGTTTGGGCTGGGGTCTCAGGAGCCCTTACCAGAAGCTGTGGAAGTAGGGGAAGTTGATGGCTTGCCAGAGCCAGCAAAGCCAGCGGTCACTGATCCAGCTGGTGATGGCCAGGACCCACCACATCACCATGACCGCGGCCATCCGGTGAACCCGTTTGTCGTTGCACCTGGAAGGCACAGTGAGGGAGAGGGAGCAGAGTGTCATGTTAGAAGGAAAGTGAGTTTCAAAAGGGGGATGGTTCCCACCTGCACAAATCAACACTGCAAACCCCAGCGAGTTCCTTCTGGAGAGTGTTCCTCAGAGCACAGGAGCTGGAGGAGTGTGGCTCTGGAGAGAGGGAATCTGACTCTCTCTCTCTCTGTGAGGATGGTGCTGGGAGATGCCAAGGCACTCCTGTCTTCTCCCCAGGTCCTGGTGGGTTCTCCCAGCCACACACTAGTTCCCCAATGCCCCATGAAGGGGAAAGAGCTGCAGAGATGGCAGTTGAGGAGGAGAATCACAGAGTCATTAAGGCTGGAGAAGACTTTTAAGGTCATCGAACCCAACCATCAGTGCACCACCACCATGTTCACCACCTAAACCATGTCCTCAAGTGCCACGTCCACACATTTTTGGAACACTTCCAAGGATGGTGACTGCACCACTGTCCTGGGCAGTCTCTTCAGCTAAGATTGCCCCATGGATTGTCCCCATTCTGCATGGCCTTCTTGTACCCCACTGCCCACAGTCCTGCCTGTTCCTCCTCCTGGTCCCTCCCTGGCTGCCCCAATTCTTTGGAGAGCTGACAGTACATGTGGCTGATGAAGACTTGGTCTCAGTTCACTGCTGTGAACAGAGTCACTGCCCACCAGGAGCACGAGTGGAGCTGCAGATGACCCCTGCCAGCCCCCTCCTTACTTTTTGAGCTCACGCCTGGTCAGGTAGAGCAGGTGGAAGGCGATGCAGTTGAGCGCGTAGGCGTTGAGGGTGGGTTTGACGAAAGACATCAAGGTGCTGATCACGGTGGTGATCCCAGTCAGCCAGTAGAAATGCCTCCTAAAGGGAGGTGGGAGTGAGTGTCAGTGCCCCCAGCGTTCACAGGAGGGAAGGATGAGGGTGGGAGAGAGGTCCTGCTCAGTCTCTGTGCGGTCCCGGCAGGAAGGCTGAGGTATCAGCCCCCTGGTTAGTCCACGACAGAGAGGAGGGCACAGCCCAGAAAGCAGCTCCAGCACTTTCCTGGTGATGCAAAGGCACCGGGAGTTCTGCACGGGGAAGGGCTGCAAGGCAGGAGTCCACCGGAGCCCTGCAAACCTGCTGATTTTGGGCTGACTGAACAACAATAGGGCTCAGAGGGGCTTTTCACATGCAAATCCCTTCCCAAGTCCCTTCCCCTCTCCCCCAGCCCCGTCTCCAGTGTGAACTCCTGGTGACCTCCTTCTGCATGGGAAGGAGCAGGCCTTTGAGAGGCTTCTAACTGGGCTGGCTCAGGGGGGGCTCCAGCCAGGATGGGACCATCCTTGGAGCAAAGCTCTGCTGGGTTCCCATTTCTGCTGGTCCATGCTCACCCAGTATCCCCATCCTCTCTCCTGAGCTCACCCAGTATCCCCATCCTCACTCCTGAGCTCACCCAGTATCCCCATCCTCTCTCCTGAGCTCACCCAGTATCCCCATCCTCTCTCCTGAGCTCCTCCAGCCCAGTCAGCCCTCCTACTAAACCTTGAAATGAGGGGTTGTCCTATGGAAAACCCCCTGAGCCCTCAGAGAAAGCTCTCTGTGAATGACAGAGGATGCTGGAGCAGTTTGACAGCAACGGGTGATTGAATGTTAATGCTCAGGAACATTTAATTTCCTAATTAATTTTGGAATTCTCCTCTGCAGCTTCGCAAACAGAGCCAGCCCCAGCTGAGAGGAGCACAGCCCTTCCCGTGGGAGGGTTTTGACTCTTCCTCTGCCAGCACCAAGTGATGGAGGGTCTGGTCCCAAAGCCAATCCAGTCCCCTTTCAGGGGAGCTGGGGGTGGTCACACACCTCAATATCAATGTCCCATCCCCCCCCTCAGAGCCTGCACCCCCTGTCCCTCTGAGCCACACCTGGTCTTGATGAACTTGGGGAAGTAAGCCTGGGGGTACCAGAAGGAATATGCCACAGCCAGAGTCCAGAGGATGGAGAGCTCATCCAGGAGTTGTCCCACATAGCTCAGGGTCATGTGAAAGTACATGGAGAAGATGCCTGCAAGGAGCAAGGGCAGTTTAAGTCAGCAAAGCTCCATCCTCTCACGAGCCTGTCTGGCCTGGGAAGTTCTTGGGGGCCGTTCCTGAAGAGCAGGGTGTCAGGAAGAGGGTACCAGACTCTTTTCAGTGAAAAGGACAAGGAGTCATGGCCATAAACTAAAACACGAGGTGTTCCACCTCACCATGAGGAAGGATTTCTTTCCATGGAGGGTGGCAGAGCACTGGAACAGCTCCCCAGGGAGGGTGTGGAGTCTCTCTCTTTGGAGACATTCCAAACCCACCTGGATGCATTTCTGTGTCCCCTGCTCCAGGTGACCCTGCCTGGGCAGGGGGTTTGGACTGGATGGTCTCACAGAATCACAGAATCAACCAGGTTGGAAAAGACCTCTGAGATCATGGAGTCCAACCCCTGACCCAACATCACCTTGTTACCCAGACCATGGCACTGATGCCACGTCCAGTCTCATCTTAAACACCTCTAGGGTGACTCCACCCTCTCCCTGGGCAGCCCCTTACAGTGTCTGATCACTCTCTCTGGGAAGAAATTCTTTCTGATGTCCAACCTAAACCTGCTCTGGCACAGCTTAAGGCTGTGCTTTCTTGTCCTTCTGCTGGTTCCTGGGAGCAGAGCCCGATCTCCCTCAGCTCCCCCCTCCTACCAAGGTGTTGTTGGGAATGAGAAGGTCCCCCCTGAGCCTCCTCCTCTCCAGGAAGGTCTCCAGAAGTCCCTTCCAACCCCAACTATTCTGTGACTCTGTGAATGCGCCTTGGTGTGGGGGAGGCAGGGGAGATCCCACACGCTCAGCACCACGGGGATTTACCGGGCTGGAAGGTGCAGGAACCACAACCTGCAGGGCTTCAAACAGAAATGGTCGTTCGGTTCCCCATCTCAGCTTTCCCAGGGGCTTTGGCCACTGAGAACCTCCCAGGGTATCACACTGGGCACTCTTGGCAACCTGTCTGGTCTTCCCACAGCCTTGGCACCCACCTACGAGGATGAGGAGGCCCGAGGTGAAGTACAAGGGCACGGCCCGGTGCTGACAGTACTGCCGGTTCAGGTAGAGCAGGGTAGGAGAGAGCACAAAGAAGCTCACATTGCTGATCTGGAAAACAAGAGCCACATGCAGCTTTATTGCACGACCTTGGGCGAGTCCCCAGCCCCACCACGTGCCTCGACATCTCCGTGTGTGAGGAGGATACCGATCTCTAGTGGGAAGCAGGGATTGCTCCTGGCACGGGGAGAGGGCAGAGGCGTTTCTGCAGAAGGGAGGCTGGAACTGGAAGGACAGCTATTGCTGTGACAGCAGTGGCTGCAGGCCCTTGTGCTCTCCCTGCAGGCATCTCTGGGGCCAGCAAGCCCAGACTGAGCTGGTTTGCCCCTCTTGGGCGATGGTTTAGCTTCATCTACCCAATGTCTTCAAGCAAGATGCCAAACTGCTCTGTTTGCAGCCACCTCTTGTCAACCCAGACCTGCCAGGAGCTCCCTGGGTGGCTGCTGACCCTTCCAGCCAGCTGTGAGTCCCACTGTGAGTGGGTGTGAGGAGCTCAGGCAGCACAGCAAGCCACGGTCAGCAAAACATCCTTAACTGGGAATGGGTGTGGTGGAGAGCGGCAGGACAAGCAGGACGTGGGTAGGTGGGAACAGGCAGGATTGAGGTGACATCCTGTGGTGTCATGTGTGAAGCCACCTGGCCTGCACTGGACACCAGTAATTACATGAGGTCATAAACCTCCCTTAAACACGCCTGGCAAGTGAACACAGTGGAATTATTCTGCCCTGATTTCCAACTCTGCAAAATTCCTTCATGGACAGACTTTGGATTTGTCTGGGGAGGAGGAGGGGACGGTGCTGGACTGTTTGAAGGTGCCAGTGCTTTGGGGAGTGGAGATGCTGATGGGCAAAATGTGAGAGCTGGGGAGGAGCAGCAAGTGCCCCAAAACTGGCCCTGTCTGCTGGGTCAGGCCCACTCCACCCTGCAGCAACAGGGCAAGGAAGTCTGCACTAATTACCCTCTGTGGGTTCTGACTTTGGATTTTTCACCTGACTCTGCAAACTCAGGAAAGGGGGCCTCCCCATGGAAATTCCCACTTGCTTATGAAATGTTGGGACTGTGGTGCTGTGTTTACCTGTCAGGCAGCTCTTTGGGGCTTTGGAGCCATTTGGCAAACCACCAGGGTGACTTTTACATCAGCCTGGCCATCCTTTCATCTCCCAGCTGGATGCTGACCCAAACCCCACGCCTGGCATGTGACATCCACAGGCCAGAGTCCTCCCCCCTCAGCAGCACCAGGTAAACTGCAAAATCTGCACTCGGCTTGGGAGGTCCCCTGGGATCTCAGTTTATGGTAACAAGCCTGCAAATCACAGGGATATTGTCATCTATCTGAAACACACCCTCTGGTATTCCAGAGGGAAACACAATTCACGCCTAATGTAAGGTCTCAATTCCCTTAAACACCGGAGATTAATCTTGATTTTCACTAAGGCTTCCATGAAAGGAGTTCATGCTCCCATTAACAGCAATTCTCAGGCCAAATGTATTGTTTTTCCATAGGTGCTTAAAGCCAAATCCAGGCCTATTCCCATTCCAGCCATGAAAAAAGAAGTGCTGCTCCCACTTGCACACTTGAGGTCAAACTGCTCCGAAAAACGATCAGGAAACCACGTGTTAAAGCAACGACTGCATTTCAAACCTTTCTTTCCTCCTGTGAAATGGTTCGAGAGGCTTTGGGAAGACGAGCAAGAGGAGCAGAAAGGGAGGGAAGGCAGAGGAGTGTGCAAGTGCCAGCACGCACGACAGCGTGAGGAAACACGGGAGGCTGGGATTGCACATGGAGAGGTCTGGATTCCCTGCGCTGCAGCGGGCATTGCAACAGCGCCATTAATTACATGATAGCAGCGTTATCACTTCATTAATTCGGGACATGATGTGCAAGATCAGATAGCGGAGGGGAGGGATAATCAGGGGAGCCGTGCCAACAGGGTCAGGGAGATAAGAGTGATTCCTTGCAGAGCTCCTACCCCTGTGGGGGACAAGGGTTTTCATCACTCGTGGGATCCCAGCCCTGATTTGTAAATGCTGACTTCTGTCTTCCCTCTAGGATGTGGTAAGCTCCGTCTCAAACGTGGTCAGGAGGGTTTTGCTCCCAGTACTCCCATTAGGAAGTTTTTCCAGATTTTCTGCTCACTCTGAGACCCCCCCAGCACAACTTCTATTTATACCTGTGAGGGTCGTAGTGGCCGGGAGGCACCAGCTCCCTCTGCCGGGATGCTGGGGGAGATAAGAGAGTGGTGATGGAGCCGAGGTGTGACTGGACATGTGAGAGCCACCCAGCCCTCTGGGTTTGCACTGTGTGAGCTCACAGCTGTGTCCCACTCCCTTACGAGGGTGAGACACTGCCCCACGTGCCCACCTAGCCTGGCATTTTGCATCTTTCACGAGGAGAGAAGCAAGACTGGGATCAGCAACGTGGCTCTAATCCTGGTGCATCAGTAGGATCATCAAGAAGACCTCCCAGGCTTGTCCAGCTCTCAGCCTGAGATGGAGGGAGAGACCTGCAGAGAATCTTCATCCATGACAGGGTGAGACCATCTTCTAGTTGTACCAGGGCAGGACATGCTGGGTGGATCTGGGTAACGTGGGGTAAGCTGAGCTTATCCCACCAATCCATGAAGCATCCAGGAGCTCTGGATATACAGCAGTGTCAGAGCTCCTGCTGTTGCAGAGACACTGCTGAGGATGTTGGGTGTCATTACCAGCATCCTGGATCAGTAATTTCAGCAAAGAAATGAGGGCAAAAAGTCAAGTCCCTGACTGGTGACCCTCGTGGAGCACAATGCTGTTCTCCTTTGAGCAGCCAGAAGACAATAAATTTCTGGGTCACTGAGTCACTATAAATAGGGCTTTGTTGCTGAACTGCATCCAGCCCTGAGCCACCATGTATTATTAGGTACTTAAAGATATTGTTTACATTCTTTTCTTATACTCTGGGTGCTTATTTCTAATAAAAAAAGCATCCAGGCCAAGCAGGCCTGAGAGAGTGTGGCTGGCACGGAGCAATTCCCAGCAGCACAGCTGCTGGCACGGAACTGCCCTGCTGGAGCCCCAGGCAGGCTTGGGAAGAAGACACTGAAGAGGATGCTCTGTGAGGAAGCCCTGCTGATTTAGTGGTCCAGCAGGCTTGGGTAGGAGCTGGCTGGATTCCCAGCCTCTGGGCTGGAATTCCCTCTAATACTCCGGAAAATTGACACTGAAGTCAATATTGAGGTAATTATCTCAAGGCTGCAGAGAGGCAGAAACCTCAGCGTGGGGAACAAATGAATGGAGAGGGGAAGAGGAGGAGATCCAGGCTGTTTAGGAGCACATCTGGGATAGTGCCCTGAGCCCCAGCTGGATCTGCAGGATGCTGCCAGCCAGGGAGAGCTGTGGAACACCCTGGTCAGATTTTTATTGTCCCCCCTTTGGGGCACATCCCTGATCCTGCAAGGGAGCCCAGGGTGTGAAGAGGGGTCCCTGTGCTGCTGCAGGGGGTGAGAGGCAGTGCCAGCCAGGCTGTGCAGCTGCTGAGGGGGTGATGCCCATGGCAGTGATGCTCCTACTTGTTTTTGGTTATAGGTCTGGCCCTGTGACTGGTGCAGCTTTGGGGCTCATGTCAGATGTTCAGCTAACAGCAGTTTTTTGGAGTTTTGCTCCTTTGTCAGCCCTTGTCTGGACAGGAGGTCACACAGCAGCCTGGTGCAGGCAGCTGGCACAGCAGGTTTAGATCTCTGCTGCTTTCTCTGCTGGGGAATCACATCCTAAAACAGAGGCTACAGAACTGGTTCCCTCCACCTGCACAGGCACCCTGCTGAGTTCCATGAGCCTGGAAACAAGGACATCAGTGCAGGAACCAAAAAAAAAAGCTCTTCCTCTCCTGGGGAAGGGATGCCCAGTGTCGTAGGGAGAAGAACAAGGGCGAGTTCAACCACTGGAAAAAAATCTTGCAGGGTTTGCTCTTCCCACATCTCTGTTCCTCAGTATCACACTAGTTTGGCATCTGTGTGGAAATACACATTGGAAAAGTTTTCCCAGTCCTGGAGGAAAGCTGTGTCTAAGTCCCACCCAGTGAAAATCCATCCCAACAAGCCCAGTGGCTGAAAGGTGGTATGGAAACATGGGAGATGGCTGTGGCTGGCAGGGACCTCAATCCAGAACTAGGCACCTGGGTAGGATCATCAGGAATAGCCACATAATTTAGAATCCTGTGCCACAAAACGACCCAGGCAGCTGAGAGTTAATATTTTATGGGAATCAAAGGGCTTTGGGCCCTAAGTGACATAGTTTTGCATGTGGCCACACCAGCTGGGATCCAGCAGAGAAGTCAGACACATAAGTGCTTTTGAAGAGCTCCTGAGATACTTGTTGGCGTGATAAGGATCCAGAGCCACTCTGCCAGTCTGGGTGTAAATCAGGATCCTTGTGAAAATGGTATCTCGGCTCCAAAGACACATTTGAAAAGTGCTGACTATGTACTAAACTAGGACACGAGGCAGATTTATCTCCCAGAAGGAATCCTGACTGAAAACTTCACTTTTCAGTCTTCCTGCTCCCTGTGAAAACCAAACCCTTTCTGGTGTTGCCAGGGACAGCCTAAAACACAGAGACCTTTGGCACCTCCCATTTAGAATCCCAGACTCATGGAATGGTTTGGGTTGGAAGGGACATTAAAGATCATTTCATTCCAACCCCTGCCATGGGCAGGGACACCTCCCACTAGCCCAGGTTGCTCCAAGCCCTGTCCAACCTGGCCTGTTTGAGATGCTGATGTGAGTATTGAGTGATTTCTGCACCTCTGAGCCCATCCAACAGCCTCACTAACCAGGCAACAGCACAACACACCCAGCTGGATGCCAGAGGGAAGCAGGATTTGGTCTGGACTGTCAGCTTTTTGTTGTCTGTCTCAAAGAGCACTGATCATTCACAGCCTGAGCCCCCTCCTCTGAGACCCCGTGTGGGCAATTAGAGCTGGGGAACTGCAGGGCTTGGCAGGGGGAATTATCCTTATTACAGGCAATTTATTAAAAGCAGGAAATGCTTTTAAAAAAAAAAAAAAAAAGAGGAAGAGCCATTTCCATGAGAACAAGAACTTCTAGTGTTGGACCCTAATTGCCAAAAGTTGTAAACAAGGCCTGTGGAAGGTTGTAAATCCACATGCCTCACACCCCTGCCAGCCTGTAATTGCTCTGAGGGAGAAAGACGTGCTTGGAGAGGCTGGTTATCTCCAGGTTCTCTGGAGATATGGATGCTCCAGCCAGGCTGCAGCCCAGGGACTGGCACTGGCTGCAGCCTGACTGATAAAGGATCACAGGAGGTGAAACTGCCTCATGCATCAGCTTTCCCCCGCGCTGAGTTCCGGATTCCCAACCTGCCTGACACGGTTCATGGAAGTGCTGCCTCTCATTTTGCCACTCCTGTACATTTAGCTGGAATATATGAGCCCTGTGTGGGACCTACCCCAGTTGGCAGGAGAGCTGCAGGACTGGTATAACAGGATCTCACAGATCTGGGCGCTGCCAGACTTTTCTCCCTGGGAATCAGCCCCACACATACCAGGAGTCCCCCCTGGCCCCCCGCACCTTTTGGGATCAAGTCCCATAATTTACCTGAAGCTCAAAAAACATCCCCCAAACCAGCACCCACCAACACCAGGAAGCTCAAAGGAGAGAGAAGGAGGAAAGAAAAGGATGTCCCATCCCATCTGGCATCCTAAAAGCAGCTCCAGCCTGCCGTGGGATGATCCCACACTCACGGTGTTGTAGTACTCTGCGATCACGGCCGAGCGCTCGAAGTTGCTCTCACACCAATCCACCTCGGCACTCTGGTAGGAAAATATGCTTGGCATCGTTGGGCACCTTGCAGGAGGGAAGGGAGAGGAGCAGGTTAGTGCTGCAGACCCCAAGGGAAGCGCAGGATCCCCCTCTGCCCTCCTGCCTCTCGCACACCCCACCGATGTTCCTCGCCTGGCACCGGGAAGCTCAACACAGCATCTTACCCGGCTAGGAAAGACTCATCCTCTTCCCACCACGCTTCATCCTGCAGAATATTTCCTCTCTCCTTGTGGTGCAGGAGTTAAAAATCACCCCAGGAAACTCCCTTGACCCTCTGAGCTTTGGGGTGATCACCCATGCACGGCATTAAGGTCTCTGGTCAGGTGTCGATGCTGCCACACGGCACTTCCCCATCTCAGCCCAGTCCTTGTCACCCCGTCTTCTCCCTCCTCTTCACTTTCTCTGTGACTCAGACCTTGCAGCCAGGAGGACTTCCCTGCTCTCTGTAGGCTGTGAGCTGCTTTTTGGGAGTGGACAACTCCACGGGGGTTGGTGCTCATTGGCCCTGTTCTCCTTAGTTGTTCCTCAGCATCACCCTGAGGGCTGGAGCTCATCACCTTGTGGGAGCTCAGCCCTGGAGCAGCAGCCCAGACCCTGGGTATTCCCAGAGTCCTGGGGCACAGAGCAAAGGCACTGGGAGGTGCCTCTTCCCTTTGAATTTGATTTCCCTCTGAGTGCACTCCCATGCAAGCTCCATCCTTGTTTCCCAGAGTTTCACACCTCCAGTGGGTTCTCCACTGCCGTGACCCCCAGCCTGGCCTCTGGAAGCAGCAGAAGCTGCAGTTACAAGTGAGATTCTAAAAATATCTAACCTTCTGCTTGCTTTTCTTCCCCATTCTAAAGTCTTCCCTGTCCTCATTGAGAGCATAATTTCTCAGCAATCTTTTATCAATTAGTAAAAGTAAAAATTCTGTTCCTATTTGGATGGTAAGTTATGTATTTGGCATATTTTGTTTCAGATCTTTGAGACGCCGGAGCTGTTTTTGAAGCTGGTAGTTGGGTGCCAACCTTAGAGGTGTTTGGAAGCACCATCCAAATCCCTGAGTTTTGGTACAAAACAGCCACAGAAATTCCCTGGAATTCAGTCCCCAAATGCAGTGTGGGACTAATCCACCTGGCTGTGCTTCTCTAGCCCTGCAGAACGAGCAGGTATGGGGTGACACCAAACAGGGACTGAGGTGACACCAAGCAGGGACTGAGGTGACACCACTCGAGTGGTGCCTCTGAAATCCTGAGGAGCTGGTGGAAAGCAGAGCTTTGGTCTCTTTGCAAATCATTTCAGCTCTGAGCCTAAAGCAGGGAAAGGAGGTTTATCTTAACCCCACTCATCAGCTGATCCCGTTCTTGAGGAGAAACAGCCAACTCCCTGTTTACACCGCTGAGCAGCCACCACCATGTCCAGCAGAAACCGGGGCTGTGCAGGGCTGTGAAGCTCCCACAGCTTCCCCTGCTGCTCTTCCCAAGAAGTTCAAAGGGAGAAAACACAGGAGGGAAACACTAAGACAAACGAGCTCTTCTGTAGCTCCTGCTCCAACCAGATAAACCGACTCGGGGTGAACCTCCATCCTTCCTTTACAACTGCGAGTTAACGATGCCCTCTCTTTAATCCAGGCTGGCTGGCTCCCAGAGCAGGTGAGATCACAGCTACAGAAGTAAACTAAAAGAGGTGGCAAGCAGATGGGTCTGAGCTCTGACTCTTCTTGCTCTTGGGTCTCCACGTGCTCGTTCACACCACAGGGACTCTCTCCTCATTACACTTTTACAGCCATGAAAGTTGGGTTTGAAGGGTGAAAAAAGAACCAGACCCAGGATGGTAAATCCCATCTCATGGTTTAAACAGAGGTGGTTGAGAGATGGTGAAGGGATGGAGGAGAACAGGAGACAGAAGAAGGAACAGAAAGATGGGAGCAGTGGTGCTGGATTGCTGCTCACGCCTCCTCCCAGCCTGGCTTACCTGAGATCCCTGGATGGACCAGCACTGCTTCCACAGGGCGAGATGAAGCGTCAGGAGCTCCAAGGATTCCAGCAGAGCTGGAGCAGCAACCTGCCCTGCCGCTCTAGCTCCGAAGGAGTGCCCACGGTGTGAGCTCACCGGCAGCAGCCGCCAGCAAATCCCCCGGCCCCGTCCCTAAGGAAAGCCTCGGGATGAGACCAGAGCCACGTGCACCCTCCAGGCAAACCCGCCGGGCCCCCACAGGAAACATGTTGGCTGGAGGGTTTATATGGGTGCACCCAGGTGGGCAGGGGCAGGGAGGGAGGGCAGGGAAGCGTGAGCTGGAAGGGTTGGAAGAGCAGAGGGTGGAAATGCAGCCCGGAATCGCCGTGTGCCCCTGGGCGGGTTCACCTGCGCGCGCGCACACGCCCCGATCCCGGCCCTGCTCTTCCCAGGGGAGGGACTGATCCCTGCAAACTCCTCACAGGGATGGATAACCCCCAGCACAACACTTCTGACCAACAGTGAGGTGCTGCTGCTGGGTTTTTCAGGCTTTAGGTTGAAGTCACTTTTTCGCTTTTCGACATCTCCCCATCTACTGTTTTATTATCAAAAATAATGTTTCTGTCAAAGCACACTTACTTCTGGCTGGTTTATTTTGGTACTTAGTTAAAGAATGACCTGAACAGGACACTTTTGGGTGACTGCTTTGCAAATATTTTCCTCCTGAACCTCATTCAGGCATTCAAGAAAATTGGCAGCAATTAAACTTTTTCCCCCGAACCAACATTTTGTAGAGTTGAGAAAGTTGTAGAGTAGAGAAAAGAAAAAATGTGTTGCTTTCTTGAATGTAAAACTTATTATTTCGTCAGTGCTTCCTGTTGGAGCAGGGGAGACACCACATGCAGCATCACAGGGCAGGGTCAGACGAAGATCCAAGGTATCCTTGTCCATGTGTTCCCTGAAGAGTCGGGATTCCTTTGCCCTGGGAATAAGCTCTTCGGGAAGCTCAGCCATTTATTTTGCTAATTCTGTGAAAAGGAGCATCCCCGAGCTGTGCAACAGCTCCTGGAGATGCCAGGGCTTACAAAAGCCTCCCAAATCCACATGCATTTGGAAATGAGAGGGTAATTATCCACTGAAGCAGCTTATGTTACAACACGGTGGAGCCTCCGTTACGTGTAACTAAGTCCAGGCTGGGCGTCTTTCTAGGACAGACTTGGAGCAGAAGATCCAGGGGGATTCCCAGTGAGCTGCTTCCACCCCTGGATGGTCTCCCTGCCTTGTCTGAACCGTGGAATTCTGAGGTGAATTTGCTTCTTATTCACTCACAGCTCCTGAATGGACTGCACAAGTAGGAATTGAGTTTCCAGGCCCAGCAAAGCTCTCCTGTTCCCCAGGGAATCTAAGTGAGAAGCAAGCGTTGACTTGCCCATCCTACTGGGAAGGGAGGCAGGGAATGGAGGCAGAGATGG
This sequence comes from Pyrocephalus nanus, assembly GCA_038380795.1. Lineage (NCBI taxonomy): Eukaryota > Metazoa > Chordata > Aves > Passeriformes > Tyrannidae > Pyrocephalus > Pyrocephalus nanus. The sequence continues at coordinate 2,777,485 of CM076287.1, read as the reverse complement.
ATTTCAGAAGAGGAACCCACACACGTGATGCCTGGTCTGGTTGAACACCCTGGAAAAGAATGAGTTTTCCCACCCCAAAAACCTCCGGCATCCTCGGTGTGAGCGAAGCATCCAAGCATCCCTGATAACATCCTGTGCCAGGCAGGGACTAAATAACTGGGGAGGGATGTCATGGATCTGCATCTTCCCTGATTCATCAATAAGTAGGTCATAAAGAGAGGTTGATTTCCTGGTGAGTCCTCCCTCCCAGCCCCTGCTAATGTTTACATCCTCCTGTCTGTGGTCAGAAGGGCCTGGGGTGCTGAGGATGCTGAGGATGCTGAGGATGCTGAGGATGCTGACACGGAGGTGGGTGGGCTGGGGAGAGGGGGGTACCCAGGGGGCACAGGGCAAAGCTTCTGGGTCTCAGGTGAGTGTTACACAGAGACACTGGGCACTGCTGAGACTGCTCCTCAGATTCTGGGGTCAGTTTTGGGCCCCTCATGACAAGAAAGACACTGAGGGGCTGGAGAGTGTCCAGAGAAGGGAATGGAACTGAGGAAGGGGCTGGAGCAGCAGGAGCAGCTGAGGGAGCTGGGGGGGCTCAGCCTGGAGAAAAGGAGGTTCAGGGTGGACTTTCTGGCTCTGCAACTCCCTGACAGAAGGGGGGAGCTTTAATGATGACCTTTAAGGTCTTTTCCAACCTTAACCACCCTATGATTCTAATCTTCCCTGTGCTTAAAACTTCCTTCTCTCAAAGCTTCACCCAAACTCCTCACCTTGCTAAGACTTGCTGCCCCCTCTCCACCTTTCTTCTAACATGTGACACCTCAGCTCACTTCTCTCTGGGAGGGCCAGTGACAAGTGGCATTTCTCAGGCTCAGCACTGTCCTGTCCCCTTGGCTGGTCCCTTCCTGCTCCCTGGAACTGGTGTCCCCTTGCCAGACCCCACATCCCAGGCAACGTGCCAGGCTTTGTGCCATGGGACATGCTTTCATCTGGAGAGCTTCATCCCAGCTCCTTTCCCTCCCTGTCATCCCCTGGGCAGAGTCTGAGGGTCCCACTGGGATAGCTGAATCACAGAATCACAGAACCATGGAATAGCTGGGCTTGGAAAGGACCTTAAAGCCCATCTTGTTCCACCCCCTGCCATGGGCAGGGACACCTCCCACTAGCCCAGGTTGCTCCAAGCCCTGTCCAAGCTGAGGGAAGGGACAGGGGCTTTCCCAGGAGCTGAACCTGTGCTTCCAGCTGCCAGTGTTTTGCTCCCAAGCCGTGGTGGGGAAGAGTCAGTTCTGCTGCTGGTACCACCAAAACAGGAAAACATTGACTCTGAGTTTGGGAGAATCCAGTTGCTTAACTTGAGGCTGCTCCTACCTGCCTCACCCTCCAGCACCTTGGTTGGAGGTTTCCACCTCAACTGCTGCTGACAAGGGATTATTTTTTATTTTTTATTTTATTTAAATACCATTAGGAGTAGCTGTGGTTTTGAGGCACGTGTGGTTCTTCGTTGCCTGGGCTGCTGTGGGGCAGGGACTGTGGACAGAGAGGGGCAGCAGCAGCCTGAGCAGGGAGGATGAGGTGGGAGAGCTGGCATCCCACATTTCCACTGCTGTTTGCTCAGCACTCGTGACTCAGAGCCCTGGGGTGGCAGCAGACAAACGACTTCGCTGCGTTCTCACAGCGAGGGTGAGGGCAGGGAAACCAGGCATTTTGGCTCCTTGTTGCCCTCCTGCATCACTCTGTCCATGCTCAGGAAGGCCAGGGAGCCTCCTGGACAGGCTCCATCCCACTCCCACCTCCTTTGCTTTTGGTACACGACTTCAGCTGCAGGGCTGCAATTTTGTGCTTCCAGGTATAAAAAAGCCCAAGCAGCTGACCTGGGAGCCTTGCTAACGCTGAGCAGTTTGATAATCCCTCTCATTCACAGCTCCACAGAGCAGGAATCATGTCCTGTGCTTGGCTGGGAAACTGTTCAGCAGAATGTGGTCTGGAAGGGATAGCAGCAGCAGCAGGAGACGTGCTAATGTTGGCTGTGCTTTGCAGAGCCAAATGGAAGTGTTTGTCTCCATCGCTGCTGCAGAGCCCCCCCGGGAGCAATGTACCCACTCCTGTTCACATCTGCAGAGCTGTAAATATCTGTGTTTCCTCACCAGGTAGGGCAGGGGCTCCAGGCAACCAAAAACCAGCAGCAGCAGCAGCAGCAGGAACAGCAAAGCCAGGTGCACCCCACGCGAGGTGTGGCTTGGGAGCCTCGAGTGCCTGAAGCACCTGCTCTTTACAACACTGTGGCCCTGCTCCTTGTGCAAGTCAGCCCCCACAGCAGCAGAGCACAAGCCTTGTCAGGCCCCAGAGGGTTGGTCTCGGGGTCCAGGAGAAATTCCCCACCAATCCATCATCATTGAGCAATCTCCCAGGCGCTCCATTATCTCCACTCCAGGCAGGATGCCATTCCAGGCAACCCAAGAGGCTTTGTCAATGTGACCACCCCGTGCTTGTTTTGAAACACAGGCAGGTTTAAAGCCAGTGCCATAATTGCTAATGGTGACAGCAATAACAGGAGTAATTAAGGGACGTTCTCGCAGCACTGTCATCTGTCACATGCAGCTCCAGCACAGTCCTGTGTGCCCGGAGAGGCCTTGGCTTGTGCAACTCTTCTGCTGGATGTGCAGGGCTGAGCAGAGACCTTCCCCACCCTCCCCTTCTCCTAGATGAAAATATGAGCTCTCTAAACAGGAGGGAGAAAAATCACCTTATTCTCGGCCCTGCTGCAGCAGCACAACCAGGGCTTCCTCATGCCTGGAGTCCTGGAAGGTTTGGGATTTAGCAGCCACAGAGCAGGGAGGCACCTCTGGCCACGCCAAACCTCTGCCCACAGCAACTTGTCGACTTTTCTTATCTCACAGAGTCCTGCACAGCTTTATCTCAAGCTTTTAAAGGTTATTTCTGTGGTCATATTCTGTGGAAGAAAGGGCTGTATGATTAGGTGCTGGCTGAGAAGTTCCTCCTCTTTGAATCACAGACTGGTTTGGGTTGGATGGGACCTTAAAGCCCATCTCATCCCACCCCCTGCCATGGGCAGGGACACCTTTGACTCTCCCAGGTTGCTCCAAGCTCTGTCCAGCCTGGCCTTAAATACATCCAGGGATGGGGCATTTGCAGGAACGCTGACTCCGAGGAGATGTGCAGATGGCAGGGGATGAAGGGAAAGTTCCTGTTTGCTTGGGCTGAGCTTCCCATCCGAGCTGGCAGGAGCTTGGCAGTGCCCTGCAGCCAGGGAGATGAGTTATCCCACCTTGCAATCCCTCCCGGAGTGGCGCAAAGCCTTGGCAGGAGACTCCCAGGGTTTGTGCAAGTTCTGTGAGAGACTTTGATAGCAGAGACTGTCACAAACCCTGGGAACCAGAGACTTCTTCATGCAGGGCTGTGTCTAAGGACTCAGGGGGGAGACTCCCAGCCCCTCTGTGCTCTGCTGGGCAGGGAGCAGGAGCTGCTGCCTCTGCTTCAGGAAGGGGAATTGGTGCCTTGGTGAGCTCCCAGGAAGGCAGAACACAGGTTTGCCTCCTGCCCCATCTTCTGGTGGTCAGTGACTAAAGACTTCCTTAGCTGCAGGTCCTGGATGGTCATCTCTAACCAGTCAGCATAAGCTCATCCTGGACATGTTTATCTCAAGTTTTTAAGGGTTATTTTTGTGGTCACGTTCAATGGCATCACCGTCCTGATTAATTAGGGGATGGCCGAAAAAGCACTTCCTCTTAGAATCACAGGATGGTTTGAGTTGGAAGGGACCTCAAAGCTTATCCAGTCCCACCCCCTGCCATGGGCAGGGACACCTCCCACCAGCCCAGGTTGCTTCAAGCCCTGTCCAACCTGGCCTTGGACACTTCCAGGCATTCAGGGGCAGTCACAGCTTCTCTGGGCAAGCTGTGCCAGGGCCTCCCCACCCTCCCAGGGAACAATTCCTTCCCAATATCCCATCTAACTCTGCCCTCTGGCAGTTTAAAACCACTGCCCCTCTTGCCTCCCTGCTGCCTGATGGGAACCAGCTGGGTCACATCTGGAGTGGGAAATTACGTGCAGTCATTCCCTGCTCCTGCCTCCAAGCCTGTTCTCTGCATCTCCCTGCCACCTCCCCATCCCACCCTGCTCATTCCCCGTGCACATCCCTGTTTTTCAGTTTCCCACGTCTGTTCAAAAGAAGCAGGTTCCACCCCGGGTGTTTTAAACCTCTGTCTGCCCACAAAAATAAAGGGAAACTGATATTTAACAGGTTTTTTCTTTTGAAAACAGAAATCTGGTGTGAGTGTCTCAAGGGCAGGCCGATGGGGTTGTTGTAACAGTGACATGGTGACACTTAGAGGAGCCACTAGAAAAACCCCTTGGGAGAGGATCTGCCCTCTCCTGCAGATCCCGTTCTTGATGGCCTCAAAAGAGGGCTGGATGCATCCCTGCAGGTGTTTCCCCCTCTGTTCAATCCCACAGGAAGCTCCTGATGCCACCTGCAGGATTGTGCCAGCCCTGGTCTATTGGCAACCAACCGTGTGCCCTTGTCCCAGGGCTGCCCCAGGGACACAGGGAGTCACCAAACATGGAACCATGGAATTTTTTTAAGGTTGGAAAAGCCCTCTAAGGTCACTGAGTCCAGCTGTCAACCCAGCACTGCCAAGCCCACCACCAAACCTTGTCCCCGAGTGCCACATCCACACGTGGCACTTCCAGGGATGGGGACTCTGCCACCTCCCAGGGCAGCTTGTTCTGATACCTGAACACCCTTTCCATGAAGGAATTTTTCCTGATGCCCAATTTAAACCTCCCCTGGTATAATTTGATGGGCAACCAGGCGTCTGATGGGCCAAACTCTGGGGAGGAGATGTTTGGGAAGGCTCATTCCGTTGAACATCCATCCCTTCCCATGCCTGCAGAGACATTTCCTTCATTCGTTTAAATAACTTCCTATTTCTTGACTATGTTGTTACACTTTTAATTCCTGCCTTTCCCTCGAGGGACTAAAACCCATCTCTAACCAATAAAACCACCTCATCCCTGAGTGTTTCAGAGTCTTCAGGCAACTCAGAGGCAAAGCTGAAGGGCCCAAAATAACCCCTGGCTGGTGCAATTCACTGCATTTCCCGCTTGCATCATGGACTGAGCTTGGCTCCCAAACAGCTCCAGGCTGGCAAATCAGCCCTGAGAGTCTCCAGCTGATCCAGCCACCCCATCCCTGTGCCAAAGGCACACAGGGGAGGCTGTGAGAGCAGGGCAGGTGCCATGGGGAGCTGTTTCCCAAGCCCAGCTGGACCCTGAGCAGCATCTTCCTGCCAGAGATCTGCCCACACCCTTGGAGAGAGGGCAAGAGGGTTGCACAAGGCTGGTGGCAGAGGAGGAGGCTGCTCTGGGAACCCACCCTCCAGGCCAGGTCCTTGCCTACCTCCCCTGTTGTTGAGACTGGAAAACTGGGAGTGGGAACTGGGAGAGGGAGCCTTGCCACCCACAGGGTGCCTCTCCCCGTGGCACCTGAGCCGCTGTTTCCCAAAGAGTGATGTTTCCCAAATCTTATTTTCGTGTCCTGAAACCTCTGCAGGCAGTGAGAGGAGCACAACAACCCCCTCACGCTCTGGAATGAGGGAGCTGATGAGTGGGAACTCCAGTTTGTCCAGGGATGTTCCTGTTGCAATATTTGTCCTGAAAAAGAAAAAACAAAAAAAAACCAAACCCAGAATATTAGCACAAACCTTGCAAATTAGGGGCAAGTGCAGCCCTGACTATCACAACAAATCAAGAAAATCTGATCCAAGTGGCAAGACAATGGTGCAGGGACAGGACAGGGGGACATCCCAAGGAGGAGCTGGGTATTGTATAAAACACCCACCCACAGCAGCAGGTGGGTGTTGTAAAAAAACATATATTTTTGAGATATAAATGAAAAAGTGGTGTCATTTGAGAATCCTACACACAGATTTCATGCCTGTTTGCTTGTGTGTGTCGTGATCCTTCTGCACTGAGGTGCCCACAGCAGCTCTTGGGGGGTGAGGGGTGTCCATGGGGGTCCCTGGAGCTGCCCATCCCAGCAGCTGAGGCATCACTTAACCCTACTCATGGTGCATTTTGGGGCCTGAGGCCCCTGAAGTTCCATTTCTCAACTGTGTTCCATGCCTGTCATGAGCTCTTTGGGACAGGTTTGCTTTGGGGTCTCTCTGGGGGTTGGGATCCAGAAATCCTTGGGCCGTGCAAAGCAATAATTGCCACATTGGTTGTTCCTGGTGTTGTCACTTGGTCTGGCTGAGCTGGGACACTTTGTGCAGTTAGTAAAAACAGTAATTAATTTTTACCAAGTTTTGCAAACAGCCTGGGGGGTGCTGGGGCAGCTGGAGGTGGTAACACCTCATGAGAGGTGAGGTGGGGACAGTGTCCACCTGGCCAAGGGAATCCCTGTCTCCCCAGATCCCACTCCAGGTACATCCTGCTTGTCTCTCTCTCCTCTCCTTGTAGCTGAACCCATTCCCACCCTCTCTTTCCAAGGCACTAAATGCACTGGATATGATCCCTTTGGAGAACCTGGGTCCTGGCTCTGTGCAGGGTGGTGATGGATCCACCCTTTCCCTGCTGCACTGCTCAACCTCCCTATCGGAAAGATGGGATAAGGATCTGCAGGAAGCCTCCAGATCTGCTCTGAGATAGGGGCTGGGTGTTGTTTTATGGCTTAAGGATGCCAGAACCCACAGCTAATTACTGCAGGGCACAGCTAATTACTGCAGGGCACAGCTAATTACTGCAGGGCACAGCTAATTACTGCAGGGCAGGGAGGCAGTGGCTGAACATGAGCAGGTGTGCCCAGGTGGCCAAGGAGGTCAATGGTTGTGCCAGGAGCGGTGTGGCCACAGGCCCAGGGCAGTGACTGTGCCCTGTGCTGGCACTGCTGAGGCACCTCCAGTCCTGTGTCCATTCCTGGGCCCCTCGAGACCAGAAGGACATTGAGGGGCTGGAGAATGTCCAGGGAAGGGAATGGAGCTGGGGAAGGGGCTGGAGCAGCAGGAGCAGCTGAGGGAGCTGGGGGGGCTCAGCCTGGAGAAAAGGAGGCTCAGGGGGGACCTTCTGGCTCTGCAATCCCTGACAGGAAGGGAGAGCCTGGGTCGGGCATTGATTTTTTCCAGGGAAGAAAGGACAGGAGGAGAGGAAACGGCCTCAAGTTGTGCCAGGGGAGGTTCAGGTTGGATAATGGGAAAAAGGTCTTTGCTAAAATAGTGCTCGGGCACTGGCACGGGCAGTGGTGGAGTCACCACCCCGGGAGAGTTCAAACAACGTGTGGATGTGGCACTTGAGGACATGGCTTGGTGGTAGGTTGATGGTTGGACTCAACAGCTCCTGTTTCAGACCCTCCTCCCAAGTGCCTGCAGGGAGGCCGGTGGCACCCAAACCCTTCGGGCACCCCTGTCCTGCCCCAAAGCACAAACAGCTGCCTGGAGGTCGCGCACCCCCCACTCCCACCCCGTGGCCGAGGGTGGCAGAGCCCTGTGGGGAGCACCCGAAATCAGGACCTCTTTTCCCGGAGCCCTCAGCCACGCTCGGCCTCTCCTTCTGCAGAGGGGTTTGACCTGATTCCCCATCCCTCATTCCCCATCCCTCATTCCCCATCCCTCATTCCCCATCCCTCATTCCCGGGGTCCCTCCTGGGATCCTCCGGGACGCCCGTTCTGCCCCTCGGCCCCCATGGCCGGGCCGGTGCTGCCACCTGCGGGCAGAGACCGGCGGTGCAGCCGGAGAGAGGGGGGGACACGGGACTGGGGACGAGGGGAAAGGGGGATCGGGGATGGGGGGAGAGGGGGATGGAGTTTGGGGGGGGAAAGGGGGGGATTTGGGTACAGGGGAGAGGGGGGGAAGCCCCAGCTTCTCTGGGCAACCTGTGCCAGGGCCTCACCACCCTCACAGCCAAGAATTCCTTCCCAATATCCCACCTATCCCTGCCCTCTGGCAGTGGGAAGCCATTCCCTATGTCCTGTCCCTCCATCCCTTGTCCCCAGTCCCTCTCCAGCTCTCCTGGAGCCCCTTTAGGCCCTGCAAGGGGCTCTCAGGTCTCCCTGGAGCCTTCTCTTCTCCAGGTGAACCCCCCCAGCTCTCCCAGCCTGGCTCCAGAGCAGAGGAGCTCCAGCCCTGGGAGCATCCCCATGGCCTTCTCTGGACTCTCTCCAACAATTCCACATCCTTCCTCTGCTGAGGGCCCCAGAGCTGGAGGCAGCTCTGCTGGGGTGGTCTCAGCAGAGCAGAGGGACAGAACCCCCTTCTTCACCCTGCACATGCTGCTGGGATAATCCAGCCCAGGATGTGGAGGAATATCCGTGGTGGAACAGCCCAGCCAAGCAGGCACCAGCCCGTACTTGGGGGCTTGTGCAGCCCCCTGGCTCCTGCAGGAGAACCTCCTGCAGCTGATTTAACACCCAGCTGGATCCCAGTACGTCCCAGCAGGACGGGTGGCTGGGATCTATAGTCACCAAGGAGACTTTGAGGGACTCCCCTCCCTGTTTCGAGGAGAGGAAGGTACAGAGGGGTGAGCAAGTCCTTGTGGCACAGCCAGGACCGACTCTGAGGAGGCACCGGGCGAGGACCGAAGTAGTTAACGCCTTCTAAACCCCAAGCAGATAAATATTGTGTTGTATAACAGACAGATAATACGTTCCCCCCCCCCTTCCCGGCATCTGTGCTGCAGCTTGCCTGAAAAGCTCCAGACCTGAATTTCAGCCCCTGTCAGCAGTTCCAGTCCGGCCTCCCAGGACTGTCACCCGCGCGGTAAATTACGGGCTTGGCGTTAATCTGTCCAAACACAGAAAATCTCGATCCCTGCAAATGCATCTCCCAGACATCCACTCCCGGCCCCAGCTTTCAAATCAATTTCGGCGAAACCAGAGCGGGGTTTTTATTTGAAGGCGAACACAAAGCTCAGCTCCCGAGGGAGCGGCGGCCCAGGGGAGGGGAGATAAAACCACCCAGGGCCGGGCGGGGGGAGATGCACGCCATTGTTCGCTACAAAGGACAGGAAACGAGCCTCAAAGGGGACATGAAAGAACCTTAAAACAAATGCAGATCAGCGAGGGGGGAATCGCTGCGCTCATCTCCCAGCTGCGCTGCCCGGGGGCTGCGGAGCTGCTGCTGCGGCCACAGGGGGGGATGTCCGGGGGGGATCCGGGGACCTCTTGGTCCTGCTTTCACTCCAGACTGAAGCCAAAAAGAGCCAGAGGAGCCTGGAAATCACCCCGAAAAAGAGGGTCCCGTTACGACCGGACTCGATGATGAGAGAATCCTGGAATTGCTTGGGTAGGAAGGGACCTGAAAGCTGATCCAATTCCATGGGGCAGGGATACCTTTCACCAGATCCAAAGTTGCTCCAAGCCCCATCCAACCTGGCCTTGGCCTTATGGCTGGACTCAGTGATCTTTATAGGTCTTTTCCAGCCTAAACGATCCCATGACTCATGGGATGAAAATAAATAATTAATTTAATTTTGTATTATAATAACATAATAATTCACACTCGTAGAATCATAGAATGTTTGGGGTTGGAAGGGACCTTCAGAAGTCACCTGGTCCAACCCCCCCCCCCCCCCCGTGATCAGCAGGGACATCTCCAATTAGAATCAACACCCCACTTGCTGCTTCCCCCAAGGGGATGTGACTGGCCTGGGCAGTGCAATTAGAGGATATTCTTACCCCAGCCTGGGCTGCTCTCCTGCCCTTTCAGTGCCCCCCCAAAACACTTCTGATCCTCCATTGCCTCTGCTCAGCTCCACACTGGGTGTTTTGGGGGATTCCTCAGGGGCACACCCAGGAGGGGGCACTGGTGTGGGGGATCCCTGCCATGGAGCTGGGCTGGAGAAACCCAGCCATGGCCAGCAAGGGAGGTCACAGAGGTGCCAAAAATGCATTAAAGGCAATTTTTCTGTGTGGAGTCATCCCTTATGTGCTCTTAAAAATAATGAGTTTGGTCCCTCCAGAATCTGAACCCCTCTGCTGAGTGTCACCACTTCACTCTGCTCCTCCCAGTGAAACAAGGCTGGTGCTGGAGCCAACTGGCAAAACTGATCTGCAGAGGACCAGAAAAGCCATTTCCTCCCATACAAGGCAGGCCCGTGGCCTCCTGCCAGAGGGGACAATGAGGGACAGCAGGGCCGGGCCCGCTGGCCCTCGTGTTCCTGTTTATTTGGAGCCTTGGTCGTGGATCAGAGAGGTTTCTCTGGCTGCTCTTTCTGCTGATTTTTAATGGAGCTGCAGGCAGCAGTGCCCCCATCCTGCAGGAATTTTCCTCCTGTGCCTGGTGTCGGGGTGGGGGACCTTCCTGAGCCCTCAGTGAGTCCAACCAGCTCCATCACACCCCTGAAGGGCAGCTGGGCCCGAGGCCACTGCCTGGTCCATGGGCTGTGCTTGCCCCGCTGATCCTCTCCTGTCCCTCTGGCAGCAGCAGCATTCCCAGCTCCGGAGTTTGTGCCTGGCCAGGGAGAGCTCTGTGTGGTCCAGGAGGGAAAAACACCATCCCAGCCCCACAGTGCCGGGAGTTCCCGCTGTTATCTCGTCCTTCCCTCAGCCAAGAGCCCGACCAACACCCTGCCCTTATCAGCCACGAGCAGGAACAGCCTCTGCTGGGCTTGGAGAAGGGACCTGGGATGGGGATGGGAATGTGGGGATGGGAATGTGGCACCAGCGACAGGAACATGGGGCTGGGGATAGGAATGTAATGCTGGGAATGGGAATGTGGGGATGGGGATGGGAGTGTGGCACTGGGGATGGGAGCATAGGATCAGAGAATTGTTGAGGCTGGAAAAGCCCTTTGAGATCATCGGGTCAAACCATTAACCCAACACGGCCAAGGCCACCCCTAACCCTGTCCCCAGGTGCCACATCCCCACACCTTTTGGACACTTCCAGGGAAGTGACTCCACCTGGGCAGCCTGTACCAGTGCCTGACCACCCTTTCCACGAAGGAATTTCCTCTAATCTCCATCTAAACCTCCCCTGGTGCAACTTGAGGCCGTTTCCTTTGTTGGTGGTGACTTGGGTGAAGGGGTCAGGCCTCACTGGCTACAAAGGTCCTGACAGGGAGCTGTAGAGAGCACCTGGGGATGGGAGCACAGTGCTTGAGAATGGGAATGTGGCTCCGGAGGCTGGAATGTGATGACAGAGAAAGGACCACGGTGCCTGGGGGTGGGAATGTGGCTCTGGAGATGGGAACATGGTGACAGAGAAGGAAATGTGGTTCCTGGGGATGAGGATGTGGCTCTGGAGGTCGAAATATGGTGACAGAGAAGGGGCCATGGTACCTGGGGATGGGAACATGGTGCTGGAGAGTAGAACATGATGCCTGGGAACGGGAACACAGTGCTTGAGGACAGGAATGTGGCTCTGGAGACCAGAATGTGAAAACAGAGAAGGAACCATCATACCTGAGGATGAGAACATGGCTATGGAGATGGGACCATGGTGATAGAGAAGGAATCATGGTGCCTGGGGATGGGAACACAGGGCTGGAGACTGGAACACAGTGCTTAGGGGTGGGAACACAGTGCTTGAGGATGGGAATGTGGCTCTGGAGACTGGAATGTAAAAACAGAGAAGGGGCCACGGTGCCTGGGATGGGAATGTGACTCTGGAGACAGGAACATGGGGATAGAGGAAGACAAGGAACCATGGTGTCCGAGGATGAGAATGTGGCTCTGGGCATGGGAACATGGTGCTGGAGAAGGAACTGTCATGCCTGGGGGTAGGAACACGGTGCTGAGACTGCTACACAGTGCCCGGGGATGGGAACGCAGCTCCAGAGACTGGAACACAGCGCTGGGGAAGGGACCATGATTCCGGTGAAGTACCCATGGTGCCCGGGAATGGGAACGCGGCTCCGGAGGCGGGAGCACGGTGCTGCAGACTGGACCACACTGCCAGGGATTGCTGTGCGCTGCCGGGCTCAGCGATGTGGGGCCGGGTGACACCGGTGCTTGTCGCGGGCCGTCCCCGCCGGGGCGGGACTCGAACCCGCGGCCCCGCGGCGGCGCCCGCAGGTGTCGCTGTGCCCCTGCCCGCGCCGCAGTTCCCGCCGTGGCCGCCGGGGGGCGCGGGGCTCGCCCGCCTTTGTTGCCGTTGGCGCCTCTTCCTGCGCCGGGCGGGGGCGGGAGCGGCACCGGGACCGGGAGCGGCGGGGCCGGAGCGGCGGCACCACCGGGGCGGAGGCAGCGGCGGGAGCGGCAGCGGAGAGCAGAGCGCGGCTCTGCGCGGGGAGCATGGAGATGGAGAAGCGCTTGACGCTGGAGCTGCGCAACAAGAAGCCGAGCGAGGTGCGTGGACCGCGCCGGGGGAAGGGGGGGAAGGGAAGAGAAGGGAAGGGAAGGGCGGGGGGGACCGAGCGCCACGTGCTGCGGGTGGCGGCGGGGAGACGCGGGGAGAAGAAGCGTCCCGCGGGGGGTTTGCCGAGGGGTGTGTGTGTGTTTTTTTTTTTTAGGGGGGGAGGCGAGGGGGCTGCGGGAGCGCTCCCGGCCGTGCCCCGGCCCCGCCATGGCGGCGCGCACGTGCGCGGCGGGGCCCGCATGGCCCCGCACGGCCCCGGGGACCCGCACGGCCCCGCACGGCCCGGCCCGCACCCGCACGGCGAGGGGGGATCCCGAGCGGGGCAGGGCAGGGCAGGGCAGGGCCCGGCGAAGCGGAGCGGCCGTGCCGGGGCTGGGCAGGCTCCGGGCGGCCATGGCGGCGCTCGGCCATGTTCGGTCCCGGCACCGCGGAGAGCCCCGCGGGGATCCCCCCTGGCCCGGGGAGCGCCTGGAGGGGCCTCCCCGGGCCGGGCTGGGCCTGGCGCTGCGAGGCCGCCCCGCGGCCGGCACTTTCGTTGTTGCCCCTGGATATTCCCTCCCCCTGGATCGTCCCTTCCCCGTGATCTTTCCGTCCGCCCCTTCACTCGGTCTTCCCGTGCCCGGGCTGCCCCTTCCCTGGATCTTTTCGATTCTCGGGCCGCCCCTTCGCCCGGATCTTCTCATCTCGTGGATCTGCCTTTCCCTGGATTTTCCCTCCCCTGGGCCGCCCCTTGCCTGGATTTTCCCATGCCTGGATCTGCCCTTTCCCTGGATCTGCCCTTTCCCTGGATCTGCCCTTTCCCTGGATGTCCCCGGGACACTCTCGTGTGTCGTGGCAGCTCCGAAAGCCCCCGAGCAGAGGAGGGAAATGGGGGCCGTGAGCGGAGCTTTGGGTGGGGATTAAAGCGGCTTCGTGGATGGAGAAGGGATTTGCGGGACGGGAAGGGCTGAGCGGGAGGAGCTGCGGGCGGCCGGTGCCGGCGGTGTGAGCCGGGAATTGCAGAGCCGGGAATTGCAGAGCCGGGAATTGCGGGGTCAGAGCGGGATGTCCCGGGAGCAAAGCCCTCCCCAGCAAAGCCCTCCCCGCTGCAGCTCATCCTGGGCCGTCAGGACGGGGCCCGGCCTGGGTTAAACCTGGTCTTGGCCACGTTAGTTCAGAGTTCCACTGAGGCCCTGGCACAGGTTGCCCAGAGAAGCTGTGGCTGTCCCTGGATCCCTGGAAGTGTCCAAGGCCGGGTTGGACGGGGCTTGGAGCAACCTGGGCTAGTGGAAGGTGTCCTTGCCCATGGCAGGGGGTGGCACTGGATGATTTTTAATGTTCCTTCCCACCCAAACCATGCCATGATAACCTGATTAGGTTCAGGATCACCTCTGTGCCCACACAACAGCCACCCAGGTCTGGCCTTGACCACCTTTAAACCCGCCATGGGGACAGTCTTGGTTCTGCTGGAGACTTCCAGGGTGTTGGGAGCAAAACAGGCTCAGCTACAAAACTCCTGGCTGAGCCTCAGCTCCAAACCCTGCCCAGTTGATGTCACTTGGGGAGTTTTAAGCATTAGCTGGTTCAGAGCTTATGCTGTGAAGGTGGCAAAGATGGCACAGCAGCCCCCAGACTGCCTCCAGGAAGGCAAAGTGAACTTAAAATGACTCCCTAATAGTTGGCTGGTGTGAGCAGGGGAGGGAAAATGGGAGCACTGCGAAGGAGGAATTTGGAAAGCGCCACGAGCCTTCTGGCCAAGGCTCATTTTTGCATCTTGCTGTGAAGAATGTGTGGGGTAAAAGCAGGTTTTGGAAGTGGCTTGTGAGAGCTGGGGCTGGAGCATCACTCACCCACTCTTCAAGGGGGGGAAAGGGGTGCCAAGGAAGTTTTATCCCTGGGTGTTTAGGGGAGAGCAGTTCTGTGCTGGTGCTTTAAGGTCCTGGTGGCACAAACAGGTGGAGTTCCTGGGTGATGATGGTTTCTGTGTGTGATCCGTGCTGGGCACAGCATCAGGTGCCATCAGTGGCCCTGCACCACGAGCCTGAGGTTGGAACCTGTCACCTCACGGTGAAGCTGTCACAGGGAAGCAGATCCTTCAGGGGCAGGTGTTTTCCAGCACCCCAGTGGTGTGAGGGGAGAACATGGAAGGGGACAAAACCAGATGACCTTGTTTGGCCTCTCGTCAGCGAAGCCTGGAGCGTGGCTCTGAAAGCTTATTGATGCTTCTGCACGGGGTGTTCTGATGTGAACTCATGGCCCCACCCCTGGGTGCTGCCTCGTGGACAAGGGGGACCTCGGTGGGGGCAGCTGTCACGTGTTGGTGGCTCGTGATTAAAGGGTGAAGCTCCCACCACCACGAGGGATCCTCGCCTTGTGCCTTCCCCGCAGTTCTTTGGCTCCCAAGATCTCGTGTGTGTCCTTGGATCTGAGTGAGGAGGAGCTTCAGGCACGGCCTGATGTCACCTGACAGACCCCAGGTGACACTTTGGCCGGGGAGGTGACACTGTGGGTGTCTCTGTTGGCAGGTGAAGGAGCTGGTGCTGGATAACTGTCGCTCGGAGGATGGCAAGGTGGTTGGTCTCTCCTCAGACTTCGAGAACCTGGAGTTCCTCAGCATGATCAACATCAACCTGCTGTCTGTGTCCAACCTCCCCAAACTCAACAAGCTCCGGAAGGTGAGTCAGGCCCCATCTCCAGCAGTCCTTGCCCTGAGACTTCTGGTGACCCTTGTTTTCCCTGTATTTGCCAAAAAAAAAAAAAAAAGGCCAGTTAATTTTGATTTTTTCCTCGTCGAGTAAGTGAGAGGGGTCAGGTTTGAGTGCACAAGATGCTTCTGAGCTCTTTTAGGTGTTGAGTGTCTTTTTTAATTTTTGCTGTTGTGCTGCTGTCAGAAGCTTCATAACATCATAAATATTTTGGATTTTGGGGCACCTACGAGCATGGAGGTGGCTGGCAGTGCTGTGTCACTGCAGGAAAGGGGTGTCCAGGCAAAACTTGACCTGCTGCTCTGTGACAGGACTTGGCATTGGGGTGCTCACTGTGGCCCAGTTCTCAGGGCAATGTTCTTCCCCACGTCACGGGCTGAAACACTTGGTGACCATGTGATGTTCCCCCCTGGCAGCTGGAGCTGAGTGATAACAGGATTTCTGGTGGCCTTGAAGTTCTAGCAGAGAAAACTCCCAACCTGACACACTTGAATCTAAGTGGCAACAAGATCAAAGACATCAATACCCTGGAGCCCTTGGTGAGTGAAGATTCCGGGCTGGAATGATGTTTCCTTTGGGGAGCTGGGTCTGTGCAGCAGGAATCCAACGTCTTGGTAACTGTTCCAACAGCACTTCGTGGTTCTGATGGGAACAGATTTGGGCCCAGTTTGAGGCTGGGCTAATAGTTAATGGCTCCTCAGTCTGGAAAACCAGCAGCCAGTTGCTAAAAGAAGCATGAAATTGGGCTGGATGAGTAAAACTGTGGATGCTCAGTGTCCATCTGGGAAAGGACCGGGAGAGGGTCGGAGGCAGTTGGAGGTAGGTGGCACCTGGGGTGTCATGGAATGAGGTACTTGGACACAGTCAGGGCATCTGTCACATCAGCCTAAAGATTCTGCTGGGCTGGGACCCTCCTGCTGCCACAGCATTGCAAGGGCTCCCAGTCACAGAGTCAGGTTGGAAAAGCCCTCTGAGGTTCCATCTGAACTGCCCCAAGGAGGCTCCTGTCGTGTGATCCTAAGGGATACAGGAAAGATCTGATCCAGGGCATTTGCTTCATTGGCTGTTTGGTCCATCCATCCCCTCCAGAAGGAATTGGGCACTGTTTTGCTCCTGCTTTCCTTGACCTGGTGCCTGGAGGGATGGCCTGAGCTGGGCTGTGCTGAGGGCACTCGGGCTGCAGCTGTCCCTGTGCTCTGCTCTTGGGTATCTTGCTGATATTTTGGGCAGGATGAGTCCAGCTCAGCGATTCCTGGGCTTTCTGTGCCTGTTCAGAAGAAAGAAAGGTTTTCAGATGGTTTCAGAGTTGGCTTCAAGGAAGGGAACTAGAACAGAGGAGCTGGAAAGAAATTTTCTGTGCCCAGGATTAGCAAGAGCAGCGACTTCCCTCTGTCTGAGGAGCACATGGGGCAGAGCCACTGTCCTCCCACGGCTGCCTGATCTCCAAACAGTGCTGTAAATAACGTTAATGCGTTGATTTTTGCAGAAAAAGCTGCCCAACCTCCACAGTCTGGACCTCTTCAACTGCGAGGTGACGATGCTCATCAACTACCGGGAGAGCGTGTTCGCCCTCCTGCCCCAGCTCACCTACCTGGATGGCTTCGATGCTGACGAGCAGGAAGCCCCTGACTCGGACCCTGAAGCAGATGGGGATGCACTGGAAGATGAGTATGAGAATGGGGAAGGTGAGGATTTTCTCTCCTCCTGGTTTTCTTGCTGAGGAACGACCCCCTTTCTGCTTCTGCGTGGGCCGCGTTGCCCCATAAAGGATGAGCACAGAATAGGGGCTGTCTGGGTACCCCCATTCCCTCCTCCAAAGGGCTGGGGAGGGAATGGGGTTTTCTGGGGGCTGACAGGGGTGTTGCTGTCCCTCCTTGTCCTGGGTGATCCCTGCTTGCTGCTCACACAGCACTGAGGGGGGAGCAGGGTGTCTGGGGGTGGAGAGGATTTGGGGACTGGAGCACTTCCCTCCCTCTGCTTTTGGTAGAAGGAGAGGAAGAGGACGATGATGAGGAGGAGGATGATTTGGATGAAGAAGTTATTGATGATGAAGAAGATGAAGATGATGACCTGGAAGGTGAAGAGGAGGAGGATGGAGTAGATGATGAGGTGAGGCTTTCTGTCACCGGGCTGTTTGGTCACACATTTATCCCTTGTCTGGTGACCCAGGTGTCACTGTGAGGGCAGATTTGAGGAGTTTGCCATCCTCTCTGGCTTTTTCCTTGCACCTTTTGACTCCTGGTTTTCCAGACTTTTCCAGTTCAGGCTTGTCCTGATGCTTCCCATGGCCCCAAGCGATGAAGCCATGCAGCCCCATCCATAAGGATTGAGGAGCCATTTGGGAATCAGCAGCTTCTCCCTGGCACTTTGAGGCTTCAGTGGGGTGGGAGCAGAGGTTGCTGTGGAGTTACAGCTCAGGGAGTTGTGGTTCTTGCAACAAAATGCCTTGTTTTAACTCTAGGAGGAAGATGAGGAGGAAGATGGTGAGGAGGATGAAGAGGATGAAGCTGAAGATGGTGAGTTGAATCCTAACAAACCAGTTTCTTGCCAAAGCTGCCTCAACAGTCAAATATTTGGTGTTTTTAGAGCTCCCCAAGCCTCAGTGCAGGGGAGCTGCAGCTTTTCTGCCTGAGCTGATGTTGAGTGGGGTCATCACAAAGGGTCACAAAGGGAATGGGGAACAGGTTTCAGTACCTCCTAATTCCAACCATTCTGGGTAATTCTGCCAAATATTTGAGGCAGATTGCCTAGAAAACCAGTTCAGCTGCAGATCTGAACTTCTTGGGTCCAGACTCCTCTGGTTTTAACAAATATAAACACCCAAATGAGTGTTGACAGAATGTTGTGGCTGCTGTGTGAATTCAGACGATCTTGGATGACTCATGGAATGTTAAGGTTGGGAAATCCCTGCTAATACCAAGTCCAACTGTTACCAACACCACTGTGTTCACCTCTAAACCATGTCCCCAAGTGCCACATCAACCTGTTTTTGAACACTTCCAGGGGTGGTGACTCCACCACTGCCCTGGGCAGCTGTGCCATTGCCTGACCAGCCTTTCCTTGAAGGAATATTCCCTAATCTCCAGTCTAAACCTCCTCTGGTGCAACTTGGGGCCGTTCCCTCTCCTCCTGTCCCTGTTCCCTGGGAGCACAGCCCGACCCCCCCCAGCTCCCCCCTCCTGTCAGGGATTGCAGAGCCAGAAGGTCCCCCCTGAGCCTCCTTTTCTCCAGGCTGAGCCCCCCCAGCTCCCTCAGCTGCTCCAGCCCCTTCCCCAGCTCCATTCCCTTCTCTGGACACTCTCCAGCCCCTCAATGTCCTTGTCCTGAGGGGCCCAGAACTGTCCCTGAGATTTGAGGCCCCTCCAGTGTCCAGCACAGGGCACATGAACTCGGTTAGAAATGACTGAATTCTGCAGATGCTGCATTTTGGAGGGCCCTCCACAAAAAAACAACCCCTTTTCCAGCAGCTGTTGAAATGTGGGATGCTCAGAGAGCACAGAAAGTAGCTCATGTCTCCTGCCATCCCAGGCTTTTCCACGTGCCACGAGGAGCAGGGCAGGGTGGATCTCTGCCTTGGAATGGTGCTGGTCTTGCTCCCAGCCGTGCCTTGTGTGGCCACAGCTCAGCTGCTGCTCCCCAGGGCTGGGCAGGACTTCACCCTTGGCCTCTCTTTGCAGACCATCCGTGTGGGCAGAAGAGAAAACGAAGTCTAGAGGATGAAGGAGAGGAAGACCCAGAGGACGAAGAGGACGATGAGGATGACTGAGCCCAGCGAGCCAATCAGTTTTACAGACTCTGACTGTGCTTGTCTTAAACCTCCCCGTTGTGTCTATGTGAGACTGTAAATCCCCATCTCCCACTCCTCCTCCTCCTTCTCCTCCCCCTCCTCCTCCTCCTCCCCCCTTTGTATGGCTGCAGCGTCCACAATATATTTTTTTAAGAATTAGAATACTGTAGGCATTCAGGGGAATCTTCCATACAAGGCTCACTTTTTCTCACAAGTTATATCTCATGACCAAAGGCTTCTCTCCGTTCGGTGGTTTGTGCAGCAGCTTGCAAAACAAAAACAAAAACAAACAAACAAAAAAAACCAACAAAAAAATCCAAAAGAAAAAAAAAAAAAAGAGAAAAAAAAAAAATCTCCTCCTTTAGGGTATCTTTGTGTCCCAAATCAGCTGTGCCACACTGGATCCAGAGCTCCAGCTCACACCCAGCCAGCACTGAAGGCCTTTGCCATCCCTCTGACCAGCTCTCTGAAGACTCTTGAGCCACCTTGGGTGCAAAATCTGGTTCATCTCCGTGGACTTGAAGCAAAAACGATCCCTGAGGGTGTCTCTGATCTGAAATCATGGTGATGTGATCTCTGGACATGCTTGAAGATGCTTTAAGTGCTGGGGAGGGGGGGTCTTGGGGAGGGGAGGGGGGAGGGGGCTGCTTGCATGACCTGGTACCTCTGACTCTGCACCTTGCAGTAGCCCTGCACTTGCTTTCCTATTTTATTTGATAAACTGGAATATTTTTCCCAGTGGCCACCTAAAAAAACATCACTTGGATGTCCGGGTGGGTCGGGTTTTTGTCTTTGCTGACAAAAGGTGAGGCTCTTCCAGGGAAGGGATAGGAAATGCAGGTGAAGGGATACTGCACTTCCATCAGACTCCATTTCTCACTGTACAGAACAGCCACTATCACTGTGATGCTCCTAACTCGGCGTTCCCCGGAGACCGTGTTAGCCTGTGAATTCTCAGGGTCCTTCTGCCAGCCAGTGCCAGCTCTGGACAGCCTGGCATTGCATCCTCCTCCTCCTCACTTCCCAACACGGAGCAGAATTCCAGCTCTCCCCTCAGTGTGGGGGGGCCGTGTCCCTTCACCCCCGCGGGCGCTTGGAAGGAGGATTTGGGGGATCCGGCCAGGAGCGTTCCCGACCCCATTCCCACCTTCCCTCTTCCTGCAGGTGTCCAGCCAGCACATCCCTTGGGAGAACTGGCCCTGTGGCACCCAGGGGGTGGTCCCTGCTGGGTGCTGGGTGGGTGGGGTGAGGAGGGGGGGGGGTCACTGCTGTCCTGCTGTCCCCACGGGTGCAGACACGCACTGGCACTTTGTGGCATTCCCGGTGGGTGCTCCGGGCCATCCCGAGACTCCAGCCCTTCTTCCCTCAGAGGAGTGGTGTGTGTGTTTGCAGCACATCCCGTCGCTCTTTTTTGTCCTCGCTGTTGTCTCTTGCATTGTACAGTCGCTGTAACCATTCGGAGAAGAACTAATCCTGTAAAATGCAAACTGAGTAACTTATAAATGATTTAAGGAGTTTTTTTTTTAAAAAAAAAAAGAAAAAAAAAAGAAAGAAAGAAATGTCAGAGCAGCAGTTCTAATTTTTTTTTTCCCTGCATTTTTAGCAGATTGTATGGATTTTATATTAGCCTAGTAACTGTCAGGTTTTGATTGGTCAGACTAGTCCCAGAAATAAGGATCTCCAGCCCTTTTGTATCTTTTGTTACAAAATTTGGATAAAACTTTTAATAAAGACTTCAGTTTTTAAAAATCCATTGCAGTGGGGGTTGTCTTGGCTGCCTCTGCCCTGGGAACAGCCAGGAGTGCTCGGAGTGGGAGGTTTGGGGTGGGTTTGAGCCTCCCCTGGGAGCAGTGAGTGTCCCATGTCCCCGGGTTTGGCTCTGAGCCCTGGATGGGCTCTGCTGTGGGGTGGCACAGACCATCCTGGTGTGGAGTCCCAGCAGGGGCTGTGCCTGCAGGACCTGCCCTCGGAGGTGGCTGTTGCTGGATCAGGGTCAGGGACAGGTTTGGAAGGGTCCCACTGCTGCCTTTTGGGGTGGGCACCTGCCCTGGAGGAGGAATGTGGGTGTTCAGTAGGGCAGGGTGGGCTGAGGGGCCACCCAATTCTGGGGGGCTGAGGGGTCCCTCCCCTCGCCAGGGCTCTGATTGATCCCGCACTGGCTCTGTGAGGAGCTGTCACTCTGTCAGGTCTCAGCAGCCACGGCTACAGCTCAGGGACACTTCTGTGTGCCCACCCCCCTGCTCAGGGCCGGGCTGAGGGGGGGGTCTGTGCTGGACTGGGGAGGGCACAGGGGCACAGCCCCCATGCCATGAGCCCACCCAATACAGAGGTGGCAGCAGGACGGAGCTGGGGCATCCCAGGGTGCTGCTCTCCCTGTGCAGGGATCCCAGCAGCAGGAAGGGATGTCCAGCCTGGCCAGGGGGCCAACGGGACCCCTTGAGCCCCATCCCAGGGCTGTGTCCCCTCCCGGGGCTGCAGCAGCCCCCGACCCTGGGGTGCAGAGCAGGGGGTGCCGGTGCTCCCACGGCTCCCATCCCAGGGCTGCTGTGGGCACCAGCACGTCCCAGCATGTCCCAGCACGCCTTCCCCAAACCAGTTTGGAGCAAACTTTTCACCCTGCCGGGATGGGATCGGGCAAAGCGGGGCCTGGGGAGCCCCGGGCTGGGAACGTGGGGCCGCTGGGCTCCCACGGGGGGTGCAGCCCCCTCAGGGCTGGGCACGGGGGCCCAGCTCCACCCCAGAGGTTGTTCATGCCCTTTTCCTGGCACCTCTGCCTGTGGCAGGACTGGCACAGGCACCAAGGCTGGGGTGCCCAGTTTGGGTGCTGGGATGCAGCCGGCAGAGGCTCCAGCTCTGCTTGTCAGGAGCCCTTCATGGTCTGCCACGTGCTGACAGATGAGAGGGGGAAGGGAGCACCCCCTTCCCCTTCCTCAAGCTTTCCTCTTCCCCAAAACCTGCCCAGAGCAGAGTGACACACAGACCTCCCTGTATCCCCCCCATCTCCCCTCCTTTAGTTTTGGGGGGGCATCCTTAGGGGGTGGCCCCACTCCCCCATCACCCCCAGCCGCCACAGGCACTGACAGAGCCTCTCCCGGCCGCCACTCCTGTACAATTCCCATTTATTATTCCGAGGTCTCATTCCAGAGAAGTCCACTAACTCCTGAGCAACCTACCGGGCTCCCCCCAGAGCCACGGGGGCTGAAGCAACGAAACCTTCAGGGGGAGGGAGAACGAGGGGGTCCGGGTGCTTAAGAGTTTCCGAAAATAAAAGGGAGGGGAGAAAATTCCCGAGGAAACGCCCGCTCCTCTGGCACCCCGGGCTGGGCTGGGGGTGCTCCCGGTGCCCGGGGAGGGATCCCAGTCCCAGCCCAGTGGCATGGGCTGGGCGGTGCCCCCTGCCCGGCTCGGGGGGAGGGACGGGGAGGAGCAGGAGCAGGAGCAGTCCCGTGGGAGCCGGGGCATCAGAGCTGGGAGTACAGGGAGTTCTCCATCTCCGGCGTCAGCTTGGCGTGGAAGGAGGCGAGACCCACCCCGAAATCTGCAGGGAGAGAGGGGAGAGCTGTCAGCACCGTGGAGCCCCTCGCACCCTGGGGGCTCGGGGGCTGGAGGCTGCAGGGAGGGCACATGGCGCTCCCCAGGACACTGCAGGGGCTGAGGGGGGCACTGGGAGGGCACACAGACCCCTTCAGGTCATTGATGTGGGCTGGGGGGCAAAGGGAGGGCACACGGACAACCCTCTCAGGGCATTGCAGTGGCTGGGGGGGGGGTACAGGGAGGGCACACGAACCCCCTGTGGCAATGCAGGGATTGGGGGGCACAGGGAGGGCACACAGAGCCCCACTGGCACTGCTATGGGCTGGTGAACCAGGGGCTGGGCGTCACAGAGAGGGCACATGAACACACCCCCCCTTCCTTCTGGGTCATTGCTGCTGCCCAGGATCCACCCCAGGGCTGGTCACCCCCAGCCGGGACCGAGGGAGGGGGATCCCCATTATCCCTGCGGGACAGACCGAGCCCATTCCCGCGAGCATCCCGCCAGTTCGGGGGTGTCCTCCCCCCCATCCCCCCCGTACCCATCTCGGCGTCCAGGCGCCCGGGCGGGGGGTTCTTGCGGTGGTCCTCGATGTGCAGGGTCATCTCCTCGCGGGAGGCGGCCGAGAAGGGGCACTGGGTGCAGGAGTAGCGGCCCCGCGTGTGCTCCCACACGATGCGGCTGTTGGAGGAGTGCCCTGCAAGGACGGGCGGGCAGGGAAGCACAGGGGCCACCCCCGGCGGGGGGCTCCCAGCCCCACATGCACAGAGGGTTGTGCCTTCCCGAGGGAGGGACCCCAAATCTGGGAGCAGGGAGCGAGGCTGTGCCCCCCCCCCCCCCTTCCCCGGCCACGATCTCCCCTTGTGAATGTCTCCTCTCCGCGCCCCACGGAGCGAAGGGTTCCAGTTTGGCCTCAGGACTGGGGGAACTGGGGGGACTGGAGCCCACGCAGCTGCTGCAGCTCCTCATCCTGCTGCTTCTGCCCTCGGGACAGGGCTGGGGGGTTTTGGGGGGGCACAGCCAGCGACCCCCCTGCCTCCGAGCCTACCTGGGCCGCATCCCCTCTCTGTGTGGCTCCCAAAAAGAATGGGGGGAGCCTGCCCTCCCCCTCTGCTCTCCGTGGAGCACCGTGGTGCCCCGTGGGGCCTCTCCCATCCGCCTGTGGCCCCCCCGCCGCCCCCAAACCTCCCCAGTGACAGAAAGCAGCCCCCAACCAGTAGGTGCCAAACTAACCTGGAGTCACTCCTGAGCCAAAGCATGGGAGGAGTGGGCTGACACTCACACCTGCGGAGGGAATCGAGGGGCAAGACAAGCATTAGGTCCTCCCCTCCCTGGGGTGGGGGGACACGTGGGAGGGCAGGCCTGGCCTGGCCCCCCCGCCTCGCACCCCCAGCACGCCGGGGAGCAGCAGGGCCGGGAAAATTTGGAGGTTTTTTTGTGTTTTTTTTTTTTTTTTTGGTGGTCGCCGGTGCTTTGTCCCAATTGAACATGGATGGAGGGGGCGGCGGAGATGGGACGGGCCTCGGGGGGGTGAGGGGGGCGGGCCGGGGCGGCCCCGGAGGAGGGGGATGGATGCTCGGCTGGGGGGCGGCGAGTCCTCCTCCGGGAGAGCTGCTGGTGAAGGCGGGAGCAGAAGGTTTGTTTTTTTGGGTTTTTTTTGTTTGTTTGGTTTTTTTCGCAAACGCTCACCTTGGCTTTTCTTCCAGACGGCGTTGGACACGGCGGGGCCGTGGCCCGGCAGGAAGGGCCGCAGGCGATGCTGCGCCGGGGGCTGGGGCAACGCGTAGGGCGAGGGGGGCACGTAGGACAGGAACGGCCCCGGCACCGAGGACGGGGGTGGCCCCGAGAACCGAGTCAAGGACGAAGGGCCGAAAAGGCCGGGCTCCAGCAGCGGGAAGGGGTGGGGGGCCGGCGGCACCAGTGGCAGCGCCTCGAGCGAGCCGGGCAGCTCGGGCAGGCTGGTGGGCAGCGCGGCCGGCGCCGCGGCAGAGTCCGCGCCGGGCAGGAGGGCTTCCTTCTCCAGGGGCCTCGGGAGAGCGCTCGGGAGCTTGGGGAGCCCCTCGGGGGGCAGCTTGGCCGGGGGCTCCTTGTCCAGGGCGGAGGTAGCAGGAGGCAGGACGGGCTTGTCGGTTTTGGGGGGCAGCGCGGGGCTGCTGGCGCTGTCGGAGCAGACGTGCAGGTGCTTGAAGAGGGAGCGGTGTGTTCGGAAGCGCAGCAGGCAGTTCTCACACCTGGAGGGGGGGGTAGGAATTCGGGGAGGCACCCTCAGTGGTGGTGCTCCCTCCATGTCACCCCTACGGTGATCCCTCCACGCCACCCCCATCATCCCAAGCCCGGGGGATGTCGCTGGGATGGGGGACTGTGGATGTGGGAGCCCAGGCGCTCGGGGCTCTCGGGGCTCAGCCAGGTGTCCCCCCCAAGGGAGGAGGTGGGATGGGGACAGGGAGCAGAGGGACTCACTTGAAGTAGCGGTTTGGCTTGTAGTGCACCTTCATGTGGGCCATGAGGTCCTGCATGCTGGGGAAGGTCTCGGTGCAGCCCAGCGTGGGGCAGTGGAAGGTTTTGCCTGAGTGAAGAAATTCAGAGGAAATTCAGCAACACCCCAGCTGGAAACAGCCCCACTGGTGGGTCTCCAGCACTTCCCACACCACCCTCCACTCCCATCTCCTGGGGGTACCAGCACCACCATCAGTGCTGCTCTTGCTTCGAGCCCCGCTCTGCCCCCTCCCAGACAAAAAAAGGAGCACGTGGGGTGTCCTGCCCTTACCCTCGAGGGACTGTGTGGGTCTGTAGTGGACCTTCAGGTGGTCCATCAGCTCCTGCATGCTGGGGAAGGCCAGTTTGCAGCCGTAGCTCGAGCACTGGTAGTGCTTCCCTGGAAGGAGACAGATCTGTTGGCCTCGTCCCTGCCCTGGTTGTCACTGTCCCCTCCCTGGGGCAGGGCTGGGGCTCACCTGGGACAGGTCTGCGCTTCAGGGGCCGCAGGTCCTGGGCTGGGGTCCCTCCGGCCACCGGCATCGGGGCACCGGGCAGAGCCACCTCGCTGCAGCCTGTGGGGAGACACCGTGAGACAGGGACAAGGCTCAGCCCTGCCCAACCACCTCCCTCTGCCCTCCTCCCTCCCTCAAAAATAGGGGGGCAGCCAATGGGAGGTGTGGCTGGAGGGGCTGGAGCCCTCCAGGGTGTGAGAGCTGGGAGGGGCTTTGCTGCAGGAAAAGCCGGTGGTGTGAAGGTGAAGCCTGGTGGTGACTGGAACACGCTGGGTGGATGCCAAGTGTTCACCTGGGTCCATCCCTGCACACCCTGGCACGTCCCTGCACCCCTGGGCCCATCCCTGCACACTCAATCACAGAATAGGGTAAGTTGGGAGGGACCCACCAGGATCACTGAGCCCAACTCCTGGCCCTGCACAGGGCATGCCAAGAATCCTGCACGTCCCCTGTACACCTGTGCACATCCAAGCACATCCATGCACACCATGCACATCCCCACGGTGCTCCCACCCACCTCTGGGGCGGGATTTGGCCAAAGGGACCTCCCAGCAACGGCACCAAAGGCTTCTCCCCCTGCTCCTGCCCCGACTCCTGTCCCCACCCCGTGGCACAGGGGACTCACCTGCCCCCTCTCCACCGTATTTACCCCGCAGGGAGAAGGTGGGCACAGCCTCGTCCTTCTCTGTCTTCATGGCCTCGCCAGTGCAGGGCACGGGGTGAGGGATGTGCCCACGGAGGCTCCTCCTGGTGATGCTGCACCGAGAGCAAGGGCAAGAGGTCAGATCCTCCTCCTCCTCCTTCTCCTCCTCCTCCTCCTCCTCCTCTCAGTGCCCTGTGGCCTTGGGACCAGCCCTCCCACCCTGGGGACCAAGCCAGCAGAACATTCTGGCTTCAAGGGGCCTTGGAAGTGTCTCTGCCCAGGGGGATGGCTTTGGACTCAGAGCTTCATTGTCCCCTCCTGCTTCTCCCTCCCCAGGGTGACCCACAGAGTCCCCAAAGGTCCCCCCCAGGCATCACCAGGACCCTGCTTTGTTCCCAGCCCCCCTAAAAAAATTTCCCCCCAAACTACAGGCCCCCCCTGCCAAAGCACCACTTAAGGGATTAATGGAGCTGCTCCAACCTCTCCCTGCTCACTGGATCTCACTGGATGCTCCCCCCACACACAGTTCCAAAGGATTTTCCAGCCAAGAGAAGCAGCAGGTCCCACTGCATGTGGGGACAGTTCCTGGTCCCCAAAATTACACTGGCTTGGCCTCGGCACACCTTGGCACGAGGCTTCAATGTGGAAAAGCCAAACACTAATTCCCAAGTGAAAAGCATCCAAAGAAACCCCCCACTTTGTGAGATTTCTTAATAGTGGCTTAATGTCGAAGTGAAAAAGGAAATAATAATAATAATAATAATGATGGTAATAACAATAGTAATAATAAGCAATGATGAAAATAAGGAGAAAATTATAAAATAATAGCAATAAAAATGGTAAAAATGCTGGTAATTATAATAAAGATAATAATAATAATAATATCATCAGTGCTCAGGCTGTGGAGTGGCTGCCACGAGCACATTGGCCACTATTTAGAAGGTCAATATTTCCCCAAGAGCTCAGTGACTCCTGAAGCAAACATCCCTGGGGAATCTCCCTGGGGATCAGCACTGTTTGTGGTGCATCCCATCCCTCCCAAGCTGGCCAGACCTTCCTGTTATCATCTGCTCCAGAGGCATTTTCCCAGCTTTTAGCTCCGGGGGATCTCCCCCAGCAGGGCTCAGCCTGGCCAAGCCGGGCTCAGCAGCTGTTCCTGCAGCACCCAGCACACTGGGATCGCAGCCCAGAGGGCAACAAATCAGAGGAGGGGGGGGAAAAATCCATGTGGGATTATTCCTGTGGCTGCTCCAGGCTTTGTCTGGGGGTTGTGTTGCTTTTTGTTGTTGTTGTTTTCTCAGCTCGGTGGCTTTGGGATGGAATCAGCACCCAGGCCGGGATCAGTTGGCCATGGGGCAGGGAATTTGGGGCAAGACTGGGGCTGATCATGTCCCAGGAGGGGAAATCCAGGCCTGGCTGGAGGGGATGCTCCGTCTCCATCCTTCATCTCTGTGTGACTGTGGGTAAACACTGAACAGAAACTTCACTGCAGCTTCAACAGAGCTTTGTTTTATCAGAAATGAAGTTTTTGGCAGGGAAAAAAAGGTCTTGGGAATCTTTTCTGGGGGGAGAAATCACTAAAAAGGTCGAGGCAGGGCTGTGTCTGCCTGCCCAGGGATGTCTGTCCCTGAAGTGTCGGAGCTTTGGAGCTCCCGGAGCATTTCCTGGCAGTGTCAGCCCTTGAGATCAGTGAACCAGGTTCCTGCTTCCCTGCTGGAATCACCAGCTCTGGATCAATCCTGGCTGCCACTGCCTGGATTGACAGCCCCCCGGGGGATCGATGGCCTCCAGATGAGCCATTTAAAGGAGCAGGGGCTCCCACAGCACTGGGAGCTCAGTGGGAGCACTGGGAAGTTTTTCCAAGAAACCAGGAAATTCTTCCTCAGCAGCATCGCAGCAGGGCTGTGAACTCCTGGGCAGGGAGCTCCCAGTGCTCCAGGGTCAAACCAACAGCCTTTGGATGTTGGAAACCCCCTCCTCCCCTTCTTTGATGCCTCTCTCCATTTCCCACTTACAGGCAATACCCCTGATGCATTTTAAGCTGATTTTTTTTCCTCTGGAAAAGCTGGAAAAATGCCTCCTGAGCAGATGCTGCAGGCAGATCCCACCAGGGCGGGCAGGATGGACACAGAGGACACGACAGGGACATCCCAGCATCACTCTGGGCTCAGCCCAGGGACAGGTTTTTGGGGAGCAGGTGGCACCTGTGTCATCTTGCTGTCATTTGTCACCTCCCATGGGACAGTGGCCAACACTTCCCCTCCTCCAGGACCTTCTGTTCTGCAACTCTGAGAGTGACACTCTCGTCCAGGAGCCGCTGACCTGCCACTGTCCCTGTCCCCAGTGACCTCCTGTGGCCACCAGAGATGTGCCCCCCCCAGAGATGGGACACTCACCCCCCCCAGAAATGTGATTCTCCCAGAGATCTGACCCTCCTAAGCACCAGTGCAAACCTGCCCTGGAAACCCAACTCCCAGAGCCACCTGTCACTATTCCCAGGGTGTTCCTGCCACAGGTTCGGTGTCCCCAAAAACCTGCTGACACCAAACCCCCTCACCCCGACCCCTGGCACTCCAAAAAATCCTTTAAGCCACGAGGGTGAGCAGGAGGCTTTGCAGCTGCTGGTCACCCCGAGCAGGCTCTGTTGCTGAATCAGTGAATAATTAATACAGCTCATCTCCCTCCAACGATCCGGGGCGGGGGAGGGAAGGGGGTTTATCCACATCCCCAAGACTCCTATAAACCCACCCAGGGAGGATAAACGGGACAAATAATCCGATTTGGGCATCTCCGTGTGCGCTCTGAGGCCAGAGGGTGAGGATGAGGGTGAGGAGGCTTCCCCAGGCAGCTCCTCAGCGTGGGAGAGGAGACAAAGGCTGGGAACAAGGGGCTCATGTGATCGCAGCCGGCGAGCGCGGAGGGAGGAAGCTCCGGCTGTGCCAGCGGCAACGGCTCCTGCCAGCGCCACCAGCCCCCGGCACAGGGTTCAAACCCATGTCCTGCATTAAAATACATGCTGTGAATCCTCCTGGTGCCTTCAGATATCACAAGGAGCCCTCAGAGAGCTGGGGTGTTGGTGGGGGGAAAAAGCTCCGGGCGATTTTGCGGTGCTGCGATGCCCCAATCCCGCTGTGGCCTGGGGCAAAGCCTCTGCCTCGGTGTTTTGCACCTCCCAGGGTGTTTTTGCTGCTTTCCAACTCAGAGAATCTGCCTGGAGAGCCTGAGGAGCCCACCCTGAGCCCAGTGACAGCACGGGCATCCATGGGGGTGAGCACTGAGCCTCATGCACGGCCTCGGTGCCACATCCCTGGGGTGGATGTGGGGGCAGCTCAGCTGAGGCCCTTCTTCCTGCAAAGCTGCCCTGGGCAGCCTGGGGGTCCCTGCCATCCCCCCAGCTTGCTCCATCTCCCCATCTTGCTCCATCCCCCCAGCTTGCTCCATCCCCCCAGCTTGCTCCATCCCCCCAGCTTGTTCCAAGCCATCGAATGGGGAAGAGCCCTGCTGCCATTTCCCCCCGCCCCCACACCATCCTGGTGCTCACCTTTACCTGCCTGCCCACGGCTGGCTGATCCACCCACAGCTACATCAGCTCTGCAGCTGGAAAAAAAACAAACCCTCTTTCCCTTTGGGAGCCACCCTGGGGAGGTTGAAGTTTCATCCCTGAGCCTGGATAAAGCTGTTCCTGAGCAGCACTCCTGGCTGGCCCCAGCCAAGTTCACAGCACAGCCAAGGCCAGAAGCCCCCTCGCTGCAGCAGTGGCATCCCCTGGCTCTGACAGCAACAAAGCAGCTCCCACGGGTGTGGGAATATGGAGGGACCACGGGGAGATCCCAGCAGGTGCATCCTGGGATACCTGGGGTGCCCTGGTGCTCCCACAGGCCTGAAAAGACCCAGGGCTTGTGGCTTCCATGGCCAGCTGTCCCTGGGCTACGAGCCCCCCAGGCAACCCCATGGGTTCCAACCCCATTGGGTAGCCCCCCATGGTCAGTGGTTTCTGTAGCCCCCCATGGGCAACCATACACCCATGGCTACTAGTCCTGGGGATAGTAGAGCCACGGGAAGCATCCTTCCAGATCTGGAGCCCCTGCAGGGAGCATCCCTGTGGCTGGTGCCCCCCTGGTGCAGGTCCCAGCTCCCTTCAGGAGCAGGTTTACAGTGCTGGTCCACCCCATTTACTGGTACCCTCCCCCCAGTACATCCCCAGTGTCAGCACAGCTCCTGGTGTCGGTACAGCCCCTGGTGTCAGTACAGCCCCCGGTGTCGGTACAGCCCCCACGCCGGTGAACCCCTCGTGTACCGGTACCTCCCTCCCCGATGCCGGTACATTCCGGGCGCTGCTCCATCCCCCCGGTGCCGGTAAAGCCCTCGCTGCCTGTGCACCCCCCGTGCCGGTTTGTCCCCGGTGCCGATGCTGTCCCAGGCGACGGGACAGCTCCCGGTGCCGATGCATCACATCCCCCGGCGCCAGCACAGCCCCCGGTACCGCTACACCCGCTGTGTGCCGGTCCGACCCCGGTGCCGCTACACCCCCCCTGTGCCGGTATCGCCGGTGCCAGTACATCCCGATACCGGTGCTGCTGCTCCTTTCCCGGTGCCAACCCCCGCTCGGTTCCCTGCCGGCCCCAGCCCCACGAGGGACCGGTGTCCGGTGCTCCCCCCGGTGCCGGTACAGCCCCCGATATCGGTATATCGGTGTATCCACCGGTGCCGGTCTATCCCCGGTGCCTCTACATCCCTCCTGAGCAGCTCCAGCCCCCGATACCGGTACATCCCCTATATACCGGTACACCCCCCATATACCGGTACATCCCCCGATACCGGTACATCCCCTATATACCGGTACATCCCCTATATACCGGTACACCCCCCATATACCGGTACATCCCCTATATACCGGTACATCCCCTATATACCGGTACACCCCCCATATACCGGTACATCCCCCGATACCGGTACATCCCCCATATACCGGTACACCCCCCATATACCGGTACATCCCCTATATACCGGTACATCCCCTATATACCGGTACACCCCCCATATACCGGTACATCCCCCGATACCGGTACATCCCCTATATACCGGTACATCCCCTATATACCGGTACACCCCCCTATACCGGTACATCCCCTATATACCGGTACATCCCCTATATACCGGTACATCCCCCGATACCGGTACATCCCCCATATACCGGTACACCCCCCATATACCGGTACATCCCCCGATACCGGTACATCCCCTATATACCGGTACATCCCCCGATACCGGTACATCCCCCTATACCGGTACATCCTCCGATACCGGTACACCCCCCATATACCGGTACATCCTCCGATACCGGTACATCCCCCTATACCGGTACATCCTCCGATACCGGTACACCCCTCATGTACCGGTCCACCCCCCGATACCGGTCCATCCCTTCGGTGCCGGTTCCCCCGCGCCGGTGCCGGTTCCACCCCCGCTACCGGTGAACCCCCACTATCGTCGCTCCCTCCCCGCTGCCGCCCCCCGTCGCCCCTCGTTGCCCCGGCCCCCCCGGTGCCAGGTGCTCCCTCCCGGTCCCTCCCGGTCGTACCGGGGCTGCGGCGCCGCCCGGGTCGCGCATCAGCGGCGGGGCGGCCGCGGGGCCATTTTCTGTGCGGAGCTGTCGCGAGAGCGGGGGGAGGAGGAGGAGGAGGAGGAGGAGGAGGAGGAGGAGGAGGAGGATGGCGGGGGGGAGGGAGGAAGGAGCGTGCGGAAAGGGGAGCGGGGGCCGCGGGGGGGAACCCGGCCCGGCCCCGCCCCGGTGCTTCTTCCCCCCGCCTGTTTTTCCCTGGTGATTCCACCCATCCCTCATCCCAGCGCCCGAGGGAGGCGGGAGCATCCCGGGGGCTTCGGAGCATCCCCAGGGTTTGGAGCATCCCGCGGCTTCGGAGCATCTGGGCGGAGATGGGGGGGAGCTGTCAGAGCATCCTGGGGGCTTGGAGCATCTCGGGGGCCTTGGAGCATCCCCAGGGCCTCTGGAGCACCCCGGGGGCCTTGGAGCATCCCCAGGGCCTCTGGAGCACCCCGGGGGCCTTGGAGCATCCTGGGGGCCTTGGAGCATCCTGGGGCTTTAGAGCATCCCAGTGGTCTCTGAACATCCTGGAGCTTTTAGGGCATCCCAGGGCCTTTGGAGCATCTAAGGGCTTTGGAGCACCCCAAGGGGGCTCATCCTGAATCCTCAGGGCATCCTGGGGACCTTCATGGAATCCCACAGCCCTCAGAGCACCCCAAGCACCTTGGGAAGCCCTGGACCCCTCAAAGCATCCCAGGGCACCCCAAGCCTTTTGGAGTCCCCCAAACCCCTCAGGGCACTCTGATCCCCCTTAGAGCATCCCAGGGCCCTCCGGGACACCTTTGGAACACCCTGGACTCCTGGGACTCCCTGTCAGCTCCTGAGTGGGTCCCAAGAGCAGCCCCTTGGGGCCTCCAGGACCCACAGAACAACTGGAGCTCCTGAGAGACCCCAAAACTCCTGAGAGACCCCTGAGCCCCTCAGAGCCCCTGGAGCCCTCTGGAACATCCCAGTGAGTGCCTGAGCTGGTCCAACTCCTACCTGCCTGCAGGCCTTAATGGGAACATCCCACTTGACAGCACCCACTGCTGGGGTGCTGCCCCCATGCCCCCCACTTCAGTCCCAAGGAAGGGCTGGAACGTGCAGGAAGGAGTTTCCTAAATCCCCCAAGTTTCCAAAGCCATTTTTTTCATTAAAATAAAAACAAAGGCTCTGCCTGCTCCCACCACCCCACCAAAGGAAAAAAAAAAAAAAAGAAAAAAAGAAAAGCTTTGGAGAGCAAGGACTCCTAAAAACCTGTGATTTACAGGAAAAATCACGCCAAGGACCACAGGGGTGGTAATATCCCATATGGAGGAGGGGGGGGGCAAGAACCCTTTTCAGTGTAGGGTCACGGGAGACTTCCCACCCCTCTGCCACCCCCACCCCGGGGTCCCGTCTGTGGGACACGGGTGATGTGTTTGCTGGGACAGCGGGAAGCGGCAGGGAGGAAGAGGAGGGCTGGGATGTGATGCTGAGGCAGGGCCATGTGGGATCAGGGCTGTCGTCACTTCCTCGTGCGGGGGGAGCGGGAAGGGGGTGGGGGAAAAGGCAGACACGAGCTCTGACATGTCGGCCCCGTCCATCCCTTCCCCTGCTGCAAAACTCCTGGAACAGCCCTGGGTTGGAATCAGCCCCCTCCCAACACCCCCCACCCGGCCACAGCGGTCCCACTGTCCCGTGGGTTTGGGGTGGAGAGTGTCCCCCGAATCCCGTCCTGGGAGTTCGGGATGTAGAGCGTCCCTGAATCCAGAGGGGGGTGGTTTCCACCCCACGCCATCGACCCTGGCCCCCCATAGATGAGACCCCCACTCTGCAAACCGAGGGTGGGGGGGCCCAGCACCCCTCTGACCACCATCAGAGAAAGATGTCACAGCTCCGTGGGCTTTGTCTAATTGATCCTTGGAGCTTTTCCTGTGAGAAATCAGGGACTGCTGATGGTGCCCCGGTTCTGTTTTGCTGCTGCTCCAGCAGCTCCCACCGGCTGTGAGTGATCCAGAGCCATGCCAGGATGTGGAAGTGCCTGAGCTGAATTCCTGGGGGGGCTGGTTTCTGTATTCAACCTCTTCTGGAGGGTTCAGTGTGGGTAGAATGGGGCTGTCTGCCCACATTGCAGCTCTTGTTACAGGGCCAGTGGGAGCCCCAGGATGGCATCGGTGTGAAACACAACCCCCAAACCCAATTCCTGAGTGGGATTTGCCGAGTCTGGCTGTTTACCATAATTATTAACAACAATCTCATTTATACCCCATGATAGTTTCAGTCCCAGGGTATGACCAAGCAGCAAAGAGCCCGTCCTTGCCGTGGGAATGCCACCAGCTAAAGCAGCTGTGGGATTCAGCGGTTGGCACTGACACAGTCCGGGGAGCGGGAAGAGCTCGCTCCATAAAAAACGATGGAGAACTACCACGGATCCATGTGGCACAGCCTCCCAGAGGTGGGCTGGGAGGGTGCTGACTCCCACGTGGTCGCTGCGCCCAGCTCAGATCTTCTGCACGTAGTTCCCGGGGAAAAGCCCTTCCTTGCCATGCAGGCGGCCTTTCCACCAGCCCGAGATATCTGGGAAGGGGGAAAACCAGCCAGGTCAGGGGTGAGGTGGTGGTGCTGCCACAGCAGGGAGGGACTCTGGGCAAGGCCAAGAGGTTTTGGTACCTTCCAGCAGGATGTCGATGATGTCCCCCACGTTGAAGCTGAGCTCATCCACGTCCTGCCCCACGTACTGGTAGAGCGCCTGGCACCGCGGCACGGCCGCCTTGGGCTGGGCCTTGGGCCGGCGGGCTGGGGGCGGCCTTTGGCTCACACTGCGCCGGCGCTGCATCCTGGGGGCATGGAGGGAGAAATGGGGTCCATACCGGCAGGGCAGGAGGGTGTGTGGGGTGGTGCTGCTCCCTCCTTTCCCATCCTGTCATCCCACATCCCTGGGATGCTCCGTGTCTGCAGCATGGGTGGGTCCTCCCAGTGCAGGGACTGGGAGAACTGGGCCGGGATGTGCTGCTCCCTCCTTCCCCATCCTGCTGCCCCACACCCATTGGGATGCTCTGTGCCTGCAGGTGGGTCTTCCAGTGCATGGACTGGGAGAACTGGGCTGGGATGTGCTGCACCCTCCTTTCCTATCCTGCTGTCACCCACCAACAGGATGCTCTGTGCCTTCAAATGGGTCTTCCCAGTGCAGGGACTGGGAGAACTGAGGAGGCAGGATGTGCTGCTCTCTCCTTCCCATCCTGTCATCCCACATCCCTGGGATGGTCCATGTCTGCAGCACAGGTGGGTCCTCCCAGTGCAGGGACTGGGAGAACTGGGCCAGGATGCTCTGCACCGCACCCTCCTTCCTATCCTTTTGCTCCACTCCCATGGGGTGCTCTGTGCCTCCAGGTGGGTCCTCCCAGTGCAGGGACTGGGAGAACTGGGCCGGGATGTGCTGCTCCCTCCTTCCCCATCCTGCTGCTCCACACCCATTGGGATACTCTGTGCCTGCAGGTGGGTCTTGCAGTGCATGGACTGGGAGAACTGGGCTGGGATGCTCTGCACCCTCCTTTCCTATCCTGCTGTCACCCACCAACAGGATGCTCTGTGCCTTCAAATGGGTCTTCCCAGTGCAGGGACTGGGAGAACTGGGCTGGGATACTCTGCACCCTCCTTTTTCATCCTGCTGTCCCACAGCCACGAGACCCACAAATGGGTCTTCCCAGTGCAAGGAATGGGAGAACTGAGGCAGGATGTGCTGCTCCCTCCTTCCCATCCTGTCATCCCACATCCCTGGGATGCTCTGTGTCTGCAGCACAGGTGGGTCCTCCCAGTGCAGGGACTGGGAGAACTGGGCCAGGATGCTCTGCACCGCACCCTCCTTCCTATCCTTTTGCTCCACTCCCATGGGGTGCTCTGTGCCTGTAGGTGGGTCTTCCAGTGCATGGACTGGGAGAACTGGGCTGGGATGCGCTGCACCCTCCTTTCCTATCCTGCTGTCACCCACCAACAGGATGCTCTGTGCCTTCAAATGGGTCTTCCCAGTGCAGGGACTGGGAGAACTGAGGAGGCAGGATGTGCTGCTCTCTCCTTCCCATCCTGTCATCCCACATCCCTGGGATGCTCTGTGCCTGCAGCACAGGTGGGTCTTCCCAGTGCAGGGACTGGGAGAACTGGGATGCACAAGAGCCTGGGAGATGTGTCCTGCCAGCAAAGGTTGCCCCAACCTGGTCTGCTCCTCAGAGAGGAAAGAGCATCTCCTGGCACTGGCGGCAGTGGGAGGGGATGATAAGTCAGGGAGTGGGACATGAGACAGGACCTACCCAGCCACCCCCTGGTCAGGCACGTTGAGGAAATCCATGTTGTGCTCGGATGGGGGTCTGGGTGTCCTGGGCTGGTGGCCAGTGTTCCGGGGGGGCAGTGCTGTGGCCGGTGGGCCCCGTGTCTGCTTCTGGGGGGCCTTGTAGGTGTCCCTCTGTGGCCGCCCATCGCCCTGTGGGAACTGGGGTGCCCCGTTCCTGCAGGCTCCTGGAAGATCCCGCCCCAGGATGGGGCATTAGGGGGGGTCCCTGCTCAGCCTGCACCCTCTGGGAGTGCAGCACTGGCTGGATCCAGGCTGGGGTCTCCCCTCCCTGGCACCCCCCTCCTCACCTCTGGGTGCTGGTGGGGCGGTCCGGGAGGACGCTGGGAGCCTGCTGCCACCTCTGCTCTGCGTTGCCCCCTTCCTTGTGGGCTCTGGGGGGACACAAGCCCCCCGTTAGGTGACGGTCCTCAGAGCCAGCTGAGGGGGCTTCCCCCC
Organism: Pyrocephalus nanus; assembly: GCA_038380795.1. Classification (NCBI taxonomy): domain Eukaryota; kingdom Metazoa; phylum Chordata; class Aves; order Passeriformes; family Tyrannidae; genus Pyrocephalus; species Pyrocephalus nanus. Next base: position 2,741,207 of record CM076287.1, on the reverse strand, counting down.
CATTTCTACCCAGCTGTCCCGTTCCCCAAAGCCCCCCATGCTGCCCCATCACCCCAGTAGAAGTGGTTCCCTCCTGTGTGAGATGCAAACCCAGCAGGGCTGGGCATGCACGGGCTCACCCCGATATTCCCAGGCCTCCAGCTGTGCCCTGCAGCCCCAGCACTCCTGTGTGCCCCCCCTGCCACCCCCTGGGAGCCCTGGCACTCACTGGCATTCCTGGGGAGCCCATCCCCGATGCTGACCGTAAGGGTTTTGCCTCCAGCCTTGAGGGCGGCCACGTCGCCCTGTCCTCTGATGAAGGTGACGTTGCGGGTGCCACCACCGCCCCAGCCCTCCTTCTTCACTCGAAACTGTAGTCTGTGGGAGAGAAGGGGCCATGAGCCCATGGTGACAGGGCCCTGTCCTGCTTTGTCACCTCTCCTGGCCCCCATCCTTACGTGTCCTTGAAGGAGAGGGGCAGCTTGGAGCGGGTAAGCTCCTCGAAGCGTTTGCACAACAGGCTGATCAGCTCCGTCTTGAAGATGGACTCCAAGAAGTTGTCGGCGTCCTTCTCGTGGAGGATGAAGAAGTCATCCTGCCTGGTGCTGGGGGAGCAATCCCAGTTTGGGGGGTGTCAGTAGGAGGCAAGGCTGGTGCCAGCTGGGCACTGGGAAGCCCAGTGATTTGGTTGGAAAACTCCCAGACCTCTAAAGCCCCATCTGCAAAGCATCCTGTGGGGAACCTCCTCCCTGCACCTCGATGATCTGGTGCCTCTATAAACAAGGGGGTGGGGGCCACCAGGGCATGGGGGGGGACTGGTGGAGGTTGAGGTGACCCCTCCATGTGGAGCCCGAGCTAAAGGACACACCTCAGCGAGACTCCGCTCACCGCCTGGAGCTCCACCTTCTTCTTGAGCACCTCCTTGATCTGCCCCTTCTCAGGGCCCTTCTTCACCTTCTCCCGCCCGATCAGGTAGAAGTACTTGGGGGTGAGGATGAAATCCCGCTTGATGGGCTGGGAAAGGGGCAGGACAGGGGGGTGAGGGGGTGTTTGCTGAGGGGTCCCTGCCACCACAGCCAGTGCCAAGCCACGGGCGTCCGTGTACCTTGAACCTCCGGTCGTATTTGGTGATGGAGTCGGCGAAGTCGATCCGCTCCCGCTTGGCCAGGAACTGGCGCAGCTCCGGCCGCTCCTCCATGCCCAGGTAATCGCCCACGAAATTCCTGTTGATGCTGTTCCTCCTCCGCTCCTTGAAGTTGTAGAGGATGCTGGCAGCTGCAAAAGAACCCCAAAGCAACTCTGGTCAGACAGGGCTCTGTGCTGGCAGCTCAGAGCCCTCCCAAACCAGCTGTGGGATCTGTCACGTGGATCACGGCAGCAAGAAGTGGGGCTTGTTTTATGCCATGGGAGGAATCTCAGCTGCTTGAGCCTGGCTGGCTTTGAAACCCATTGACTGCCTTCACAAACCCTTGTGCTGTGGGCAGGAGGGATGGTCACAGCTGCTTTCTGGATTTTCCTCCTTGATTTTTCACTGCATGTTTGGGAGGGTGGGAAAACCCTTGGAGGGGGGGGGTCAGGCAGGGATCACTGGGCTTTCCCATCCATCTGCCAGAGCTGACTCCCAGTTTCTCCTCTCCATCCTTGAGCAGGCAATGAAATGCAGAATAAGACAGCACAAGGATCTGCTTCTGTCCTACGGCCCCTCCCAGGGCTGGAAACAAGAGCAAGAAATCTGTGCCCTCCTTTTAAGACGTGGGAAGAGACTCTTGATATCTTATGGTCTGGTTCCTCTTCACCTCCCGTCCTCATCAGTGCCACGATTAGGAGTGGGGATGCTACTCTGATAGATGAGCTGCCCTGATGAAAGGCTCCATAAAAGGGGTGCTGGTGTCCACGTCCTTACCCTCCTCTCTCATCTGCTCGTACTTCCTGATGGCGACGTGCCGGCGCCAGGCCTTCTGGATCACGCGGGCAAAGCCGTCGAATTTCCTCTCCCGCATCTCCTCGAGGAGGAAGAGCTGGGAGGGGGCACAGAGCGCTGAGCGTGGCTGCCCAGGACACCCCACCCCAGTGTCCCTTTTTGGGGGGCGGGGGGTGCAGGGCCGGGGGGGCACCCACCGACTCGGGGTTCTTGACGAACACTTTGCTGCGGCCCATCTGGTACTGGTCGGGGTCCATGTGGACGGAGCGCAGCAGGTGCTGCACCCCTTGCCGCTCGTCCCCGCGCCACGACGGCCACGTCTCGGGGGTGAGGATGGCGTAGCTGCGGGGAGAGACATTGCATCAGGGAATCATGGATGGGTTGGGTTGGGTTGGAAGGGATCTTAAAGATCGTCTCGTCCCACGCCCCCCTGCCACGGGCAGGGACACCTCCCACTAGCCCAGGGTGCTCCAAGACCAATCCAACCTGGCCTTGGACACTCCCAGGGATGAGGCGGCCACAGCTGCTCTGGGAAAGCTGTGCCAGGGCCTGCCCACCCTCCCAGGGAGGAATTTCTTCCTAATGAAAAGCTGTGTCACAGCTGGACTGCAGGGATCTGCCATCCCCATCCCACTTCAGACAGGTGTGTACTGGTGCTGCCTGGCTGTGCCTTCATGATCCACAGCACTGGGAGGCCAACTTGGGGTACAAGAGGGGGACATCTGGGGCTCCCAGAACCCCTGATACTTCACAGCAACATAAAGTGCTTTTCACAAGAGCAGGTAGAGACAGGACAAGGGGGAAAGGATTCAAACTGAAAAAGAGAAGGTTTAGATGGGATATTTGGAAGGAATTCCTCCCTGGGAGGGTGGGGAGGCCCTGGCACAGGCTGCCCAGAGAAGCTGTGGATGCTCCATCCCTGGGAGTGTCCAAGGCCAGGTTGGAGCAACCTGGGCTAGTGGAAGGTGTCCCTGCCCATGGCAGGGGGTTGGATTAACTAATCCTAAATTTATAAAAGAATTAAATGAATCCCCCAGGGTCCCTCACCGTTGCAGGAATTTGTGGAAGAGCCGGCGGTAGGCGAATCCTGCCCGGCGCACCCGGATGTTCTCCTTCAGCCCCAGGTACTCCACTTGGTGCTTCACCCTGCAGAGCCAGGGGAAACAGTGTGGGATGACAGGTCAGGGCCCCTTGGACCCTGTTTGCACAGGGATGGGTGTGAGAGCTTCTCGGGGCTCAGATGGGTGATGCACCTAAAGGGGATGGTGTGTCCCCATACACACTCCTCGTGGATCTTTGGGCAGCACAGAGGGACCAGTTTTTGGAGGAAAGCCCATCTTGGCCACCTCTCCATGGCTGTGTCCCATTCCCTGGGATCTGTGGGCTCCCTGTTACCTGCTCTCCTCCCAGTCCCGGGATTTCTTGGTCTCGTTGGGTTTGATGCAGCGGATGTAGTGTGGGGTGCACTTCATTAGCGTGTTCACCAGGTCGTTGGCCTGTTTCTGTTGCAAGGATCGACCTCTGGAGCATTAAAGGTGTTGGTGGGAGCCCATCACCCTGCTGCTGACCCAGGGGCAGCCACTGTCCTGCAGCCCATGGCGCATACCTTGATTTTGGAGCCCGCCGTGGTCGGTCGTCCCTTTTTGTCAGAATCAAGTTTTTCTGGGAAAAGCATCCGGATGAAACCACTGGAAGGGAGGTGACAGTCCCCAGGTGAGAGCTGCCAGTCTCCCCAGGCTCAGAAGGGTCAGTGCTAGTGGGTGAGCCCCCCTTATCCCAGCCCTGCAGCCCCGGGATGTCACCTGGGGGGATGTCACCTAGGGGGGCCCATGGGGCGGCGCAAGATGCTGAGCACCCCGAGCTGTGGCTCCCACAAAAGCAAGATCAGCCCTTATGATCTGGATGTCGAGGATGCTGCCCTGTGCCCCAGCCCTTTTGGGGTGTGCCCAGAACTGCCAGGACTCACAATTCGCTGCTCTGCATGAGCTCGATGAGGTCGGTGAACAGCACGTCCCGGTTGCGCTCGCAGAAGCCGTTCACGTCGTAGGACACCTGGGGGACAGGAGGGGACCTCAGCCCCCCGCCCTGGTGGCCAGGTGAAGGGTGTGGGGTGCAGGGTGTGGGGCCTGGGGTGCTGTACCTTGCCTGCATAGTGGTGGATGACGAAGCCCGAGCTCCAGCTGTTGAAGTGCTCGTGGGTGCCCACGGCCGCCTGCAGCTTCTGCAGCAGGGTCTGGTCGGCGCCCTCGCCCGTGGCGTGCATGGTGGCACACACGTCATCCAGGACACTCATGATCCCAGGGGGGTTCTGGCAGAGGGAGAGAGAAGCCATGGGTGTCCAAAAGTCCCAGTCCTGCAGCTGGCTGTGCTGGTTAAAGCTGTTTTGTGCTGAACCTCAGCTGAGGTCAAGGATGCAGAGGAGAGTCAAGGTTAAAAGTCCAGGTTGGGGCAACCTGGTCTAGTGGAGGGTGTCCCTGCCCACGGCAGGGGGTGGAATGAGATGGACTTTAAGGCTCCTTCCGACCCAAACCATCCTGCTACCCATCCTTGACAGCACCCAGCCCACCCAGCCCCTGCTCCCTGGGTGCCTCTGCTCCCTGAGAAAGCCTCCCCTGGCAGAGGGGGCCCCACTCACCAGCTTGTTCTCTATCAGGTCACACACCACCTTGTTGTTGAAGTACTGGATCTGGGTCCACTTGATCCCCTCCTGCACATATTCCTCCTGGAGAAACACAGGGAGAGCTGTGTGGGCTCAGGAGCCCCCCCTGCTCCAGCTGTGCCAGGGAGGAGGGAAGGGTGCAGGAATTGGGCTGCTGGCACAGCTCTGCTGCCTCCCAGCCCAGCACCCCCTGTACCTGCTCTGCCTTCAGGGTCAGCTCTATGAAGATCTGCTGCAGCTTCTCGTTCACAAAGTTGATGCAGAACTGCTCAAAGCCGTTTTTCTGCACAAGCACAAAAGATGAAAGAGGAAGCAGGGCTGAGTTGTCTTCTGCTCCTCTGGCTTATTCAGGGGACTTCAACCAACAGAGCCTTTGAGTGCCCCTCCAGGGACATTCCCAGCTGGACAAAGCAACAACTTCCTCGTGGAGGGGAAGAGGAGAGGCAGACACTGATGTCTGTGGTGACCAGTGACAGAACCCCAGGGAATGGCCTGAAATTTTGTCAGGGGAGGTTTGGGCTGGATATCAGGAAAATCTTCTTCCCCTAGCAGATGGCCAGGCACTGAAAAACCTCTCCAGGTCAGGGGTCATGCAAAAAGGTTCAAGGAGAGTTTGGGTAACGCTCTCAGGGACAGGGTGGGATTGTTGGGGTGTCCTGTGCAGGGCCAGGAGCTGGACTGACGACCGCTGTGGGCCCCTTCCAACTCGGGATATTCCACAAACCCTGTGAACACGCACCTGGAATATCTCAAAGCCGTAGATGTCCAGCACCCCGATGCTGTACTCCTCGTGCGGCTTCTGCATGGCCCTGTTGATGGACTGCGGGGAGAGGGGACAAGGCGTCACCAGGGGTGCGAGGCAGTGGGATTGGCTCGCTCTGGAGCGGATGGTGACCCCCCAGAGGAGCACCCACCTCCACGAGGAAGTCGAAGACGCGGGCGTAGAGCCCCTTGGCCAGGGCGTCGCGGGTGTAGGCCGCCTGCTCCACGTTGAGGGTGACGGTGATGGACTCGGAGCGGCCGCCCCACTTGCTGTCCATCTTCCTGCTGGTCACCTTCTCGTTCAGGCGGTCCTGGTCGACTCCCAGCAGGTAGGCAGGGAAGGCCAGGGCTGGGCAGAGCAGGGGGGTGGTCAGGGCTGCCTGTACACCCACAGCCCCGGCTGGGACCCCCAGTCCCTTCCCAGGACAGCAGTGAGTGGGGGACATGGGATGGGTCCTTTCTCTGCCAAATTGCAGCAAGTGACTCCTGCCATCCATCCCCTTGCCCATTTGCTCGCTGCCTCAGTTTCTCCATCTCTAACCACGTTCTGCCTCCCTCTTCCGCCAGGGAATTTGTGACAGAGTTTGCCCCTCATTTCCAGGGGTCTCTGTGACCGCCCCCACCCACCCTCCCCCGGAGCTACTTGGCCACTCACAGTCGGCGTTTTCCACCCGGGCGTAGTTCCCTTCCTCCCGAAAGCTGATGTTTCCCAGGTGGAGGATCCCCGCCACGATCTGAAGCACCAGCTGCTGGTCCTCGCCCCGGATGCCGATGACCTGCATGGCATTCTGGGGGGTGGTGGGAAACAGGGAGCCCGTCAGCCCCCTCCCAGCCGCGGAGGCTCTGGGGACCCCCCTCCCGGGCACTCACCATGGTCTCGTGGAAGTCGCTGCGGTCATCCGTGCCCTCCACCTGGTAGGTGTCCGTCTGGTTCAGGTAATAGTAATAATCCGGGCTCATGATGCCCAGGTTCTGTCGTTGCTCCTGGGACGCCCCTTCGATGAGCTGCGGGGGAACGAGGAGCTGCGGTTACCTGGTCTCTGGCTCCCCCTCCCCGCCCGCCGGCTCCTGAGCACCCCCGATACCTGGTAGTAGATGTGGAAATTCCTCTCGCACTCGTTCTGGCTCACCACCCGCGACTTCTCCAGCAGGAAGTTGGAGATCTTCCCCCCGTCGGGTTCTCCGCCCCGGCTGAACTGGATCTCGAAGTATTTCCCCTGCCCCGGCACGGATGCTGCTCAGAGCCACGGCCCTGCTGGGGTTCCTCACTCCCCCCAGCCCTGGCTGCTCTCCCCCTTTTTCCCTCCTCGTGAGGAGCATTGCTGGGATGTGCGTCCCTGCTCGTGTGGAAACCTCTTTGCTCTCTACAACTGCCTGGAAAGGAGGTTGGAGCTGGGTGGGGGTCAGTCTCTCCTCCCAGGTAATAAGCAGCAGGACAACAGGACTAGAGGAAATGATTGCCTCAAATTGCCCCGGGGGAAGGTTTAGGTTGGATATTGGGAAAAATTCCTTCACTGAAAGGGTGGTCAGGCACAGGCACAGCTGCCCAGGGCACTGGTGGAGTCCCCATCCCTGGAAGCATTTAAAAGCTGTGTGGATGTGGCACCTGGGGACATGAGGCAGGGTGGCCCTGGCAGTGCTGTGTTAATGGTTGGACTCGATATTCTTAAAGGTCTTTTATAACCTAAATTTGTTTGTGATCCTGTGACCCCCTGCACCTGCCCTGGCGACTCACAAAGCGGCTGGAGTTGTTGTTCCGGACAGTTTTGGCATTTCCAAAGGCTTCCAGCAGGGGGTTGGACTGCAGGATGATGTCCTTCACATGCTGGGGGCAGAGCAAGGACAGGGCTGAGCTGGGGTGGCCACCCAGCTGTGCCCCACTGCCTTGGGGTTGGGGACTTTGTGTGTCCCCAGCCCAGAAGTGGCTGCTCTGTGAGGGAGTCGGGGGCCAGGGTGGTGGGGAGAGGTTGGGAGGTGAAGTGCCCCGTGACAGGGGTGACCACAGACCTACCTGCACTTTGTCCCCACCCCCGGACACTTTGGAGATGTAGCCCATGATGTATTTTGCTGCCACCGTTTTCCCGGCCCCGCTTTCTCCGCTGTGCAAATGCCAAAGCAGAGGAGAGACTGTGAGATGGTCCCACCAGCGTCACCCACCCTGGGGGGCTTCAGGGGCTGATGCTGGAGCAGGACCAGAGGGTGACAGCGAGTTTTGGGGGCTGTGACTTCCACCCTGGGGACGGGGCTGCCCGGGTGCTCTGGGGTTTAAGCGGGACCCGAGCGTTTCTTGATGAGGAGATGTTGGGTTTTTTGTTGCTGGGTTTTGGAGGGGAGGAGGGGAAACCTGGGAGCCTCAAGGGGAAGTCTCTCTGGCCTTGCCCCACATCCTGAGCATTTCCCTTGCAACACTCCACCGGAAAGGTGCATTGCACAAGGCTCTGGCCCTGCCTGGGACCACCCAGTGGCCCAGGACATCGGGGTCCCTCCAGACACCACAGTGTCCCCAGGACACTCCTGCTGCTTCTCACCATCACACGGCTGCTGTGTTCAACTGGGAAGCCCCCAGGTGTGGGGAGAAGGGGTGATGGGGGGGGACAGCCAGTCCCAGAGCAGTGACAGGGGGTCCCAGCTGTGCCCAGTGTCCCCCAGTACCTGATGATGACACACTGGTTCTCCCCGTCAATCAGCATGTTCCGGTACATGTTGTCAGTCAGGGCGTAGATGTGGGGGGGATTTTCATACTGAGCCTAAACAGGGGACAGGGACAGGGGTGCTGAGCACAGAGCAGCCACCAACCCCCACCCTGCCCTTCCCCACATCCCCTTAACTTTCCCCACATGGGAATTAGTCTCTTCCCACAAGCATGAGCTCATCAGCAGCCACGTCTGAGGTTTTTTGACTCTCCCCTCCTCCCTGAGCAGCTCATCAGGGCAGAGCCACTCGGGCTGGATTTTACCATGTTTGGGTTGCTCTGGGGTGGATTTATGGGCTGAATTTCCCAGGAATGTGGGTTTGCTGATGAGCCTCGTTACTGACGTGCTGGGGAGCACCTTCCCCCCTGCAGCAGCCAAAGGGCTGGGGAGGAGGGGAACCCTCAGGGGACACTCCCAGGGGTTTTGCACCCAAAAGAGGGGTTCAAAACCGAGGAGGTTTTGAACACAAAGAGCCCATGGCAGCCTCACCGCGCCCTGGTAGAGCTCGATCTCCCGGTCGGTGAAATACGGCATCTGCTTGAAGGGGTTCACGGAGATGAGCACGGGCCCGATGTAGGTCTGGGTGGCAGGTTAAGGTCTCTGTGTCATTTTCCCCTTCCCACTGCCCAATCCCACCCTGCAGGCAGCATCAGAGCAAAGGCAGGAAGGTGGGCTTGGCGTCCCTGCCATGCTCTGGAAGCTGTGCCGGGAATGCCGCGAGGGTTTTCCACTCGGAAGCTGCCATGATTTGGCTTCGCTCCCTCAGCCCTGGGGTGTCCCCAGTGGTGTGAGGGACACAGGGCACAGCAGGAGCATCCCCTCAGCTCCCTGGCCTGGCTGAGGATCCACTCCAAACGGGGCATCTCCAGCATCCCAGAGTCTCCTGGAGTTCCCACTCTGCTCACACTCACTCTGCAGCAGGAGCCCATCCCTGTTTTCCAGTCAGGGAAACTGAGGCACTGGGAGGGAAGAAACTGTGGGCTCCTGCCTTTCCCTGCTGCCACTCTGCAGCCTCAGCCCCCGCCTGCAGCATCTCCAGGTAACTCAGTGTGGGCAGGAGAGTGGAAAATCAGGGAATTGCACCGGGAAACGGCGCAGCAGCAGGATGGGAACGAGCCCCCAGCACCACGGGGAGATGGAGATTGGGGACAGAGTGGTGCCAGTGGGATTACTTTGAACCTTGATGTCCTATTTTTGTCCCACCTGAGAGCAGGGCAGGGGGAGAGTGACCAAAGGGCAGGAAGAGAGGGGCTTGTCTGGGAAATGCAGAAGTACAGGACACTGAGTCACGGCTGGATGGAGCCCTGTGGGCAGCAGCACAAAAAAATAAGGAAGAAAGACGCCGCGTGGGGTATCCTTTTCCTCCAAAACAACAACAACAAAAAAAAAAAGCCAACCCCAAAGCCAGCCCCTGAACACACGTGAAGCCCCGGGGGCTGCGGGGGAGGAGGCTGTGACCGCCCGGCCGGGACGGCATCGCCTTGTAAGGACAGAGCAGCATCTTCAGGGAAACCACATCCAGCGGCGTGGGCAGGAGACAGCCCTGCCGTCAGCCCAGAGAGCCCCCACCGTGCCCTGCTCTGTCCCCCGGGGGTCTGGGGTGCAGGTGAAGCTGGGACGGTGGTGCTGAGCCGGCCACGTCCCCAGGGAGGTGCGGGGTGAGCAAGGAAGGGCTCGGGGACACGTCCCCACCCCCAGCACGGGGTCACAGAGACTCGTGTCTGGTGATCTGAGTGTCAGCTCTGCCATGGGAGCAGGGACAGGGCTGGGGATGGGGGGCCAAAACACTGGGCAGGGAGGGAGCTTTGCCCCCTGTGCTGGGTGAGGGCGTCCCGTGTGACACCGGTGGCACTGAGGGGTGGCACCCCCTCCCTGTGCATGCAGGGATGCTCCTGCTCCACCCAGGGTTTGCCTGGCTTTGCTGTGGGTGCAGAGCAGCCACGCTGTGGGCACTGGGGAGGGTGGTGACAGCAGCAGGGGACAATGGTCACTCCTGTCACAGGCAGGTGGGGCTTGGGTGTGCAGGAGCAGTGGGAGACAGCGGATGAGGGGCTTTGCTCAGGGGCTTTGTGGCCACAAAGGAAGGACCAAAGTGGGTCCCAGGGCATGGCAGGATGGGGATCTTGGTTGCTGGGTGCCAAATGCAAGTTCTGGGAATGGCAACATTCCCCCAGCCGATCCCAATCCTGTCCCACCAGTGCAAGGACAGGACACTCTGCAAGCACTGGGGCAGCCCCAGTTTGTCCCACGCCCTGGCAAAGCCTCGGAACCCATCCCTGCTGCTCCCTGTCCCCCTCCTGCTGGCTCTGGGAAGGATACAAAGATGAAATCATCCATGAAACGCTTCTTAAGGTTCTCCACGATGGCCTCCTCGTTGATCTTGGAGAGCAGCACCATGTCGTCCACGCCGCTCTGCTTGACGTTCTGGCTCTGCCAGTGGAAGCGCTCCTTGCTGCCCTGCAGGGACACAGGGAATGTGTCACAGGGGCCACCACTGCAGCTCCAAAACTTCACTGGAGGTGTTGAGAGCTGTGATTTCCCCCCCCCCCCCACCCCAGATCAGCTGTGGCTCCAAAATAGGCACAACGAGGGGGTTTTGGCCAAGCTGGGAGCTCCCAAAGCTGCAGATCCAGTGCACCAGGCCTTGCCCCACCCCCCTGGCTGGATCCCTCCCCACCACAGGTCTGGCACAGGGTGAGGAGCAGACAGAGTGGGCACATCTGCACCATCACCTCTGCTGGTGAAGCTCTAACGAAGCAGTTGCTGCACAGGCTCTGCTTATGAGTCAAAGGGGCACCAGAATACTGCAGGAGAAGGGTGGTGGTGGCGGCATCCTCTGCCCACCCACATCCTCTTCATACCAGGGCAGAGGTGCCACTGTGCCCCCATCACCGTTTCCCCCCTGCCCAGGGTGACACCTGCACCCTCTTTCCAGCTGCCCCCCCAGCTCGCCCAGCTCTGTCTCTGGGGCAGAGCAGGAAAACTGGGCTGTGGTTTAAGCCCTTGTGGGGTAAACACAGCCCTGGGAGCAGGGGGGAGATTTCACCGTGCAGAAACCCCCCAAAGGGCTCCTCCCACCCTCGATGCTGCAGGGGGAACATGCTGGGCACAGCTGTGATTGCTGTGTGGCCCCTGGTGAGATGCTGGAGGGGACACCCTGTCTGGCCCTGCCTGTGGCCCCCCTGGGCCTGTCCCTTGTGGTTCCTCTTTTACCCCCCGTGCTCCGTCACCGATTTCACTTCTCCCCCGTCACCCCCAGCCTGTTACTCTTTCCATTTCCCTTTTCTCCTCTTCCCCTTTTGCTTCATTTTCCAGCTGCCTCTCAAAGGTTTCAGGCCTCTGGACCCCGATATCTTTGGACCCTGCTGGCAGCCCCCCGGTTTTCACAGCCCCCCACACCATCCCTGGGGGCTCATCCATCACCACCCAGCACCATCAGCAGGGGGGACAGAGGGACCCTCATGGGACGTGGAGCTCAGCACCATCGTGCTGCTCCCCCTGTCCACCTCTCTCCTCACCGGGTTTTGCAACCCAAAATACCACCCAGGGCCCCCCAGACCCCAAATGCAACTCAAACCCCCATGGCTGGTGAAGGAGCTTTTGGTTTTGGAGCTGGGTCAGCTCAGAGGGGTCCGAGGGCTAATGGGGCTGCTCACACAGCCTGAAACCCCTGGGAAAGCTTCTCCTCTTCCTCCTGTTTGTTATGCGTCTTTTTCTCGCCTTTCCCTCCTGTTCCTGCCCTCCATCCTGATATCCCCTACAAAATCCACCTGGAAAAATGCAGGTGGGCTCAGTCACCCACTCTAGATCGCTTTGGAGTTGCCAGTGACCCCAGGAGCTGCTTCAACCAAAACCCTGAGCTCCAGGCAGAGAGGAGAGGGCCAGGAAGAGCCCATGGGGAGGCCAAACACCTCTGTTCCCTGTCCCCATCACCCCAAACCCTCTGGCACCGCTTCTGGCACCAAATTAAGGCAAATACAAGCATTTCCTGCACTGAAAGCTCAGAGATTTTGATCTGACACCCAGAGCTGGCAGTGGTGAGTGTGTGCCTTTGCCACCTCCTCTCAGGTGCTTTCCTGGCTCTCAGCTGCAAGGAAAACACCGGCTTGCTTTGAATGAAGGGTTTTGTCCTGGATATCTGCAAGGCTCTGGGTGTTTCCACCCTGTTTCTGGGAGCACAGAGCCTGCCTGGCTTCCCTGAGCACATCCCAAGGGGTTTTCAGGGCCAGGGCTCACCGAAATCTTGGGGGAGGATGAAGAGGAATTAGGATCCCTCCAAGCTGTGGCATTGCCCAGGCTTGGTGCCCAGCGAGCCCCCAAGGGATGGGGGTTGCAGGCAGCCCCCTGTGGGAGTGGGGGCACAAAATTTGCTTTTAGAGGTTTGGGGCAGCAGTTCCTCTGTCCCCTCCTCTGTCCAGGTCCCCTTCTTTACCCCAGGATGAAGTTGGGGTTGAACTGGAGAGCAGAGGTCCCCAGGGAATGGTGCCTGGACCAAACACCTCCACGAAGCCACTTCATCCCCGTGCCAAGCAGGGAGAAGATTTTGCCCACCCCTGACCTTCCAGGTGCCCTTTGCAGCCTCTGTGCATGAGGGGTGATCCAGCAGTGATCCCATACACGGCAGGTGGCACATGAGGAGCTCACCAGCATCCCCAGGGATGTGGGGTGGGGACTGTCACCACTGGGGCTCCCCATGCCCCTGGAGCTCAGGCAGGATCGCTGAGGAAGGGAAGGGAGCAGCCCCGTGGCAGCACTTGCAAAAAAACATCATGTTTTTCTTCAAAGCTGAGGCCTTAAACCACAAAAAAAACCCTGCAAGCCCCGAGCAGGGAGCGGATGCAGCCCAAGGTGTTTTATCTTGAGATGGGGCAGGCCCAGAGGCAGCAACACCTTAAAACCACCGGAAACCTCGAGAAGAGCAGCGGGGCTGTCACATCACTGTCACAACCAGGCACAGGCAGGGGTTGGGGGCTGGAAGGAGTTGGGAGTTTGGCTGTGCAGCCCCACGGCCCTTGGAGAAGGCACAAAGCATCTCCAGGTGTTGGGTGGCGGTGGGGAGGGGACAGTGGCTTTGTCCCCAGGGGGACAGCAGCTGAGCAGCCTCTCGGAGGTGGCAGCCACATCTGTGGGTGGGAGAAGCTTTGGTTTCAGCCTGGCCACTGTCCCCTTCCCGTCTGGGTGGTGGTGGCTGGGAACAGCATCCCCCTCAGGAGCAGGGCCGTGGGCTGGAGGACACGGCTGTGACCCCACTGTGCGGACTCTCCCTCCCTGTCTGAGCATCTTCCTAATTTTCAGAGCTTTCATCTTCCTCTTCTGCCTCCAGAGCAACTTCTAGATGTGGCCACTGGCCTTCCAGCAGCCCCGTGTGCTGCCTGCAACCCCCACTCCCTGCATCTGCCGGGGGGGCAAGGGCCAACCATGGGGGGCAAACACCCAGAGGGTCCCTCCTTGCCTGGGACCTCCTGGCACCCCCCACCCCACGCTCTGCCCACCCCCCACCGATGTCATCAGCACCCCAAAACCAGAAGCTCTGGTGGGAAGCTGGGCTGGGAGGAACACAAGGTTCTCCCGTGGGTACCACAGCAAAATCAAACCCATTTCGTGTCAGCCCAGACTTGATCCCTGGTGGGCTCCATCCTGCCCTGGGGGGCACCAACCCTGCACCCAGCACTGGCACCCATCCCTGGCTCCCCATCTCTGTGTCCTGCCCCAGCACTGCTCCCTGTCCCCAATCCTGGGAACACTGTCCCCTCTCCAGCAGGGACCCTGGCAGGCTCCTGGCACCTCCCAGAAAGCAGCATGACTGGTGCAGGAGAGGACAGGCCTGAGGTGGCCCTGAGGTGGCAGGAAGAGGGGGTGACATCCCCAGGGTGCCCGAGGGGGACAGGGTGGGGGAGGCCCCAGGAGGGAGCCCCTCTTGCACTCACCATGGTGTCCCTGTGTCCTGCCCCCCGGGGGTGCTCAGGGGGTCCTGTCACCGAGGCTCTGGTGCCATCCCGAAGTACTTTGTGTTTCTGCTGCAGCTACAAATTGCAACTAATTTTTTTTTTTTTTTTCCCTCTCCTCCCACTTCCTCCTTTCGTGAGGGTTTGCTGGGGGTGGGGAGGACAAGAGTGGCTCTGCTGCCCTGGGACCCTGGGGTGGCCCTGTCCAACGGTGTCCCCACCTCTGCTGCTGGTTGTGGGGGCCACCCACCTGGGTGAGCAGGTGGATGCTTGGTGGAGTCAGGCAGGGATGCTCAGAGCCTCCATAAAACCTGTCCCCACCCTGTGGTGACACGTCCATGTGACCTGTGATTTTAGGAGCAAGATGCTTCTGGTTGCTGCTTTATTTTTTTTTTCTTTCAGGTTTTTTAAATAGAAAAGGCCACACCTGAGGAGCAGAGATGGCCTGTCACTGTGGCAGGAAGCCAAGGACAGCTCTGACTGCCATGTCCCCTCTGTCCCCTGGAGACAAACCATCCCGAGATCACAGAACTGTGAAATGGTTTGGGTTGGAAGAGAACTTAAAGCTCATCTCATTCCACCCTCCTGACAGGGGCAGGGACACCTTCCACTAGCCCAGGTTGCTCCAACCTGGCCTTGGACACTTCCAGGGATCCAGGGGCAGCCACAGCTTCTCTGGGAATTCCTTCTCAACCCCTCACCACCCTCCCAGGGAAGAATCCCTTCCCAATATCCCATCTAACCCTACCCTCTGGCAGTGGGAAGCCACTCCCTGTGTCCTGTCCCTCCATCCCTTGTCCCCAGTCCCTCTCCAGCTCTCCTGGAGCCCCTTTAGGCCCTGCAAGGGGCTCTCAGGTCTCCCCGGAGCCTTCTCTTCTCCAGGGGAACCCCCCCAGCTCTCCCAGCCTGGCTCCAGAGCAGAGGGGCTCCAGCCCTTGGACCATCTCCATGGCCTTCTCTGGACTTGCTCCAGCAGCTCCACATCCTTCTGCTGTTGGAGACCCCAGGGCTGGAGGCAGCTCTGCAAGGGGGGGTCTCACCTGAGGGGGAGGCAGAGGGGCAGAATCCCCTCCCTGGATCTGCTGGCCCAGACCAGCATTGCCAACAGGGGGTCTCTGAAACCCTGGGGTCCTCCAAGTCCCACATCAGCTCTAGGTGGATCTCCCACCTCTCTGACCTTCTCCAGTGCCTCGGGAAAAACCTCCCCTGCTGCCAAAGCCCTCCTTTGGCACGAGGACAGTGGTGGTGTGGGGGTGAGACACGACTGGGACCAGGAGCTGTGCCCGGGATCGTAGCTACTCCTTTATTATAAATCATGCCGTTAACGTCGCTCCTCCTCAGAGTTAGTATGTTAAACATTTTTCATTATATATATATCTATATAAAAAGGTGAAAACACCCCCCCCTTCCTCCCTCTCCCCTCACCAAAATGTCAGAACGGAGCATGGCACCAGGAAGGAAGACAAATGAGGACCCCCCAGCCAGGCGGGGTTTGCTGAGCACCAGAGAAGCTGCGAAATCAGCTGAGGAGCAGGTGAAAATTAAAATGCAAGATGGTAGAGTAACACAGGGAGGCTGGGAGGGTGCAGAGGTTTGCTCTGGGGAAAGAGGGCTGGCCCCTCCCTGCGCTGTAAGGGATGACCCCAGAGGAACAAGACACGGCTTTGGATGAGATTTCCCATCTTTGGGGACGTGGAAAGGCCTGGAAATAGTAGTGATAACAACAATAATGGTAGCAGAAAGAATGTGCTTTGGAGATTTAAAGTCAGGTCTCCCCTGCACGGAGAAGACACGTGTTGGCCCAGATTTGGGCAGGAGGTGACCTGGAGGAATGTCAAGCCTGCTCTTTTCCCATCACCGGAGGTCTCCTGTGGGCAGAGGAGCGGGTGGCACTGGGACTGGCACCCCAAGGCCACGTGGCCAGGCTGCCTTTGGGAGGAAAAGCACCTTTTTGGAGGCAAAGCACCTTCTGGAGGCAAAGCACCTTTGGAAGTAAAGCACCTTTGGAGGCAAAGCAGCCTCAGAGGCTTTGGCATTCTCTGGGCAGGACCTGCAGGCTGGTCCTGAGTCAGGGCCGTGGGGACACTGTGACAGGACAGTCCTTGTCCTGTATCTCCTTTGCTTTGCTCCCTGCAGCCCAGCATGGCCTCGATGCCCATGAAGTGACTGCAACCCCGAGCACACCTTGGCCCCAACCTCAGCTCGTGCTTCGAGGAATGAACGTGGCCATAAAAGTGACAGGAAAAACAGGGGGACACCCCAATCAAAGTAGGTCGTTGTGAGTGTTTGAATAACCCCCCCTCTCCCAGTTAAACCGGTGTCACCACGGAGTGACCTGCTCCCTGTCCCCTGCTGCAGGTCCCAAGGTGACAGGACGCAAACAACATTCCTGCTCCAACCCCACTTCCCACAGCAGCTCTTCCTCAGGAGCCACACGCCACACTCGTCACCCGAGGCACCCAGAACCTCCTCCCTGTCTCCCCTGGGATCCCGAGGGAATGGCAGCACCCCTGGGTGTGCTCAGGCTCCCACTGCAGACCCCGGTGCTCCGTGATGCCCTCGGGATGCGGGCGTGGAACAGGATGGGGCGGGCGGTGCCGCTTCCCCCCACGTGGCAGGACCTGGGCCCGTGACTAATAAATAACAACATCAGAACTTCAAGTAATGTCCCTGCCCACATTCCCGCTCTCCCACCGCTCATCCATGCTGGGAGCTGCCGTGGTTTCACTGGGAAAGCTCAGGGGGCGAAGGGTGCTGGTCTTTGGGGGTTTGGGTGGCGCCGGCTCCCCACTGGAAGCACGAGCGGTGTCTGTGTTGGAGCCGGGGGAGATTCCCAGGTTGGAGGGGAAGGGCCCGGCTCGGTGACCCTCCGGCATAGCTTTTGCCTTCCAGTTTTCCCACGGGGGTCAGGCTGTGTCCCTAATGCCCCTGGCAGGTTTTACAGCACATCTGTCGGAAGTAGGTCCGGCTGCAGAACTTGAACTTCAGGACGAGTGGGCAGTAGGCCACCTTGTTCACATCCTTGCACTCTGTGGGGGGGAAAAACAGAGGGAAGGAAGCAGAGTTACAGCTGCCTCAAGGTGAGGAGAACCCCAGTGTGCAGCCTCTGAGGGTGTTCTTGCCAGGAAGCAGCAAGATGCAGCCGTGATGAAGAAGCTGCTGAGAACCTCACTGCTGAAAACCTCTCTCTGCCAAGGTGCAGTTCACAGACTCACAGAATATGCTGAGTTGGAAGGGACCCACATGGATCTTTGATTCCAACCCTTAGCTCTGCAAAAGACCATCCCCTAGAATCACACCCTGTGACCCTCAGGATCATCCAAACGCTCCTGGAGCTCTGGCAGCCTTGGGGCTGTGCCCACTGCCCTGGGGAGCCTGGGCAGTGCCCACCACCCTCTGGGGGAAGAACTTTTTTCTGGTATGTGACCCAAACCTGCCCTGACACAACTCCAGGCCATTCCCTGGGTCCTGTCCCTGGTCCCCCCAGAGCAGAGCTCAGTCCTGCCCCTCCTCTGCCCCTGCCCAGGCAGTTGGAACTGCAGTGAGGTCTCCCCTCAGTCTCCTCTTCTCCAGCTGAACACCCCAAGTGCCCTCAGTGTCCTCACATGGCTTCAAATCAAGGCCCTAAGTTACTCCATTTCTCAGGGTCACAGCACACCAGGCTGGCCTGGGACTGTGGGGGAACAGCACTGGGTCACAGAATGGCCCCATTTCCAACCCAAACCACCCTGCGGAATGATTTGGATTGGAAGGGACATTAAAGATTGTCCAGTCCCAACCCTGCCATGGGCAGGGACACCTTCCACTAGCCCAGGTTGCTCCAAGCCCCGTCCAACCTGGCCTTGGACAATTCCAGGAGTGGGGTCTCCTCACCTGGAGGAACTCACAGCTCAGCTCGGGCTGTGCTGGCTCTGATGTCCCTGTACCCCACAGCCCCTGAGCTGGCAGTGCCCCACGTTTCCCATCCCAGAGACCCCGTTCCCCTCACCCTCAGGGTTGTCCGTAGGTCCCGACTCGCACTTGGTCTCGCACTGCTGCATCCCCGGGGGCTGCAGGGCCTCCACGCACTCGCTGGACGGCTGCCCGGTGTGTGCCAGGCACTGGACGGATCTTCTCTGCTGGCCCAGGCCACACTGGGCAGAGCACTGTGGGGACAGCACACAGGGAGCTGCAGAGGCCACCACGGCAGTGGGACAGGACACAGAGGGGTGCTGGGAGGTGCAAAAGGTGCTGGATGTGGAAATCCCTCCCCTCCCCGGGCACCTCCCGGCATGGCCGAGTGCTGTGACCCCGCTTCCCAAAAGGCTTGCTTTGAACCTCCAGGGCTCAGTGGGGACCTCTCCATCCTGCCCTAAACCACTGGCCACCATCACACGACCTCCTGAGCCAAGAGGGAGCAAGGAACCCTGCCACAGTGTCCCTGATGGCTGTGGCGGCCACACGGGGTTGTGCTGGCTGGTAAAAACCTCACATGCAGGAGGATTTGAGGGGCTGGGGAGTTCTCCACCAGGAGGAGTGTCCCTACCTCTCCCCACTCGCCGGTGACCCAGCGGGGCGGGGGGCAGCGCCGCAGGTTGCACCTCATGCTGGTGGGGGGCTTGGAGGCCTCGTGGCACTGGGACGTGGGCAGGGTCGCGCTGTGGTCGCCGCTCTTGCACAGGACGATGCGGTGGCGGAAGCCGGGGCCGCAATTCGGGGTGCACTGCAGGGAGGGGACACAGGGAACACAGGGGACACAGGGGACACAGGTCAGGGGGTCCAGCAAGGAGCAGAGAGAGGCAGCTCTGGCTCCCCGATGTGTCCTCCCACCTTCCCTGTGTCCTGAGCTACAAGACCATTCCCCACATTATGCTCTGACCTGGTGATTGCCACTGTCCCAGACACCAGGGCCCTCTGAGGGGTGAAGGCTCTTGTTAATCACAAAATCATAGAATATTCTGAGCTGGAAGGACCCACAGGGATCCTCCATTCCAACTCCTGGCCCTGCCCAGGACACCCCAAAAATTCCCCCCTGTCCCTCAGAGCGTTGTCCAAACGCTCCTGGAGCTCTGGCAGCCTTGGGGCCGTGCCCACTGCCCTGGGGAGCCTGGGCAGTGCCCACCACCCTCTGGGGGAAGAACCTTTCCCTGAGATCCATCCCAACCCCCCTGGCACAGCTCCAGCCCTTCCCTGGGTCCTGTCCCTGGTCCCAGAGCAGAGCTCAGCGCCTGCCCCTCCGCCTGCCCTCGGGAGGAGCTGCAGCCCCCGAGGAGTCTCCCCTCAGTCTCCTCTGCTCCAGCTGAACCAGCCAAGTGCCCTCAGCTGCTCCTCACACCCTTCCCCATCTCCCTGTTCCTCCTTCACCTCTCACCTCTGACCAGTCCAGGGCCACCCACTCTGGAGGGCACGTCTGGTTGTTACAGGGCTCCAGCATCTTTGGCCGTGGGTGGGAGCAAGAGGCATCATCCAAGGTCTTCTCCTCGCTGGCAGAGATCTTGCGCTTGCAGAAGACGCTGCGCGTGCGGACGCCCTCGTTGCAGCTCCGGCTGCACTCGGACCAGTTCCCAATCACCCACCTGGGGACAGGACAAAGATTAAAGCTTGGGAGGGGTTCAGCGGGCCAGGTTTGTCCTCATGCACTCAGCCCTTGGTCCCATTCTGGCCACAGCCTCCCAGGCAGCTCTGGTTGAACCTCCACATCTCCCCTTCCCTTCAGGAGAGGGACAAGGACAGTTAGAGGTGGCTGAGATGACTTTGGAGGGACTCACTGAGTATCTGGGAGGAGAAAACTGCCCCTCTTCTGCAACAGAGCTGCTCCAGCCAGGCAGTGTCACTCCTGCCACCCCTGGATACCCTACCAGTGTCACACATGTTGGTGCCATCCTGGTTTAAAACTGGCAGAAGATGGAAAAGGATCCTTTGGAATAATTTTGGAATAACTGGATCATTTTGTATATTACCTGATCAACAGGATTTTTTATTTTTTTTCTGTGATGGGGGACTCTGACTCAGGACTGGCAGACAGGGGGGATTTCACCCTCTCTTCTACTCTGGCTTTCCCTCCCTCCCTCCCTCCCTCCCTCCCTCCCTCCCCCTGCACCCTGCCAGGGGACTCACGCCGGGGGACACGGCTCGGTGTTGCACGGCCTCTGCCTCTCCAGCAGTTTGGTGTCAGGGCTGCAGAAATGGTTGGAGACAGTCGAGCCATCAG
Source organism: Pyrocephalus nanus (assembly GCA_038380795.1). Taxonomy (NCBI): domain Eukaryota; kingdom Metazoa; phylum Chordata; class Aves; order Passeriformes; family Tyrannidae; genus Pyrocephalus; species Pyrocephalus nanus. The sequence continues at coordinate 2,721,058 of CM076287.1, read as the reverse complement.
AAAGTTTCCTGCACACCACAGACTGGATCTGGCTGCCTGCCAAGAGAAAAGAGGCAAAGGGGGAAAGAGAGGGGGATGCTGAGGAACTCACATGGAATGGGCCCCACAGCTCTGCTCCCGTGGGGGGATGTGACAGAGCAGCCACTTGTCCCTCTACCTCAAGCCTGAACCTGCTTTTCTATTCATCACCAAGCCATCCTCTGGCATCTCCAGTAAAAACTGGGGGTGTGAAATGATGGTGTCCAACAACGGGATGTGGCACTCAGTGCTCTGGTCTATTGGCAAGGTGGGGATTGGTGGTCTTGGATTTTTCCAACCCTAATGATTTGATAAATCTGTGATTCCAAAGGTCACCAGCCAGGGCATGTCAGAGGATGGAGGATCAAAGCATTCCAAGGACCTCATCCTCAAATAAACCTGTTCTAACCTTGGCCTTGTGACATTTTCTGGGCAGCACTGGGGGGAATAGTTGGAACAAGGGGGGACAGAGTCTTGGTTGAGGTCTAGCACACAAGACCAGCTCAGGGCCCTGAGCTTTAAATAGGGAACATTATTAAGGTCTTCTCTTCTGAACACCAGCTCAGTCCCTCACAGCCAGGCTCTCCAGAGCCACAAGACATGACCCAAACCTTGGTGTCAATCCCCATTGGAACCAGCTCAGGGGATCCAGGGAAGCACCAGCAGTATTTCTGTTCACAGATGTGTGGATGTGAGGCCAGAGGGGCTGTTGTGATCTACCAATACATCCTTGCCCCATCCCTGGAAGTGTCCAAGCTCCAGGACAGGACTTGGAGCAACCTGGGCTAGTGGAAGGTGACCCTACCCATGGCAAGGGGTGAAACAAGATGAGTTTAACATCCCTTCCAACCCAAACCATCCCATGATTCTATGATATGCCACCTCCCACTGCCTCCACCACCCACCCCTGTGTTTCAGCTGCAAGTGGCCCCCAGGTTGTTTGCCCTGGCACTCTGCCCACAGGGTTGTGTTGGCAGTGCAGGGTGGGAACGTGGAGAGACCTGAGAGCTCCTTGAGAGCAGAGCAGAGCAGAGCAGAGCAGAGCAGAGCAGAGCAGACACCGCTGTCCCTGCTCTCTCTATGCAGCCCAGACACAACAGGGGGAGTCCCAGCAGGGCAGACATGTATCCCCCCCAAACCAAAATGGGATCAAACCTCACCCCCTGCACACAGCACGGAGCATTTGGTCCATGGGGTGTAGTGCCAGGAATACTGGTTGGAGCCGTCCCTGCTGACAGGGGCGTTGAACTTGTAGCGGATCCCCTGTGGCTCCGTCCGCACCAGGACCTGCAGGGAAAGGCACCATCAAGGCATCAGTGCCCCTGAAGTCCAGCATGACCATCTGGATCACCCCACAATCTCTCTAAAATGCAGGGCAGTTGAAATCTTCCCCCATTTCCCTTTTCCAGTCCTTTCCAGAAATGACAAGGTAGACACCTGTCACCTTCAAAGATGACACAATCAGGGAATAAGTTCCCCTGCACTCAAGGATTAAATCATCCCAAAGCCTGGCAGGTTAGGGAGGGAGACCTGAGAATTTAGCCCAGTTTACCTCAGATCTCTGTGTCCCTTTACTCCAGACAGCAAGGGCAGGGGCTGATTAACTCCAGCAGCTTGAAGCTGAGCCAGGGGAGGTTTAGGTTGGATCTCAGGGAAAGGTTCTTCCCCCAGAGGGTGGTGGGCACTGCCCAGGCTCCCCAGGGCAGTGGGCACGGCCCCAAGGCTGCCAGAGCTCCAGGAGCGTTTGGACAACGCTCTGAGGGACAGGGGGGGATTGTTGGGGTGTCCTGGGCAGGGCCAGCAGTTGGACTGATGATCCCTGAGGGTCCCTTCCCACACAGGACATTCTGTGTTCCTGTGAATTCCCACGCAGCATGGCAAGTTCTCTTTAGCCCTGACCAGGTGGGGCACGAAGGGACCACGTTACCAACCATGACAAAGAGGGTGATGTTGGTGGGTCCCAAGGCCTCCAGCGACTCGGGCTCCTCAGGAGATCTCCTGTAGTGGAATGTGGTGCCGGCGATGTCGAAGCGCCGGGGGGGATCGATGGAGAGCCGCCCGTTGATGAAATACTCGCCGCTCTCCCCTCTCAGCGCTGCAGGGACAGGGGGGAAGGTCAGCACAAGGGCTGGAAGCACCTGGACCAACTTCAGCCAGGTGCTTCTCACCTGCAGTGCTATGACAGAGGGTAAATGGCATCAGCCCTATCTTACAGAGAGGGGAGAGGTGGGGTGTGGCTCGGGGTGGCACAGAAAATCATCATCTCATCTCAGCCTGCCCAGCACCTCACTGTGGGAAGGGGGTGCCCTGGGGGGGGCTCAGCCAGCTGCTGGGGGGGTGTGGGTGGGGACACCTGGCAGTGTGAAAGCTGTGGCCATGAAGCCAGGCTCAAATCCAGCTGTGCAGATGTGGTCCCGGCTGCCGGGGCTGTTGGAGGCGGCGGGAGCCCCGAGCCGGGCTGTGCTTGCCCGGGCGAGTCGCTAGAGGGGGATCGGGCCGCTCGATCCTTCCCCAGCGCATTCCCACGCTCTCCCTCCGCCCTCTGCCACCAGCGCTCCGGGACCAGCTCTGTGTCCTTCTCTGCTGGCAACCACCTCGGTGCCACCGCGCTCCGGGGCAGGGAGGGTCCTCCGTGCTCGTGAGGATGCTCCCTCTATCTGGGGTGCCAGGGGAGATCCTGGGCTGGGAGAGCCTGGTGACAGCAGGGGATAGTGATGGGAGCTTGGGGTGCCCACCCTGCCCACCCCTCCACTGCTGGGAGGGCAGAAAGTGAAGACAAGGGCAAAGAAAATACTCCTTGTAAAAGCAAGACAGAGGAATCAAGCCCAAGGAAAACCTGAGCAGGTCTGTTTTTAATCTGCAGGCCAACATGTAGGGAGAGCAGGGGAATGCCAGAGAGCCACAGGCAGTGCCAGGAATGGTGGGATGTGGGGTTTGCTCAGGGTTGTGGTGCTGAAGGTAAGCACAGCACAGAGGCAGCACCACAGGGACAGGGGGGACACTCTGGGATACACTGCCCTGCCAGCAGACCCTGCTGCCCTGTCCTGCCCCCAAATCCCATCTGGGAGCACTGGCCCCATCCCTGGTGGCAGTGGGAAGTTCTCCCTGCTGGACCTTTCCCACACCCCTTTAACCACAGGGAAATGGCAGAGCAAGAGGTGCCAGGCTGGGATTTCAGCACCCCCAGCCCCATCTCACCCAGGTAGTTGATGGAGAGGTTCAGCTCCCGGATGTCAATGTGGACGGAGCCCTTGGGAATCTGGATCACCTCCTCATAACCTGTGAGACAACCCAGGGCTGGTGAGTTGGAAAGCTCAGCCTCTGAGCCCAGAGCCAGCCCTGCCCTGGGCTGGGTGGGAGTGGGAGCCAACCCCCAACCCCTGGGTAAATGATGGAAAAAGCATTTTGGGCCCCAGGGCAGTGCCCTGGGCTGGCTTTGCAGTGATGGGAAGGTGCTGTGGAGCTGGGACCTCCATGGGCATCTCCCAAGCCTGGCTCCAGAGCAGTGTGAGCTGGGGAGGAGGGAAGGAGCTTGGAGCTCTGTGTCAGGGATTTATTTGGGTGCCAGCACTGACTGGGGCACAGCCTGGTCAGGGCACAAGGAGGGGTTTGCTCCCTGCTGGCAGCCCGGTCCTACCCCTTGGGGATGTTTCTCTGGGATGTGTCCCTGCCTGTCCTGGGTGAAGCTGAGAAGGGATTTGAGGGTGGGTAACACTGGCCAGGCCACTCACTGCCCTACCTCCCTCTGGCAGGGACTGGTTGAAGACGCCCTCGATGGTCTCGCAGGAGCTGCCGTCGCCCCCACACACACGACACTTGTCCTCCTTCGAGTCCGAGCCCAGGACACGGTCACAGCCCACGTGCTGCAGGGAGGGGGCAGCAGGGAATTAGCCATCCTGGTGGGACCTTTTCCTGACCTGCAGTGTCCCAGGAAGGCCATGCCTGGGCTCCACCTCACACCCCTCTCCGCACCATACAGTGCTCAGCAGCATCACCTCCCCAGGGCCAGCCCTTGGGGTCTCTCTCCAGGGCTCAGGGGGTGCAGGCAGAAATCCCATGACTGTGGGATAAGATAGAGATTGGGAGCTCCAGCAGCCCAAGGAAAGCCGTGTCCCTGCAGCTCATGTGTCCCTGTGGAGCCTCTGGCTCTGTCCCACTGCCACGGTCCAAGGGGGATCACGGGGGGCACCAGCACCTGTGGTGCAATGACCTTTTGTTCCACAGTTCCAGTTCACCCCCATGGAGACAAAGAGATCCCAGACACAGGAAGGGAGACAGACACAGACAGAGGGAGCCTGTCTGTCTGTCTGTCTGTCTGCCTGCTGGGGGACATCAGCCACTCCCACAGCCCTTGCTTATAATTAAACTTTTATGGTCCCTCCAGATCCCATTTCAAGGGGAATATCAAATGCCTGGGGCTACACAGGCTGTGAGTGCAGAGGCCCACGTGCACACCCAGGGCCTGGAGACAGGACAGGCACAAGCCCAGTGTGGGTGAGCTCCTGCCCCACAGTGGAACTGGGAATAGGGGAATCATGGAATAGTTTGGGTTGGAAGGGATCTTAGAGATCATCTTGTTCCACCCCCCTGCCATGGGCAGGGACACCTTCCACTATCCCAGATTGCTCCAAGTCCAACCTGGTTTTGGATGCTCCCAGGGATGGGGCAGCCACAGCTTCTCTGGGCAGCCTGTGCCAGGGCCTGCCCACCCTCACAGCTGGGTGATTCCTTCCCAGCATCCCATCTAACAGCGGGATATTGGGAATATCCCTCTGGCAGTGGGAAGCCGTTCCCCCTTGTCCTATCCCCCCATCCCTCATCCCAAGTCTCTCTCCAGCTCTCCTGGAACCCCTTCAGGCCCTGCAAGGGGCTCTCAGGTCTCCCTGGACCCTCCTCTCCTCCAGCTGAACCCCCCCAGTATTCCCAGCCCTCCACCTCTCCCATATCCATGTGGGCAGGCTGAAGGCAGCGCTCCCATGCCTGGGGGGTGTCTATCCTTGCCTCCCCAGCCCTGTCCCCGATCCCAGCAGCACCTTGCACTCCCCATTGACGCAGATGTCGTTGGAGTCCTGCCGGCACGGGGTCCCGTCCACCACGGCCGCCGCCCGCTCCGTGTAGAAGTTGAAGCCCTCGGCCAGGCAGTTGAGGGAACAGGCCTTCACACCCCCTGGGGAAGGAGCACAGGGGGTCAAACGGTGCTGCCAAGGAGAGAGGAAAGATGTGGAGAGCCAGGAGGGTGCTCCTGCCGAGCAGAGGGACCCAGAGAAGCACCCTGTGTCGGGTGGGCACCGTCCCTCCTGCCCAGCCTGGGAAGCGCGGGCTGGGTGTGATGGGGAAGGAAACAAACTCCTGGTTCTTTTCTGGGTCGCTCCTGGGTCTCCTGGCACTTTACAGCTCCTTGTGCCCACTTTACAGACAGGGAAACTGAGGCAGCAGCTCTTCAGTGACTCATTCAAGGGTTTTTTCAGCTCCTAGACCGCAGCAACCAAGTTTTTCAACTCCTACACCATTACCAGGCCAGAGCAACCATTTCCTTGTGTTCAAGGCTGGTGGATACTGAGTCCTTCACAGCAAAGATGATGACAGCAGTGTGAGGATGAAGGGCAAGGATGCCCAAGTTACTGCTAAAATACCTGTTCCCCAACACCCTTTGCCAAAGCATCGTGCATGGAACAGAGGCTGGATAGGTGGATATTGGCTTATAGGATGTGGGACCAGTTATGGAAGGAGACACCAGAGCAGGGCAGTTTCCTGCCTCCTGCCAGTGGATTTTTATCAAAGGCTGGTGTGGATTGTGCCATTTTCTGCCTTTTCCTGAGCACCCAAAGGAAACCCAGCAGCCTGCACGACCCTTTGCAGAGATGCCTGAGCTGTGGCAGTTCCCTCCTGCAGGCACCAGCAACAGTCCTGAGCCCTGTGCCAGGGCTGGGAAGCACCTGGGATGAGAGCAAATCTGCAAAACTTGCAACTGGATACAGCACATCAAAGGGGCAGGGGGAGGGGAGGGAGGCCCAGCTGTGCCTGGGAGCATCCAAGAGCAGCTGTGGGGAAGGAAGAGCAAAGCCGGGAGAGGGAGGAGCAGGAGGAGACATGAGAGGGGAATTCAGCAGCTTGGAGGCATGTTGTGGAGCAGGATGCCTGGGCAAGCCCCTGGAGAAGGTCTGGGAGCCTGGGAAGCAGCTGCTGAGCAGGGGGAAATCAGCACCCACCACTGTCCTGCCTTTGAGAGCACCTCCCTGGTGACAATTTCCAGGCAGGATTTGCCCTTGGCAGCCAGGTCACTCTGAGGAAAGGAGATTGGTGCATTGTCCAGCATCTGCTGGGGGCTGCAGTGCCCTCACCACTCAGCTGGCCAAGAGGTACTTGGGTGGTTTGGTCACCTGGTCCTCGTTCAGGTGGCTGCAGTGACAACTGTGTGTCCCCACCACAGCAACACTGAGCAAGGGTGAGCCCAGACCCCAGAAAGATCCTTTGAAACAGCACAACATGCCTTGAAATTCCTGGGGATGGGAATTATTTTCATCAGCAACCAGGATCCAGCTTCTCCCAGCGTGTGGATGGTTTGGTGGGAGCTGCACCTTTTAGGGTGGGAGCCTCCCAGCCTGGGCACTGCCCAGTCAATACCACTAATTAGAATCAGAGAATATCCTGAGTAGGAATGACTCACATGGATCATCAACTCCAACCCCTGGCCCTGCCCAGCACACCCCAACAATCCCCCCCTGTCCCTCAGAGCGTTGTCCAAACGCTCCTGGAGCTCTGGCAGCCTTGGGGCCGTGCCTACTGCCCTGGGGAGCCTGGGCAGTGCCCACCACCCTCTGGGGGAAGAACCTTTCCCTGAGATCCATCCCAACCCCCCTGGCACAGCTCCAGGCCATCTCTCAGGTCTACAGCCCCCTGCTCCTGAACCCCTCAGCCAGGCATCATCCTGGGACTTTAGCCCCCACCCCTCACTCTGGTTTGTAGTCCAAGGTCAGCACAGCCTCGGTTACTCCTTTGAATCTTTAACACAGCTATTAAAATAGAATATTTCCAGCTGGCCGCCTCTTAGGGTGTTTTGTTCCTCCTGCCTGTCCTCTCCCGTGGAGGAATTAAGGCTTATTACACTTTCTGATGAGCAATCTCCTGTTTTCTGCAAGGCCCCGCTCCTCCCCGTCCCCTCTCGCAGCCCCGTGAGCGGCTCCCGCACCCGCCAAGAGCCGAAAAGAACAACCGAGCAGAACCGAGCAAAATAAACAAACAATTAAAGCCGCATTCCGGGAGGGATCTGCTGACTGCCGGGCTCCGAATGGCTGAGCTCAGCGCTTCCAAACGTCTCCCAGTCCCGGGCTCTGGGAGAGCTGGAAACCAGAGCCAGGAGAACAGGCTGTGCCGACCTCGGTGCTGGTGACCCAGCGGTGTCACTGGGTGGCTCTTTCCCTTCCTAAATTCCCTGCAGGATTGGTGTGTCCCCCTCCAGCCCCCTCCAAGCTCCTTATTTTGGGGTGGGGGTGCTCCGTGCCCAGAGTATTTCTCCAATAATTATGGGGTCAAGCATCTGGTGGGCAAAGGGCACAAGCAGCCCCCCCTGCACCTTTTTGGGAAGCTCAGGGGTGCTGAGCTGAGCAGAGGAAGGGGCTCAGCAGAGGATCTGAGTGGTGAAAAGCTGCCAAAAGAGGGCACATGTGCCCAAAAATAACCTGAGGAGCAGATATGCTGCCAGCTGGAGGGTGGAATGCCCAAGGACGAGGCTGCCAACATGGATCCTGGGGGGCTGCTTGTGCCAGGGGGGAGGGAGGGAGTGACACCCACCACACCAGAGCTCTCTGGGTACCATTGGAAGAGCCTAAGAGGGAGTGAGGGAGATGATGATCAGCCCTCAGTGCCCCCCCAAAGCTGGGCAGGGATGTCTGATGGCACAGGGGCTGCAAGGGGGAAATACAGGGCCTGTCAGCAAACCATCAGCAAGGGGAAGATGAGAGGGGGCTGTTCCCTGGGGCTCTTATCTACGACATGGAGAAGGTGGAGGTGCAAGGGACCTCCCCCACAGATGTACCTCTGACCCCCAAATGGCTCCAAGTATCACAAAGTCCCACTGGCATGTGAAGATGCTGCTGAAATCAGAGAATCACAGAGGGCTTTGGGTCACGAGGGACCTCCAGAGACCACCCAGCCCAACCCCCTGCCATGGGCAGGGACACCTTCCACTAGCCCAGGTTGCTCCAAGCCCTGTCCAACCTGGCCTTGGACACTTCCAGGGATGATCATTCCCCACAGCCACCCCTGGAGAGCTGGGAGGGAGCTCCCAGATCCCATCAAGGCATGAATGTGCCAACACTCACAGACTCCTGGGGAGGGGACAGGTCTTGTCACCTTATTTTATGGCAGAGGAAGCTGAAGCAGAGAGAGAAAGGGGCTCTTTTAGGAAGTCAAAGCAAAAATCATTGTCAGAATCAGGTTGGAACTCAAGGGCTGATGTTGGACCAACCATTCCCTGGATTTCCACCACTGGGCCGTGCCTGGGGAATAGAGAGGTCTGAGCTAGGGCAGCTCCAGCCTGCAGGGCTGTCTTGCACCTTGGCATCCATTGGGGTCTTTGTGTGACTTGCTGCTTCACAATTATTCCATTTTTATTGATCCATCCCCTGCAGCCTCAGCACATCTGCTGCAGCTGCAGGAGCCCCCTGGGAGCTGCCTTATTTACACAGCTGGGGAGGATTTCCCCACTCAAGTTCATTAACTACATGAAGGACATTTGCTGTTCCTTCTCATTATTAAGAGATTTCTGCCACAGGGGCCTCCTCCCACCCCCTCTGCAAGGCTGGACCTTCTGCAGGACACAGAACTGACCTTGGGATGAGGGAATTGCTGCTCTTTGGAGGATCCACCAGCTCCCCTCCCTCCACCTGTGCAGGAGCTGAAAGCTTTACCTGCCTGCCCTGTTTCCTCCCCATCAGACACCAACACTCCCTTCCCTTGTCCATCCTCCTCTTTGCTCCCTCAGCAGTTCAGGAAACAAGACCTGAGGGAAGAAGCTGATCAGCTCTGGTGCTGCTGGGGTTGGTTCTGGCAGAGCAGTGAAGTTAAGGGGAGGTTGCACAGGGGTAGGTGACCCAGGATGGGGGGACAGCAGTTGCCTGGAGGGGTGCACATCAATCCACAGCCACGTGAGGGGGTGGCAGCACATCCCAGGAGCACAAGAAGGGCGGCCTGTGGGATCTTGCTAGTGGGAATCCTGACTAAATGTCCATCAGACCCCCTGGACCACAAGACCCATCCCTGCAGAGTGTGAGGGACAGCAAAGCCAGCTCTGTCTGAGCCAGGGGATGCTCAGCCCAGCCCAGCCCAGCCCAGCACTCACCCCCAGAGCAGATTTTCCAGGTGGGATGCCCAGCCCAGCCCAGCACTCACCCCCAGAGCAGATTTTCCAGGTGGGCTGCCCAGCCCAGCCCAGCACTCACCCCCACGGTAGGTTTTCCAGGTGTAGTACTTCCCTCGGAAGGGGACGTTGTCGAACTCGGCGCACTGGAGCTCTCGGAAGTCCTGGGAGCCAGGTGGGCAGTCCTGGAGACACAGCCAGGGGTCAGGGGCAGCCTCACTGGGCTGCTGACACACTGACACCAGCCCTTGGAGGAGAGGGACACCAGCCCTGCCACTGGGCACTGCTGCAGGATCCCTTCTGAGAAACTGGACATGATTTGAAAACCAACAGCACTCAGGTGCCCTGTCTGAGATGTGTCACTTGGAAGCCCAGGGAAGCAATGGGACCCTCTAATTTCCTCACCACCAGCCTGTGGAAGTTAAAGCTACCGTTCCTCAGGTCCAAAGCTTCACTGAGCACCCCTACAGCACAATCCTTTCTCTGCTTCCCTCGAAGTTTAACCCTCAGCCCTGGGAAGCAGAGTCCTACCCTGGTTTCAACCCCCAGCCAGCCTCCTCCTGCTCTTCCTCCTCTTCCCCCCGTGGGTCCCACAGCTTCCCACAACTCCCTGCATGGTGTAGGAAGGGCTCATCCCAAATCCTGGCTGGGACACAGCCCTGCCAGCCCGGCACTACTCACGTCGGTGTTGCAGGAGCGGTACCTCTTCCTCTCCCCCAGGCAGTACTTCCCTCCGATCGTGGGCCTGCCAAAACCAGGAATGAGATGCTGGAACCAGCTCGGGGCAGGGAGTTGTGTTTCTTGCCCCAAGGCTGCAGGAGCACCAATGGCTCTTCCCAACCCTGCTGATCCCTCATGGATGGGCTGGGAGGAGGAGCAGCCCCCAGCAGGGCTCCCACGCTGGGCTGGACGGGCACAGTGGGGCTGCACGAGTGTTTTTGGGTCTGTGGCTGCAGATCCAACAGCAGCACAAAGCACTGAGCTGCTGGGAAATCAGGAGCCAAGACCCTCTGGGAGCTGAGCAGAGACCTGCACAGGCTGTGCCTTCTGATACCTTAAAATCTATATTGTATAAGGTTTTAGTACAGCTTGTTGGTACCTTCAGCTTTGGACAAGATTTCTAAAAGTGCTGTTTAACATTCCTTGTTCAGTATTTCGAGGCACAAGGGATTTTAAGGAGGTGAAGTTTTCTACCTGTAAAACTGTGCTGAGAGGGAGACCCAACACTTGATATAATCAGCCAAAGCTACTCAGGGGCCTTGAAACCATTCCAAAAGGGTCAGAGGAGATGAGGAAGACAAGAAGATGAAGGGGTGGTCTTTTTAGGACCACTGACTCAAATTTGAGAGGTGTGTCAGGGGCGTGGTGAGGGTGGTGCTATGGGAGGGATGGTTTTGGAAGTGGGTGTAACAGATGAGGTGATGCCCAAATATTATGCTTGGGAACAGAATATTGTAATCAGAACCTGAATATTGTAATTAGAAGCTGGATATGGTAATTAGATGATAGTACAAAGTTGCAAAGGCCTCTGCCATCGGCGTGTGCAAAATATTCTTGCAATAAAGAAGCAGTTTTTGCCTCAAAAACAGTCCTGAGAATTATTTCTCTGCTTTTTAGGCAACGCTCCTCCATGGGACTGGGCAGTGCTGGACATGGCAGGGCCAGGCTGACACCCTCAGGTCCCCCCACGTACCGTGGGCTGTCGCAGTGGCGCACGGACGAGGACACGCCACCGCCACACGTCCTGCTGCATTCCCCCCAGGATGACCAGGACCCCCAGGCTCCATCCACGCCCTCAGGTCGGGTTCCAAAAGGCACACACTCCCTCTTGTAGCACCACTGCAGAGAGAGAGAAAGCTTTGAACACCCTGAGCACACGGTTTGATTCCCAGAGTACTCCCCAGACTCCATCAGACGTGGCAGAGAGTTCAGGGCTGGGGTGTGGTTTGATCCTGGGAAATCTGGTCTTGGAGCTGCACAGGCCTTGGAGACAAGTTTCAGAATCACAGAATGACAGAAATTTATGAGTTCAAATATTATTATTTTAAGATACAATATTTAGGATATAATATTTTTAGAACGTTCTATTATTTTATAAGATTCTGGAAGGGTCATCAGGTCCAACTCTTATGTGAATGGTCTGTACAGGGACTGAACCCACCACCTTGGAGTTATTTAGCACCATGCTCTGACTGGTGGTCTATTAGCTGGGCTCTTCCATGGCACAGGGCACTCACCTCTCCCTGGGCACCCTCTCCTCCAAGTCACATTGTCACCAGCTCTGTCCATTCCCAGGTGGGAATTGGACTGGAGCTGCTGCTGGGCAGAGCCAAGATCCCTGGGGGACATGGACACCTCCACTTCCAGCTGCTCCCTCCCAGGACAGAGTGAGCTTTGTGTGCACTGGGCTCTCAGGCTGTGGTTAATGTGCTAAAACGACCTGACCTGCGAAGGGCTCAGGTTAAAATAAAGTTTCAGTTGCAATAGGAACATTGTTGCTGAAGATCCTTAAAGAACCCGCCTGTCCCTGTCCTGCTGGGAGACAGATGCTCATGGAAACTTGCCTGTGAAGCATTTCCCTCGGCCCTGGAAATCATCCCACACCCCCTGGAGTCCCCAGTGATGGGAGGAGTGGGACGGTGCCAGAGGAGTGGGACGGTGCCAGAGGAATGGGACGGTGCCAGAGGAGTGGGACGGTGCCAGAGCCACTGCAGTTCCCCGGGCACAGAGCCCACCCCGTGCCTTGGGGGCTGAGATAATCCCAGGAAGGAAGAAACCGCTGTGTGCTCCTTCCAGGGGCTGATAACCCACCCTGGAGCTGCTGGCACGGCCTCTCCTGGCTCCCTCTGAGCCAAGATCTCCACTGGCAGCCCAGCCAGCAGGGAAAAATGCCTTCCCAGGACGTGCAGGAGGGACCTCCTGCACACCAGCAGCTCTCCAGAGGAGGATCCCAGGGGGAGGAGATGCTCTGCAGGCACAGCCTGAGCAGTTCCCTGCTCCAGACTGGAGGGACTGGGGTTCCTTCTTGTGCAGGCAGGGCCCAGGAGTTCCCCAGCCCCTGCAAACCCTCCAGCCACACTGAGAGCATCAGTGGTGGGTCCCTTCCAGCTCAGCACAGTCTGTGATTCTGTGAGTCAGGGATGGGCTCTGTCCTTGCTCCAGGGGCAGATCCCATCTCCCTATCCTGTGGAAAACATGGACTTGTGCAGGCTGAGAGACCAGATGTGAGGAGGGGGGGGGCATGTGGGGAGGGAGGATATGGAAAGAAAAGCATCCTCACAGGGTGCACTGAACATAACCTGGGCAATAAGTGATTGATTGATGGAAATTAAAATAAAAATACAAAGGGAAAGCAAACCAGGCAGGGAAGGAACCAGCAGGATGCTGAACCTGCCAGGCTGCTGGGGCACCTTGAGGGCAGCAGGATCCAGAGCTTAAGTCACTCTCTGTGGGTTCTGGGTAAGGTGAACCCAAACAACCACAGGAGATCAGTTAATAATAATAATAATAAACAGGGAGAATTTTGGAGGAGGAAACAACAGAGGACTGGGATGTGGGCACAGCCACCATCCAGCAGAGCTTGGCTCAGCCTTTCCCCCTCACTGCTTCCCCAGCTGGGTGGGAGAGAACAGGAACTCAATCTCTCCTTTAATCTTGCATTCCTGCAATATCTTAAATACCCTGATCTTAAATACCTCTGCTCTCCCCAGGAGAAAGGGAGAAGCCAGGGAAGACCTTGGAGAGCTGCTCCAGCCAAGGGGCTGAGGCCTGGGGGCCACCAGCCAGGAGCTCCAGCAGAGCAGAACCTGAACACAAAGGTGCATCTCCTTCCACCCCAGGATATCAAATCACTTCCAAAACACGAATTGGTACAAAAGGAAAAGAAGAAGCCCAGGAAGGGAACTGGGAGTTCCAACTGAGCCAGTATCCTCACTGGGAATTGCTCCTGTGAGTTCTGGGGGGCTGTGACTGCTTCACTTCTCTAAAAGCTTTTGAAGAAGCCCGGTTATAAAACAACTTGTAAGTTGGGGGGGGGGGGGGAAAGAGAGATTTAGAAGTGGGAAAAGCTGGTAAAAAGAGATGACAAGGGGGAAAAGAATGCCATTGTCTCTGGTGAGTGTGCAGCAGGAGGGGTGTCCAGCCCCAGGAGCTGTCTGCTCCTCTCTGACCTAATTTCCACAGAAATGTTTGCAAAGAATAATGAATTTGTCAAAGCCATCCTTGTTCCTGCACATCAGCTCCTCCAGCTTCTGAAGGATTTGAAAATTTCTAGGGAATTATTTTTTCTCTAGTGGAAAAACACATGTCCATTGAATGGGGAATGTCCCAGCCCTGATTCTCCATTGTCCCAACCATTATTCACTTTGTAAAGGCTCTTTGTCTTAGCAATGCTACCCATTTGCTTTATACTGGTGCAAATGGGAGTAGGAGGAGCAGGGAATGGAGTTCTGTGAGCCATCAAGTCAAAATTCACGTTCAAAAATATATGGTCAGCAAAAATCCTGCCCTTCTCTCTCAGCTGAGTGTGAAAAACAAAGGTTTCATCATATTTAGCCAGTTTTTCACAAGTTCCTCTGAAAACAAGTTACAAACCCATCATCCCTCCTGGGAAAACTGGGGAATAAATCCTTTTTTTCTCAGGGCTGCCAGGAGATCTTAGGAATATGGTGTGGTTTGAGGTTCACTTCACTGTGCTTCAAGTGAGACCAAGAGGCTGCTGGGGCAGGGATTTCATATTCCATATTCCAGCACTGCACATATTCCATATTCCAGCATGACACATGTTCCATATTCCAGCCCTACACAAGCTGAACTGTCCTTTGGGATGATTATGGGCCCCTGGGCTCCTTGGCCCATCCCAGACTCCCTCCATGCCAGCAGGGAGGGCGGGGATGGCTCCAGACTGGGAGAGACAGGGTCGGACAGGCCGGTGGGTGCTCTTAAATCAACTCCTCGCTCCCCAGTGCAAACAATAATCCCAGTTGCTGCTGGGAGAGGGATTCAACCACTCACTGTCAACTCTCTGCAGTGCCCTGGGCTGCCTTACCCCCTTCTCAATGGTGTTGGTTTGGCAGATGGTCCCCTCAGCAGCAGGGATGCTGTTGGTGATGCAGCGGTTGCTTTTGCTCAGGCACCATAACTCACTGCAGACTTCCTGGAAAGAGGGAGATTTTGGGGGAGAGAGAGTGGGGGAGGGAGGGAGGGAAGAGATAAAGAAACAAAACCAAGATTAGGATTTGCTTGTGCCAGGGGCTGCAAGGCTGGGGCAGCAGCACCTCAGTGTGCTGGGGAGGCACCAGCCAGGCCGGGACACAGGACACGAGTGTTTTCAGCTTGGTGGGGGCAAAATGAGACCAAATCCTGCCCCAGGGGCACTGACTGCTCACCCCCTTCTCTGGACTAATCTTAAACACTTCTCCCAGGGCTGGGATTCTCTGCATGTAGAAGTTCACTGAGGTGCCAGAGCCAACTCCCCAACCAGCCCAAACCTGCCCCGTGTGGCACAGAGGGCATCTTGGACACCTCAGTGAGGTCTGAGCCAATCCCACCATCCTGACGCCCTCCCCAGAGGAGACATCTAAAATCCACAGCTGAATTTTCTGCCTGGTCATATTCCTAATAAAATGACCAATGGAAAACTTGCTGTTTTTCAGGGAGCAGCTCGACATGACTTAGGGCATGACTTAGGTTATACATGAAACAGGTTCACAATGTCAATGAAGGAAACTCTGGAGGTGTGAGAGCAGAACCTGAACTGCCACAGCTGCTGGTAATGCACTCCCAGCACTGTCATAGAATCATGGAATCATTAAGGCTGGAAACAACTCTCAGATCATTAAGTTCAACCATTCCCTCAGCACTGCCATGGTCACCACTAACCCATGTCCCCAAGTGCCACATCCACACGTTGTTGGAACACTCCCAGGGATGGTCACTCCACCACTGCCCTGGGCAGCTGTGCCAGTGCTTTTCAACCCTTCCCATGGGGAAATATTCCCTAATCTCCAATCTGAGCCTCCCCTGGCACAGCTTGGGGCTGTTCCCTCTCCTCCTGTCCCTGTTCCCTGGGAGCAGAGCCCAAACCCCCCCCTGGCTGCCCCCTCCTGTCAGGGAGTTGCAGAGCCAGAAGGTCCCCCCTGAGCCTCCTTTTCTCCAGGCTGAGCCCCCCCAGCTCCCTCAGCTGCTCCAGCCCCTTCCCCAGCTCCATTCCCTTCTCTGGACACTCTCCAGCCCCTCCAAGTCTTTCTTGTCATGAGGGACCCAGAATTGGACACAGGATTTCAGGTCAGGAATAGCAGAGTGCCACAGGGTGACCCTTCTCTCTGTCACCAAGGGCTTTCTGGTGACTTTCCAGCTTCAATCACAGATGGTTTGGGTTGGAAGTGACCTTAAAGATCATCCAGTTCCAACCCCCTGCAGTGGCAGGGACACCTTCCACTAGCCCAGGGTGCTCAGTGCCTCATCCAAGCCGGCCTCGAATCAGTGACATCTGCTCTCTCTGTCCTCATTATTCCCATTAATCATCCACTCTTCTGGCATGGAGCAGGAAGGGATGTTGCCATCCCTCTGGAGATTGTTTATGTGGGCACAGCATGGGTGGACTCGCACATTTACCCCGATTTCCCCGAGCCCTTCGTGCCCTTTGGGTTCGTCCCAAGCCACACTCACGACAGGCTGGGTCACCACAAGGACATCTTGTGCTTTTGTGATCCTTGTGTATACACAGGAAGTGTCCACCCCAGTTAAAAATCAGCTGGGAAACAGGCATGTAAACGTGGGAAGCTTCCACTCCCTGCCTCTGGCTCAGCTCAGGGTGGGCACAGACCCCAGCTGGCATCATACCTACCATGGTATTTGGACCCAGGCTTTTCCTGCTGCATCTGCCCCACATCCAACAGGCTTTGGGCCTGGGAGAGCCAAACTTTGCCCTCTGCTCACCAGGGTGAGCTGGTGAGACCACCAGGAGGTGGGTTTAGTGTTTAACCATGAATACATGAACGTTCAAAGTGGTGACCTGGCTCACCTCAGTGGCAGGGCTGGGCTTGTGCTTACAGGGTTTTAAGAGAAGTTAAACCCTGCACTGAGAAATTTCTTCCTTCACAGCTTTCCAGGGCTTGGGCTGGGGTGGGTGCCCATGGAATCATGGAAACACTAAGGTTGGAAAAGACCTCCAAGGAAAAGACCTCCAAGGTTGTAGAGTTTAACCTGTGACTGATCACCACCTTGCCCAGACCAGAGCACTGAGAGCCATGTCCTTGAACTCCTCCAAGGATGGTGACTCCACCACCTCCCTGAGCAGCCCCTTCCAATGCCTAATAACCCTTTCCATGAAAAAAATAGGTGTCTACTAGACAACTCTGCTGCCTGTGCATCCCACTGCTCTCTCTAGAGGAACATGGATGTGTTAAGGAGCTCAATCAGCTCTTCAGCACAGAGACTTCCCCACATCACTCTGCTCAGACAGCTGCCAGCCTTCAGTAGGTTAACAACAACAAAATGTTAGGCTGAGATCCAAGAAGACTCCTTTCTCCTGGAACATCCTTTCCTTTCAGTGGTTTTCCTGGGTGCAAAGACCAGGGGATGGCAGGGGAGGCTTAGGTGGGCAGCTGTACCTACAACTGTACCTAAAAATGTACCTACAGCATTTTGCTCCACCTCACCTGGAAGAAAGAAGGTTCTCCTGCTAAGTTTGCAGGAACACACTGAGCAGCACAGTGACTTCCAGAAAGGACTGTGGAAAACATATCTGTGTGCAAAGAGCCTGGATGAGGAGAACACAGCAGCCAAGGCACCAGGCAGAGAGGCAAGACACCTCTTCCTATGGGATTAATCTGACCAAAATAGAGCTGGGCCCAACCTCTGTGGATGGGAAACCACCTCGGTCCTCTCAGAGGGAAGCAAGTCAAGAGCTGAGGGAGAACACGCCGGTGCTCTTTGTTTGGAGCAGGACAGCGAAGTGATGGGGCTGCAGAGGGACAGCCCCACATCCCTTTGTCCTTGTCCCCCCATCCTCCACCCCCTGGGAACCGATAGTAAAGCAGGAAGGCTCTCTACCCCGTATTTACACTGGCGAGATTTAACTCCGTACTGGAAGCGGCACTGCTCGTCGGCATCGTAGGCCTGGCCCGGAGCCACGGTGGGGTAGACAAAGTCCTGCTTGGGAGGAGCGTTGTTCAGGCACAGTCCCATCCCAGAGCTGGAAATGAGAGAGGAGAATTAAAACTGGAAACATGCTGGTTCCAAGGGAATTCTGGAAGTGTTCATCTGAGGGTTCCTAGAGTCACAGAATGGCCTGAGCTGGAAAGGACACACAGGGATCATCAACTCCAACCCCTGGCCCTGCACAGGACAGCCCAACAATCCCCCCCTGTCCCTCAGAGCGTTGTCCAAACGCTCCTGGAGCTCTGGCAGCCTTGGGGCCGTGCCCACTGCCCTGGGGAGCCTGGGCAGTGCCCACCACCCTCTGGGGGAAGAACCTTTCCCTGAGATCCATCCCAACCCCCCTGGCACAGCTCCAGCTGTTCTGCAGGGTATCACCAGCCCCTGGCTGTCCCTGTGGGTTCTGGGGCCAGCAGGGCAGGTCTGTGCCCAGGACCCTCACGTGGGCAGTGGGTGGGCAGAGGGGGCTGCCCTCTGCTCAGCTGAGAGCCCCAGCTCAGAGCAACTGGAGATGTCCCCTGTGCTCCAGAGCCCGATTTTCTGCTCACCACAGCTTTGTAAAGCATCCAAATTCTGCAAGGAGCACTCCTTTCCCCTGTTTCCTGGCTGTTCTCTGAGCTGTCCCTTAATCAAGGTCCCTGTTACCACCCCCCAGCCCCAAACCCTGGGGTCTGGCCCACACCATGTCCTGGTGGAGGCTCCCCAGGGTGGCCAGCACAGCCCTCAGAGGGACCAGCCATGAACTCCTTGTCCTCCTGCAGGCCTGCCGAGGCCTCGGGTCACCAGAGGACAGGGCAGCCTTTCCCAGGCTGTCCAGGGGTCACTGAGGGGGGACAGGTTTTGCTGTGGCCAAACCTCAGCTGCCAGATGTGGGATTTGGGGATGAGCCACGGGGTTCAGCCAAGCTTTGCAGGACAGCGGGGCAGGTGAAGCCCCTTGGGAGGAGACTTCATTGCTCCTCTCCCTGTGTTCCATCTGCAGCATCACTGGCTGAAGTCTGGTATTTGGACTCCCTGGGGGCTTCCCTCCACACTGACCCCACACACACGTGCTTCTTCCAGCCATCACTCAAACCCTATTTTATTACACAGTGCCTGTATCCTACCAAAATCCTCCCCTAAGTTGATCCTGACTGGTTGTTTTGGGACAGAAGCCTGGGAGCTGCTTGAACCCTGGATGGGAAGCTCTTTCAAGCTGCAGAGATGTGACATAGGCACGGTGACAATATTGAAATTTGGGACCTAGGAGCCTAAATCACAGAATCATAGAAAGGTTTGGGTTGGGAGGGACCTTAAGACTTGGCAGGGACACCTTCCACTAGCCCAGATTGCTCCAAGCCCTGTCCAACCTGGCCTTGGACACTTCCAGGGATGGGGTAACCAAAGCTTCTCTGGGCAACCTGTGCCAGGGCCCCACTGCCCTCACAGGGAAGAACTTCCTCCTAATATCTAATCTAAATCTACTCTCTTTTAGTTTGAATCCATCCTCCCTTGTCCTGCCCCTCCCTTCTCCTGAATCCTGAAGTTGCTTTGCTAAAAAAAAAAAACCCAAACCCTTTCTCCTACTTTGCTCATTCCCACTGGAAACTCCGTGCCTGGAGATGGTGCCCACACCATGCAGACCCAGCCCTGACTCCAGACCCTCCTTCCCCACCACACCAACCCTTCCCTGCAATCCCTGGCTGAACTTCAGAACCATCCAAATGCCTCCAGAAGCTACTGATCCACCTGTGGGGGTGCGGGGAACCTAAATAAAGGTCACAACAGCGGCCAGAGCTTCAGCAGGCAAGAAAAACACGGGAAAGTCTGAAGGAAGGAAGGAAAGCACGTGCCTCTTGGGGTAGGATGAGGTGCTGGGACACAAGACAGAAGGGCTGGGTGCTTTGGGGGCTCTTTCCTTGGGCTTTACCCCCTCCACAGGCGACTGTGGGAGGTTGGAGGCGCGCGGCGGCCGCGAGGTGGGAGGAAGGGCGGGGTGAGGTGGGTTCCTTACTCCAGGAAGCTGGTGATGTAATCCCTGCTGCACGTGGACCACACGAACGGGTTGGTCTTCATGGTGATGTGGGCAGCCATCAGCTTGGCCGTCTCCTGCCCCCGGGAGCCACAGCTGTTGCCAACCCCGTCGTGGTTCATGCCAAACCTGGAGGGCACCGCCGAGGCGGAGAGAGGCGATGGGGTGAGCTGCTGCCTTTGCCACGCGTCCTGCTCACCCACAGGGAGGGTTTTCAGCTCCTCTTGGCCGGGAAAAACCCCGTGCCAGCTGCTGCCGGCCCAGTACTCACGTGTGGCCGATCTCGTGGGCGATGGTGAAGGCCGTGGCCAGGCCGATGTCCTCGTTGATGCTGCAGCTTCGCTCCCGCTCGCACATCCCGCCCACGGGGGCCAGGCCTGGGGAAGGCAGGCAGGGCTGTCACACAGAGCATCTGCAAGGGGGCAGGGGGGCAGTCTGGGGGCTGACTGATGTGCTGCACGCTCGTTAACACCCAGCACAGCCTGCTGGCAATGACCAGTTCCTTCCCACTGGGCTCTGGGAGGGACTCGTGGCTCTTACAGGCTGTGGTGGCTCAGCACTGTCAGCTAAATTTACACTGCCAGGCTCAGAAATGCTGAGAATGGGTCAAAATCCTCGGAGTTTCATATCCAAACCCCAAACTGTGCAGAGGGGGGGAGCAGTCCCTGTCTAAACACTGGTGGGGAGGAACCTGGGAATGGCTGCACCAGCACTTGGGAATCCAAACTCGGGCAGGGCAGCTTGGGCAGAGTAAGACAAGATCCAGCCTTGGTTCTGGAATCCACCATGACCAGGAATCCAGCCTCGAGGGTTGGATCATCAGGGAAGGGTCTAACTCTGCTGATGGGATGAACTGAACCATCACAGCACCTCCAGCCTCACCTCCCTCCCAGGCTCCTCATCTGCAGTTGCATCAGGTCAGAGATCCACCAGCTTTTCCCTTCTCACTGCAGTGATTCAGAGCAGTAAATCCCTCCCTGAATGCTCAGTCTAGACCAGGGCAAGACAAATTAGGAGCTGCAGCCAGAGAAAGCTGCAGGGTCTGTCTGTGTCTCGCCGTTTCAATAAAGAACTCCCTTTATAGTCATCACAAAAAAGGCTTATTTCTCTCTGCTAAGCCAGGAACACTCCACTAGGCCATGGACCAGCCCTAGATGCGAGTGGTTCTTAATCATCAGGCTGGACCTGACCCAGGGATATAACAGAGAAGTGTTCCAGAGCCCATCTGTCCTCTGGGTTGCTGTTTCTAGTGTTTACAGAAGTGAGGAGGCCGGAAACCACTGGGCTGTTCCTGGCTCTGCTGCTGGTCCTCGTGGTACTGTTGGGCAAGTGCTGCCCCTCAGCCTGTCCCCTAAAAAAGGGGGTGGCACAGCATCCCCCTCACCACCCCCCCAAAGTTCTCTGTGCTGGGGAGAAGTGCTGGCAAAATCCTACCTACCCAGGGTGCCACAGGGTTTGTTCTTGTAGATGCAAATGTCGTATCTGCAAAGAAGAGGAGGCAGAGTTAAAGATGATTCTAATTTTTGGTGGCTCCAAAACAGCACATCCCCCGTTTTACCCATGTGGTTACACCCAAACCACTCATGGAACACTTCTGGGATGGAAAGTACCCAGTGGCAGCAGGTAAGATGCCTGTGATCTGTGCTGTCCAACACTCACTTTCCCCAGGCTGAGATTCACTGCGGGTTTTTTAATGACATCTCCTGTCCTTTAACTCTGGGCAGTGCTGAGCTGGGGCAGAGGTTTGGTTTGGATGAAATGTGGTGGGAAGACGTGTCCAGAGAAGGGAATGGGGCTGGGGGAGGGTCTGGACCAGCTGAGGGAGCTGGGGGGGCTCAACCTGGAGAAAAGGAGGCTCAGGGGCGACCTTCTGGCTCTGCAATCCCTGACAGGAGGGGGGAGATGGGGGGAGTCCCAGGGAACAAGGGACAGGAGGAAATGGCCTCCAGGGAAGATTTAGATCAGATATTAGGAAAAACTTCTTCATGGGAAGGACGGTCAGGCATTGGCACAGCTGCCCAGGGCAGTGGTGGAGTCACCACCCCTGGAATTGCTCACAAAACCAGCAGACGTGGCACTTCATGGTATGGTTTCATGGGCATGGGTGGGAGAGGAGAGGGGCAGTTTCTGGTCTGGGCACTCAGATCCCTTGCAGTAAATTGCATCAATCAAATAGAGAATCACAGAATCCCAGAACAGTTTGGGTTGGAAGGGACCTTAAAGATCATCTCATTCCATCCCCTGCCATGGGCAGGGACACCTTCCACAAGTCCAGTTTGCTCCAAGCCCTGTCCAACCTGGCCTTGGACACTGACAGGGTTGTAATTTTGAATTTATTTTTTTTTTTTAAACTAAGGAAAACATTTCAGTTTGAAAACATGTTCCATTTCAAAACCCACTGTGGTTGCATGAAAACGCTCAAATGATTTTTTTATATATATGTATTTTTTTTCAGTTTAGTTCTTTACTGAGAATTTTCCAAACAAATTCAATAAGGGTTGATTCAAGGTTGATTCAAGGGTTCCTGGCCTCCACTTCCAGCCACTGCATCAAGGAATCCACTGTTTGCCCATCATTAGCTGGATACAAGGAAGAGCTAAAACAAGGAGGGCAAAAGTCTCCTTCAAATGGAAATCACAATAGGATGTGGTGGCAGCTCCAAAAGACAAGTTTGGGGCTAGACAGTGAATATTATTTAACTGCAGAGGTAAACCACGTGCTCTCCTTGCCTCTATTCCAACACCTTTTCCAGGAGAGACACCCAAGACTCAGTTTAGTAAAACCAGGCCTGGAAAGGGCCAGGCTAATGCTGAGAGCTGAGCAGGGCAGGCAGGAGGGGGGACAGGTTGGGGTTGTTACACCGAGGATGCTGAGAGGATGACAGGGACAGTGGGAGGATCATCAGAGCATCTGGAAGGACAGAGGATGCTGAAGGGAGAGCTGGAAGGATGGAGGGGACAAAGGGCACCTCTCAGAGGGGCTGCTGCTGTGCCCAGGACTGTCTGTCCAGTGCCCACCCAAACCCTGCTTGGGCAGAGAGGGAACATCCTGGAAAGGCCAAGAGTGAACCCGAGGGTTGTTTGTGCCGGTGTGGGTTTGGGGACACCCCCGTGGGTGTTGGGACCATCGCACACTGCTCACCCCAGTGACCCCAAGGGATGAGAGTGGGGACTGAGCAAGTGCCAGCCCTTGATGGGTTAATGTGACACATTCCTGCTGATGCTCCTGCCCCTTTGGCTCTCTGGAAGTGTCCAAACCTCTCACCCCCAGCAGTGAAAAACATCTGTTGCTCTGTTTTGAGCAAATAAAGCCCTTTGGAGGCTCCGGTTTGACACGTCCCTGCAAGAGAAAAAAAAAGGCCCGGGGAAAAAAAGCCCGGAGCTCAGCAAGATGTTATCAGAGACAGGGAATTTATTAGGGATGTGCCGGTGCTGCTGCCCCAGCCCAGCCACTCGCTCCGGGTTGGCTCAAACATCTGGTGGTGGGAGGGTGAAAAAACTCGGAGCCGGAGTTTGAATCCCACGTGTGGTGGGAGGGGAGGAAAAAGAGGAGCTGCAGCCTCAGGACAGGGAAAAATCTGCGGCCCAGGGGCTCTTTTCTTGCTCCTCGGCCAGGAGGGATGTTCCACGCTCTCAATGCCACTGGGAACTGGAGGAGGAGAGCAGCTCGTGGACAAGGAAAGCGGCTCCCACTTGGAGGCTCCCCTTTCCAGCATTTCCATTTCATTCCTTTCTTCCACTCCACAAAAGAGGGGGGAAAAAAAGGCACAACCAAACCCTGGGCTTGCCTTTGGCCTCTCCTCAGGATGGTTCCCCTTCTGCCCAAGCAGGGTTTGTGTGGACACTGGACAGTCCTGGACACAGCAGCAACACCTCCAAGAGCAGCCTCTCAGTGCCCTTTTCCCCTCCACCCTCCAGATGTCCTTCCAGATGCTCTGCTCTTTCTTCCACTGTCCCTGTCATCATCTCTTCCTCTTCCCACCTTCTGACCACCTATCCATCCTTTCAGCTGTCCCTCCTGCCACCCTCTGCTGCTCCAGGCTCAAGCTCCCATCTGTCCTGATGGGGGTTATTTTTTCTCCACATGCCCTTCACCACATGAAGGTTCAGGCCCCCTTCTTGCAGCTCCTGAGGTCTAATCCACTATCCAAGTCGTGCTGCTGACCTCAGCTGCTGTTCCAGGAGCACAGGGGGCACAGGCAGGAGTCCTGAGGGAGTTGGGATGAAGTAACTACTCCAAGGGTGTCCACTGAGGAGAGAGTTCAGCCCTACACGTAGTCACCCAAAATGAGATGAGCCAAATCCTGTGCTGGCTGGAGCACTGTCACTGTCACAGTGCCCAGGTCCCACTTGGATCCTCTTCACCCTTCACAGCAGGGGCAGACAGGGCTCTCCAAGATGCCCAGTGCTCCACAACTCCAGGGTGGGCTCTGGTGGTGCCCAATAGCCCCATGCCATTGCCTTCTGGTGCACAAATGCCCGTGGCTGCAAACTAAGCTCCCTGAGAGCCCAGCAAAGACCGAGGGAAGATGCTGGAGGATGAGAACTAAGTGAAGTGGGAGATGCTAACTATGTGAACTGCAATAATCTGCATCTCTGTGAGGGAACTGGCACATGGCCAGACTGAGGGACGGCCACTGGCAGGCTGCTCGTGGGGGATGGAAGCCTTGGATGACCCATCTGGACAGAGGCAGAGGACAGAGAGATGTACAGAGGACAGACAGATGCACAGAGGACAGACAGATGCACAGAGGACAGACAGATGTACAGAGGACAGACAGATGCACAGAGGACAGCATGGACACCCCTGCTGGGTGTGGGCTCGGGCTCAGACTCACCTGGTGATCAGCACTGCGGTGTCGTGGTTGGCTATGCCATTCTCAGGGATAGCATTCCCATTGCCATTCCTGTTCACTATGGATTTCTGCCACTTGCAGAAGCTGTCCAGGGATTTCCCAGCGTGGTGGTTGATCTCCAGTGTGGGCTGGAATGGAAGCAACATGACAGTGTGTTCCCAGGAAAGCTGTGATGTGAAGGCACTGCCTGTTCCGTGCCAGCAGAACACTGACACCAGTCCAGATGCCTCCACTTTTCATGGAAAGCAAGAAAAAATGTGACTTCAGGAGGACTAAAGTGACCTCAACTTCCCTAAAGTCGCCTTATCACAGAAAATATCCTCAGAGTCCCTGAGGTCTCCTCAGCCCACAGCCTGAACCCAGCCCCCAGGTGCCTTTAGGAGGATGAGGAACAGCCAACAGACTGCACAGGGGGGATTTCCTGGGGGTGAAATCCAAGGGGAACACCCAAACCCACAAAGGAAGTGCAGACATGTGATGGAAATGGCCCAGCAAAGCCCATCTTACCTGATCCTCGGTGAGGAGAATCAGCCTGGTCACCAGGATATTGACAATATTGCCCAGACTCGAGTCCTGGAAAAGTTTGGCAACCTGACCTCCAAGAAACAAGAAAAGAGGAGTCTTAAAAATGAGCTCTCTGCCTGGGTGGCACCGGAATCAGGGGGGCGAGCCCTGAGTTGGGCCCTGTGGGTGCAATCAAGGCTGTGGGGCATGAACACAAACTCCCCTAACTTTTACAGATAGGGAAAAGCCAAAATTCCCACCGATTCCACTACCAGGCTTGGAAAAAAAAGAAGGGAGAGACCTTGGTGTCTCGTTCTGGGGACAATCAGCAGGGAAGATGATCCCTCAGCACCTGCTCCTTGCCTGGAGCTCCAGAGACTGGGATTGCTCAGGCACAGGGATGAAGCTTTGCTGAGGGAAGGGCACAGCACCTCTCAGAAATCTGCCACCACACGGTTGGGTGTTTCAGAGCAGATGAAACAGTTAGGACCGCTATTGTTTTTTAAAATCTGGCGTCTGCTTTAGAAATGCAAACAGAGCCCGAGCCATGAAAGGAGATCCTGGGGAGGACAGGACAAAGGGCCATCACAGAGGGGCTTTCAGAGGATTGATGGATAACTTCCAAGCCCATCTCACCTCACAGGAGGATTCAGCGTGGCCAATTGAGGCTGTAAATGCAGCCAGCCTGGTACCCTGCCGCCAGCAATGACCCAAGCCCAGGGGTGTGGTGTGGAAGGAGGAGGGTGTTTCTGCCCACCCCTCACGCTGCTCAGCCCCCAGGCGTGAGAGCTCCCCGTCCTTCTGCTTTCCCATGTGTTTCTCAGCTTGCCTGGCCCTATTTGCAATGCTAATTTGAGATGAGAGATGCTGTTCAAAGAAAGGCCTTTGTTCTCCCAGCCCAGATCTGGCCTGTGGTGAGCTCAGACAGGCCAGAGTTTACCTCTCCCGTGGTGCCTCTCCTTCTCAACAGAGTCCCCGCAGGCTCTGGGGTACCACTGCTCATCTGCAGCAGCAGCAGCATGTCAGGATTTCTGACCCAAAAGTGTTGCTCTGAGCACGGGGAGAAGCCCCTGCCCTCCTGGAACAGATCTGATTCTGATCTCCCATCCCACTTTTCTTGCAGGAAAAAAACACCCAACAAGCCAAGCCCAGACACACCGGGGGCGATGACGAGCAGGAGTCATTCCTGGCTGTGTGTCTGAGCCCTCCCCACCAGGTTCCTGGTGTGGTTATAACACTTACAATATTCATGATGGCCAGGATGTACTGCTCTATGTCCCTCCTGCCGTGGTACCCCACCATCATCTTGTCAGCCACCACCAGGGTCTCCACGTAGCGCTCGGTGCTCACGGACCTCTTGAGGGGCAGCTGCCCCCGCTGGCTGTGGTTGCCCGATGGCTTCAGAGGGGAGGGTTTCAGTGTCCTCAGCCACCAGTGCCTCCCCTTCCAGGGCTTCTCATCTGAGGAGGGAAAGAGATGTTGCTGTTGCCCTCCAGCAGCAACTCAGCAGCTCGCAGAGGCCTGGGGTGTGCAGCGTGAGGGGAGAGGAAAGGCCATTGTGGGGCTCTCTCTGTGGACCCAGCAAATGCCCCACTGCAGCCCAGGGCTGTCCTCCTGCTCCTGCCAGCCCTGATGGCATCTCATGTGCCCTTCTGCCTCCTCCTGCTTCCTCCTGTCCCCTCCTGCCTCCTCCTGTCCCCTCCTGCCTCCTCCTGTCCCCTCCTGCCTCCTCCTGTCCCCTCCTGCCTCCTCCTGCCTCCTCCTGTCCCCTCCTGTCCCCTCCTGTCCCCTCCTGCCTCCTCCTGCTTCCTCCTGTCTCCTCCTGTCCCCTTCTGCCTCCTCCTGTCTCCTCCTGTCCCCTCCTGCCTCCTCCTGTCCCCTCCTGCCTCCTCCTGCCTCCTCCTGCCTCCTCCTGTCCCCTCCTGCCTCCTCCTGTCCCCTCCTGTCTCCTCCTGTCCCCTCCTGCCTCCTCCTGTCCCCTCCTGCCTCCTCCTGTCCCCTCCTGACTCCTCCTGCCTCCTCCTGTCCCCTCCTGACTCCTCCTGCCTCCTCCTACTTTCTCCTGCCCCCTTCTGCCTCCTCCTGCTTGGTCCTTCCTCCTCCTGCCCCCCTCCTGCTTTCTTCTGCCTCCTCCTGCCCCCTCCTTTGTCCTCCTGCCCCCTTCTGCCCCCTCCTGCTTCCAGGGGGTGCGTGCCCATCCCACCACATCCCCACACAGCTCCATGTGCCCAGCCCTGCCCTCACCTCTGTCCCAGGGTGGATTTAGGGGCTGCACAGACACAACCTGAAAATAAAGCCATTGCAGATTATTTCCTCTTTCCTTTTCCTGCCAGAACCTCAATTTAGGACTTGGCTTTTCCTCCACAGAAATGGCTGCAGCCTCCAAAGCAGCAGCAGCAGCAGCAGGTCTGTAGGACTTTGCTTCAGGCTCCAAGTGCTGCTGACCCAACCCTGGGGGGGTTCCAGTAGGGTCATAATCTCCAGTCCCTCAGCCTGGAGACCATCACAGGGCAGAAGAGCTGACTGGGAGACCAACAGCCACCCTCCTGCCCCACCAGGAGAGCCACTGGATCCCCCTCCTCTGCTCTGATGCTGGATCCTCAAACACCCACCAGACTGGGAAGATGGGCAGATCACAGGTAGCCCCACAACCTGCCAGCCCCAGCTCCTCTGGCTCATCCCAGGAGCTCCTGGGAGTGCTCAGGTGTGTTGGGCAGGTGAGGACAGGTCCAGCCTGGGTGGCTTTGCTGGTTCCAGTTGCACTGTGGTTGTTCTGGACTGTGTTTGCCCCGTGGCTCCCACTGCACGGACTTTACTTCCCAAGAAGTTAAATGTTTTGGTTTTGTGTTTTTTTTTTGTTTTTTTTTTTTTCCTGGAAGCTGGGGACTGTGGCACAGAGTCAGCACAAGGGGAGTCTGCTGGCACTTTGTGTGTCACCCTGAAGTGACACAGAACCCTCCAGGAGCAGCAGGAGACAGCTCTGCTCTGCCCCCCCCCCAAACTGAGCCACAGAAAGCCATCCAGCCCCTCTGCAGGGGTGGCATCTCCTCTCATCCTCATGGATGAGGATCCTCATGGATCATCCTCATGGAGCCAGGGGACCTCTGTAAGCTGAGGGAGAGGCATCCTGTGGACCTGCAACCTTTTGGGGTAGATGGAGCCCATTCCCAAGGGCCAGGGATTTCAGCCACCCTCTGGGCCACAGGCTGATGAGAAGAGGCCAGGACAGACCTGTGAGAGTCATTTTGGGAGGCAAAGGTTTGCAAGGGTAGAAATGGGGTAGGAGTGCAGCTACCACGCCCTGTAAACATCCCCTGTGACCAACCAGGTCCTACATCCCACCCCCAAGCCATCTTTACACCTGGTCTCCAGCAGCAGCAGAGTTACCTCAGCATGGACACAACCTGCAGTGGCTAAAACCCAAAGATGAGTCTCTGCTGAGCATTTCTCAACACGTGGTAAATTGGTCAAATCTGGGAGGATTTGTCTTAAGAAAAAGAAGTGGTGTTTTTTTTCTCTTCTGTCCCATGATCTATTTACACATTTAAAAGCCCTGCTGTGAAGAGGAGAGCACAAGACCTTTCCAAAGACCAGGCCACCAGAAGTGCTCAACGTGGGTCAAGGTGAACACAGCAACCTTTCCTGAATGCAGATAAATTTGGTTCTTTGACACCTAGAGCACCTTCAAAACCTGGTCTGACAGGACTTTCCCAGCCCTTTTTTGGGATGGATTGAGGGGGTGCTGGTGGGAACAGGTACCTAGCACTCCACAGGCTGCGTCCATGTGGGGGTACTGGAGAGATGATCTCTTGTACACGACGTGGGGGCTGCCCTTGCCCTCTCCCCCCGTGCTGACGTTGGCTCCAGGGCTCAGGGGTTCAATGAAATATTCCTCTTCATCTGCCACGATCACCCCGTGCTGCAGGAGGAAAGAGAGAGAGGGAAGGCAGTGAAAGAGGTGGAAGAGAGAACTGGGGGTTGGATTGGTGGCTTCTCACAACGAGCTTTCTGTTAATCAACTCCATAATTTCTGGGGACTGACAAATACTTTGGAGGATGGGAAGGAATCCTTCATTCACACACAAACTGTGAACTGTCTGAACATAAAGAGCAGAGAAAACCCAACCAGATGGTCCTGGATGCTTTGGGACATCTGTGTTCACTAAAGTCCTCTGGAAATCACAGCCTTTCCTTGCAAAATTATGAATGAGTTGTTTCCTATTCCACCCACTCAGTCTCACTGAGAGCTGTCTGTGGGATCCTAAATACCATACACTGAGAGTGCAGCACAGCTCAGCAGTGAGATCTGCCTCCTGTGCTTTCACCTCCACCTAAGAACCTTCCAAAGCAGCTCAGGACCATTCCCATCAGCTGGGAACTGGGGCACAGAGCTGCAGAGAAGTGTGGACACTCAGAGGCTTTTGAGAAACACATCAAATTTTTAAAATCCGAAGTCTGATTAAGCAGGTATCTGATTAAGCAGTCTGAATCTCAGCCCTGAGCTCAGACTTTGCTCCCTGGGAGTGGAGCCACTTGTGAGACAGTGATGACCAGGCAGGAGCAGATCCCAGCGGGGTGAGCAGCCAAACCCCCCAGGTGCTTGCAAGATCTCTCCTCTGCAGCCAGACCCATCCCCACAGCAAGATTCCCCTTTGCCTGAAAGGTCTGAGATGGGGAAGGGCCTTGATTTGAAGCCGTGTGAGGACACTGAGGGCACTTGGGGTGTTCAGCTGGAGAAGAGGAGACTGAGGGGAGACCTCACTGCAGTTCCATCTTCCTGGGGAGGGGCAGAGGAGGGGCAGACCCTGAGCTCTGCTCTGGGGGGACCAGGGACAGGACCCAGGGAATAGCCTGGAGTTGTGTCAAGGCAGGGTTAGGTTGGATATTAGAAAGACGTTCTTCCCCCAGAGGGTGGTGGGCACTGCCCAGGCTCCCCAGGGCATTGGGCGCTGCCCCAAGGCTGCCAGAGCTCCAGGAGCATTTGGATGACCCTGAGAGGCACAGGGTGGGATTGCTGGGGTGTCCTGTGCAGGGCCAGGAGTCGGGACTGGATGATCCTTGTGGGTCCCTTCCCCCTCAGCACATTCCGGGATTCTGTGATGGGGAGAGGGGTGAGTTGGTGTCTGTAAAACCCTCTGAGGCCCTTGAACAGCAGGTCCCACCTGTGTAACAGCCCCCTGGAGGGTGTTCCTGGGGGGAGCCTCTCCAGGGTGGACTCTGCCCCTCTCCCTCGGTCCCGCAGAGCTCAATCGGGGCAGTGTGCGCTCGGCGCAGCCCCCAAACCCCGAGTGCCGGGGGGATTTCCTCCTGCCCCAGGCTCTGTTGCTCTTGGCAGGGCTCCACCTTCTCAAACACAAGCGAGGTACTGTGAGGTTACCCTGGCCGGGGCTGAGGCGGAAAGCCGAGTGCCGGCCGGCAGAGCCAGCTGGCTGCCGGCTCCGATGGCTGGGGAGGAGGAGGAAGAGGAGGTCACCACCAGCCTGGGGCAGGGCACCGAGGGGGAAGAGCAATTTCAAACCCCAAACCCGTGGCCTGCTGGAAAAGGGGTGTTCTGACTCAAAGCCGGAGCCTCAAAGCACCATGAAGCTTGGGTGTCACCCGAGTGGGACCCCAAGGACAGAGCTCTGAGGTGCTGGACGTGGCACAGGCCAGGGGAAAGGGGGGGTGGGGAGAAGTCCTCGGGGAGATCCCTGTGGTTTGTGGGGGAGCTCCACTGGATATCCTGTCCGTGATTCAGCCAGGTCATCTGCAGAGCAAGGCATGGTTTGTGCTCTTAGTTATGACCACGGTTCAGAAAAGCACAAACCTCACACTGGGATTCGGCTCTTCCTGCTCCTCGTAGGGACACAGGAGCTGTTTGCCTCAGCAGGACCATCTCTGCCCTGCTCCAACATTTGTGTCCATGCTGGGCCCGGGGGGGGCTCTTCAGGTGAAAACACAATTCCAGCACACACAGGGAAGCTGTGGCTGCCCCATCCCTGGAAGTGTCCAAGGCCAGGTTGGACAGGGCTTTGGAGCAAGCTGGGCTGGTGGAAGGTGTCCCTGCCCATGGCAGGGGGTGGGACTGGATGGGCTTTAAGGTCCCTTCTAACCCAAATCATTCTGGGATTCTGTGGTCAAAAGTAACCCAAAACAAGTCCTGTCTGTGTAGGGACAAAATTCCTTATGGCTTTGTTTGATGTCAAAATCATGAGGGTTGTTGAGAAAATATAAATATATATGTGTATAGTAAAGATACTCTGATGAACAACAACATTTTATATTGGGAAGACACGCCCAGCCATTGGCACCCAAAGCTGATGTGCTGCGAGGTGAGAGTTGTGTCAGGGGTGTTTGAAACAAAGGAGTTTACAGTGGTGCACCCTGTAAAGAAAGACAGAAATTCCTGAGGGATGCAGGAGTTGGATGGCAGGAGGATGGCTAGGGACTCCATTTTCCCAGCTTTGTGCTGGACACAATTATCCCTTTCCCTCCTCCTCATGCACAGCTCACCCCACAACCAGCACCCAGTCCCTGCTTGTGCCCTTCCAACACCACGGCCCTCTGGGCAGCTGCAGTGAGTCAGGTCTGCAAACATGGATCACCTGGTGCAGTCCCCCCTCAACAGCAGGAACACCAACCTGGACTCTTCAGCCCCTGGGGGGACCCTCTTCTGTCCCTGCCTGTCCCCTCCAAAGCAGATGATTCCTGCCCGGAGCTGAGCACGCTGTGGATGAGGGATGGCACGCGTGGATCAGCTGTCACTGATCAACCAGAGCTCTGCCAAAGGTCTCCTCTGTTGTAAGCACAGCCCCCTCTCTGCCAGCTACAAACATTCCAGGCTCCTCTTGCCCAAATTCCTGACCCTTTCATCCTCCCTGACCCAGCAGATCTCCTCCCCCCTCCTCTCTGATGTCCACAACCCTCGGGGGCAGGACAGAGCTCAGGAAAAGGAGAGGTTGTTGGATGACCCTCAGTCCTTCTTTGTGCCTGGCTGCATTTTCCCCCAGACAGCCCTTGGTATCTCTCCAGGGCTAAACACAGCCTGTGGACTGAATTATCCCCGTTCAAAGTGCTGCTGGGCCACTGCTTGCCCTCTGAAGTGGGAAGGGTGATGCCAAGATCCCTCCGGAGCCAGCAGCATCCAGCTCAGCCCTCGGTGCCTTTGAGAACACCAGGGAATTGTCTGGGCCTTGAGCAGAGTTCCCATGTCTAAACAAAGGGGACCAGGAGTTTATGCAGCCCCGAGTTTTGGCTGTGAGGTGGAAACATTAGACTCCATGATATAATGAGTCAGATTCTCATCGCTGTTAATAACCCACAGCACTGTTCTGGCAGTGTAATTTAGCAATAAATCAAACGTGAATTCATTCCCATTTGGATGCTCTTCCACACTGCCAGAATAGTGCTCAGAGGTGGGGCTGGAGCCTAAGTATGAGTCTGGCCTACAGAGTCTTTTTCTACATGTTACCCCTCCAAGAGAGCCATCAGCCTTGGGATTCACTAACGGGGTATGTTTGCTCCATCCCTCCATCTGACAGGTCAGGAAATGTGCTTTGGGAGCCAAACATATCAGAAAAATCACAGAAAAATAGGGATGGAAGTCCTCAGTCTACTGCCAGTGCTGGAAGAGCTAATGAATCATACCTGGAGGATTTTTGAGGGGCACTTGTATGGCCTGTTCTTAAAGATCTCCAAAGATCTCACACTCTCCAAGCAATCTAGTCCAGAGCTCAGCCATCCTCACCACTGATGCTAACATTAAGCTTTTCTTACTGAGATATAGGACCATGATGTCTATTCTAAGCAGTTAAGACTTGCAAAACCAATCATTCCCACCCTCCTTCCAGCAGCCTTGCTGGTTTTGAGGAATGCCATCTTTGTTGCTCTCTTTTTCATACCAAAAGCCCGATTATTTCAGTTTTTCCTACATAACTCGCATTTTTAGCTCCTGAAATCAAGCCTGGGAACCCCAGGAATGCAGCTGCACTTGCAAGGACCTCAATGCACTTTTGACATTCCAGTGGTGCTGTGAAATTCCTGCCCTCCTGCACTTCTCCCTCTCTTTCAGCACATGCAAAACATTTTTTTGCTGTTGCTGTTGGAAGGGGAGGGGAGAGAGCTCTGCGAGAGCCAGAAAAACGGTCTAGAGCCTGGATCGTCCCACTCCAATTAAAATCAGTGGGAAAAATGCCCACTGCCTTTTGGCAGGGAGAGGGCTGCAAGTGGAACAGGGCTGAGGAACCCCTAGAGACGTGATGAGGGATGTGCTGTCCGCACCTTCCCCCGATTTTGGACGCCGGCGCAACATTCCCCGCTCGACACCGATCCCAGACCTTTCCCACCACGTGGACCTGGGACACACAGGTGGTTGCAGGGATCAAAGAGGCTGTTGGCACTGCCAACCACGGCCACTCACCAGCCCGTTGCAGTTGCTGATGGCCACCTTGGAGCTCAGGTACTGGTCCTGCAGGTGGCCGGCGTAGTGACAGTCCTCGTGGAAGTCGTGCTGCCAGTCCATGCCGTCCCGCTTCCAGTACTCCACAGTGAAGTGCTCAGCCAGCAGGTTGGAGTGCAGGGTCAGGTTGAGCAGGAACTGGGTCCTGTGGGCAGAGACTTTGTAGAAGACCTGCTGCTCAGGGGGCTCGTAGGCCAGGGAGCCCAGGCTGCGCCGGGGCCGCGGCTTCAGCTGCCTCCGCATGTCGAAGGTGAGGAAGTCCCCGTTTTGGTCCACTTGGATGGGGAAGGCGATCTCATAGTGATCCAGGCTGGAGAGGAACTCCTCTGGGGAGGGAAGGAAACACAGAGGAATGATGTTCTGCAAGGAGAGTCTGAGTCAAACACTCAGGGGGGTCGAGCAGGGCCACAGCCAGCACGGGGAACTTAAACACAGGGTGTGTGCTCTGCCCAGGCTGCAGGATCCTTGGGATATTCCCAAAGCCCTGCAGCCCACAGAGCCTTGGGATAGCAACACTATGGAGTGTAATTTTCTTCCTCTGCAGGTGATGGAAAGAAACAGATTGGCCCAAGGGGCCCTTCAGGACACCCAAATTCTGGCTCTGGTCCTGGACTATCCCCCATCCCTCCCTCCCTCCCTTCCATCCATGCATCCATGCATCCATCCATCCATCCATCCATCCATGCATCCATCCATCCATCCATCCATCCATCCATCCATGCATGCATGCATCCATCCATCCATCCATCCATCCATCCATCCATCCATCCATCCATCCATCCATCCATCCTCCACCTCCACTGAGCAGAGGGTCTCCAGGTTGTGCAGAGCCACACTCTGGGGTTTGAAGGGTTATTTTAACTGGATCATTTCAGTAACAAACCCAGCAATAAGGTCTCCTCAAAATGAACCAGAACGAGCCTTGGGGTGACAATATCAGCCTTGCTGAGGAACTGTGGGTTCCTCAGAACATGTGCAGCTGCCACATGGACCTGCCAGCTGATAACACAGCACCAACCTCCCCAGTCAGAGCTGCCTCGGTGCAGGAGGCCCTGGGCATCCTCCTGAGGGGCACAAAGCCACTGTCCTTGCAGTGCCAGCCTTGATACCAAAACAAGAAAGGGGGCAACCAGAATTCCCCAGCTGGGCTGAAAGGGCAGCAAGAAAATAAGTCGAACATCCCTATTCCCTGGCCAGGTTTTTCTGTCTGTGACACCATCCTGCCTTCCCAGCTCACTGGATTTGTGATTTTTGTTTTATCATATCAGCCTGGCTTAGCACCTTCTCTTGGGGCACTTGAGCTTTGGGCCTGTCCTGTAGCACTCAGGAAACGTGCTCTGCCAGGGCACTGTCCGACCTGTGTGCCTGGTAATGCAACAATTCTGGCTGTCAAACAACCTGGAACTGAACAACCCTCCCAGCAATCCCTCCTTTCCAAAGGAAAATGTCCCAGGGACTGCAAAGCTGGGTCTGAACTGTCTCTGACAGCCCACACCACAGGCATCAGCAGAAAATGTCAAATATGGTGTGCTGGGCAGGACAGCTCCTCCACCACACTGTGTTTTTCTGAACCCCTCGTGCCTGGAGGCTTTGAGTGTCCTGAACCCTCAGATTTGCCCTCTGCTCACTCTGGAAGAGCCTTGCTTTGCTTTCTGCACGCTGTTTGGAGTTGCTTCCTAAGCAAACAGGCTGCTCCAGGGTAGCTGCATTTCTCCTGGCTCCAGAGCACCCATCTTCAAAGCCTTCCCAGCCAGCAGAAACTTGGACTCCAAACTCCCCTCTCACCACAGGGTGAAAGCACTGGAAAGTTCCCTTTCCCCTCTGGTGTGTTTTCCAGTGTGGGAGCCTGACAGGGTGGTTTCCTTGGCCACCAGCAATGGGACAGTCCTTCCCACCAGCTGGGTTTAGGGGTTAGCTCCCCTCCTTCCAAACCATGAGCACTTCTGGCACCTCTCCCTTGCCCCTGACAAGCCAGAAACAATTCTTAGTTTTTTAACTTCCTGTGCTCCAGCTTCTCCTGCATCCCCCTGTGATGCAAACAAGGGTGACTATTTGCACTTCAGCAATGACTTCAGGCTTGGAAAAATTTGCTAGGGGAAGTGCCTTGTTTTTCTTTTTTCCCCTCTCTGCAGCCCATGTGGGCTTGAAAAACGGTGAATCAGAAGGAGGTTTGTGCATGTGGTGGCTACAAAGGTCCTGGGAGCCTGGGCTGGAGTCTCTGATCCTGACCTGGAAGAGTGTCCAGGAGGAAAAAAGGTGTCCAGGGCCTGAGGGTGAGGCTGTGTGTGAGAACCTGATTGTGTTGTGGTGTTGGCCACCGTGCATCTTCTCAGGGATGTCACCCTGGAAAATAAAGCACAGGAAGAGCCCAAGAACAGTGTCCTGATCACAGGAATGTTTTAGGAAGTGATGCCTTCGAGTGGGAATGCCACAAATGGAAAAAATAACCAGAGAATAGAATCATGGAATGGTTTGGTTTGGAAGGGACCTTAAAGATCATCTCATTCCACTCCCTGCCATGGGCAGGGACACTTCTACTAGCCTAGGTTGCTCCAAGCCCCATTCAATGTGGCCTTGGACACTCCCAGGGATGGGGCAACCACAGCTTCTCTGGGCAACCTGTGCCAGGGCCTGCCCACCCTCACAGGGAAAGATTTCTTCCATTTATCCAATCTAGATCTAAATTTCCCAATATCTAATGTTATTTACATGACAGTTCTGCTGACAGTCACGCAGAGTGTTGATAATGAAGAGTTTCAACACAGAAAAGGTGTCACTGTCCTCATCCAGTGTCACAGCTTGCCTCCTTCTCTAAAAATGTAAAATATTTAGTCTCTTAAGAGGTTCAGATCTCTTACTCCCCAACCCTGCCTGCTCCATCCTACATCACAGACGTTCCCCAAATCCCTCATTTCCTCATTCCTGCCTTGGGGATGCTCCCCACATTACAGACCAGGCTGGGAGCTCCATTTGGCCCTTCCATCAGGTGCCCTCTGACCCTCAGCCACTTCACACTCTATGAATAGATCTTGGCCCCAGCTCTGCTGCACCCACTGGAGTAGAAGGGTCTGCACTGGAGATAAGCCCTTGGTGTCTGCAGAGACCTGTCAAATTCCCTTGGAAGAGAGGCTATAAAAAGCCTTTCTCCAGGAAAACCTGCCCATGGCTGTGTGGGACACTGGGCACCCCTGAAGGACCACAAACCTCCCAGGAAAGAGCAAGGCAGGAAGCTGGGAAGGAGGAGGGATGGGGTGTGGGCAAAGGTACCTCCTTGCCCCATTTCTGATGGGAAGGGAGCAGGGATGGCAGAGGAAGGGAAAGGGCACAGGGCAGGCAGAGGGGGAAGCTGAACAAACAGAAGAAGAGGGAAAGGTGAGGAGGGAGGATTTTATTCCCTCCTGTGTCCTCACCATTGCCTCGCCCCTGACTGAGCTGCTGCAAGGATGGAGAGGAAGCAGATGGTTTCTTTGGCCTTGTCAGCAAAGAGGAGCCCCAGCTGCAGCCCAGGCATGATTCCTGAGGGATGACTGTGGAAGGTGCTCTGGGATCCCATGGCTTCAGGCTGCCCTGGCACTGTGAAAGCCTCACTATGTCCTTCAAGGATCCACTGGTTTACAAGCAACCAGGAACAGTAAAATCAGCCCCACCTAATGTTCCCTAAAATGGGAATGTCTGATCTATCAATGTAATTAAACTAAAGACCTAACAGAGAATTCCCTTTGGATTAAAAACCACTCAGCACTTGTGAGCACGTGCTGGATCCATGGTCAGTTCACAGAATCACGGAATCATAAAATGGTTTGGGTTGGTAGGGACCTTAAAGGCCATTTTGTCCCACCCCTGCCCTGGGCAGGGACACCTTCCACTAGCCCAGGTTGCTCCAAGTCTCATCCAACCTGGCCTTGGGCACTTCCAGGGATGGGGCAGCCACAGCTTCTCTGGACAAGCTGTTCCAATGATTTCAGCTGCTGTTCCCTGCACTGTTCCACCTGAACCTCGTTGCAGCTCCTGGGCTTGCAGAGGCCTCAAGAGCAGCTGCTGTTTTCCCACAAAGATAATCAGAGCTCATGACTATGATACCTTAATCTTTGTCCTGCATAAAGCAAACCCCCCAACCTGGACTGGTTGCACAAAGGGCACGTGAGTCCTGCTGCTGCTGACTGGGGAGAGTCACTCAGTGGAGATCAAGGGCTTGTTGAAAACACTGGCCTTTGTTCTCCAACTGCTCAGAGGAGATAACAAGCGTTTCACCCTCTTGAGGAGGTGTTGTGGGGGTGATGTCCTGACTATCTCAGCAGTGTGGTGAAGTGTTGAGTCACATCAGCACTGTTCTGGATGCAGGAGACTAAAACAGGGCTCTGACAGCAAGAGGGGCCCACAGGGCTGTGACCAACCATGGGAAGAACACGGGGAAGGGCCAGATTCTGCCCCTGGGGTGGAGGGACAGACTGGGAGTGAGAGGCTGGAAAGCAGTGCCGGGAAAGGGCCCTGAGGGTCCTGGTGTGCACTCCCCCATTGTCTCAGGAGCTTTCACAATCCCTGCTGGGCTCCCATGTCACAAGATCACAGAATAGGCTGAATTGGAAGGGACCCATCGAGTCCAGCTGCTGGTCCTGCCCAGGACACCCCAACAATCCCACCATCAGGCACACACAGACACACAAGGTGGGTGCAAAGTGCTCGTGCCTGAGCAGGTTTGAGCAGTTACTACTGGTATCACTCACAGAAATGTGTGTCCAAACTAAAACTGCTCCTCCAGCAGCACAGGCCTGTCCAGGCTCAGCTGGGCAGAGGGTTTGGGTGCTCCAGCACTGCCCTCCATCCCTGCACACACCAAGGACCTGCTGGCTGCACATCCCCAACCCTCCTAAGCCTCTACTCATCCGAGGATGTGCTGCTCCACCCACGTGGGAGGGGAGCCTCCCTAATGCCACCACATCTCCTTCCTTTCTAAGCCCCTGACTGCTCTGAGTTCTGCAGAAAGTCATTTCCAAGATCAAAAAAACACACCCTGTCCTTGCAGGGAGACAGAAAACACAGGAGCTGCAGCAGGAGCAGCTCTGCCAGCAGTGCAGCAGCAGCAGAGGTGGAGGTGTCTCCATCAGCACCTTACCCCAACATCTCCCGGGGCAGCAGTGGGGTTTGTGGCAGCAGCAGTGGGGTTTGTGGCAGCAGCAGTGGGGTTTGTGGCAGCAGTGGGGTTTGTGGCAGCAGCAGTGGGGTTTGTGGCAGCAGCAGCAGGGCTTGTCCCAGCAGCTGTGGGTGGACCCAGCTCCCCTCCCCACCCCATCCCCTACCTTGTGACTGGAAGGTGTAACCGGGGGAGGTGCCCACGGCCGCGGCGAGGGTGACAGTCCACGTGAGAAGCCTCCAAGCCACTGCCATGGTCAGCGCTGCTCGTCTCAGTGCGGGGTGAATTGTGCCAGCTGGGAGGGCGCTGTCCCAACATGTCTCTCCCTCGGGCACTGCTTATGTGGAGACAGGAGTGCTGGGTCCCTCCGCAGGCATCCTCGGCCGCTCCGTGCTCTTCCCGAGGCAGCGAGGCCGGAATTGTCCCTGCAGGGACCGGGGCCAGCACAGCGGGGTCAGCACGGGCTAATCCGGACCTCAGGCATTGCCCCTGCGGGGGGAGAGGGTGGGATGAGCGAGTGGGAGAGGCAAAGGATGGGGGAGAAGGATAACACGGGATTCAGGAATGAGGAAAGCCCGATCTTAGAGGAGTGAGGTGGAGAGAGAGCAAAAGAGGAGGAGAGGGTGGGAAGTGAAAGGAGCCACAATCAACCACACCAGCTCACAGCACTGCAAAACCACTCTGCCCTGCTCCAGGGACACTGCACACCCAGCACTGCTCCAACAGCAGCACTAAGGGCTGGAATACACCTTATACCTGAAGAAAGGAGCTCAGAATCAATGGGAACCCTCTGTCCTGTTCCAACAGCAGCACTAAGGGCTGGAATACACCTTATACTTGAAGAAAGGAGCTCAGAATCAATGGGAACCCTCTGTCCTGTTCCAACAGCAGCACTAAGGGCTGGGATACACCTTAGACCTGAAGAAAGGAGCTCAGAATCAATGGGAACCCTTTGTCCTGTGGCAACACCCACAGGGAAGCACAGACCAAAGAGTGACCTGGTCTGGGTTACCTGATCTCTTAAAGGGGGCAGGAAAGAACAGCATCAGCAGCAACCTAGAAATTCTCTCTGCTGGTTTCCCTGGATTTAAAACACACCTCCCACTGTCACTGCAGCACAGAGGGAAGAGCACTTGCTCCCAGAGTGTATGGGGCAAACCTAAAAAAGTGATGGAAAACAAAGGAGCCATTCAGTGAACTCACCCTCAGCCCCATCCACAAATGGATCCTGAGATTCCAATTGCATTTGTTATTTGAAATGGTTTGCTAATTGCTTCAGTGAAAGATTTTTGGCCTGCAGATGATTCCCACTCGGTCTGAGGCAATTACACAAACTCACATGGTGCTGGAGGGTTGTGCAAAGCCAGTGGGTTTTGTTTCCATCCAGCCATCCCATGACGTACGTGATGAATACGGCACATACCTCACCAGAGCCCGGAGAATCCCAAATATCTGAGCAGTGATGCTCTGCTCCAGAGCAGCCCTGCAGCAAAAAAAAGCATAAACCTCCCTGCAAAGATGACAGATAAATAAATATATCCTGAACCTTGGCTTGCTGGAGCACGGCTGGGAAAGGCAGGGCAGACGCTCCTGGGAAGATGAGGCTGGAGATGGGAGGAGGGTGCTCGTTGCAAAGGTGTCAACAGCCATGGCATGTGTGTGGTCCTCATCCCAGGAAGGAAACACTTGGGAAAAACATTATTAGACCCTGCCTTGCTCTGCTTTTGCATGTTTTAAACAGCAAAGGCTACCAGCTGGCTGGAGCACAGTCTGGTTCCTCCTGGGGTCTGTGGTGCTCCCCACCACCTCGTGTCCTCAGGGGAGTCTGAAACCCTGAAACTTTATTTCTACTTCTGTTTTCCCACCTTTACTATGCAATTCATGCTATTGGTGCTGTGGGGGTTTGGAATAACACCCATCACAGGACACAGAATGCATAGGGGAGGTGCAACAGGAAATCTGGGTTTCTTGCCCCAGTAATTACCACAGAAATCCAGAATGATTTGGGTTGGAAGGGACCTTAAAACCCATCTCATTCCAATCCCTGCCATGGGCAGGGACATCTTCCACCAGCCCAGGTTGCTCCAAGCCCTGTTCAACCGGGCTTTGGACACTCCCAGGGATGGGGCAGCCACAGCTTCTCTGGCCAACCTGTGCCAGTGCCTCCCCCCCCTTACAGGGAACAATTTCTTCCTAATATCTAATCTAAATCTCCCTTCTTTCAGTTTAAAGACGTTAATCTAAGTTAATGATTTTTCCCTACTAGGCAGAGTGACTGCAAGGATGAAACATTCAGCTTTAAATCACAATTTGGAGTTGCACATTTTAAATATTAAGATTTTTAATGGCTTATTTACTTATTTAACTGCTTATTAACAGTTAAAAATGGCCAAAGACCATCAGTGAGGCCTTGGGCTGGTCTCCCCAGTCACATCTGAGGCCACTTGCCAGGTTTTCTTCTTCAAAGCCTGGACACAACACAGTGGTGGCCTCAAAAATTGTGCATCCTATGAGTCAATATGAGAATAAACTGCCTGATGGGGGAAAAGCTCAGTCTCATCTTGGGCTGCTGTGTTTCCCTGTGACAGATAAAGGGAAGCAAGTGGGGGAGGCAAGAGGGTTGGGCAGGAATTTGCCCTGTTCCACCGTGACATGAGGGTGCTGAGATCAGCACTGTGGGTCCACGAGGACACATCCTGAAGAGAGAAACATCTGTAGTGTCACAGAATCCCAGGATGTGCCAATTTGGAAGGGACCTACAAGGATCATTGGGTCCAACTCTTAGCCCTGCTCAGGACCATCCCCAAGTCACCCCCTGTCCCTCAGAGCATTGTCCAAACGCTCCTGGAGCTCTGGCAGCCTTGGGGCCGTGCCCACTGCCCTGGGGAGCCTGGGCAGTGCCCACCACCCTCTGGGGGAAGAACCTTTCCCTGAGATCCATCCCAACCCCCCTGGCACAGCTCCAGCCCTTCCCTGGGTCCTGTCCCTGGTCCCAGAGCAGAGCTCAGCGCCTGCTCCTCCTCTGCCCCTCTCCAGGAAGCTGCAGCTGCAGTGAGGTGTCCTCTCAGTCTCCTCCAGCTGAACACACCAAGTGCCCTCAGTGTCCTCACAGGGCTTCAAATCAAGGCCCTTCCCCATCCTCGTGTCCTCCTTTGGACACTCTCTAATGGCTCAATATCTTCCTTCCATTGTGTTTCCCCAAACAGCCCCTAAACTGCCCCAATATTGAGGTGAGGCTGCCCCAGGTCAGGGCAGGGCAGGACAATCCCCTCCCTGGCCCGGCTGGTGATGCTGTCCCTGATGCCCCCCAGGACAGGGTGGCTCTTTGGGCTGCCAGGACACTCTGCTGACTCAGACCCAACTTGCCACCCACCAGGACCCCCAGGCTGTGGCACAGAGGGCAGAGTCACAGCAAGGCACAGCCCAGGGCTGAGGGTGCTGCTCTGTGCTGTGGGGAGTGAGCTGGAAAAGGGAGACGGCGAAAGGACAGCCGGGCGTGCTGCACCCCTCTCCTAAGTCAGCATTTTTCGGCATCTACTAAAGCTCGAGATTCCAGCGTTTAAATCCTGTCACGGCTCCAAGATCCGCGGACAGCGAGCTGCTCAGCTGAAGTGCATTTTCTCCCGGGCTTCACACTACTAATTTTCCTTGTTTTCCAGCTGTTGAAGCCGCTTCCTCAAGCCCTGTCGTTGTTTCCCGTCCTTCCTCCGCCCCTCCACGACCCCGCGCTGTGGGAGCCGGGACCGCTGCCCTCGCCTCCCCTCTGCCCTTCCCCTTCATTCCCGGCTCCTCAGCATCCCCCGGAACAGGAGCCGGGAGGGAGCCGCAGGCGCCAAGACC
Organism: Pyrocephalus nanus; assembly: GCA_038380795.1. Lineage (NCBI taxonomy): Eukaryota > Metazoa > Chordata > Aves > Passeriformes > Tyrannidae > Pyrocephalus > Pyrocephalus nanus. The sequence goes on along the minus strand of CM076287.1, from coordinate 2,678,745 downwards.
CCGCAGCCTTGACCTTGGAGGGGGGGGGGGGGAAAGAGCAGAGCGAGTCAGGAATTCCAGCTGCAAAATTCCTGCGAGCCGCTGGCTGGGGGAAGGGCCCGGCTGCGATTCCTCCCCGCACGCAGCAGGGAAAAAACACGGCCCCTTTGCCCAGCGGCGTTTCCCTTCCGAGACCCCCACGGTCCCGCAGGAGAAGCACCCGGAGCGAGGAGGATGGAGCAGGAGGCTCTGCGGCTGCTTCCACGCCATTTCAAGTTTTCCATAACCTCACTTCGCGGCCGCCGGACAATCCCGAGGAGCCCAGACCCACCCGGAGGGGGTGGGAGAAGGGTGGTGGGGGGGGTGCCCATCAGGACACGGAGGGGCCGCGGGCAGGTCCCACGGGGCACGGCGTGACCTCTCCGGTCTCGTGCCTCCCTCGCTTGGGCCGCTTCCGATCCCGCTCCTTCCCAAGGAATTCGCTGTCCTTGGCAGGCACAGCGGGAGCGGCTGACGCTCCCGGATCCCCGTGCCAAGGTGGCTTTCGCCGCGTGAACCCGTGGGCCGGGCCCGGGTGGGATGAGGGACTTTGGGAATGATGCCGCCGGAGACATCCGTGTCTCCTCTTCCCACCCCCAAAAACACGCGGGAAGGAAGGGGCTGGGAGGGGGGGTTAAAATCCAAGCCGGGATAAAGCAAAAAGAGGAGAGAAGAAAGAGCGAAGCGGATGACAACTGTTACTAATTTCAACATCGGGGCTGCAGACAGAATTCCCTGAAAGCCCGGCTCCTTGGCCGGCTCCAGAGGCAGCGTTATGGGAAGGTAATAGGAAGCAGATGGACTCTGCTCGGGGCCAAGAGGAAGGTTCAAGGTGCCTCCTAGTGCAGAGAAGAGGAATTTAACTGCTTTTAAAGATGCAGGGCCCGGCGGCTTCCAGGTTTCTCATCCAACTTTTGCAAATTATGAGCTCAGGTGTCCTTTCCTACCCTCTTCCCCCTCCCCCGCTTTTTTTTTTCTTTTTTAGACAGAGAAATAAATAAAAACACAGATTTCTGCTTCCAGCTCTCCCCCCTGGGGGAAAATACTTGCTGTGCAACCCCCCAGCCCTTCCAGTGACATCTTCCAGATATGCAGTGACTGGGAATACTGGGAGTACTGGGAAGCAGTGGGAGGTGGAAGCAACACCCCAGTGGGAACAGTGAGAGAGCAGTGGGAGCAGGACCCAACAGCATTTCTGGGCTGTGTTATTTTAATGGATGAGTTAATGAACAAATGAAAATCACCGGCCCTCAAGGCTCTCTAAATGGGGGAACGGGCACCCCCATAACCACACTGGGGTTGTTGGGGTTATTGTGATCTCACATCCCACACTGTTTTCACCTTCAGTCCCAGCTCCCCATGACCCTCCCAGGGGCTGAGCAGAACTTCAGCCCCTACAGGGGCAGCTACATGGCCATAATGAACAGCCCCTACAAACAGCACTGCAGGGACTTCTGCTCCTCCAGCCACTCCAACCTGGGAGTTGTCCTACCAGTTCAAAATTTATCACTGGGGGGAAGAGCTGTGAACAAATAGTTTGTTCCACAGGCCTTATTTTCTTATGGAAACCAAGATGAATGGAGTGGGATCTGGGATATGGGCTTGGGGGCCACGTCAGTGCAATGAGGAGCACTTTGCAGCAGCACTGACAGGCTTTTCAGGTTGCCCACTACCCACACAGATGCCCTGCTCTGCACAGTGGGCTCTTACCCACTGCCTGGTGTCACGGACACACAGCAAACCTCACAGTGCCTGGAGCTCCTGGATGCTGTTCTTAAAGTCATGTTTTCTGATAAAACAGCCCCCTTCTCACCTGCTGTCGCTGCTTCACAGAGGCCCATAAATCTCATCTGAACTCTATTTTCACCCTTTCGGTGAAAAAAATTTCCCTGATATCCAATCTAAACTTCCCCTGGGGCAACTTGAGGCTGTGTCTTCTTGTGCCATAACTTGATACCTGGGGAAAGGGACCGACTCCCATCTGGCTCCCCCCTCCTGTCAGGGAGTTGCAGAGAGTGAGAAGGTCCCCCTTGAGCCTCCTTCTCTCCAGGCTGAGCCCCCCCAGCTCCCTCAGCTGCTCCTCATAAAACTTTTGCTCCACAGTCACAATCAAAGATTTGTGCACAGAATCACAGAATGTCCTGAACTGGAAGGGACTCACATGGATCATCAATTCCAACCCCTGGCCCTGCACAGACACCCCAGCAATCCCCCCTGTCCCTCAGAGCATTGTCCAAACGCTCCTGGAGCTCTGGCAGCCTTGGGGCCGTGCCCACTGCCCTGGGGAGCCTGGGCAGTGCCCACCACCCTCTGGGGGAAGAACCTTTCCCTGAGATCCATCCCAACCCCCCTGGCACAGCTCCAGCCCTTCCCTGGCTCCTGTCCCTGGTCCCAGAGCAGAGCTCAGCGCCTGCCCCTCCGCCTGCCCTCGGGAGGAGCTGCAGCCCCCGAGGAGTCTCCCCTCAGTCTCCTCTGCTCCAGCTGAACCAGCCAAGTGCCCTCAGCTGCTCCTCACACCCTTCCCCAGCTCCCTGTCCCTCCTTTGGACACTCCCCAACAGCTTCAGGTCCCTCTGACACTGTGGCCCCCAAGCTGCCCCCAGAACTCGAGATGAGGCTGCCCCAGCTCAGAGCAAAGCGTGACAATCCCCTCCTTCAACCGACCAGCAACGCTTGAAACTGCTCCTAAATCACTTCTCCCCGTTTCTCCCTCCTTTCCATTGCTCACCTCCTCGACTCTGCTCACCCCAGGGGTTGGCCCAAGGCAGGTCCCTCAGCTGCTGATGCAGTTTTGTGTTTGCTGAGGGCTGGGGGTTCTCACCCTCTGCGCTCCCCCGGGGCAGTGGGTGTTTCACGGTGCGCAGTCCCCACCCCAGCTCCCAGCTCCTGGCAGGTTCCTGCACGTTCCTGAGGACACAGTAAACAGCCCTGCTCCCCCATCACTCTGCTCCTCCCTCCCTCCCGTGGCACGAGGTGAGCAGTGGATGCAAAGCTTCCTGAGACCTCCCTGGCTTCCAGCGAGAGAACGTCCTGGTGTTCCTGACAAAATATTTGGCTGGACTGCCAAGTCCAAAACATGCTGAGTTGCAGATGGCAGAAGCCTTTTTTGCAGTCATCTTGCCAGCACGACAGGACTTCCACTGGGAAGTCATTTCTCAAGCTCTAGAATAGCACTATGGGTTAAACTCACAGAAATGAGCATTAACTGTGCAGGTCACGCCGGGAGCATCTGCAAACTGTGAGAAATGGGTTAAAGTCACAGGTCTGCAGAACAGAAAACAAGGGCTTGAACCGTAATCTGCTTTGCTGCTCCAAGCGTGGCCTCTCTGGGGGCACGGCGAGCAAAGAATTAGAAACACGTAGTTATCACTGTTCAGCAGAACACAGCAGCCTCCAGCCACGGCACTGCTCCTGCCTGCACAGCAACCCTTTCAGATCCCCTCCCCATCCCTCGGGTTGCTCGTGATCCCAGTCCCACACTGGACAAGGGCTTTGCCTTTCCACTCCTTGCTGGTTGAGGGGGGACCCACGGCACTCCTGCAGCCCACTTTGCTCGTGAGGGCTGTTTCACCTCACCCTAAGAGCAGTTTGTGGCAGACACCCATCCCAGCCACCCTGGGGTCCAGTTTTAGAGCTTGCCAGGAGGAGAGATGCTGCTTTCACACGGTTAAAATCAGCTCCAACCCCATCCAAAGGTGCCCACCAGCAACGTGGGAAATCCAGACTGACACTGCCAGCCTGAACCTGAGGAGTGAGGGGTCTGATCCGGGGTGTCCACCCCCCCTGCCAGCACCCCAGTGCCAGCCTGGGTGACAGGGGAACACCCTCCCTGCCTTCAGACCACCAGCTCCCTCTCCCAGGCAATCTGTGCCGCCCCGGCCGGGCCCTGCTGTGCTCGAGCCGGGCACACCCTCCATCCCTTTGTACAACAACTTCACAGGGGTTTGGGCTCCCTCCAGCACTGTGTGGGAGTAGTTTTTTTTCCTAAAACACGAGAATTGTTTTACAGTCAAGCCTATTCAGTGATCCGAGTGAGGAAAGGACTGAATTACCCCCTTGCTCCTCTGCAAAATCCAGCAGGGTGTTTAATTTCGGCAGCAAAGGGGCAAAAGAAGCCCATGAGCAAGTGAGGGCATGTGAGTGGAGAGCTGGGAGCACCGACCTCGCTCTGACACCGCCTGCTCTGCTTTCTGGAAATCCTATCTCTGTGTTACATAAGGATCTGGCCCTATCTGAGAGCCGGGGTCACTGCGCTGCTCCAAGTGTGGTAAAATGCTCGGAGGTCCCCAGCAGGAAAGCGGGAGGGAAGTGCCAGCTGGGATCACCAGCAGGGAGGGGTGTTGGGCACCAGGGTAAGCCCCGATGGAGCTGCTGAAGCAGCCAGCTCCAGGCAGAAGGAAGGTGGCCACCAAGCAGCCCAGAGCTCCCAGCCTTGGCCTTCTTCAGCTTTAAGGAGATGACTCCACCAAGCAGGTCCACTTTCAGACGGGACTTATGCAATAGTTTGGAGCTGCTCCATGTGACCCAGACTTGCTGGACCTCTGCCACCGCTCTCCTTGCTGGCTCCAGCCAGGCACAAACAGCACAATTACGAAGAGGACCAAGCAGTCATTAACAGAAAGTGCCTCTCTCCCCCACCAAACACACGCATGGACCGCTCATGGAAGCACACACGTGTCATCCACATGCATGGAGGGCATGGCTGCAGCTGTCTGTGTGGCTGGTGCACATGGATACACACTGTGCACATGGATACACACTGTCTGTACATGGATACAAGTGATCTGCACATGGATGCACATTATCTGCACATGGACACACACTATCTGTACATGGAATACACACTATCTGCACATGGACACACACTATCTGTACATGGAATACACACTATCTGCACATGGACACACACTATCTGTACATGGAATACACACTATCTGCACATGGATACACACTATGTGCACACGGATACATGTTATCTCCATAAGGATTCACACTACCACATGGATACCTGTTATCTGCACATGGATACACGCTATCTGCACGTGGGTTCATGTTATCTGCATATGGATACACAGTGCACATGGATGCACAGTGCACATGGATGCACACTGTCTGCACGTGGATACATGTCATCTGTACATGGATCCATGCTATCTGCACATGTATACACACTGTGTGCATGTGGACACATTATCTGCATGTGGATGCATGTTACCTGCACATGGATACACATTACCTGCACATGGATACACATTGTACGTGGATACACACTATCTGTGCATGTAAATATGTTACCTGCACATGGATACACATTGTCTGCACGTGGATACACACCATGTGCATGTGGACACACACTGTCTGCGTGGGGATACACGTTACCTGCAGGCACGTCTGTGGCTGATGCCCACACACCCCTGTGTGCCATCATGCACTGCCAATACCTATGGATATGCCACATGCCAATGCCATTTTTCTATCTGGCACCTCCATGTCTTCGTGGCTGCCTTCTGCCTTCTTAAACCTCTCCTTCTCCCCGTGGGGGTTCAGCACAGCCAGGAGAGAACCCAAACCTCCCGGGGCTCCACGCAAGCAGCTCTCCTCTCCCTGTGCTCCTACTGCTGTCCCCAGCATGGAGCAAGCAACACAGTTCCAAGCTCTGCTGCGCTCGGAACGCCAGGAAAGTGCCCCAGGCTCTGGGAAAGGCCAGGAGCACTCCCACCTCGGAGCAGGCAGGGAAGCAGCCCCAGCCATCTGCGTCCCGGCAGGGCTGGCTCCCGCAGCTCCCCTCCAGCAGTGCCGGTGCTTACACAACCCAGCAACGCGCACGGCGCCGAGCCCGGGGCTTGCATAAAGACAAACACCCTCCTGTGCCAAAACCCGGCTCTGCTCACCTGCCCCGGGAGGGATCTGCTCTGAGGAAGGGACAGGGGATGTGCTGCTGGTCCCAGCTGAGGCAGTAGCAGGTTTTGTACAGTTAGAGCTCGCAGAGACCTGTCCCAGCCCCACACACCCCCCAAAATCTGTCCCCTAAATTTGACTCTTCATCAGCCTGGGCATAGGGCAGGGCCATACCCCTCACACAGAATCAAAGAATCGTGGAATGGTTTGGGTTGGAAGGGACCTTAAAGATCATCTCCTTCCTCCTGCCATGGGCAGGGACACCTTCCACTAGCCCAGGTTTCTCCAAGCCCTGTCCAACCTGGCCTTGGACACTTCCAGGGATGGGACAGCCACAGCTTCTGTGGGCAACATCTCTAATGCTGTGCTGAGACCCTCTGACAAAGACATGTCTGGTCATCAGACTGGAAGTGCTACAGAGCAGGACAAAGCCCCATTACAGCCCCTCTCATCACCTGCCACACCAAGTGCTTCCATGTGCACCTCAGCTGGAGCTGGAGAGAAGGAGAACCTCACTGAGATTCCCCAGAAGAGCATCTGAGGTGACTTCTGCTACCCAGAGAGGCTGTCAGAAGCTCTTTCTGCCACCACCATGGCCCAGCATCACCTAACACTGCACCCAGCAAGAGCCCAGTGCTGGACAGGGGAAGGGATCCACAGCACTGCCCATCTCCAGCTCCCCTCGTGCTGATTTGGTCCTGCCAGGCTGAATCAAAGTGAGGCTGGAAGGGACTCAAGGGAGTCATTGGTTCCACTCTACTCTCAGAACGAGGTTGAGTTTGACATTAGATCAGGATGACCCAACCCAGCCTGTCTCAGGGGGTCACAGAAGTGGCTTGGAGGAAGCACAGTGAGCTGTGGAGTGGGACCCTAAAGCAGCAAAGCCAGTTTGGACCTCGCTGTCCTTCCTGGAAATCAGAACCACTCAGAGAAAAGTGACATCAGGGTGACACAGAGACAGGGAGAGCACCCGGGGTCCCCTTTGTGAAGGGCAGGACTTGAGGAAAACAGCCTGAAGTTGTGTCAGGAGGGGGTTAGGTTGGATGTTAGGAAAAGGTTCTTCCCCCAGAGGGTGGTGGGCACTGCCCAGGCTCCCCAGGGCAGTGGGCACGGCCCCAAGGCTGCCAGAGCTCCAGGAGCGTTTGGACAACGCTCTGAGGGACAGGGGGGGATTGTTGGGGTGTCCTGGGCAGGGCCAGGAGTTGGAGTCAATGACCTTTGTGGATCCCTTCTAACTCAGCATATTCCATGATTTTATGACAGTGAGCACCCACAGACCCCCAAAAAAACGTTACCACGTGTCAGGGGAGCTCTGCAGGGAGAGGGTGCATCCTGTGGGATGAAGCCTTGCAGACCTCATGCGGTGTGGAGTCCCTCCAGCCCTCACAGATCTGCAGATTTTTTCCAGGCCCAAGTTCCCTGAAGTCCCTTAAACTCTCTGAGATCTGCTGTGCAGAGAGTTTATGGGACTCCCTGCAGGTTCTCTGCTCTGGGAAACACATGGCCCAGCTGGTTTGGGTTTGGTGGGCTAGGACAGGGGGCAGCAGAAAATGTGCCGACTCACGAGCACGTGGGGTTCCCCCGCCAGGAAACTGCAGCTCAAAAAGCCCACCAAGTGCTTTTCCCTGTGCCCAGGTGGGGAGGAGCTCCTTGGCTCATGGCCAGGGAATGAAGAGCCACTAACCCTGATAGGACAGAGCTCATCTTTCCACTGCTGTTTTAACCAAAGCCACCTCAAAATGAGTCTTGGTCCTGCTGAGGTCACAACTCCCACAGTGGGAGGCCCGGATTTCACCTGCAAGTTCAGCTCAGCTGGGCCCAAGATTTAGGAGTGTTTGAGTTCGGGAAGATTTACAGAACTGCACAGGAATAGATTCATTTTTAACTCATTTTCCCTTTTAAAAATGAAGCTATGATGGAAGAGTAGGAAACACAACATCAATAACAGCGGATTGGGGGGATAAACAGAAGTGTAGAGCCCAGATGTGGCTGCCCCATCCCTGGAAGTGTCCAAGGCCCGGTTGGACAGGGCTTGGAGCAACCTGAGCTAGTGGGAGGTGTCCCTGCCCATGGCAGGGGGTGGGATGAGGTGAGCTTTCAGCTCCCTCCCCATCCAACCATTCCATGATTCTGTGAAAGACACTTGAATAATCTGGCAAGGAATACCCCAAGAATTCCAAGCCTGGGAGGATACAGAAGGTAAGAGAGCAGCAGCAATGAAGGAACTGGATGGAGACTCTGCACTTCACACATGCCACTGACTTTGCTCCACTCGAGTCAGATGGAGTAAAACCATCCTGGCAGAGTTTCTCGTGGAGAGTCTCCCAAGTCCTGGATTTGTTGCAGACTTAACTGAAGGCACTCACAGTAACCAAGATGGGAAACCTTGCTTTGATGGTCTCCCTTTAAACCTCCCTCAGTGTTGGAAAATGGCTCTGTATCCAGGCTGGTGGTTTTCCATGTTTCTCACTCTGCAGTCTCTGCATGAGATCCCACCTGCTTGCAGATTCCCAGAAGGGTTTGTCACTACTTGCCCTGCAAACACAGGGTCAAGTGAAGATCTCTCTGGCTTGCATATCTCCAGCACATCTGAGCTGACATCATCCCATCACCAGTGAATTGTTTCTTAAAACTTGACACGAATTTGGTCCCAGTTCTGTTTGTTTTAAGTTAATTTGTGTTAACTCGAGATCTAGGCAGGACAGGACGTGACAAACACATCCTGTGGTGCTCCTGGCTTAGAACGAACTAATTGCTGGAAACTTGGCAAGAAGAGTGGATTTTGGAGTTGGGGGTTTCAGATAAAGCTTTAGATAAATGTTTGCATCCCCTGGGTGGGCCTGATGCAACCTGTGCTGAGGAGCCTTCCATGGAGCTGCTCCCCCTGGCAGTCCCTGGACCAGGGCTCCATGTGATGATAAGCACAGTCCCTCCTCCCCACCAGCCCCTGGGTGGCCTGGAGCCATCAGTGATAACAGAGCCTCTCATGTTACAGGTTTGTGGCCTCTCTTGCATGACTTGCAGACGCTGTTAATGCTGAGCAGCAACACCTTCCCTCAGGGCGATGCTTCACCCTCTCAGCTGGGGCTTTACCAGGGGGTCTTCCTGTGCCAAATGAAACAGTTCAGCACCCCCCCTCCCCCCCAAGCCTTATCTGGGAAAAGCATGATTTACAGGAGATGACAGCACCTTTCCCATTCCACCCAACAAGCAGCCACTCGGGGAGTGCAACTGGAGAGGCACCAACAAGCTCTGGAGGTTTCGGGGGATCTCGGGAGGGGAAGGAAAGCAGAGGGTGCTGCCGTGGAACAACGGGAGGCTGAGGATGGAGCAACTGGAGCACTCAGCACGTTCCATATATGGAGAAACTTTGTGACACTGGAACAACCTCCCCAAGAACAGGAGGAAGCCTCACTGATGGAGGCATTTCGGACTAGTCCAGGCAAGGCAGAGGGAACGTCCCTATGACCTGGGCACCCCACAAAGCATTTCCCCTTCTAACCATCCACATCTTGGGGGGGGGGGGGGGGGGGGAGAGGGACCAGAAAGGAACAAAGACTTCAAAACTCTTCCTGCTATCCCCCACCGTGCCCTACATCACATGCTGTCACCACGTGAGCTCTGCTAACGAGAGCATTAACGAGCAGAACAAGAAACAGATCCCTGGTGGGGCTGAGCAAGGAACAGGGCTCTGGTGGGGCTGAGATATCCCCACCGACACGGGGAGCAACAGGAAAACGCACTCCCCCTGAGGTTGATGTGTGGAGCAAAAAAGTCCCCGAAAAATGAGCCTCTGTGTGAAATTTGGCCACAGGGGGTACCTGCCCCAAGCACTGCTCCACACTCCCCTCTCGGTTGATTCGGGAAGGTATCTGCCAAGGTTATTTTATAAACTCTTTTCTATTTATAGCCCAGCTCCTTCAACTCTAATGAGATAATCTTCTGGCATTTCACCATCACTAATATTTACTTTGATGTTTAAAATAACACGTTCTGAGAGATTGATTTTTTTTTTTCCTTAAAAAAAAAAAAAAAAAAAAACCAAAAAAACCCACAAGCTCTTTAAAACATAATCAAAGCAAAGAAATATATGACCAGCTCAGCGGGGCCAAACTCCTGGGGATGCACGGGGAGTCAATGACACTGCAACTTTTTCAGGGCAGACGGTTTATAATCCTCTGACCACATCGTGCGGGAGGGAGAGAGAGGCATTGGCAGCTCCTGAAGACGGAGAGAGAGAGAGAGAGAGAGAGGGGAAAAGAGGGAGAGGGAGCACGAGATGTGTTTATCCTCAGGAATGAAGGCAGCGAGCAACGTTTCACTCTGCAACAGGGATTAGAACTGTTGCTTTCCGGAATTGAGAGTTTTGCCCAGGGCAGCTGGGCTGAAGAGAACGGTATTTTAGAGCAGAAAACGCGTTTAATGCAGTAAAAAAAAAGAAAAAAAAAAAAGAGTGGAGCTGAGTGAGTGGGGCTGGGGGAGGTGAGGGAGACAGCGCAGGAGAGCAGATGCCTGACTCCTGCTGCCTGCAGACACTTTGAAACACAACCCTGCGTTTTTATGGAAACTCTGAATGTTGGAGAGGGGTGAACATGGTTTTCATTCTCATAAATGTTTTTTTCCAGCGTGCAATGCTCTTTTCGGGCTCATTCCTTCTCCAGGGAGACGGTTCTGATTTCAAAGAACACTCGCCTTCCCTCCACCCCAGACCACCCCACTCCAACCTCAAAGAGTCTCCTCGGGAAAAATTATTTTAAAACAGTGTTTTACCTTTTCTAGCGTTTTCCCTTCTTTCTTCTTTTTTCCCCCTTTTAATTCCTTCAGCTTCTATTTTTTCTTCTTTTTTTTTTTTCTTTTTCTTTTTTTTCTTCCTCTTCTTTTTACCAGCAGCAGCCAAAAGCTTCTCTCTCCCCCTCAGCGTGTCAGAAAGTTTCCAGGCTCAGGGTTTATGTCGCCTTCCTCAATAACCTTCTTCTGTCAGACCCAGGCAGAGCTGGAGTTCGAGGCTTTGCTAAAAAGTCTCCTTTCAGGAAGTGAGCAGTAATAAGAGAGCAGCTCGGAGGCAGCATGTATAGGGGCTGCTCAAAAAAAAAAAAAAAAAAGGAAAGAAAAAAAAAGAAAAAAAAAAAAAAAAGAAAAAAAAAAGAGAGAGAGAGAGGAGGAAAAAAAAAAAAAACCACACAACAAAACTGTGCTCAGGAATTTTGCCAGGATTATCCAAAAAAAAAAAAAAAAAAAAAAAAGAAAGAAAAAAAAAAAGGAAGAAAAAAAAATCCCCAAACCCACAAGGCTGTAAAAGTCCCGCCCTGATTGCTGACATCAGTGCAGAAGGCAGGTCTTGCCTGAAAGAGTATAAAACTAATCAGCTCAGCCTTTCTGGGAAGGAGCAGGCAGAGACCTCTGAGCAGCCCCGGAGGCTCCTCGGCAGATAAAACATCCCAATAAAGGCGATAAAGCAAAGAGGTCGCGCTGATAGTGGCAGGCAAAGCAGATAAACCAGCCAGGATTTGGTTTGGTTCGTGTTTCCTGTCCCCCCCCCCAAGACAACAAACATTTTCCCCATCCTTCATTTTAATCGTAGCTTTTGAAAAAAACCCAGTGAGTCTGAGGAAATGGCCTAAAAGGCAGCCTTGCTCCACAGAAATGGTAGGTATTGGCTTTAAAATAAAAAAAAAAAATTAAAAAAAGCCCTCAAGAATTCACTAATGTTTTAAGAAGTCCCTTCCCTCTCAAGTTACATCATTCTCGCCCCGCGGGCTCCTGTGATGCCGTAATTCTCTTGTTCTCCTGCCACCGTGGAGTGTCCCACAGAGGACAATCCATCTCCAAAGTAAAGAATAAACACTGTAAATAATAAAATACTCCTTGTTTGAAAACAGAGCCCTCTCAGGACGTATAAAACAATAAGCAACAATAAAAGGCAGGAGCTCATTTCCTTCTTCCTTCTGAAGGCGTCTTTGGGATTTGAGAGCTGCATTTGTGAGAGCTGCATTTGTGAGTCTTGGTGGAGGGAGAATTACCTGGCAGTTCTGCAAATGTTATAAAAATGAGCCTTTCTGGGTTGCCATGTGCTGCCCTGCTTTTCCCTGGGAAGAGAGAGGGGGGCCCTGGGGGAGCACACAGGGAAAGGACAACCAGGCAGGGGACCCCCTGTGTGACCCTCTCCGAGGACAGAGAGACCAAAAAAACAGCCTGAAGGTGCCTTTTTATCTAAGAGGATTTAAATGAAGAGTTAAAAGGGTGAAAAGCTGCCAGGGAAAGATGTTATATATGTGTATATATATATATAAATATATAATGTTATATATATAAAACCAAGCTCCCTGAGCATGAGCCCCCAGTGCCCAGGAGGGGATTGCAGGGGGCTCTGGGGATGGAAGGTTTGCAGCCCTGGGGAGTGCTGTGTGGATTCCAGGACTGCAGGACATCCATCCAGCCCCTCCAGACTGCGTGTCCTGCCCTGACCTTTGTAGGTACACACAGTGCCAAATCCACAGGATCCAGCCCTGGGACAGGCCTGGGCAGCCAGGGCTCTTGGCCACGGTCCTGGGTGCCACCCAGGCTGACCCAGCACTAGTCTGGAACCACCAGACCATTAGATGGGAATGGAGAAGGAAAAAGCCACAAAGTCCTGGCCAGCCCTGCGTCCTGATGGGATGCTGGCCATGGATGGCTCGGAAAAAGGGATGAAGGGCAGAGCAAGAAGCTGTGGCACTTTTTGTGGTGTATCCTCCTCCATCCTCTGCTATCAGTAAACCCTGTGCAAGGGCTGGGCCTGAGCCAGGAGCTGTAACAGCCACAGTTCCTGAACATCCAGAAATTCATTTAAATGAGTTCAAACGATTAGTGAAGCCCTCTGGACTCCACTCACCGGAGTTTCACCCGGGCAGGAGATGCCAGCAGTGACCTCCTGAGCCTCCCCTGCTCTCCAGGTATTCTGTGCTGCCTGTCAGGTGCTTTCATCCCAACAGCCCTGAGAGAAAGAGGGAAAACATCCTTTTCTCCCAGGAGGAGATGCCTGAAAGGGCCCCACAACGATTCAAGTCCCTGTGGGTCCCTTCCAACCCAGAATATCCTGTGGTTCTGCCCTTTGGTGGGGGCTCAGAGCCCCCAGCTGCACTGGGACCACTCTCCCTCGCTGGCTCTCCAGTTCCAAACTGAGTTCAAAGGCACTGGAGCTGCTGGGCTGGATTTTTGGCCGGTTCCCTGGCTGGGTGGACAGAGTGGTTTCCTTCCTCCCCAGGCCACGCTGGCCATTGTCTGAGCCCCCAAAGCCTGCACATAAAAGAGCAACTAAACAAAGCATTTGGGGGTTTAATTGAATGGTGCTGCTTCTGGCCAGGGAAAAACTAATTGCTCCAAGCGTGGCCTGGTGCCATCCCAGGGACGTCCTGTCTGCTGAAACTTGTCCCAGACACACTCAGTGTGGATTAAGAGGGACTGAGGGGCACGAGCCCATCTTCCCTTGCACAGTGAGCTGCCAGTCCTTCTCCCCTCCCAGGGAAACTTGGTTTTCCCTCATGTGCAGGGTCTCCAGTCCCTCCTGGGGGGTAAATAAAGTGTTAGACATGCAAGGACACATCGTGTGAGTGCTTGGGGCCAATTGCCCCAGCCCAGCACCCAAACCCAGCACTGAGGACCCTCATACTTGTACCAGACCAGCTCCAAAACTGGGTCTTACTCCAATCTCCCCCTGTCTCTGAAGGGGTGAAGGAGCCACCCCAGAGCTGTTCACACCTCGGCAAACCAAGGCCTCCATCACCTGCACAAGAGCCTAGAAAACAGGAAAAGGTAAAAGGACCAAACAGTCACAGGAGAGAGGCAGAGGGTTTTCAGACTCTGCCTGAAAAAAAGGGTTTCACAGGCAACCAACGCACCAAACAGCGCCAACCAGCTGCTTCCTCTTCCTGGGGGATGAGCGGATGAGGATGAATTTCCAGGAGAGACTCGAAATCCTCTGTGCCCGGTTCCCCCGCATCCTCACCGGCTGCTGGGATGGAGAGGACCCCGAGCTCGGAGCGGGAGCATCCCGGTGACACTGCACCCTCCTGTGGCTACGCACGGCACAGGCTGCAGGTCTGGCCCTGCCAGCCCCGGGCTCAGCACCAGGCTGATGGAAACCCCCGCCGGGCTGATGGACTGGACCCCAGGGAAGCACAAATCCCAACACTTCCAGGCCAACTTGGCGGCGCCGCCGCTCCCGGTGGTGCTTGGCGGGTTCCCAAACGCATCCAGCCGGGAACCAGCCCGCGGGACACCCAGGGCAGTGCTCAGATTTAAGGCTCAAAAAGGCTGCAAACCCCGTCCTGGTTGCTGTTACAGCAGACGGGGAGCAGCGCCGAGGCCTGATGGGGTGATTTTTTTTGTACGAGCGTTTTGTGCATAAAATAAAATATTCTCTCCCCTTCTTGCTATGTCTGAACTGCAGGGCCTGGGCAAAGTTCCCAGCTCTGGCTCTACATCACAGCCTGGCCCCAAGTCCATGTTGGGACAAGCTCCTTGGCCACAGACTAACCCTTTTTATGGTTGTTCAGCACCCAACACAACAAAGCTCCATTCAGTCCTTCAGCTACTGCTGCCATAAACAAACCACTCGGGCTTTGTTTGGAGCCCAAATCCTGCAGGTTGAGAACCTGCGGAGTGAAAGGAGCTGTAAACAAATGGGTTTGTTTTTCCTCTAGTGCAGAGAGGTGTAAACTAATTGCCCAACATTAAAACTGGGTTCAACGAGTCCCAGGTGTTGGATAAAATTGGGTTGGTGTTTCCCAGACTCGAGCCACCGGCTTTGAAAGCAGAGCCTCAAAAAGTGATTATCAAGGTCGTTGTGCACCATCCCTCAACTTTGTGGGGATTTTGGGCACAGGGCAAACACGCAGGGGAACATTGCTGAGGGCACTGGGAGGTTGGGTGTGTTGGGATGCTGCGTTTTCACCACTGTAAACTGCCCAAGTGACTCCTCCTTCTATCTCAGGATCTCACCTTGTCCTTGGGAAAACATTTGTTATGGATTTCTGAGTAAACACCATGAACACCTCCATGTCAAAAATGTAAACAAAGGGCTCCTCAGGGGGGATTTGGCACTGAGGTTCCATGGAGTTGAGTAATGCTCAAGGATACCTTGGTTTTTGCATATTACCAATTTTATTTTTTATTCCAAGCAGTCTCATCAGAAAGCAGGGCAAGAATTAAACAGGCCATGAGAGGCTACGAGTCCCTCACAGACCACAACTCCAGATCAGCCCCTCACAGAGGGCCTTTCTCGGTAGCCTCTGGCCTGGATGTGGAAAATCTAAAAAAAATGAGGTTTTCTTTATTCCCTGATGACTTCCAAGGACACAGCCTGGCATGACAATTGCTCCACAACTCCCTGGGGTCGGCTGCTTCTCCCAGGCAACAAGTGATAGGACACAGTCTTAAACTGTGCCAGGAGGGGACATCAGGAAGAATTTCTTCACAGAAAGGGTGATCAGACATTGGAAGGGGCTGCCCAGGGAGGTGGTGGAGTCCCCATCCCTGGAGGTGTTCAAGGAACAACTGGAAGTGACACTGGTCTGATTGATAAGGTGGTGATCAGGTTAATCCAGCAGGTTGGACTCAGTGATCTCAGAGGTCTTTTCCAACCTAATTAATTCTGTGGCAGAGACACTCACACAAAGACACTCATGCAAAGACACACAAAGACACTTCCCCATGAGCGTCTGTTCAACAGGCAAGAAGAGAGCTCCTTTTCTCCCACAGCAGCCCCATGCCCTGGCACTGAGAAGACCTCAGAGCTCTTTCACTTCTCGGAGCTACCCAGCTTTTATTTTCTCTTCTTTCCTTTCCTGTGCAACAAGGAAACAGGTCACGTTTCAAAGAAACCGGCAACGGTGGTTTGCGAATGTCTGAGTGCTCACTGCATGGTGCAGCCCATTCCCCTCCTGTTTCCCAAAATCGACCCATTTCTCACCAGCAAAGAAGACTTCCCCCTCTTTGTGCCTTTCCTCCTTCAGACCTGCTGCAAGGAAGCCCCCAAAGCCGTCGGGCTCGTCCCCAAACCAGGTAAGAGGCGCTTTGTTTTCTGCTCGCCGGTGGCGGTTGCGCGTCATGGCTGCTTTGTTCCTTGTCTTGTGCCTTCCTGCCCACCCCAGCAGCACTGGGGGTTTTGGGGGGAAGATCCTGCAAAGCCTTGGTGTTAACAGGCCCAAATAATTAATAAGGGTGAAACCCTGGTGCCAACAGGCCCAAAGGAATCCACTGCGGGACCGCTCTGTGCCGATAGCTCCATCGGTTCAAGTTTGGGTCGAAGTCAGGGGACGTCACATTCTTTTTGGAGTTGAGGGAGGGTTTAGGCAGGTCAGGACTTGCTGAAATGGTGGTTTGAGGTCCAGTACTCATGGGCAGCCATTCTCTTCCCTTTACCTCTGGACATGACATCAAAATTTGTCTCCTTTGGGGGGTTTTCTTTAAGCTGCCCGCGAGCCTCAGTGGCACTGTGGGGGAAATTTGGGATACCTGGCACCTGCTGGATAATGATCTGAATACTCAGGGAGGACTTCAGAGGTTTGTAACAGCAAATATACCCAAAAAACAGAGGCCTCTGGCAAACTCACATTTATTTCCTTGCATTTCTTTGCCATCTCCTCTGTTCCTGCCCCGCAGAGGTCCAGGTTCCATCGGTCCAAACACAGCCTGTGGTGTTATGGAATAAACCAGAACGAAGGAAAGTTGAGTTTGAACCTCAGAAAACATTCCCTAATGGACAGATCTATTAGAATATGGAATAAACACCACAGGCACACAAGGAAAACCCATCACATAGGGAAGAACTGGAGAGGGGGCTGGAGAAAGGATCAGGCAGAAGGTTCCTTGCTGGCAGGGGACAAACAAACCGATCTACAAGGTTGTGATTTCTGGTATATTCATGATTCTTGTGTTTTCCACCTTTCTCCATTCCTTTTTCCTCTTGAGAAGAGGGACCCAAGCCTCTGAAAATCCTGCTGCTGCTCCCAGGAATAGGATTTCCTAAAGAAACATGGACGATGCCCCAGCACTATTTAGAATTCACACATAGGGGCATAACTTTAAAAGTGAATTCCCATGAAAATCTTGACAAGAATGAGGGTTTCCTGGAAGCCCTCAGGATGATGCCAAGCTCTGTACTGCCCTGGAAAGCAACAGGCTCCACAAAGAGCAGAAAACTTGGGAATTCCCAGGCTCCAGACACAATCTAAGCCCTCTCAGGGAGGCACAGAAAACTTGGCTGGAGCAGGAAGAGTCTGAAGGGACAACAGAAGTGTCGGTTAAGCCAGGCTTAACTCACACAAACCCCGAGCAGGTGGGACTGGCAGCACAAAACCAGAGATACCAAAGGCAAGGGAAGCCAAAAAGAGGATTTTTTTTCACCTCTGCCAACGTGTGGGTTTGAGCTGAGTGACAGGGCTGGGAACAGAAAGGTGCCCAAAGCAGCTGCTCATGAGGCAGTGCAGGAAACTCATCTGGAGGGTTGGAAATGCCCAAAAGTACAAAGAGATGTTACAAAAGCGTTTTAAACCCCTCAAACTTTGTTTAGCACTTATTTTTCCAGGAACCTCTGCTGACTCCTACAGTGGCATTAGGGGGTTTTCATCAAATGGACAGGTTGGGAATCACAGAATGGTTTGGATTGGGAGGGGTTTTAAAGCTCATCCTGTTCCACTCCCTGACCCGGGCAGGGACACCTTCCACTAGCCCAGGTGGCTCCAACCTGGCCTTGGACACTTCCAGGGATCCAGGGGCAGCCACAGCTGCTCTGGGCAACCTGTGCCAGGGCCTGCCCACCCTCACAGCCAACAATTCCTTCCCAATATCCCATCTCTCCCTGCCCTCTGGCAGTGGGAAGCCATTCCCTGTGTCCTGTCCCTCCATCCCTTGTCCCCAGTCCCTCTCCAGCTCTCCTGGAGCCCCTTTAGGCCCTGCAAGGGGCTCTCAGGTCTCCCTGGAGCCTTCTCTGCTCCAGGTGAGCACCCCCAAAGTATAATACTTGGGTACCATAATACAGGCTTTAAGTAATACATATAAAAATAAATAAATAAATAAATAACAGGCTTAAAGTATATATCTATAATATAAATATAAAATATAATACAGGCTTAAAGTACATACATATATCTAATATAATACAGGCTCAAAGTATAATCCTTGCTTAGCACTTAGTGCAGGAATATGAATTTTTAAACACAGTTTTGATCACTGAATGCGCTGATTTAGCCTTGTGGCATCCCAGAGGTGCCAGGAAAGGCCCAGCTGGGTATGGGGTTGAATGGGCACAGCAGAGACCAGGACTGGGCTGGAGAGAGCCCAGAACATGAGACAGGTCCCAGGGGCCCCAGAGAACATGGGCAGGTTTTACAAACTCCACACACAGCCAGCAAACAACTCCAGCCTCAGTCAGGGAGGCACTGAGGATAAAGCATGAACTGATCTTAAATAACTCCATTTCCCTCCATCCTATTCAAATAACTGGAACAAGCCCTGGGCAGATCCAGCCCATCGTTCCTCTCTGCCCTGAACAGTTTTAGACTTTGGAAAATGGAGATCACAAGCTGCCTGTTAGAGGAGCATTTCGACACCCAGGGCAGACCTTTCACGTAGGAAATGTGAGCCCAAACTTCCACTGCCCCTCACGAGTCACACACCAGGCACGTGGAAACACATCCTCACCCCTCAGAGCTGACCAGGTTTTGTAGGAGCAGAGCTGAACTCCGAGCCTTTTTAGCTCCCCCAGCCTCCAGCTGTACTGATTTTCCCCTTCAGAGTTTCCTCTTTGGGAATTTCCTCTGAGCACTCTGTAATCCTGCCCAGCCTGAGTCTGTTTAATCCTCACAACACACAGCACTAAACAGGGTTCAGAGCAATCTGAGCAGCCCTGATGAGGCAAAGTTTGTGCTCCCACTCTGCTGAAGACCTTTCAAGACCATCACCAGCCACCAGGACATTATTTTACACGTGTGATTTTGAGATCTTGCAAAATTTCCATCCTTGTTGCAAATCAGATTTAAATCTTGGACTCCTCTTTAGTCTTATTAACTCACTGAAAGAATTGTAGGTTGTCTCCTGTTTGGAGTTTTAGGAGTCTGGGACAAGAAATGGGGGAAGAGGCTTCAGATAATGCTTTTGATGATTTTTTTTTCCCTGCATTTTTCTAAAAATCCCACAAAAAACAGCACAAGAACTTCACTGTTGGCCATAATAAAGCAGGTGTAAAGGTGTCCAAGTGACTGTTCTTTCAAGCCCCACCATAGATCATCCAGAGATCCAATGTTCTTGTGGTGATGGGCAGTGACAGCAAGTGGGGTGTCTGGGAGGACTCCATCCCTTGGCATCCTCTGCCTCCCTCAACATCCTCATCTGCAGGAGAGGGATCATCACTCAGGTCATGAGCTGCAAAACTGCAAAGCAGAAACAGCTGAGCACCAAAACCATTTCTGGGGTTACTCCCTCCACTAACCAAGAGCGCTCCAGCACCTGCAAAATATTAGTGAAAACAGTCTCAAACCCGATTTTGGGATGATTTGACCCGAACCAGTCACTCTCCCAAGCACTGAGAGCTGCCTGTCAACAATTAACTGGCCACAAAACCCAATGGCAGAGACAAAGCTGGAAGAGACACCAGACCCAGCAACAATCAGTCATTGACCCAAATCCTGAGCTCAGATCTCATGGAAAGCCCTTCTGCCTCCCAGATGCCCAACACAACCACATTTTGCCCAGGTTCTGTCTCGTTTTGGCCAAAAAGAGAAGAAAACTGGAGCCAGCTGAGACCCTTGAAGTATTTTAAAAGAACCAACTTGTTTTGAGAAAACAACTTGTTCGTGCTTCTGAAAAGCAGGAGGATCTCCAGAAGTCTGGAATTATGAAAATCCCTCAGCAGAAACTTTTTAAATAACAAAGTTATGACAGGTTGGGCCGGTGAGGAACAGTTTTTTGGTCTCCTGCTCCTCTGCATCTTCTCCATCTCACTAGAAAACTCCCAGTGCTGGTCTCAGAAGCAGCTCAGTGAAACCTGCTGTTAAAATCTGCAGAGCAGGTGGAAAATGATGTGTTTTTTGAGTGAAAATCATGACCATTTCCCCGTCAGATGTTTGTGCAGATCCTGAAGATTAGTTGAGAACACTTACACGCATGGTTTGCCCCTCAATTTCTATCTGAGATTATGATCTCTCCCACACAGAGCTCAAAAGCAGAGGTGGGAGCACCCAGCCTAAATAATATATTACAATTAGAGCCTTATTTCATTAATAAAGAAGTGTGAGACTGTGCATATGTGTAGAAATCCGTGGAGGAAACATCCTCCCAAATTCCATCTCAGGTGTTCAAGGTCCTGGAGGACAGGGGGGGATCAAAGAGGATCCTGCCAGAGCCAAACTGGGCAGATTCAGCACAGACACCAGTGAAAGGAGCCAGCAAATCCTGCCCCAAGGAACAGAACTGTGATGCCAAAACCAGCCAGTGGTCTAGAGAAAAACCCCACAGCCACAGCAAACCAAGCAGCCAGAGGAACAGGCAGAACTTTCAAGGATGTTCAGTGCTGTCTGCACCTCTCCAAAATCACGTTAAACAGCACCAGGCACTTCTGGGAACTCAGCTGGGCCCAAGCATGGCAGCACATGCCCTTCAGAGCTGCCAGTGCCCTGGATTCCCTGGAACTTGGAAGAGTTTCCACCTTGTCTGTGCTGAAAGTGCTGAAGCAAACCCTATTTCCAACTGTTGCCGCTGCCACGAGGCAGCTGTGGGGGAAATATCTCTGCCACCAGTGCCCCAAACACTGCCAGCAACATCCACCATGGTTGGATGCAGCCCAGGAGCCCAGAGGGATCTCCAGCACAAAATTCCTTGGACCACAGTGTTCTCCTGGGGAATTTGTGTTGGTGGGTTATCGGTGTCCCACACGTTCAGGTAACGAGGGGAGGCTGCAGGAGGGGGAAGAAGAAGACAAGAAGGTTTTCCTAACCTTCTACTGCTCCTTTTAGTGTCCTGCATCCAAGAGGGACATGAGGAGGGGTGCCTGCAATGGGATGAGCTGCAAGGTCACCTCAAAGCTGCTTTTCCTTGGGTGGAAAAGCACGGGGAGACGTTTTGCCTGTGCAAGAATGGC
Source organism: Pyrocephalus nanus (assembly GCA_038380795.1). Lineage (NCBI taxonomy): Eukaryota > Metazoa > Chordata > Aves > Passeriformes > Tyrannidae > Pyrocephalus > Pyrocephalus nanus. The sequence goes on along the minus strand of CM076287.1, from coordinate 2,657,715 downwards.
CTGAGCAGGGCAGGCACTGATTAATGCAGCCTCCCCTTGGCAGCACAGGAAGGACAAACACTAAGAACTTACCAGACCATGCAGAATGAGCTATTTTCTCATCTTAGTCGTGATCACTGAGCCACATCATAAATATGTGCCAGAGAATATTTAGTGCTGAGCACGTCCCCCCAGTCTGTGAGGGAGCAAAGGGCTTCGTTCTCCTTTCACTGAAAGACCACCAAAAATGTCAACAGCAAAAGCAAAATCCTCCTGCACTCAGCGTTTTTCCAGCCTTCCAAAAAACACTGAGTGAACTGGAAATTACATTTCTGGCCCCAGAAAGAAACTGAAAGTAGGATTTTCCCTAATGGAACCCTGAACTGCAGAAATGAGAGATGGGAAAGTCCTGTGAGCTCATCCCGGGTCCTTCCTGTTCCCTACAGCACAATTTCTGATCCAGTGCTAAGTGAGTGGCAATGGGACTTCCACTCTTTCCCCTTTTCCACATCCTGATGATCCTTCTTGCCTGGAAATGTTTCTTGATCACCAGCCTTGCTTTCCACTGATTAATATCTTCTGCTTTATCCCCATATCGTCTTATCTGCACATCCAGAAGAGTTTTTCCTCTCTGAAAGACTCTTATGCTCCTTAGATAATTCTATTTTGCTCTCAGAATTTCCCCCTCCATCACTCTTGGTCCACAGTTACTGTGTGTCCTCCACTCCCACGAGCTGTGCTCATTAATCAGCCCAGCCGGGTCCTTCATCTCTTGCACTGCTCTCTCCTGAGCTTGTCAGGATTCCAGCACTTTCAGGATCAAATCACCTGCTGAAATAAGCCATTTCAATAGCACCAAGGTGCTGGGATCATCTTCACCGCTGGTTTCAACACCACATGGGTGGTATTGATTTTATTTTTAATTTTGAAACCGCAGGAACTGCTTTGGTCTGTTCTGTGCAGATTAAACTCCCCTTTGTGCCCCTGAGGAGCAATGAGCGCACCCAGGGCTCTGTCAGCAGCTCCCACCCCTCTATTCACAGCAATATTCTGATTATAAAGGCCAGTGGTCCATCTGCAGCACCAGTGGTGAGCACCAGAGGCCCAGCACGGTTCCTTTTGGTGTGCTGGGATTTGCTGGTGCCCCCTTCATCTGAGCTTTCAAAGCCAGACTGAGCAACCCTGTGACTCAGGCACAAAGAAATTGCTTTGGTGTCTCAGCCAACTTCAAGAGCTGGATATTTATAACCTGCCTAAATCCCCTCCAGCAGTGCTACAGAAGGTTGTCTCCCTGTTTTGGGCACTGGAGCCAAATCTGGGGCAGTTTAATTGAAGATGAACCATCTCCAGCAGCCGCTTCAGAGATGTTTGGAGCCCCTGCAGCAAGTGCTGGGTCCTCACAGGGGAGCTGGAACATCCACCTGACACTGCCCCAAGCAGAACCTCCCTGTCCAGAGGATGGTTACAGTTTTGGGACAGCTCAGGGCACGTGGAAACCTTTGTCTCATCCAAGCTGGGGTGACCAGCACATGGCACTGACACAGCAAGGCCAAGCCCAGTACTGGCCTGAATGGGAATGGCCTGATGGGTTTGGAATAGATTATAGGGAGAAATTCTTTGCTCAGGGGGCAGGAAGGCTCTGGCACAGGCTGCCCAGAGAAGCTGTGGCTGCCCCTGGATCCCTGGAAGTGTCCAAGGCCAGCTTGGATCAAAGGAACAACCTGGGAGAGTGGAAGGTGTCCCTGCCCGTGGCAGGAACAGGATGAGCTTTAAGGTCCCTCCCAACTTGTGGTTCTGTGATTCCCCATTCCAATCCTCCTCCTCTCCAAGAGGGACTTGCAGAGCTCCAGGGGGGCTTTTAGAGGAAGACTGTAAACCAGAATAAATGTACAAACTGCTACATTTGCATAAATATTGTCCAGAGTGAGAATGCCTTAAAAACACTTCTATAGGGACAGAGAAGTCAGGGAGTTTTGGGCAGACCAACCCATGTCTGCCAGAATCCACCACAGAAAACCAGAGGGGAGCCTGTGCTTAGGAAGATGTTACTCAGGGCAACACAGTGACCATTTCCTCTGGAAATTAAATTAAGGCAGAACAACTCAAGGCCGGAAACCCAAGCAGGGTGCGAAAATTCGAGCTCAGCCGTCACCTTCATTTTCAAACGGCGCAGGCAAAGCCTAAATGCAGCTGTTCATGTAGCAAAGCCACTGTCATTTTGTGGTTGGAAATAGAGCTCCAGCACCTGGAGCAGGCAGGCAAGAGGGGCACGTTGCTCAGAGCTGGGTCAAACCTGCTCGGTGGGTTTAATCCTCCCAGAGAAGGAGCTGCCCAGCACCATCAGAAGGACTGAGGCCAGTGCAGGCCATAATGAACTCATTTTCATTAAGATGTGTCACACCCAGTGCTCTCAAAGCCCTCTGTGTCACCTCTCCTGCAAGCTGCTGAGGGCTGTGCTGCTTGTAGTGGTGAGCAGGGAAGTGGTGTAGTGAGTGGCCAAGGAATGGACTGAAGCCTCAAGCTCAGAATCCATCCCTCAGGGAAATATTTCATTCGACCTTCTTGCAGTTTGACATTCCCCAAACACTCTGATCTGGCAGAAGTGGTCACAGCCCCAAGGCTGCCAGAGCTCAAGGAGGGTTTGGATGATCCTCTGGGGCACAGGGTGTGACTCTTGGGGATGGGCTGAGGGTGCCTTGATGATCTTTGTGTGTCCCTTCCAACTCAGCATACTCTGGGATTCTGTGAGTCAATCCCTAGGCCTGTGATGTTGTGTGTAAGTTGTTATTTCAGCAAAAGCCTCTCACAAGGTTTTGCAGGGAGGGCAGGTGGAAGCAAGCAAAAAAACCAGAGCCCTTTCCCTTCAATTTACGCACAAGCTCCTGCAGTTTTTGGTCAGTGGCTCCACAGAACCATCTGCTCCATCTCAAACCCAGAGGATCCTGCTGGGATTAACCCCCTTGGTGGCAGGGGCAGCTCTGTGCTCCCCCATTCCCCAGGACAAACATCCTGACATGGCTTGTTTGGAGCCACGGCTGAGTTACCAGAGCACAGGAAACTGTGCTCGGTGTTTAACTCAGCCCCTAATTAACAGCTGCTCAGGATCGATGGATCCGGAGCCAGGAGTGTTTTCAGTGGCTCCACAAAGGATCAGCAGGGTGTTTTCACAGCCTTCCAAACTAAATATCCAACAGGGGAGCACAGGATGCCTCAGGGCAACAGGGTGACTTTGCTTTACCCAAAAGCATCACACAGCGGTGTCACCCTGCACGTGGACCCATCATCCACTCATTCCAGAGCTGCCCCAAGAGGGAATCTGCTTTGGCAGGGGGTTGGACTGGGTGATCTCCAGAGGTCCCTTCCAACAAGAGGGCACTGTCTCAAGCTGTGCCAGGGGAGGTTTAGGTTGGACGTTAGGGAGAAATTATTCCCAGAGAGTGATCAGACACTGGAATGGGCTGCCCAGGAATGGGGATGGATTCACCGCCCCTGGAGGTGTTTGAGGACAGGCTGGACGTGGCATCAGTGCCATGGTCTGGGTGACAAGGTGGTGCTGGGTCAGGGGTTGGACTCCAGGATCTCAGAGGTGTTTTCCACCCTGGTTGATCCTGATGATTCCGTGATTTTTCAGAGACCCTTTGATACAGCTTTGCCTCCGGGGCTGAGCTCTGCCTTCTCACAGGAATATCTGCCCTGTGGGGAGGTTCCAAGCCCAGCCTGAGCAGAGCAGGCAGATTTGTCCCCACCAGCCCCGTCCCACTCTGAGCAGGTGGCCCTGTCCCTCCACAGCCCCTTCCCCTGCTCCCAGAGCTAATTGCTTCCGCTCATTAGCATCTGACAAATAACCACGGGAGGGAAAACAAATCCCCGGCAGGATCTGAGGGAGTTCAGGCCTTTTATTGCCATCTGACCGCTCCAAACAGGCGTGTCATCGATTGTCCACGCTCTGCTGCTCCACTGGGGGAAGGATGAGCACCGAGAGTGGCCAAAGCCACAGCAGAGCAGCGGGAAGGGAGGGGTCTGAGAGCTGCAGGGTGGGAGCAGAGGTGGCACATGGCACCCTCTGAGCCTTTGGGCACAGATAGGACTGCCAGACCGCTCAGACACGGACACTCGTGGGAATAAATGTTTACCAGAGCTGAGGGCACCCCAGGCAGCCTGTCCAGCTCAGGCCCTGGGTGGGAGGTGGCACAGAACACCAGTCACCCATTGCCCTGCCACTGGCTCAGCACTGGCTGGTTCCAGGGCATGGAATCACAGGACCATTAAGGTGGGAAAAGGCCTTTAGGATCATCCAGTTCCACCTCAAACCCAACACTGCCGAGGTCACCACTGAGCCAAGTGCCATACCTACATGTCTTTTAAATCCTTCCAGGGATGGGGACTCCACCACTGCCCTGGGCAGCTGTGCCAGGGCTTTATGACCCTTCCCATGAAGTAATTTTCCCTAATATTCAGTTTAAGTCCCCCCTGGCACAACTTGAGGCTGTTTCCTCTTGTCCCATCATTTGTCACCTGGGAGAAAACACTGACCCCCCTCCCACTTGGGCCCACCCTCGTGCCAGGGAGTTGTAGAGAGTGAGAATGCCCTTAGTGGGCCTTGCAAGTGTTGCTGGGGAATTTAATTGTCCCCTGGGTACAAATGACTCCAAGTGTTTCACTTCATGTGGGAGAAGAACATCAGGGGGAATTTCTCTCCTGGAAAGGGTGGTCAGGCTCTGGAAGGGGCTGCCCAGTGTTCAGGGAGCAACTGGATGTGGCACTCAGTGCCCCCTGGGCTGGGGGGACAAGGTGCTGTTTTTGGTCAAAAATCGGACTGGAAGGTCTTGGAGGTCTTTTCCAACCTCGGTGATTCCATGTGGAACATTCCTGCGCTGTGGACTTCCCCGCTCCCTTCAGGGCCAGGATCACACAAGGCCCTTAAGTGGAAAGCAGGTTTTCCTGTGAAGTTTCTGTAAAAGCCACCACTTTAGGCAGGTCTGAGTCAGTGCTGCTCCCTGAGAAGCAGAGGAGATGGTTATCTCCACATGCAAGCAGAAGGCACCCTGTTTGTGAGCACAAACACAAACGGGCTCTCAGCACTTTCACAAACTCCCACATAGCTCAAGGGCTGATAAATGGCTGAGTAGCTGAGGTTTTAATGAGCAGGGAGGTCAGAAAAGCAGCTCTGGCCAGGAATTGGAGAGCTCAGGAGGAAATCTTGGGAAGAGCTGCCAGGGAGTGCGTAAATAAAAATTAAACATTAGTCAGGAACCTGCAGCCAGGTCAATCCAAAGTTCGGTTTGTCAGGTTTGTCTCTGAACCAAGAAGCATTTCAGGTTGAATCAAAGTTATTTTCAAGCTTTCTGTAATGTAATATTTTAACCTCCCAAACACCCAAACATGTGCCTGAGCTGCAGGAATCAGCTCTTCAGTTCATCCTCCTGCACAGTGCCAGCTCCTCTTGGGATGAATGACTTGGAAGGGCAACTTAGACACTGCAGGCCTTTTTCAGCCCTTCTTGTCTTCAGCCATAAATCCAGTTCTCAGATCAGATCAGGAATAACTGAATGGAATCCAGGGGAGGGATGGGGGGACAGCCAGAAGGTCCCTGCACATCTGAGTCCAGAGGGAAGCAGCTGCTGCTTGAGGTCACTCTGTTCTCTGCCACCTCACCCCCTGCTCCCACCCCTAAATCCTCCCCACCCCTTGTCTGCTCCACAGTCTGTGCTCAGCGGGCTCAGCTCTGCTCCTCCATCCAGCCTCCCCTCCCTGGGCACCAGCAGAGCTCAGGGAACAGCAGGGTTGGGACAATCTTGGGTACAAACCTGCACTCAGGGCTCTCCTGAAGCCCTGGAGAGAAGGGGCAGGTCCCTCCTCTCCCCTAGGGTGACCCAACCACCTTAAAAGGACAGCCCAGCCAGCCAGGGCTGTGATCTAAAGGATTATTTGTGGTGTAAGGGATTATTTGTGTTATATGGGATTGTGTTATATGGGATTATTTGTGTTATGTCGAATTATTTGTGGTATGGGGAGTTATTTGTGGTATATGGGATGTTTTGGGGCGTATGGGGTTGTTTGTGTTATGTGGGATTCTTGCTGCCAGGACAATGGGACAGAAAATATGATCCTAACAGGAGGCTGAGGTTTGCCAGTGCTGCCTCCAGTTTCACCAGTGCTCCTGGGAACTGGCTCTGCGTTCACACAAAGTGCTTCTGCTGCTCTGAGAAATCATAAAATCAAACCAGTTCCTGCTGGTTGCTGCCTGATGTGAGTGAAATAAGTGCCCAGCTATGTATGGACGTGACTGCCTGGCATCTCCTGTGTGCCATGGGCACAGACCCCACCGAGTTTCATGTGGGTGTTGTTTTATTTCAGGACATCTCCAGGTCATGGCACCAACGTGCCAACGTGGCCATCACCACGGGGGCCCTGGGTGACAGCCCTGAGGGCTCTGTCTGACCTGAGGGCAGCACCCAAACCCCACAGGAACACCCATGGACAGAGATTAGGCAGGTGCTGGAAAAAGCAGGTCCTGTCACTTGGAATTAGTGATGGTGGAGGGTCCCTTGCACAGCTTCTTCTGGGCATTTGTCACATCCACCAAATCATGGCCATGAAATTGGTTCTAACTTTTGTCTGCTTCGGGAAAAAGAAGTTGTGTGAGGTTTGTGGAACTCTGTTGGGGTTGTTCAGGGTTGCTCTGGTCCACCCAGATGTAGTGCCGAGGACAGAGATCAAGGATGATCCTCTTGAGCACAGGGTGTGACTCTTGGGGATGATCCTGTGCAGGGCCAGGAGTTGGACTCGATGATCCTCGTGGGTCCCTTCCAGCTCAGCAGATTGTGTGAGTCTGTGGTTCTGTGACCAGAGCTGCAGTTTGGAAGAGGAGCTGAGCTATGCCCAGAACAGCCAGGGCTGGTGTGTGGGCAGTGGAAAGAGCCAGGATGGTTGGACAAACCTTTTAAAAGTAAGAGGGGCTGTAAATCATCCTGTCCAAATTTGCTCTGAGACTTCAGCAGGTGACTTTCCTTCATGTCTGGGGACTTGGAAGCTTTTTCTGATAGGAGTAATTTCCTACCAGAGTTCATCTGTGACAGCAAGGCTTGGATGAGGTGGGTGGCACAGCCTGAACCAAGGCCTGGGTTCACTCCATGAGGGTTCCTTCACTCACAGCTCTATGTTTGGAGAGGAAAACCAACCTGTTTATAACAGAACACCCCGTGTAGGCAGCTGGAAATTTTGTGAGAGCTGAGATGTCACCAATGGCTTCCGCCACCTCATTTTCACCTGTCTGAACAATTTGTTTGCCGTGATGTTCTGCTCCTGGACTTTCCAGGAGAGGGAATCAGCATGTTTGGCTGCAGCATCCTTGTACCTCCCTGCTGTTTGTCCCAGGTGGGCAGTGGAAAGTGGCAGCCCACGAAGAAGGCCATCGATCTCCCACTGCTCACTCAGCACTTCTTCTCCAACGTGACTCATGAGCTCGCTGCAGCTAAACCCAGTCCTCACTCTCACATCCTTCAGTCCCTGGACCAGGCTGAGGTTGGGAAGACCTGGTCACCTGAGGGAAGAAAGTTTGGGAACCAGGTCTAGGAACCAGTGCCTGGGCTGCTTGGATGCCTGGAGACATCATAGAATTAGGATGTTTGCTTTGGTCCCAAGCACCGACTGCAATCTGAGTTTGAGCCGTGGGGTGTTGTCCTTTGTGTCCCAGACTGGCAGCTCTGCCAAGACCCTTCTCTAATCCATTGGATGGATTTAGGAAGGGGTTCCACGTTTGTGCTGTGTCTGACAGGGTCCCTCACCCAAGCTGTGAACACCACTGTGGCTTCCTGTTGTGGTTTCCTGCCTCGGCTGAAACACCTCCTGTTCTCCCTTCCTGTTCTCATCAGGGCCATTTCGGGGCTTGGTGGAGACAACAAACAAATAGGTACAGAAGGGTCTGGTTGCCACAAATCCAGCTCCATGAGGGTCTTTGCAGAGCAGGGTTGGTTCCTCCTCAGCAGTTTCCTCCTCACCCTTATCCCGTTCCTGCCCATCCAGAGCACAAATCCAGGTGACCCCTTCCCAGCTCCAGTGATCCCAGGGGCTGGCAGGAGGCAGCCCTGCCACTGTGGTGCTGAGAGGGATGAAGGAGCCTGGGTGAGCCCCAGCAGGGCTGACCACCAGCCCAGACACAGCTCCAGCCACTCCTGAGAGCAGAGGCCACAGCAACGAGCTCAACCCATCGGGTAGCGACTTCTCCCCCAAGGGTTCAGAAATCAGGGTCAAACTGGGAAGAACTAAGGCAAATTGCCCAAAAAAACAGTGTCCTCTCCACTCTCCCAGTGTCTGCTTTACTCTGAACATGAGTGACGTGCCTGTGGGATGGGGGTGACAGCTCTGACCTTTTTTGGGGTCGTCGTCTGCGCAACGACAAAACCCACGATGAGGCTCCAGGGAACAAATGAGACCCTTCGGATCTGATGATGTTTCCATTCATCACAGCTAACTGGCCTCTGTCAACACCCTCTGGGTGAGATTCTGGATGATTCAAGATAGAGATTTAGGACTTGTGTAGATACAGAATAAGAGGCTCTGCAGTGACACGGTCAACAACGTGCCCCTTTCTGCCAGTTGGGATCTCTGATCAAATCAGCCAAGTTCAGAAACCACCAGAGCCAGGTATTGTGGGGAAAAATAAAACCACAGATTGTTCAAAGGACAATTAGAGGAAAAGTTCTTCTTGTTCCCATCGACTGATGGTTGATGTCTGCCCAGAAGCACTTGGGCTTATCTCTATCTCCTCATGCTGTGTTTGGTGCAGTCGTGTATCTAAATGTTTCTTAGACATCTCGTGTTTTAATCTTACTGCATTTAAGATTCTGGCCTCAGAGACCTCCATGACAAAACTAATTTACTCAGAGAGGCGAAAGAATTTCCTTTTATTGTGAAAAGGGGGCTGGAGAGAAAATGGTAGGAAGTCAAGGCTGAAAACGTCGGGATGGATGTGAGAAGCACTTTTTTAATGGTGAAGATAATTAACCATTGGAGTGATTAACTGCAGGATCTGGTGCATTCTTTATTGCTTGGAATCTTTAAATCAAGCTCAGATGGGTTTTACTCATACTTTGTGGCTCTATTTAGGGCAGGGTGGAGGAATTGTGGGGTGCTGTGGATGGGGATATGGATAGAGTGTTTATTTAGGAAGAGGTGCAAAGGCAATAAAGGATTTCAGCTTTTTCATAGGGTATTGGTTGAAGTCATGGGTGTGGGGTCGTGGGTTTTTTTGGGTTTTTTTTGTTTTTTTTTTTTTTTTTAACATTGTAAAGTAACATTTATCCCTGATGTTCATCTCCACAAGAGGTTTGAAATGACTTCTCAGAGAGTCAGATGAGGGCATATTGACAGATGAGTCTTAATTCCAACTAACCATTTTTGAAAATTGTGTGTCAGTGAAGAACACTCGGGGCAAGGAGGCTGGGAAGGGACTGGAGCAGCAGGAGCAGCTGAGGGAGCTGGGGGGGCTCAGCCTGGAGAAAAGGAGGCTCAGGGGGGACCTTCTCACTCCTTACAACTCCCTGACAGGAGAGGGGAGCTGGGGGGAATCGGGCTCTGCTCCCAGGGAACCAGCAGTAGGACAAGAGAGCACAGCTTTGAGCTGTGCCAGGGGAGGTTTAGGTGGGACATCAGGGAGAACTTCTTACCAGAGTGATCAGACACTGGAATGGGCTGCCCAGGAATGGGGATGGATTCACCACCCCTGGAGGTGTTTAAGGACAGGTTGGACGTGGCATCAGTGCCATGGTCTGGGTGCCAAGGTGGTGCTGGGTCAGGGGTTGTACTCCAGGATCTCAGAGGTGTTTCCCAACCTGGCTGATCCTGTTGATTCCATGAATTTTCTCTTCCAGGAGTGCGTGACCCACCCGCAGGAGCCCCAGCGAGGTGCCGGAGATGCCGGATGCCGCCGCCCACCTGCCCTTCTACTACGGCAGCATCGCCAGGTCGGAGGCCGAGGAGCACCTGAAGCTGGCGGGGATGTCGGACGGGCTGTTCCTGCTCCGGCAGTGCCTGCGCAGCCTGGGCGGGTACGTCCTGTCCGTGGTGTTCGACCTGCAGTTCTACCACTACCCCATCGAGCGGCAGCTGAACGGCACCTACGCCATCCTGGGGGGCAAAGCCCACTGCGGGCCCGAGGAGCTGTGCGAGTTCTACTCCAAGGACGCCGACGGGCTGTGCTGCCCCCTCCGCAAGCCCTGCAACCGGCCCAGCGGGGTGGAGCCCCAGCCCGGGGTGTTCGACAGCATGAGGGACAACATGGTGCGGGAGTACGTGCGGCAGACCTGGAAGCTGGAGGTACTGGCCTTTCCCAGGAGTGGGAATGGGCAAGGGGGTGCTCACACCCTGCTGCTCGAGCCCTCTGTCGCTGCCACCCTGCCGGGAGATTCATGGCGAGGAGATTGGAATCATAGAACCATAGAATCATAGAATCATAGAATAATTGAATCAGAGAACAATAGAGTCATAGAATCATAGAATCATAGAACCATAGAATCATAAAACCATAGAATCGTAGAACCATAGAATCATAGAACCATAGAACCATAGAATCATAGAATCATAGAACCATAGAATCACAGAATCATTGAATCAGAGAACAATAGAGTCATAGAATCAGAATCATAGAACCATAGAACCATAGAATCATAGAACCATAGAATCATGGAACCATAGAATCATGGAACCATAGAATCATAAAATCATAGAATCATAGAATCATAGAATCATAGAATCAGAATTAACTGGGTTGGAAGAGACCTCTGAGATCATCAGGTCCAACCCTTGATCCAACCCCACTGTGATTATCAGATCATGGCACTCATTGCCACATCCACCCTCACCTTAAAAACCTCCAGGGATGGTGAATCCACCACCTCTCTGGGCAGGCCATTCCAATGCCTGATCGCTCTCTCTGTAAAGAACTTCTTCCTAATATTCAACATAAACCTCCCCTGGCAGAGCTTAAGCCCGTGCCCTCTTGTCCTACTGCTGATTGCCTGGGAGAAGAGACTGACCCCTACCTGGCTACAACCTCCTTTCAGGTAGTTGTAGAGAGTTCTTTGCTTTCCTGCCCCAAGCAAATTTTAGGTGTTTTCTCCCCCTGCGTTCCAGAGAAACTTTCTCTGGTGTGAGAGAGAGAGGAACTCACAGATGTGCTCAGGGCCTCTGGGGTGGGGAGGGCTGGGGAGCCAGCGATGATAAAAGCTCTGAGAAGAGCAGGGGTGGCTCTTTTTTCAGAGCACCGTTAGGATAATTTTCTTGGAATTCCAGTGTCCTTGACTCAGGAAATAAATTTTCCTGCACTCCTTCCACTGTCATTTCGAGGGTCCCTGTGTGTTCTCCTGCTTCACAGCCACTGCCATCCCCCCCTTGCTCTTTCAGCATCCCCTTGTTCTTGCCCCCTCTAGAGCAAGGCCCTTCTTGGAGGCTGCTGGCACTAAGAGCAGCCTTAATCCCTCTCTTTCACAGTTAATTCTTCAGAAACATCTGTCGAAACATCTGTCTAAACATCTTCCCAAGCCTTCTTGAGGCAGAGCCTGCCAGAGCTCAAGGAGTGTTTGGATGATGCTCTGGGGCACAGGGTGTGACTCTTGGGGATGGTCCTGGGCAGGGCCAAGGGTTGGACTCGATGGTCCCTGTGGGTCCCTTCCAACTCTGTGATTCTGTGACACCTGGAGCTCCCTTTGCCAGCATTTCCCCCCGTGTCCTTCTCTCCTCTGCAGCCCATGGGATGCTCCCTTGCCTTAGATCAATGCTCTCCAGGTGAAACACCTCCAAATGTTGTGCTGAAAATGGAATGAAACCAGACTTAGACTTTTGCTCGGGTCTTCCTCTCCTTTTGGAGTGGAGTCTTTGCCAATTTGAAGGTTTTTTGTATGTGGAGGGGTTTTTTTTTGCCTGTGGAGCTTTTATCTATGAGGCTGAGGTATCTGGTACTGCATCAGGTCTATCATTTAAATTTAGATACCACAACAGCAGTATCTAAGTAACTACAGCCAGGTTCCTGTATTTTATAGCAGACTAAATTATATATAATACATGAATAAATCAAAACTCTCTAAGTGGTCCCACTGGTGGCCCTGTAATTAATGTCCTTCTACCTCCTGTCACCTTGACAGTGGCTACTCAGACTCTTGCAAGTGTGATTTTGTTGTTTCATTGGAAGGGTGGTGGTGAAAGGTGGTGGAATCACCACTCCTGGAGGTGTCCAGGGAATGACTGGACGTGGCACTCAGTGCTCTGAGCTAGTTCACAAGGTTGGAATCAGTCAGAGGTTGGAATAGTTGATCTTGGGGGTCTTTTCCAACCTAATTGATTCTGTGATTCCATATTTTGATCCAAGTCCTGGCAGAAATACGGCTCAGGAATTGACCTTTCTACAAAAGCTCTCTAAATTTGGCCTATTTTAGAGCAAAGGTATTTGACAGAATGAGGTATTCTATAGGGTTTCTATAAGAGAATGAGGAATTCTGGACCAGAACGAGGTGTTTTGTGCCAGAATTCTATACCAGAAGCAGGTGTTCTGTGGGGTTTCTCCACGAAGCAGATGTGTGGCCACTGGCAGATAACACAAAGGACATCGCCACCTCCTGGCAACGAAAAAGAACAGTTTAGAGCAGGTGTGAGCCCAGGGAAATGAATCGAGGGTCCCCTACTTGATTTCCAGACTGCACTGGTCTTGCTAAGTCCTGGTGTCTGCAGCTGGTGAGCAGCCAGGAAGGCAGAGGTTCTGTCCTAAAGAAAATCATGGAATTCTGGAATCTCCTGAGTTGGAAGGGACCCACAGGGATCATCCAGCCCAACCCCTGGCCCTGCCCAGGACACCCCAACAATCCCCCCTGTCCCTCAGAGCGTTGTCCAAACGCTCCTGGAGCTCTGGCAGCCTTGGGGCCGTGCCCACTGCCCTGGGGAGCCTGGGCAGTGCCCACCACCCTCTGGGGGAAGAACCTTTCCCTGAGATCCATCCCAACCCCCCTGGCACAGCTCCAGCCCTTCCCTGGCTCCTGTCCCTGGTCCCAGAGCAGAGCTCAGCGCCTGCCCCTCCGCCTGCCCTCGGGAGGAGCTGCAGCCCCCGAGGAGTCTCCCCTCAGTCTCCTCTGCTCCAGCTGAACCAGCCAAGTGCCCTCAGCTGCTCCTCACACCCTTCCCCAGCTCCCTGTCCCTCCTTTGGACACTCTCCAACAGCTTCAGATCCCTCTGACACTGTGACCCCCAAACAGCCCCCAGGACTCGAGGTGAGGCCGCCCCAGGTCAGGGCAGGGCAGGACAATCCCCTCCCTGGCCCGGCTGGTGATGCTGGGCCTGATGCCCCCCAGGACAGGGTGGCTCTTTGGGCTGCCAGGACACTCTGCTGACTCAGCTCCAACTTTCCACCCACCAGGACCCCCTCTCAAGGAATGCAAGGCCAAAAGACACCCCATAACCCTGACATCAAGTTCCACCAGGTTAACACGAAGATTTTCTCTTCCCTCACCAGCAAGTCAATGGACTTCAGCTGGATTCAAGGGATGAGGTCAATTGAGAGAAGCAAAAAATTCTGCTCTGCAGCAGAACAGAATTCAACCCATTGTTGGGTCCCAGGCCCTTTAATTAGAAGACCCTCCAAGTTTCCTGTGTCATCTGCCCCAGCTGGTGCAAAATCAACCGTGCTGAATCACGAAACAGCACAGCAGAACGGCAGGAGGTCTCATCTCCCACTCTTTTCCAGGGGGATGCACTGGAACAGGCCATCATAAGCCAGGCTCCACAGGTGGAGAAGCTGGTTGCCACCACAGCCCACGAGAGGATGCCCTGGTACCACGGCAGCATCACCCGGGACGAGGCTGAACGGAGGCTCTACTCGGGGGCACAGCCTGATGGGAAATTCCTGTGAGTATCCAAACCCTGTGCTTTTAAACCTTCCCCCACCTCCACCATCCTGTAATTATTGCTTTCACATGATCGTTCTGAGAGGTTTAGCTGACTATGGTCAGGCTGGTTACAGATATTTCAAAGACAGGGGTTGAGACCCCAAATCTGTCATTGCTCTGACAGTGTCTGGACTCCATGAAGAGCCACCTTTGAGCTTTTATTTATTTCTCACGTTGAAACATCTCTATGAAATGTGCTTTCCACTGCACTGGATGATATGAAATGCAGGGTTCAGCTGATGAAGGCATTTAACACTGACACTTTGGCAATGTATGGCCCATAAAACACAGGAGAAAGCATTTGCTCTGCATCTCTGCCAAGATGAGACAGCTTTTAATTGATTTATCTCCTGAATGAGTCAGGGAAAGGAAGAATTAGCTGGAGAAGAGTTCATCAGGAATGGTAGTGATGGGACAAGGGGGAATGGGTTTGATCTGAAAGAGGGGAAATTCAGATGGGATATTGGGAAGGAATTCTTGGCTGGCAGGGTGGGCAGGGCCTGGCACAGGCTGCCCAGAGAAGCTGTGGCTGCCCCATCCCTGGGAGTGTACAAGGCCAGGTTGGAGCAACCTGAGCTGGTGGAAGGTGTCCCTGCCCATGACAGAGGTGTGGAACTGGATCCTTAAGATCCCTTCCAACCCAAACCGTGCTGGGATTCCATGAGAGAGGCAAACCCTGGAAGTTGAAGGATCCCCCTCGGCATCTTCGGAGGGGGGTCAGGAAGGTGGCAACTCCAACAGCAGCTTCAGGGACACCTTTCCACGTGCCCACCCACTCCTGGCAACCACGACAACCTGCAGGGCAAGTTCTAGAGCTACTTTTAATCGTCCTCCTTCCTCCCAGGCTGCGAGAAAGGAAGGAGAACCGTGCCTACGCCCTGTCCCTCGTCTATGGCAAGACCGTATATCACTACAGGGTGGACCAGGACAAGTCTGGCAAATACTCCATCCCTGAGGGCACCAAGTTCGACACACTCTGGCAGGTAAAGTGCTGGGGGTGCTGAAAATTGGTGTCTAAGAAAGCACAGGAATTTTTCACTTGTTATTCTGAGCTGGAAATATAGGGGAGGATCATCAGCTCTGAAGTGAATGGCCCATACAGGGATCAAAACCACTGCCTTGGTGTGATCAGCACCAGGCTCTGACCACCTGCAGCTGCTTTGAGGGACAGGAAAGGCCATATGGACCTTTAAAGGCTTTAAGAGAATCCAGGGGTGGTGGTGTGGGTTGTTTTCCCTTCCAGAAAAACCTGAAATTGCTCACCCCACGTTGTCCCTCCCGTGTGTTCCCCAACCTTCTCCCAGATTGGCAAAACTGTTGTCTACAGGTTGCCAAACCACGTTCCAAGGGACTGATTTCTGTGCAGGGAGTAGGGCAGGGCAGAAGTCTGGAGCCAGCTGCTGAAATCTTTACGTGGCTGGGGATCCCAGTGGCAGGAGACACATCCTGTCACCCCTGAGAGTGGGAAGTGGACGTGGCTGGGATGCCCCAGCAATCCTCATGAAGGTGGGGTGGGTTTTTAGGGAATGGGACACAGGGTCCAGCAGCTCTTGGCACTGCTGGCGAGTCCATGTCACCCCAGAGCCCAGCTGTGCCCCATGGCACCCACCTCAGACCTGCTCCAGGGAGCAAATCCCAGAGCTCCCCTCTGGGCAGGGCTGCTTGGAGGGGACAAGTGACTCTGTTTTGCTGAATGTTCTGAATTCCCAGGACTGTTTTCACTCCGAGTTTGATTGAAAACAAAGACTTGGGGGCATTTTTATGGCAACAGAACCACGCCAAGCTCCCAATTGCAGCTGAAATCTGAGCCAGACAGGAGGGGAAGAGAAAGCTTTGTGTCCCTGTGGTCCAGTGGCCAGGCCTGGGCTGGTTGTCTCCAGCCAGAGTCAAATCCCCACCGTGCTTGGACCAGTGGTGCTGCAGGGAAAAGCTGCCTGGGGTCCTCAGAGCTTACCCTGGAGTTCCTCTGGGAAAGCAAAAGGTTTCTCTCAGGCTTTATCAAACACAACAGGACTTAAAAAACCCCTTTCTGGCTGGGACAATAATATTACACTGAAAATCTCTCAAAAGGAGATTTCCTTTTGTCTTTCTTTGATCCTTATCTAACTTCCAAAGTTCTTCCCAGCTCTGGCAGATATCCAAATATACAAGGGATGCAGGGATGCAGGACATCCCTGAGTGAGCAGATCTCCTTTTAGACAGAGAAAAGAAACATTCTAGTCCTTGCCTGCCATAAATCTGAGAGGAACTATTGCCATAAGCCACCAAAGTTGCCTTCAGTAAAAAAAGAGGTGATTTTTTTTCCTCACAATAATCTCATTTTCCTCCGATTCCTCCTGCAGTTGGTGGAGTACCTAAAGCTCAAACCAGACGGGCTGATTTTCTACCTGAAGGAAACCTGTCCCAACCCCAACATGCCAGGTGAGCTGACACCCCCCAGGGCCTTCCCTAGCCTGGGTTTGCCACCCAGTGGTGCCAGTCTGAGCGGTGCCAACCCGAATTTCCCCTGGGTTTTCCCTGTCCAACAGCCCCTGGTGCAGTGAGGTCTCTGCTCCTCTGGCAAACTGGGCAGGTCTCACGTCACATTGTCTGCTCAAAGTGGCAGGAGCAGATGGGGAGAATCAGTGCCTCAAACGGATCAGGGGCTCCTGGTGCCAAACAGAAACTCTGAGAAGCCAAAAGGCTTTGGAAAGCCACCTGCTTTTTAGGCAGCAGGAAACACGTCCTGCAAGGCTGGGTCCTGGTGGGTCCCTGGAGCTGAACAATCCAAGCCAGGGGTCCCTTTGTGATGGTCCAGGTTCACAAATGTCACTTCAGAGCCTGCCCATGGGACCCTCCCTCTCCTCACTCAGTCTAGGACTGATGGAGACTGATTATTCCCACTGATTTGGGAATAACACCCAAACCCAGGCACATTTCCACACCTTTTTTTTTTATTTATTTTTATTGGCTAAAGCTGTGAAATCTGTCTTTTGGGGGGTGGGGGGGATGTGATCAGACACAGCCCTTCAAGGACTGCTCTGATCCTGCTTAGGCTTTGGCAAACTCCTAATTTCTCTCTCCTGATTTGCAGCATCTGCAGCACCAGCTCCACCAGCCCACCCCTCTGTGAGTGTAAGTTTCTTTTTTGGGGAGGAGTTCTTTAATTGGTACCTCAATGATTTAATGCTGTTGCATTTCAAGCTTTGCTGATCAAACTCTGCTCTCCAAACTCTGCTTTTCCCTAAAACCTGGTGACTCTAATGGATCATATTAAGCCCAGCTGTGACATTGTCCCTTTTCCAGCTGGGGTGGGGATGAGGAATCGCTGGGCACAGCTACTGTTGGAGCTGAAAATGGTTTCCATTCATACTGAGCTCCTTGCAACACCCCTGGGGGGGCCTCTGCCCCTGCCCTCCTTGCCAGGCAGGAGCGAGGAAGACGTGGTTGGATTCTGGGAACGCTCAGCCCACTGGCCCCCGGCCAGGTCTTTGTGCTCCCTCGGCCTCGGGGCACGTCTGGGCTCAGTCACAGCTGCCAGAGCTGAGCTGTGTCGAAACCAGGGAGTTTGGGGGCTCTGAGCCCTTCCCAGAGCCCAGTGGAGCTGAGAGAGGCCTGAGCACTCCCCCATTGTCTCAGGAGCTTTCACAATCCTTGCTGGGCTCCCAAGTCACAGGATCACAGAACATGCTGAGTGAGAAGGGACCCACAGGGATCATCCAGCCCAACTCCTGGCCCTGCCCAGCACACCCCAACAATCCCCCCCTGTCCCTCAGAGCGTTGTCCAAACGCTCCTGGAGCTCTGGCAGCCTTGGGGCCGTGCCCACTGCCCTGGGGAGCCTGGGCAGTGCCCACCACCCTCTGGGGGAAGAACCTTTCCCTGAGATCCATCCCAACCCCCCTGGCACAGCTCCAGCCCTTCCCTGGGTCCTGTCCCTGGTCCCAGAGCAGAGCTCAGCGCCTGCCCCTCCTGAGGAAGCTGGAACTGCAGTGAGGTCTCCCCTCAGTCTCCTCTGCTCCAGCTGAACCAGCCAAGTGCCCTTGGTCTGCCCTTCAAGGCCCTTCCCCATCTTCAGTCCCCTCCTTTGGACACTCTCTGATGGCTTCAGATCTTACATCGTGGTGCCCAAAACTGCCACGTCCCGGTGCCTCCAAGCAGTGCTGGATGAATGTCCCACACCTTTGCCACTCTCTGCAGTACTGGAGGAGGGTGATGTGTTCAGGGGCCCTGGCTCTGGATCCCTCAGGGCCTGATCCCTAATTTGGGATCTGTCAGCCAGGACTGGAAGAGGAATGTTGGCTCGATACCCCTCCCATCTCTTGTGCCACCTCAGGGCCTTTTAAGGGCATCACCAGCTGGGCTCTGTTGGGGTGCAGAGGCTCCCTGTCCCTTCCCTCTCCATTTCTAACTAACTGAAACAGTTTCCCTGTACTCCTTCATCTACTGTATCCCCATTTCTTTTCCAGAGAAACCTGGGCCCCCTCAATGCAGATGGATACACACCAGAGCCTGTGGGTGAGCGCCTCTGGGAGCCCTGTCCTGGCAGGGGACAGGACCTGGGGATGGCACAGGAGCCACAGGGGTTGCCTATAGACTCCTTTCTTACAAAGACACCCAGGAGTGTCCCAGTCATGTCAGGGTTTTGAGCTCCCAGCAAATCCAGCCTTATCCCATTCCCTGTTTTACCCAGTCCATCGAGCCCTGTCCTACCCCCACCTTCCATACTGCTTCCTAAATAATCCATGGATTCAGCTGTATTTCGGTGGGATGACATCCTGCCCACGCCCAGGCCCTGCAGAATCTGAGCTGTGGAATGGGAATGCTCAGCCACCTGTCCCCATCCTGGCTCCTTCAGCAGCTGGAACCAGGACAGGCCCTGGCTCGTGTAAGGAAGGGAGATGCCCAAGAGGGAGGATAAATGCTGGAGCTTGAAGGAGAATTGGCCAAGAGGGAAGAGAAAAAACCTTCCCAATGAGTGAGGGAGAGAGGGATGGGGAAGGGCAGGGGGTTCCTGAACAACTGTGTCCCTCGGGAAGGTGCCGGGAAGTCCCGCCTGCTGCCCATGGACACCAGTGTGTACGAGAGCCCCTACAGTGACCCCGAGGAGCTGAAGGACAAGAAACTCTTCCTCAAGAGGGACCACCTGATGATTGACGAAGTGGAGCTGGGGGCAGGGAACTTTGGCTGTGTCAAGAAAGGAGTCTACAAAATGAGGAAGTGAGTGTTACCCGGAGAGGGGAGGAGGGAGGTGGAGGAGACACATCTGGGCCGGGCTCAGGGGTGTCCCCACTTATCCTGTTTCTAGCTGGATGGACCCTAAAATGATAATGGGGAGGAGCTTTAAGAGACAGTCTGGAAGGGCAGTGGTGGTGGATCTGATGAAGGGGTCAGCACCACTGGATGTGGTCAAAAAACAAGTGGCTGTGGCACTTGGTGCCGTGGTTTAGTGAGTGATGGGGGATTCATTCACAGCACGGCCTTGATGATCTTAGAGATCTTTCCCAACCCTAATGATTCAATGATATGATGCTATGATGCTACTATTCCATGACTTCTCGTGGGTTTTCAGTGACAGCCTCACTCCCCTGAGTGTGAACCTGCCCCACACACTCCTGGGCACACCACTGCCACTTCTGAATGGTTGGGGTTAGGGTTAGACCTTAAAGATCATCTCATTCCAATGCCCTGAAGGCGTTTCCTGTGCCCAGAGGAGCAGGGCCATGCTCCTGAGGTCAGGTCCATGTGAGGGCAAAGGAGTGAGCCTGAATGTGCCATCCTTGGCTCTGTCACTGGTTGTCTATGAGCCCACAGAGATGGTCCTTACTTACCTTGTGCCTCAGTTTCCCCCTTGAGGAGTGGCAGCAGTGACACAGATCTTGGGGTGTGAGGTGCTGTGCCTTCAGATCTACAGATGGCAACTACTGGCCTACCCTTAGAGGGGTGAGGTGATCCTTTGCTCTTTGGCCTGGGATAGCAGGATGGTGCAGGCAAAACAGCCGGTTGAGAGGTCCAACCAGCACCACCTGAGAAGTGTTTTGCATTCCTGGCTGTGACACCTGAACCCAGCTGCTGCTCAGCTCATCCCACTCGTGTTTCCTCCTGCAGGAAGCAGATTGATGTGGCCATAAAGGTGCTGAAGAGCAACAACGAGAAAACGGTGAAGGATGAGATGATGAAGGAAGCCCAGATCATGCACCAGCTGGACAACCCCTACATCGTCCGCATGATCGGGGTGTGCGAGGCAGAGTCCCTGATGCTGGTGATGGAGATGGCTTCTGGGGGCCCCCTCAACAGGTTCTTGGCCTCCAAGAAGTGAGTATTGAATTAAATCTCTCTGGTTGACTTTCTGCTGCCAGGTGAGCTGAGCTTTGGAGGCACAGAGGAGCTGTGACATCTTTTCATGTGGGATAAGAGATGTCCCTCCTCATTCTCCCTCGAAGCTGGAAAATCCAGAGGGAACCTCTATTAATGAATTGTGCCTTCATCTTCCCCAGAGACGAGATTGCAGTCAGCAATATCGTGGAGCTGATGCACCAGGTGTCCATGGGGATGAAGTACTTGGAGGAGAAGAACTTTGTCCACAGGGACCTGGCAGCCAGAAACGTCCTGCTGGTCAACCAGCACTACGCCAAGATCAGTGACTTTGGGCTCTCCAAGGCTCTTGGTGCTGATGACAGTTACTACAAGGTAAGTGTGAGGAGCAGGGGGCTGAGACCTCCAGAGACAAGGGGTTTGTGCTCCTCATGAGATGCACAAGAACATCCCACCCTGGCTGGTCTCACTGCTGGGACACTCAAAAGGAGGATTGCAAAGCTCTGGCTCCCCAGGAGGACACTGGGATGGATGCAGAGGCAGCGAGGGGGACGTGGTGCAGTGGGATGAGAGGAGCCAGAGAGCAAAGAGCAGGGAAGAGAAGGGGATGAAAAGTGAGCCAGGGCTGCTCTTCCCAGCAGGGAGAACCACAGACCCCACCTGGAATCCGGGATCCAGCTCTGGGGCCCCCGGCACGAGAAAGATTGGAATGAGTCCAGACAAGGCCACGAAGTTATCACAGGGTTGGAGCCAGGCTGGGAGAGCTGGGGGAGTTCACCTGGAGAAGAGAAGGCTCCAAGGAGACCTCAGAACCCCTTCCAGGGCCTAAAGGGGCTCCAGGAGAGCTGGAGAGGGACTGGGGACAAGGGATGGAGGGACAGGACACAGGGAATGGCTTCCCAGTGCCAGAGGGCAGGGATAGATGGGATATTGGGAAGGAATTCTTGGCTATGAGGGTGATGAGGGGCTGGGATGGAATTCTCAGAGCAGCTGTGGCTGCCCCATCCCTGGAAGTGTCCAAGGCCAGGTTGGAGCAACCTGGGCTGGTGGAAAGTGTCCCTGCCCATGGCAGGGGGTGGGACTGGACATGCTTTAAGGTCCTTCCAACCCAAACCATTCCATGATTCTGTGATTAAACAGCCCTGGGGTTGGGGTGCAGGAGGAGGGTGGCAGGAGGGCCCCCATCCTGCACAACAAGCTCCAGCCTCCAGGACTGGGGTTTGGAGCTGAGGATTTAGGGGATTTTTTTCAGCAGCAGGGAATTTCCCTGGGCACAAAACATTTAGCAAAGCAGGATTCAAGCCCAGCTCGGGGTGGGAATGCTCCCCTTTGTTCTGCTGCAGGCCAGGACAGCAGGGAAGTGGCCCCTCAAGTGGTACGCCCCCGAGTGCATCAACTACCACAAGTTCTCCAGCAAGAGCGACGTGTGGAGCTACGGGGTGACCATGTGGGAGGCCTTCAGCTATGGGCAGAAACCCTACAAGGTGAGGATGGAACCCTACAGGGTCAGGCAGAAACCCTACATAGAGAGACAGAAACCCTACATAGAGAGACAGAAACCCTACATAGAGAGACAGAAACCCTACACAAAGGGACAGATACCCCACAGGATGAGACAGAAACCCTTCAAGGTGAGACAGAAACCTTACAAGGAGAGACAGAAACCCTACAAGGAGAGACAGAAACCCTACAAGGAGAGACAGAAACCCTACAAGGAGAGGTGGAAGCCCTACAAAGAGAGGTAGAGACCCTACAAGGTGAGACAGAAACCCTTCAAGGTGAGACAGAAATCCTACAAGGAGAGATAGAAACCTCACAAGGTAAGATAGAAACCCTACAAAGTAAGACAGAAACCCTACAAGGTAAGATAGAAACCCTACAAGGTGAGACAGAAACCCCACAAGGTGAGGCAGAGCCAGGTTCATCACAGGTGGATGACACAGTCACAACTGACACACACAGAAACTGCAATTCCTACTTCCATGAGTGGGTATTCCCACTGTTGGACAGAGGGGAAAGGACTCAGGTCCACTTGTGCTTCATGGAAGGCACCACGAGGTTGGATCCTGCAGCTCTGCGTTCACTGGAGGGAGAAGAAACAGAAAACAAACTAAATTCACTTGGGTTGGAGTCAAAGTAGATCTTCTTTTGGCTCCTTCTGCTCACTTGCAGAGCTGAAAACTCACTTTTCAACCACTGCTGTGCTTGGGGTGGGGTCTGGGGGTGGGGTCTGCAGGGTGGGGTCTGCAGGGTGGGTGGGGTGGGGTTGGCAGGATGGGAGGGATGGGATTGGCAGGGTGGGTGGGATAGGGTCTGCAGGGTGGGATTAGCAGGATAAGGGGTCTGGATAAGAGGTCTGGGTCAGCAGGATGGGGTTTGGAGGATGGGAGGGATGGGGTTGTCAGGATGGATGTGATGAGGTCTCTGGGGTGGGCAAGATGGGCCACAGCATGAGACACCATCTGTGGGTGCTGAGGTTGGAAACAGTGGCTCAGCTGTGGCTCATGGGACCAGAGCTTTGCCCCAGGCCCAGCTCTGACCCGTTCCTGTGGCAGCTCCAAGAACATTAATGCCTTTCCCACTCGATCCTAGAAAATGAAAGGCCCCGAGGTGATCAGCTTCATAGAGCAGGGCAAGCGCATGGACTGTCCCACCGACTGCCCCGCAGAGATGTTCGCCCTCATGCAGCAGTGCTGGACCTACAGGTGAGGCTCCCACCAGCTCAGGAGTCCCAGAATGGTTTGGGTTGGAAGGGGACCTTAAAGGTCACCTCATCCCAACCCCTGGCCGTGGGCAGGGACAGCTCCACTAGGCCAGGCTGGAGCACGCTGGCTGAGTGGTGATGTCTGGATGGTGATGCCACAAAGAACTGGTGTCTCCTGCCTTGGGGTCACCCCCCAGCCCATGAGGAACCTTTCATTACCATCCTCCTCCATTTGCCTGTGCCAACCCTGAGGGTTGTCCAAGCTCTGTGTCTTGGACCCTCCCCATCCCAGAGCAGTCTGGGATGTCCTCCTAAGCCCTGGTACAGCTGGGCTGCTGTTCCTCCCCAGGTTCTCTGTGTTTGGTATCTTCTCATTGCATCAGTCTGCTCTTGTCATCTCTGTTCACTCTCCTTGTTTCTCTCTGCCCTCTCAGGTGGGAAGAACGTCCTGGATTTGTAGAAGTGGAGAACACAATCCGCTCCTACTACTACAGCATCGCTGCCAAGACAGAAAACGGGCCACAGACAGAGGACAAGTCAAAAGCAGCTCTGCCCTGAGCTTCCTTCTCTGCTCCTCAACACACCTCCCACCTGCCTGGGACCTGGAAAGGCTCCTTGTGAAGTTTTGCTTTAATCTCTCCAATGTTTCTCAAGCAGTTCCAGAATGAAGCACCTGGGAGATGATGCTGTCCCAGCACAGGGGACACTCAGCTGTGCCTCCCTGTCAGCAGCAGGCCATGACCTCCACCTCCAGCCTGAGCCAGCACAGGATGGTACAGACAGTATTAGAGCTCCTTCCTACCCAATTCCAAAGCTATCCCCTGGACCTTCCCTCTGTGGAGACCTTCAAAACCCACCTGGAGGTGTCCCTGTGTCACCTGCTCCAGGTGACCTTGCCTCCTTGGCAGGAGGGTTTGGCTGGATGATCTCCAGAGCTCCCCTCCAGCCCTAACCATTCTCTGATTCTGTGATTCTGTGACCTCAGAGCTTTGTGTCCACCAGTGTCACCGAGGATGAACCGTCTTGGCTCCAGCAGGTCTGGATCTTTCCAGACACCTTAACGAACAATCCCTTCACAGGAAATCACCCAAGTTACATTTCTGGTGAGGTTTGAGTGGGGTGTGACACAGGACAGGGAGCCACTGAGTCCCCTTCCCCCTTGGCTTAGGGCAAGGAGCAGCTGGGATGGGGAGGAGCAGTGGGACCCACTGGTTTGTCCTCCTGCCCCTGCCAGGCTCCTCTCACCCCCTGGGCACTGCCAGCCCTGCTCAGCACACAGCAGGGCTTCACACACCCTCCAGGGTGCTCATGGCTCCTAAAGATCCAAATTCCAGGGCCCATTCCTCACCTCCTGGATCCCACCTGGCCCCTCTGTGCTGATGAAGTGAGCATCTTGTTCTTCATCCTATAAATAAACTATTCTATATTTTTAACACCCCTACGGCTCAGATTATTGAACTGCTTCAAGATGACAGGAAAATAATTATAATTTCCCTCTAGTAGGCCAGGGGTTTAACTCCCTGATGATCTCCTTGACCGAGCAGGTGACCCTTGGGCTGGTTTTGCTGCAGGGATGGAGTTTTTTTCTTGCAGCTCTCTCACAGCTCAGCTGAGCCCCCTGTGGAACCCTCCTGGCTGATCCTGCCCCCAGATGGGGGTCACCCGTGGTGGGGGCACTGTGGCCTGCCCTGCTGCAGAGCCCGGGGTGGTTGTGAGGGCTGGGGAAACAGAGGAAGCAGAAGATGTGAGCCCCGAGGTACAGTGACTACAGAAGCTTATCTGTCACCATCTCCTGGAGTCTGAGAAGCCGAACAGCAGCTCACACAGAGCACCTTGTCCTGAGGCCAAGCAAGCAGCTGCAGTCCAGGGGCACAGCCCCCATCCATCTGAAGCCTTGCAGGGAGATGGATTTGGTCTGAAGACAAGGTTCCTGGGGAGCATCAGGTGGGGGGTTTGAATTAATTGACCTCTGGTGCAGCCCATTCAGAGAACCCAGGTTTGATGAAAGCCAAGTGTTCCCCTCTCCTTGCTTGGACTGAAGCCTCCAGTGACACCAACTATTTATGTGCCAAAGCATTTTCTCCCTCAATGCCATGAGCTTGTCCTGTGTGTTGAACTGAGGACACACCATCCCTGCCAGCAGAGAGCAAAACAGGTATCAGAGGAGAAACTGCCTTATTGCTGTTTGTTCAATCAGTGGCAGAGACAGGAAAAGAATTCTTCTCTGTCATGTTCTCCTCCCAGAGAAAGCTGGAAAAGAGAAGGTTCAATGTGTTTTCTACTTGAGAGCCACTGCCAAGATGTTTTGCTTAGACTTTGCTCTCAAAACAAATCCATCTTCTGGTTTGAAATGATCTCTCCTATTAAATTTTCAGCACTGCTGAAGGAAAGTACCAGAAAAGTCAAATTCCCAGAGGAGCCTCTGGTTTAGCTGGAGATGATTTGAAGTGAGTGTGTGTATCCACACCCTGACAGACAGGACATAGATCCCTTGAGGTCATGCCAGAAGACTCTGTGGCTCATGCTGCTCTCCCGAAATCTTCCCCAAATCCTCTCTTCTTGCTGATCTCTCCTTACCTCCTTCTCTCCACTCACCCATCTCCCTCTCTTTTACCTGAACCTTTCAAGCTCTCCTGTCTCCTTCACTCTGCTTGTTGCAAGGGAAAAGATGAATCTCATCTTCCCTCTGAGCACCTGCAGTGATAACTTGAGATGTGACAAAGTGCTGGTGGCCAAGCGTGTCTGATCAACACCACATAACACCCCATCCTATCCCCACGCTGATCTATCTCATGCCAACCTATCTTATCACCAGGACACCCATCTTATCACCAGGACACCTATTTTGTCACCAGGACAGTTATCAGTTGCAAGTCACACAAGGACAAACCGACCCTCCTATCTCTCCCAGGTATCAGAAACTTCTGTTTTGTTCAGCAGCCCAAACGTGACTCCCACAGCTCTGGGCTCACTGACCACTGTACCAGACCCCTAAATAATTTACTGAACCACTGTAGAAGTAAATTTTCACAGCCAGTGCTGGCTGTTTTCCCCTCTCCCCCCTGAGAAGTGCTGCTCCTGATGTTCGTGTTCCTCAGGGTTGTCTTCTCCCACGAGCCTGAAGTATCTGGCAACCATTAAAGCCTCACTCATCTCTCCCAGCTTGCAGCCATCCCCCCTGGGGACAGGAACACATCTGTGGGGTGAGGACAGCCACTAGGAACCTCCTGCCTGCCCAGCTGGGGCCAGGGCAGGTCCTGCAGAGGGCCAGGAGGTGCAGAGAGCAGCAGTGTCACAAAGAGAGGCTATTTTTGTCCCCAGCTGCCAGCACAGGCAGTGACAGGTGGTTTCCTCGGCTGATTCTCTGAGCGGTTCTTTGCAGCCCTCGGTGAGGAGATCTGGTCAGTGTGAGGTGCTGCTCTGCTCCATCTGCACAGGCAGCTCGGGGCAGGGGGGGTGGTGTCCCCACTGCCTCTTTGGGGTCTACAGAAATGGAGCCTGGAGCGTTTGTGAGTATTCAGGAATTTGGCTCTTGAGCTGAGATTCCCTTTATGTCCCCACCCAGGGTGAGAGGATGCAGCATTAAGCTGCACTTGGAGAGGTTTAGGTTGGACATCAGGAAAAATCTCTTCATGGAAAGGGGGGTTTGACATTGGAAAGGGCTGCCCAGGGAGGTTTGGAGTCCCCATCCCTGGAGGTGTTCAAGGAAGGACTGGACGTGGCACTCAGTGCTCTGGGCCAGGGGGGACAAGGTGGGGATCAGGCACAGACTGGACTTGATGGTCTTGGGGGTCTTTTCCAACCTAAATGATTGTGGGATCCTGTGATCCTCCCTATCTTGTCCACTCACAGGCCCTCCCTGCCCGTGACCTCCATCCTGGGATTTCCACTGCAGCTCTGGGAGAGCCTGAAACATCCTCACATGGAGCAGGGAATTCACTGGGGGTTGACAGGTCACGTAACCAACTCATTCCATGAAGATGTGTTATTAATTAATTAATCCATGGATTAATTATTGCTGTTACTGCTGTGAAGGAGCTGCTTTTCTTTGCTGGCCTGGCTGGGGCATTGGGCTCACCCACCAGCTGGGAATTCTTGTACCCACAGAGCCAGGAAGTCCAGGAATATTCAGGCTGGCAGGGGTGGAGGAAGCCTGGCTTTGTTCCCACTGACAGCTTTGTCAGAATCAAACCCTTCCCATGGAACACTTCAGTCCTGTCTGATCAGCATCTTCAGATGGAAAAGTCTTCTTTTGGAGAGCTTCCATCCAACCCAAGTGATTTACCCCCAGGGTAAATGAGCAGCATGTGGGTGCAGGGAAGGGCATGGCAGAGGTGGAGCAGTTGCCTCATCCTTTGGCAGGATGGAAACAGGGATGGGGGGAAGCAGCTCCTTCCCCAGACCTGCAGCATCCCTGTGCTGTGTCATCCTGGACAGAATCCAGGGAATTAGTCTGGAATGACAAACAGTCAAGAGCCCTGGAGCTGAAATCAATAAAGAATCCTGTCTAAGTGTGAAGGAATATGTGAGGTGGGGTTTGGCCTCTTCTCCCAGGTAACAAGTGACAGGACAAGAGGAAACAGCCCCAAGTTGTGACAGGGGGGGTTTAGGTTGGATATGAGGGAAATTTCTTCATGGGAAAGCTTTTCAAGAACTGGCACAGGCTCCACAGGTGGAGTCACCATCCCTGGGAGTGTCCAAAAAACCTGTGGAAGTGGCACCTGGGGACACAGCTTACCAGTGCACATGGTGGTGGTTCTGCATCGACCATCCTAGAGGTCTTTTCCAACCTTAATAACTCCCTGATTCTGTGTGAACATCCATCCCTGCCTCTTATTTATCCCTCTGCATTTTTGCTCCCCAGAGCTGTGCTTCCAGAAATACCCAGCTAACCTAATCCTTCGGGAATTTGCCCCATTGTTGCATGGCAATGTCCTCCTCATGTGAAATAAATACTCATTAAATCTGCAGTGTTAACACAGTAAGTTCTACTTTTTATTTTCTTACAGCTTTATTTGCTATGGAGAACCTGTGAAAGTCATTCCTTCAGGAAAGAACTCAAAATCTTTTGTGGCAATGAAAAAAGGGAATCACAGAAAGTGCTGTCTTGCTTCCAGCTACTGTTATGGAAAATTTAACCATTAAATATTCAAACACTGGAAGAAAACCAAGTGAAAGTGGGAAATGTGGGGGGGGGGGGGGGAAAGGTTGCAGGGATTAATAAAAGATAAAACATCTCCTACAACCAGTGGAAAAGGGGAAAGTGGTTTGTTCTGTGTGTTTTAACAATGTGAGGAGAAAGAAGGGGGGGGAAAGTGTTTGCTGGACCAAAAATGGGTTAAAAACAGGCACAGGGAGGCAGATAATGAACCATGCAGTAAATCACCTGCTTCAGAGTCCCTTTTCCTAACTGCAAAGCTGCAAAGAATCAGCAAAGAGAAAATGAACTGTACCAAAGGCTGAGACTTGATATTTAGAGCAGCCTGTTTTAACACCTCCCGAGCTGTTTTGGCATATTCAGAAAAATCACAACTAAAGTGACAGTGGGAGGAGCTGCAAAGACAGAGCAAAGGTGGGGAAGGGTCAGAAGAGCTGCCAAGTGAGAGCAAAAATAATTACAGGGGCTCAGATACAGAAAGTGGAAGGCAAGGAAATATTTTTGAGCTGAAATATAAAAACACTGCTGTCAGAGGAGGAATTTAACAAACATTGGCACAGTGAAGATTTCAGATTATATTCCAAGGCAAGTATAAACTATAGGAACCATGTCTTAAAGGGGATGTGAAATTCCACTTTGCCATGTTTAATCCTGATTTCATATCAAAGCTTCTGGTTTGTGTCTGTTATTTTAACTTGAGACACGAAGAAAAAACTCTCCTCTGGGTTTGCTTTACTGGGTTTTCTCAATCAGGCACCTTCCCCTGACGAAGCATGTGCAGGTCTGTGTGTTCCCACTCACACTGACAAAGGCTGTGCTTCTGTTTGCCCTGGTCCCACGCTGGTTGTTATCACAGAATCATGGCATGCTTTGGGTTGGGAGGGACCTTAAAGCCCATCTTGTTCCAGCTCTGCCATGGGCAGGGACACCTTCCATGAGCCCTGGTTGCTCCAAACCCCATCCAACCTGGCCTTGGGCACTTCCAGGGATGGTGACTCCACCACTGCCCTGGGCAGCTGTGCCAGTGCCTGACAACCCTTTCCATGGAGAAATATTCCCCCCTGAGCCTCCTTCTCTCCAGGCTGAGCCCCCCCAGCTCCCTCAGCTGCTCCTGCTGCTCCAGCCCCTTCCCCAGCACCCAGAGAGCCCCAAACCTCTTGTGCCACCCCATTTCACCCCCATCATCCTCCAGCCCAGCACCCAAAGGGTGAAGTGTCACCCAGTCCCAGGCTGACAGCAGTGACACCACAGATGTCACAGTGTTTTAACACCAGGAGCTGCTGCCAACTCTCAAACAATGGCCCAGGCGTGACAGGAGGGACCGAGGAGCTTTCCAGCCCCTCAGGCCAACGATTTCCCAGGGATGAGCCCTGCCAAAATCCTGCATGGAATGCACATGACCGCAGAGACAGGAGCAAAATCCACCCCAACTCCCAAAACCTCCAAGAGCAGCGCAGTGAGAACCCAGCTAAGTGTTGTACCATCCTCACAGTCCAAATCCAAACCCAAATCACCCTCGGTCCTTCTCCACCTCTGGCTGGGTTTCCTTCTCTATCCGTGTCTCCTGACTCTTACAGGATGGTTTTTGCTCCATTTAGGACAATATGAGCAGTGTCTGGCTGGGAAATCCCTGCAGCAATTGGCACAGGGGTTTGAGGAGCTGCAGACAGGCTCTATTCTTCTTGGTAGCTGGGCTGGGTGACCCCTGAGGGCAGCTGTGGCCCAAAAAAGGCCGTTGTGGCACTTTCTGCTCCTTCTCCATCTCCAGCACGCAAGTAATTCCTCTTGAAATCAGGAAAATGCCCAGGTGAGCTGGAACAAAGGTGGGGGCAGAGCAGGGATTTGTTTCCTGGGGGGTCAGGGAAGACTGGAGAGAAGCCAAGAGGGAGGGAAGACCCCGGTGTTGCCACCAGGTTGCTGTGGTTGCTCCTGTGGGCACAGGGGTGAGGGGAGGATTTGAAGATGAGGTTCATCCCTAGGAAAGGGGAGACCCAACCTCTGAGCTGGGAAGAGAAACAGGGATGGACCCCAAGTCTGGGAGACACCAAAGAGCCTCCAGGGGAGCTGGAGATGGAGGAAAAATCTGGTGGTCCCATGGCTGGACCTGGTTATAAATCTGCTGTTCCTGGCCATGATTTTGACAACAGAAAACAGCAAAAGGTTTTGGTTTTTTTTTTTTTTTGAGGAGTTTTCCTCTTCAGGATTCCTTAAAGCTCCACGTCTGAAAAGTTAAAAAAGTATTTGGGGATTTTTTTTTTTTCTTTTTTTGGCTGCAATGTTTTCGATTGTCTGAGCTGAAAACCACCGGGGAGAGGGAGAACAACTGAGGGTGCTTTCCAAACTGCTGTTATGAAAATCCAGTTTCAATTGGAAGTTGAGATTTGCTGGGGAAAACTTGTGCTCGGTGAAGACACACATTGCTGTGGGAGACACAGCCTGAGCAAAACATTTCTTTCCGTGCTCCCACTGCACAACAAACTGCACAGGGATGGAATTGCCCCATCCCTGAAAATCTGAACTGTAGGAAATCAGCTTTTACAGCTGGATGTGATGGGCTCATCCCTGTTCCTTATCCTGCCTCAAAAATCACCGCATTTCCTTAAAAATGGTGGGTTTTTTTATTCTTATCTCTTCTCAGAACAACCCATTTTAAATGGAGCATTTGTACTCCAAACTCCCACAGCTGATAAGGGACTTTATGTCACAATCTCATTCCTTCATAGATAAAGCCCAATCCTTGTAAAATCAGCATTTCCTGAAGGAAAACACAGCAAAACCCACACCCTATAGCATTACTTCCCAGTGGGGGGGGGGGGGGGGAAATATATATATATATATATATATATAATTAAAAAAAAAAAAAAAAAAAAAAAAAGGGAGGCCAAATATTTTCTTCTCATCCTGGTTAAAATTCATATTGTTTGGTCTGTCAAGCCTGACCAAAGTATTAACTTTGGGTCCCACTCTGATCCACACACAGTGGCCATTGCTCCTCAAGAAACCCTGGTGGAGATGCCTCTTGGGTGCAGCTCCAGGTGGTCCCATCCCAGCGGGGTTTTTGGCTGAACCACCACATCAGATTGCCCAATGAACCCAGCCCAGGGAGGAGAAGAGGGCTGTGAGCACGCCAGATTCCCAGGATGTGGATGGGATTCCCTTGGGAACATCACAAGGAAGTTCATCTGCAATAGTTCTGTCCAGAAGAGGTGACCTGATGGATGTTACAGACCCAGAGGGGTGTGAGGGGACACTCAGCACCTCCACCAGGTCAGGCTTGGCTTGGACATGCCTGAGGAGGTGAGG
Source organism: Pyrocephalus nanus (assembly GCA_038380795.1). Lineage (NCBI taxonomy): Eukaryota > Metazoa > Chordata > Aves > Passeriformes > Tyrannidae > Pyrocephalus > Pyrocephalus nanus. The sequence continues at coordinate 2,626,348 of CM076287.1, read as the reverse complement.
GGAGGGTGGGGTGTTTTAATTAAAACCCCAATAACTGGAGGTGATTAGTGACCCTCTTTGATCAGATTCACGGTGTGTTAGTGGTAAATCACAATTTCTGGGCATAAAACAGTTCTGTGAGGGAGAGAGGGATAGTGATGGACAGCCAGGATCTTCCTACAAATCACTTCCTCACAAATCACTTCCTCACAAATCACTTCCTCACAACTCTTATGAACCCTGGGTTTATTTTCCTGTTCTGGGACAACCTGAGGGGCTTTGTCTCCCGAACAAGCTGCTCACAACAGGTTTTATCTGTTCCTGAGTGGCATTCCCAGCTCTGAGCTGGAGCACAGTCTGGCATCACTGGAGCTTTCACGGAATCCATTAGGTTGGAAAATGCCTCAAAAGTGCCACATCCACCTGTTTTTTGGGCACTTCAGGGGTGGTGACTCCCCCACTGCCCCATTCCAATGTCTGACCACTCTTTCAGTGAGGAAATTTTTCCTGATATCCAACCTGAACTTCTCCTGGCACAACCTGAGGCCGTTTGCCCCATCCACACTTTTTGCTTCTCAAGATAAAAACCTAAAATAGATCAGAACCCTATAAAAGTCTGTTTGTTTCTCTCCCTTCACTTTAAAGGGAAGATATCTAAAGTTCACTTGCAGATATCTAAAGTTAAATGAAATCAGGAGTATAAGGAATCCAACTTTTGGGAGCAAGAAGAGAAAAGAGTGACCTCTACAGCTCAACCCTTCCCAGGCTTGATTTCCTGGGAAGAAAGATTCTCTCTCTGCCTTGCCCACACTAATCCTGTCAGAACCAGTAAAAATATAATAGAATAAAATAAAATAGAATGAAATAATGAAATGAAATAAATAAAGTAAAATACAACAAAAGGGTTGACATCCAACCTGGCCTGGACACTTCCAGGAATGGGGCAGCCACAGCTGCTCTGGGCATCATAGATAAAGCAGCTGCTTAAAACTGCAGCAGAAACATCAGTGAGGGGTGGTGGAACCCTCTGTGCTGAAGAATTCAGAGGGGGAATTTAACTGATTGGAATCAATGAATTAACCTGTGGCTGTTACACAGTCATTTGCTGTGTGCTGATCCTTGAGTCATCAGTAGTGAAACACAACTGAAAACGTCCCAGCCCCAAAATCTCCCTGTCTGAAGTCAGAGCACGGTGCTGCTAAACCAAGGCTGGGGGGTTTGAGCCCCATGTGGGCCATTTATTTCAGAGTTGATGAGCCTCGTGGGTCCTTTCCAACCCAGAATATTCTGGGACTGTGTTTTTGCTGGACTGACTTGTCCGTCCTCTTATTTAAATTCAGATTTATCTGCCTGCACTCATCAACTCCTCTTCCTCCTCCTCCTCCTCTCCATGTCCCACCAGTGCCCACCACCCCATGGTGATTTTTGTGCCCCCCTCAGGCTTCTGCTGCCTCCTCCCTGAACTTCCACTCACTCTCACAATCGGCTGCTGGGTGACTCAACATCCATCCTCTTATTTAAAGTAAGATCTAATCTGGCTGCATCCATGAACTGCTCCTCCTCCAGCTCCTGGTCCTCCCCTTCATCCTCCTCCTCTCCATATTCCACCAGTGCCCACCACCCCGTGCCCCCCTCAGGCTGCTGCTCCCCCCCTTCCCCGAGCTCTCATTCACACTCGTGTTCTCAGTGACTCCAACACCTACAACAACCGGCTGTGGAGTTGAGTTTTTCAGCTCCAAGCCGAGCACAGAGTTCCCCTCACCCCCCCCATCCCTCGCCGCTGCCTTTTCGCTGTAAATGTTAACGGGGAGCTCGAAAGCAGCTTCAGGAGCCACCTGACCCCCCCTTTCTTCACCAGCACCATCGCGGTGATGCCGCGGGCTCTGTCACCGAGTGTCACCGCCTCTTACGCCATCGCGACATGACTGCAGCTCTGCCGGGGCTGCCCGTGGCAAGGGGGAAAAAAAAAAGAAAAAAAGAAAAAAAAAAAAAAAAGTGAAAAACTAAACCCAAAAGAGCCTGCAAAGGGATCCCCGGTGAGCCACGGACGGGCTGTCCCCAGGAGGGCCGAGGTGAGGAAAGGGTTGGGACGGGAGGAGTTTTGGGCCGGTCCCCTCTCGCCCTGGCGGGGGTGACAGGAGCCGATGCCGGGCGGTTCCAGGTGCTGTGCCCGACCCGCAGGGTAAGTCCTGGCCACGCTGGTGCTCGGAAGTTCACCGAATTGGGGCTTTTTTTCGGGTGTTGTGGGGTAAAGAAGGCAACAACCCTCCAAAAAAAAAAGCCACTTCTGTGCTGCTCCCTGGAGCTCTGCATCTCTCCTGTACCATGGCTGGCTTGTGGCATGAAAACTGCTGGCTTTTTGATTTTATTTATTTTTTTTATTATTCTTTCCTTTTCCTCTTTTTTAAATCTTTTCCCATTTTTCGTATTTTTTAAATCTCTTTCATTTTAATCTTTCATCACTTATCTTTTTCCCCTTTCTTTATTTTTTCTTCTTTTTCTTCTCTTACCCTTTTTCTTTTCCCTCCTTCCTCTCTTTCCCTCTCTCTCCCCTCCATACATTATCACCATGCACTCTCTGCTTCCCTCCACTGTTCCCTGAATTTCTTTTTCTCTGAATTTCTGGCATCCAGGACCCCTCCCTGCCACACCTGCCCACCCAGGGCCAGCTGGCTGTGCCCACCACACCTGGGTGCTCACACCCTCCCCATAATTCAATGCCCAAACTCTCCCTCTCCAGTTTCTCTTCCCATCCTCAGAAGAAGTCAGGAAAGTGGTTATATCCACAGATTTTGTTGCATTATTCTACTTTGTTTTCCTAATTGTCAGGGTCAGACATTTTTGTTGCCTTTTCTTTTCCTCTGTGCTTATTTTAGTAGCTGGTGTTGCTTTTGATTTAAAGAGAGTTCAACAGTAAATAACTACTCTGTTGATAAAAAACCTGTTTAAAGGACATTCCTTGGGTCTTCCCAGACTAAGAAGTGGCCACTGGGCTCCCACCTGGAGGTTGGAAGCTCCTGTTCTGGATGTGACAAATCCCTTGTTGGCTCACAGAGAGTACAACACTTAATTGTTGAAATATCAAAGTGTGGTAAATTTTTTTTGCCACTCTAAATTTCAATTTTGCCATGCTGAGCCTTCAGAAAGGCTGAAGTCCTTGGGGGCAGTCAAAGATTTCTTAGGAGAAGGGAAAGACAGTTCCAAATTATCCAAGTATCCCACACCGAGAATTCTGCTCATCAGAAATCACTGTTGGAATAATTAATTGTAGGGTGGCTTCCATGCCATTGGGAGGGGAAGAATCTGCAGCCTTCAGGCAGAAAAAACGAATCACCACAATCTCTGACATTTCTGTTGCCAAATGTAACAGGTTTCATTTGGAAAAAAAACACTTTTAAAATTCAGGCGTCGCTCGAGACGTCTCAGAGCTGCAGTTCCCCAAGGAAGACACTGTAAAACATGAACTATTTAAAAAAAAACCACTCCAGCCTTAACTTTAACTTTGCAGAGTGTCTTTCCAAGCCAGATTCAAGGGGTGTTGAGTGCTAAAATCGAACGTGAGGAACTTTTGGTTTTGTTTTGTTGGTGGGGTCGGGTTTGTTGTTGTTGTTGTTGTTGTCGAAGAGGAGTTTTCTATTTGTGTTGTTTTGGGGGCTCCTCGATGTTCCATTTTTAATCCTCGAGAATTAACCACAAGTTTCTTTAATTGGAAGCTGACACTTCTGTGCAATGAGGCACCTTCAGGAAGACAGCAGATATGGGGAAAGTCTTATTAAACTGCAGGGATTTTTTTTTTTTCCTGAACGACTGTAAATCATCTGTTCACCTGCAAACAGCAACCCAAGGGCTCATCCTCATGATTCCTGCCCTTTTTCCCTGGAGGAGAAGCCTCTAGAACACAGTCCAGTTCCTGCTGTTCAGCCTTTCTTTCTTTAGAATGTATCTCTTTATGATTTATCTCTTTGTAAATGATCTCCTTGTAAATTCTGCTCCCTCACTGGGTTGTGGTGTAGGGGTGGTTTGAGATGGGCTCTTTCTGTGCCACCACGTCAGAGTGGCCACAGCAACTGGGAGGGTGAAGTACCCCCTGATTTTCAGTCTTTGGGGGGTCAAGGACTCATCTTGTGCTCCAGGGGGTCCCTCAGACCTGAGAGCTGTGGCAGATAAAAACCCTTGGGTGATGTGTGTCACTGAAATCGGTGCCACGGTCACAGCTCCCTTCTCCAAACCTGTGCAATAGCTTTAATGAAGTGAGATAATAGCAATATCTATAGCAATAGTAGCAGTGATAACAGAAATAAGTCAGGCAAGATGCAGTTTACAGCAGAATTTGGCTTTGTGTTTTGAGAAGGAACAGTAACTTTTTTTTCTTGTGGAGTCAGGAAACTCCCACTTCTTCCATCTTGTGACAGTGCACTGTGAACATTAATATTCGTTCTAATATTTCACAGAATAACCCAAGGGATGCAAAGAACATTTCATTGGGTTTTGTTGGGTTTTGTAAAGATTACTGAAGCCTGGCTGCTGATTTCTGCTGCTGGGATGGTTGTGCAGCACTAGTGGAGTCACTCCAGATTTGGCTCGAGTGCAGTTTCAGAGAAAACCCAACCCCTAATTTAGAGCCTTCACTTCAGTTACCCAGCAGTATTTTGAGACTGATAGAGCACTGATAAGCACCCTGGTGCTTGGGGCACAGAGGAACTCCATGATTTCGGGCTGAAATCAGCAGTTTCACCTTTCGTGGGTTGTCACCGCTTGTGTGTGTTACAGAAACTCAGCAGAGGTGACTCTGCCTGAAAAATCTTCAGAAGTTTCATTTATTTCCTGTGATAACACAGTGAAAGGGAAACCTCTGAGAGAAAAATCTTGCTATTAGCAATTAATGAATGAGAGAGGTGATCAGGCTGGGCCCAGAGTACCCCTGGCACGGGCATGTGATGCAGGAGGCCTGGTGGCCTTCAGGACGAGCCCGTAACCATGACCTGCTTCCCTTAAAAAGCCCAGAGAAAGCTTTTAGAGAGCTTCAGATCCCATGGCAGGATTTCTCCACAAGGATGGGAGTGTTCCTGCCAGAAGATGATCATGGAATCACAGAATGGTTTGGGTTGGAAGGGACCTTAAAGCTCATCCATGAGCAGGGACACTTTCAACTAGTCCAGGGTGCTCCAAGCCCCATCCAACCTGGTCTTGGACAATTCCAGGGATCCAGGGGCAGCCACAGCTGCTCTGGGCAACCTGCAAACATCATGAGATGATGGGAAAGGTGCCACATGCAGAAATTCGTGGTCCTTGACAAGCTCCCCTCCTAATCTGCTAAACATTTCTACTCATCTCAGTGTGAACGGCCCAAAACAGGAGGGTAAAAATGAGATCACTTTTATTTCAGTTCTGCAAGAAACTTTTGTAAATGGGGCCTTGTGATCAGCCCTTCTGGAAGTGCTTGTGTGGAGGAGCAGGAAAGACTGGGAGAAGGAGGGGGAGAGCTGGACTTGCTTGAAGTTTGTCTATTTAAAACAGAATAATTTCTTAGGGTTGGAATCTGGATGCCAGCACTGCTGGATTAGCAAAACCCAGTGGGATTTACTGCCCGTGTGTGTCTCTGGGGCTCAGCCATGAGTTAAGGGCCTGATTCAGTTTTTGTAAATGAGGAATAACTTGCAACTGCTGCTGTAACTGCCCAAGGAGCAGGAGAATGGGGATGAAACAGGTTCTGGCTGAGGAAATTTTGTTGGGTTGGGCATTTTGAAACAGATACGTGAAAACATGAAGAAAGGAATTGGAAATAGCAAATATAGGAGAAGGTTGTGCTTCCTGGTGATTGATGGAGAAAGGATTTTGAAAATGGGGGAGAAGTCCTTGTTTTTATCAGGATTTGTTCTGCTTTTCTTCCTGAGATGTTGTCACAGACTCGGTGACCGCTGTGTCTTTGCAGCTGCTGCAGAGCGGGGGTTTGGTCGTGTGCAAGTGATCCCATCCCATTTTTAAAGCAGGGATTTGCTGTGCCCTGAAGACCTACTGAGCACAGATGATTGAATGTGTGAAAGATCAGAAGTGTGTTCAGTACTTTCCTGGTGGTTCTTGACTTCTGATTTCCAGGACAGAGAGCCACCGACTTGTGAACACCGATGGCAGATCTTGCTTAAGCCGGTGCTTCTGGCCTTGTCTCAGCTCTGAGCCTTGGCCTAATCTTTAAAATTAAACCTCTGCTGAAAGTTAAATTTAAATTTAGGCCCCATCACAGCCTGCAATGACGTTCTTGAGCTGTGGAGAAGAAGGGACTTACCTTCGGGTCTCGGCCGCCTCTCACTTCTTCCTCATGACGAGGCATCACCATAACTTGTGGGGCAACCTTCAGATAATTATGAGCTTTATCTCTGTGAATCAATCTTCAGTTTAAAAAAAAAAAAAAAAAAAGCTATTGTGACAGCAGTTTTTGCCACATTCAGTATAAAGCAGATGGAATTTTCCATTCCTCTGGGTATGCAGAGAGAGGTGGAGAGCGGATGCAGGGCTGCACACCCTGCACGTCGCACACGAGCATCCCACTGCTCCTCCAGGCAGACCTGTGAGCTCCTGGGCCTGCTCTCCTCTTCTCCCACCACTTGTGAGAGTGAAGACCAAGCGACTGGAAAAGGCTTCCTGCAGTCCCACCCAGGTAAATGCAGCCACACCTTCCTGGTTCTTGTCAGCGAAGGCGCAGGAATTAACGGGTCCGTGCCTTCCCTCTGTGCTGCTGTGTGGCACAAACGTGTTATTTACTGCTTTGTTGTGAGTGGTGTGACACAGATCTGATGCAGATGGGCTGCTCCTGCAATCTGTGCACTGTGACTGGGGTCTCAGTTGGGCAGCTTCAGTCCTTGGTGGTGGCAGCGGCGCCAAGTTGGGTTTGTTGGCGTTCGTCAGCCCGGGGGGAATTCCAGCCTATCTCGGCATCATTGGGGCTGAGTGAAACATCTCAGACACCCCTGTGCTGCCCTTTGCCATGCAATGGCAATGGGAAGAAGAATATTTGGGTTATTCATGTTCTGTGTTCCCAGAGCAGGGACCATCGTAAGGTGCTCGGACTGAAGGAGGCGCTTAAAAATGTTTGTTAGAAAATACTTAGGAGCACCCAGATGGGTTTTCGGGCATAATCAGCTTTCCAAGGAAAGTTTTAGTTGTTTAAAAAAAAAAATCAAAAATCCTATGAAAATACTAAGATGTTGATTGGTTTGCATTTTCATAGAACCCCAGAATGGTTTGGGTTGGAAGGGACCTCAATGATCATCTCATTCCATCCCCTGCCATGGGCAGGGACACCTTCCACTAGCTCAGGGTGCTCCAAGCCCCGTCCAACCTGGCCTTGGACACTTCCAGGGATCCAGGGGCAGCCACAGCTGCTCTGGGCAACCTGTGCCAGGGCCTGCCCACCCTCCTAGGGAACAATTCCTTCCAAATATCTAATCTGAACTTGCTCTCTGTCAGTTTGAAGCCATCCCCCCTTGTCAGGCCCTTGTCAACAATCTCTCTCCATCTTCCTCGTTGGCCCCTTCAGGCCACAATTAGGTCCCCCCAAAGCTTCTCTTCTCCAGGCTGAACAATCCTAATTCTTTCACCTTTCCTCCCAGCTGCTCCAGCCCTCTGACCATCTTGGTGCCTCCTCTGGACTTGCTCCAACAGCTCCATGTCCTTTCCGGGCTGAGAACCCCAGAGCTGGTTTCAGTTTTGAGCTGAAAGCCTTGAGTCCCCGTTTGCACCATTTCAGAATTCAACTAAACTGTCCCTGCCAAGCACAATCTGCCCAATAGTCAATAGTATCAAACCAAACTATGAAACAAAGCAGAGGAAGAAATAGGATTTCTTTAAAGTCCTTTCCCAGAGGGAAAAAAAACCCCACATTTGTGAAGTATCTTATATTGAGCTACAGTGGGAAGGGATTCAGATTTCTTTTTTTTTAAGAGAAGCAAATACCACGAAATCTTCATTATTTTGAGATTATTCAGCAGCACTCACTGAGGCATCTGCAGACCAAGAAATGCAAAACTTGGTCAAAGTTCATCAGTACATTTCCATCTTACAGTCTTTGTGGGCCCACAGGAAAGTTTAGAGGTCAGTTTGTTCCAAACCTGAGTAGTACCCGAGCTGGTTTTGGGGCTTGTTACCATGAGAGTGCAGCCTGAGGGCTGTGGGCTCTGACCACAGGGACTGAGGGATCAAGGAAGGCTCATGCAGCGCTCTTGCAGCCGCTGGTTTGGTAATTTTGGGTAGGTTTGCATGGTTTGAAGTCTCTACCTCAAGACCAAAAGGCAAAATTAATCCTCCCAAGCTCCCAAACCAACCACCCGTTGTGATTGAGCCGCACGGACAGCTATGTAATGTCTTTGAGCCAAGAAATTTCGTACAGCAGAAGGTTCAATGTGTCCTTCAGACCTGGAAGCCGTAGAGAAAAATGTGATTTTTGGGGAGTTTGGCATCTGTGGTTGTGGCCAGGCTTCAAGAATAACCCACTCCAGAGTATCCTCACAGGCTCTTGGAGTCTGAAATTACAAAAAAAACCCCAAACAAGCGCAAAGCTTCAGCGGAGACCAGATTTTAGAAAAGCTGGGGGTGCAAATCCTCGGGTTTGAAATCCTGGGCAGCAGTGACAGACCTGCAGCAACATTCAGCTCTTTGAGCCAACGATCACTCGGTGTTTTCAAAACAGACACGCAGCAAACTGGGACTCTGGCACGGTGGGGGCTGTTTCTGAGTCACTTTTGGTTTGAGTTTGAGTTTGAGTTTAAAGCGATTCCTCCACCAGGAGCTGCCGCAGGAGTTGTTTGGCCCCGAGTTCATCGGGTTCTGCTCTGTTTTCTCCTTCTCTGCCTCCTTTCATCACCAGACCACGTTATTTCCCACTGAGATACAAGAAGTGAGTAAGAGCTGTTCCTCAACAGCTCCTGCTAACCACTGCTTTAGTGTGAACGTGAAATACTCAGGAATATGAGTAATTAGAATGAAGGCCTTTTATCTTCAACAGACCAGGAGGTTTAGAGAGTTCTCTCAGATACCACCAAACCACAGGGTTCATTTTTTTTTTTTCCTATTACTGAGATGAAGCAGCAGCACCAAGGATCAAAACTTGTTTGTACAGTGGCAGTGGCCCTGGGAGAAGTTTTCAGAGGTTTCTGTTGTAAAATCATCCCTTGAGCCTGGTTATTGTCTCATTTTATTGGGGTAAATTCTTATTAACTCCTGTGGGTCAGGCACTGATGTGCTGGAGGGGCTTGAGGTGAACAGCTGAGCTCTGATTTACTTCAGGGGGAATTAATTCAGGAGTGAGAAGAACAATAATTAATATTAGAACTAATTTAAGAGTGAAAAATAGGCAGCTCTCAAGCTTCTTTAAATTAGTGTAAAGTAAGGACAGCTGGGCTCAAACTTAAACTTGCAAGGAGAAGTTGATGATCCTTATGGGTCCCTTTCAACTTGAGATATTCTGTGATTCTGGCATGGGAATATCACAGCAAATCACCCATTTTCACTTTAGGGTGAAGAACAGAAATGCCCAACAGAGGGAAGATCTGCCAAGTCACTCTGTGCCCTTTTATATTACATTATCTTCCCTATTCAATTTAAATAGATGTAGATTGATGCTTGGATTTTCATCCTGGAGATTTTAGTGATGAATTCTCCTCTCAGCTGTGTTTTCAAAGGAGGCTTCAAACTCCAAATCATGATCAGTGGTTGCAGATATGAATTTGGGATATAAATAGGGCCAAAGAAACAGATGTGAAGATTTAAGAAGGATTTTGCCACTTATAGAAAGCAAAGCCACAGTGAGAGGCAGGAAAATTTAGAGTCATAAATTAAAAATAGAAAATTGAGAATAATAAAATACAGATATTCACTATATTATGATAATCCACTTCATCCTGTCTTCTGATGCAAAGAAAAGATAAAACCCATGATACGGTTCAGTTGTGGAGCATCAAGAACCCTTGGGGTGGGTGGACCCTGCTTGGCCACCCACATGATCTTTTGCCTGATATTCCCTTGTGGTTTCCTTATAATTATCTACAGTTGATTTTATTTTAAATTCTATTTATATTGTGGATAAATTTTCATTGTCTTTGTTGCCCTGAGGCAATGAGCTCCAAATTTCAGTCAGAAGATGTGCTTCCCTTTGCCCCTTTGAAATCCACTGCCTGATAATTCCATAAAAATGTTTTTTATTCACGAGAAATATTGAGTTAACATTTCTGTTTAGAGAAACTGCTCTGAATCTGCAGCTGCTCTGGTGGCCCTTTGCAGGGTCTGGTTTAATTTGACTCCATCCTTGGAAAAAAGAATAATCTGAGGGTCAAGGGCTTGACACACTCAGAGCAAAGGGAGGTTCACCAGCTGTTTTCTGTGTGGTTTGATTAAAGAAAAGTGTGTATCAGCTCAGAGATCTGCAATGAATCAGTTCCTGTGAGAGACAAGTTTTCTTCTGGAGGGTTCTGCACAACCTGCTGGAAAGTACAATTTATCAATCTGCTCCTGTCTGCTGCTCAGAGGGGAGATAAGGGGAGAAAGGGAGATAAGTTTGAACAACTCTCTGAAGGCTGAGCCCTGAGATGGTCCTCTGTCAGTGCAAAGAAACAGTTTTACCAGAAACGAGGATATTTTGACCAGGCAGATGAAGAGCACGTACAAAACCCCTCAGTCCAGCACGTCCTCACTGCCACAGAGGTGGCAAATTCAACCAGGACATTGCACATTTAGCCCTTCACAGCTGATCAGATGCATTGTAGAGGTGGTAAGGATAATTTGATTGTGTATCTTCATGAATTTAACAGTCTTTATATTAAAAAATGTGACTTGGTCTCTGCCTGCTCAGAAATGCAAGAGGCTGGGAAAGCTCCAGGGCTGCTCACTAGAGAAGCAGAGCTTCAGAGAGATGCTCTGCACGAACAGATCCAGCAGATTTAGTGCAAATCAGAGGTGAAAAATGAAGGAATGCCATCATCTGACAGCATTTTTGATGCTTTCTCTCCGCTGGGGCTGCAGAGGACACGGAACATGGCTGATGTTCTGGCAGGACGTTGCTGAACGTCTTTCACTTCTTGGCCACAGGAATAACAGATACCAGAGCACCTTTAGAGAGCACTGGTTGCATAATGCTCTTGACCAAAATGTTCTGCTGTCACTGCTGGTATTAATGTCTCCAGCAGCCCTGTGGGTACGGGCTGAGTGTCACTGTGTGCGCTCGACTGCTGGAGGCTCGAGAAGAGCCCCGAGACACTTGTCGTGTGGGTATAGGTGTGACTTTGTGGGCTGCAGATATAAATAACAGGTAGAGCTTAGACTCTGTGGCCTAAACCTTGATGCTTTCACATACTGGCCCAGCTAAGCCTTCATTCCTTGACCTTAAAAGGCCAAATCCTGCCTCGGATAAGAACTTCCCCTGCCTCCCACTCCACACCCAACCTCCTCCCAGAGCTTCCCACCTCCAACCCAGAGGAACTGTGTCCTCCCTCTGGTTTGGCTCCCTGGGCCCAACCCTCACTTCTCACTGTTTCCCTTCCATTTGCTGCAAGTGTTGAGGTCTGAAGGAAATTTCCACCTTGGCAGAGCCAGTTTGAGTGGGAGGAATTGAGCAAATGTGGGAAAGGTTAAACAAAATGAGTTTTCTGGAAGGTTCGTCGTTCGGGTTCGTCGCGACTTTCTGTTCTGTCTCACAAATGCCTCTTTTGGGTCACTTTTATTTCCCAAGCTTCCCAGCTCTACTGGACAGGGAATATTGGGTACAACGACCTTGAAACTTCTCATAGGATCTCCTTATAGCAGCAGGAGCAAGGGAAGGACAGGGAGAAAACAACCTGTTTTGTCCACTGTGGGTGATGAGTTTACACAGCGGAAAAGCCACATGTTGATCCTTGACTCATTCAACAACAAGCTATGTCACATCCTAAACTGAAACATTCCTTGTAAGTGATTAAACCCTGAAAAAAAGCATATTTCTGCCTCTTGACGCTGTGAGAAACCACAAGCACACTCGCTGAAATTCTCCTTTTGATGCTCTGAGCTCAGAAGAAATTTTGATCGAAAGCTGAAGGAATTACCCCAAACTTCTTTGTGCTAAAGGACATTCTTTGTTTTGGTTACACTCAGAACCTTTCCTTACTCTTTGAGGACAGTTGACAAATTCAAATAAATGCATTTAATTACAAAATCCCACAGATTTGGGCAGAGAATACTTTTGTGGGACTTGTCCTGATTGAAACTGGAACAAAACTCTGGTCACGCTGAGCAAACTGGGAGGGTGAAGAAATGTGGATTTGTCTGTTTTGCAAGTCTGGGCAGTGCAGAGATCACTGCTGATGACAACCTGCCAGTTCTGAAGGTCTCTAAATCTGCATAAATAAATAGCTGATATTTCATCTGCAAGCAGCAGAATATTTAATCAAAGAGCTTCTACAGCAGTTTTCGGCTCAGTGTTGACATTTCTGCTGTACAGTGTGTGTGTAACTGTGTATGTGTGATGGAACTCCTTCACATCCATCCTCACATTGTTTGGTTTTCCAAATGCTCCAGAGAGCTCTTCTGCCTCATTTGTTGGGTGCTGTCTTGGGATACCTTAAAAAGGGATCTGATTTTCAGGTTTAGGTGAGGTGTCGGGAAGGAATTCTTGGCTGGGAGGGTGGGTAGGCCCTGGCACAGGTTGCCCAGAGAAGCTGTGGCTGCCCCTGGATCCCTGGAAGTGTCCAAGGCCAGGTTGGACAGGGCTTGGAGCACCCTGGGCTGGTGGAAGGTGTCCCTGCCCATGGCAGGGGGTGGAACAAGATGATCTTTGATGTCTCTTCCAACCCAAACCTTTCTATTATTCTACGATTGTATATTTTGCTTCCAAATCTTTTAAGATTTATGACTTGGATTCTTAGGGAATCACTAGTTACCCTTGGAAAACCTGACCATTTCAGCTTATTTTTGCATGAAACTTCGAAAGAACCTTGGAAATTTTCCAAACCTCCAGACACAAAATCCAGCTGGGCAATGTTTAGGAATTATTTGTTTTCCACACCAGTGCAAACTCTTTTGATTTGTGTTGATGTGAACTTTCAGGAGGACAAGTGGAGCATCCAAACATCCTAATTTCTGTTTCTGTTTGTCCTTCTGTGTTCAGAGGGACACACAGACCCTGCAATTCAAAATCCTGAATGATATGGGCTTATTGCCTTCTGCTTGAGGATGGTGATCCCTCCCTGAGAGGGAGCAGTTCACGTCTGTCACACACATTAAATCGATTCCACAAGAAGGCTGGCTCTTAGTCATGTGGATGATTAGCCCTGTTGGTTTGCAGGAGGTCACACACCACATTTTCACAGCTCACAACATCTGGCTGCACAAACCCATGCGACCCAAGCAGGGCCTGAGCTCTCACTTCACCAGTACCTCTGAACATCTCCATTTCTTTTGACTCCTGAAATAGCTCTTGGAAATTTCTTGGCTGGCTCTTGGAGGTAGTTTTGCTTTCTTTCCTCCCAGTTTGGGCACTTTTCAGCTTGAAACGTTTTGTTTCTTGGGGGTAAGAGGGGAGGGAAGTTTTCAGCTGAAAGTGTCGGCCAGGCCTCTTCCCCTCAACAGCCTGAGCAGCCCTGCCAGGAACCTCGATGATGCTGTGCCATGACTCAGAAAAGCACTTTGCAGTTCTGTAAACAGCTGCCCCTGATTATTTGGTGTATTTGGTGAGCCCTGAGTGCGTTTCAGTGCTAATAAAAGTGTGGGGGGCACCATGACCACCATCTGTGTGTTGGAGGTTTTGGGTCATGACAGGCATTTCAGGAGGCTGAAATGAAGGGTCTTGTGCAAGGGCTGGGGGGATTGAAACGTGGCCAAAGCTCCAGTGCATCAGCTGCTAATCAAAGTGAAACAATCGTGCCTTTACCATTTTAGGGCAATCCTGTAGAGGTGATGGTTTATCAGGCTCCATGCAGGTTGTCCCTCTGGTCCAGCTTTGTGTTGGTTGGGATTGTTCAGCCTGGAGAGGAGAAGGCTCCTGGCTGGAATTGTGGCCTTCCAGTACCTGAAGGAGTTACAGGAAAGATGGAAAGAGAATATTTACAAGGGTCTGGACTGACAGGACAAGGGGCAGTGGCTTCAAATTGAAAGAGAACAGGTTCAGATTAGATACTGGGAAGAAATTGTTCCCTATGAGGGTGGGCAGGCCCTGGCACAGGTTGCCCAGAGAAGCTGTGGCTGCCTCTGGATCCCTGGAAGTGTCCAAGGCCAGGTTGGACGGGGCTTGGAGCAACCTGGGCTGGTGGAAGGTGTCCTTGCCTATGGCAGGGAGTGGAATGAGATGACCTTTAAGGTCCCTTCCAACCCAAACCATTCCATGATTTTCTTACAGATCTACCAAAATCACAGGCTTCATCAAATCCAGCTTTCCAGGGTGGGACAAGGGATTTTGGGGAAATATGGGGGCTGAGTCCACTCAGAAGGTTCGTAATCCTGCTTCAGCTGCTGACTCGAGTACGTGACTGAGGTAAATCAGTTCTCCTCCCTGTGCCTCCCTTATCTGTGAAGCAGGGCTAAATGACTCTTATTTCCTTTGTAAGGCATCTTGAGATTAATGGGAGATAAGTACCAATTTGTATTATCTTGACTGAAGTTACTCAGGCAAAATGTTCGTGATTGTTCCCTGAGTCGGCAGAATACATGGGGTTTAACTCTGCTCAGTCACACACATTTTTGGGTGTCCCGTGCTGGACTTTGCAGATGTTGGTGAGATGTGAGTGACTGATGTGCTGATACATCAGAATCTGAACATTTTGAGAACGTGGCTTCAAAATGACACAGAAATAACTGGGAGCAAGTGTGCCCGGTTTACGTGCATGTGGGGCTGCACTGGTAGGACTGGAATAGACATAAAACAATTGTGTGGAGAGATTAATTTATTCATTACATTAATGAACCTTTAGTGGTAGTAGCTTGTGTTCTAGAGAACATCCAAAGGAGGGCAACAAAGATGGGGAAGGGCCTTGATTTGAAGCCATGTGAGGACCCTGAGGGCACTGGGTTTGTTCAGCTGGAGAAGAGGAGACTGAGGAGAGACCTCACTGCAGTTCCAACTGCCTGGGCAGGGGCAGAGGAGGGGCAGGACTGAGCTCTGCTCTGGGACCAGGGACAGGACCCAGGGAAGGGCTGGAGCTGTGCCAGGGGGGTTGGGATGGATCTCAGGGAAAGGTTCTTCCCCCAGAGGGTGGTGGGCACTGCCCAGGCTCCCCAGGGCAGTGGGCACGGCCCCAAGGCTGCCAGAGCTCCAGGAGCGTTTGGACAACGCTCTGAGGGACAGGGGGGGATTGTTGGGGTGTCCTGAGCAGGGCCAGGGGTTGGACTGGATGATCTTTGCGGGTCCCATCCAACCCATCACACTCCATGACTCCGTGACCCTTTAGTGTCACCATCTTTGTGTTCTAATCCCAGCAGAGCCCCGGCCGCGTTCACCACCATGGAGAACTTCCCGGACCCGCTGAGCTCCATCCCTGAGCTGACCCTTCGGCCCAGCAAGGCCCAGCTCCTGCTGGGCAGGGCCGGCGGTGCCTCCCGGCGCAAGCGGGAGTTCATGCCCGACGAGAAGAAGGACAACACCTACTGGGAGAAGCGGCGCAAGAACAACGAGGCCGCCAAGCGCTCGCGGGAGAAGCGGCGCCTCAACGACGTGGCCATGGAGACCCGGCTGGCCGCCCTCAGCGAGGAGAACGCCGTGCTCAGGATGGAGCTGCTCTCCCTCAAGCTGCGCTTCGGGCTCCTCAGCCCGGGCACCACCCCGTACCAGGGCCGCTCGCTGGGGATTTGCCTCAGAGGGCACAGGGCCCCCTCCCCGCTGCCGGGGCTGGAGCCCTTGGTGGCAGAGTCCTGCTTCCTCGCGAGGAAGAGCTTCGTGCCCAGGGTGGTGGAACCCGCTGACCTGTCCTGCGGAACCTTTGGCCCGCCCAGGAACGTCCTGGGCTGTGAGTCGAAGCCGCTTGCCGTGGACACGCCGGGCCGCCAGCAGCCAACGAGGCTTGAGGCGTCCCTGGGCTCTCCATTCCTCAGCTACCACTGCCCGGATAAACAGCCCTTCCCTTGGCCTTGGTCGGGCAGCTCGTGCCTGTTGTGCCCTTCCCCCAGTGCCACCGAGGTGAGCAAAGGAAGCAGCACTGCCGTGTCAGATGAAGATGATGAGCAGCGAGTGCCCAAGACTTCTCCTCCGCCCCCCTGCAGCCTGCCCTGCCCTTCTGAGGACCACCCGAAGGGCCGAAGCCACTCTGCCCTCCCTCACAAGCTCAGGATTAAGACCAAAGCCCTCAGCAGTTTGGAGGAGGGGGGCCTGGACTCCCACTGAGGCAGCAGAAGAACGACCCATCATGAGGCTGGTGTAAAACTCTGGAAAGACATGAAGGGTTTGGAAGGATGGGGTGGGAGGGGAATGTCTCACTCTCCAAAGAAGGACGTTGATTTTTCCATGCTCTGCACAAATGCCAGGGAGGGTTTTTAGGCCTGGGCTGCTCCAGTGCAGCTCAAGTGCAGCTGGCCATGGTTGTTCCTCTTGGTGGGTGAGCCCTGTCGGACCCTGCAGTCCCTGAGTCCCACCTGGCAGCTCTGCCGACACAACAAGCTCAGGTGGGAGGTGTGAAAGGGCAAGAAGAGGCCAAGACAGTGGAGGTGGTTCCCACACCACCTAACACAACTGCAGCTGCTTGGGGTGGCAACCCTCCTGATCCTCTTTGCTTCATCATCACCTTCATCTCCACGGATGTGCCTCAACTCTTAATTGCTCCACGTGGGAAAATATTGATGGAAACAGCTTCAGGCCCCTGGAGAAAATAAAAAGGGATAGTGACTCTGTGGCTATGGATTTACACTGGCATGAAAGGAGAGCAGGACCTAGTCCTCTTTATTCCCAGTTTATCATAATTTATCTTCAGAGACAATGAACTCTTTCTCTGTGACCACAGATAATATGGTCCAGAACATAGTTTCATTTAGATTTGCAACAGTCATTTTGAAAGACTAAATTTTCTATTTTTTTTTTTTAAATTGAAATGCCAAAAAAAAAAAAAAAAAATTTTACTTTAGCTTCTTGCTTTTTAAATAAGACATTTTCCAAAAATGGTCTTTTTGTATTTGGGCATTTCCCTTAGAAAACACAGGCAACTTTTACCTATGCACGTGTTGCACTTAGTGTATGTGTTCCTAAATCTGCAGGGATGTTCTTCCAGTCCATCCTGACTGCCTTGCCTTTGGGAAAGCCTCGGGAAAGCCTTTGGGAAAGCCTCAGTGAGCAGCAGCCTCACAGAGGGTTCTAGAGCCTACTTGATGCTGTTCCTCAGCCACCTCAGTTCTCCAGCCAAAGATAATTCTCAGGGATACATTCCAGGCATAGCTACGACCTCTTATCCTCCTGTTCTTCCATGCTTTGTCTTTTTTTTCCCCAAGGAAAGGAGGCTGATGTGGTTTGGGTGGCGCTGTGGCCCATCAGCCCCAAACATTTTTTGTCATGATGGACAAACAGAGCCCAACCTGATGATTCCATCAGCCCAAACTGATGGAATAAGACATCTCAAAGTGAATAAGCAACTCCAAACTGTTCTCCTCTGCCCCAACCACACATTTTCATGCAATCTACAATGTTCCTCATAATAGAAAAGCTGCACTGCCTGCACTGACCTCATTTTATAGCTAATGAAGACTTCAGCAATGATAAGACCAGGTAAAAGGACAAACCACCCTACCTGCCAAGGGATGGAACAAACCCTCAAATTGGTTTGGAAAAGAGGGCCCTGAGCTGTTCAAAGGGTCACCTGGGCTGGGGAGATATCAGCATGTGCCTAATAAAAGTGTTTCCACAAGCTGCCAGCGCTGGCCTGGCCTGTCTGTTGGGACTGAACCCACTCTGAAATTCCCTCCCTGGGAACATCCAGAAGGAGAAATCCACCCCCTGGAGCCAAGCCCTGCTCAGCAGCAGCACAGGGCACAATGAAGGGCACGGGTGAAGGGAGCCGTGGGGCTCACACATAGATTTAAGAAGCTTCCCTTTACACACAGGCAGGACAGTTCCTAAAATACCAAAATTAAAACAGGTGCTCATGAGCAAGAAGCTGCAATTTTAGGACAGAAGACAGCAAGCCTTTTCAACAGTATCACAACATCTGTAAAACAGACACTGGAGCTTTCTAAATATCCTCCTTTCCTCCCCTTCCCCTTCAGAAGATATTTTTCAGTGTTTACTAAAAAACAATTAGATATTATGAAGGTGCTAGAAAAGGATTTTTCAAGTAATGGTATAATATTTCAGGATATTTTTTTTTAGCTCAACATTGGAATAGATAAAAAAGATTGTGAAATGCCACAGCAGCACACGGGCACGAACTCTAATTCTACAATAAAATACTGTTGACCACTCCCTCTAATTTAGTTGGGGTTTCATTTCAGAAGATAAGTAGAGGGTGGTGGGCACTGCCCAGGCTCCCCAGGGCAGTGGGCACGGCCCCAAGGCTGCCAGAGCTCCAGGAGCGTTTGGACAACGCTCTGAGGGACAGGGGGGGATTGTTGGGGTGTCCTGGGCAGGGCCAGCAGTTGGGCTGGATGATCCCTGGGGGTCCCTCCCAGCTCAGGATGTTCTGTGGTTCTGTGAATGTCCGTCTCCCACATTTCTGTGCTGAGAGGGGTGCAGAGAACTGGGCAGAGCTTCCTGCTCAGGGCTGCCAGGACATGAGGGGGCAGCTCTTCTGTACCCAGGGGCACCAGGGGAAACCAGAGCGAGGCAACCGCTCCTCAGGTGTGAAACTCCACGCAGTGATGCTTTTCAGATGAAAAGAAACCACAAGTGGTTCCATTTCCTGGCTCATTCCCTCTGTCCTCTCTTCCCCTCCGAGCTGGGAGGGACAGCCCACAGCAAGGAGGGGGTTCAGGGAGTATTTTGCCTCCTCCTCCCAACTCCTGCTCGTCCCCATCACTGGCAGGACCGGCTTTTCTCAGGGCTGGGCAGGGCTGTTCAAAGGGTCACCTGGGCTGGGGAGAAATCAGCATGTGCTTAATAAAAGTGTTTCCACAAGCTGCCAACCCTGTCCTGGCCTGTCTGTTGGGACTGAATCCACTCTGAAATTCCCTCCCTGGGAACAGCCAGCAGGAGAAATCCACCCCCTGGAGCCAAGCCCTGCTCAGCAGCAGCACAGGGCACAATGAAGGGCACGGGTGAAGGGAGCTGTGGGGCTCACACCTTCCTGATTCCTCTGCCCATAAATGCGTTTTTCCCCCCTGCCTGAGAAAAGGAGCAGTTTTTTCTCAGGGCTGGGCAGGGCTGGCTCCGTGTGCTGCAGAAGTTTCAGGGGGCAGCAATTCCCCTGAGGGGGTGTGAGGGAGCTCAGCCTGCTCTGGAGGGTGGGTTTGGTGTTTGCGGGGAGGGGGTGGCCCCCAGGACCTGCTGTACCCGAGGACCCTAACCCTGCTGTTCCCCCTAACCCTATTGTATTTCCTAACCTTGTTGTACCTCCTAATCCTGCTGCACCCCTTGATCTTGCTGTACCCCCTAACCCTGCTGTACTTCCTAACTCTGCTGTACCCCTAACCTTGTTGTATCTCCTAATCCTGCTGTACTTCCTGACCTTGTTGTACCTCCTAACCCTGCTGTACCTCCTATTCCTGCTGCACTTCCTAACCTTTTTGCACCTCCTAATCCTGGTGTACTTCCTAATCCTGCTGTACATCCTAATTCTATTGCCCCTCCTGACCCTGCTGTACCTTCTATTCCTGCTCTACCCCTAACCCTGCTGTACCTCCTATTCCTGCTGCATTTCCTAATCTTTTTGTACCTCCTAATCCTGCTGTACCCCCTAACCCTGCTGTGTATCCTAACCCTCATGTACTTCCTAATCCTGCTGCACATCCTAACCCTGCTCTACCTCCTGTTCCTGCTGCCTCTCCTAATCCTGCTGCTTCTCCTAACCCTGCTGTCCCTCCTAACATCGCTGTACCCCCTAACCCTGCTGTACCTGCTGCCTGGGAGAGACAGCCCTGAGAGATTTAAACCTGCAGGTGCCCAAAGGTGTGTTTTTGTGGGGAGCAGGCAGAGCTGGTCTGAAAATGATGCAGCAGTGAGTAACATTTCCTGTTTGCTGTGTCCCTGCTGTTGCACAAACCAAGGGCCAAACACGGTTTGGAGCTGGGGTTCATGGCAGTGGGAGCTGTTGGGCCCCCTTGGAGGGAGAGGAGGGGTGGGACAGCAGCAGGAAAAGCAGCAGGAGAGGAGGAAAGGGTGTGCAATGAGCCAGCCCCGGCCCCACACCTGGCTGAGCTCACATCTCCTTACAAACCTTCACCACCCTTCTCTTGCTCCAGGTTTGGCTTTTCCTCCCCTCCAGGGCCACTCACCTGAAGGAAATCCACACAGGGAAGGTGTTTCCTCTCACTCCACACCCGAATTTCTCCTTGACCTGGAGAGTTTCCTACCTGGGGGAGATCCAGCCATCTCTATCCGTTCTCCCATCCCCAAATCCCACATTATAACATCCTCAGAGAAGAGTCATCATTGTTGTTTCAGGTGATGGTGGCTGTGAGCCTTGCCTACAAGGGAGCTGACCTGTTTCTTCTCCTGCTCAGGCTTAGAAGTTAATTCTTTAACTAGTAAGAGAGTAATCTCATATAATTTTCAAGCTGCTAATTACTGCACTGAGTGTTATACAATAAAAAAAAACCTCTGTGTGTTTTAAGAGGGGAAGACAAGGAAAATATTTCTTGTTTGTGTCTCTTTGGAAAACTGTTCTAGTATTTTTTTAATCTGCCTGCCAGAATGGGAAAGAAGAAAGGGACAATGTTACAGTTATCTAAATATACATCAGTGGGAGAGCTGCAGAACCTGAGCAGGGGAAAATTGCTCACTGGTTTCCACAACGCAGAACGAGTGAAAGTGGGCAGAGGCTTTAAAAACAAAAGCCAAAGGATGATTTTTTTTTTTTTTTTTTTATGCAGCACGTGGTTAAACCAGGCAAATTATTGCTACAAGATGGGGTGGTAACATGGATATAAATGAGGGCAAAAGAGTATTTCAGGGAGGATTAGCCTGTCGGGAGCAACTGGACACTGAGCAGTGATGAGACTTTGGCTTAGGACACCCCAAAGCTCAGCAGGCTCAGCTCAGCTGCTGCTCTCACAGGTTTTTGGAAAGCATCCACCAGCTTTGGACACAAGCTGGCTGCAGCCAAACTCTGATCCAAATGTTCCTCCATCCCTGGGCCTCCAAAAAAGCAAATTTCTCTGTCCCCCGCTAAACTCCCAAACCCCCCCTGACAAATCTCGCACCTTTCAGGCTCTGTGTGTCACACTCAGGCAGAGAAATGACTACAGGGGCTTCCCTTAAGAGCATGAGTTCATGGTGACCTTTAGCTCAGGCTTAGGACCCAAACTGAATCATTACTGATGTAGGAAAAGTTAGGCAGCGACTTCTGGAAGGAGATGCTGCCCTCAGAGGATGCTGTGACAGGCTGTGGGGCTCCTGGTTGCACCTGTAAGGGCAGTGCTGCTCCAAAACTCTGTTTTCAATCGAATCTTGGTTATATTTCCATAATTATAAAATAATTAGAAGGGAAAATTCCAAACCATATACAATTAGCAGAGTTAATCAGCTGTGAAAGGAACTGCATCGTGTCTCCCACTCACACAGGAGACATGGGGACTTTAGCACTTGTCAGGGAGCTGAGAGGCTGAACTGGGGATTTGTTTTGGTGGCATTTGCCTCTAAATTTCTCTGATTCTGAGCAGCCTAAAAGTCAAGGGCTCTCATGGAGAATTTACTGGTATGGCTGTAGATGCAAATGAAAAAGCAATGTCCTTAGTGGAAGAAATGACTGGTTTTCATGCAACTTTTGTTTTGTTCTGCAACGCTGATGTATAGGGCTCATGATTAGTAAGTATTAAATCTAAATAATTATTCTAATTTCACACCTGAATCCAGCTTGGGGAAAGGCTTGTTGTTAAACTGTTGTGTTTTTAGTACAGTGGCTTTTCTTGCATCGGTGGGTTGGATGTTCTTTAAATAATGTTTCTCAGCCCCAAGCTGAGTTTCCCTTTTCCCATCCTATAAGAGCCTTCCAGTTTAATCACACTGGTTTTAACAGGAAGGGTGTTGGAGAAACATTTTTGTGAAATACCACCAGGAAAACAGGGCTGGATTTTCATGCCCACCTGATTTTCAGGCTGTGGCAGAGCAGGGTGCTGAGCTCCACTTCCCACACATCACTCAGGGTTGTGGTGTCTTTATTTCTGCTTCTTTCTGCCCAACTCCTTCATTTAGTGATGGCTGCAACAATCAGCTTGGACTAAAGCGTGGTCCAAGCCTTCCTAGGACCCCACAAAATGTCACAATTCTGGCTGAAATTCCCCAAATTCCCCAGAACTCAAGTCTTACTGTGCTGGGTTAAACCTGGATGTTTTCTGCTATTCCTGTGCTTCTGTTCTATCCCTCTCTTTCAGTGGATCCAGAGCTCTGGGGGCTGGCTCAGCACTGGTTCCTGCAGAGATCAACCCCCTCCATCACATCTGGGGCACAGCTGGAATGCTCAGAAAGGTGTGGAGGGCTCTTATCAGGTGCCCACGGCAGGGGGGGTTGGATTCAGATCATCTTTAAGGTCCCTTCCAACCCCTCCATGTGCAGGTGCTGCTTTGGCCACACAAAACTCAGCTTTTTGGATGTCCAGCTGGGTCGTGGTGTCATCTGCAACCCAGGGGAGAGGGAAAGGAGAAGCCTGACAGAGGATTTCTTGCCTGCAGATGAAACCAGCTGCACTGTGGTGTGAAGAGCTTGGTGGTTGTTTCTGTGTGTCCACATCCCCCCCAGACAGGAGGGAAGAGCCCTGTCAGCCCCATCTGTGCTTGAGAGGGTGGGACACCGAGCACGGGAGGGGAGGCTCTGGTTGTTGGAAATTTGAGACCCCCTTCCTGTGCTTGGATTTTTCCCAGATCTCTGCTCTGTGGTGATCGGTGACAGGACCCCAGGGGACGGCTGGAGCTGTGTCAGGAAAGGTTTGGAATGGATATTGTGGAAAGGTTCTTCCCCCAGAGGGTGGTGGGCACTGCCCAGGCTCCCCAGGGCAGTGGGCACGGCCCCAAGGCTGCCAGAGCTCCAGGAGCGTTTGGATCATTGGGGTGTGCTGGGCAGGGCTGGATGATCCTTGCAATGGATGATCCTTGTGGATCAGGATGCTCCATGATTCTACAATTCCATGCCCTGACCCCTCTGCTGGGTTTCCACACCCTGAATATTCAGTGGTGACACAGACTCATGGCTGTGACTCTGGAAGAAATCAGAGGAAAAAAATTAGGATTTTCTTGATCCCCCCCCCCCCCCCCCAGATTTCCTACGGAATTCAGCCACAGGATGTCAGTGCAGCAATCCAGATGTGGCCTCCTGGTCACCCCCAGCTCCAGATGTGCTACCTCTGCACTCTTTGCACTCCGGCTAAAGGACAGGGAAATCCCTCCTGGGCAGTTTTCCTGCTCATCAGCAATTACAGCTGCTGAGGGAATTTTCTTTTTCCTCCCTGGCAGGTGAAAGCCACATGAGCTGATAATGGTTTTCACGTTGTCAGCATTTCCCTCCCTCCACCCCCCCAAAAACGTCAAGGGTTTAAGTTTGAAGTTGCACCTTTTTAATTTCTGTAGCCAAAATGAAAGAGGGGGAGAATCTCTTTACTGTAATTTGCTTGGCAAATTTGGGGAGGGAGGGTGGGGATGGTTCAAGATAAAATAACCTTTCTAGGGAATGTTTTGCCAGGAGCTGGATGGGATTATTCAATTAATTCCTACTGTAATTGTCTGTCTTTGTTAATCTCCTTATGGACCAAATGGGAATATGAGACGTGGCTGAGGGCAACAGGGATTCATCCTCTTTATGATCCAGGTCCATTAATGCACAAGTTATATCAAAACTTTCTTATTTTGTCTAACCCAGGGCAATTTTCCTCGTTGTCTCAGCATTTTTCATGCTGGCATAAATAATCTTCCTGAATGGCTCAGTGTTTGAAAGCAGTGGGAATAAAAAAAAAGCTTGAAAATGAGGAGGGAAAGGAACAGCAAAACACAAAATCCAGAAGGGAATAGAAGTGCTGTTGCATTATTTATTTCATGCCTTGAAGAAACAGGGAAAACAATCCCTTTTGGTGAACAACTCTGAGAAATTTAAGTGTGATCTGCCCACATCTTGTGCCCCAGGTGTGGGGGGTGAAATGAAGGACCTATTCGAGCCCCACAGTCACCCTAAAATTCTGAACAACTGCACAGCAACACAAAACCAGCTGCAGAGTCCCGGGTGGCCTCGGATTTGTCACAAGAGGATTAATTATATCTGCAGCACAACCGCAGGGCTGGAGGCTCCTGAGCCCCCAACTACGGACTCTCCCCACCCAACTGGGTAGAATTTGGGAGATTTCCTTTAAAATATGCCATTTTCTCAGTGCTTGGAGGGTGCTGGTGATGCTCTGAGGATGCAGAGGATGTTGATGTGGCTGCACTGCAGGAGGGGCTGAGCTGGGGGCTGTGGGGGGAGGCAGCTGGTGCTCAGAGCATCTCACTGGCCACATCACAGCCTGGACATCTGGGGAAGGGGGGAATTCACCTCCTGTAAACACTCAGTGGGTTGGATTTTAGTTCTTAGCCTAAATCCAAGCCAAGGTCCCACTCCCAGGGCTCTGCTCTTCTGCCTCTGCTGCCAAAGCTGAAGAAGCTGAGCTGGATTTGGGCTGCAAATACTAAAGCTGTGCCCTCTCTGGGGCTGTGAAATGTGGACTAAGTGGGAAGATTTAAGTTATTTAGGTTTCTTATAATCTTTTTGACCCAGATCCTAAAGAGCCGGGGAGGGGCTTCATTGAGAGGGTCTCAGGAGTCTTTGGGGACGTTTGGTGACAAGAGCTGAGTCTCCCCAGGAGAGAACAAGCAGCTTCCTCTCCTCATTTTCTGGGGCACTTGGCACTAGAGCAGCAGTTGAAAGCTCTTAATGAGTCAGAGTCACTTTCATCAGAAAAAACCTATTTCAGTTCTTAATGCCTTCGAAGCAGAGGCTGCAACGTTGGGAGTTTAAAGGGTTTTGATAAAAAAAGCGCCTCTTATTACTTTTTTAAAGAGAATAAACACAGAGCTGAGTGCCCAGAGCGAGGCAGTCAGAGCATGAGGAGCTCTGGGCACCCACAGTGATGCCCCCTTGCCTGAGGGGGGGTTTCACAGCCCCCTCCTCACCCTCAGTCCTCCCTCAGGAAACAGTGGTGGGGTTTTTTTCTCCATCTCAGGGATTCTCCTCCCTTTCTGCCCCTTCCCAAGGCACCTGCTCTTCCTCCCCTGGGCTCAGGCCCTCTTTGCAGCCTCTGGCCATCAGCCTGGTCTGAAGGAGCTGCAGCAAAGGGTGCAGGGTGAGGCACAACCAGAGGAGCTGTGCTGGCAGCTCAGCCTCATCCTGCTCTTCTTTAAACCAGGTAAAGGATGTGCAAAGGCACATCCATTTCCCTGCTCTGGGGGGTGCAGAATTGAGGCAGGGGCTGCCCTCAGCCACCCCCAGCTGGGGCTGGAGCCTGACTGGGAGGTGCATTCCGTGTTCTGCAGGCAGGGATCTTCCTCCACCCCATGTCCAGCCTTCAGCCCCCTGATCTGACACACTGGGAGTGCAGCTTGGAGTGAAGGTGTGATCTGGTATCAGGGATATTAAAGTAATTTGTGGTACTTGGGGCTCCTTCTCCCTGCAAGGCCATTTCCCCTCCCCACCAGTGACCAGGAGATGCTCCCTGGAAATGAGGGAGCTGCATTTCCCCTGTCCCAGGTCACTTTTTGAGCTTCTCAAAAACAAGAGTTTCTCCCTCAGAAACCTCCCACTGGACTCAGCGCTGGGATTGTCACACTGGTGGGCAGAAATCTGCAACAATGGGACAGCCAAGGTGATGCTCTGGTGGCCAGCTCCTCTGGGAAGGTTCAGCTCCACCCACCCTCCCAGGAAATCTGGCCAGGGGGTGGCAAGAAACGAGGCTGATTTCCAAGTCCTGGGTGCCACAGGGAGGTTTTGGCTGCTCTTTTTTTGCCGCTGAAGAGATTTTGCAGCGCAGGGATGGGGGTGGTGGCTGCGGATGGAGCAGCTCCGGGCACGGTGTGTCACAGCACAGCCACAGGCACAGCCTCTCGCTGGGGAAACACGGGAGATTTCGGCAAGTGGGGAGCGGGAGGAGGAAAAAACACACACGAGTGAAAGGGAAGGGAGCGGAAAGGCAGCATTTAAAGGTTAACACTTGCCCCAGGCGAGAGGAGGTGAATGTCTGTGCTCTTAAATAGCATTTGCTGACGAGGTTGTCTCACAGCTCTTTGCTTTGGGGTTTTTTTTTCTTAAAAGACCGATTATGTCCCTTTATTTTTTCCACTGTACTTGCTCACACCCCGGTGATTAGGGAGCCTGCTGAACATCATTGTGAGATCTCCGGTCGTCACCACCTTCCCGGTGCGGTAACATTAATTCACACCTCCCACACTCAGCGCATTTCTTTCACACAGCAAGAACAAACCTGGCGGGAGAGGGAGATTACGGCAGAAAAATACTTTCCGCTGAATTACCGCAAAAATCAGACCGGCCCTTTCCTCCTGGGCCGTTCCTTCCCGCAGACCGGAGGATGAGGGGGTTTTACATCCCGGTTTTAGTGGGGTCCCGGGGGGTTTGCTGTGTCAAGGCTCCACCACTGAGCTTGCCCTGTGGGCCCTGAGCCTGTGAAGTGCTGTTGGGTGATTAATTCACAGTGTGCATTTTTATCACTTTATATATTATGTAAATTATGTATAGGGTTTATATTATTTTATATATTTATATCGAATACATTTATTTATATAAATATATATTGTTATAATTTTCTCTATGTATTTAATTAAAGTAATAATCATAATTATTTAGATTAATATTATTTTATATTTATATATTTATATACTCATACTATATACACATTGTATATTTATTTGTATACATTTATATATTTTATATATTATATAATTTATATTATTTTATATATTTATATATAATACATTTATTCATATAAATATATGTGTATATAATTTTCTCAATTTATTTAGTTAAATTAATATCCATAATTATTTAAATTAATATAATTGTTTCATATTTATATATTTATATGGACACATATATTATATATACATTATATATTTATTTGTATACATTTATATATTTTATATATTCTATCATTCATATGATATAATTTATATCACTTGATATATAAATATGTATTTTATGTGTCATGTTATATATACAAATATACATTATTTATATAATTATACCTCTGAGGAGATGAGAGGGCGAATCACAGGATGTCCTGAGCTGGCTGGGTGTCCCAAGGATCATCCAGCCCAACCCCTGGCCCTGCCCAGGGGACCCCAACAATCCCCCCCTGTCCCTCGGAGCGTTGTCCAAACGCTCCTGGAGCTCTGGCAGCCTTGGGGCCGTGCCCACTGCCCTGGGGAGCCTGGGCAGTGCCCACCACCCTCTGGGGGAAGATCAGTGGTGGCAGTGCCCAGGTTCCCACAGGGGGTGGGCAGGGGCCCTGCAGAGATGTGGGGGCAACAACATCCCCAGGGGGAGGGGACACATTCCATGGGGCTCCATCACCGGGGGGATTGGGGGGAATGTCACAAAGGGAGCTGTGACATCACCAGCTCTGAGGTGGTGCCAATGGAACCCCTGCCCTGGCAGCAGACCCTGTGTTGGGGGGGTCTCACCAGGCACCTCTGCCCTGCCCCAAAAAGGACCCAGACGTGCCTTACTGGGGCAGGTCCTGGCTCTGTCTGCTCCTGCAGGAGAAGGTGGGGTGGTGATGGTGCTGGGAGGTTCTTCAGACCCGGTAAGGTGGGCTGGGAAGGGGTGGTCACAGAGCAGGGAAGGCACCTCCAACCCCATGGGTGGGATTTTCCACCTCTGTGCCCTGAGCAAGGTCAGTCCCACCGGGATTCCCAAGGCTGTTTGAGACAGGTGACTGTTTGGTGTAGGTGACACCAAACCCACCCAGGTGACACCAGGCTCTAGGACCTGGTCACTGTCTGGCTCTTTGCAGCACAGATCCAGCTGCTTTTCCAACAGGGAAGCCCCAGCAAGTGCTGAAATCTTGTATAGCCTCTGTGCTCCTTTCACGGGTGCTTTGGGCAAACTCCCAAGTGAAGCATAAAAATGCAATTTCCTGATTTTCTTCCTCCTGCTGCCCCTAAATCTGTTTTTTTTTACCAGAGAGGACCAGGTGAGTTTGTGCAAAGGCCCAGCAGTGGCTCAGAGGGAAATTTGTATTTGCTTCTTGCAGGCTGATGGGAGGGGGAATAGAATTCGGTGATTGGTGCTGACAAAACAATGCATTTGCTGATAAATCAGCCATTTCACAAATTAAATGGCAGGCTGGGCACCCTGGGGCTCTCCTGGCTGTCCCAGGCTGAGGTTCTCAGTGGAGCAGGGCAGGGGAAAGGCTGATGAGATGTAATTAGTGATGGAGGAATTGGGGGGCAGGGGGAGCAGGAAGGATGTGCCCTTTCCTAGGGAGCTGTAAATCCCAGCAGTGAAGCTGGGACCAGGTGGGAGAGGAGGTGGGTGGTCTGGATCCTGCCATGGACAGGCAGCTCAGATTGTTCCTGTTTTCCCCGTGGAAGATGGAACAGGAGGGAGTTCTGCTGCTGGGAAATGGTGCTGAGAACACGAGGTTACAGAGGTGTCTGAGTGTGTGAGTCCCTGAAGGGTGTCCTTGCTGCACAAAGGGCTTTTTGGCCTCTGTTTCCAAAGCAGATGGAGCATTTTCCTAACTTTGAGAGCCAAATTGACGAGGAATTGCTGGGGAGAATGATGAGAGGCAGCTGAATCTTATCTCTGCACTTCAGGCTTGTTTCCAGTGTTCAGCACCAAGTGTTTAAAGAGCTGAAAGGGAGATTGATAAACTGTGTCTGACTTGAGAGCGATTACCAAGGCAGTGCCAGGCAGGTCCAGAACGGGAGCAGAGGTGATCCTGGTGCTGCCAAATGCCAGTTCACACCCTGGTAGCAGCAGGGACTCTGAGATGAGTGGAATGAGGACAAATATAAGGACAGACATGCTTAGGAACAAGCCCCGGTGCATCCACAGGGGAAGAGGGGCAGTAAAGGCAAAGGTTGTGCTGGGGGAGTGACCGTGCAGGGAGGATCTGCAGGATGGAACCGGCTCTGGGGCACATTCCTGAGATCCAGCTAAGCCTCTTCACCCACTGAGGGTGGCAGGCTGAGCCATCTGTGTCACTGCTGAGCCCCACAGCAAACACTGGCCTGGTGTCCAGCCATCCATAACTTGGAGCTCACTGCAACACCAGGCAGGGAGTTCCAAGAGGGTTTCCCGCCCCCTCTTGGTGTCCCTTCCAGCTTTAGTTTTGGCTCTTAATTTTGGGGGTTGGGGTTTGACTCCCTGCCCGTGTGTGTGGGGTTGGAGGCAGCTGGCACAGCCTGGTCTGCCAGGGAGTTGCTGGTGCCAAGGGTGGGTCTTTGTTTGGCATGTTCCTGCAGAATGGCATGTCTGAACAATTCCTTAGGGAAATGGGGTCTCACAGGAAGGTTTCCTTGGCTCTTTGGATCCCCACAAGCAGGTCAGGCAGAGCTGGGTGCTGCTGTGATGCATCAGGGCTAAAGCTTTCCTGCATTAGATCAGCTCCATGTGCTCCCAGTTTATTCTGGGCCTGGAGTTCTTCCCAGAGCTCCCCTGGGAAACTGCTGGATTTTCTGCCTTCCCTTTTATCCCTGAGCTGGACAGTGGTGCCCTGCTGGGTGTGTTGGGCCTCTCCCCTGGTCCCAGCAAATCCTGGGAAGATCCTGTGGGAAGAGGTGACGTGGCTCGTGGTGCTGAGGGGCAGCTCTTCCCCCATGGCCGTGGTGTTCGAAAGAAAATTCAGAATATCTACCAAACAGGTCCAAAAACCAGCCCCTTCCTCTCCCAGTGCTCACTGGCACATTTCCACAGCCTGTGGCACCACTTGTGTGTTTTTGGGAGTAAGAAACTCTGTGGGGAGAGGGGAAGGAGACAGAGTTGCAGCAGAGACAGTTGGATGAAGATCCAGGGGTTTTCCCAGGGCTGCCAAGGCAGGAGCTGGCGCTCTAACGGCAGAAATCTGTGCCAGGGGGGTTGGGATGGATCTCAGGGAAAGGTTCTTCCCCCAGAGGGTGGTGGGCACTGCCCAGGCTCCCCAGGGCAGTGGGCACGGCCCCAAGGCTGCCAGAGCTCCAGGAGCGTTTGGACAGCGCTCTGAGGGACAGGGGGGGATTGTTGGGGTGTCCTGGGCAGGATTGGATGATCCCTGGGGGTCTCTCCCAGCTCAGGAGATTCCAGGATTCTGTGATTAGACCCAGCTTTAACAGAGTGCCCCTGGTCAGACCCCGGGCTGGGATGTCCTTCCCGCTCCCAGAGTTCCTGTCACACTCCAGCCAGGACACCCTGGGGGACAGGACACCTGCAGAGGTGTTTTGCAAGCAGCTCTGCAGGCATTTTAATCTGATGTTTGCCGACAACAGGGCAAACAGGTTTCTAATCCTCTGGGGAGGAAACTGAGCCAGGGAACCACACGAACTGGTCCAACCTGAGCTTCACTTTGAAAGCCCAAAAGTCAGTTTGGTTGCGTGGAAACGTCGCCTGGAGTGGGAGGATTAACAATTAACCGTGGTTTCATTAATTCTAATGCTTTCAGCTTCAGTGGAGAGCTCATCTAATGGTAGTATCATATAATTACACAGAGATCAGCTCTGTCTAGTGCAGAGAGTCGGGGCAAAAAATGAGAACTTTGGGGCGATTTTATCTGGCTGGGATGAGCTGGAGGGGCAGAAGAAGGTCCTGGTCTCTGAATCAGCCCCCACGCTCTGGGCTGGCAACCAAGGAGCAAAAACCCAGGGATTTCCACAGGGCACAATTTGTGATTTGGGGTGAAAAGTGTCCAACACAGAGGAAATAACGACTTCGTGGCAGTAAATGTGGCCTTTATTCAACTGCAATCAATCACCAAAGGCACGGCCTGGCCGTGCCCCGCTCAGATTTAACAATGCATCTGCACATCATCTCTTGTCATAATTATAAATAGAAATATTTTAATTAATTTAAGATACGAAACAGTGTAGTTAATTTAAGGTATTTACATTTCAAAAGCTAAGTCGTGACACAGCTAAAATCTAGGTGAAATTTCTAAGGCTACAAACAGTCAGTCCCCAAAAATCTATAAATTAGTATAATTTTAAGCCTTTTTCAGAAAACTGACGTTAACACTGAAGGGCCTTGCAAACTGCAGCTCTTTAAGAGTAGAATTTGACCTTTGTGTGGTCTTTATTTTCTGCTGGTTGTGCCATAGTACAAAATACTGCAGTGCTTTAAAAAAAACCACTTTCCTCAGCATCTGCATTGTTGGCAGTTTCCTGTAGTATGAAAATAAATTCTGGCAATAGTGCAAAGATCCGTCTCAAGATGAGAGGAAAACGCTGAAAATAATTTATTAAAGAACCATTTCTCTAGTATTTATAAATATCTTTCCTTCATCAGTGGACAAACAGGTCTGTGAGGACCCGACTTCATCTGTCAATGCACTTTTCCCGTGCTCAGGTGTGGGAAGTACAACCCGTACAAGCCTTGCTGGACCTGGTAGAGGTGGGACTTTCTCCTCAGGCAAGAGATGACCTGGAGGGGAAAGGACAAAATTAATGGCAAAAATAGGAATCTGTGCTTTGCCCATCATCAGATGCCTCCAAACCACTTGGGGAATGAGAGGTTTGCCCAAAGCTGTGAGGATGACACTGGCACAACCCCCAGCTCTGAGATGGAGGTTTTTTCCTCTCTTAAATCTCCCTGGCTGGAATTGTCACTCCTGAACCTCTAAGGAGAGCAATTCTTCTTCTCTGCAGGTTTAGCTCTTCCCTTCAGCTGCTGCAAAGCAAACAGCTGCTTTTTAAACTGTGCTGTTAAGATTTTGATGCTCATCAAACCACCCCCAGAGATGGGAGGAGGGTTTTTCCCCTGCCTTTTCCAAGGATATGCAGCTGGAGTTTGGCCCTGCCAGGCTGCAAAACCTGCAGGTTAAGAGCACTGAGTAGGGAATTCTAGGTGTGGTCATTAAACACGTTGTCTCTGGCCCTCCCTTGCCTGTTACCCGATCGTTCTGCAGACACTGAAGAGGGAACAGCTTTTAAGAAGTGCTGCAGGGCATGCCCTAATTCCACCTGTCATCTTGGGCTCGCCCTCACCTTTGGGTTGCTGTTTTTCTCTCTGCAAAAAAACACTCGAGCTCAGCCACGACCCTGCTGCTTTTCTAGAAAGATGATCCTGCTTCCTTTCCTAGAAATCTGCTCAGCTGGCTAGAAATTCCCTTCCCCATCCTCTCCTGTGCTCAAAGCCCTGGGAAGAGCCGGTGGTAACAACAGGATTTGGCACCTGGTTTGCTGTTGGGGGGTTAAATACTGTTCCCACTGGGCTTCTTGGGAATGTGACTGTCCCTCCTGTGAGGCCCCAGGTGTCTGGGCACTGCTGGAGCCCAGGGACAGGTGGGACAGCAAAGGGGACACTTACCAGGAAGCATAAGAAGAGGAGGAGGACGAAGCCAAGCAGGGTGAAAAGGCAGATGAGGATGATGGCCCAAAACTGAAGCTCTGCAAAGGGAAAAATAAGGGCACATCAGGGTTTTTGACTCATCCACAGGGGATTCAGAGTGGGAAATCTCACCCTGGTGAAGGTCAACAGCGCTGAGGCCAAATGGCAGGAACTGGGATAAAATGGAGTGAGGGTCTGAGGATCTACCACTTCTAAATGTGACAGTCAGAGCCCTCAGAGGGTTTCAGGGATGTTCAGAGGGACAAAGTTCTCTCTCAGCTGCTGGCTGGGCTCTTTTGGGGAAGGGGACAGGGCTAAGGGTGGCAGTAAAAGCTGTAGTTAATTTGCCAGTGTGTTTGTGGTGCACAAAAAAAGCAACACTTCAGAGGACTTTTTTTCTTTCTCCTGCTAACTGTTGGTTCTGGGGTGGTGGCTGTGCTTACACCACCATATCTGGGGGTTTTAAGATTTTATTTTTTTATAAATACTGCAGTTATAAACATTTATTGATGCCAGAGCTTTAAACCATCTTCCCAAATTGGATTGGTTTTGCCTGCCCTTCATCTCCTCAGCCTGGCTGGCTCTGGTGGTACCCACTGTTTGCTGCCAGCCTACCAAGAGGCCTAGATTTTGGGTCTCTTCCATGGGTTTAGTGTCCATTTCGAGGGTCCAGCCTCCATTTCAAGGCATGTAATGCTAATTTATTCTAGTTCAAATCTTCAGTGGCTGTAGGGTCAATCCCTCCCAAAAAGCACTTACCAGATCTTTCAGACTCCGGTTCATCTGTCTTGAGTGGGGAATAACCTGGAAAAAAAAAGAGTGTGACAGATGAGAAACAGAAGCCTCTGGAGCTGATTAAACCCAAGAAGAATCCCCCAAATGTCCCTGCAGAGCTCTCACCTTCAACAACCAGGCTCTGCTCCTCCAGCTCGTAGCTGGGGCCCAGCTTGGTGAACCCCTGGGTCAGTTGTTTCAGCTCCTCAAACACCTCTTGCTTTTGTAAAGTCCCTGCCAGGGGATCCAGGGTGAACTTGCAGATGGAGAAGACATCTGTGTATCCTTTCCCATGGACAGGCCTGGAGGGTGACAGGCACAGAGTCATTGTGGGGGGGAGAGAGGAGGAAGCAGAGCTGAGCAGGAGGTTCAGGTTTGCAGATGTCTCAGCATTGTTTTATTAGCAAGGGGATCGCTTTTTGAGTTTATTCCAGAAGAGACAGGAGCTCCTGCAGCCTCGTGGAACCACCCACTGAGTTAATCCCCATTTCTAAGAGCTAAATCAACTCGGCTGCTTTATTCCTCTAAAGAGGTGTTGGAGGAGACACAACACAGGCAGATCCTGTCCCCGGGCGGGGTCAGTCCCTCTGATTGCTTTGCTGATGCGTGTCGGTGGAATTTTAATGTGCTTGAGTGCTTGAAATAAGAGAAAGAAACGTGTTTGTTTTCCTCCGGAATTGTTTACGCTTTGCAAGCACGGAAACAAAACCACCTCCCCTTGGGACAGAAACCTTTTGTGGTAAGAGAAGAACCTCAATGAAGGTGCCTCCTGTGTGTCATCCGGAGCACAAAGGCCGCCGGTGAGGCGTGAACACCCTGCCGTGACCCTGAATGCCCTCCCGGGCTGCTCTTTGGGGCGCAAGGAAAAGCCACTTCCAAGCAGGACTCACCCAAAACTCTCCACGGTGCAGCCGGCAAAGTGCTCCTTCAGGCGGCTGGACCTGAACACGTCGAGCTGATGGGAGAAACGAAACAGGGGATGAAAACGGGGTCAGTTTAACTCATCCTTCGGGCAGGGAGCTCGAGCCACGGCTGCTCATCTCATCTCACCTCTTTCTCGATCCTCTCCTTGTTCACTCGGTACATGTGTGAGCCAGGGTCCTGCAGCTGCGGCGAGAAGGGCAGGTTGGAGATCCGGAAATTCAAGCCGAAGTTTTCCTTCCCAGACTGGAGGGGTGTTTTGTAAGTTGCCGCCTCCATGGCTAATTCCAAGGCTGGAAATGGAGGGGGGAAAAAGTCAGTCTGAATTCCAGCAGAGAGACACTGGGGCTCTTCCACCAAAGACTTTTCACTGGTCTTAGATTACCAGAACTGAATTTAACTGGGGTCTGACAGGAAATTCCCAATCAGTCCTTCAGCCACTCCTTTATTTGGGATGCTGTACGCTGGAAAAAACACCCTGAAAGTCTGTTTATCTCTAAATGGTCGAAGTTCTGATAAGTAGTTGCCACTTCCTTTTCTAATTATTTAATACTGAATAACACCTTAAAATAGAATAATTAATGATTAATATTGAATAACACCTTAATACTGAATAACACCTTAATCTTGAGTAGCAACTTATCATTGATAAATTATGATAATAACTTATCATTAACTTATCATAACAAGACCTTAAGCCATTGAAGACTGAAGGGCTACACTGAGCCAGACTAAATGTCTGAATGGCCCAACTTAGAGCTGAACTCAGCAATTCAACTGAAAACCACATTTATTTCCGCTCTGACAGGCCAGAAATCGGGGAATTCTGAGCATTCCGTGGCGAAGTGAGGGGACTGGGGGGACCCTGGGCAGAGATTTGAGCTCTACATACTGTCCACTGAGAATTCCTGCAGGCTGTAGCTGCTCCCCAGCCACAGTCCAGTTTCATTGGAAGTCCCATCCTGGAAGGTCCTTTCAACCACGGCCCTGTTGATGTTGGGTTCAGGCTGGAAGAAGCACTGGCAGTCGACCACTATGGATCCAGCCCTGTGGGCAGAGGGACAGAGGTTCTGTGCTAAAGAGGCTGATGATCAGAAAACTTCACGTGGGAAGGAGTTTGCTGAGGGGTTCCTGCTCCTCCCGAGTGCTGGGTTTGAAAGTAACGGGGTGGAAAAACGATGTGGGAATGGGCTGGTTTGGGGGGGTTTGCCTTGGACAGGGACAGCAAAGGAAATATTACCTGTTCTCTCTGTGAACTTAGGCTTTACTGCACGAACACAGTGAGAGATCAGCAGTTTGGGGGTTTTAAAAGCTCTGGGAGGGTCCCTTGTCCAAGCCTCTTCCCACCCAGAGCTGGACACTAAGGCTATACCTGAAGCCCACTTTTAAAGCCTTGTAAAGCCTCAAGTGAAGAGGGGGGAGTGCAGAGGTCACAGGATCATCAGTTCCCATTAAAAGGATGGGAATCAGTGATTCCTGGGATGCTCAGCAACCTGAGAGTGCCTGACTGAGACTGAGAGGAGTATCAGCTTTCAACAAGCCAGAAAAAAACTCAAACTGACAGATGAAGCCTAGAAATGACTTCTTAGGGCATAAATTTCCGACATGAGAGGGAAGGGGAGGATTTCCACAGGGGACAATGGCACTTGGGCACAGGGGGAAGGGTGCCAGGGTGTGGCAACCCTTCAGCCACACTCAGCTCACATCCCAGACCTCAGGTGGGTGATGTTGCAGCCCAGGAACTGGTCCCGCAGGTGGCTCTGCCGGTATAGCTGATTCATCTGCAAGACAAATGCCATGGTAAATATTAATGAGCCCTGGGCACTCTGCAAGGTGCTTTAGGGCAGCAGGAGGGACTTGAATGCTGGAGAAAGCCCAGGCTTTGGGCAGGTATTTTTGTTTGTTTGGGTTTTTTTCCTGGTTGGATTTCATGGGAGTTGGTTTCGACTTTGGAATGTGCCTTCTGGTGATGGAATCTGACTGCCAGCCTGGCAGATCTTCCTGCCTTATCTGAGAACAAGCTGCCAGTGTTAAAGAGCCCGGTCTGCTGACTGGCAGCTGTCAATTCCTGCACACCTCACACACCCAGCACTGGAAGTACAGAGTGTTATGGTTTCATCTGAAGAGCCGAATTAGGGCGTTATCAGCCTGGTAGGCTGGAGTTGCTGCTGAAGGGAACGTGCTGGACTCTCAGCAGTGAGTTCTGGATGTGTTGACCCCCAAGCTGGCAGGGATTTGCAAACCCCTCTGGAGAGGGGACTGAAATGTGCACCCAAAGCTCCTGATTTTCACAGCCCATGCCTTTGGCTGGAGATGATTTCTGCACCCAGATTCCCAGGATTCGTTGGGTCAATCTCATCTTTCAGATTCTAGAAATTTTTGTTCCTAAATGTTGATTTTTTTTTTAAATTTTATTTAAATTAAGACGTAAAACTGTGGCAAAAAATTGACCAAACAGGATGGTATTTGAGCTGCAGCTCCTCACCTTGTTAGTGATGCTTTCCACTGCTGCTTTGTACTCTGGAGACTGAGAGTCTGGGTTGGTCAGATTTTCATTGACTATTCTAAAGCTCAGCCTGTAGCCCTTTTTGCCTGGAGCCTCAACAAAGACAGGCTTTCTGG
Organism: Pyrocephalus nanus; assembly: GCA_038380795.1. Lineage (NCBI taxonomy): Eukaryota > Metazoa > Chordata > Aves > Passeriformes > Tyrannidae > Pyrocephalus > Pyrocephalus nanus. The sequence continues at coordinate 2,589,480 of CM076287.1, read as the reverse complement.
TGGTTTCTGTGAGGGGAAAACCTAAACAGAAAAAGCAGAGTGCATTTATTTTTACATCAGATCTATCCACACCATAAAAACAATATATGTACGGCCTTGCTTAGATTATATGATATAATAATGAAATTTTCCAGGGATTTGTAGGATTTAAGGGTTGGAGATGCTTTTAGAGTGGCAAGATCCTGCTGGATTGGTTTTGCCACAGCGTCCAAACCTACAGAAAACCAACAATCCAGCCCCAGTGGAATGATGGGGAGCGATCTCCAAGAGATCCCAAAAGAGGAGTGATCTCCAAGAGATCCCAAAAGAGGAGTGATCTCCAGGAGATCCCAAAAGAGGAGTGATCTCCAGGAGATCCCAAAATCATGATCCACTCATGGGTACTCACCATTGACATACAGGCTGTTCTGGTCCAGGCTGTAGTGCCCCAGTTTGGTGACACCCTCTGTCATGCTGCTCAGCTCCTGATAAACCTGTTCCCTGTCAAACCTGGCCAGGCTGGCACTGTCCTGGTAGCTGCAGATGGCATCTACTCCTGTGTCATCCCTGTGTCTCCCAGCCCTGAGGAAAAAAACATCAGGCACATTCTTTAGGACGCTCTGTGTGATTTGCATGACCAGGAATGGCACCAAAATCACTGTAATGGGTTTTCAGCAGATGACATTTAGACACCAAAATGATTCTACCATCGTGAATGGACTGGGAGGTGTCCACAGGGAGGCTCCTCTATTCTGACATCAGAACAACTACGATAATTTGTGCAAATTTAGGGTGGGTAAGAGCAGATAAAGGTTAATTGCACTTTCGGGAATCTTTGAAGGTACTTTCAGTACCAGAAAAATAAACATACTTGCAGTATCTTTATTAGGGAGGTGTCAGAGGGTGGGGCCAGACTTTTCTTGGTGGTGTCAAGTATTAAGATGCAACAGGCAGGAACTGATGCCCAAGAAGTTCCCACTGAACATGAGGAAGAACTTCCCTGTGCAGTGAGTGAGAACCGAGCAGAGACCAGAGAGGATGTGGAGTCTCCCTCCCTGGAGATATTCCAGAACCATCTGGACTCATCCCTGTGCCATGTGCTCTGGGATGGCCCTGCTGGAGCAGATGACACACTGTGGGCCCTTCCAACCTCACCCAGCCTGGGATTCTTACCTGAATCTCATTGTTTTACATCCTGTGTAGGCAGAGCTTACGCTGCTTCTTTTGAACAGAGGGTCAATCTGCCAGGGGAAAAAAACCAGCACAGTTGAGGAAAAGGGGAAATCATGTGCTGAGTTTAATGCAGGTGGATGAGGGGCAGCAGCAGAACCCCAAATGGGCAAACCCAGAGCCAGACTCACGTAGTGGTTGAGAACGTTCACTGTAGCAATGAATTTGCGGGACGTTGGGACGTCCAGGTCTGGGGTGTACGGGAGGTTGGTCAGGGTGAAGTTAAGGGTGAAATTCCTGATTGTTGGTCCTGGTGCAGTTGGAGCTGTAATCCAAGGGGAGAAGGATTATGAATTTATCACAAAAGAGTTATCTCCACTTTCAAAGACATTTCCCAACCCCAGCACGTTCCAAGGCTACTCTGGATAATCTCTTCCCCTCCCGATAATCTCTTCCCCTCTTATTTTCTGAGGGCACCACTCCTTTGACACCTTTCCCTGCAGTGAATTCAGCAAAATACTTACATGATCTCTGAAGTGGTTCGTTGTAACCTGGAGAGGAAATGCAAGAGAAATGTTATGTAAGAGAACCATCCACTTAAGAGAATGAAAGTGGAGAGGGGATGATTAAATGGATGACTTGGGAGTGAATCATCAGAACCTGCCCCCGAGGGTGTGAATCTGTTAAAACAAACAAAGCTCAAGCAGAACAAGGTGCTTTTGTAAGAGTGGTGACTACAATGAGAAAACCTCCGTGTAATTAAATACTGGTGGGATAGAAAGCAGGTGAAATGTTCACCTGCAGGTGAATGACTGAGGTCAAGGCTAAAATTAAGTCACTTTTCAGTGTAATACAGAAATTAAAGTCTTAAAAAATGTCTGGGAGAGAAGATTTGAAAGCTTACATTTCATCTTACACAGAAAACTCCAGTGGGGTTTCAGGCCACTTTTTTAACACTGAAGTGATCCCTGAGACCCCAGGTGGTCCCAAACGGCTCAGTGCCCAGAGGAAGGAGAAAATCAAACACTTACCATTGACATAGAGGCTCTTGCTGTCCAGGTTGTAGATTCCTAACTTGGTGATGCCACTTGTCATATTCTTCAGATGTTGGTAAACCTCAGGGGGGTTAAACTTGGGCACCTGGGAGCTGTTTCTGTAGCTGCAGATGGTGTCCACTCCTGTGCTATCCCTCTTCTTCATTGTTCTAATGAATTCAATATCATAAAGCTTCTGTTAGTTATTTAAAAAACCCTTTTTTTTCCTTTTATTTCTTTTTTTCCTGATGTGATTGAAAAAACCCCAAACAAATCTGTCCACAGTCCTCAGATGGGCTGCAATGGTGTGGTCTGACAAAGAAAAAGGCTTTGTAAGAAAAAGACAACAGAAAAGGGGCACAGAAGCTTTATTATAGTGATGAAAACTACTTGAAAAAGGGAAAGGGAAAGGAAGTGCCAGGCAAACTTAAGGAAATCCATCTGCTGCAGCTCAAAGTTAATCTTTCACTTAATTGCTCACCTGAATCCCGTTACTTTGCAGCCAGAGAAATAGGGGCCAATGCTGCTCCTCTGAAGCAGGGGGTCAATCTGACAAGGAAAAAAAAAGAATCTTTGTGAGCGGGGGAAACCCCAAATTCTGGGTGATTTCAGTGACAAACAGCGTGGCTTTGGCTTACGTAGTGTCGCATTATCCTCTCCGCCGAACGGAACCGGGCAGAGTTTGGTGTCTCCAGGTCTCTCGTGAACATCAGGTTGGTTATGGTGAAGTTGAGGGTGAAGTGCTCTGTTGTGGGTCCTGGGGTGGGGGTTGGTTTCACCACTGAGGGAACAAAACCCACCCAGATTAAATAAGAACAGAATCTGCATAAAACACAGGGCTGTTATTAAGTATCTCAGAGCAAAAAGCCACACACACCTTCCAAGGGTTACAAGCATGGCCAAATCAAGGGGAAGCAAAATCAATTTATGCCTCTGAGTAGCTTTAACATGTCCTTAAATATACTTACATGAGGGACTGCGTGGTTCATTGTAATCTGAAAAACAAATGGACAGTTATTGGGGAAATATTCCAAGAAAGTCTCAGCAGGATTAAATGCCTGGGTTTTTATTCCAAGATTGTAGTTCCTGAATTCATGACTTTGTGACTCTGACAAGTTTTTGCCTTCTACTTTTTGTTAGCTGCTTTTGAGAGGAGTATTAAAACCCTCTCCTTTCTCATTTCAAATTACTCTGTGTCAACATTAAAGGCTGGACTTGATGATCTGGGAGGTCTTTTCCAACCTCAACGAGTCCACAGTTCTAACACAGAATCCCAGAATGGTCTGGGCTGGAAGGGGCCCTAAAGATCATCCCATTCCAACCCCCTTCATTGGACAGGGACACTTTTCACTAGACCAGGGTGCTCAGAGCTCCACCCAACACAGCCTTAAACACTTCCAGGGATGGGGGAGCCACAACTTCATCAGGAATAACACCTTGGGGTGGTTTGTTACCATCAATGTAGAGGCTCTGGCTGTTAAGGCTGAAGTGTCCCAGCTTGGTGATGCCATTTGTCATGTTGCTCAGCTCGTGGTAAATGGTTTCCCTGTTGAATTTGGGCCCTGAAGGCTCATCTCTACAGCTGCACATGGCATCTACTCCTGTGCCATCCCTGTTCTTCTTTGGCCTGGGGAATGAGGCAAAGTTTTAGGTGTCTTGGCCATTATTGAGAAATCCATCTTAACTTTTAGGACATGATCAAAGACTTATATAAAAAAACCACTCAGAGGCAAAACTACCAATTAAAAAAACCCCCAAAACACCATGTATTGAGTGCTGAGAAATGGGAAGGAACATTTTAAGAAGCAGGTCATGGAGACTTTCCCCAGACCTTGCTCTTACCTGAGTGCCATTACTTTGCAGCCAATATAAGCAGGGCCAATGCTGCTTCTTTGGAGTAAAGGGTCCACCTAGAAATTCAAAAGCAACATGTAATTAGGTCAAACATCACAGCAAAGGTGAGAGATCAGAGATATTAAAGGAACTGGGCCCGAGCAGGACATGGTTTTGCCTGACTTACATAATAGGACATGACTCTTTCTGTTGACTTGAATTTCCTAGAATTTGGTGTTGCCATATCTGCAGTGAATGGCAGGTTGGTTATAGTGACGTTCAAGGTGAAGTTCCTCACTGCTGGTGGCAGAGGTTGTGTATTTAGAGCAGCAGCTGCAATGAGAAAGGAAAAGTCAATGCTTGAAAATCCAATTTATTATCATCACCCCGAGAGGAAACACTATAGGATATTCTATTTGGCTTCAAGGTTGGAGAACATGTGGTTCCATAACAGGCTCCTGAATTCTCTGTTTTATAAATCTAGCAGAGCTCTGGGTTGCTTGGTCCAACCTGCTTTTTTGGCTGTTGCCAACAAGCAAAATCTTCTTGCCATTTCAACAGCTCTTTAAAGGTACTTACATAGCTCAGGCTGCAGTTCATTGTAACCTGTGGGGACAAGAAAAGGGACATATTCGAGAAACCTGCTTCCAAGTTGGAAGGTCTGACACACACTGCAACACAGAACTGGAATGGGTTTTGTCTGAGAGGTCCCATGTAAACATTTGACATGAAAAACTGATTTGATGACAGTCTGTGCATAAATGCACATTCATCCTGCTCTATGTTGTTGGCAAGCTGCTGCTTTTCTTAGCACTGCACAGAATTTTCCCTTTCCTCGGGATACTGAGAGGGAGTTAACCCATTCCCTAAATCCAGTTCAGAATCCCAGAACGGGCTGGGTTGGAAGGAACCTTAAAGATGATCTCGTTCCAATCCCCTGCCATGGGCAGGGAACCATTTGGCTTCTGCATTGGCAACTTCTATAGGATTTTGTCAAGTGCTGTTCAGTTCTAGTGCTGTTCCTTGACCTTGGCAGGCCAATCCAAGTTACTGAGTGCAAAGCAATCAGAAGTTCAAAGGCTGTGGGTGACAATGGCTACTCTGCTTTGGTGCCATTTGCTCTTGCTCCCCTGCAGGTTTTGTGGCTTCTGTAGTTACAGAATCCCAGAATGGTTTGGGTTGGAAGGGACCTTAAAGATCATCTCATTCCACCCCCTGCCATGGAGAAACTCCCAGGGCTGGAGCCCCTCTGCTCTGGAGCCAGGCTGGGAGAGCTGGAGGAGTTCACCTGGAGAAGAGAAGGCTCCAGGGAGACCTGAGAGCTCCTTCCACCATTCGTATAGAAGGAAATAAAATACCAACTAGTGTATGAGCATGCCCTGTAAATCCAACAAAAACTATCACAGATATTTTTGATTGGAAGAGCCAAAAAAGTTAGACAAAAATGGAATTTTTTAGTGAAAGAGTATGACAAGAAATAAAAGAGTATCAGTAAATAGGGAAACAGAAAAATTAGGAGAAATTAGAAAAAAAAATGTCACCGTTGAGGTAGAGGCTGTCCTTGTCCAAGCTGTAGGGGCCCAGCTGGCTGATGCCTCTGGTCTTGTTGCTCACTTGGTGGTACAGGCCCACCCTGTCCAAGGCTGCAGCCGAGGGCTCCTTCCTGTAGGTGCACACGGCGTCCACCCGGGTCTCGTCCCTGTGGCTGCCTGGCCTGCAAAGCACAGGGAAGTCAGTGAGCTCGTGTCCTCTGCACGTTCTCCTCTCGGATCTGGGCCCTGGGGCTTCTGTTGCTATTGAAGTGTGGGGAGGCAAATCCTTCCTTTCTGAAATGGTCAGTGTACTGGCTAACAACTGCTCTCCACCTCCACTCACACTCTGGGGCTGTTCACCAAGACAGAGTCATTGTGGGATTGTGCATTCACACCTCAAGGTGAAAGGCCTGGCAGCAAGGATTGGCTCTGATGTAGGAGGGCATTAGAGTTCAGGTCCTGTCTCAGTAGGGCAGGTGCCAGCAGACAAAAAAATGACCAAGGGACTTGCAAAGGGACACTGGGGCTCAATTCATACCTGAAGGCTGTTGATTCACATCCATGGAAATCAGGGCCAATGCTGGTTTCCTTCAGCAGGCGGTCGAGCTGCCAAGGGCAGAGGTTTCACAGTTAAACCATGCCCAGCTCCTGGCACTCCCCCCACATTTATAAAACAGGTGACAAAGCCAAGGCCATGCAATGGTCAACTTACCAAGGTGTTCATAACACGCTGTGCAGACTTGAACCTTGCTGAGTCAGGCTTTGCCAGGTCAGAATTGTAGGGCAGGTTGGTGATGGTGAAGTTGACGGTGAAACGCTCGAGGGCGGCAGCTGTCGGTGGTGGGTGGGTGGGAGCTGGAAGAATCACAGATGGGGATTGATGATGAGGCAAAGTGTGAAAGGGCCCTGGCTGAACAAATGTAGAAGTCTCCTGCCAGCCCATTGGAAAGGCTTTCAGGCTCCCTGCCACTCTCTGGAACCTCAAGCCCAAGCACCCTCTGACTGAAAGAAGGCCCCCCAAGAAGCACTTGCTGCCCTCTGTGCCCAGCCCACCCATGACAGGTACTCACTGGGCAGGACTGGCTGTTCGTTGTAGCCTGGGAAAAGAGACAGACAGACGGTCAGGAGCTGCAGCTGGGCAAGGGGCAGCACTGGGGGATAGCTGGGGGGAGAGCAGAGGGGGCAGAGAGAGCAGCGTGGGTCACCGTTGACGTAGAGGCTGTCCTTGTCCAAGCTGTAGGGGCCCAGCTGGCTGATGCCTCTGGTCTTGTTGCTCACTTGGTGGTACAGGCCCACCCTGTCCAAGGCTGCAGCCGAGGGCTCCTTCCTGTAGGTGCACACGGCGTCCACCCGGGTCTCGTCCCTGTGGCTGCCTGGCCTGCAAAGCACAGGGAAGTCAGTGAGCTCGTGTCCTCTGCACGTTCTCCTCTCTGCTCTGGGCCCTGAGTCTTCTGTGGATATCCCTATATAGGAATGAAAACCTGGACATCCCAAAGTTTGTGCATGTGTTCTGGCCACTGCTCTAGACCTCCTGTAATACCTTGGGCCTTTTCAAGAAGCAAAGGGACAAGAAGGACAAAGAGCCATCTTGGGGCTCTGTCGTCTCCACCCCAAGATGAAAGGGCAGGCAAGGAGTTGCAATTGTAAAGCAGGAAGGAACAAGGTAGATGGTCATGATAATGGTGGACATCAAGGAGAAGGTCCTGCCTCCATGGACTGGTTTTCAGGAGAACAGGAACATTACAAAGCCCCTTATATGACCTTAGTAACTGTAAATGAATATTCGAGGGTGACCCATACCTGAAGGCTGTTGATTCACATCTCTGGAAATCACGGCCAATGCTGGTTTCCTTCAGCAGGCGGTCGAGCTGCCAAGGGCAGAGGTTTCACAGTTAAACCATGCCCAGCTCCTGGCACTCCCCCCACATTTATGAGACAGGTGACAAAGCCAAGGCCATGCAGTGGTCCACTCACCATGGTGTTCATCACCCTTCGTGCAGACTTGAACCTTGCTGAGTCAGGCTTTGCCAGGTCAGAATTGTAGGGCAGGTTGGTGATGGTGAAGTTGATGGTGAAACGCTCGAGGGCGGCAGCTGTCGGTGGTGGGTGGGTGGGAGCTGGAAGATGCACAGATTGGGAGTGACAAGGGATAAGAGCTGGGGTCTCAATGCTTTGGCTGGAGAAGCACAGATTTCTCCTGCCAGCCATGCTCTCCATTCAAAAAGCTTTCAGACTCCCAGCCTCTCCCAAGGATCTCAAGCCCCAACCCCCAGACTTCTCTGCCTAAAAGAAGATCCCCACAGAGCACTTGCTGCCTGTTGCACCCAGCCCACCCTTGTAAAGTACTCACTGGGCAGGACTGGCTGTTCGTTGTAGCCTGGGAAAAGAGACAGACAGAGGGTCAGGAGCTGCAGCTGGGCAAGGGGCAGCACTGGGGGATGGCTGGGGCGGGGAAGGGCAGAGGGGGCAGAGAGAGCAGCGTGGGTCACCGTTGATGTAGAGGCTGTCCTTGTCCAAGCTGTAGGGGCCCAGCTGGCTGATGCCTCTGGTCTTGTTGCTCACTTGGTGGTACAGGCCCACCCTGTCCAAGGCTGCAGCCGAGGGCTCCTTCCTGTAGGTGCACACGGCGTCCACCCGGGTCTCGTCCCTGTGGCTGCCTGGCCTGCAAAGCACAGGGAAGTCAGTGAGCTCGTGTCCTCTGCACGTTCTCCCCTCATGGCTTTCTCTTGGGGCCTCTATGACCCTTACAGTCTGGACTTCATCGTCATATTAGGGCTACAATATCAGGATGTGGAGAGATGAACATAGGATAGAGGGGAGGCTTTATGGTAAGCAGGCATCACGATTGTGGTCCTGCATCAGTTGACCAGGCACCAACTGAATAGAACTCCCTGATCTGAGCAAGAGACCTGCACAGACACTCACACAAGACCCATACCTTAAGGCTGTTGTTTCACATCCCTGGAAATCGGGGCCAATGCTGGTGTCCTTCAGCAGGCGGTCGAGCTGCCAGGCAGAGTGGTTTTCATAGTTAAGCCCTGCAGACCTCCTCAAACCCCCCCTAAAGTTATTAGGGCAGAGGGGCAAAGCAATGTCCCAGTGATGGTCCACTCACCAAGGTGTTCATAACTCGTTGTGCAGACTTGAACCTTGCTGAGTCAGGCTTTGCCAGGTCAGAATTGTAGGGCAGGTTGGTGATGGTGAAGTTGACGGTGAAACGCTCGAGGGCGGCAGCTGTTGGTGGTGGGTCAGTGGGAGCTGGAAGAAGCACAGATGAGGATTGATGACGAGGCAAAGTGTGAAAGGGCCCTGGCTGAACAAATGTAGAAGTCTCCTGCCAGCCCATTGGAAAAGCTTTCAGGCTCCCTGCCACTCTCTGGAACCTCAAGCCCAAGCACCCTCTGACTGAAAGAAGGCCCCCCAAGAAGCACTTGCTGCCCTCTGTGCCCAGCCCACCCATGACAGGTACTCACTGGGCTGGACTGGCTGCTCGTTGTAGCCTGGGAAAAGAGACAGACAGAGGGTCAGGAGCTGCAGCTGGGCAAGGGGCAGCACTGGGGGATGGCTGGTGGGGGAGAGCAGAGGGGGCAGAGAGAGCAGCGTGGGTCACCATTGACGTAGAGGCTGTCCTTGTCCAAGCTGTAGGGGCCCAGCTGGCTGATGCCTCTGGTCTTGTTGCTCACTTGGTGGTACAGGCCCACCCTGTCCAAGGCTGCAGCCGAGGGCTCCTTCCTGTAGGTGCACACGGCGTCCACCCGGGTCTCGTCCCTGTGGCTGCCTGGCCTGCAAAGCACAGGGACAACACTGAGCACCCTCCTTGACAACTTTTCTGCGTGGCCAGATTTGGGGCTTCTCTCGCTCTCCCTGGATGTGAAGGATATCCCTATATAGGAATGAAAACCTGGACATCCCAAAGTTTGTGCATGTGTTCTGGCCACTGCTCTAGACCTCCTGTAATACCTTGGGCCTTTTCAAGAAGCAAAGGGACAAGAAGGACAAAGAGCCATCTTGGGGCTCTGTCGTCGCCACCCCAAGATAAAAGGGCAGGCAAGGAGTTGCAATTGTAAAGCAGGAAGGAACAAGGTAGATGGTCATGATAATGGTGGACATCAAGGAGAAGGTCCTGCCTCCATGGACTGGTTTTCAGGAGAACAGGAACATTACAAAGCCCCTTATATGACCTTAGTAACTGTAAATGAATATTCGAGGGTGACCCATACCTGAAGGCTGTTGATTCACATCTCTGGAAATCGGGGCCAATGGTGGTTTCCTTCAGCAGGCGGTCGAGCTGCCAAGGGCAGAGGTTTCACAGTTAAACCATGCCCAGCTCCTGGCACTCCCCCCCCATTTATGAGACAGGTGGCAAGGCCAAGGTCATGCAGTAGTCCTCTTACAATGGTGTTCATCACCCTTCGTGCAGACTTGAACCTTGCTGAGTCAGGCTTTGCCAGGTCAGAATTGTAGGGCAGGTTGGTGATGGTGAAGTTGACGGTGAAACGCTCGAGGGCGGCAGCTGTCGGTGGTGGGTGGGTGGGAGCTGGAAGATGCACAGATGGGAGTGACAAGGGGTAAGAGCTGGGGTCTCAATGCTTTGGCTGGAGAAGCACAGATTTCTCCTGCCAGCCATGCTCTCCATTCAAAAAGCTTTCAGACTCCCAGCCTCTCCCAAGGATCTCAAGCCCCAACCCCCAGACTTCTCTGCCTAAAAGAAGATCCCCACAGAGCACTTGCTGCCTGTTGCACCCAGCCCACCCATGATGGGTACTCACTGGGCAGGACTGGCTGTTCATTGTAGCCTGGGAAAAGAGACAGACAGAGGGTCAGGAGCTGCAGCTGGGCAAGGGGCAGCACTGGGGGAGGGCTGGTGGGGGAGAGCAGAGGGGGCAGAGAGAGCAGCGTGGGTCACCGTTGACGTAGAGGCTGTCCTTGTCCAAGCTGTAGGGGCCCAGCTGGCTGATGCCTCTGGTCTTGTTGCTCACTTGGTGGTACAGGCCCACCCTGTCCAAGGCTGCAGCCGAGGGCTCCTTCCTGTAGGTGCACACGGCGTCCACCCGGGTCTCGTCCCTGTGGCTGCCTGGCCTGCAAAGCACAGGGAAGTCAGTGAGCTCGTGTCCTCTGCACGTTCTCCTCTCTGCTCTGGGCCCTGAGTCTTCTGTGGATATCCCTATATAGGAATGAAAACCTGGACATCCCAAAGTTTGTGCATTTGTTCTGGCCACTGCTCTAGACCTCCTGTAATACCTTGGGCCTTTTCAAGAAGCAAAGGGACAAGAAGGACAAAGAGCCATCTTGGGGCTCTGTCGTCGCCACCCCAAGATGAAAGGGCAGGCAAGGAGTTGCAATTGTAAAGCAGGAAGGAACAAGGTAGATGGTCATGATAATGGTGGACATCAAGGAGAAGGTCCTGCCTCCATGGACTGGTTTTCAGGAGAACAGGAACATTACAGAGCCCCTTATATGACCTTAGTAACTGTAAATGAATATTCGAGGGTGACCCATACCTGAAGGCTGTTGATTCACATCTCTGGAAATCACGGCCAATGCTGGTTTCCTTCAGCAGGCGGTCGAGCTGCCAAGGGCAGAGGTTTCACAGTTAAACCATGCCCAGCTCCTGGCACTCCCCCCACATTTATGAGACAGGTGGCAAGGCCAAGGCCATGCAGTGGTCCACTCACCATGGTGTTCATCACCCTTCGTGCAGACTTGAACCTTGCTGAGTCAGGCTTTGCCAGGTCAGAATTGTAGGGCAGGTTGGTGATGGTGAAGTTGACGGTGAAACGCTCGAGGGCGGCAGCTGTCGGTGGTGGGTGGGTGGGAGCTGGAAGATGCACAGATGGGAGTGACAAGGGGTAAGAGCTGGGGTCTCAATGCTTTGGCTGGAGAAGCACAGATTTCTCCTGCCAGCCATGCTCTCCATTCAAAAAGCTTTCAGACTCCCAGCCTCTCCCAAGGATCTCAAGCCCCAACCCCCAGACTTCTCTGCCTAAAAGAAGATCCCCACAGAGCACTTGCTGCCTGTTGCACCCAGCCCACCCATGATGGGTACTCACTGGGCAGGACTGGCTGTTCATTGTAGCCTGGGAAAAGAGACAGACAGAGGGTCAGGAGCTGCAGCTGGGCAAGGGGCAGCACTGGGGGAGGGCTGGTGGGGGAGAGCAGAGGGGGCAGAGAGAGCAGCGTGGGTCACCGTTGACGTAGAGGCTGTCCTTGTCCAAGCTGTAGGGGCCCAGCTGGCTGATGCCTCTGGTCTTGTTGCTCACTTGGTGGTACAGGCCCACCCTGTCCAAGGCTGCAGCCGAGGGCTCCTTCCTGTAGGTGCACACGGCGTCCACCCGGGTCTCATCCCTGTGGCTGCCTGGCCTGCAAAGCACAGGGACAACACTGAGCACCCTCCTCTGCTGGGTCTCTACAAAAGGCTCAGCTTTGGGGCATCTGTGGCCTTCCATCAGTAGAAGGGAAGCTCTGCAATCCCAAGGTGTGTTGTGCCCTGTCACTGCTCTCCACCTCCAAGTATGCTCTGGGGTGTCAAGGGAGAAAAAGGCCAGGCAGGAGTAAAACTCAGCCTTGGTCTCTGCTGTTACCACCCTCAGGTGAGGGGGAGGCATGGAGTGGCATCTCTAAGCAGCAGCATACAAGGGAGAAGCTTGTGCTGCAGGAGGGCATCAAGGGGAGGATCCTCCCACTCTGGACTGGGTTGCAACCGAACATGGACATGACAGGGATCCTTATCTGACTGTTGGACCAGCAAAAGGACACCTAAGTGTGAGAAAATACCTGAAGGCTGTTGATTCACATCCCTGGAAATCGGGGCCAATGGTGGTTTCCTTCAGCAGGCGGTCGAGCTGCAAAGGGCAGAGGTTTCATAGTTAAACCATGCCCAGCTCCTGGCACTCCCCCCACATTTATGAGACAGGTGACAAAGCCAAGGCCATGCAGTGGTCCACTCACCATGGTGTTCATCACCCTTTGTGCAGACTTGAACCTTGCTGAGTCAGGCTTTGCCAGGTCAGAATTGTAGGGCAGGTTGGTGATGGTGAAGTTGACGGTGAAACGCTCGAGGGCGGCAGCTGTCGGTGGTGGGTGGGTGGGAGCTGGAAGATGCACAGATGGGAGTGACAAGGGGTAAGAGCTGGGGTCTCAATGCTTTGGCTGGAGAAGCACAGATTTCTCCTGCCAGCCATGCTCTCCATTCAAAAAGTTTTCAGACTCCCAGCCTCTCCCCCGGATCTCAAGCCCCAGCCCCCAGACTTCTCTGCCTAAAAGAAGATCCCCACAGAGCACTTGCTGCCTGTTGCACCCAGCCCACCCTTGTAAAGTACTCACTGGGCAGGACTGGCTGTTCGTTGTAGCCTGGGAAAAGAGACAGACAGAGGGTCAGGAGCTGCAGCTGGGCAAGGGGCAGCACTGGGGGATGGCTGGTGGGGGAGAGCAGAGGGGGCAGAGAGAGCAGCGTGGGTCACCGTTGATGTAGAGGCTGTCCTTGTCCAAGCTGTAGGGGCCCAGCTGGCTGATGCCTCTGGTCTTGTTGCTCACTTGGTGGTACAGGCCCACCCTGTCCAAGGCTGCAGCCGAGGGCTCCTTCCTGTAGGTGCACACGGCGTCCACCCGGGTCTCGTCCCTGTGGCTGCCTGGCCTACAAAGCACAGGGACAACACTGAGCACCCTCCTTGACAACTTTTCTGCGTGGCCAGATTTGGGGCTTCTCTCGCTCTCCCTGGATGTGAAGGATATCCCTATATAGGAATGAAAACCTGGACATCCCAAAGTTTGTGCATGTGTTCTGGCCACTGCTCTAGACCTCCTGTAATACCTTGGGCCTTTTCAAGAAGCAAAGGGACAAGAAGGACAAAGAGCCATCTTGGGGCTCTGTCGTCACCACCCCAAGATGAAAGGGCAGGCAAGGAGTTGCAATTGTAAAGCAGGAAGGAACAAGGTAGATGGTCATGATAATGGTGGACATCAAGGAGAAGGTCCTGCCTCCATGGACTGGGTTTCAGGAGAACAGGAACATTACAAAGCCCCTTATATGACCTTAGTAACTGTAAATGAATATTCGAGGGTGACCCATACCTGAAGGCTGTTGATTCACATCTCTGGAAATCGGGGCCAATGCTGGTTTCCTTCAGCAGGCGGTCGAGCTGTCAAAGGCAGAGGTTTCACAGTTAAACCATGCCCAGCTCCTGGCACTCCCCCATATTTATGAGAGAAGTGTTAAGGCCAAGGCCATGCAGTGGTCCACTCACCATGGTGTTCATCACTCTTTGTGCAGACTTGAACCTTGCTGAGTCAGGATTCTCCAGGTCAGAATTGTAAGGCAGGTTGGTGATGGTGAAGTTGACGGTGAAACGCTCGAGGGCGGCAGCTGTCGGTGGTGGGTGGGTGGGAGCTATAAAATACAGAGATAGGGAGTGAGGAGGGAGCACAGTAAGGGTGACAGGGCTCTGGCTGGACAAGTGTAGAAGTCTCCTGCCAGCCTGTTAGAAAGACTTTCAGCCTCCCTGCCTCTCCCCAGGATCTCAAGCCCAAGAACCCTCTGACTGAAAGAAGACCCCAAGGAGGCACTTGCTGCCCTCTGTGTCCAGCCCACCCATGATAGGTACTCACTGGGCAGGACTGGCTGCTCGTTGTAGCCTGGGAAAAGAGACAGACAGAGGGTCAGGAGCTGCAGCTGGGCAAGGGGCAGCACTGGGGGATGGCTGGGGGGGGAGAGCAGAGGGGGCAGAGAGAGCAGCGTGGGTCACCGTTGACGTAGAGGCTGTCCTTGTCCAAGCTGTAGGGGCCCAGCTGGCTGATGCCTCTGGTCTTGTTGCTCACTTGGTGGTACAGGCCCACCCTGTCCAAGGCTGCAGCCGAGGGCTCCTTCCTGTAGGTGCACACGGCGTCCACCCGGGTCTCGTCCCTGTGGCTGCCTGGCCTGCAAAGCACAGGGAAGTCAGTGAGCTCGTGTCCTCTGCACGTTCTCCTCTCGGATCTGGTCCCTGGGGCTTCTGTTGCTATTGAAGTGTGGGGAGGCAAATCCTTCCTTTGTGAAATGGTCAGTGTACTGGCTAACAACTGCTCTCCACCTCCACTCACACTCTGGGGCTGTTCACCAAGACAGAGTCACTGTGGGATTGTGCATTCACACCTCAAGGTGAAAGGCCTGGCAGCAAGGATTGGCTCTGATGTAGGAGGGCATTAGAGTTCAGGTCCTGTCTCAGTAGGGCAGGTGCCAGCAGACAAAAAAATGACCAAGGGACTTGCAAAGGGACACTGGGGCTCAATTCATACCTGAAGGCTGTTGATTCACATCCATGGAAATCAGGGCCAATGGTGGTTTCCTTCAGCAGGCGGTCGAGCTGCCAAGGGCAGAGGTTTCACAGTTAAACCATGCCCAGCTCCTGGCACTCCCCCCACATTTATAAAACAGGTGACAAAGCCAAGGCCATGCAATGGTCAACTTACCAAGGTGTTCATAACACGCTGTGCAGACTTGAACCTTGCTGAGTCAGGCTTTGCCAGGTCAGAATTGTAGGGCAGGTTGGTGATGGTGAAGTTGACGGTGAAACGCTCGAGGGCGGCAGCTGTCGGTGGTGGGTGGGTGGGAGCTGGAAGAATCACAGATGGGAGTGACAAGGGGTAAGAGCTGGGGTCTCAATGCTTTGGCTGGAGAAGCACAGATTTCTCCTGCCAGCCATGCTCTCCATTCAAAAAGCTTTCAGACTCCCAGCCTCTCCCAAGGATCTCAAGCCCCAACCCCCAGACTTCTCTGCCTAAAAGAAGATCCCCACAGAGCACTTGCGGCCTGTTGCACCCAGCCCACTCATGATATGTACTCACTGGGCAGGACTGGCTGTTCGTTATAGCCTGGGAAAAGAGACAGACAGAGGGTCAGGAGCTGCAGCTGGGCAAGGGGCAGCACTGGGGGATGGTTTGGGGAGAGAGCAGAGGGGGCAGAGAGAGCAGCGTGGGTTACCATTGACATAGAGGCTGTCCTTGTCCAAGCTGTAGGGGCCCAGCTGGCTGATGCCTCTGGTCTTGTTGCTCACTTGGTGGTACAGGCCCACCCTGTCCAAGGCTGCAGCCGAGGGCTCCTTCCTGTAGGTGCACACGGCGTCCACCCGGGTCTCGTCCCTGTGGCTGCCTGGCCTACAAAGCACAGGGAAGTCAGTGAGCTCGTGTCCTCTGCACGTTCTGCTCTCTGGTCTCGCCATTGGGGTTTCTGTGGCCCTTCCAGGCATGACTTTACAGTCATCTTAGGGCTAAAGTATCAGTATGTAGAGTGAAGAGTGTTGGAACAGATGGGAACCTCAGAGACAGGGCGGCACCAACATGTAGCTCCTGCCTCCATAGGCTGAGCATCAGCTGAGTACAACAATAATGGGCCCTTTCAGCTTAGCAAGGACTATCAAAAGGACACTGAGGTGCAACTCATACCTGAAGGCTGTTGTTTCACATCCCTGGAAATCAGGGCCAATGCTGGTGTCCTTCAGCAGGCGGTCGAGCTGCCAAGCAGAGAGGTTTTCATAATTAAGCCCTGAACAGCTTCCGAAAACCCCCCTAAAGTTATTAGGGCAGAGGGGGCAAGGAAATGTCCCAGTGATGGTCCACTCACCAAGGTGTTCATAACACGCTGTGCCGACTTGAACCTTGCTGAGTCTGGGTTCTCCAGGTCGGAATTGTAGGGCAGGTTGGTGATGGTGAAGTTGACGGTGAAACGCTCGAGGGCGGCAGCTGTCGGTGGTGGGTGGGGGGGAGCTGGAAGAATCACAGATGGGAGTGACAAGGGGTAAGAGCTGGGGTTTCCATGCTTTGGCTGGACAAGGACAGATTTCTCCCTCCAGCCCTGCTCTGCATTGGGAAGTGTTTCAGACTCCCAGCCTCTCCTCCAGATCCCAAGCCCCAGCCCGCAGAACCCTTTTCCCAAAAGAAGATCCGCACAAGTGACTTTGTGCCCTCTGTTCCCAGCCCACTTGTGCAAGGTACTCACTGGACAGGACTGGCTGTTCGTTGTAGCCTGGGAAAAGAGACAGACAGAGGGTCAGGAGATGCAGCTGGGCAAGGGGCAGCACTGGGGGAGGGCTGGTGGGGGAGAGCAGAGGGGGCAGAGAGAGCAGCGTGGGTCACCGTTGACGTAGAGGCTGTCCTTGTCCAAGCTGTAGGGGCCCAGCTGGCTGATGCCTCTGGTCTTGTTGCTCACTTGGTGGTACAGGCCCACCCTGTCCAAGGCTGCAGCCGAGGGCTCCTTCCTGTAGGTGCACACGGCGTCCACCCGGGTCTCGTCCCTGTGGCTGCCTGGCCTGCAAAGCACAGGGAAGTCAGTGAGCTCGTGTCCTCTGCACGTTCTGCTCTCTGGTCTCGCCATTGGGGTTTCTGTGGCCCTTCCAGGCATGACTTTACAGTCATCTTAGGGCTAAAGTATCAGTATGTAGAGTGAAGAGTGTTGGAACAGATGGGAACCTCAGAGACAGGGCGGCACCAATATGGAGCTCCTGCCTCCATGGGGTGAGCATCAGCTGAGTACAACCATAATGGACCCTTTCAGCTTAACAAGTACTTTTAAAAAGGACACTGAGGTGCAACTCATACCTGAAGGCTGTTGTTTCACATCTCTGGAAATCGGGGCCAATGCTGGTGTCCTTCAGCAGGCGGTCGAGCTGCCAAGGGAAGAGGTTTTCATAGTTAAGGCCTGAACAGCTCCTGGCACTCCCCACAAGGTTGTGAGGAGAATAGGGGCAAAGCGATATCCCAGTGATGCTCCACTCACCAAGGTGTTCATAACACGCTGTGCAGACTTGAACCTTGCTGAGTCAGGCTTTGCCAGGTCAGAATTGTAGGGCAGGTTGGTGATGGTGAAGTTGACGGTGAAACGCTCGAGGGCGGCAGCTGTCGGTGCTGGGTGGGGGGGAGCTGGAAGAATCACAGATGGGAGTGACAAGGGGTAAGAGCTGGGGTTTCCATGCTTTGGCTGGACAAGGACAGATTTCTCCCTCCAGCCCTGCTCTGCATTGAGAAGTGTTTCAGACTCCCAGCCTCTCCCCCGGATCTCAAGCCCCAGCCCGCAGAACCCTTTTCCCAAAAGAAGATCCGCACAAGTGACTTTGTGCCCTCTGTTCCCAGCCCACTTGTGCAAGGTACTCACTGGGCAGGACTGGCTGCTCGTTGTAGCCTGGGAAAAGAGACAGACAGAGGGTCAGGAGCTGCAGCTGGGCAAGGGGCAGCACTGGGGGATGGCTGGGGGGAGAGCAGAGGGGGCAGAGAGAGCAGCGTGGGTCACCGTTGACGTAGAGGCTGTCCTTGTCCAAGCTGTAGGGGCCCAGCTGGCTGATGCCTCTGGTCTTGTTGCTCACTTGGTGGTACAGGCCCACCCTGTCCAAGGCTGCAGCCGAGGGCTCCTTCCTGTAGGTGCACACGGCGTCCACCCGGGTCTCGTCCCTGTGGCTGCCTGGCCTGCAAAGCACAGGGACAACACTGAGTACCCTCCTTGGCAACTTTTCTGCATGGCTGGGTTTGGGGCCTCTCTGGCTCTCCCTGGATGTGAAGGTGAACTCTGCAATGCCAAAGTGTGTGTGTGGTTCCCTTCCACTCCTCTCTAACTCCACTCATGGTCTGGGGATGTTCAGAGAGAACAGGGCCAGGCAGGACTAGAAGTCTTCCATGGGCTCTGTTGTCAGCACCCTGAGATGAGGGACCAGGCCATCAATGACAGTTTCATATCAGGAGGGTATCAGGGAGAAGGTTGTGCTGCAGAAAGGCAGCAGCAAGAGAGTCCTGCCTCCATGGACTGGGGTTCAAAGCAATGTGGACATTACAGGGCTTCTCATGTGATTGACAGACCTGCAAAGGGGCACTCAAGGGCGAGCCAGTACCTGAAGGCTGTTGATTCACATCCCTGGAAATCGGGGCCAATGCTGGTTTCCTTCAGCAGGCGGTCGAGCTGCCAAGGGCAGAGGTTTCACAGTTAAACCATGCCCAGCTCCTGGCACTCCCCCCACATTTATGAGACAGGTGGCAAAGCCAAGGCCATGCAGTGGTCCACTCACCATGGTGTTCATCACCCTTCGTGCAGACTTGAACCTTGCTGAGTCAGGCTTTGCCAGGTCAGAATTGTAGGGCAGGTTGGTGATGGTGAAGTTGACGGTGAAACGCTCGAGGGCGGCAGCTGTCGGTGGTGGGTGGGTGGGAGCTGGAAGAAGCACAGATGGGGAGTAAAAATGGGGAAGAACAAGAGTTACAACAGTCGAGCTGGGCAACCATGCAGGTCTGCTGCCAACCCTGCCCTCCAGAGGAAAGGATTTAGGACTCCCAGCCTCTCCCCCGGACCTCAAGCCCCAGCCCCCAGAACCCTTTGCCCAAAAGAAGATCTGCACAAGTGACTTTGTGCCCTCTGTGCCCAGCCCACTTGTGCAAGGTACTCACTGGGCAGGACTGGCTGTTCGTTGTAGCCTGGGAAAAGAGACAGACAGAGGGTCAGGAGCTGCAGCTGGGCAAGGGGCAGCACTGGGGGATGGTTTGGGGAGGGAGCAAAGGGGGCAGAGAGAGCAGCGTGGGTCACCGTTGACGTAGAGGCTGTCCTTGTCCAAGCTGTAGGGGCCCAGCTGGCTGATGCCTCTGGTCTTGTTGCTCACTTGGTGGTACAGGCCCACCCTGTCCAAGGCTGCAGCCGAGGGCTCCTTCCTGTAGGTGCACACGGCGTCCACCCGGGTCTCGTCCCTGTGGCTGCCTGGCCTGCAAAGCACAGGGACAACACTGAGCACCCTCCTCTGCTGGGTCTCCACAAAAGGCTCAGCTTTGGGGCATCTGTGCCTTCCATCAGTAGAAGGGAAGCTCTGCAATCCCAAGGTGTGTGTGTGTTGTGCCCTGTCACTGCTCTCCACCTCCAAGTATGCTCTGGGGTGTTAAGGGAGAAAAAGGCCAGGCAGGAGTAAAACTCAGCCTTGGTCTCTGCTGTCACCACCCTCAGGTGAGGGGGAGGCAGGGAGTGGCATCTCTAAGCAGCAGCATACAAGGGAGAAGCTTGTGCTCAGGAGGGCATCAAGGGGAGGATCCTCCCACTCTGGACTGGGTTGCAACAGAACACGGACATGACAGGGATCCTTATCGGACTGTTGAACCAGCAAAAGGACACCTGAGTGTGAGAAAATACCTGAAGGCTGTTGATTCACATCCCTGGAAATCCCGGCCAATGCTGGTTTCCTTCAGCAGGCGGTCGAGCTGCCAAGGGCAGAGGTTTCACAGTTAAACCATGCCCAGCTCCTGGCACTCCCCCCACATTTATGAGACAGGTGGCAAGGCCAAGGCCATGCAGTGGTCCACTCACCATGGTGTTCATCACCCTTCGTGCAGACTTGAACCTTGCTGAGTCAGGCTTTGCCAGGTCAGAATTGTAAGGCAGGTTGGTGATGGTGAAGTTGACGGTGAAACGCTCGAGGGCGGCAGCTGTCGGTGGTGGGTGGGTGGGAGCTACAAAATACAGAGATAGGGAGTGAGGAGGGAGCACAGTAAGGGTGACAGGACTCTGGCTAGACAAATGTAGAATTTTCCTGCCAGCCTGTTAGAAAGACTTTCAGCCTCCCTGGTCTCCCCAGGATCTCAAAACCAAGCACCCTCTGACTAAAAGAAGATCCCCCAAGAAGCACTTGCTGCCCTCTGTGCCCAGCCCACCCATGCAAGGTACTCACTGGGCTGGACTGGCTGTTCATTGTAGCCTGGGAAAAGAGACAGACAGAGGGTCAGGAGCTGCAGCTGGGCAAGGGGCAGCACTGGGGGATGGTTTGGGGAGAGAGCAGAGGGGGCAGAGAGAGCAGCGTGGGTTACCATTGACATAGAGGCTGTCCTTGTCCAAGCTGTAGGGGCCCAGCTGGCTGATGCCTCTGGTCTTGTTGCTCACTTGGTGGTACAGGCCCACCCTGTCCAAGGCTGCAGCCGAGGGCTCCTTCCTGTAGGTGCACACGGCGTCCACCCGGGTCTCGTCCCTGTGGCTGCCTGGCCTGCAAAGCACAGGGAAGTCAGTGAGCTCGTGTCCTCTGCACGTTCTCCTCTCGGATCTGGTCCCTGGGGCTTCTGTTGCTATTGAAGTGTGGGGAGGCAAATCCTTCCTTTCTGAAATGGTCAGTACTGGCCAGCAACTGCTCTCCACCTCCACTATCACTCTGGGGCTGTTCACGAAGACACAGTCACTGTGGGGTTGTGCATTCACACCTCAAGGTGAGAGGCCTGGCAGCAAGGATTGGCTCTGATGTAGGAGGGCATTAGAGTTCAGGTCCTGTCTCAGTAGGACCGGTGCCAGCAGAAAAAAAAGTGACAAAGGGACTTGCAAAGGAACACTGGGGCTCAATTCATACCTGAAGGCTGTTGATTCACATCTCTGGAAATCGGGGCCAATGCTGGTTTCCTTCAGCAGGCGGTCGAGCTGCCAAGGGCAGAGGTTTCACAGTTAAACCATGCCCAGCTCCTGGCACTCCCCCCACATTTATGAGAGAAGTGGCACAGTAAAGTCATGCAATGGTCAACTTACCAAGGTGTTCATAACTCGTTGTGCAGACTTGAACCTTGCTGAGTCAGGATTCTCCAGGTCAGAATTGTAGGGCAGGTTGGTGATGGTGAAGTTGACGGTGAAACGCTCGAGGGCGGCAGCTGTCGGTGGTGGGTGGGTGGGAGCTGGAAGAATCACAGATGGGGAGTGACAAGGGGTAAGAGCTGGGGTTTCCATGCTTTGGCTGGACAAGGACAGATTTCTCCCTCCAGCCCTGCTCTGCATTAGGAAGTGTTTCAGACTCCCAGCCTCTCCCCCGGATCTCAAGCCCCAGCCCCCAGAACCCTTTTCCCAAAAGAAGATCCGCATAAGTGACTTTGTGCCCTCTGTTCCCAGCCCACCATGCAAGGTACTCACTGGGCAGGACTGGCTGTTCGTTGTAGCCTGGGAAAAGAGACAGACAGAGGGTCAGGAGCTGCAGCTGGGCAAGGGGCAGCACTGGGGGATGGCTGGGGGGAGAGCAAAGGGGGCAGAGAGAGCAGCGTGGGTCACCGTTAACGTAGAGGCTGTCCTTGTCCAAGCTGTAGGGGCCCAGCTGGCTGATGCCTCTGGTCTTGTTGCTCACTTGGTGGTACAGGCCCACCCTGTCCAAGGCTGCAGCCGAGGGCTCCTTCCTGTAGGTGCACACGGCGTCCACCCGGGTCTCGTCCCTGTGGCTGCCTGGCCTGCAAAGCACAGGGAAGTCAGTGAGCTCGTGTCCTCTGCACGTTCTCCTCTCTGGTCTCACCATCGGGTTTTCTGTGGCCCTTCCAGGCATGACTTTACAGTCATCTTAGGGCTAAAGTATCCGTATGTGGAGTGAAGAGTGTTGGAACAGATGGGAACCTCAGAGACAGGGTGGCACCAACATGTAGCTCCTGCCTCCATAGGCTGAGCATCAGCTGAGTACAACAATAATGGGCCCTTTCAGCTTAGCAAGGACTATCAAAAGGACACTGAGGTGCAACTCATACCTGAAGGCTGTTGTTTCACATCCCTGGAAATCAGGGCCAATGCTGGTGTCCTTCAGCAGGCGGTCGAGCTGCCAAGCAGAGAGGTTTTCATAATTAAGCCCTGAACAGCTTCCGAAAACCCCCCTAAAGTTATTAGGGCAGAGGGGGCAAGGAAATGTCCCAGTGATGGTCCACTCACCAAGGTGTTCATAACACGCTGTGCCGACTTGAACCTTGCTGAGTCTGGGTTCTCCAGGTCGGAATTGTAGGGCAGGTTGGTGATGGTGAAGTTGACGGTGAAACGCTCGAGGGCGGCAGCTGT
Source organism: Pyrocephalus nanus (assembly GCA_038380795.1). Lineage (NCBI taxonomy): Eukaryota > Metazoa > Chordata > Aves > Passeriformes > Tyrannidae > Pyrocephalus > Pyrocephalus nanus. Next base: position 2,567,164 of record CM076287.1, on the reverse strand, counting down.
CGGTGGTGGGTGGGGGGGAGCTGGAAGAATCACAGATGGGAGTGACAAGGGGTAAGAGCTGGGGTTTCCATGCTTTGGCTGGACAAGGACAGATTTCTCCCTCCAGCCCTGCTCTGCATTGGGAAGTGTTTCAGACTCCCAGCCTCTCCTCCAGATCCCAAGCCCCAGCCCGCAGAACCCTTTTCCCAAAAGAAGATCCGCACAAGTGACTTTGTGCCCTCTGTTCCCAGCCCACTTGTGCAAGGTACTCACTGGACAGGACTGGCTGTTCGTTGTAGCCTGGGAAAAGAGACAGACAGAGGGTCAGGAGATGCAGCTGGGCAAGGGGCAGCACTGGGGGAGGGCTGGTGGGGGAGAGCAGAGGGGGCAGAGAGAGCAGCGTGGGTCACCGTTGACGTAGAGGCTGTCCTTGTCCAAGCTGTAGGGGCCCAGCTGGCTGATGCCTCTGGTCTTGTTGCTCACTTGGTGGTACAGGCCCACCCTGTCCAAGGCTGCAGCCGAGGGCTCCTTCCTGTAGGTGCACACGGCGTCCACCCGGGTCTCGTCCCTGTGGCTGCCTGGCCTGCAAAGCACAGGGAAGTCAGTGAGCTCGTGTCCTCTGCACGTTCTGCTCTCTGGTCTCGCCATTGGGGTTTCTGTGGCCCTTCCAGGCATGACTTTACAGTCATCTTAGGGCTAAAGTATCAGTATGTAGAGTGAAGAGTGTTGGAACAGATGGGAACCTCAGAGACAGGGCGGCACCAATATGGAGCTCCTGCCTCCATGGGGTGAGCATCAGCTGAGTACAACCATAATGGACCCTTTCAGCTTAACAAGTACTTTTAAAAAGGACACTGAGGTGCAACTCATACCTGAAGGCTGTTGTTTCACATCTCTGGAAATCGGGGCCAATGCTGGTGTCCTTCAGCAGGCGGTCGAGCTGCCAAGGGAAGAGGTTTTCATAGTTAAGGCCTGAACAGCTCCTGGCACTCCCCACAAGGTTGTGAGGAGAATAGGGGCAAAGCGATATCCCAGTGATGCTCCACTCACCAAGGTGTTCATAACACGCTGTGCAGACTTGAACCTTGCTGAGTCAGGCTTTGCCAGGTCAGAATTGTAGGGCAGGTTGGTGATGGTGAAGTTGACGGTGAAACGCTCGAGGGCGGCAGCTGTCGGTGCTGGGTGGGGGGGAGCTGGAAGAATCACAGATGGGAGTGACAAGGGGTAAGAGCTGGGGTTTCCATGCTTTGGCTGGACAAGGACAGATTTCTCCCTCCAGCCCTGCTCTGCATTGAGAAGTGTTTCAGACTCCCAGCCTCTCCCCCGGATCTCAAGCCCCAGCCCGCAGAACCCTTTTCCCAAAAGAAGATCCGCACAAGTGACTTTGTGCCCTCTGTTCCCAGCCCACTTGTGCAAGGTACTCACTGGGCAGGACTGGCTGCTCGTTGTAGCCTGGGAAAAGAGACAGACAGAGGGTCAGGAGCTGCAGCTGGGCAAGGGGCAGCACTGGGGGATGGCTGGGGGGAGAGCAGAGGGGGCAGAGAGAGCAGCGTGGGTCACCGTTGACGTAGAGGCTGTCCTTGTCCAAGCTGTAGGGGCCCAGCTGGCTGATGCCTCTGGTCTTGTTGCTCACTTGGTGGTACAGGCCCACCCTGTCCAAGGCTGCAGCCGAGGGCTCCTTCCTGTAGGTGCACACGGCGTCCACCCGGGTCTCGTCCCTGTGGCTGCCTGGCCTGCAAAGCACAGGGACAACACTGAGTACCCTCCTTGGCAACTTTTCTGCATGGCTGGGTTTGGGGCCTCTCTGGCTCTCCCTGGATGTGAAGGTGAACTCTGCAATGCCAAAGTGTGTGTGTGGTTCCCTTCCACTCCTCTCTAACTCCACTCATGGTCTGGGGATGTTCAGAGAGAACAGGGCCAGGCAGGACTAGAAGTCTTCCATGGGCTCTGTTGTCAGCACCCTGAGATGAGGGACCAGGCCATCAATGACAGTTTCATATCAGGAGGGTATCAGGGAGAAGGTTGTGCTGCAGAAAGGCAGCAGCAAGAGAGTCCTGCCTCCATGGACTGGGGTTCAAAGCAATGTGGACATTACAGGGCTTCTCATGTGATTGACAGACCTGCAAAGGGGCACTCAAGGGCGAGCCAGTACCTGAAGGCTGTTGATTCACATCCCTGGAAATCGGGGCCAATGCTGGTTTCCTTCAGCAGGCGGTCGAGCTGCCAAGGGCAGAGGTTTCACAGTTAAACCATGCCCAGCTCCTGGCACTCCCCCCACATTTATGAGACAGGTGGCAAAGCCAAGGCCATGCAGTGGTCCACTCACCATGGTGTTCATCACCCTTCGTGCAGACTTGAACCTTGCTGAGTCAGGCTTTGCCAGGTCAGAATTGTAGGGCAGGTTGGTGATGGTGAAGTTGACGGTGAAACGCTCGAGGGCGGCAGCTGTCGGTGGTGGGTGGGTGGGAGCTGGAAGAAGCACAGATGGGGAGTAAAAATGGGGAAGAACAAGAGTTACAACAGTCGAGCTGGGCAACCATGCAGGTCTGCTGCCAACCCTGCCCTCCAGAGGAAAGGATTTAGGACTCCCAGCCTCTCCCCCGGACCTCAAGCCCCAGCCCCCAGAACCCTTTGCCCAAAAGAAGATCTGCACAAGTGACTTTGTGCCCTCTGTGCCCAGCCCACTTGTGCAAGGTACTCACTGGGCAGGACTGGCTGTTCGTTGTAGCCTGGGAAAAGAGACAGACAGAGGGTCAGGAGCTGCAGCTGGGCAAGGGGCAGCACTGGGGGATGGTTTGGGGAGGGAGCAAAGGGGGCAGAGAGAGCAGCGTGGGTCACCGTTGACGTAGAGGCTGTCCTTGTCCAAGCTGTAGGGGCCCAGCTGGCTGATGCCTCTGGTCTTGTTGCTCACTTGGTGGTACAGGCCCACCCTGTCCAAGGCTGCAGCCGAGGGCTCCTTCCTGTAGGTGCACACGGCGTCCACCCGGGTCTCGTCCCTGTGGCTGCCTGGCCTGCAAAGCACAGGGACAACACTGAGCACCCTCCTCTGCTGGGTCTCCACAAAAGGCTCAGCTTTGGGGCATCTGTGCCTTCCATCAGTAGAAGGGAAGCTCTGCAATCCCAAGGTGTGTGTGTGTTGTGCCCTGTCACTGCTCTCCACCTCCAAGTATGCTCTGGGGTGTTAAGGGAGAAAAAGGCCAGGCAGGAGTAAAACTCAGCCTTGGTCTCTGCTGTCACCACCCTCAGGTGAGGGGGAGGCAGGGAGTGGCATCTCTAAGCAGCAGCATACAAGGGAGAAGCTTGTGCTGCAGGAGGGCATCAAGGGGAGGATCCTCCCACTCTGGACTGGGTTGCAACAGAACACGGACATGACAGGGATCCTTATCGGACTGTTGAACCAGCAAAAGGACACCTGAGTGTGAGAAAATACCTGAAGGCTGTTGATTCACATCCCTGGAAATCCCGGCCAATGCTGGTTTCCTTCAGCAGGCGGTCGAGCTGCCAAGGGCAGAGGTTTCACAGTTAAACCATGCCCAGCTCCTGGCACTCCCCCCACATTTATGAGACAGGTGGCAAGGCCAAGGCCATGCAGTGGTCCACTCACCATGGTGTTCATCACCCTTCGTGCAGACTTGAACCTTGCTGAGTCAGGCTTTGCCAGGTCAGAATTGTAAGGCAGGTTGGTGATGGTGAAGTTGACGGTGAAACGCTCGAGGGCGGCAGCTGTCGGTGGTGGGTGGGTGGGAGCTACAAAATACAGAGATAGGGAGTGAGGAGGGAGCACAGTAAGGGTGACAGGACTCTGGCTAGACAAATGTAGAATTTTCCTGCCAGCCTGTTAGAAAGACTTTCAGCCTCCCTGGTCTCCCCAGGATCTCAAAACCAAGCACCCTCTGACTAAAAGAAGATCCCCCAAGAAGCACTTGCTGCCCTCTGTGCCCAGCCCACCCATGCAAGGTACTCACTGGGCTGGACTGGCTGTTCATTGTAGCCTGGGAAAAGAGACAGACAGAGGGTCAGGAGCTGCAGCTGGGCAAGGGGCAGCACTGGGGGATGGTTTGGGGAGAGAGCAGAGGGGGCAGAGAGAGCAGCGTGGGTTACCATTGACATAGAGGCTGTCCTTGTCCAAGCTGTAGGGGCCCAGCTGGCTGATGCCTCTGGTCTTGTTGCTCACTTGGTGGTACAGGCCCACCCTGTCCAAGGCTGCAGCCGAGGGCTCCTTCCTGTAGGTGCACACGGCGTCCACCCGGGTCTCGTCCCTGTGGCTGCCTGGCCTGCAAAGCACAGGGAAGTCAGTGAGCTCGTGTCCTCTGCACGTTCTCCTCTCGGATCTGGTCCCTGGGGCTTCTGTTGCTATTGAAGTGTGGGGAGGCAAATCCTTCCTTTCTGAAATGGTCAGTACTGGCCAGCAACTGCTCTCCACCTCCACTATCACTCTGGGGCTGTTCACGAAGACACAGTCACTGTGGGGTTGTGCATTCACACCTCAAGGTGAGAGGCCTGGCAGCAAGGATTGGCTCTGATGTAGGAGGGCATTAGAGTTCAGGTCCTGTCTCAGTAGGACCGGTGCCAGCAGAAAAAAAAGTGACAAAGGGACTTGCAAAGGAACACTGGGGCTCAATTCATACCTGAAGGCTGTTGATTCACATCTCTGGAAATCGGGGCCAATGCTGGTTTCCTTCAGCAGGCGGTCGAGCTGCCAAGGGCAGAGGTTTCACAGTTAAACCATGCCCAGCTCCTGGCACTCCCCCCACATTTATGAGAGAAGTGGCACAGTAAAGTCATGCAATGGTCAACTTACCAAGGTGTTCATAACTCGTTGTGCAGACTTGAACCTTGCTGAGTCAGGATTCTCCAGGTCAGAATTGTAGGGCAGGTTGGTGATGGTGAAGTTGACGGTGAAACGCTCGAGGGCGGCAGCTGTCGGTGGTGGGTGGGTGGGAGCTGGAAGAATCACAGATGGGGAGTGACAAGGGGTAAGAGCTGGGGTTTCCATGCTTTGGCTGGACAAGGACAGATTTCTCCCTCCAGCCCTGCTCTGCATTAGGAAGTGTTTCAGACTCCCAGCCTCTCCCCCGGATCTCAAGCCCCAGCCCCCAGAACCCTTTTCCCAAAAGAAGATCCGCATAAGTGACTTTGTGCCCTCTGTTCCCAGCCCACCATGCAAGGTACTCACTGGGCAGGACTGGCTGTTCGTTGTAGCCTGGGAAAAGAGACAGACAGAGGGTCAGGAGCTGCAGCTGGGCAAGGGGCAGCACTGGGGGATGGCTGGGGGGAGAGCAAAGGGGGCAGAGAGAGCAGCGTGGGTCACCGTTAACGTAGAGGCTGTCCTTGTCCAAGCTGTAGGGGCCCAGCTGGCTGATGCCTCTGGTCTTGTTGCTCACTTGATGGTACAGGCCCACCCTGTCCAAGGCTGCAGCCGAGGGCTCCTTCCTGTAGGTGCACACGGCGTCCACCCGGGTCTCGTCCCTGTGGCTGCCTGGCCTGCAAAGCACAGGGAAGTCAGTGAGCTCGTGTCCTCTGCACGTTCTCCTCTCTGGTCTCACCATCGGGTTTTCTGTGGCCCTTCCAGGCATGACTTTACAGTCATCTTAGGGCTAAAGTATCCGTATGTGGAGTGAAGAGTGTTGGAACAGATGGGAACCTCAGAGACAGGGTGGCACCAACATGTAGCTCCTGCCTCCATAGGCTGAGCATCAGCTGAGTACAACAATAATGGGCCCTTTCAGCTTAGCAAGGACTATCAAAAGGACACTGAGGTGCAACTCATACCTGAAGGCTGTTGTTTCACATCCCTGGAAATCAGGGCCAATGCTGGTGTCCTTCAGCAGGCGGTCGAGCTGCCAAGCAGAGAGGTTTTCATAATTAAGCCCTGAACAGCTTCCGAAAACCCCCCTAAAGTTATTAGGGCAGAGGGGGCAAGGAAATGTCCCAGTGATGGTCCACTCACCAAGGTGTTCATAACACGCTGTGCCGACTTGAACCTTGCTGAGTCTGGGTTCTCCAGGTCGGAATTGTAGGGCAGGTTGGTGATGGTGAAGTTGACGGTGAAACGCTCGAGGGCGGCAGCTGTCGGTGGTGGGTGGGGGGGAGCTGGAAGAATCACAGATGGGAGTGACAAGGGGTAAGAGCTGGGGTTTCCATGCTTTGGCTGGACAAGGACAGATTTCTCCCTCCAGCCCTGCTCTGCATTGGGAAGTGTTTCAGACTCCCAGCCTCTCCCCCGGATCTCAAGCCCCAGCCCCCAGAACCCTTTTCCCAAAAGAAGATCCGCACAAGTGACTTTGTGCCCTCTGTTCCCAGCCCACTTGTGCAAGGTACTCACTGGACAGGACTGGCTGTTCGTTGTAGCCTGGGAAAAGAGACAGACAGAGGGTCAGGAGCTGCAGCTGGGCAAGGGGCAGCACTGGGGGAGGGCTGGTGGGGGAGAGCAGAGGGGGCAGAGAGAGCAGCGTGGGTCACCGTTGACGTAGAGGCTGTCCTTGTCCAAGCTGTAGGGGCCCAGCTGGCTGATGCCTCTGGTCTTGTTGCTCACTTGGTGGTACAGGCCCACCCTGTCCAAGGCTGCAGCCGAGGGCTCCTTCCTGTAGGTGCACACGGCGTCCACCCGGGTCTCGTCCCTGTGGCTGCCTGGCCTGCAAAGCACAGGGACAACACTGAGCACTGGGCACTGAAGGCAAGCTCTGCCTTCCCAAACCATGCACGTGTCGGGCCCTGCCACTGCTCTCCATGTCCACAAACACCATGGAGCTCTTCAGGAAAGCACAGGGCCAGGCACGACTTTCCAGTCATCTTGGGGCTCTGCCATCCCATCTCCCAGATGGGAGGGCAGGCAGTGATTGGCAGCACTGAAGCTGGAGGGAGTCGGGGGGAAGATCCCTAAAGAGGAGGGTGTCATGCAGAATTTCCTGCCTCTGTGGACTAGGCCTGACCATAAAATGAACCTTTTGAATTTCCCCATCGCTGATGGACATGCCCAGGAACATTCCAAAACAACCCATACCTGAAGGCTGTCGTTTGACATCCCTGGAAATCAGGGCCAATGCTGGTGTCCTTCAGCAGGCGGTCGAGCTGCCAAGGGGAGAGAATTTCACAGTTAAGCCCTGGACAGCTTCCGACATACCCCTGAAAGTCATTAGGGCAGAGGGGGCAAAGCAATGTCCCAGTGATGGTCCACTCACCAAGGTGTTCATAACCCTTTGTGCTGACTTGAACCTTGCTGAGTCAGGCTTTGCCAGGTCAGAATTGTAGGGCAGGTTGGTGATGGTGAAGTTGACGGTGAAACGCTCGAGGGCGGCAGCTGTTGGTGCTGGGTGGGTGGGAGCTGGAAGATGCACAGATGGGAGTGACAAGGGGTAAGAGCTGGGGTCTCAATGCTTTGGCTGGAGAAGCACAGATTTCTCCCTCCAGCCCTGCTCTGCATTGGGAAGTGTTTCAGACTCCCAGCCTCTCCTCCAGATCCCAAGCCCCAGCCCCCAGAACCCTTTTCCCAAAAGAAGATCCGCACAAGTGACTTTGTGCCCTCTGTTCCCAGCCCACTTTTGCAAGGTACTTACTGGGCAGGACTGGCTGCTCGTTGTAGCCTGGGAAAAGAGACAGACAGAGGGTCAGGAGCTGCAGCTGGGCAAGGGGCAGCACTGGGGGAGGGCTGGGGGGGAGAGCAGAGGGGGCAGAGAGAGCAGCGTGGGTCACCATTGATGTAGAGGCTGTCCTTGTCCAAGCTGTAGGGGCCCAGCTGGCTGATGCCTCTGGTCTTGTTGCTCACTTGGTGGTACAGGCCCACCCTGTCCAAGGCTGCAGCCGAGGGCTCCTTCCTGTAGGTGCACACGGCGTCCACCCGGGTCTCGTCCCTGTGGCTGCCTGGCCTGCAAAGCACAGGGAAGTCAGTGAGCTCGTGTCCTCTGCACGTTCTCCTCTCTGGTCTCGCTATTGGGGTTTCTGTGGCCTTTCTAGGCATGACTTTAGAGTCATCCTATGGCTACAGTGTCAGCATGTAGAGTGAAGAGTGTTTGAAGTTCCAGGAACCTCAGAGACAGGGCTGCACCAATATGGAGCTCCTGCCTCCATAGGCTGAGCATCAGCTGAGTACAACCATAATGGACCCTTTCAGCTTAGAAAGGACGTTTAAAAAGGACACTGAGGTGCAAGTCATACCTGAAGGCTGTTGTTTCACATCCCTGGAAATCGGGGCCAATGCTGGTGTCCTTCAGCAGGCGGTCGAGCTGCCAAGGGGAGAGGGTTTCATAGTTAAGCCCTGAACAGCTCCTGGCACTCCCCACAAGTTGTGAGGAGAGTAGGGACAAAGCAATGTCCCAGTGATGGTCCACTCACCAAGGTGTTCATAACACGCTGTGCAGACTTGAACCTTGCTGAGTCAGGCTTTGCCAGGTCAGAATTGTAGGGCAGGTTGGTGATGGTGAAGTTGACGGTGAAATGCTCGAGGGCGGCAGCTGTCGGTGCTGGGTGGGTGGGAGCTGAAGAAGCACAGATGGGGAGTGACAAAGGGTAAGAGCCAGGGTGACAGGGCTGTGGTTGAACAGGCATCATGCCAACCCCGTTTTCAGCCATCCCTGCCTCTCTACCTGCTGTATTATAGGATATATTGATTTCCTCCCTAGCCTGAATCATAAACCTTGAATTGTTTTTCATAATTTTAACATATTATATGATTGCTTGTATATTGATGTTATGCACTGGAAACATATAAATAGGGAGATTAATATATTTTTTTAGCCTTTATCCTGATACTTACCTCAAATATTTCTAGTGGATTTCATTACTGCCTTTAATTTTAAAAGGAGGACAGCCTATCTCCTCTTTTCCTGCCTTTCAATTAAGGTACTTAATAAATTATCCAAAAAATACTGGTATGCGCAAAACATTGAAAATTAAACCACTATAAAACATGAAAAAAGTGTCACATAGTGCAAAACATAGTCATGGTAGATGTAAAACATCATCGTCTCTGTACAAAAACACAAACTAAAAAATACTAGTTAATAACCAAAAAACAAGAAAAAGCTAAATACACAGAAAAAAATATACAAAGACAAAAAAAAATAATGATAATTAGACTAATTGTTGCATTACTTACTTGTTTGGGGAGCAGTTTTCATATCAGCTATTGCAGTCGTTCCAAAAAACACTGTACTACTGGAAGAGGGAACAGAAACGAGAGATGTCTGCGTAGCAAAGGGAGCTGCAGTGGAGACAATCGGGTGAGACGTGGTCATTCCAAAAGATGTACTGGAACTTTGTCTTGTGGTGGAGAAAACTATGGAGGTGGTATGAACAGTAGATAAGTGTGCCTGAGTGGAAGAGGTTGAAGCCGCAGTCTCCGCAGATGTGGCCTGGGACACTGAGGTGGAACGTTGCCCCATTGTGGAGGAGGTCACAGTGGTGGCCTCAACGCTTGACGTGGCTGTAGAAGAAGCAGGAGAGGTGGTGGGTGGCGTAGAGGAGGGTGCAGTTGTGGTGAGAGTTGGGGAAGTGGTCTCCAGAGTAGAGGTCCCAGGAAGAGTGGAGGTGCTCTCAGCAGTTGGGCTTGTCCCAGGAGCAGAGGAGGATGTTTGTGCGCGGACCGTGCTGGTCGCCTCTGTAGTTTCACTGGTGACTTGAGCTCGAGTGGATGTTGCAGTTGAGCTGGGAGGGAGTGCAGTGGTCGTTCCAGGAGCTGTGCTGGAGCTTTGGACTGTGCTGGAAGTGAGTGTGGTTGTTGACTCAAGAGTAGATGTTGGTGCGCGAGTGGAAGAGGTTGAAGCCGCAGTCTCCGCAGATGTGGCCTGGGACACTGAGGTGGAACGTTGCCCCATTGTGGAGGAGGTCACAGTGGTGGCCTCAACGCTTGACGTGGCTGTAGAAGCAGCAGGAGAGCTCTTGGCTGACGTAGAGGAGGGTGCAGTTGTGGTGAGAGTTGGGGAAGTGGTCTCCAGAGTAGAGGTCCCAGGAAGAGCGGAGGTGCTCTCAGCAGTTGGGCTTGTCCCAGGAGCAGAGGAGGATGTTTGTGCGCGGACCGTGCTGGTCGCCTCTGTAGTTTCACTGGTGACTTGAGCTCGAGTGGATGTTGCAGCTGAGCTGGGAGGGAGTGCAGTGGTCGTTCCAGGAGCTGTGCTGGAGCTTTGGACTGTGCTGGAGGTGAGTGTGGTTGTTGACTCAAGAGTAGACGTTGGTGCGCGAGTGGAAGAGGTTGAAGCCGCAGTCTCCGCAGATGTGGCCTGGGACACTGAGGTGGAACGTTGCCCCATTGTGGAGGAGGTCACAGTGGTGGCCTCAACGCTTGACGTGGCTGTAGAAGAAGCAGGAGAGCTCTTGGCTGACGTAGAGGAGGGTGCAGTTGTGGTGAGAGTTGGGGAAGTGGTCTCCAGAGTAGAGGTCCCAGGAAGAGCGGAGGTGCTCTCAGCAGTTGGGCTTGTCCCAGGAGCAGAGGAGGATGTTTGTGCGCGGACCGTGCTGGTCGCCTCTGTAGTTTCACTGGTGACTTGAGCTCGAGTGGATGTTGCAGCTGAGCTGGGAGGGAGTGCAGTGGTCGTTCCAGGAGCTGTGCTGGAGCTTTGGGCTGTGCTGGACACGAGTCTCTCATTGTTCTCAAGAGTAGATGTTGGTGCGCGAGTGGAAGAGGTTGAAGCCGCAGTCTCCGCAGATGTGGCCTGGGACACTGAGGTGGAACGTTGCCCCATTGTGGAGGAGGTCACAGTGGTGGCCTCAACGCTTGACGTGGCTGCAGAAGCAGCAGGAGAGCTCTTGACTGACGTAGAGGAGGGTGCAGTTGTGGTGAGAGTTGGGGAAGTGGTCTCCAGAGTAGAGGTCCCAGGAAGAGCGGAGGTGCTCTCAGCAGTTGGGCTTGTCCCAGGAGCAGAGGAGGATGTTTGTGCGCGGACCGTGCTGGTCACCTCTGTAGTTTCACTGGTGACTTGAGCTCGAGTGGATGTTGCAGCTGAGCTGGGAGGAAGTGCAGTGGTCATTCCAGGAGCTGTGCTGGAGCTTTGGGCTGTGCTGGACACGAGTCTCTCATTGTTCTCAAGAGTAGATGTTGGTGCGCGAGTGGAAGAGGTTGAAGACGCAGTCTCCGCAGATGTGGCCTGGGACACTGAGGTGGAACGTTGCCCCATTGTGGAGGAGGTCACAGTGGTGGCCTCAACGCTTGACGTGGCTGTAGAAGAAGCAGGAGAGCTCTTGGCTGACGTAGAGGAGGGTGCAGTTGTGGTGAGAGTTGGGGAAGTGGTCTCCAGAGTAGAGGTCCCAGGAAGAGTTGAGGTGCTCTCAGCAGTTGGGCTTGTCCCAGGAGCAGAGGAGGATGTTTGTGCGCGGACCGTGCTGGTCGCCTCTGTAGTTTCACTGGTGACTTGAGCTCGAGTGGATGTTGCAGCTGAGCTGGGAGGGAGTGCAGTGGTCATTCCAGGAGCTGTGCTGGAGCTTTGGGCTGTGCTGGACACGAGTCTCTCATTGTTCTCAAGAGTAGATGTTGGTGCGCGAGTGGAAGAGGTTGAAGCCGCAGTCTCCGCAGATGTGGCCTGGGACACTGAGGTGGAACGTTGTCCCATTGTGGAGGAGGTCACAGTGGTGGCCTCAACGCTTGACGTGGCTGCAGAAGCAGCAGGAGAGCTCTTGACTGACGTAGAGAAGGGTGCAGTTGTGGTGAGAGTTGGGGAAGTGGTCTCCAGAGTAGAGGTCCCAGGAAGAGCGGAGGTGCTCTCAGCAGTTGGGCTTGTCCCAGGAGCAGAGGAGGATGTTTGTGCGCGGACCGTGCTGGTCGCCTCTGTAGTTTCACTGGTGACTTGAGCTCGAGTGGATGTTGCAGCTGAGCTGGGAGGGAGTGCAGTGGTCGTTCCAGGAGCTGTGCTGGAGCTTTGGACTGTGCTGGAGGTGAGTGTGGTTGTTGACTCAAGAGTAGATGTTGGTGCGTGAGTGGAAGAGGTTGAAGCCGCAGTCTCCGCAGATGTGGCCTGGGACACTGAGGTGGAACGTTGCCCCATTGTGGAGGAGGTCACAGTGGTGGCCTCAACGCTTGACGTGGCTGTAGAAGAAGCAGGAGAGCTCTTGGCTGACGTAGAGGAGGGTGCAGTTGTGGTGAGAGTTGGGGAAGTGGTCTCCAGAGTAGAGGTCCCAGGAAGAGCGGAGGTGCTCTCAGCAGTTGGGCTTGTCCCAGGAGCAGAGGAGGATGTTTGTGCGCGGACCGTGCTGGTCGCCTCTGTAGTTTCACTGGTGACTTGAGCTCGAGTGGATGTTGCAGCTGAGCTGGGAGGGAGTGCAGTGGTCGTTCCAGGAGCTGTGCTGGAGCTTTGGGCTGTGCTGGACACGAGTCTCTCATTGTTCTCAAGAGTAGATGTTGGTGCGCGAGTGGAAGAGGTTGAAGCCGCAGTCTCCGCAGATGTGGCCTGGGACACTGAGGTGGAACGTTGCCCCATTGTGGAGGAGGTCACAGTGGTGGCCTCAACGCTTGACGTGGCTGTAGAAGCAGCAGGAGAGCTCTTGGCTGACGTAGAGGAGGGTGCAGTTGTGGTGAGAGTTGGGGAAGTGGTCTCCAGAGTAGAGGTCCCAGGAAGAGCGGAGGTGCTCTCAGCAGTTGGGCTTGTCCCAGGAGCAGAGGAGGATGTTTGTGCGCGGACCGTGCTGGTCGCCTCTGTAGTTTCACTGGTGACTTGAGCTCGAGTGGATGTTGCAGCTGAGCTGGGAGGGAGTGCAGTGGTCGTTCCAGGAGCTGTGTTGGAGCTTTGGGCTGTGCTGGACACGAGTCTCTCATTGTTCTCAAGAGTAGACGTTGGTGCGCGAGTGGAAGAGGTTGAAGCCGCAGTCTCCGCAGATGTGGCCTGGGACACTGAGGTGGAACGTTGCCCCATTGTGGAGGAGGTCACAGTGGTGGCCTCAACGCTTGACGTGGCTGTAGAAGCAGCAGGAGAGCTCTTGGCTGACGTAGAGGAGGGTGCAGTTGTGGTGAGAGTTGGGGAAGTGGTCTCCAGAGTAGAGGTCCCAGGAAGAGCGGAGGTGCTCTCAGCAGTTGGGCTTGTCCCAGGAGCAGAGGAGGATGTTTGTGCGCGGACCGTGCTGGTCGCCTCTGTAGTTTCACTGGTGACTTGAGCTCGAGTGGATGTTGCAGCTGAGCTGGGAGGGAGTGCAGTGGTCGTTCCAGGAGCTGTGCTGGAGCTTTGGACTGTGCTGGAGGTGAGTGTGGTTGTTGACTCAAGAGTAGATGTTGGTGCGCGAGTGGAAGAGGTTGAAGCCGCAGTCTCCGCAGATGTGGCCTGGGACACTGAGGTGGAACGTTGCCCCATTGTGGAGGAGGTCACAGTGGTGGCCTCAACGCTTGACGTGGCTGTAGAAGAAGCAGGAGAGCTCTTGGCTGACGTAGAGGAGGGTGCAGTTGTGGTGAGAGTTGGGGAAGTGGTCTCCAGAGTAGAGGTCCCAGGAAGAGCGGAGGTGCTCTCAGCAGTTGGGCTTGTCCCAGGAGCAGAGGAGGATGTTTGTGCGCGGACCGTGCTGGTCGCCTCTGTAGTTTCACTGGTGACTTGAGCTCGAGTGGATGTTGCAGCTGAGCTGGGAGGGAGTGCAGTGGTCGTTCCAGGAGCTGTGCTGGAGCTTTGGGCTGTGCTGGACACGAGTCTCTCATTGTTCTCAAGAGTAGATGTTGGTGCGCGAGTGGAAGAGGTTGAAGCCGCAGTCTCCGCAGATGTGGCCTGGGACACTGAGGTGGAACGTTGCCCCATTGTGGAGGAGGTCACAGTGGTGGCCTCAACGCTTGACGTGGCTGTAGAAGCAGCAGGAGAGCTCTTGGCTGACGTAGAGGAGGGTGCAGTTGTGGTGAGAGTTGGGGAAGTGGTCTCCAGAGTAGAGGTCCCAGGAAGAGCGGAGGTGCTCTCAGCAGTTGGGCTTGTCCCAGGAGCAGAGGAGGATGTTTGTGCGCGGACCGTGCTGGTCGCCTCTGTAGTTTCACTGGTGACTTGAGCTCGAGTGGATGTTGCAGCTGAGCTGGGAGGGAGTGCAGTGGTCGTTCCAGGAGCTGTGCTGGAGCTTTGGGCTGTGCTGGACACGAGTCTCTCATTGTTCTCAAGAGTAGATGTTGGTGCGCGAGTGGAAGAGGTTGAAGCCGCAGTCTCCGCAGATGTGGCCTGGGACACTGAGGTGGAACGTTGCCCCATTGTGGAGGAGGTCACAGTGGTGGCCTCAACGCTTGACGTGGCTGTAGAAGCAGCAGGAGAGGTGGTGGGTGGCGTAGAGGAGGGTGCAGTTGTGGTGAGAGTTGGGGAAGTGGTCTCCAGAGTAGAGGTCCCAGGAAGAGCGGAGGTGCTCTCAGCAGTTGGGCTTGTCCCAGGAGCAGAGGAGGATGTTTGTGCGCGGACCGTGCTGGTCGCCTCTGTAGTTTCACTGGTGACTTGAGCTCGAGTGGATGTTGCAGCTGAGCTGGGAGGGAGTGCAGTGGTCGTTCCAGGAGCTGTGCTGGAGCTTTGGGCTGTGCTGGACACGAGTCTCTCATTGTTCTCAAGAGTAGACGTTGGTGCGTGAGTGGAAGAGGTTGAAGCCGCAGTCTCTGCAGATGTGGCCTGGGACACTGAGGTGGAACGTTGCCCCATTGTGGAGGAGGTCACAGTGGTGGCCTCAACGCTTGACGTGGCTGTAGAAGCAGCAGGAGAGCTCTTGGCTGACGTAGAGGAGGGTGCAGTTGTGGTGAGAGTTGGGGAAGTGGTCTCCAGAGTAGAGGTCCCAGGAAGAGCGGAGGTGCTCTCAGCAGTTGGGCTTGTCCCAGGAGCAGAGGAGGATGTTTGTGCGCGGACCGTGCTGGTCGCCTCTGTAGTTTCACTGGTGACTTGAGCTCGAGTGGATGTTGCAGCTGAGCTGGGAGGGAGTGCAGTGGTCGTTCCAGGAGCTGTGCTGGAGCTTTGGGCTGTGCTGGACACGAGTCTCTCATTGTTCTCAAGAGTAGATGTTGGTGCGCGAGTGGAAGAGGTTGAAGCCGCAGTCTCCGCAGATGTGGCCTGGGACACTGAGGTGGAACGTTGCCCCATTGTGGAGGAGGTCACAGTGGTGGCCTCAACGCTTGACGTGGCTGTAGAAGCAGCAGGAGAGCTCTTGGCTGACGTAGAGGAGGGTGCAGTTGTGGTGAGAGTTGGGGAAGTGGTCTCCAGAGTAGAGGTCCCAGGAAGAGCGGAGGTGCTCTCAGCAGTTGGGCTTGTCCCAGGAGCAGAGGAGGATGTTTGTGCGCGGACCGTGCTGGTCGCCTCTGTAGTTTCACTGGTGACTTGAGCTCGAGTGGATGTTGCAGCTGAGCTGGGAGGGAGTGCAGTGGTCGTTCCAGGAGCTGTGCTGGAGCTTTGGGCTGTGCTGGACACGAGTCTCTCATTGTTCTCAAGAGTAGACGTTGGTGCGCGAGTGGAAGAGGTTGAAGCCGCAGTCTCCGCAGATGTGGCCTGGGACACTGAGGTGGAACGTTGCCCCATTGTGGAGGAGGTCACAGTGGTGGCCTCAACGCTTGACGTGGCTGTAGAAGCAGCAGGAGAGGTGGTGGGTGGCGTAGAGGAGGGTGCAGTTGTGGTGAGAGTTGGGGAAGTGGTCTCCAGAGTAGAGGTCCCAGGAAGAGCGGAGGTGCTCTCAGCAGTTGGGCTTGTCCCAGGAGCAGAGGAGGATGTTTGTGCGCGGACCGTGCTGGTCGCCTCTGTAGTTTCACTGGTGACTTGAGCTCGAGTGGATGTTGCAGCTGAGCTGGGAGGGAGTGCAGTGGTCGTTCCAGGAGCTGTGCTGGAGCTTTGGGCTGTGCTGGACACGAGTCTCTCATTGTTCTCAAGAGTAGACGTTGGTGCGCGAGTGGAAGAGGTTGAAGCCGCAGTCTCCGCAGATGTGGCCTGGGACACTGAGGTGGAACGTTGCCCCATTGTGGAGGAGGTCACAGTGGTGGCCTCAACGCTTGACGTGGCTGTAGAAGCAGCAGGAGAGGTGGTGGGTGGCGTAGAGGAGGGTGCAGTTGTGGTGAGAGTTGGGGAAGTGGTCTCCAGAGTAGAGGTCCCAGGAAGAGCGGAGGTGCTCTCAGCAGTTGGGCTTGTCCCAGGAGCAGAGGAGGATGTTTGTGCGCGGACCGTGCTGGTCGCCTCTGTAGTTTCACTGGTGACTTGAGCTCGAGTGGATGTTGCAGCTGAGCTGGGAGGGAGTGCAGTGGTCGTTCCAGGAGCTGTGCTGGAGCTTTGGGCTGTGCTGGACACGAGTCTCTCATTGTTCTCAAGAGTAGACGTTGGTGCGCGAGTGGAAGAGGTTGAAGCCGCAGTCTCCGCAGATGTGGCCTGGGACACTGAGGTGGAACGTTGCCCCATTGTGGAGGAGGTCACAGTGGTGGCCTCAACGCTTGACGTGGCTGTAGAAGCAGCAGGAGAGCTCTTGGCTGACGTAGAGGAGGGTGCAGTTGTGGTGAGAGTTGGGGAAGTGGTCTCCAGAGTAGAGGTCCCAGGAAGAGCGGAGGTGCTCTCAGCAGTTGGGCTTGTCCCAGGAGCAGAGGAGGATGTTTGTGCGCGGACCGTGCTGGTCGCCTCTGTAGTTTCACTGGTGACTTGAGCTCGAGTGGATGTTGCAGCTGAGCTGGGAGGGAGTGCAGTGGTCGTTCCAGGAGCTGTGCTGGAGCTTTGGGCTGTGCTGGACACGAGTCTCTCATTGTTCTCAAGAGTAGATGTTGGTGCGCGAGTGGAAGAGGTTGAAGCCGCAGTCTCCGCAGATGTGGCCTGGGACACTGAGGTGGAACGTTGCCCCATTGTGGAGGAGGTCACAGTGGTGGCCTCAACGCTTGACGTGGCTGTAGAAGCAGCAGGAGAGGTGGTGGGTGGCGTAGAGGAGGGTGCAGTTGTGGTGAGAGTTGGGGAAGTGGTCTCCAGAGTAGAGGTCCCAGGAAGAGCGGAGGTGCTCTCAGCAGTTGGGCTTGTCCCAGGAGCAGAGGAGGATGTTTGTGCGCGGACCGTGCTGGTCGCCTCTGTAGTTTCACTGGTGACTTGAGCTCGAGTGGATGTTGCAGCTGAGCTGGGAGGGAGTGCAGTGGTCGTTCCAGGAGCTGTGCTGGAGCTTTGGGCTGTGCTGGACACGAGTCTCTCATTGTTCTCAAGAGTAGACGTTGGTGCGCGAGTGGAAGAGGTTGAAGCCGCAGTCTCCGCAGATGTGGCCTGGGACACTGAGGTGGAACGTTGCCCCATTGTGGAGGAGGTCACAGTGGTGGCCTCAACGCTTGACGTGGCTGTAGAAGCAGCAGGAGAGCTCTTGGCTGACGTAGAGGAGGGTGCAGTTGTGGTGAGAGTTGGGGAAGTGGTCTCCAGAGTAGAGGTCCCAGGAAGAGCGGAGGTGCTCTCAGCAGTTGGGCTTGTCCCAGGAGCAGAGGAGGATGTTTGTGCGCGGACCGTGCTGGTCGCCTCTGTAGTTTCACTGGTGACTTGAGCTCGAGTGGATGTTGCAGCTGAGCTGGGAGGGAGTGCAGTGGTCGTTCCAGGAGCTGTGCTGGAGCTTTGGGCTGTGCTGGACACGAGTCTCTCATTGTTCTCAAGAGTAGACGTTGGTGCGCGAGTGGAAGAGGTTGAAGCCGCAGTCTCCGCAGATGTGGCCTGGGACACTGAGGTGGAACGTTGCCCCATTGTGGAGGAGGTCACAGTGGTGGCCTCAACGCTTGACGTGGCTGTAGAAGCAGCAGGAGAGGTGGTGGGTGGCGTAGAGGAGGGTGCAGTTGTGGTGAGAGTTGGGGAAGTGGTCTCCAGAGTAGAGGTCCCAGGAAGAGCGGAGGTGCTCTCAGCAGTTGGGCTTGTCCCAGGAGCAGAGGAGGATGTTTGTGCGCGGACCGTGCTGGTCGCCTCTGTAGTTTCACTGGTGACTTGAGCTCGAGTGGATGTTGCAGCTGAGCTGGGAGGGAGTGCAGTGGTCATTCCAGGAGCTGTGCTGGAGCTTTGGGCTGTGCTGGACACGAGTCTCTCATTGTTCTCAAGAGTAGACGTTGGTGCGCGAGTGGAAGAGGTTGAAGCCGCAGTCTCCGCAGATGTGGCCTGGGACACTGAGGTGGAACGTTGCCCCATTGTGGAGGAGGTCACAGTGGTGGCCTCAACGCTTGACGTGGCTGTAGAAGCAGCAGGAGAGGTGGTGGGTGGCGTAGAGGAGGGTGCAGTTGTGGTGAGAGTTGGGGAAGTGGTCTCCAGAGTAGAGGTCCCAGGAAGAGCGGAGGTGCTCTCAGCAGTTGGGCTTGTCCCAGGAGCAGAGGAGGATGTTTGTGCGCGGACCGTGCTGGTCGCCTCTGTAGTTTCACTGGTGACTTGAGCTCGAGTGGATGTTGCAGCTGAGCTGGGAGGGAGTGCAGTGGTCGTTCCAGGAGCTGTGCTGGAGCTTTGGGCTGTGCTGGACACGAGTCTCTCATTGTTCTCAAGAGTAGACGTTGGTGCGCGAGTGGAAGAGGTTGAAGCCGCAGTCTCCGCAGATGTGGCCTGGGACACTGAGGTGGAACGTTGCCCCATTGTGGAGGAGGTCACAGTGGTGGCCTCAACGCTTGACGTGGCTGTAGAAGCAGCAGGAGAGGTGGTGGGTGGCGTAGAGGAGGGTGCAGTTGTGGTGAGAGTTGGGGAAGTGGTCTCCAGAGTAGAGGTCCCAGGAAGAGTGGAGGTGCTCTCAGCAGTTGGGCTTGTCCCAGGAGCAGAGGAGGATGTTTGTGCGCGGACCGTGCTGGTCACCTCTGTAGTTTCACTGGTGACTTGAGCTCGAGTGGATGTTGCAGCTGAGCTGGGAGGGAGTGCAGTAGTTGTTCCAGGAGCTGTGCTGGAGCTTTGGGCTGTGCTGGACACGAGTCTCTCATTGTTCTCAAGAGTAGACGTTGGTGCGCGAGTGGAAGAGGTTGAAGCCGCAGTCTCCGCAGATGTGGCCTGGGACACTGAGGTGGAACGTTGCCCCATTGTGGAGGAGGTCACAGTGGTGGCCTCAACGCTTGACGTGGCTGTAGAAGCAGCAGGAGAGCTCTTGGCTGACGTAGAGGAGGGTGCAGTTGTGGTGAGAGTTGGGGAAGTGGTCTCCAGAGTAGAGGTCCCAGGAAGAGCGGAGGTGCTCTCAGCAGTTGGGCTTGTCCCAGGAGCAGAGGAGGATGTTTGTGCGCGGACCGTGCTGGTCGCCTCTGTAGTTTCACTGGTGACTTGAGCTCGAGTGGATGTTGCAGCTGAGCTGGGAGGGAGTGCAGTGGTCGTTCCAGGAGCTGTGCTGGAGCTTTGGGCTGTGCTGGACACGAGTCTCTCATTGTTCTCAAGAGTAGACGTTGGTGCGCGAGTGGAAGAGGTTGAAGCCGCAGTCTCCGCAGATGTGGCCTGGGACACTGAGGTGGAACGTTGCCCCATTGTGGAGGAGGTCACAGTGGTGACCTCAACGCTTGACGTGGCTGTAGAAGCAGCAGGAGAGCTCTTGGCTGACGTAGAGGAGGGTGCAGTTGTGGTGAGAGTTGGGGAAGTGGTCTCCAGAGTAGAGGTCCCAGGAAGAGCGGAGGTGCTCTCAGCAGTTGGGCTTGTCCCAGGAGCAGAGGAGGATGTTTGTGCGCGGACCGTGCTGGTCGCCTCTGTAGTTTCACTGGTGACTTGAGCTCGAGTGGATGTTGCAGCTGAGCTGGGAGGGAGTGCAGTGGTCGTTCCAGGAGCTGTGCTGGAGCTTTGGGCTGTGCTGGACACGAGTCTCTCATTGTTCTCAAGAGTAGACGTTGGTGCGCGAGTGGAAGAGGTTGAAGCCGCAGTCTCCGCAGATGTGGCCTGGGACACTGAGGTGGAACGTTGCCCCATTGTGGAGGAGGTCACAGTGGTGGCCTCAACGCTTGACGTGGCTGTAGAAGCAGCAGGAGAGGTGGTGGGTGGCGTAGAGGAGGGTGCAGTTGTGGTGAGAGTTGGGGAAGTGGTCTCCAGAGTAGAGGTCCCAGGAAGAGTGGAGGTGCTCTCAGCAGTTGGGCTTGTCCCAGGAGCAGAGGAGGATGTTTGTGCGCGGACCGTGCTGGTCACCTCTGTAGTTTCACTGGTGACTTGAGCTCGAGTGGATGTTGCAGCTGAGCTGGGAGGGAGTGCAGTGGTCATTCCAGGAGCTGTGCTGGAGCTTTGGGCTGTGCTGGACACGAGTCTCTCATTGTTCTCAAGAGTAGATGTTGGTGCGCGAGTGGAAGAGGTTGAAGCCGCAGTCTCCGCAGATGTGGCCTGGGACACTGAGGTGGAACGTTGCCCCATTGTGGAGGAGGTCACAGTGGTGGCCTCAACGCTTGACGTGGCTGTAGAAGCAGCAGGAGAGGTGGTGGGTGGCGTAGAGGAGGGTGCAGTTGTGGTGAGAGTTGGGGAAGTGGTCTCCAGAGTAGAGGTCCCAGGAAGAGTGAAGGTGCTCTCAGCAGTTGGGCTTGTCCCAGGAGCAGAGGAGGATGTTTGTGCGCGGACCGTGCTGGTCACCTCTGTAGTTTCACTGGTGACTTGAGCTCGAGTGGATGTTGCAGCTGAGCTGGGAGGGAGTGCAGTAGTTGTTCCAGGAGCTGTGCTGGAGCTTTGGGCTGTGCTGGACACGAGTCTCTCATTGTTCTCAAGAGTAGACGTTGGTGCGCGAGTGGAAGAGGTTGAAGCCGCAGTCTCCGCAGATGTGGCCTGGGACACTGAGGTGGAACGTTGCCCCATTGTGGAGGAGGTCACAGTGGTGGCCTCAACGCTTGACGTGGCTGTAGAAGCAGCAGGAGAGCTCTTGGCTGACGTAGAGGAGGGTGCAGTTGTGGTGAGAGTTGGGGAAGTGGTCTCCAGAGTAGAGGTCCCAGGAAGAGCGGAGGTGCTCTCAGCAGTTGGGCTTGTCCCAGGAGCAGAGGAGGATGTTTGTGCGCGGACCGTGCTGGTCGCCTCTGTAGTTTCACTGGTGACTTGAGCTCGAGTGGATGTTGCAGCTGAGCTGGGAGGGAGTGCAGTGGTCGTTCCAGGAGCTGTGCTGGAGCTTTGGGCTGTGCTGGACACGAGTCTCTCATTGTTCTCAAGAGTAGACGTTGGTGCGCGAGTGGAAGAGGTTGAAGCCGCAGTCTCCGCAGATGTGGCCTGGGACACTGAGGTGGAACGTTGCCCCATTGTGGAGGAGGTCACAGTGGTGGCCTCAACGCTTGACGTGGCTGTAGAAGAAGCAGGAGAGGTGGTGGGTGGCGTAGAGGAGGGTGCAGTTGTGGTGAGAGTTGGGGAAGTGGTCTCCAGAGTAGAGGTCCCAGGAAGAGCGGAGGTGCTCTCAGCAGTTGGGCTTGTCCCAGGAGCAGAGGAGGATGTTTGTGCGCGGACCGTGCTGGTCGCCTCTGTAGTTTCACTGGTGACTTGAGCTCGAGTGGATGTTGCAGCTGAGCTGGGAGGGAGTGCAGTGGTCGTTCCAGGAGCTGTGCTGGAGCTTTGGGCTGTGCTGGACACGAGTCTCTCATTGTTCTCAAGAGTAGATGTTGGTGCGCGAGTGGAAGAGGTTGAAGCCGCAGTCTCCGCAGATGTGGCCTGGGACACTGAGGTGGAACGTTGCCCCATTGTGGAGGAGGTCACAGTGGTGGCCTCAACGCTTGACGTGGCTGTAGAAGCAGCAGGAGAGGTGGTGGGTGGCGTAGAGGAGGGTGCAGTTGTGGTGAGAGTTGGGGAAGTGGTCTCCAGAGTAGAGGTCCCAGGAAGAGCGGAGGTGCTCTCAGCAGTTGGGCTTGTCCCAGGAGCAGAGGAGGATGTTTGTGCGCGGACCGTGCTGGTCGCCTCTGTAGTTTCACTGGTGACTTGAGCTCGAGTGGATGTTGCAGCTGAGCTGGGAGGGAGTGCAGTGGTCGTTCCAGGAGCTGTGCTGGAGCTTTGGGCTGTGCTGGACACGAGTCTCTCATTGTTCTCAAGAGTAGACGTTGGTGCGCGAGTGGAAGAGGTTGAAGCCGCAGTCTCCGCAGATGTGGCCTGGGACACTGAGGTGGAACGTTGCCCCATTGTGGAGGAGGTCACAGTGGTGACCTCAACGCTTGACGTGGCTGTAGAAGCAGCAGGAGAGCTCTTGGCTGACGTAGAGGAGGGTGCAGTTGTGGTGAGAGTTGGGGAAGTGGTCTCCAGAGTAGAGGTCCCAGGAAGAGCGGAGGTGCTCTCAGCAGTTGGGCTTGTCCCAGGAGCAGAGGAGGATGTTTGTGCGCGGACCGTGCTGGTCGCCTCTGTAGTTTCACTGGTGACTTGAGCTCGAGTGGATGTTGCAGCTGAGCTGGGAGGGAGTGCAGTGGTCGTTCCAGGAGCTGTGCTGGAGCTTTGGGCTGTGCTGGACACGAGTCTCTCATTGTTCTCAAGAGTAGACGTTGGTGCGCGAGTGGAAGAGGTTGAAGCCGCAGTCTCCGCAGATGTGGCCTGGGACACTGAGGTGGAACGTTGCCCCATTGTGGAGGAGGTCACAGTGGTGGCCTCAACGCTTGACGTGGCTGTAGAAGCAGCAGGAGAGGTGGTGGGTGGCGTAGAGGAGGGTGCAGTTGTGGTGAGAGTTGGGGAAGTGGTCTCCAGAGTAGAGGTCCCAGGAAGAGCGGAGGTGCTCTCAGCAGTTGGGCTTGTCCCAGGAGCAGAGGAGGATGTTTGTGCGCGGACCGTGCTGGTCGCCTCTGTAGTTTCACTGGTGACTTGAGCTCGAGTGGATGTTGCAGCTGAGCTGGGAGGGAGTGCAGTGGTCGTTCCAGGAGCTGTGCTGGAGCTTTGGGCTGTGCTGGACACGAGTCTCTCATTGTTCTCAAGAGTAGACGTTGGTGCGCGAGTGGAAGAGGTTGAAGCCGCAGTCTCCGCAGATGTGGCCTGGGACACTGAGGTGGAACGTTGCCCCATTGTGGAGGAGGTCACAGTGGTGGCCTCAACGCTTGACGTGGCTGTAGAAGCAGCAGGAGAGCTCTTGGCTGACGTAGAGGAGGGTGCAGTTGTGGTGAGAGTTGGGGAAGTGGTCTCCAGAGTAGAGGTCCCAGGAAGAGCGGAGGTGCTCTCAGCAGTTGGGCTTGTCCCAGGAGCAGAGGAGGATGTTTGTGCGCGGACCGTGCTGGTCGCCTCTGTAGTTTCACTGGTGACTTGAGCTCGAGTGGATGTTGCAGCTGAGCTGGGAGGGAGTGCAGTGGTCGTTCCAGGAGCTGTGCTGGAGCTTTGGGCTGTGCTGGACACGAGTCTCTCATTGTTCTCAAGAGTAGACGTTGGTGCGCGAGTGGAAGAGGTTGAAGCCGCAGTCTCCGCAGATGTGGCCTGGGACACTGAGGTGGAACGTTGCCCCATTGTGGAGGAGGTCACAGTGGTGGCCTCAACGCTTGACGTGGCTGTAGAAGAAGCAGGAGAGGTGGTGGGTGGCGTAGAGGAGGGTGCAGTTGTGGTGAGAGTTGGGGAAGTGGTCTCCAGAGTAGAGGTCCCAGGAAGAGCGGAGGTGCTCTCAGCAGTTGGGCTTGTCCCAGGAGCAGAGGAGGATGTTTGTGCGCGGACCGTGCTGGTCGCCTCTGTAGTTTCACTGGTGACTTGAGCTCGAGTGGATGTTGCAGCTGAGCTGGGAGGGAGTGCAGTGGTCGTTCCAGGAGCTGTGCTGGAGCTTTGGGCTGTGCTGGACACGAGTCTCTCATTGTTCTCAAGAGTAGACGTTGGTGCGCGAGTGGAAGAGGTTGAAGCCGCAGTCTCCGCAGATGTGGCCTGGGACACTGAGGTGGAACGTTGCCCCATTGTGGAGGAGGTCACAGTGGTGGCCTCAACGCTTGACGTGGCTGTAGAAGCAGCAGGAGAGGTGGTGGGTGGCGTAGAGGAGGGTGCAGTTGTGGTGAGAGTTGGGGAAGTGGTCTCCAGAGTAGAGGTCCCAGGAAGAGTTGAGGTGCTCTCAGCAGTTGGGCTTGTCCCAGGAGCAGAGGAGGATGTTTGTGCGCGGACCGTGCTGGTCGCCTCTGTAGTTTCACTGGTGACTTGAGCTCGAGTGGATGTTGCAGCTGAGCTGGGAGGGAGTGCAGTGGTCGTTCCAGGAGCTGTGCTGGAGCTTTGGGCTGTGCTGGACACGAGTCTCTCATTGTTCTCAAGAGTAGACGTTGGTGCGCGAGTGGAAGAGGTTGAAGCCGCAGTCTCCGCAGATGTGGCCTGGGACACTGAGGTGGAACGTTGCCCCATTGTGGAGGAGGTCACAGTGGTGGCCTCAACGCTTGACGTGGCTGTAGAAGAAGCAGGAGAGGTGGTGGGTGGCGTAGAGGAGGGTGCAGTTGTGGTGAGAGTTGGGGAAGTGGTCTCCAGAGTAGAGGTCCCAGGAAGAGCGGAGGTGCTCTCAGCAGTTGGGCTTGTCCCAGGAGCAGAGGAGGATGTTTGTGCGCGGACCGTGCTGGTCGCCTCTGTAGTTTCACTGGTGACTTGAGCTCGAGTGGATGTTGCAGCTGAGCTGGGAGGGAGTGCAGTGGTCGTTCCAGGAGCTGTGCTGGAGCTTTGGGCTGTGCTGGACACGAGTCTCTCATTGTTCTCAAGAGTAGACGTTGGTGCGCGAGTGGAAGAGGTTGAAGCCGCAGTCTCCGCAGATGTGGCCTGGGACACTGAGGTGGAACGTTGCCCCATTGTGGAGGAGGTCACAGTGGTGGCCTCAACGCTTGACGTGGCTGTAGAAGCAGCAGGAGAGCTCTTGGCTGACGTAGAGGAGGGTGCAGTTGTGGTGAGAGTTGGGGAAGTGGTCTCCAGAGTAGAGGTCCCAGGAAGAGCGGAGGTGCTCTCAGCAGTTGGGCTTGTCCCAGGAGCAGAGGAGGATGTTTGTGCGCGGACCGTGCTGGTCGCCTCTGTAGTTTCACTGGTGACTTGAGCTCGAGTGGATGTTGCAGCTGAGCTGGGAGGGAGTGCAGTGGTCGTTCCAGGAGCTGTGCTGGAGCTTTGGGCTGTGCTGGACACGAGTCTCTCATTGTTCTCAAGAGTAGACGTTGGTGCGCGAGTGGAAGAGGTTGAAGCCGCAGTCTCCGCAGATGTGGCCTGGGACACTGAGGTGGAACGTTGCCCCATTGTGGAGGAGGTCACAGTGGTGGCCTCAACGCTTGACGTGGCTGTAGAAGAAGCAGGAGAGGTGGTGGGTGGCGTAGAGGAGGGTGCAGTTGTGGTGAGAGTTGGGGAAGTGGTCTCCAGAGTAGAGGTCCCAGGAAGAGCGGAGGTGCTCTCAGCAGTTGGGCTTGTCCCAGGAGCAGAGGAGGATGTTTGTGCGCGGACCGTGCTGGTCGCCTCTGTAGTTTCACTGGTGACTTGAGCTCGAGTGGATGTTGCAGCTGAGCTGGGAGGGAGTGCAGTGGTCGTTCCAGGAGCTGTGCTGGAGCTTTGGGCTGTGCTGGACACGAGTCTCTCATTGTTCTCAAGAGTAGACGTTGGTGCGCGAGTGGAAGAGGTTGAAGCCGCAGTCTCCGCAGATGTGGCCTGGGACACTGAGGTGGAACGTTGCCCCATTGTGGAGGAGGTCACAGTGGTGGCCTCAACGCTTGACGTGGCTGTAGAAGCAGCAGGAGAGCTCTTGGCTGATGTAGAGGAGGGTGCAGTTGTGGTGAGAGTTGGGGAAGTGGTCTCCAGAGTAGAGGTCCCAGGAAGAGCGGAGGTGCTCTCAGCAGTTGGGCTTGTCCCAGGAGCAGAGGAGGATGTTTGTGCGCGGACCGTGCTGGTCGCCTCTGTAGTTTCACTGGTGACTTGAGCTCGAGTGGATGTTGCAGCTGAGCTGGGAGGGAGTGCAGTGGTCGTTCCAGGAGCTGTGCTGGAGCTTTGGGCTGTGCTGGACACGAGTCTCTCATTGTTCTCAAGAGTAGATGTTGGTGCGCGAGTGGAAGAGGTTGAAGCCGCAGTCTCCGCAGATGTGGCCTGGGACACTGAGGTGGAACGTTGCCCCATTGTGGAGGAGGTCACAGTGGTGGCCTCAACGCTTGACGTGGCTGTAGAAGCAGCAGGAGAGGTGGTGGGTGGCGTAGAGGAGGGTGCAGTTGTGGTGAGAGTTGGGGAAGTGGTCTCCAGAGTAGAGGTCCCAGGAAGAGTGGAGGTGCTCTCAGCAGTTGGGCTTGTCCCAGGAGCAGAGGAGGATGTTTGTGCGCGGACCGTGCTGGTCGCCTCTGTAGTTTCACTGGTGACTTGAGCTCGAGTGGATGTTGCAGCTGAGCTGGGAGGGAGTGCAGTGGTCGTTCCAGGAGCTGTGCTGGAGCTTTGGGCTGTGCTGGACACGAGTCTCTCATTGTTCTCAAGAGTAGACGTTGGTGCGCGAGTGGAAGAGGTTGAAGCCGCAGTCTCCGCAGATGTGGCCTGGGACACTGAGGTGGAACGTTGCCCCATTGTGGAGGAGGTCACAGTGGTGGCCTCAACGCTTGACGTGGCTGTAGAAGCAGCAGGAGAGCTCTTGGCTGACGTAGAGGAGGGTGCAGTTGTGGTGAGAGTTGGGGAAGTGGTCTCCAGAGTAGAGGTCCCAGGAAGAGTTGAGGTGCTCTCAGCAGTTGGGCTTGTCCCAGGAGCAGAGGAGGATGTTTGTGCGCGGACCGTGCTGGTCGCCTCTGTAGTTTCACTGGTGACTTGAGCTCGAGTGGATGTTGCAGCTGAGCTGGGAGGGAGTGCAGTGGTCATTCCAGGAGCTGTGCTGGAGCTTTGGGCTGTGCTGGACACGAGTCTCTCATTGTTCTCAAGAGTAGATGTTGGTGCGCGAGTGGAAGAGGTTGAAGCCGCAGTCTCCGCAGATGTGGCCTGGGACACTGAGGTGGAACGTTGCCCCATTGTGGAGGAGGTCACAGTGGTGGCCTCAACGCTTGACGTGGCTGTAGAAGCAGCAGGAGAGCTCTTGGCTGACGTAGAGGAGGGTGCAGTTGTGGTGAGAGTTGGGGAAGTGGTCTCCAGAGTAGAGGTCCCAGGAAGAGCGGAGGTGCTCTCAGCAGTTGGGCTTGTCCCAGGAGCAGAGGAGGATGTTTGTGCGCGGACCGTGCTGGTCGCCTCTGTAGTTTCACTGGTGACTTGAGCTCGAGTGGATGTTGCAGCTGAGCTGGGAGGGAGTGCAGTGGTCGTTCCAGGAGCTGTGCTGGAGCTTTGGGCTGTGCTGGACACGAGTCTCTCATTGTTCTCAAGAGTAGACGTTGGTGCGCGAGTGGAAGAGGTTGAAGCCGCAGTCTCCGCAGATGTGGCCTGGGACACTGAGGTGGAACGTTGCCCCATTGTGGAGGAGGTCACAGTGGTGGCCTCAACGCTTGACGTGGCTGTAGAAGAAGCAGGAGAGGTGGTGGGTGGCGTAGAGGAGGGTGCAGTTGTGGTGAGAGTTGGGGAAGTGGTCTCCAGAGTAGAGGTCCCAGGAAGAGCGGAGGTGCTCTCAGCAGTTGGGCTTGTCCCAGGAGCAGAGGAGGATGTTTGTGCGCGGACCGTGCTGGTCGCCTCTGTAGTTTCACTGGTGACTTGAGCTCGAGTGGATGTTGCAGCTGAGCTGGGAGGGAGTGCAGTGGTCGTTCCAGGAGCTGTGCTGGAGCTTTGGGCTGTGCTGGACACGAGTCTCTCATTGTTCTCAAGAGTAGACGTTGGTGCGCGAGTGGAAGAGGTTGAAGCCGCAGTCTCCGCAGATGTGGCCTGGGACACTGAGGTGGAACGTTGCCCCATTGTGGAGGAGGTCACAGTGGTGGCCTCAACGCTTGACGTGGCTGTAGAAGAAGCAGGAGAGGTGGTGGGTGGCGTAGAGGAGGGTGCAGTTGTGGTGAGAGTTGGGGAAGTGGTCTCCAGAGTAGAGGTCCCAGGAAGAGCGGAGGTGCTCTCAACAGTTGGGCTTGTCCCAGGAGCAGAGGAGGATGTTTGTGCGCGGACCGTGCTGGTCGCCTCTGTAGTTTCACTGGTGACTTGAGCTCGAGTGGATGTTGCAGCTGAGCTGGGAGGGAGTGCAGTGGTCGTTCCAGGAGCTGTGCTGGAGCTTTGGGCTGTGCTGGACACGAGTCTCTCATTGTTCTCAAAAGTAGACGTTGGTGCGCGAGTGGAAGAGGTTGAAGCCGCAGTCTCCGCAGATGTGGCCTGGGACACTGAGGTGGAACGTTGCCCCATTGTGGAGGAGGTCACAGTGGTGGCCTCAACGCTTGACGTGGCTGTAGAAGCAGCAGGAGAGCTCTTGGCTGACGTAGAGGAGGGTGCAGTTGTGGTGAGAGTTGGGGAAGTGGTCTCCAGAGTAGAGGTCCCAGGAAGAGCGGAGGTGCTCTCAGCAGTTGGGCTTGTCCCAGGAGCAGAGGAGGATGTTTGTGCGCGGACCGTGCTGGTCGCCTCTGTAGTTTCACTGGTGACTTGAGCTCGAGTGGATGTTGCAGCTGAGCTGGGAGGGAGTGCAGTGGTCGTTCCAGGAGCTGTGCTGGAGCTTTGGGCTGTGCTGGACACGAGTCTCTCATTGTTCTCAAGAGTAGATGTTGGTGCGCGAGTGGAAGAGGTTGAAGCCGCAGTCTCCGCAGATGTGGCCTGGGACACTGAGGTGGAACGTTGCCCCATTGTGGAGGAGGTCACAGTGGTGGCCTCAACGCTTGACGTGGCTGTAGAAGCAGCAGGAGAGGTGGTGGGTGGCGTAGAGGAGGGTGCAGTTGTGGTGAGAGTTGGGGAAGTGGTCTCCAGAGTAGAGGTCCCAGGAAGAGTGGAGGTGCTCTCAGCAGTTGGGCTTGTCCCAGGAGCAGAGGAGGATGTTTGTGCGCGGACCGTGCTGGTCGCCTCTGTAGTTTCACTGGTGACTTGAGCTCGAGTGGATGTTGCAGCTGAGCTGGGAGGGAGTGCAGTGGTCGTTCCAGGAGCTGTGCTGGAGCTTTGGGCTGTGCTGGACACGAGTCTCTCATTGTTCTCAAGAGTAGACGTTGGTGCGCGAGTGGAAGAGGTTGAAGCCGCAGTCTCCGCAGATGTGGCCTGGGACACTGAGGTGGAACGTTGCCCCATTGTGGAGGAGGTCACAGTGGTGGCCTCAACGCTTGACGTGGCTGTAGAAGCAGCAGGAGAGCTCTTGGCTGACGTAGAGGAGGGTGCAGTTGTGGTGAGAGTTGGGGAAGTGGTCTCCAGAGTAGAGGTCCCAGGAAGAGTTGAGGTGCTCTCAGCAGTTGGGCTTGTCCCAGGAGCAGAGGAGGATGTTTGTGCGCGGACCGTGCTGGTCGCCTCTGTAGTTTCACTGGTGACTTGAGCTCGAGTGGATGTTGCAGCTGAGCTGGGAGGGAGTGCAGTGGTCATTCCAGGAGCTGTGCTGGAGCTTTGGGCTGTGCTGGACACGAGTCTCTCATTGTTCTCAAGAGTAGATGTTGGTGCGCGAGTGGAAGAGGTTGAAGCCGCAGTCTCCGCAGATGTGGCCTGGGACACTGAGGTGGAACGTTGCCCCATTGTGGAGGAGGTCACAGTGGTGGCCTCAACGCTTGACGTGGCTGTAGAAGAAGCAGGAGAGGTGGTGGGTGGCGTAGAGGAGGGTGCAGTTGTGGTGAGAGTTGGGGAAGTGGTCTCCAGAGTAGAGGTCCCAGGAAGAGCGGAGGTGCTCTCAACAGTTGGGCTTGTCCCAGGAGCAGAGGAGGATGTTTGTGCGCGGACCGTGCTGGTCGCCTCTGTAGTTTCACTGGTGACTTGAGCTCGAGTGGATGTTGCAGCTGAGCTGGGAGGGAGTGCAGTGGTCGTTCCAGGAGCTGTGCTGGAGCTTTGGGCTGTGCTGGACACGAGTCTCTCATTGTTCTCAAAAGTAGACGTTGGTGCGCGAGTGGAAGAGGTTGAAGCCGCAGTCTCCGCAGATGTGGCCTGGGACACTGAGGTGGAACGTTGCCCCATTGTGGAGGAGGTCACAGTGGTGGCCTCAACGCTTGACGTGGCTGTAGAAGAAGCAGGAGAGGTGGTGGGTGGCGTAGAGGAGGGTGCAGTTGTGGTGAGAGTTGGGGAAGTGGTCTCCAGAGTAGAGGTCCCAGGAAGAGCGGAGGTGCTCTCAGCAGTTGGGCTTGTCCCAGGAGCAGAGGAGGATGTTTGTGCGCGGACCGTGCTGGTCGCCTCTGTAGTTTCACTGGTGACTTGAGCTCGAGTGGATGTTGCAGCTGAGCTGGGAGGGAGTGCAGTGGTCGTTCCAGGAGCTGTGCTGGAGCTTTGGGCTGTGCTGGACACGAGTCTCTCATTGTTCTCAAGAGTAGACGTTGGTGCGCGAGTGGAAGAGGTTGAAGCCGCAGTCTCCGCAGATGTGGCCTGGGACACTGAGGTGGAACGTTGCCCCATTGTGGAGGAGGTCACAGTGGTGGCCTCAACGCTTGACGTGGCTGTAGAAGAAGCAGGAGAGCTCTTGGCTGACGTAGAGGAGGGTGCAGTTGTGGTGAGAGTTGGGGAAGTGGTCTCCAGAGTAGAGGTCCCAGGAAGAGCGGAGGTGCTCTCAGCAGTTGGGCTTGTCCCAGGAGCAGAGGAGGATGTTTGTGCGCGGACCGTGCTGGTCGCCTCTGTAGTTTCACTGGTGACTTGAGCTCGAGTGGATGTTGCAGCTGAGCTGGGAGGGAGTGCAGTGGTCATTCCAGGAGCTGTGCTGGAGCTTTGGGCTGTGCTGGACACGAGTCTCTCATTGTTCTCAAGAGTAGACGTTGGTGCGCGAGTGGAAGAGGTTGAAGCCGCAGTCTCCGCAGATGTGGCCTGGGACACTGAGGTGGAACGTTGCCCCATTGTGGAGGAGGTCACAGTGGTGGCCTCAACGCTTGACGTGGCTGTAGAAGCAGCAGGAGAGGTGGTGGGTGGCGTAGAGGAGGGTGCAGTTGTGGTGAGAGTTGGGGAAGTGGTCTCCAGAGTAGAGGTCCCAGGAAGAGCGGAGGTGCTCTCAGCAGTTGGGCTTGTCCCAGGAGCAGAGGAGGATGTTTGTGCGCGGACCGTGCTGGTCGCCTCTGTAGTTTCACTGGTGACTTGAGCTCGAGTGGATGTTGCAGCTGAGCTGGGAGGGAGTGCAGTGGTCGTTCCAGGAGCTGTGCTGGAGCTTTGGGCTGTGCTGGACACGAGTCTCTCATTGTTCTCAAGAGTAGATGTTGGTGCGCGAGTGGAAGAGGTTGAAGCCGCAGTCTCCGCAGATGTGGCCTGGGACACTGAGGTGGAACGTTGCCCCATTGTGGAGGAGGTCACAGTGGTGGCCTCAATGCTTGACGTGGCTGTAGAAGAAGCAGGAGAGCTCTTGGCTGACGTAGAGGAGGGTGCAGTTGTGGTGAGAGTTGGGGAAGTGGTCTCCAGAGTAGAGGTCCCAGGAAGAGTTGAGGTGCTCTCAGCAGTTGGGCTTGTCCCAGGAGCAGAGGAGGATGTTTGTGCGCGGACCGTGCTGGTCGCCTCTGTAGTTTCACTGGTGACTTGAGCTCGAGTGGATGTTGCAGCTGAGCTGGGAGGGAGTGCAGTGGTCATTCCAGGAGCTGTGCTGGAGCTTTGGGCTGTGCTGGACACGAGTCTCTCATTGTTCTCAAGAGTAGACGTTGGTGCGCGAGTGGAAGAGGTTGAAGCCGCAGTCTCCGCAGATGTGGCCTGGGACACTGAGGTGGAACGTTGCCCCATTGTGGAGGAGGTCACAGTGGTGGCCTCAACGCTTGACGTGGCTGTAGAAGCAGCAGGAGAGGTGGTGGGTGGCGTAGAGGAGGGTGCAGTTGTGGTGAGAGTTGGGGAAGTGGTCTCCAGAGTAGAGGTCCCAGGAAGAGCGGAGGTGCTCTCAGCAGTTGGGCTTGTCCCAGGAGCAGAGGAGGATGTTTGTGCGCGGACCGTGCTGGTCGCCTCTGTAGTTTCACTGGTGACTTGAGCTCGAGTGGATGTTGCAGCTGAGCTGGGAGGGAGTGCAGTGGTCGTTCCAGGAGCTGTGCTGGAGCTTTGGGCTGTGCTGGAGGTGAGTGTGGTTGTTGACTCAAGAGTAGATGTTGGTGCGCGAGTGGAAGAGGTTGAAGCCGCAGTCTCCGCAGATGTGGCCTGGGACACTGAGGTGGAACGTTGCCCCATTGTGGAGGAGGTCACAGTGGTGGCCTCAACGCTTGACGTGGCTGTAGAAGCAGCAGGAGAGCTCTTGGCTGACGTAGAGGAGGGTGCAGTTGTGGTGAGAGTTGGGGAAGTGGTCTCCAGAGTAGAGGTCCCAGGAAGAGCGGAGGTGCTCTCAGCAGTTGGGCTTGTCCCAGGAGCAGAGGAGGATGTTTGTGCGCGGACCGTGCTGGTCGCCTCTGTAGTTTCACTGGTGACTTGAGCTCGAGTGGATGTTGCAGCTGAGCTGGGAGGGAGTGCAGTGGTCGTTCCAGGAGCTGTGCTGGAGCTTTGGGCTGTGCTGGACACGAGTCTCTCATTGTTCTCAAGAGTAGACGTTGGTGCGCGAGTGGAAGAGGTTGAAGCCGCAGTCTCCGCAGATGTGGCTTGGGACACTGAGGTGGAACGTTGCCCCATTGTGGAGGAGGTCACAGTGGTGGCCTCAACGCTTGACGTGGCTGTAGAAGAAGCAGGAGAGCTCTTGGCTGACGTAGAGGAGGGTGCAGTTGTGGTGAGAGTTGGGGAAGTGGTCTCCAGAGTAGAGGTCCCAGGAAGAGCGGAGGTGCTCTCAGCAGTTGGGCTTGTCCCAGGAGCAGAGGAGGATGTTTGTGCGCGGACCGTGCTGGTCGCCTCTGTAGTTTCACTGGTGACTTGAGCTCGAGTGGATGTTGCAGCTGAGCTGGGAGGGAGTGCAGTGGTCGTTCCAGGAGCTGTGCTGGAGCTTTGGGCTGTGCTGGACACGAGTCTCTCATTGTTCTCAAGAGTAGACGTTGGTGCGCGAGTGGAAGAGGTTGAAGCCGCAGTCTCCGCAGATGTGGCCTGGGACACTGAGGTGGAACGTTGCCCCATTGTGGAGGAGGTCACAGTGGTGGCCTCAACGCTTGACGTGGCTGTAGAAGCAGCAGGAGAGCTCTTGGCTGACGTAGAGGAGGGTGCAGTTGTGGTGAGAGTTGGGGAAGTGGTCTCCAGAGTAGAGGTCCCAGGAAGAGCGGAGGTGCTCTCAGCAGTTGGGCTTGTCCCAGGAGCAGAGGAGGATGTTTGTGCGCGGACCGTGCTGGTCGCCTCTGTAGTTTCACTGGTGACTTGAGCTCGAGTGGATGTTGCAGCTGAGCTGGGAGGGAGTGCAGTGGTCGTTCCAGGAGCTGTGCTGGAGCTTTGGGCTGTGCTGGACACGAGTCTCTCATTGTTCTCAAGAGTAGACGTTGGTGCGCGAGTGGAAGAGGTTGAAGCCGCAGTCTCCGCAGATGTGGCTTGGGACACTGAGGTGGAACGTTGCCCCATTGTGGAGGAGGTCACAGTGGTGGCCTCAACGCTTGACGTGGCTGTAGAAGAAGCAGGAGAGCTCTTGGCTGACGTAGAGGAGGGTGCAGTTGTGGTGAGAGTTGGGGAAGTGGTCTCCAGAGTAGAGGTCCCAGGAAGAGCGGAGGTGCTCTCAGCAGTTGGGCTTGTCCCAGGAGCAGAGGAGGATGTTTGTGCGCGGACCGTGCTGGTCGCCTCTGTAGTTTCACTGGTGACTTGAGCTCGAGTGGATGTTGCAGCTGAGCTGGGAGGGAGTGCAGTGGTCGTTCCAGGAGCTGTGCTGGAGCTTTGGGCTGTGCTGGACACGAGTCTCTCATTGTTCTCAAGAGTAGACGTTGGTGCGCGAGTGGAAGAGGTTGAAGCCGCAGTCTCCGCAGATGTGGCCTGGGACACTGAGGTGGAACGTTGCCCCATTGTGGAGGAGGTCACAGTGGTGGCCTCAACGCTTGACGTGGCTGTAGAAGCAGCAGGAGAGCTCTTGGCTGACGTAGAGGAGGGTGCAGTTGTGGTGAGAGTTGGGGAAGTGGTCTCCAGAGTAGAGGTCCCAGGAAGAGCGGAGGTGCTCTCAGCAGTTGGGCTTGTCCCAGGAGCAGAGGAGGATGTTTGTGCGCGGACCGTGCTGGTCGCCTCTGTAGTTTCACTGGTGACTTGAGCTCGAGTGGATGTTGCAGCTGAGCTGGGAGGGAGTGCAGTGGTCGTTCCAGGAGCTGTGCTGGAGCTTTGGGCTGTGCTGGACACGAGTCTCTCATTGTTCTCAAGAGTAGACGTTGGTGCGCGAGTGGAAGAGGTTGAAGCCGCAGTCTCCGCAGATGTGGCTTGGGACACTGAGGTGGAACGTTGCCCCATTGTGGAGGAGGTCACAGTGGTGGCCTCAACGCTTGACGTGGCTGTAGAAGAAGCAGGAGAGCTCTTGGCTGACGTAGAGGAGGGTGCAGTTGTGGTGAGAGTTGGGGAAGTGGTCTCCAGAGTAGAGGTCCCAGGAAGAGCGGAGGTGCTCTCAGCAGTTGGGCTTGTCCCAGGAGCAGAGGAGGATGTTTGTGCGCGGACCGTGCTGGTCGCCTCTGTAGTTTCACTGGTGACTTGAGCTCGAGTGGATGTTGCAGCTGAGCTGGGAGGGAGTGCAGTGGTCGTTCCAGGAGCTGTGCTGGAGGTTTGGGCTGTGCTGGAGGTGAGTGTGGTTGTTGACTCAAGAGTAGATGTTGGTGCGCGAGTGGAAGAGGTTGAAGCCGCAGTCTCCGCAGATGTGGCCTGGGACACTGAGGTGGAACGTTGCCCCATTGTGGAGGAGGTCACAGTGGTGGCCTCAACGCTTGACGTGGCTGTAGAAGCAGCAGGAGAGCTCTTGGCTGACGTAGAGGAGGGTGCAGTTGTGGTGAGAGTTGGGGAAGTGGTCTCCAGAGTAGAGGTCCCAGGAAGAGCGGAGGTGCTCTCAGCAGTTGGGCTTGTCCCAGGAGCAGAGGAGGATGTTTGTGCGCGGACCGTGCTGGTCGCCTCTGTAGTTTCACTGGTGACTTGAGCTCGAGTGGATGTTGCAGCTGAGCTGGGAGGGAGTGCAGTGGTCGTTCCAGGAGCTGTGCTGGAGCTTTGGGCTGTGCTGGAGGTGAGTGTGGTTGTTGACTCAAGAGTAGATGTTGGTGCGCGAGTGGAAGAGGTTGAAGCCGCAGTCTCCGCAGATGTGGCCTGGGACACTGAGGTGGAACGTTGCCCCATTGTGGAGGAGGTCACAGTGGTGGCCTCAACGCTTGACGTGGCTGTAGAAGCAGCAGGAGAGGTGGTGGGTGGCGTAGAGGAGGGTGCAGTTGTGGTGAGAGTTGGGGAAGTGGTCTCCAGAGTAGAGGTCCCAGGAAGAGCGGAGGTGCTCTCAGCAGTTGGGCTTGTCCCAGGAGCAGAGGAGGATGTTTGTGCGCGGACCGTGCTGGTCGCCTCTGTAGTTTCACTGGTGACTTGAGCTCGAGTGGATGTTGCAGCTGAGCTGGGAGGGAGTGCAGTGGTCGTTCCAGGAGCTGTGCTGGAGCTTTGGGCTGTGCTGGACACGAGTCTCTCATTGTTCTCAAGAGTAGACGTTGGTGCGCGAGTGGAAGAGGTTGAAGCCGCAGTCTCCGCAGATGTGGCCTGGGACACTGAGGTGGAACGTTGCCCCATTGTGGAGGAGGTCACAGTGGTGGCCTCAACGCTTGACGTGGCTGTAGAAGAAGCAGGAGAGCTCTTGGCTGACGTAGAGGAGGGTGCAGTTGTGGTGAGAGTTGGGGAAGTGGTCTCCAGAGTAGAGGTCCCAGGAAGAGCGGAGGTGCTCTCAGCAGTTGGGCTTGTCCCAGGAGCAGAGGAGGATGTTTGTGCGCGGACCGTGCTGGTCGCCTCTGTAGTTTCACTGGTGACTTGAGCTCGAGTGGATGTTGCAGCTGAGCTGGGAGGGAGTGCAGTGGTCGTTCCAGGAGCTGTGCTGGAGCTTTGGGCTGTGCTGGACACGAGTCTCTCATTGTTCTCAAGAGTAGACGTTGGTGCGCGAGTGGAAGAGGTTGAAGCCGCAGTCTCCGCAGATGTGGCCTGGGACACTGAGGTGGAACGTTGCCCCATTGTGGAGGAGGTCACAGTGGTGGCCTCAACGCTTGACGTGGCTGTAGAAGAAGCAGGAGAGGTGGTGGGTGGCGTAGAGGAGGGTGCAGTTGTGGTGAGAGTTGGGGAAGTGGTCTCCAGAGTAGAGGTCCCAGGAAGAGCGGAGGTGCTCTCAGCAGTTGGGCTTGTCCCAGGAGCAGAGGAGGATGTTTGTGCGCGGACCGTGCTGGTCGCCTCTGTAGTTTCACTGGTGACTTGAGCTCGAGTGGATGTTGCAGCTGAGCTGGGAGGGAGTGCAGTGGTCATTCCAGGAGCTGTGCTGGAGCTTTGGGCTGTGCTGGACACGAGTCTCTCATTGTTCTCAAGAGTAGACGTTGGTGCGCGAGTGGAAGTGGTTGAAGCCGCAGTCTCCGCAGATGTGGCCTGGGACACTGAGGTGGAACGTTGCCCCATTGTGGAGGAGGTCACAGTGGTGGCCTCAACGCTTGACGTGGCTGTAGAAGCAGCAGGAGAGCTCTTGGCTGACGTAGAGGAGGGTGCAGTTGTGGTGAGAGTTGGGGAAGTGGTCTCCAGAGTAGAGGTCCCAGGAAGAGCGGAGGTGCTCTCAGCAGTTGGGCTTGTCCCAGGAGCAGAGGAGGATGTTTGTGCGAGGACCGTGCTGGTCACCTCTGTAGTTTCACTGGTGACTTGAGCTCGAGTGGATGTTGCAGCTGAGCTGGGAGGGAGTGCAGTGGTCGTTCCAGGAGCTGTGCTGGAGCTTTGGGCTGTGCTGGAGGTGAGTGTGGTTGTTGACTCAAGAGTAGACGTTGGTGCGCGAGTGGAAGAGGTTGAAGCCGCAGTCTCCGCAGATGTGGCCTGGGACACTGAGGTGGAACGTTGCCCCATTGTGGAGGAGGTCACAGTGGTGGCCTCAACGCTTGACGTGGCTGTAGAAGCAGCAGGAGAGCTCTTGGCTGACGTAGAGGAGGGTGCAGTTGTGGTGAGAGTTGGGGAAGTGGTCTCCAGAGTAGAGGTCCCAGGAAGAGCGGAGGTGCTCTCAGCAGTTGGGCTTGTCCCAGGAGCAGAGGAGGATGTTTGTGCGCGGACCGTGCTGGTCGCCTCTGTAGTTTCACTGGTGACTTGAGCTCGAGTGGATGTTGCAGCTGAGCTGGGAGGGAGTGCAGTGGTCGTTCCAGGAGCTGTGCTGGAGCTTTGGGCTGTGCTGGAGGTGAGTGTGGTTGTTGACTCAAGAGTAGATGTTGGTGCGCGAGTGGAAGAGGTTGAAGCCGCAGTCTCCGCAGATGTGGCCTGGGACACTGAGGTGGAACGTTGTCCCATTGTGGAGGAGGTCACAGTGGTGGCCTCAACGCTTGACGTGGCTGTAGAAGCAGCAGGAGAGGTGATGGGTGGCGTAGAGGAGGGTGCAGTTGTGGTGAGAGTTGGGGAAGTGGTCTCCAGAGTAGAGGTCCCAGGAAGAGTTGAGGTGCTCTCAGCAGTTGGGCTTGTCCCAGGAGCAGAGGAGGATGTTTGTGCGCGGACCGTGCTGGTCGCCTCTGTAGTTTCACTGGTGACTTGAGCTCGAGTGGATGTTGCAGCTGAGCTGGGAGGGAGTGCAGTGGTCGTTCCAGGAGCTGTGGATGTTGTCTCAAGAGGACTCCCTTGTGCCCTCGTTGTGGAAGTTGACGTCGTCGTCTCCTTTTCCTTTATGTT
This sequence comes from Pyrocephalus nanus, assembly GCA_038380795.1. Lineage (NCBI taxonomy): Eukaryota > Metazoa > Chordata > Aves > Passeriformes > Tyrannidae > Pyrocephalus > Pyrocephalus nanus. The sequence continues at coordinate 2,529,785 of CM076287.1, read as the reverse complement.
GTTCTTTTGAGTGTTGATGGATATCACTGTAGTTATGGAATTTGTCTCCTTCTCAGCAGTTACGGGGGTTGTTTTCATCGTTTCAGCAACTGATGTCATTATTTCAGTTGGGGTTTTTGTCTCTGTAGTGGTTCTTTGTAGTGACGTGCCTGAAATACAATTTGATGTAGTAGGTATGATTTGAAAATTTCTGCCATTCTGATTATCTTTATTATCAAACATTTTTCCCTCCAAATCTTCTCATCAGTACAAAAAAATTTTTACTGCTTTGGTTTTTTTTCACCTAAATCTGTATGTGTAGATTTCTTTTTTTCTGTTTTATCGAAAATATGTCCCTAGAGTTACATCTCTCTGTACTGAGAATTCAAAATAATGAGGAATCATTTGTTCATCAAGGAGTTTATGATGTTATCACTGAATATTTGTCTTGGATGATCTGTTAAAACTTATCTCGTGCCACCCCCTGCCATGGGCAGGGACACCTTCCACTGGCTCAGGTTGCTCCAAGCCCTGTCCAACCTGGCCTTGGACACTTCCAGGGATGGGGCAGCCACAGCTTCTCTGGGCATCCTGTGCCAGGGCCTCCCCATTCCCTCACAGGGAGGAACTTCCTACAAATATCTAACCCCAGACAACCTTAAATCTCAACTTCCAATATATTTGCAGGATTCTCAACTTTCATCATTCCACACAGACTCTTTCGAAGTATTCACAAGAAACTGTCCCCAAGGCACAGAAGTGAGAATGGTGACATTTGAAATATCTCACTTATTACTGAGCATTAATTGTTATGAGGGTGTTTAGTCCTAATGATTTCACTCAAACCCAGAAGAAAATATCCATTAACAGACATCCCTGAGGATTTCCTTCGACACTGGATAGTTTCTTCTTTTAGGAAAGTGTTATGTTCAAATTTATTCTCTGATTAAATTCTTACTACAGCTGACGGTTTCCCTTTGGCTCTTGTCGAAAAGGAAGTTGAATCAGGGCACAATTCCATCCTTTTGGTACTTCTGAACCCTTTAATTCTGATATGGTCTTGTGAATTTTTACTATTATCTTTGATTTTCTGCTTATTGCAGTCAAGATAGTTTGCAGAGAATTCCCCACAAAACAAGGCCCTTCCTTTCCAATATGAAATCGTGTTCCTGCCCATCCCCAATTCCTTGTGGTGTCCCCAGTTTTCTATAAGCAATGGAAAGAGGGTCAGAGGTTGAATGTTCAGAGTTTTCTAGAACATCTCCTTGAGAGGGCTGAGCTGTTTCAGGATTTGAATATTTTTCAGTACAGACTTAAGTCTTGTCTGTAATTCCCATATTCCAAAGCAGTAGTAGATACCCAAATGCATCCAGAAAAATACCCTGAACAAGTCAACATTTTTCAGGCTGCTATTTATGTAAGCATTACATATTCATACCCTTTACTTTTTCAAGCTTTATGAATTGGCCATAACTGAAAAATCTGCTATTCATCCATAACTACTTCAGTGACGACAACACAATAGGTGTGTGTTGTTTGTCAGCCTAAACAAATTACCCTCTTCCCCCGAGGTATTCACCAAAGTTCAAAATCATCTCTATTGTGTGTTTCTAAGGAGGGGCTCCTTCTGTTAACAATCCTTCAGAGCAATCACACCCCGCACCTCCCCTCCCCGGTCTCTCCCCTGTCAGATTGGTTGTGTCACCTCAGGAGATTCTCTAGGGTGAGACATTCCAGCCTGGTTAGTAATGCCTGTGCTTGACACCCACCAGGAAATGAGCAGGGGGGATGTTCTGCCTCAGTTAGTGCTGTTACACAGGGAAAGGATGGGGAAGGAGGAGGCACCGAGACCACCCTGTTGGGTCCCAGCATCCTCACAAACAACTTCACAGAATCATGGAATTATAGATTAGCCTGACTTGGAAGGGGCCTTAAAGCCCATCTTGTTCTACTCCTTCACCACGGACAGGGACACCCTCCACCAGCCCAGGTTACTCCAAGTTCCATCCAACCTGGCCTTGGACACTTCCAGGGATCCAGGGGCAGCCACAGCTTCTCTGGGCAGCCTGTGCCAGGGCCTGCCCACCCTCTCAGGGAAGAATTTCTCTCCAGTACCCATCTATCCCTGTCCTCTGGCAGTGGGAAGCCATTCCCTTTGATCTGTCCCTCCATCCCTTGTCCCCAGTCCCCCTCCAGCTCTCTTGGAGCCCCCTTAGGCCCTGGAAGGGGCCTACCCTGGAGCCTTCCCTTCTCCAGGCTGATCAATCCCAATTTTCCCAGCCTTGTACCCCACATCCCTCTAACCACCCTGGTGCCTCCTCTGGACTCATTCCAGCAGTTCCATGGCCTTCCCGTGCTGGGGACACCAGAGCTGGACTCAGGCCTCCTGGTGGGGTGTCCCCTCAGGGCGGAGCAGAGGGGCTGAATCGCAGCAAATACCTTTGTGGTCACAAAACAGCGGCTGGAGGAGGGAAGGGAGGAATTCCTGCGGGGCTTTGCTGTGCAGGTATTTGTCCTCCTGGCACTGCCACCCACCCACCTGGAGCCACCTGGCCCCGAGCCACCCGCACTGCTGGTGGCTGTGTTGCCCCAGTGACACCACCAAGTGATGAGCTCTCCTCCCCGGCAGGCCCTGGGAGCTGGGATCCGCTCCAAGGCCAGGCAACAGCTCTGCCTGTTATATTCCAAAATAATGTAACCCTCTTCCTTCATCTTTGTTGTCCTTTTAGATCCCAGACTCAACCAAGGCCTGTCTTTGACTTATTTGCGTGCTTATTCACATGATATCAAATGTGACGGCTTTTAGGATTAAAGATGCACGGTGAGATGTTGGAAAAGGAGGAATGGCTTCCCACTGCCAGAGGGCAGGATGAGGTGGGATATTGGGAAGGAATTCTTGGCTGGGAGGGTGGGCAAGCCCTGGCACAGGTTGGGCAGAGAAGCTGTGGCTGCCCCTGGATCCCTGGAAGTGTCCAAGGCCAGGTTGGACAGGGCTTGGAGCCACCTGGGCCAGTGGAAGGTGTCCCTGCCCATGGCAGGGGGTGGCACTGGATGGGTTTTAAGGTCCCTTCCAACCCAAACCATCCTGTGATTCAATGAAAACACATTTCCTATTAAAAAAAAGGATGCAAATCTGTATAAATATCAGGAACAAGTAGGGGTTTTTTGTTGGCATCCCTGTACCCTTGGGTATTTATACCTTCTTTAATATATATATACATATAATATACAGAAACATATAATATTTTTATATAATACATGTAAATTATATATATATATATCTCCTGCATATGGAAAATAAATGTAATAAAATGGGAACATTTTCATCTCAACCTGCATTTCAAAGTCTGACTCGGGCTGAAATCCTTGTGCAGATGTCTCTGCACCAGCTCAGACAAAACCAGCAAAAGGCTACTGGGAGAGAGTGAATTAATCTAAATTAATACAATTTTTGCATTATGAAAGTCTTTGGAGCACATATCATTTAAAGCAACTCCTTTTTCTCCTTTAATTCAGAATTAAACCAGTCTTGATTGCCTTTAATTTAAAATTAATGCCAATTAAGCTGCAGGTTGAGTGAACAAATTATTTTATAGTTTTTACCAATGCACTTGAAACTTCTCCATTAATTTGAATTAATTCTCCTGAGTATCTGTGCTTGGACAGCTCTGAAAGTCACTGGGACTTCAAATCCTAAATGGACTCTTTATTTCATAAAATGAGATTTACACACCTTTGAGTAACCACTACCACAAAACTACTTTTCCACAGAGAAACCAAGTGTTTCAAACTTGAATTAAAAAATACATAACACTGAAACTTTAGATGGTTGAATAACTCCTGAATTTTAAATTCTAACTGAAATTAGAGCAGCTCCACTTTTGTAATTACCTCCCAATTTATATTCAAAAATCTGAAAAACGAATGTCATGTTTTCTGTTATTTTCTCCTTTTAACTGATGAAAACATGAGTCAAAATGCTAAAAAATGACAAGGCAATGAGTAAAATCAACACACCACTCCAAAACTTTTGGAAAAAAAAAGCATTTTTCACTTGTGTCATGAGGGGAATTCTGAATTGATTTAACCATCAATACTGTTTGAAGATTAGATACAAATAGATTATCTAGAATTAGATACTTAGACTGTATATCTATGTAATGTATAGATATAGATATATATGTAAATATTAGATTATATATCTATATTATGTATGCATTACATATTATAGATAGGTGAGTATATATTAGTTTATATATCTATATTATATATGGATTAGAGAGAGAGAGAGAGATTATAAATCTAGATCATAACAGATTTTACTTGTATCTAAGTATCCAAGTATATATCATTATATTTACATATTATGTATATCATTTTATATGATACAAATAAATATTATATTTATTTTTACATTATATATTTTATATTATATTTTTGTATCTATAGTATTATATTATGTTCTATTATATTCTATTATATTATATATATATTTATCTTATATATTAATTTTATATTTATAGTATATTTATATATTATAATAGTATATATAGATATTATAACATATATTTATATATTATCTTTATATGTTATATTTTATAGTATCTTTTATATTTCTAGTTTATATATTTTATATTATGTATATATTTATATCTTTATATATTATATATTATATATTATATATTTATATATAAGATATAAATAGATATTTTAAAAATATAAAAATAAAATTATCGGTATAAATATGTTTATAATTATATTTTATACTTTTATAAAATATAATAAAATCTATAAATATATATTTTATAAAACATATATAATATATGGAATATAATATATATAAATGTGGAATATGTTATATATATTATATGGAATATATATATATAATATATGGAATATATTATATGTATACAAATATATTTTATATATTTTTACATTACTTAACAATATAAACACAAAATACATTCTATTTCATTATCATCCTCAGCGGCAATAATTTAACCCGAAAAAATCAGCTACACTTTTAAAATCTCTCGCCAGCATCTTCCCGAGCGGCGAACAAACGAAACTTACCCGAAAAGCAGCACAAAGCTGCCACAACAAACAAAACCTTCATCTTGTATGGAGGTAAATTTATCGTCCAGTCCATCCTCCTTCCTCACAGGAGTTTGGTTTCAGCAGCGGAGCCCACGGGAGCTCTCGGGAGCTGATGAGGCTGGTGGGGCGCGGGAAATGCTCTTAAAGCAAAGGCCTTGCATAAGGTGGCCAAGGGACACACCTGCCCGCACCTCAGAGCCCCGGGATTCGAGGCTCACCAGCGGGTACTTTCCCTCTAGGGAAGGTAAATAAGAAACTCGCCCGCTTGAAAAGGTCAGCGGGAGTTAATCTGAGCGTGAATGAGCAGGAATGGGGACGAGTCTACACCCTTGAGAGGCCACAATCACACATTCACGCAGGAGGTATTTAAGTTGAGGGTGGACACGTTACGGAGGAGAAGGCAGCAGTTTGGCTGAGGCTGAAGTTTACCTTTCACTATTACAACTTTTGTCTGAGGAGCGAGCAAACATTTCCTGATGCTGTTCTCTGGGTCCCTGTGGGCAGGGAGGACCTGGTTTGATTGATAAGAAAAGCTCACTGGTCTCATCCTTCCTGCCCAGCAGAGCTGGGTTTAATTCTCTGGGATCAAGGGTACATCCACTGCCAAAACTGCAAACTTGGTCTCAGTCATGCCCTGGATTTCTTTCACTGAGAATCACAGAATAGCCTGAGTGGGAAGGAACCCACAAGGATCATCCAGTCCCACTCCTGGCCCTGCCCAGGACACCCCAACAATCCCCCCCTGTCCCTCAGAGCGTTGTCCAAACGCTCCTGGAGCTCTGGCAGCCTTGGGGCCGTGCCCACTGCCCTGGGGAGCCTGGGCAGTGCCCACCACCCTCTGGGGGAAGAACCTTTCCCTGAGATCCATCCCAAACCTGCCCTGACACAACTTCAGGCCATTCCCTTGGGTCCTGTCCCTGGTCCCCACAGAGAAGAGATCAGTGCCTGCCCCTCCTCTTCCCCTCAGAACTTCTTTGAGGGAATTGTTTGGTGGATAAAGTGGCAAAATTCAGCAAATTCATGAGCTGCTATTGCTGGATACCTGAGGCAGCAGACATCAGTGTAGTTTAAAGAGGAACTGCCACATCCACGAATTCAGATGATAATTAAAAAAGCTTTGCAACTTTGGACCATCACCAATATTAAATGACTTTCATGCTTTGTCCCTCTTAAATTCTCTCTCAGATTAACCTACAAAGGAGATGAAAATCTACGCTTGTACAGAGTCTGCCTCTGGGCTACCTCATCCCTCAAGCCTTGCCCTCATTCTCTTTCCATAACCCTGTTTCCTTTTCCTCTCACACTTCTTCCAACCCCCAAATTTCGTGTTCAAGGTGGACCCAGGAGAAAGAAAGAAATTCTTATCTGCATTTTCCATTAGTTTCTAGTTAACAGCTCTCCCTAAATCAGGGAAAGGGCCAAAACCTTTTTAATACCTGATGGAGAGGCTTCATTACCAGCTCAGTTCAAGGTTTAGAGGCTCAGTTTTCAAACAGTAACTGGCAATGCCTGTAGAAAAGTAGATATTTGTCTGTATGATCTGGAAATTCTCTATTAACCAATTATAATTCAGTTAGCTCGTTTATGAATATTAAAGAAATATTCAGTTTGATTGGATTGAAAAATCATGTTGTACTTCCTGTCTTGTACAACTTGTAGGGGACAGTTCTGCTTTGAATATCCAAGAGCTTTTGCAAATTTTTGAGATAATTTATATTAAAAATACCCTTTACACAGGTCAAACCCTAGTAATAAATAAATAACAACAAAAGTAACGGCGATTCAGTTTTCCTAGTTGAGTAACTGAATAGTTTTCAGAAGCCTGGATTGGTTCACACAACTCTTATCTCTCTGGAAAATTCATTTCTGTGATACAAAGACCCTCTCGGGTAGCACAGAAAGATTCCAAATTCCTCCCAAATCACCTCCAGCACATCTGTCACGATCTGAGGGACTGACGTGGGTGCTCCTGCCCGGTTGTGCAAGAAGTTGGGTGAGCTGGAGGCACATCCTTGACCTTTCCTCAAGTGGTAGAAAGGGAGAAGCAGCTTTGTGATTCACAATTCTTTCTGCTTCCCTCCCCGCTGCCTTTTACACTATTTGGATTTGGCTTGATCTTTGCACATAAAAAGGGTTAATAAACTGGAGGGGAGGGGATTCATCCCCGCTTTGGAGAAGAAGAGGGATTGTAGTATTAAAAAATAAAATGGAAATAAAGGAGCCTGGGGGATAATTCTGAGGATCTTCAGGGTTTAAGCAGAAAGGCACAAATCCCCTGTTTTCACTTTGAATTTTAAGTACTGATAGCCAGTGGAGGCTGCTTATTTTAGTCCACTGAGAGGCAAAACCTGCATGAAAGAGCTCCACAGACACCTGCACCAAAAGGGAGGCTTGATCCTAAAAACTAATCAAATTTGCAGGCAAAATCTGCTCATGGCAGTAAAATCCGTCACAAACATCTCTGAGAGACAACAGTGGGATGATAAGGAATCCCTTTGAAAAAAAAATAAGAAGGTGTCATTGTCATGATGTAAAAGGTGTCATTTCGATCATGTCTCTCCAGTGACCTTTGCATAATCCAACATCATTTCCTTTCAAGCCCAACTCAGGTGTTTGCACCTCCCTGGCAGGAACAACTCCTTACGTTCACTGCTGATTTCCCACCAGTAAATGAAAGTGAAGGGAAAGGCATGACTGGTTTGGAAAGAATGCAGCACCCTCAGCAAGGCTGGGCATAATTTTGTTTTTAAACCTGCCATTTGATCCAAGAATTAACTTCCTTAAGAGAACTTCAGCTCTGGAACGGGGAGTAATTCTTGCACTTGTGCTGCTGTGGCAGAGGAAAGCTCAGTGGGAACTCCTCAGAACTTTTCTAAGTGGCTCTAAAAGGCACTCCAATCTTTGGGTGTCCTGTGTTAATGAACTCTCCCTAAACTGTGATTGATTTATCAGGTTTTACCAGTCTGTTTTGTAACCGAATACTTCCTTCTGCTGGCATTAACCAAGAACTGCATTTTGAACACAAACCGGGTTTGTGGAAAGAAGTGATTTCCCCCTGTTTTATTTCCATTTGCTCCTGGATTAGGGCATCGTTTGAGCTGATTGCTGTTGTCTCAGCAGGTATCCTCTCAGCAGCTCCTCTGCCACACCCAACCCCCTCCTCTGACGCAGGTACCTGCCTAAAATTGGAACGTGAATTAACTCTAATGGGCAATCAGGCTAAAAGGGCAAATATAACAGAGAAGTTGGACAATGCTCCTGTGAGTGGATGCTCAAATAAAAACCTTTGGATGTCAAAGGGCAGAAATCTGCAGACAAGGCTCTGATTTTGTGGCCCAAACTCGTGTCCTGAGTGCCCCCAACATCCCTTGGTCTGCAGGGGGGGGAATTTGTTACCTGCAATGGGGAATTAAAACCATTCCACAGCACAGAGAGAGATTCCAAGGTATGAACAGACATCTGTAATGCACCTCAGAGGAAAAGTTTCCTTAAATCATGCAAAATCTCTCTAATTTAAGGGATATCAACTCATTTCAGATGACACTGGGGGTGTAGAGAGAAAACACCTCTGCAAGAAGGCTGCACAGAATCCCAGAATGGTTTGGGTTGGAAGAGACCTTAAAGATCATCTCATTCCACCCCCATGCCAAGGGCAGGGACACCTTCCACTTAGAAGGATGATGGTCTGACCCCAAATTAACTGTTTTAAACTAATAAATAAGATAAAAGAAACATATGATCCCTGTTAATAAACATGTAAAAACTCCTCACCTGTCGTGATGCTGCCCAGCCAGTCCAGGGGAGTCCTCGGGGTCGGGGGGCTGCTGCAGTCAGAGTTCACATTGTGAGGGCATCTGAGTGGTCCCAGGGGGCAAAGCAATGAAGGGCTCCCTCCAGGATCCCCTGTCCCCCCCACTCCAGGCACTGTGAGATCCACCAGCACATCTGCAGAAGGGACCTCGGCGTTGATGGAGCTGTGCAGGGCTGGTGGAGGATTGGGTGCTGGGTGTGGTGATGGCTTTGGAGAGTTCCCACCTTCCCCCCTGTGGATGAGGGACAGCGACACATCCACATCCACCCCTGGCATCCTGGCAGGCTCTGGGCCGTGGGGCTGCTGGCCCAGTTCACCCACGGGGCTTTTCCCAAGGGATCCAAGTATGTCCTCCAAGATGGTCCTTCTGGTCACACTAGGCCCACAGTTCTCCTTTGGAGCTGCCAGGGGTCCCAGGAGGCTGAGTTTGGCCCCCTGCAGCATCTCCCTCACGTTTGCACTCCTGGCACCTGCTGAGGGAATACGTGGATCTCAGTGCCGGGCAAAACTTAAGGAATGCTTCCCCTGAGGAGAAGATTTTCATCATTCCCCGCCCCCACCCCCATTTTTTAAATTCATTAATTAATTAAAAAGTGTGGTGGGGCACTGACCATGCTCCCCAAGGCTGCCAGAGCTCCAGGAGCATTTGGACAACGCTCTGGGGGACATGATGTGACTCTCAGGGATGTCCTGTGCAAGGCTAAGGGTTGGACTGGATGATCCTTGTGGGTCCCTTCCAGCTCAGCAGATTCTGTAATTTTTGGGAGGGATTTTTCTTTTCTTTTGGGATCCTTTCCCTCAACCTGGTCTCCTGATCCATCTGCTCCAAACAGCCCCTGTGTGGAGCAGAGCCAAGGTTCTTTCCAGCCAGCAATCCCTGAGGATGAGGAGTCTCCTCTGTGTCCCCTCAGGGAGGCAGAAGCTTTTTCTGAAGTAATTCCAGTATTTAGAGAATCATATAAAGAACTGGGTTGGAAGGGACCCCAAAGATCGCCCAGTTCCTCAGCAGGCACAGCTTCCACCAGACCAGGGAGCTCAGAACCCCACCCAACCTGGCTGGATTTACCCTTTCTTTGTTTTAAAACTCAGGTAAAGAATTTCTCTTTCCTTTTTTTTTGTTTTTTCTTTTCTTCTTTTCACATTCTGAATTTCCACCTCAAGGCTGTTGCTTTTTTGTCACCTAATTCTCCTCCTTTTTCTGCTCCTTTTCTGTCCACAGAGGGGTGAATTGGGATCGTTGTGTCACAGATAGGAACTGCTTTGTCTCCTCATTTCCAGCATCTCAACGAGCCCAATAGACTGTAACTACCCCTCTGCCACCTGCTTTGGGTGATGTTCACCTAATTCTGGCAATTTAAGGTGTCACATATTGGTAGAACATTTCTTTGAGGGCAATTTGGGAGCTTTGGGGTTTAACAATGTAATGAGTACTGAAACCCTTTCTCTAGGAGTTTCTTCTTACACCACAATAATTCTTCTATTCTTACATCCTTAAACTCAACTGCAATTTTATCTCCTAGTGCCTGCCCTGTGCTGAAGGATTAGGACAGGTTTAGGTGGGCAGAAATTTCAGCCACATTTTCTTTCCTGTGCTGAACCCTCACGATATCAGAGATCTGCAGTCTGGGGTAAAAAAAGAAAATCACTGCAGATGCTGGATTTGGGGGTTCTGTTCACCCAAAGAATGGAATTAGGGCACAAATCAACTGTTAAAAAAACAAAAATCAACTGTTAAAAAAACAAAATCTCTCACTGAATTATTCCTAGAAATTGGGATTTACAGCTGCCAATCATGAAATGGTTTGAGTTGGGAGCTTAAAGCTCATCCAGTTCCACCCCTGCCACAGGGAACAACATGCAGCAAACCTCTCTTCCCACCACAAGGAATATGCTCAAATTTTAACTATTTTGGCTTTTTATTTTCATCTTCTTCGCTCCCAGAATAATCCACGATGACTAGAAAATATCTTAATTATTTTCTGCCTTAATTTCCTGCCTCTGCCCTGTGGGTACAGATTTTATTTTTTTTTTTCAGGAATTTTCAAATCCATTCTGCTACTGTTAATCTTAGCTTAAAGATATTTAGATTTTTAAAAAAAAAACAACAAAAAAAAAAAATAAAAATGAATTAAAAAAAAAAAAAAAAAAAAAAACAAAAAAAACAAAAAAAACCCGATAATTTACACAAGGTCCATCCTACCTGTTGTTGTGCACAGGCCGAAATAAAATGCCACGAGTACATTTGGTGTAAAATATCGCCCAGAGCGACGTTTCCAGGTCATTTTGTTGCCTTGAGAGACTCCTCGGCCAAAGGAGGGATTGTTTCAGGCTCCTCACAACTCTGCAAGCAAATTCCAAATGTTATGGAAGTAACTGAGGTAATGCAAGCATGTTGCTGTGTTAGCTGAGCAGACACACCTTAAACCCTGCTTAGGTTCAGGAGTTTTTATCTGGGCAAGAAAAACTTGGGCCCAGCAGGTTGAATTTTAGTTCTAAAAATGCACTTTTCTTTGTGAATGCATTGGAGACTCCCCTGAGGTCCCACACTGCCTGGTTAAGGCTCTGCATGCAAAGTTTTGGGCATCTAAAAATGGAGTTGTGGCGATATTAACAGAGAAGTGTTGGGATTTTAAAGAAAGGAAGAAAGAATGGGTTTATTGGGCTGAAGTTTGGGGACAAAACAGGTTTTTAACAGCAATGTTATCATTATTGACCATGAGAATTGATGATAAATAACTGCTTGACAGGTAAAGGAGGGACAGATGATCACTCAGGGGGTCCTTTACCCCCAGCTCTCTCCCAGAGCACGTGGAGAGGATTTGGGTTTGCAGGAACAATTCCTCACACCACCTTTGGCTCAAATAAAGGAAATCACTCGTTCAAAAACTCACTCCAGGGTGGTTTTGTCATCAAAATCCAACTCAAAAAGACAGAAACTTCCTGATCAAAGGCTCTGGAAGGGACTGAGATGCACATTCCCTTCTCTTCTGCTCCTGGTGTGTCCTCAGAGGGATGAAGTGGGATGGTTCTTCCCCAGACAGGAACTGCTTTGCCTCCTGATTTCCAGCCTCACAATGAACCCCATGGACTGGAACTGCTCCTTCAGGTGGTGTTCAGGCACCCAGAGAGCTGAAGGTCCCAGCAGTGCACAGAGATGTTCAGATTGATCTCATTCCATCCCAGAGTGGCACTGCTGACCACACACCTCAAACCTGAGCGCATCCCTGCTGTCCTAATTAGGCAGCAGTTCTGCCAAGGCAGCTCTCTTGGAGATGAAATCAAATTAATAGTCTGGGAAATGCTCAGGGTTTGTTTCCAGAGTGAAAAATGCATCTCCTTAAGTTGCCATAGAATCACTGAATGGTTTGGGTTAGGAGGGAGCTTAAAAATCATCTCATTCCAACCCCTGCCATGGGCAGGGACACCTTCCACCAGCCCAGGGTGCTCCAAGCCCCGTCCAACCTGGCCTTGGACACTTCCAGGGATCCAGGGGCAGCCACAGCTGCTCTGGACAATCTGTGCCAGGGCCTGCCCACCCTCACTCTTCCCAATATCCCACTTAAATCCACCCTCTTTCAGCCTAAAGCCATTCCCCCTCTCCTACAATGTTGATATTAAATTTGCTGTTTGGCATGAGGAAGGAGTTGTTGTCTGGTGGTTGTTTAGCAACAATCCAGGGTGTTTTCCCTGTTTCCCCCACCCCGTTCCCTGTTCCTGGCAAGCCCTGCTCAGTCAAACAAAACAGGGGTCTCTCCTTGCACCTCGTGTGGGCCACTAGAGGCCATCCTAAACCTCCTGAAATAAAGGAGCAAAGCATGTGGGAATAAAGGACAGCAGCAAAAGCCATAAAAGATTAATTCAAGTTGGGATATTTTTAAAACAGGCCAAGCAGTTTGTCTCAGGATTGGCTGTTCTTTGCTTGCACCCTCAGGAGTTCGGGGTGGGTTTTCCTGCAGGATTTGCTGCTGATGGAGCCAGGGAGCTGCTCTGCACCAGACTCTGCTCCCTTGGGTTGTATAAAATCCAGCAGCCTCTCAGTTCCACCTGGTATTGTTGCAGTTTGACAGGAGAGGATTGCAAACCTTCCCCCATCTGACCATTCCATTCTGTCTTTCTGTTTAACTACAGATTAAATTCGGTATTGAATCTATCCCTTCTCCCAGGGGCTGCCAAAGGGCAAAGACTTAAGTCACACAGAGCACTTTGGGGCGTGAAGGAGGCAGAGGGAAAGCTAACAAGGCACAGTCCTTCCAGGCCTTCCCTCCCAGCAACATGGCAAACACAAAAGTCTTTGTGGGAGTGGAGGGAGAGGTTGGCCCTTGTCACCACGCAGCAGGGAAACACAAAATATTTGGGCTTTGTTGGAGCAATTCAGAATTAAAGGGGCAAACATTTACAATAAGGGAAAAGCACCAAGGAACCCAAGCTCAGTCAGCTGAGCTGGGCTTTCTAATGAGGAGTTCTGGTGCCATTTCACATCCAGCTTTTAAAGGCTTGGCCAAAAATGGGCACCATCAGATAAAAAAGATAAAAAGGTATTAGAGAGTGTCCAAAGGAGGGACAGGGAGCTGGAGAAGGGTGTGAGGAGCAGCTGAGGGCACTTGGCTGGGTCAGCTGGAGCAGAGGAGACTGAGGGGAGACTCCTCGGGGGCTGCAGCTCCTCCCGAGGGCAGGCGGAGGGGCAGGCGCTGAGCTCTGCTCTGGGACCAGGGACAGGACCCAGGGAAGGGCTGGAGCTGTGCCAGGGGGGTTGGGATGGATCTCAGGGAAAGGTTCTTCCCCCAGAGGGTGGTGGGCACTGCCCAGGCTCCCCAGGGCAGTGGGCACGGCCCCAAGGCTGCCAGAGCTCCAGGAGCGTTTGGACAACGCTCTGAGGGACAGGGGGGGATTGTTGGGGTGTGCTGGGCAGGGGCAGGGGTTGGACTGGATGATTCTTGGGGGTCCCTTCCAGATCAGGACATTCCAGGATTCTGCTGAAATTCAAGGGACTTGGCCAACCCCATATTTCCTGGTGAAAGCAGAGCATGGTTCTTGTTTTCCCTTCAGCCCCACCGGTGCAGTGGCAGATGAAGGTGGGTTGGGGACAAGGCAAACCATGGAGCTGGTGCATCCTGGGGCCAAAGCCCAGCCTTGAGCACGGCAGCATTTTATTTCAGTGAGACTTCATTGCCTATCTAATTAAACATCCAAATGTGTCTGAAGTGCTCTATAAAAGACATCTGTTTTAAATTAAGATCCTGTTGGTGATTTGGTCATTAAAATCATGGAATGGTTTGGGTTGGGAGGGACCTTAAAGGTCATCCAGTCCCACCCCTGCCATGGGCAGGGACACCTTCCACTAGCCCAGATTGATCCAAGCCCCATCCAACCTGGCCTTGGACACTTCCAGGGATCCAGGGGCAGCCACAGCTGCTCTGGGCAACCTGTGCCAGGGCCTGCCCACCCTCACAGGGAACAATTCCTTCCCAATATCCCATCAAACCCTGCCCTCTGTCAATGGGAAGCCATTCCCTGTGTCCTGTCCCTCCATCCCTTGTCCCCAGTCCCTCTCCAGCTCTCCTGGAGCCCCTTTAGGCCCTGCAAGGGGCTCTCAGGTCTCCCTGAAGCCTTCTCTTCTCCAGGAGGAACAATCCCAATTCTCTCAGCCTTTCCTCCCTGCAGAGCTGCTCCATCCCTCTGATCAACTTTGTGGCCTCCTCTGGTCTTGCTCCAACAGTTGATATGGTTGATATTAAGTAAAAGTAAGAAATGTAGAGAGAAAAGACAATCCACAGAGTTGGGAGGGTGTGCTGGGTTAAGAGTAAACCAGTGGGAGAAGTGAACCCAGCTCAAGAGAGAGCACAAGGCAGAGTCACAATTCACTAAAAGAGATTACAGTAAATACAGAGATGCAGAGAAAAAACTGGTTTTAACCCCCCAAAACAGATGTTTAACCCAGCACCCCAGGACAAGAACAGAAGGGTGTTCTGAGCACCACGTGGTGCCCCTGGGGGCAAAGGAAAAGGGAAGGAAACCTGTTGGTCCAGATGATGGTCACAGTTGTGTCCAAGTTCTGGCCCTCCTCTGGATATCCAACAAGTGGTCCCAGAATTTCCAAACCCCCATCATTATATGTGCTCAGGTTGAGGTGGGAATGCCCAGGACCTCCCCCAGGGCGGGGAGTTTCAGCACGGGCGATTTAACTCTGTGAGTGGCGGGATAACTTTGGAATCTTGGATGGTCTGGCTCGTTGCAGCTGCCCGTTATGCCAGTCCAGTGTGGCCCATGGAGCAGAGGAGACCCCTCAGGCTGGGTCTGGAGGGGAGTTATCCCAGCTGGTTGTTGGTGGGAAGGCAAAGAAATGCTCCTCAGCCTCATGGGGTCTGACACCCAGCTGGGAGCTGAGATGTCAGGCTGCTGCTGCAAACCATCCATTTACCACCAGTCCATCAGAAATGACACTGAGGGGTACAATACACAGGTTTGGTTACACCCCCAGAGTGATAAACTGCTCCCAGCCCTTGTAACTAGGACAGGGGTGGGTTCCTTGGTGTGTTTAATACTGGGATTCCTTCACTCTTGGCAAAACTTGGTCAGGTCTGATGGCAAAAAAGCATCTTCGTTCCACTCAAGTCCTGTAGTACGAGCTGGTGGGATGAATTAGAGCTTTAAATACCACCCCATGCCTGGCTGTCACACAGAGCTGGAGGCACAGAGCCAAGGTACAGATTGGGTGAGACACATGCTGGCGTCGAACGGGCTGATTTTCACACCGCCCCCCGGAATCAGCTTCGTGTTTGAAGGGTTTTTTTCAAGCATTTCAGGGTATAAATATAGGCCTTGGAGGATTTGTTTGGAGAAAATATAATGTGGAAGAGCAAAGGTTTGTTTACTTGAAGAAGCTCCATGTGGAATACAGCCCGGGACTGTGCAAGTGGAGGAGTTCTTGGGTTCTTGTAGGTGCCATCTTCACTTCTTAAATCTGTAATTCTTTTCATCCATTTCATATCCCAACAGCTGTCATATGGAGGTTTTTCCCCTCTGGCACTTTTTTCTCCTGATTCAATCATTAACCTTGACATCTTTTGTCTAGAACATTAAGTCAATTTTTTGCCATCATCTGGGATAATTAATGTAAGGCTGCTTTGTCTAATGAGTTACAACAGCACAGCTCAGAATGAGCCTTTCATTTGGGGCATCATTGTATGAGCTGGACCCTTCCAGTCTGCTTCAATGAAAAATAAAAAATGCCAGGTTGCAGGAGCTGATGTGGCAGAAATTCCAGGATTAGCCTGGACCTGACAAGGGCACAATAGAAAACTCAGTTCTGATGTGCAGTGCAGTTCGAAGGAGGGCTGGGATAGTCTCAGCTGACAAGGGTGAGGATCAACAACGTGGCAGGTCCTGCCCTGGGGTCACAACAACCCCCTGGGGAAGGGGCTGGAGCAGCTGAGGGAGCTGGGGGGGCTCAGACTGGAGAAAAGGAGGCTCAGGGGGGACCTTCTGGCTCTGCAATCCCTGACAGGAGGGGGGAGCCAGGGGAGGGTCGGGCTCTGCTCCCAGGGAACAGGGACAGGAGGAGAGGGAACGGCCCCAAGTTCCACCAGGGGAGGTTCAGGGAAAATTCCTTCACAGGAAGGGTGGTCAGACACTGGCACAGCTGCCCAGGGCAGTGGTGGAGTCACCATCCCTGGAGGGATTTAAATGCCAGGTAGATGTGGCACTTGGGGACACACTTGGGGTTAGTGTTGAACATGACAATGCTGGGATAACAGTTGGACTCAGTGACCTGAGAGGCCTTTTCCAACCTCAGTGATTCCATGATGCCTTGGAGTTCTGCTGAGTTCCCTGCCCCTTCTTCCAAAGCTGATAAACTTTTTTACCCTCTGAGTTCCAGCCAAAGCTCTTTGTTCAGCCAGGTCAGCCTTCTTCCCCTCATCCTTCTCTGTTTGTAGCTGAATTTGTCCTTGCTTTCCCACCCTGAGAGCACTTGCTGAGCTATCCATGTATTTTCCATGCCCGGATTCCCTGCTGTCTTGCTTTTGTTCCCTTTGACATCTTTAACCTACTTATTAGATCCACAAAACCACCACTTCTTTGAGAACCTTAAGACTGGCATTATTTTAAACAGGGGATGTTCTTTCCTAAGGCTGGCTGGGACATGACCTATTATTTTAGGTTTTATCTTTCACTACTTTTCAACTGAAAAAAAGAGTCAAAAAAAAATAAAAAAAGAGGGGAGTTTGGGTTTTGGTTGTTTTTTTTTTTTCTACTCAGAATTTTACTACTCTCAGAATGCAAACAGCTTGAAGTTCCCCTGATGGTTTTTCCCAGGAGCCTGGTCTCGTTTCTCAGGAGGATCTTTAAGTCCAACATCCAACCCGCTGCTGGTGGTGCCGGGCCCACGCTGGCACGGCCGTCCCACGCACACGGGTGGGACAGATGGGCACAGAAACCTCGTGTTGTGGTTTGGCTTCGGTTCCTCCTCCTCTCCCAGTCCCTCAGCCTATTTTTAACACTCAGTGGGCTAAAACTGGAACTTCAAAGGCGGCTGCTTCCAGGTCTGGTGCAGCTCGAGGTGGGTCTGACAAAGGAGGCAGGGGCAGGTTGGAGTTTGGGCCATCAGGGTCGATGATCTGCCAAAAGACTCATGGAGTGTTTGTACAAAGGTGGGACTGGATGATCTTGGAGGTCTTTTCAGCCTGATGACTGCACATCCCAGAGTGCAATGTCACATGGAGATTTGGAGGGGGGTGGACTGACAATTATCCACAATGAAAACAGCAAAGCCTGGGAGTGGAGAGCACCACACACATCCATGTGTCCTCATCCAGATCCAATTCCTGAATTGCTGAAGTTTTTTATAGTTTTCCAGCCTTTTCTTCTCGTGGAAATCCTGCAATCACAGGATGGTTTGGGTAGAAAGGGACCTTAAAGCCCATCCAGTGCCATCCCCTGCCATGGGCAGGGACACCTTCCACTATTCCAGGTTGCTCCAAGCCCTGTCCAGCTCCTGGACACTCCCAGGGATCCAGGGGCAGCCACAGCTTCTCTGGGCAACCTGTGCCAGGGCCTGCCCACCCTCACAGCCAAGAATTCCTTCCCAATATCCCATCTAACCCTGCCCTCTGGCAGTTTAAAGCCATTCCCCCTTGTCCTGTCCCTCCAGGCCCTCATTCAAAGCCCCTCTCCATCTTTCTTGTAGGCTCCCTCAGCTACAACTTCAAGTTGTGCCAGGTTGGATATTAGGATAAAGTTTTTCATGGAAAGGGTTGTCACAGGCTGCCCAGAGCAGTGCTGGAGTCACCACCCCTGGAAGTGTTCAAAAAAAACCACGTCCATGTGGTTTTGTGGTGACCGTGGTGGTGCTGGTGGTGGGTTGATGGCTGGACTTGCTGATCTCAAAGGTCTCTTCCAACTTTAATGATCCTGTGATTCCATGAATCTCTTCTAGGTTTATCTCTTACCATGTGCTGTCCACACAGCCCCGCTGGTGCCAGTCTGAGAAGAAATAAATACAGATAGCAAAGCCCTCTCCAAAAATGTAAATGCTCAGAGAGTCCCAAAGATATTCTGCCCAGCTGTGCCTCCCTTGTAATTAACACATGGACCTTTATTTCTTGCCTCTTGCAGGTCTTAATAACAGGCAGTAATTCACCAACCACAGCCTTTAAAAATGTAAGAAAAACAATCAGTCCGTATTCTGGTTCCGATCGTTTCATCTCCCATTTCACGCTTTCAGATTGAGAAGAAGTTTTGAACCTCATTAAATGAAACGGAAAATTCAGCTCAAAGATGAAGAACGTTCCTAATGTGGGACTGATCCAAGAAAGAAGCAGGAAATGTATTAAAGGCTCCTCTGCACTTTCTTAGTGTTATTTACTTA
Source organism: Pyrocephalus nanus (assembly GCA_038380795.1). Lineage (NCBI taxonomy): Eukaryota > Metazoa > Chordata > Aves > Passeriformes > Tyrannidae > Pyrocephalus > Pyrocephalus nanus. The sequence continues at coordinate 2,511,033 of CM076287.1, read as the reverse complement.
GGGGATAAAAGCGGAATCAAAGGATGTTTGTTCCTCTCTGGTTGAACATCAATCTGCCTCAGATCACATTACTCTTAGATTTCTGCTCATACAAACAGAAATTAGTCCAAGCAAATCTCTTCTCCCAGAGTCACCACCTTCATTTCATCTGTTTCAGCTGGCAAAGCTTGAAAAAAAAAATCGGGGCTGAAACATTTTATTTCTCTGTGACCCTTTATTTTGGTTTGTTAGATTATATATTTACTTTGAAATTAGCCAGAATATCGTGCTGTGTATCGAAAAAAGAAGAAAACAAAACCTGAAAAGAAGACAATTCCCTGTTTAGATGCTTCAACTTAAATATAATTTCAATATCTAGAAGGGGTTTTTTTTTAATATATCTGGAATAGAAGAACAAGATTTACTCATTTTTTCCCCGCAGCTCAAAGGAAATCTGTGCAGGTATTGATTGCACAGCTTTTAATCTAAATGCCACCTGAAACAATTGGTCAGTTATGCAAACAAAACAAGCTATTTCTACAAGGAAAAGTTTGTGTTGGCCCAGTCCTGCCCTTCAGGGATAAAAAGTTGCCATCAGGAAACTACGATGTTCTCAATCCAAATATTTGCCTTGCACTGAATCTTGTCGTGACATCTTTGTCCTGGCTGAGATTTCAGCCCTGGGGAGGCTCCAGGAAAGGAGCAGCTTGTGCAGATTTTGACATGGATGAGAAGGAATCCAAAATCACTGTGGATTTTGCTGATGTCATCAGCAATGCAGATAAATAATGATATTTTCACAGAGCACGTTTAGGCCCCAGAAGGACCGATTTAGCTGGAGGCAAAGAGTGTTCCTTCAACTCCTTTGGGCCATGGCTTTGCACACATGGATGTACTTCCAGTGCTTCTGTCTGGACAGATTTATTTCCCTGTCCCAGGACATTCAGTGCTGGAATCTGCAGGGAGGAGCATTTCAAACCTCCCCACTGTGTGAAATCCTTCCACAAATACAGAATTATTGCAAAGGGAGCCCGCGTGAATGCTCATCATGGCAGGTACAAGTCATGCACCTGCTGCTCTTCTCCCCTGGGAGAAGGCCCAAGTTTTCTTCTGGGGTTTGGGATAGTCTGGAGAGGAACAAAACAGCTTTGATTCCATCCCTCTGTTCCACTCTGGGGAGATCCCACTGGAGTCCTGAATCTAGCTCTGGGATCCCAGCACAGGAGGGACTTGGAGCTGTTGGAGCAAGTCCAGAGGAGGTATCAAGGTGATGAGAGGGAAAGCTGAGAGAATTGGGATTGTTCATCCCAGAGAAGGCTCCAGGGAGACCTTCCAGGCCCTAAAGGGGCTCCAGGAGAGCTGGAGAGGGACTGGGGACAAGGGATGGAGGGATAGGACACAGGGAATGGCTTCCCACTGCCAGGGCAGGGCTAGATGGGATATTGGGAAGGAATTGTTGGCTGTGAGGGTGGGCAGGCCCTGGCACAGGTTTCCCAGAGCAGCTGTGGCTGCCCCTGGATCCCTGGAAGTGTCCAAGGCCAGGTTGGACAGGGCTTGGAGCCACCTGGAATAGTGGAAGGTGTCCCTGCCCATGGCAGGAGGTGGAATAAGATGGACTTTTAGATCCCTCCCAACCCAAACTGCTCTCTGGTTCTTCTCAGACAAGTAGATGAACCCACATCCCGGTTTTGGGATAAATTCTCGGAGCACTGGGCTGTCAGTAAAGTGAATAAACACAGCAGAGCAAGGATTGGCCACAGAAGAGGCTTTCAGGGTCTAAAATCCCGTGCCAATGCAGCTTGCAGAGCCTGTGCTGGGGGTGCAGCCCAGGGGAAGGGCTGGCTCTGCCTCTCTCAGCTGGGGAGGGTTTGGCACAGCCCCAGGAGCCAGGAGATTTCCTCCCTAACGCTCCCCCGACCCCCTCGAGCTCAGGGGAGTTATGTGACCAATTCTCTAGCCAGTTATGAAGAGATTTAACAGCAAGGGAGGCTACAGAAGGATTAGGAATCTTTTGTTCTCAAGCTTCCTGGTTCTGGGCTTAGGTGAACTCGTTTCAGTGTGGAACAGCTCCGGGAAAAGCAAGGCAGGGGTGGGTGGGCTTGGCCAGCTGGGAATTGTCCTTCCTCTTTGTCAGGGGCTGATTTCCCTTGCCTGGAAGGAAGGATTAATTTTTAAAAGGATTTGAGAATCCCTCTGCTTTCCTTTCTAACCTAACAGCTCAAGCTAGAACATTCCTGTTCCCCCAGCACTGGATCCCAAATTCCCATTTACGACCCCCCCTGTGACACCAAAGCTGCTCAAGGCATCTGGAAGACACTCCTTGAAGCATCTGAGGGGGCAGGGTGTGTCAGAGGGACCCTCCTGGCAACGGGACCGAAGCCAATGGGCCTTTCAAGGCACCTCTGGGTGTCCCCATCCACCTCAGGGCACTGCAGAAAGGCCCTTTTAGGGGAGTCTCTTCAACAGTGAGACCTCTGGGCCCCCAAAGGGCTCAGCTTCCCACTTTCCTTCAGCTGGAAAAGCATCAGCAGATATCTGGGTTCACTCCCAGAGGGTGGATTTGACAGCCAGAATCGTGAAACAAATCCATCCCTGAGATTCTCATCTCTCCTGAACACCCCAGAGAATTCCTCTAAATCTCCCCAAAAGCACCTTTCCCACGCCTGGGATGATGCACTGGAAGATTTAAGGAAGAAAGTGCGTTATTTTTGTCTTTGAGAAGCTTATTTTTTGCAAAGAGCAGTAAAACACCGAGACAATGCTCTTGCAGCACAAGGAGAGTGGTCATGGCACGTGTTGGTGCATTATCAGTGTTCCAACACAGAAATGTATTTTCTTTAAGAGTCTTTGCAGCCCTTAATTCAGATTAATTACAACAATCACGATTTTAATAATCTGCCACTGTGCAAAAATGCTGGTGGCAACCCTGACATTGCCATTTCCAACCCTGGCTTCAAAGAGGGAATGGCAAAAATCTGCTGCTGGATATTTCCATGGAACCTTTTAACCAACATATCTGACCAAAATCTTTATTTCCACCCCTCAGTAACTGTTCAAACATGTCATTCAACACCAGGCCTTCCAAAGTTTACCCTGAAGTACTTCCCAGGAATTGCAGGTTCAAGGCTGAAACCTTTCAATGCTCCTTCCTGCTTTTTTTTTTTTTTTGGTAGAATTTACCCATCCATGAATCAGCCCATTATAAAACCCTGAAGCCTCTCCCACACCTTTATAGGCAAATCTTTATTTTCTGGTCATTTACCGGCTGATTGCCAGAGTGATTTTGTTGATTAATCATTCATACACCAAATTTATAATTATTTATAAATGTGTAATATAAATGATATAACACAAACATATTATTCTATTATATATTTAAATTTATAATTTAAAATCATCTTTATTTTAAATTTATAACTTAAAACTTTTATTTTAATTAAAAAAAAGGAAGCTACAGTGAAAAGAAGCTGCAATGAAACCAAAAGTTTCCTGCAAAGTTACCTTCATTGGCTGCCACCACCACGGAGGGTTCTTTGCAGGCAAACAGATATTTAGGAAATAAATTCACTATTTATTTATTTTTTTATTTATTTATTTTTTTAAATGCAAGAGGACAAAAACTTTGGGAAAATTATTATGCAGGAAAGGTTTGGTTAAAGAAAAATACCTTGATTGTTCATTGGCAGCCCGAAAAATGATGTATTAAAGGAAATTATTAAACCAAATCCATTCCTTACCTGCTGTGTGAACCTGGATGGGAAGGAGCAGCTCCAGAGGCCAGAAAAGGCTCCAGAGCTCTTGTTTTCTCCTGGACATTCAAAGGGCTTTGATTTTGATGTTGCTGCTGAGCAGGGCAGGTCACAAAAGCCTCGGTTTGGTGGGTTTGGTTGGGCAGCACCTCCAAGGTGAGCACAAAAGGGCATCGAATTTGCATTTGTAAAGCCAAGATTATCCCGGGGGTTTCACTGAACGGCGGCTTGGGAGGGTGGGACTGGGGTGGGATCGGAGAGGGGAAATATTAAAGGTGGAAAAGCCCTCCCAGCCCATGGACCCACCCTGTGCCCCATCCCCAGCTTGTCCCCCAGCCCAGAGCACCGAGTGCCATCTCCACTCCTTCCCCGGACACCTCCAGGGGTGGGGACTCCAAACCTCCCTTCCAGTGCCCGACCACCCTTTCCAGGCAGAAATCCCTCCTGATGTCCAACCTGAACCTCCCCTGGTGGAACTTGGGGCTGTTCCCTCTCCTCCTGTCCCTGTTCCCTGGGAGCAGAGCCTGAACCCCCCCAGCTCCCCCCTCCTGTCAGGGATTGCAGAGCCAGAAGGTCCCCCCTGAGCCTCCTTTTCTCCAGGCTGAGTTCCCCCCCAGCCCCTCATGTGGCTTACAAGTTTCCTCAAGGCATTCCATGACCTGGGCCACGACTATCTCAGATACTGATTGCTTTTACCATATAACAAATTCCAATCTGAAAACTAATTATATTTCGAGACTCTGTTTCTCACAGTATGTAATTACATTTTATGTATTTGTATATTATATATTACATGCTGTATGTTATCTTTATATAATACACATAATTTATTGATTATACATAATTTATTAATTATAATATTTTTATAATCTATACATGCATTTTCACAGGTGCCTTTCAAAGCCCCTTTGCAGAAAGGCACAGGAACTCTGTGCAGTGGATTTGCTGGTGGGTGTGTGAGCACAGTCAGGTCTTGAACCCAAACCCTGAGCCCAAACCTGAGTTTCACTGAAATTTGAGACTCAGTCTCACCTTGGGCTCTCACTTTTGCAAATGTCCCCTCTTCTTGTGCTGCATCACAGTGGAAATGGCCCTCAAGCTGTGCTGGGGGAGGTTTGAGTTGGATATTAGGAACAATTTCTGCCCTGAAGGAGTGGTCAAGGACTGGGAGGGGCAGCCCAGGGCAGTGGTGGTGGAGTCACCACACCTGGAAGAGTTAAAGAGCCAAGGGGACGTGGCACTTGGCACTCTGGTTCAGTTGGCATGGTGGGATTCGGTGCAAGGTTGGATTTGATGATCTTGGAGGTCGTTTCCAACCCCAGCGATTCTGGGATTCTGTGACCCAGCCCAAGACACCTCCATTTCCCACAAATACTGAAAATCAAGGCCTGATCTGCTGTCAACTCCTCAGCAGCCAAATGGTTAACAAGGGCAATAATGAGGGGAAGGTTTGGGGAGACAAATGTCAACAGGAGGCAGAGCAGACAGAGAGGGTACAACAGCACCTGAGGCATGAGGTTCTACTGGATGCTCACACATTTGGGGTGTGGTGAAAAGCATTAACGTGAAGGTCAAGTGTTCAGGGCTGTGTGTGGATCCTGCAGACCTGCATTTCTAGCATTGCATTCCTTAGAAGGGCTTTTCTCCTTTGGTAATTGGTGTCTCTTGGGTCATTTTGCTGCTGGGGGGTGGGGGGGGTTTTCCTCTTACAGGAGCCTGAGGGGTTCCCTTGTTGGGACCTCCTTGAAGGAAGCCCAGGGACCCATTAGCAGGTTTGGATGTAAATTGGAGGTGTGTTAGCAGGCCCTGCTGCCTCCAAGAGGATTTGCAGGTGTTTTGTTATCCACCTGTAACAGGGAGGCTGTGAAAGCACAGCCATCGTGGCTCAGCTTGAATTAAAGGCAGAGCAGATTCCCCTTCCTGCACCCAGGATGTAGAATCACAGAATCAACCAGGCTGGAAAAGACCTCTGAGATCATCAAGTCCAACCCTTGATCCAACCCCACTGTGGTTCCCAGCCCATGGCACTGATGCCACATCCAGTCTGTCCTTAAACACCTCCAGGGATGGAGAATCCACCCCCTCCCTGGGCAGCCCATTCCAATGCTTGATCACTCTCTCTGGAAAGAAAAGACTTGCTGACTTTTAGTCTCTGAGAGTTCCCAAAGCCTCTCACTCCAGCAAAACAAATCCATTGCACTGAAGGAGGAATCCTGAAGAACACAGAACGGGGCAACCACCAGCTGGGTCCTCCCCACAGGATGTCAATCCACCCCATCTGTGGATCCACGACACCACACGGGCATCTCTGCTGGCCCTGCTTCATTCCAGGGACCACTGATGAGGAGATGGAGGCTCAAAGCTGCTCAGATGAGGGGGATGTGATGGTTAAAGTCGGGTGGTTAAAGAGCTTGACAGTGAAAAATCCTCTCAGTGGGTTAGAAATGAGTCACAGAATCATTGTGGGGTCACAGAATCACTGTGGGGTCACAGGATGGTTTGGCCTGGAAGGGACCTGAAGGATCAGCTCAGGCCAATACCCTGGGCAGGGACACCTTCCACCAGCCCAGGTTGCTCCAAGCCCTGTCCAACCTGGCCTTGGACACTTCCAGGGATTGGGGCAGCCACAGCTTCTCTGCCCAACCTGTGCCAGGGCCTGCCCACCCTCACAGCCAACATCCTTCCCAATATCCCATCTAAATCTCCACTTTTCCAGTTTGAAGCCATTCCCTGTGTCCTGTCCCTCCATCCCTTGTCCCCAGTCCCTCTCCAGCTCTCCTGGAGCCCCTTTAGGCCCTGCAAGGGGATTTAAGGTCTCCCCTGGAGCCTTCCCTCCTCCAGGCTGAACAGCCTGAACTCTCCCAGCCTGTTTTCAGGAGATAATCAAGATATAAAACCCCGAAATACAGAAATAGGAGGCAAACTTTCAGCATGGGAAGAGATTACCAGCTGTATGGGCCACAATTCATGCAAGAGGGAGAATTACTGAATATATTTAGTGGGGATCTATAAAAGACAGTGAAAATACCAGAAAATTACAGCTCACAGAAAATTATTTAGATGTGAGAGAATTTTGAATAGTCCCAGATATGAGAGGATTTTGAGGAACTTTGAAAGGACAGGGGGGAAAAAAAAAAAAAAAAAATCAGCTGGGCAATAGGACAGCAGATTAAAGTCAGTGTGACTGAATCCAGATGGGAAGGAAGAGTTTGAAGTATTCCTGGTCTTCATGCATTGGAAATCAGCTCAAAGGCCTTGGTGTCACTGCAAAGAGCTCATTAAGAAGCATCTGCTCAGCAAAGTGCTCTGCCCATAAAAGCAAGATATTTAAATATGGGGTTTATGTAATGCTGAAAACATTACAAAGCCGTGTATTACAGCAGCAAGGACACCTCATCTTCACCAGGGGGCTCAGTCAGCTCTGCTCCCCTCATCTGGAAAATGTAAATCAAGTTCAAAGAGTGCAAGAAGAAACGCTAAAGACCTGGAAGATTTCCATATGAAAAGAGCCAGCTTGGGCTGTTCCAGCTTGAGAGAAGACTTTTCTAATGGTAAATACCCGAATTTCCTTCACTAATGAACGGGATGGGATATTTCAAAACCAATCTCCCAAAATACTCTGCTACAAGAAGAAGAGGGAGGCACTGAGATAAATCCAAATAACCCTTTTATGCCGAGCACCATTAACACTCAGACGAAGCACTTTTGATCTGGAAGCTCATTAGTGCCGTGAGTTGTGCCCAAGAACTTGCCCAGGTTCCCAGGAGGAGTTTCCTCCTGACAACTTGGCACAAGGGTAGTGCCAGCTGTTGAGTTCTCAGTCCTCTGGGAGACTCCAAGGTTGTTTTAAGCTCTCCCAGCTTTGAGCCCCCAAACAATCTTTGTTCCTGGAGCCCCTAAAAGGAACTGTGCCACATTTGGGAACCCTCACAGCCATTTTATGCTGTGATATTTTTAAGTTGCCACGGTTTCACCATTTTCACACGGGCAGGGAAGAACCATTTTCTGTTGTTGATGTGAAGAGAAGTTACCACGAAGCAGAAAAATAAATGTCAAAGCTTCCCATCTGGGTATTATGGGAAACCAGCCTGGCACAGGAGCCACTCCCTTTGCCTTGTCCCAAGGTGTGTTCTGACTCCTCCAACAGATGAAGTCACAAACTGAAATATTACCTAAGTACTTAAATATTCTCTAGATGTCCCAATTCAAGTATTACCTGAGCTCAGAAAACCAAAGATTCGGTCACAGTGAAACTTGAGTTTCAAGCCAGAGAAGGGGAACCACCACCCTCAGATGGGGACCTTGCTGTGAACTCCTGCTGAGGCCACTTGTGCCACCAAATCACCTCCCTTTTCATGCATCACATTTTCAAAGCTTTCTTTTTTCAGTGCTGCTAAGTTCCCTCTACCTGACTTTTTGAAGCTTTCAGAAACTGCTTTTGAGCGCTCGGTGCCACCCAGCGAAGCTGGGCTTTGAAAATGTTTAGTGCATTAAGAAAACACCCACGTGGGAATTGAAATGTCTCTTTCCTTGGAAATTCTGTAATTTCCAACTCAATTTTTCGCTCCAGCGTGGAGCGAAATGTCATATTTAGAAATTCAGCACAAAAAAATGAGATGTTTAAGGAGTTTTTTAAAAGTTGCTTGCAACACCCTGTTGTCATTTTGACAGGCCTCTCTGAGATTCTTATTGTCATTTATTACATCAGGTAATAATTTTTGTAGCAGAAAAAAAAAATGATTTTGAGAGCAGGAATGGAAATGTGAAGCTCCTGTCATTTGAAAAGGGAACATTTCAGCCTTTATTTGCATGTTTGACTTCTCATTTGGAATATAATGGGCAGAAACCAACAGAGTTCTGCTGAAAGCTTGGATTTTGATAAAGAATCTTTTTTTTCTTTTTTTTTTTTTTTTTTTTTTTTGTTCTGAGGAAAATGTGTGAAAATGATGCAGAGGACTCGGGGCTGACTCATTCCTGGCCTGATCCCACTTGGAGACTCCTGCAATCCTTGGTCTTATCTTTGCTTGGGCTCCACTGGCTAATTTGAGGTGCAGGATTTAATCTGCTCACTTCTGGATGGAAGAAAACCTAAAAGGACCACTTTAATATTACACATTTCCACTCCCAGCCCTTGCTGTTTCATTTGGACAGCTGGGGTGTGACAAAGTTCCTTCCAGCTCGTTGTAGCCACAGCTCTCTTTGTAGGAGCAGCAACCCCTGCTGTCCTGATTAAAGAGGTGGAAAATAGATGTGCAGGCTGAGAGGATCCAGGACCGGTGACATTTTCATCTTAGTTATGGAAAGGCTCTCCCTGGTGAGGTTTCCCAGCGCTGAAGGATCAGGATCAGGAGTGGGACCACGGCTCTCCTGTGGGCAGCTCGTGGCAGGGGCAAGAGCTGCAGATGGAAGAGCTCTTGGTGAGCAGGGACAGGGCCCCAGGGAAGGGCTGGAGCTGTGCCAGGGGGGTTGGGATGGATCTCAGGGAAAAGTTCCTCCCCCAGAGGGTGGTGGGCACTGCCCAGGCTCCCCAGGGCAGTGGGCACGGCCCCGAGGCTGATTTGAAGCTGATCCTTCAGGTCCCTTCCAAACCAAACCATCCTGTGACCCCACAGTGATTCTGTGACCCCACAATGATTCTGTGACCCCACAGTGATTCTGTGACCCCACAATGATTCTGTGACTCATTTCTAACCCACTGAGAGGATTTTTCACTGTGAAGCTCTTTAACCACCCGACTTTAACCATCACATCCCCCTCATCTGAGCAGCTTTGAGCCTCCATCTCCTCATCAGTGGTCCCTGGAATGAAGCAGGGCCAGCAGAGATGCCCGTGTGGTGTCGTGGATCCACAGATGGGGTGGATTGACATCCTGTGGGGAGGACCCAGCTGGTGGTTGCCCCGTTCTGTGTTCTTCAGGATTCCTCCTTCAGTGCAATGGATTTGTTTTGCTGGAGTGAGAGGCTTTGGGAACTCTCAGAGACTAAAAGTGAGCAAACAGGAGGACAAGCAGAGCCTCCCCCAGCTGGCTCTGGGATGTCCCTCCTCCTTGGGTCCTGCCACTGGGATCTGCCCGAGAACAATGGCCAAGAGCAGGGCCAAGGAGTGTGCTCAGAGCTCTGTTTGGTCAGGGCTCAACTCTCTGTGTCTTTGGGGTGGCTTCAGGGTGAGGTTTCAGGTTTGAAAGGCTCTTCAGCCACTGCTTGCACTGGGTTTGTTTTGTGACTGTATTTACCGACTGCAGGGCAGTTCCAAAGGAAGAGCAGTGACACCTTGCTCTGGGTGAGAGCTCTGTGGAGAAACCAAGGCCCTGATGAGAGCTGGGTGTTAACACCTTCACCACAGAGTGTGGGATTGGTGGCACACCAGGGTGAAGGTGACAGTCAGGAGTGGGGTACAGCAGGGCTGGGGGAAAAGGATTTGCTGCAAGTCAGATCTCGGGGCCTCCCACAGAACAGGGGGAGGGTCAGAAGAGGATCTGCACATCCTGGTCTCCCAGTGACTCCAGTGACCCCATTGCCACTGATCAGGGGAGGTTTGGAATTTGATCTCAGGAAAAGAGGGTGGTGGGCACTGCCCAGGCTCCCCAGGGCAGTGGGCACGGCCCCAAGGCTGCCAGAGCTCCAGGAGCGTTTGGACAACGCTCTGAGGGACAGGGGGGGATTGTTGGGGTGTCCTGGGCAGGGCCAGGAGTTGGGCTGGATGATCCCTGGGGGTCCCTTCCAGCTCAGGACATTCCATGATTGTCACAGACCATTTCCATCACCCACCACGTTCATCTGTTGCCTTTCCTTCTGCAGAGCTGGAACCAGGATTTTGGCCCAGAGGTTGCTGCCAACTGAAGCTCATCAGGACACCTTCTATATTTCCATGTCCTCCTGGCTCTTTTCTTTCCCTTTATTCTGCCCAAATAATCAACCTGGGACAAGAAACACGAGACAATTCTTCAAACCACAGATGGTTTCAGCAGCACTTTTTGGCTAGGAGATGCTGTAAAACCACAGCAGGTTTTCTTTTCCTCGTCAATAAATGAGCAAAATCACTTCATTCTGTGTCCACCACCAAGCTGAGAGTCTTCTACCACAATTTTAGCTTCCTAACTGGCCTTATAGCCAAAATCTCAACACCTTTTATGTCCAGGATGACTCACAGCACTGTTTTATTTCTGATCAAAGGCTGTAGGAGAGTGAGCAGAAACAGCTTTGCCAGTGCATAAAATACCCCTCTTTTTTTTTTAGCCCTGTGTTAAAAACATTTGAATTGCTAGACAAGCAAATGGAAACCCTGGGGGGAAAAAAAAAAAAGGATAATTCTGTCTTGCATTTGGGTTTTTTGGGTCGTGGGGAAGGACAGCAGAATGCCATGAGAATGGAGAAGCCAAAAACGAGCAGGAACAGCAGGAAAAGGGAGCACGGAGGCATCACCACTAGGAAACCCCACAGTGCCAAGATGAAGTGGACAAAGGGGCCTCTGCCAAGAGGCAAGCTCCGTGGGGGAGCACGTGGAGTCTGTGCCCAGGTCTGATGTTAAACACTGCTGTGGGAATCCCCCACCTGCAGGAGCTCAGCCCACACCACATCTGCTCCTCCAGGACACCTTTGTGCCTTCTGAGTAACATTCCTTAATATCCTAAAGATTTCCTCACTGAAGGAGTGGTCAGGCATTGGCACAGTGTTGGAATCACCATCCCTGGAGGTGTTCAAAAAACAAGTGGAAATGGCCCTTCATGACGTGGGTTGGTGGGGTTGGGGTTGGACTCGGTGATCTCCGAGGTCTTTTCCAACCTTAGTGATTCTATGACTCTACGAGATCAGGCTTAAGAGAATCTTCTTATCAAAAAAAAAAAGCCCCACTAATTAAATTGAAAAGCAAGAATTCAGTGTGGATGAATCTCCTCCTTGGATGAGCAGATTGCTCCTGGAGGTCTGGCACAGTTTAGGTAATATGAAAGATCTCGGCCTGCCCTAGTCTGAATAATTGAACTGACATGATTAGATCATCTTTTTGATGGTCTAATTGAATTATGAGGATTTCTAAAAGCTCTTGTCAGTCGAGCTGGTGAATTTTCTGTTGCACTGAGCAGGGCAGATGAGGGTGCAGATACAGTGTCACAGCCTTTGTGGAATGAATCTAATCAGAACAAGGGCTCAGCAATTTTCCACCAATTATCACAGATAATTTACACCAATTATCACAGGTTCATCTCACCTTCTCCCCACCTGGAACCTGCTCAGAGCCTTGTCCCAGCAGGTTTCTGTGGAACTTTTCTGGGATGTGGGATATTTTATCAGGTTGTTATTTCCTGGGTAGGCAAAGAGGGAAGATGCCTTTGCCTTTATGGGATTCAAACTGGTTTCCAGTATCCCAAGGGATGAGTTCCTAAGCTCATGTAACTAAAAGAAGGTTGATTAGATATAAGGAAGGAGTTTTTTTACAAGGAGGGTGGGCAGGCCCTGGCACAGGTTGGGCAGAGAAGCTGTGGCTGCCCCATCCCTGGGAGTGTCCAAGGCCAGGTTGGATCAAAGGAACAACCTGGGATAGGGAAAGGTTTCCCTGCCCATGGCAGGGGGTGGAATGGGATGAGCTTTAAGGTCCCTTCCAACCCAAACCACTCTGGGATTGAATGTCCATTGTGAGCTGAACATCAGCCCCACCAGGACTGATTCCTCTCACTCCCTTTCCTGGTCTTGAGCACAGGGTGGAGCAGAGGCAAAAGCAAATCCCGGGTGTGAAGAACGAGTTTGTTCCATCAGCCAGAGTGTCTCGTTCTGCAGGAAGGCCAAAGGGCCAGTTTCAGCACCTCCACCTCCACTTCACCCCCAGGAGGAACTGCAAGTGTTGAAATGCTTGTGGTGGACAGGAGTTGGCTCAGCCTGGAGCGTCAGCACGGAGAGAAAGGCTCAGGAAATCCCTCAGCACCCTGTGTGTTTGCCCTTGGATGAGCTTTGTGTCAGCAGCTGCTTCTGAAGGCAGATTTACAGCCACGGGAACCTCCTGAGTGTGAGAGGAGGCTCAAAGCTTTGTCCCCTGCCTCACACGCTGCTGGAATCACAGCCAGTGTTCAGGGAATTTCACAGGAGCACAGAATGGTTTGGGTTGGAAGGGAACTTAAAAGATCATCTCATTCCAGCCCATCTTCCACCAGCCCAGGGTGCTTCAAGCCCTGTCCAACCTGGCCTTGGACACTTCCAGGGATGGGGCAGCCACAGCTGCTCTGGGAAGTCCATCCCAGTCCCTCCCCACCCTCACAGGGAAGAATTCCATCCCAATATCACACCTAAATCTCTCCCCTTTTAGTTTAAAACTGTTCCCCCTTGTCCTGTCCCTCCATCCCTTGTCCCCAGTCCCTCTCCAGCTCTCCTGGAGCCCCTTTAGGCCCTGCAAGGGGCTCTCAGGTCTCCCTGGAGCCTTCTCTTCTCCAGGGGAACCCCCCCAGCTGTCCCAGCCTGGCTCCAGAGCAGAGGGGCTCCAGCCCTGGCAGCATCTCCGTGGCCTCCTCTGGGTTTGTTCCAGCAGCTCCACATCCTTCTGATGTTGGAGACCCCAGAGCTGGAGGCAGCACTGGGGGGGTCTCATGAGGGCAGAATCCCCTCCTTTGACCTGCTGGCCACACTTGTTTTGATTCAGCCCAGGCCATGGTTGGTTTCTGGGCTGTCAGCACACGTGGCCACGTCCACCAACACCCCCAAGTCCTTCTCCCCAGAGCTGCAATGTCACTGCTGCCAGTCCTTTGTTCTTGACATCGTGTCATCCCACAGCCATCTGCAACCAGCACAAGGATCAGGCCTGCAGAGTTCATGAAAACATCTGACACATCCCTTGAAAATATGCTGGTGTATCAGGGGAATAACCCCCTCCTGCACCTCCAGAGAGCTGGGCTGCCCTTGGAGCCTAAAATTCGGCTGCAATATTTAAAACCTCTCTTTTTTAGTATCTGCAATCAAGGCAGGATCCGTTCCCTGATGTGTTCCTTCAGTGCAGAACCAAGAAGTTCATCCCCTCCTTCCTTTCTTTCATTTTTTTTCTTTCTTCCCCTCTTTCTAGGAACAAAGTCAGTATTTGGAACACTCAGTTTAAGCACAAGAAGTCCAGACAGATTTTGACAAGAGCCTTGAGAGCTGTGTCAAGTTTTGTCATGGTTGTGATCTCAGGAGAGGCAGGAATCTGACACCAGATCGGTGTGGAGTTTAACAGCATAACAAATGACAAAAACCCATCTCCAGAAAACAACACCCTGAGGTAAATGTGGTCTTTTCTTGAACAAAGAAAGAAAGAAAGAAAAAAAAAAGCCTGGACAGAGAAGGTGAACCTTATCAGCAGAAATCCCAACATTTGCAATAAATTGCTGTTAAAACCATCCTGTGGGATCCCACTGGTAAATACATGCCATTCCCAGGCACTCCATAAGGATTAGCAGCTTCATGGTAAGGAGCCAGTGTGATCCTTGAGGTTTGAAGATCAACACCCTGGATAAATAAAAGCAGGCAAATTTCTGTGCTCTGGAAACAGCGTGTTCCTGCTTTTACAGCCACTTGCTTTGGTGTGGGCAGAGGCCACTCCATCTCCACAAACCCAGTCAGGTTTTTCAGACTGGCTGGGCCAGGGGTTCAGGGACTGAAAGGTCATCTCTGTGTACCCAAAGGGATGGTCCTGGTGAGACCTCCCAGCCAGGGAAACACACCCAGCCTCTTTGTTCCCATCTCCAGCAGGGCCTGGCTGTGCCTGCTGCAGGTTTACTCTTTTGGTTTTATCTTCTGACAGTCCTTGGGCAGACCTGGAGTGGCAGCTCCCAGTCCACTCATGAGCAAACACTCTCCTGCCTCCTTTTACCTCAAAATCAGCAGTCACTGCCTGCACTCCCATCCTTTCTGATCCTTCAGGATCCCTCCAGGCTGGCTTTTACTCGTTGTTTCAGACACTGAACTTCCCAAAGCCTCTTCCATGTCCACCCTGAACACCCCACTGCTCCTGGCACCAAGGTCCAGGCTCTCTGGGACATCCAGCTCTCCCCCCAGGGCTCCCTCCTCTCTCATTCCTTTCAACTCCTCTGCTTCCCCAGGGACTCTGCAGCTCTTTCCTGCTCCCCAGCACTGCCTTTCATCTCCTTTTCCCTCTGGACCCCCTTTCCTGCCCACGTCAGCAGGAGCACTGCAGCAAACAGCCAGTCCCCTCCAGGCCACGGGGATGATTGGGGAGCCTCCACTTTCATCTCTCCAAAACTTGTGCCCTTGGAAAAAAAAAAAAACAAAAAAACAGCTGAGTGGAGAATTGTTGGCACGAAGGGAACGGAGCAGCCCCTTCTCATCTGCTGACTTGAGCCCTGCCTGGCCTTCTCCCTGGAGCTCTGGGATGGGGATGCAGAATGACAAAGGTGACAATGCAGCCTCGCTCAGCACTTCTGTCACAGGAGGTCACCTCTGCTCCGGGCTCCTGACGTCACGGGTTGTTGTTTGCACGTCCTTGGAGAGACCTGCAATGAGGCTCATGGCCTTGGACACTTGGATTTGGGCAGCCAGGAGAAGGGGCTGTGGTGACAGGGCACTGATCCCCCCTGTGCCAGGACGTGGGCATGGATCTGGATGGGTTGGAGAAGTTGCTCCCATCATTCCCAAGCCAGGTCCTACAGTTTGGGACATCTCTACGTGTGGGGCAACCTCGTCTCGCCCTCCCACGACTTCACAGCTGTTGTGGGGAGGACCCATGTAGGTGATTCTTGTGTCCCCTCACCTTTTGGTGGTCCTTTCTCTCTCCAGCTGGTGTGGGGCTGCCTGTCCTGCTGAAACCCCACAGGAGAACAGCCCTGCCCTGAGGGTTACACAGGATATTGGGAAGAAAATCCCCCCTGTGACAGTGGTGAGGGGCTGGGATGGACTTCCCAGAGCAGCCTGGAAGTGTCCAAGGCCAGGTTGAACAGGGCTTGGAGCAACCTGGGCTAGTGGAAGGTGTCCCTGCCCGGATTGGGATGAAATGGGCTTTAAAGATCCCTTCCAACCCCAGCCCTTCCATGATTCCCACTGTGCAGGAAGCAGCCCCGTGTCCTCACCAAGCCCTGCTCTCCCTTAAATATTAATGGTGCTGTTCAGCTGAGCTGCCTCACTTCTGAGATCACATCCAGGGCAGCAGTCAGGCTTTTTTTATCTCCGTGTGCCATCTGCTCTTTCAGCACAGAATTTGGAAAGGAGGAAATCGTTTGATGAATAAACACCCTGTTACACGGTGATACCTTTTATTGGGCTGTTAACTGCTCTAACTGTGAAAGCTAAATTGGTTTAATTAGTGGTAAGACATCCCTTTTTTAACATTTACAAGAGTCTCATCATTATTCCCCTTGCATAGGCAGAGTCAGAACTTGGAGCAGAGCGTGGACTGATCTCCTGCGTGGTGTGCACTGCCAGGAGGGTCCAATGAATAATGTAAGACCACGTTGGCTTATTGCACTCAAACAAAATACCAACATTTCCCTCTCCCTTTCTGAACCCCTGCTCAAGAAGGACTGATGGTATTCCCAGGGGAGCTGCAGAGCTGAGAGAGGGAACTGGCCTTTTCCCATCGCTGTGGAAAGATTTTACACGTCCCAGAAGAGCAGGGTCAGCCAAAATAGGGCAGAGCTGTGTGTGTGCTGACAGAGTGATGTACACCTTGTCATGCAGGGTCTGCACCTCCAACAGCCCCAAAGCAGCTCCTGCTCAGACCCAAAAACTTGGCCCTGTTCTCCTGAGGAAGCGACTGAACATTTATTTACAAAGTACCAAAGATCAGCAAGGTCCTTCCAGGTCCTTCTGCTGTTTCAGGGCTTGTTTTTGGCCTCACTGGGGACACAAGAATTGTTCCTCAGCTTCCTCCCTGCTCTGGGACCAGGGACAGGACCCAGGGAAGGGCTGGAGCTGTGCCAGGGGGGTTGGGATGGATCTCAGGGAAAGGTTCTTCCCCCAGAGGGTGGTGGGCACTGCCCAGGCTCCCCAGGGCAGTGGGCACGGCCCCAAGGCTGCCAGAGCTCCAGGAGCGTTTGGACAACGCTCTGAGGGACAGGGGGGGATTGTTGGGGTGTCCTGGGCAGGGCCAGGGGTTGGGCTGGATGGACCTTGTGGGTCTTTTCCAGCTCAGGATATTCCAGGATTCTCTGTATATGAAAAGGACTGTTCTGACTCCTGCTCTCCCACAGGGAACCAACCAAAAACTGTTGAAAACTACAAACAAATTGAGAGCCATTTTAGTTAAAAAACTTGCAAACTCTCAGTGTCCCCTTAAAAACCAGTGTCCTGCCTCCTGTCCACCTCCAAGTGGCTACAGGAGATGGAACAGAAGAGCCATCACGAGTGACCCCAGGAAATCCTCCTCTTTGGGAAGTTTTTCCCAACCATATCAGTTAGAAATCAATCCTGTTTAGAAGATGGAATGTCCCACCCCAGAGAAATTTCTCCTGATTGTCTCCCTGGCACAGGAGTGCTGATGGAGCTGAATTCAGACTTGATCTGGAGGCACTGATGGATCCAAGAACAGCTCCAGGGCCAAGAGGAAAGGGCAGGATGGATCCCTTCCCTCAGGAACAGCTCTGTGTGCCCTACAATCTGATG
Source organism: Pyrocephalus nanus (assembly GCA_038380795.1). Classification (NCBI taxonomy): domain Eukaryota; kingdom Metazoa; phylum Chordata; class Aves; order Passeriformes; family Tyrannidae; genus Pyrocephalus; species Pyrocephalus nanus. The sequence continues at coordinate 2,493,734 of CM076287.1, read as the reverse complement.
ATGTCTGGGAGGGAGTGGCTGACAGGGAGATTGGGGCCTCTCTGCCGCTCCAGGCAGCACCCGTGGGAGGGGTGTTAGGAGGTTGTTTCCTAAAAAAAAAAAAAAAAAAACGGATCTTTGCCTCAGCTAAAAGAGGGTGGGTTTAAACCAAGACACGGAGGTGGAAAGAAGAAACGAAATAGGAGAAGTTGGAGGAGAGAAATGTGTAACGAGGAGAGGGGCTCTCAGTGCTCCTGAACTGGACACGGAGACCAAAAGATGTTGAAAAGATCGCAGATGTTGAAATTTTAGGGCGAGGAGCAACTTTCCCCCCTGTCGGCTCTGCTGGAAACCCCCGAGGCCGGGGCAGGAGGAGGACACCGGGCACGAGCAGTGCGACACGGGGCCAGGGGAGGGCACCAGACCCTGCCAAGCGCTGCCACATCCCCGACAGCCCGGGGGCAGCGGGCTGGGGGCACCCGGAGTGGGCACCATCCCTGGCACTGCCCTCGGGAGATCCCCGGCTCCCTGTCCTGGACAGGGAAAAGGGACCCGCCCGGGGTAGCTGGAGGGTTTGGTGGCTGCTGGCACAGCTCAGGGGGCAACCTGAGCTCAGCTTTGGGCTCAAAGCACGGTTTTGGGAATGCAAACAGGCTCCTCCTGCCCAGGGAGGTGCAAAGCAGGGAGGAGAAAAACCACCACATCCTGGGCTGGATCGACTCAGAGCGGGCAGCAGATCAAAGGAATGGGATTGTGCCCCTCTGCCCCCCTCAGGTGAGGCCCCACCTGCAGCTCTGGGGCCCCCAACACAGCAAAGATGTGGAGCTGTTGGAGCAGATCCATGGAAGAGGCCATGGAGATGCTCCCAGGGCTGGAGTTCCTCTGCTCTGGAGCCAGGCTGGGACAGCTGGGGGGGTTCACCTGGAGAAGGGAAGGATCCAGGGAGACCCGAGAGCCCCTTGGGAAGAAATTCTCCCCTGTGAGGGTGGGCAGGCCCTGGCACAGGTTGCCCAGAGCAGCTGTGGCTGCCCCTGGATCCCTGGAAGTGTCCAAGGCCAGGTTGGATGGGGCTTGGAGCACCCTGGGCTGGTGGAAGGTGGCCCTGCCCATGGCAGGGGGTGGAATGGGATGATCTTTAAGGTCCCTTCCAGCCCTTCTGTGATCCACGAGGTCACATCTGCACACCCTGGGAAGGCAGGGCCCCAGGGCCAGCCCTGCTCCAATAAAAACAGGGTTAATGGTCCCTTTCAGCAGAGTGATGAGCTGTGTGTGTAAGCAATTGTTAATTCCAGGCCCACCCATCCATCCCTGGCCGCTCCTGGCAGCAGATCCAAAGTGCAGGTCGGGAATCAGCAGTTCCACCTGGATACCCAGAAAACCAAATCAGCTTCCCTGGCCTGGGGCTCCTGGGGACCATTACCCCTGGATTTGTTCCCTGAATATTAATCACACTGCTCCCTCGTGGGCACTCTGCCTAAAATAATAGCAATAAAACCCCCAACATCATCTGAAGACCAGCACTACTAAAGGATTCCTGCACTGACTGGAGTTAAGTTGTGAGATTTAAGGGCCAGATCCTGCAAGATGCTGCACTGTCTGGATGTGATCCAGTAGATAAATAAGCTGCTGTTTCATCTCCAGCCAGTGAATTTCCCCCATTAAAATCAATAGGACTAATCTCATTAATTGGATAGATATAGTACCCACCTCTGCATGCTCCTCTCTGGCCCTTTGTGATAAAATCTCCATCGAACCACTTTTAAATAATAAATCCACACCAAAAGTAGAAGCAAACTTGGCTAAAGTCATCCTTTTTCTACAAATCCCAGTTATTGGCAGGAGGCTGGAGGCAGCCTGCAAATTCCCTCAGAAGAAGGAGAGCAGGAGCAGCTCTCCTGCAGAGTGTAATCCTCAGAGAAGATTGGGAGGTGGCTTTGCCTCCAGCCCTTTCTCCCCATGCTGGCAGGTTTGGAGGCTCCACTGGGACTGCAGGGAAGTGCCTCTCTGAAAGGTCACCTGCAGTGCCACAGAGCTGTGGGGTGACAGCAGAGGAAGGGGGAACAGGGAGGAAGAAAGAGGAGGAGAAGAAAGAGAAATCCCTGACAGCTCTGTCCTTAAAAGCATTCCCTGCTCCTGTAGGCAGAGATTTAAAACATCCCCCTGGTTCTCCCTCCTCTCTGCTCTCCCCACCTGCAGAGCTGCCACCACCAACATCAGAGGGACGTGGAGCTGCTGGAACAAGCCCAGAGGAGGCCACGGAGATGCTCCAAGAGCTGGAGCCCCTCTGCTCTGGAGCCAGGCTGGGAGAGCTGGGGGGGTTCCCCTGGAGAAGAGAAGGCTCCAGGGAGACCTGAGAGCCCCTTGCAGGGCCTAAAGGGGCTCCAGGAGAGCTGGAGAGGGACTGGGGACAAGGGATGGAGGGACAGGACACAGGGAATGGCTTCCCACTGCCAGAGGGCAGGGGGAGATGGGAGATTCATGGAGATGCAGATCACTCCTCCTGTTGGGCAGCTTTGGGTGAGCAAGTTAAACCTGCTGTGCCTCAGTTTCCCCGAAATCTTGGATGTCTCTGCAGCCCTCCCTGCCCAGCCCAGGAGCTGGGAAGTCCTTCTGGGGCAGAAGAAGAAGATCCTCCCTTGTCAGCCCTGCCTGGAGGGCACACTGAGCCCCTCATCCCCTCCTGTGCCCCGGATATCCAAAGGATTTCCAGCCCCTGGAGCGATGGGATTTCGCTCTGCACTTCCCCTGGGATGCAGAGGGGAGCTGGGGTCATGCAGGGGGTGTGATGAGTGTTTTATCATCTCCAGGGCTTCCACAAAATATTGTTCCACTCAGGGGCAGAACAGCCCACAAGGTTTTCCCTCTCTCTTCCTTTACCCCCTAATGAAAACCATCTCCTGCTAAATTAAATTCTCCCTCACAGTACACCCAGCCCTGAGGGCAATTAAAGAAACATAATGAATCTGCTGCTCTTTTTTTCTTTTTTTTTCTTTAAAGCAATTAGCTTGCAGCAGATACAAAGGTGAACCTTGTAGCTTTTCAAAATTACACGACTCAGGGCTCTTGACGGGCATCAAAATATTGGTTTATGAGCCCCTTGTAGCACTTTCACAAGCAGTTGCCCGTGTGAAGAGGGGGATGAAGCACAAGATGAGAAGGTGGCCTCTGGGGGGCCATCATTCAGCCTGGCTGATGAAGATGTACAGTTGTCATGTCTGCTGAGCATCCCAATTTCCTGGCTGGCTGCTGCCACACCGAGCTGTGCCAAGGGCTCACGATGCTGGGGAGAGCAGGAGGGCAGAGGTTTTTGGGACCTGCAGGGCCTGCAGACAGGGAGGGACTCACAGCTGGCAGCCAAGGGATGGGGATCCAGGAGAGTTTGGGAGGTTGGAGGTAACTCCCAAAAAAGGCCAAAAGATCTGGGGATGGGCTGGTGGGCCCAGAAATAACAATCACACACTCACAGAATGTGCTGAGCTGGAAGGGTCCCACAAGGGTCATCCAGTCCAACCCTCAGCCCTGCACAGGCCCATTCCCAAGAGCCACCCCCTGTGCCCCAGAGGATCATCCAAATGCTCCTGGAGCTCTGGCAGCCTTGGGGCCGTGCCCACTGCCCTGGGGAGCCTGGGCAGTGCCCACCACCCTCTGGGGGAAGAACCTTTCCCTGAGATCCATCCCAACCCCTCTGGCACAGCTCCAGCCCTTCCCTGGGTCCTGTCCCTGGTCCCAGAGCAGAGCTCAGTCCTGCCCCTCCTCTGCCCCTCCTGAGGAAGTTGGTGACACTCTTGCTGAAAGCTCCCCATGCCCAGGGAAGGTGCCAGGCATTCCCACCCAGCCTGAACGTTCATTAACCCATCAGAGCCAGTGTTTTGGGGGCTTCTTTCCCCACCCCCCACGGACCAAATTCATCACATTGTCCACCAGTGCAACCATCAAGTCTCATCACAGACCCTTGGGTGGTGATTAGGAACCTTTCTCCTCTTATCCTTTCTTTCTCTTCCTTCCTTCCTTTTTCCCTTATGCTTTCTCTTAAGCACTTTCATACTGCTGTAAATAATAGCACCCAAAATTTCTCCATCCCTGCTTTCCTTTGCAACCAAACTGTTCTAAAAGAAACCCCACACAGATGTATTTACAAGCACTGGTCACTCAGTCATCTCTTAAAATAAAAGAACCTGAGTTACTCTCAGCTCCAGGTCCCCTCACCAGGGCTCCTTTCCCAGCCCTGCCTGGAGATGCTGCAGATTCCTGCTGGCAGGACTTAATCCCAGCTCTACCAAAGCTGCTGCTGGGGTTGGAGCTGGCCCAGGGGAGGCTGCCAGCAAAATTAGAGGGAGCACTTGGAAGGCATCTGCAGGGGCAGCTCCTGTTTGCAGCACAGGGCAGAGTCAGGGAGCTGCATTTTCCTTTTGTTCCTGCTAATTATCCACGGAGACCAAACAAGCTGTTCAAGTTGGAAAGCTATAAAATAAAGTTGCTGCCTGCACACCTCGTGGATTTGGCCCCTCTGAGGAGCAGGGAGGTGCCTTGTTCATTTGGGGGGATTCTCCTTCCTCCTGGTGCCTCTTGCCATGGAATAATCACAGGCCAAAGGTACAGTGCTCACCCTTGGGAAAACCAGCATGGGCAAGGCATCGTTTTCCCAGCTCAGGGTTGTTTTTTTTCACAGCTTGGAAACCCTTCCATGATCAGGCCATGCTGGAAAAGCCTCTTCCTTGTGATGCAGCAGCAGCTCTTGCAGGAGCTCTGTGGGGAGTTCTGTGGTGCTGCCAGGGCCGGCTCAGCATCCCAGGCTGGGAGGTTTTTCCAGGAGCAGCTTCCCAACACCACAGGTGGCTGCCCCAGCACGGTGGGGAGGAGGAGGATGTGCATTACTCAGCTGTCAACTGCTCTTTTCCCCGTGTCCAACAAATCAATAAACTGGGGCTGAAAATAAAATCGGTGCTTTCCTCCTTTTCGTGTCCCTGCTCAGCCAAGGAGCTGAGGATGCCAAAGGAAAGGGAAGGAGGTTGGTTCAGCCTGATCTGTGGAACGGCTGGAGCTGTGCCAGGGGGGTTGGGATGGATCTCAGGGAAAGGTTCTTCCCCCAGAGGGTGGTGGGCACTGCCCAGGCTCCCCAGGGCAGTGGGCACGGCCCCAAGGCTGCCAGAGCTCCAGGAGCGTTTGGACAACGCTCTGAGGGACAGGGGGGGATTGTTGGGGTGTCCTGGGCAGGGCCAGGGGTTGGGCTGGGTGATGATGAGACCCCACCTGAAGTGCTGCCTCCAGCTCTGGGGTCCCCAGGAGGGACGTGGACCTTTTGTAGCAAGCCCAGAGGAGGCACCAAGATGGTCAAAGGGCTGGGAGGGAAAGCTGAGAGAACTGGGATTGTTCAGCTGGAGAAGAGAAGCATCAGGGTGACCTAACTGTGGCCTTCCAGTACCTCAAGTTACTACAAGAAACATGGAGAGAGACTATTTACAAGGGCCTGGAGTGACAGAACAAGGGAGAATGGCTTCCCACTGACAGGGAGCGGGGTTCATTTAGATAGAAAGAAGAAATCCTTCCTGGGAGGGTGGGCAGGCCCTGGCACAGGTTGCCCAGAGCAGCTGTGGCTGCCCCTGGATCCCTGGAAGTGTCCAAGGCCAGGTTGGACGGGGCTTGGAGCAACCTGGGCTGGTGGAAGGTTGGGTGGGGGTGGCACTGGATGGGTTTTAAGGTCCCTGGGAGCACCTGAGGGACAAGCTGGACCTTTCTGCCCTCCTGGCTGTGTCTGCAGAGCATGGCTGGGGACACAGGTCCTGCTGCCGAGCCAGGCTGGCTGGAAAGTGGTTTCTGTGTGTGAGCACAGCTGAGCAGGGAGCAGCTGCTGCCCTGAGCCTTCCACAGGCTCCCAGGGCTGTGCCCAGCAGGAATGCCAAGCTCTCCCCGGTGCCACGTGCGGAGAGCGAGCACAGGAGACAGAAAGGAGCAAACAAACCCATTCGTGGAGCAAATGAGAGCAACAGCTAAACCAGAGAGCAGTTGCTACCTGGCCACAAACACCAGCCAGCTGAGGAGGTGGGATCTCTCCCACTGGGTGAGTTGTTATCCTCGGAGCATCCAGGCAGCCGTGGAGCTGCCAGGCGCCAGCAGCGTGGAGAAGGGTGGGGAGAGCAGCCCACGCTGCTGGAGGGCTGAGGAGGAGGGTCAGGAGGGCTCAGAAGGGTGGAAGGCAGGAGAAAGAGGCGCCATCTGGGCAGAGAGTTGCACACTGTTCCCCTCACTTGGGAGAGCAGGCGGGGAACTGCAGCCCCAGTTCCACCGGAGTCGGAGGAAGGACATCCCAGCTCCGTGTGCTTCCCGAGCTGGGACTCCTGGCTGCAGCAGTGTCTCATAGCCAGAGCCTGACCTTTCCAGCAGCAATTAGCTGGGAGAGGAGCTGTGCAGCTGATGAGCACATGAAGGGCTTTATCTCACCCTCAGGCGTGGACAGGGACTGTAAAATCCTTGGCAAAGGCAGCGGCTCCGTATCGATCCCGGGAAGTCCAGGTGCTCCTCTGCATGAAAATCACATGGAAATGGGATTTCTCTGTGTGATTTCCTTGCTGCTGCTGCTTGGGGCTGATGGGTCTGTGAGACTGTCACCTCCCCGTGCCCCAGAGCCACCTGCAGGAGGGGACAGTTGTGGCACCTGAAGTTGTTGACAGCACGAAGTTTTTGTCCCTGTGAGGAGGATGTGACTGGTGATCACAGTAACCTGGTGAGGGAGAAGCAGCTCAGCTTGTTTGAAGGGAAAGGGATATATCCTGATTTCCATACATTTCAGTGAAAATGCTGGAAAACAGGGAAGATAATCCCATCAGAGATACACTGGAAGCACTGGGATCAAAGGGAAGAGCTGTTTATTTTTCTCGATGCCATTTGCAGGGATGAGGCCTTGGGAAACGCTCTTGGCATCTACCCAGTTGGGACTGGTTCTGTCTCAAATAAACAGGTGTCAGAACATTCCAGAAGGGTCAGCGTGGAGGGGTCCACGCTGGGGACAAGGCTGAGGTGTGGCAGCAATGCCTGGCTCTCCAGCTGCAGGACCTGCTGGAGGGAGCTGAGGAGCTGCAGAGGATTTAGAAACCTGCCCCAGATCTGTCCCCTAGTGCTCAGGAGACTGGAACTGGAATTGGTTCCTCTCCTGATTCCACCCACTCGCAGCCCGAGCGTGGTTAGCGCTGCTAAACCCCTACGTGGGATGAAGGGGGGATAATTAGCCCTGAGCTTTCCTGTACCTGCAGGAGGCTGGAATGAAACTCTGACTCAGACCAAAACAACATTTAGAAAATGTAGCAGGCCCAGGCAGAATAATCAGCGGCTGGTAATGACTATTTATCTTGTCACCTCCCGTTGTAACGTCCTGGCCGCTCCGCTCGCAGGGAAAGGGCATCCTGGAAATCTCACAGGGCACGTTGCTCCGCTGGTAGATATTGTCCTTCTCACTTCACAGCCCGGGGAGATGCCTTGAGCTGGAACCTGGCAGCAGCAGAAATATGGCCGAGGCAGTTCCAGAGCAAAACCCCTTTGCAGGGAATCATCGTTTCCCTCCTCGCCCGGCCCAGCTCCACGTCTGCCACCCAACAATCCCCGCTGCCACCATCCCAAACAAACCTGTCCTTTGGGATTCTCCCCAGGCTGATTAGACCCACTCTGGAAATGAGTTTTGCACCCTGGCAGGTTGTAATGATGTATAATCTTTCTTCCCCTGGGGAAACCCTGCCAAGGGTTCATAGGAGGTATCCTGTGAATGAAGATGAATGGAGCCCTGCAATCCACCTGGGATTTCTTCCTGGGTTTTAAGGGCCAAAGAATGTTCCTGGGAGCTCAGGAAGGTCACCAAGCAGGGAATAAACCCCAGGAGTCCAAGCTCCCAGTCTCCAGGTTTAACTGGTGAATACAGCACGTTCAGCTGCCGGGGGGGGGGGGGGGGGGGGGAGGTGTCCCAGTGCTTTCCTTGGCAGATGCTGAGCCAGTCAGACAGAGCCACTGCTGTGCAGCAGCTTAAAAGCATCAAAGGAGAAAGGAGAGAGGTTTACAGGAGCGTGGCTTAATTCCCATTTTCCTGTCAGCTCAGAGCACGCACATGTTCAGATATCACAGCACGAGTAACTGATAACCCCTCGTTATTAATCCCTGGTAACTCAATCTGCCCTCTCAGCCCTGAGTGCAGAGCAGAGATGATGCCCTCAGGAGCTTGCAGATCAATTTAAATTTTCAGAGCCTCGGTGCCTGACTCACTCCAGAGTGCCAGAGCTCCTTAGAATAACCACAGAGTAGATTTCCTGTCACATCACTGAGCTCTGCTCCCCTTCCAGCAGCCCTGGCTGCCACCTCCTCCTGTGCTGGGGCTGTTCAGGTGGGCACAGGTACATCTGGAGGGCGCTGCCATGACAAGCTGCCACCCCCCTTTCACACCAGCACTGGGGTCTTCTGGGTGCTGGTGCTTCCAGGCAGCTGATCTGGAGGAGGGCAGGGACTTCAGGGTGGCCTGGAGCTGTGTCAGGGCACGGTCAGGTTGGATCTCAGGGAAAGGTTCTTCCCCCAGAGTGTGGTTGGCACTGAACAGGCTCCCCAGGGCAGTGGGCACGGCCCCAAGGCTGCCAGAGCTCCAGGAGGGTTTGGATGATCTCTGGGACACAGGCTGTGACTCTTGGGGCAGGGCCTGAGCAGGGCTGAGGGTTGGACTGGATGATCCTTGTGGGTCCCTTCCAGCTCAGCATGTTCTGTGAGAAGATGGGGAAACCGAGTCACTGTGTTAGAGCAGGACGTGGCTCGGGTCACGCAGCCCGGCAGGGGTGGAATCAAACCAAGTTAATAAACTCCCTGGTTAATGGCCCAGATGCAAATCCTGATTGCAGGCTCCGTGCAGGACCTCAGCTGACTCCCAGCTCCCCCCAGCTGGCTGCACTCCAGGACTGGGACCAGCCCTCCAGTTCCACCTCTCAAGGGAGAATGAAGAGCCCTGGAAATGGAGGTGGCAGCAGCCCAGCTCTGCTGACCCACGAGGCTCTGCTTCATTAGCCCCAAAACACTGCTGACCGTGAGCACTTCCATTCTGGTGCTGCAGGTTCTGCTTCCCCATAAAAGCAAAAAAGCAATTTACGAGGGAACAGTCAATAATGCGCTGCTTTATTCAGCTGGTCACAGAGCTGGAAACCAGCCAGAAAGTGGACGTGGTCACTGCTCTCCCCCAGCCTGCTGCAGCTGGTGGGGCTCAGACTGTCTCCTGGTTTCCCTTTCAGCAGTTCCAGCCCACCAAGAACCTGCTCTCACCTGCAGATTAAGAGCAGGAGGAGCTGCTGAGACTGGGGGTACAACAGGAGGTGCACCAGAACACCCTGTTGGTACCCAGGTGGTGGCACAGGCAGGAAAAAGGAGAGGAGCACAGGTTGGATGGAACGTTCTCACTTTTATTCAGCCTCTGAACAGTCACAAACCCCGCAGCCCCTCAGCACTGCTGCCCCTCAGATGTCCCTCCCCAGCCAAGGGCAATGTCACTTCAAGGCTTCCCCTCCAGGTCAGGTGACACCCCGGCCCTCATGTCCAAGCCTGGCTGCCCTGCGGGCTGAGACACTGACCGAAGTCTCTCCTCCCCAGGTCTTTAGGGAACCTCTGTTTCTCTTTTGCAAGGTCAGTGGAGAGGGAAATCCCCAGGCTTGAGCTGCCGGGGCTGGACAAGGTGCCTCCTGAGGATCCTCTGCAACAAGTTCTTCCTGCCTGTCACAGCGGGGAGCTCCAGGCTGGAGCTGCTCCTCCCGTAACCCACCCCGAGGAGCCTCTTCTCTCTCTTCTCTGCCTCTTCGCTCTCCAGAACGTCTGTCCTTTGGGTGTCTCTGACGGGGCTGGCACATCTCCTGGGCAGGGGGAGCCCCGCCGGGGTCCCGCAGGCTGGGCTGGCTCTGCCACCCTTGGGACCGGTGGCTCGAGGACTCGGCTGCTTGCGGTCCCTCAGGCCTCCATCCCTCCGGGAATCTCCCCCAGCCACAGCCATCCCGAGGTGTCCGGAGCATCCCGGCTCCTCCTCAGCAGCGGGACCTCGAGGGTGGCCCGAGTGAAAAAACGCCTCCTCTCTGGTGACCTGCGGGCTCTGCCCCAGGGTGACAAAGCCGTAGGGGGTGGTGACCTTGGGGAGGTGGGGCAGGGACAGAGCTGCCCAGGCAGTGGGGTCCGGGCTCGGCCGGGCAGGGGGGGTCGGGCAGGAGGAGTTAAAGCCGGGCAGCTCATCCCGTCCCGCTGGCTCCGAGCTGCTCCTCCCCGCCGTGCCCTCCAGCTGCCCCATCCCCTTCCCCGAGCCCCTGTGCCCCCCGTGGGCGGCCAGCGAGGGGATGGTGAACTGCGGGATGCGCTCGGGGGTCACCACCACGTGGCAGAAGATGCCGCTGGAGCTCTTGCCCTGCGGGGTCCCCTCCCAGAGGGACATGGTGGCACCGCGGGGCTCCCCCGGGGCCAGCGCTGGCTATTTATGCCCCGCTGCCAGCCCTGATTGCTCCGCGGGCGGTGACGTGGTGACAACGGCGCTGCCAGGGCCCTGCAGTCCTTTGTCACCCGCCCGGGGACAGATGGGAGGGAAGGGGGGGACAGGTGAGGACACGCTTGTCCCCAGCATCATCGCCTGCCCTCCTGCTGTGGAGCAGGGCTGAGTGTCCCCCGTGAGGCAGGAGAGAGGGAGAGGTGGGTGATGGTGCGAGGGAGGGGGCACAGCCAGCGGTCCCCGGCGCAGGATGAGTCACCGCCCGTGGGCATCAGGTGGAGCCGAGCGGAAGGGGCAGCTCGGGAGCGGGAGACAAAACACTCCAGCTCTGTCTAGCAAAGCTCCTGTCGGAAAAATAATAATAATAATAAAATAAAAAAAAATCTCCCACGCAATTACCCAGAGAAAGCAGCACTTTCAACCATCGCCCCCCCTCTCTCCCTTCCCCCCGAGTCCCCCCCGCCCACCGCTGCTGGTGCCGGGGTTGTGCTGGATTGTTTCTCGCAGCTCTCATCCCACGGGGGGTGGGAATGTGTGGGGGGACAGTCCCGGGCAGCCCCCAGGCGTGTGGCCAGGAGAACAGGGGTTGTGCATCCTCCTGGGGGGGAGGAGGACGAAGCTGCTCCCCCAGAGGAGCCTCAGCGTTGTCTTCTCTCTGTCTGCAGCAGGGGCAGAGCTGCAGAGTGGGCTGGGATTCGAGTCTGTGATTCCCTGTCAGCCTCCCCTTCCACTAGCAGGGGGACAAGGGCTGCTTTAGATTGGATCCTGCTCTGAAAATGATGCAGAGAGGAAAAGCAGCTCCATCTCTGTGTGGGCACAGACCAGGAAGGGTGCAGAGACACCTCCCCCCCCCAAGCTGGGCTCCAGCTTCTCCCATCCCTGAGGGGCTCAGCAGGGCAGGTTTCTGGCATCTCATCACCTTCAGCTCTTTGCATCGGCACAGGGACACGTCCCAAATGAGTCTTGGCAAGCTCTGACTCCCAGGAGGGACCCCAAACTGAGAGGAAATGAATCCCTAAATGAGAGCCCTTAAGGCTGCCCAGGCCCAAGCCCACTGGTGACAGCAGGAAACCCCCACAGGAGGGCAAGGGGCTGCCCCCCCAATTAGCAGCTCGTCAGTGTAATTAGGAGCAGATGGGTCAGGGGCTATAAGTAGCTTGAGGGTCTCAGCCTGGCCTAAGTCAGGTTTGTGTCCAGTCTGGGCTTCATGGAGCAGCAGCAGCAGCTAAAGCTGGGCTGGAGCCCAGAGCAGGTAAAGGTCCTCCAGGTGCCCCAGGGGCTGCCTCTGCTGGGGGCTCTCTCAGAGCTGGTGTGGAGGATCTGACCCCTCTCTCTTTCTTTAGGTGAGGCCACTCACCAGCAGCGATCCCTCCTCCTTCCTCAGCAGGTTCCTGGGCCAGATCCTTCAGCTGAGCTTTGTCAAGTACCCGGTAAGTGATGTTCCTGCTGCTGGAGGGGCTGGGGTGGGAAAACCTCCAGACCTGGCAGTTTCTTGGGTTCTCCTGCCAAGGTATTCTCTTCTTTCACTCTTTCTACATCCTTAAATGTTAGGAAGAAATTGTTCCCTGTGAGGGTGGTGAGGTTGGGCACAGCTGTGGCTGCCCCATCCCTGGAAGTGTCCAAGGCCAGGTTGGACAGGGCTTGGAGCAACCTGGGATAGAGGAAAATGTCCCTGCCCGTGGTAGCAGAGTTGAAATCAGATGGTCTTTAAGGTCCCTTCCAACCCAAACCATTCCATGATTTTCCCTCTGCCCTGTGCTCAGTGTGAGCTTGTCTTCTGCTTTCCTTCTCAGCCTGGAGTTTCCCTCTGTCTGGTTTGGCTTTGCCCTGTTCCCTCTTGCAGCATTCCCATTTCTCTCCCTGCCTGGGCCAGGAGAGATGGGAGGGTTTTAGGAACCAAAGTCCAACCCAAGAGGTCCTGTTTCACCTGGCTGGAGTTGGTCCCATCTCAGCTCCACGCTGGGAGCAGAGCAGGGTTTGAGGCTTTCACCGAGGACTTCAGCCGGTGTGAGAACTTCCAGATCTCTAATGCACCTCTCCTTGCAGCTGAAGATGCTTCAGAAAGCGTGGATCTGGATTGGATTTGTGACCCCTGTGGACACCGTGATCAGCCAGCTCTACCCCACCCCGTCTCCCCCCAGGCCTGGACGCCTGGCCAGGAAGCGCCGGGGGAGACTCGAGCGCCTTCTCCTCTCCGTGGTGCCCACCAGCATCCAGAACATCCTGGGCTACCTGCCAGCAGACTGGGGCCAGGGCAACCAGCCCAAGGGTGAGAGCTTCTGGAGCACCTGAAGGCTTTGCAGCTGAGAAACATCATGATGGCAGGGTTTGGGGTTCCTGTAGAGGGCCGGGAAACCCCAAACCCCGATGTGTGTTTGTCCTGGGGGTGGTGATGGTGCCTCCTGTGAATCCCTGCAGAGATCCTGGGGGCTCTGATCAACCCATTTAACAAAGCCAGCAAGAGGAAGAGGGATGATGTGGCCCTGGAGGAGCAGGAGTCCTGGTTTGTGGTGCTGGAGAGGGACTTGCCAGAAGACGACTCCAAAGACCTCACGTACGAGGTAAGATGTTCTGGCTGCTGGGCAGGACTGGTCCCCAGGGGCTGAGCAACTGGGAGGTGATGGTTTGGACTGTGAGAGCTCCTGCAGAGGAGCCTGTGCAGGGAGCTGGGAAGAGATTTCCTTCACTTTACCCACTCTGTGTGGTGTGTCCAGCGAGGAGTTGGACTCTGATCCTGATGGGTCCCTTCCCACTGAGGACATCGCTCCATCAGTGCCTGAAAGTTGTGGGTGCCCTCCTTGTGCCACAACGCTGAAGTTCCCCTCTGTTTGGTGTCCCTGCAAAGCTGTGGCTCCCAGTGCCCCTGGGAGCAGGATTGGTGTGTCCTCCCTCACACCTTCCCTGTCTCTCAGCCTCTTTTTTCCCCCCCAGCCCTCGGAGGAGGAGTCAGACAGTGAGGAGTACAAATCCCACAATGACACCGAGGCAGAGCTGGAGCTGGAGGAGCAGGATGGGATCACTGTGGTGCTGGAGGAGTCCTCGTGTCCCCAGGTGAGTGTTCCTCTCTCCCTGTGCAAAGAGACCACCACAGTCCCCACGTGGGGCTGAGATGATGGTGGGTGTGCATCTTGTGGTGGCACCTCTGACCCTGCAGGTTGCCACTTGCCCTTTCTGACTCTCTGTCCCAGGTATCCTGCGCTTCAAAATGGGATTTGTGGGAGAGTTTTCACCACTAACAACTTCCTTGGGGGGTCACTCACTACTCCAGTCCCACCTGTTCCTGGTGGAAACCCCCCTAATTCCCAGGAAACCGGTGCTCTGCCTGGCTCCCAGGGAAGTGGAGGGTGAGGGAGGTGCAGGGTGGGTTGATTTGAACTTGGCAGTCCCAGTGTCAGTGATGGCAGCCAGTTTTAGGGGAAAAATCTCTGGTGTTTTCTAGGAAAACCAGGAAGCCTGACCCATGGACCTGGACCTTCTGGGGCTGCAAAGTTCCTGACTCCCTGAGGGCAGCTGTGGCCCTGAGTAGAGATGTCCAGTCCAATGCTATGTTGTTTGTTTGTTGTTGTTTTTTTTTTTTTTTTTGAAATTTATAATAAAATTACCCTATTTTTCCACGTGAATTGGGGTGTGGTTGGCTGTACTGGTCCCTGATAGCCCTGGACTGGCTGGTGCCTCAAAGGAACCTCCCTCCACACGCAGAAAATCCCCAGAAATACGGTGGCAGCAGGTCTGCCTTGTCTGCTTTAAACCTGGGAGCTCTCCATGGAGCTTCTTCCCTCCACATGGATCCTGCAGGAGAGACCCTGCTTCAGCACAGGAGTTGAAGAAACAGGGATTTGGGGTCTGGAAAGGCAAATTAGGATCAGAAAGTGCCTGGATGCAACCCTAGAGCGCTGGAGAGACCCTGGGGTGGGTTGGACCTGGGTGGGCCGGGCCAGCTGAGCAGGCTGAAGGAAAGAGTGGGAGCTACAAACCCAAAAATCCCAGGGAGTCTGAGGGCAGGGAGTGACTCAGGTAAGGGGGAGGGATGGAGGTGTCCTGGCTCCCAGGCCTTGCTGGGATCAGGGATGCTGATGTCTCCTTAATTAAAGGTTTGTTTCTCTCATCTGAAGCAGCTCTGAGGCAGGTTGTTCTCTGGGCAGCTTTTCCTGCTGGATTGCAGTGATGGCTCAAAGGGCTTCCCTGGCCAGCAGTGAACCACTTAAAGGAAGGAATTCTGGTGCTTTAAAAGAACAGCTGGGTCAGGACACATCTCCTGAAGCTGCAGCCCTTGGACTCCTCCCTGATGCTCCAAGGTTGGTTTTACCCCTCCAGAGCTGGCACTGGCTCCTCACACCTCAGTGGGGTTTGTCTGGGACTGGGCAGGGCTATTTTTCTCCCAGCTTTGACCAGTTATTTGTGCACCATTAACAGTCATGAAGCTGCTCCCCCTCCTTGCCATGGCAGTGTCTCTTTAAATGCAGGTGTGTCTCTTACCTGGTACCATCTGCAGCCACAACAGCTCTGGTTTCATTACTGCTCAATGATAGCAAGATATTTTTATCTTTAAGATTGATAAAGGAGCTGATACTGCAGCTCCTGGATATTAAATTGGGCCCTGCATTAATTCAATCGCTCCCTGGTTGTGTTCAATAACTCTCCCATTCTCTGCAGCCAGTGCTTTCAAAGCAGAAATTAATAAAACACCCTTTTTAGTGGCATCCTTGAAATCTGTGCTGGCTTTTCCTCTTGCTCCTGAGCTTTGGGAGCGCTGGATGTGGAGGGTGGAGAGCAGGCTTTGTTCCTTGCCTGGGTGTCAGGCTGCAGAGTGACTCTGCTTAAACACAGTGAGCAAGAAAGCAGCATTAAATCTGCCTCTCTGAGCTCACCTGCAAATTAATTCTGTGCACACCTGCCTGCCACGGGGCAGGTTTTGCCCAAAGCTTCTCAGATCTCAAGCCCTGCTTTTTAGGAGGAAGAGACCACCCCAGGTGAGCATGGAGGGAGTAAATGGCTTGGTGGAGTCAGGAGTAGCTGAGGAGCTGCTTGATCCTGAGGTCAGCACCGTGGATGCAGCCCAGGTAAGCAGGTGGTGCATGCTTGTGATGGAAGGGTGGTTTTGCAGCTGGCAGGGTGTGAAGGCTCATCCTGGAGAGGTGGCTGATCCCCTGGCAGGTCCCTGTGTGGGTGGTGGCCTCGTGGGTGTCACCCCTGCTGGGGGTGGTGAGGGGCTGTGCAGAGCCCACTGAGCTGCCCAAAATCCCGTGTGTGTGTCCAGGGGCTGCAGTTTGCAGCAGGATGAGGCCTGTGCATGCCAGAAGGGCAGGTCTGGGGCTAAAAGGCTGTTTGCTGGGGTGGGATCTGTGTGGCACAAAGGCCGTGGTGCTTTTGGGGGACCTGGCCCCTCTTTGTGTCTGGGCAGGGGAAGGTGGAGAGTCCTGGTGAGGACACCTTTGAGCATCTCTTCAGGGTAGTGTTTCTGTTTTTCCCTGTCCTGCTCTGTGGTTTTTTTGCCTGTTTTCCCTCTGGTGTGAGGAGCTGAAGCACAGGAACATGTCCCAGGACACGGGGTGGCTGCAGCCCAGCTCAGTCTGGGGCTGGACGATGGGAGAAGCAGGTGATTGAACTCCAGTTGGATGGAGACACACAGAGTCCTCCTTGGCACCCTCTATCCTGAGCAAAGGCGCCACAGGCGATGTGGGATGTGCCCCCCTGAGCCTGTGCTGCCCAAGTGTGGTTTGTGTGGTTTCCCTTTCCCTCCGTGCCAGGTTGAGGAGCAGATTCCCTCCCTCCTCCCTGGAAATCTTCAGGCCGTGTTCCCCTGCCCCTCCTGCAGACCAGAGGGGTTGGGATGGGGGGAACCACGTGGGTTGTGGGTCCCAGAGCTGAGGTTTTGCCCCTTCGTGACCTCTGGGGTTCGTTTGGCCTCAGTGGCTTTGGGGGTGACACCAGGGACGGTGCCACCTCCCCAGTAAGGGCCACCAAAGAGCGAGGCTGGTGCTGCGTGAGAGGAGAATGGGAAGGAGGAGGATCGAGGACAGGGAGGAAAATGAAGGGGTAATGCAGTGATTAGAGGATGATGAGACAGGAATGGTCCTGGGGGGAGCCTGAGGGGTGAGCAGAGGTGACCCTGACACTCGGGGTCCACGCAGGACACGTGGCCCAAGCAGCCTGTGCTACAGACCTGTGATGAGGGAGCTGCACTGGAAACAAATGGCTTAATTGAGGCAAAAATGATCATAATTAGCGTGAGCAAATCCAATTAGGAGCCAGGGCGGGTTACCTTGGGCCTGTCATTGGGAGCACATGGGGGGGCAGAGCAGCCCCAGGGCTGGGACAGGCAGGGGAAGGGGTGGGGGGCTGTCCCGGGGGGCTGCTGCTCGTTAACATCCTCCTCTCCTCGGGCTGCTGGCTCTGTGCCCTGGTCTGAGCCTAATTAGGCTGGAGAAATGGATTTGCCGGGCTGTGCTCAGCGATCGCCCCTCTCGGAGCAGCTCCTGTCGCTGTCGGCTCTGCAGGGCTGGTAATGGAGAGGCTCAGGAATGCCATTCCAGCCTTGCTCCGGGGCTGCAAGGAGCATTTCGCTCTCTCCTGCAAGGAGCAGAGTGAAAACTGCCCCTGTTTGTCCTTCAGGGGTGACAGCTGGGCTCCTTGCAGGCCAGGGGGGGCTGCGGGAGAGGGGTCCGTTCTGGGCAAGCTGGAAATAATGAGGTTAAATATTAACTGTAATGGTCTCCATCGCAGCAGGCATTTCTTTCCTGTCCTGTGGGTGTAACTGCCAGGGAATCAGAACGTTAATTTCCAGCCAAATCATCTTCATGGGGCATAATTTTTGTTATAATTTCGCCCCCCCTCCCCCCCCGTCTTGGGGGAAAACGTGAAACCACCACACTTGTCCTGGGGGCTTCTCTTTTCCCGTTCAGTCTCCTGCTCCCCTTCCCAACGTGGGTTATTCCCACCAGTCCAGCACCGAGGGGCAGGCACTGGGCACCACCCAAACCCACCCCTGCCCCTTCCAGCCCAGCAACAACCAAAGGGCACCCAGTGCATGAAAATCGACCCCCGGGGGTGCTGGGCTGGGGTGCTGTGCTTGGTGTGGTCCCGGTGAAAGCAGCCAGAGCCACCAGCAGGAGGAGCAGGAAGGTGGTCCTGCCATTCCTGGGAAGCTCTGGGAGCTCTCAGGGCCCGGCTCCCTCTTCACTCGCAGGGCTGGGGTCGTTTGGGGTTCACTCAGCGTGTCCTGCTCAGCCTCCTCAGAGGATCTGAACCCTCCAGGTGCCTCCTCGGTGCTGTCACCCACGGGAGGCTCCTGCCTGTGACTGCTGGCAGCTCCCAAAGGTAATCCCAGCTTTATCTTGCTGCTGTGACAGCCACAGGAGTGAGGGAGACGCTGATGTGTCCCTGGGGAGAGGTTCCAGCAGATCTGGGCTGTGCAGGAAGGGCCCAGCCACGAGCCTCGAGTTGCCCTTTGGGGTTCTGCAGTTGCCACTGAGGGCTCTTCACTGGGGCTGACTCTGCTCCCTGTGGATAATTTGGATCTGAGAGCCCAAAGATGCCCTGGACCACCTGAGCAGTGTTTTAGCCCCTCAAGGAGGGCTCCACCCAGGTGTGTAACTGGGAGCAGATGGTCCCACCAGTGCCAAAGCCCTCCTGGCCCTCACTGACACCCCTGGAAGTGGAGCCATCACCCAGCCCAGATATTTTTGGCTGGTGTACTGGGAATGCTGGAGTCTTCCAAAGGCTTTGAGCCCGTTATTTGTGCTGCTGTCCTCGTTGGAGACTCGAGTGGAGCCAAGCTGCTGGTCACAGTTGGGTGGGGTGGAGAAGCTGGTGCTACACCAGATGCCACGAGTGGGCCGAGGTCCAGCTGAGACCTGGAGACTCATTGCATGTCAGAGCGTCAGCAGAGGGATGGAAAAGCATCATCCAGCAGGTCCTGTTGAGCTGAGCTGGGGGCTGAGCTGTGCCTCTCCCCCAGCAGCTGTGGAGCGTGTCTTTTCCAGCCCAACCCCAGTGCAAGCTCTTGGAAACAAAGCTTGGGAAGAGGAGCGTGCTGGGAGCGTTAATATGCACATTACATGAGGTGTGACTCACAGCAGAGAGGAGAGTCATTTTCAGGTCTGATTAGCTTCATCCCTGCACCCCTCCAAAGCTCCCTCTGTTTGTTCATCTGGATTGGTTCGTTGGAGATGCTGTGAGATGGTGGCTCAGAGAAATGGGATGGAACAGGCACGGCTGGGGGGCCATGGGTGACTCCAATTCCAGCCCCACAGAGGGAAGGAGGGATGAGGGCCTTGCTGGGGTAATGTGGGACCTCCTGGTGGCTCCAGCTGAGGGGTGCAGAGGAGCCCCAAGGGTTGACCAGTCTCTCCAGAGAGAGACTTCACAAGAGCAGTGACAGTGGGGATGGTTTTAAACTGGAAGAGAGGAGATTTAGATTAAATACTGGGAAGAAAGTCTATGAGGGTGGTGAGGCCCTGGCACAGCTTTCCCAGAGAAGCTGTGGCTGCCCCTGGATCCCTGGAAGTGTCCAAGGCCAGGTTGGAAGGGGCTTGGAGCAACCTGGGCTGGTGGAAGGTGTCCTGTGGCAGGAATAAGATGATCTTTAAGGTCCCTTCCCAACCCAAACCATTCTGGGATCGTGCTGAGTTCCTTGCCCAGAGCACCCTGGCTCTCTCTGCACGAGAAGGGGCACCTGTGGCTTCAGTTCAGGGCTGGAGCACAGATTGTCGCCCGTCCCCTCCTTGCTCTGCCACCTCCTTCTCCCCAGGGACCTCATCCATAGCTGTGGCTGCTCCCCTGCCCACAGCAGGTGACTCGTCCTCCTGATGTCCCCAAACCCACCCTCTGCAGGGAGGGGAGCCCTGGGCAGGTGCCTGAGATGTGAAGAGGCAGGTGAGGCTGCAGGTCCTGCTCTGGGGCCTCTCTGCTCATCTCATCCTGGCTGGCTCAGTGTCCCCCTCTCCCTGCCCTTGGTGCTTCCAGGGGCTCCGGCCCCAGGCTGCTCTTCCTGCAGAGCCTGAGGGAGGTGGGAATTCTGCTGGCACCTCAGAGTGATGACAAATGACCGCAGATGTGACACCTGGGGACGTGGTTTGGTGGTGGGCCCGGCAGTGCTGGGTTAATGGTTGGACACAGATGATCTTAGAGAGCTTTTCCAACCTGTGACTCTCTTGCTTCATCACCACAAATGATGGTGGAGGAGCCAACAGCCAGGGAAGCTGCATGCCCAGAGCAGCTCTGGGCAGCCCTGCATTTATCCTGGTTTGCAGCTTCTGCTGCACATTCCAGCCCATCCCCTCATCAGCTCCAGGCTCTCTGATAGAGAGAGGGAATCTCAAGACCACCAGCCAAAAAAAAAGAGGGGGTCCTCCCACCTCGTTTTGTGTGTTTAATGCAGTTTTCACAGCAGAGGCAGAGCAGGATCTGCTGACATGATCCCCAGCCCTCCTGTGCTTCCAGGGAAGGGAGTGGCTTCTCTTTTGCTGTTTTCACCCATGATTTTGTCCTTGGCTGCAGCTCACTTGTGGGTCTTGTCGCTGATGCTGATCAGTCATAGACTCTTAAAGTGTTGTGAGTTGGAAGAGATCCCCAAGGATCATCCAGTCCAACCCCTGGCCCTGCCCAGGACACCCCAACAATCCCCCCTGTCCCTCAGAGCGTTGTCCAAACGCTCCTGGAGCTCTGGCAGCCTTGGGGCCGTGCCCACTGCCCTGGGGAGCCTGGGCAGTGCCCACCACCCTCTGGGGGAAGAACCTTCTCCCAAATTCCATCTCGAGGATGGGAATTTCATCCTGGGACTGGAGAGCCTGAGGTGGTGGAGATGGTGAGGGATCAGCATGTGCTGGAGGCAGCCCAGAGCAGATGTCCTCCCACCAGCCGGGCATCGTTCATGCAAGAGTGCTCCCCATCTGATAAATCAGATTGGAGACACAAGACACAGTGGGGCTTTTAATTATAGAAACAATTACCAAGGATTAATGGCAGCAGTGCTGTGACTGAGCGTTGTTACTCCTGTAGTTTAACAAAGCTTTAGTAAAGTTTCTGTGAGATGTGGAGAGCGGTGAGATGACACTTCCCTTGGCTGTAAATGCACCTCAGCTCCTGCTTCATCCCACTCTCTTCTCACTGAGATGTGTTTGCAGGCTTCCAGGAGCTGCAGAGGCTTTACAGGATGAAGTCTTGGTGAGATGTGTTATGGGAAGGGACAGGAGGATGTTGAAGAGAGGGGATGTTGAAGAGAGGGGATGTTGAGCACACGGAGATGGAGCCTGAAGGTGTCCCCATGAGGTGGAGCAGGGACATCTTGGCTCAGTGTCACCCAGCATGGATGTGTCCCCCAGGCTGGTGTGGTCTGAGATGCTGCCCCCCCAAAATCAGGTCCCTTCAATGCCCAGGTGTGTGGGGGGTGGTCCCCAATAAACAGCTCCAGCATCTTTGCACCAGGCTCTGTCTGAGAGAAGGATCAGGTCCCCACTAAGCATGGAACGCTTTAGGTTTGAAAGGACCTTTAAAGGTCATCTATTCCAGCCCCCCTGCCATGGGCAGGGACACCTTCCCCTATCCCAGGTTGCTCCAAGCCCCATCCAACCTGGCCTTGGACACTTCCAGGGATGGGGCAGCCACAGCTGCTCTGGGAAAGCTGTGCCAGGGCCTCAGCACACTCAGCATACAAAAATTCCCTCCTGCTTCCCAGACTTGAAGAACCCCCCCCAAGCCTCCTTTCCTGCCTCCCGGCAGCAGGGTGAGCTGGTCATGGGGCTGCCCTGCCTGGGATCCAAGTTTAATCTGCTGGGAAGGCACCGGACGGAGCCGACGGCTCGGGAAAACGCAAAAGTCGGCAGCAGCTTCCCCTTTGCCTGCAGCCCTGGTTGTTCCCCACCGAGGAGGGGGGGCTGGGCAGGCAACAGCCCTGCGGCAGCAGGGACACAAACGCGGAGCGACAGGAGGACGAGAGACACGCTGGGGTCAGCCGGGTGGCCGGAGCTGTCGGTGAGGTGGGGGGAGCCGTGCCAGGCTGCTGCCTTCGGCTCTGCTCCCTCCTCCCTTCCTCTGGAATGCTCAGCTCCCCCTGCTTTCCTCTGGGATGCTCGGGTGGAAGGCAGAGGTGGGGCTAGGGGCTGGCAGGGGCTGCCCCGGGGGGGTTTGGTGCTGCAGGGGGAGGACGGAGCGGCCCCGAGGGAGCCGAGTCAGTCCGTCCCCTGCTGAACCGGCCCTGGCATTGGCATCTGCCCCACACCCTAAGCTGGGCTGGGAGCACAGACGCTCCCTGGGAGCACCCTATCCCTGGGAACACCTACAGGAACACCCCATCCCTGGGAACACCCCTCAGAGCACCCCATCCCTGGGAACACCTACAGGAGCACCCCATCCCTGGGAACACCTACAGGAGCACCCCATCCCTGGGAACACCCCTCAGAACACCCCCTCCCCTGCAGACCCCCTGTCCTGGTCATTCCCAGGCAGGAGGATCCCAAGGTTTGCTCCAGGGTTTATCCTGGAGCAGAGCAGAAAAACCGGCCCCAGGGCAAGAGCAACCTGGAATTCCACGTCCCTCAGTGGTGGAACAGGGGAAGGGACACCAGGCAGGTTGGACCATGCCTGGCCCAGGTCTCCCCCAGCAGGGCCTGGAAGACCCATTCCCTGTGTTCCAGCGTGCTGAGCGTGGATTTACCGGTGCAGCGTGGCTGCTGCTGGATGAATAATTCACGGTGGCGGGCAGGGAGCAGCGATCTCCGTCCCCTGTCGCATATTCAGTGCTGGGAGGAGCTGGTGTGACGAGAGGGAAGGGGGACCGGGAGGTGGGGACTTGGGGGACGGTCACAGCGGAGCTGTGGACCCTCGGGCACGGCTGCCTCTGTCCTGCCAGCGCCACGGCACGGGGAGCTGCGTGGGGAGGTGCCCTCGGGCAGGGAGGTGTCTCTGGGATCCCTGCGCCAGGTACAGCTCTTGTTTCCAAACAGCTTTTTCCTTCCCTCGGAGGACGTGGGCGGGTTTGTTGCCTGTGAAAAGCGAGACACCAAGAACGCTGGCCGGGCGCCAGCGCAGCTCCCGTTTTGTCACCTCCCAGCGCTCCCCAAAACGCTCCCGCCGCCCCCGTTCCGTGCCCGTCCCCCTCCCCACGGCCCCGGGAGCCGCGGTGGGTGCGTGAGAGCATCTGCAGCTGCACAGAGCCCAGGGCTGAGTTATCCACAGCCCCCAGGAGAACGCGTCTCCTCCAGTCTCCTCCAGCCTCCCCGAGGCTGCCAGAGGGGCTGTAAATTGCCTGCCTGGCTCCAGGCAGCCTGAGTCATGGTGCCAATCCCCACGGGACGAAGCTGGAGAAGTTCCTTCGTGCCCTGGAGCCACGTTCAACCCCGTTCAGCATCGAGGCAGACAGAGCAGTCTGATCCTCACGTCAGGCAGAAGGGATGAGGGTTGTTCCCGTGTCTAGCACTGTGGAGGTCAGCAGAGGCTCTGAGCAGCTGGAAACAGCTGGATTTCTTAGGGGGAAAATTATCTTCAAACTGCTGTTGGCCAACACGTGGGTAGAGACCATACAATCGTTAAGGTTGGAAAAGACTTCTAAGATCATCCCTGATGACCCTCCTGGCAAGTTTTTAGGGTGTTTTCTATGAAAACAATTCCTTTTTAAAACCTGGTTCCCTCTGCTCTGCAGGGCCTGAGCCCTGGGATGGCAGGGAAATGCCATTAGGCTGGTAGGTAATGATGTGCTCCTCGAGGAGAAGTTACTTTCCCAAGGTTACTAAAGGATTCATCAGCCATCAACCTTCCCAAATTAGACCTTGTAGACCCACCTGGCTTATGAATCAGCTCTGCCATCACTGCAAACCTGCATAATTTATCTTGTCTTTAACACAACAGCTCCCATCCCACCCTGAGGATGTGGAAGAAGAGTGGGCAGCCCAAAAAAAAAAAAAAAAAAAAAAAAAAAAAAACAGGACTCCCTGTGCTGGACTTGGCAGAGCAGGAAGAGCTGGGGACCGGGGGAGTTTCTTTCCTCACTCTTTGAGTTCATGTTGTGATGTGGTACCTGTGAGGACAGGGAAAGTGGAGAAATTTGGGGATTGGCCCCTCACCTCAGCATGACCCGAACCAGGAAAGAGGCTGGGAAGGGCTCATCCCTCTGGGCAGCCCCAGGGAGCAGAGACAGGGCACAGCAGAGGGGAGAGAACCTGGAGAAAAGCAGAAGGAAACCCTGAGAGGCTGCAGCAAGCAAAGGGACAGGGACGTGTGGTGTCACCACCGTCACCTCCCGGTTACACCCGGACACAGGAGAGGGGCTGGGCAGCTGCTGCTGGAAGGGAGGAGGTCACTGAGCCCCAGATGGAATGTGGGAGGTCTCCTTCACCTGTTGGTGCTTTGAGTTCGCTCCTTCAAACAGGGGACAATGCTGGTGGTGACTGGGAAGGTGTCACACGAGTCACACCCAACTGGCAGCGTTTCCCCCAAGGCTGGAGTGACTAGGGGATCAGAGATGGGAGTGAGACAATAGGAGAGGATGAGGGGGACGTGTCCAGGGTCCCCAGCCCGGGCCATGAGTTCCCTCCTGCCCCTACCTGTGACATCCCCTCATGAGAACCCGGTGAGGGCCATCCCACAGCGGGGACAGGCATGGACCTGGGGGGTTTATTGCTGTGTGCTCCCCTCTGCCTCGGGGAGACGAGGGGCAGGCACTGATCTCTCCTCTGTGGTGACCCAGGGAAGGGCTGGAGCTGTGCCAGGGGGGTTGGGATGGATCTCAGGGAAAGGTTCTTCCCCCAGAGGGTGGTGGGCACTGCCCAGGCTCCCCAGGGCAGTGGGCACGGCCCCAAGGCTGCCAGAGCTCCAGGAGCGTTTGGACAACGCTCTGAGGGACAGGGGGGGATTGCTGGAGATGGTCCTGTGCAGGGCTAAGAGCTGGACTGGATGATCCTTGTGGGTCCCTTCCAGCCCAGCACACTCTGGGACTCTGTGGTTCAGTTCTGACAGGGGACAAAGGGGACACGACTCGTCTGCAGTGGCCCCATCTCTGCCCAGGAAGCAGCAGCTCCCAGGGCCGTGATCAGACACAGCCAAGGCTCGAGCTGCTGTCTGAAGAGGAGCAGAACCTGCTCTGTCTGCATGAGGTGTGGAGACAGACACAGGGGGCACAGGGGCCAGTTTGCGTCTAGCGGGTACAAATGGTAAAAAGCGGGTGATGGTAAATGGTAAAAACGGTGAAAAGCGGGTACGAATGGTGTGTTTGCAGCGCCTGGAATCCAAATGGCCTGCGAAGCGGCTCGAACGCTGTTAGAAAACGAGCTTGCTGGGAGGGATTCGATGCCTCTGTCAGATAAAGGCGGGCGGGGGGAGCGCGGAGGGAGGGCGAGGGGGACGGGGGCGGGGAGCGCGTTTCGAACGATGCAGGGATGGAGGGAGGGAGGGAATGCGAAGGGAATGTGGGCTGAATTTCAGCAGGGGCAATTTCCTCGCGGGGAGGCAGCGAGGAGGCAGCGGAGCGGCCGCCCCCGGCTCTGCGGTGGTGGGAGCTCTGGGATCCCCAGCGGGCACAGCTCCTGTGTGACCTTGGACCCGTCCCGCTGCCTCTGCTGGGAGGAGGTGTCACCCTGAGACACCTGAGAGGAGGTGAGGCAGGCAGCAGCTGGCAGGAAAACGTTGTGCCAGCGGTTCTCATCACCCTTTCTCCTGCCTGTCCTCGCCAGGATGGCCACGCTGCCCCCGAGGGTGCCCAGCACGCCCCAGCCCCACCAGTTCTGCTGGCAGTGGTCACACTGGTGCTCCCAGATTCCCTGCAGCCTGTCCTGCTCCTCCTGGGCAGTCCCAGGTGGCTCAGCCAGAGGGGTCATGAGCCAGGGGGCAAGAAATGGCAAGAAAATCCCGGAGCCAGGATGGCATCTGCCCCCTCCAGGGGACAGCCCAGGGTGGCACTACAGAGCCATGGGCGATGCTTTGGGAAAGGACACTCAGTACCCTGTTGGTGCAGAGCGGCTGCAGCGCTGAATTCCATGTGTGCCCAACCCCTGAAACCATAAAAAAATGTGCAGTTTGGGGGTTTGGGCAGAGCCAGGTAGGTTGGGGGAGGCATTTGCAGCAGCCCTGCCCAGCTCACTGCCTGCCTGAGGGCATCTGCAGTGAACAGAATGAAGATTTGTAGCTAAAACTGAGGCAGTCAGGAAGGGGAAATACTGGGAGTAAACTTGAGGCCGTCTGTGGGGCAGAAAATAAATACATATTTTGAGGTAAAAATGAGGTCATCAGCCATGCACAGGTAGGGAAGGTTTTGAGAGTAAACTTGAGGTGGTCTAAAAGGGCAGAGAACGATCAGGTTTAGATAAAAATGAGGTGATCAGAAGTGGACAGGTAGGGAAAAGGTTCAGGGGTAAAATCACAAAAAAATTTGAGCTGATCATCACTAAGTGAACACCCCACACTCCCAAACCCCTGAGCTCAGGCAGCCTGGGATGTGGGAAGCTGGATTTAGAGGCTGAAATTGCCTTCTCCCCACTGCTTCTGGGACAGGCAGGGATCACAGAATGAGGTTCCCCTCTCCCAGGGACACCCCTAACTACACACTGTCCCCAGGCTGCTCCTAAGCCCTCTGGGGACACAGGTGGCTCTGCCATTCGGGCTGGGCAGCAGCAGGAAAGCCCAGAGTGGAGCCAAAGCTCCCAGTGGGAAGGAGGAACTGGGGCACATCAGCTGGCAGAGATTCCTCTGTTCACCTCTCCCGGTACCTGGAGCACCTTCCTGGATTAGGGAGGGCAAACAGAAACCACTCGGCTGCCAGGAGGAAAAAACGAGCTGGGCAGTGCCAGCCCCTCCTGCTGAGGGGAAGAAATGATCAGCTGTGAGGAATAAATCACTGGCCACGGGGAATAAATCATCATGGGCTGTGGGGTTGAGAGCTGAGCCCTGGGGATGAGCAGCCCTGGCAGCTCTGTGTGGAACCTGCATGCTCTGCAAGGTCCCCCCTTGTCCCCCAGCAAGGAAGTGAGGGCCTTGCAAAGGGGATCCAGGGTGGGCTGAGCCCCACCACGAGCACTGTGCCAGGTGAAAGCAGGAGAAAAACCCCGTGCTAGGAAAGCAAGGATAATTTGCTTTCTCCTCCTGTGGGCAGGGAAGTAGCTGGGCTGGGTTTGAGCCTGCAAAGCCCCTGAGCAAACCAACGGGTGCTGGTGTTGGGTGGCTCTGCAAAACTGAGCTGTGGACCTGAAAAAAGGGAATGGGGGGGAAGTCCTCCTTTCTGTGGGGTTTTGTCACCTTTGGGATGACTTCACTACCAGAAGGGACACCTTGATCCAGGCATGGAAAAAGAGCTCAGTCAGGGGTTGCTGAAGGCAGCAGGAGCAAGGGCAGGTGAGGTCTGTGCTGTCTCTCAAAGCCCAGGCAGTTGGAGAGGGGAAAGGTCCCTCTCCTTCCTGCTTGGATCAAAACCCTTCACCTGATGGTGTTTCTGCTGGCGACAGCTCAAAACAGCAGGTACTTGGCCAGAGAAACTTCCATTGTTATTACCAAATATTTATTAAAAGCAACTGGGCTTAGTCACGGGCTCAGGCTGCGTTTGCAGAGCGGGTTGGTCCGGCCGGGGCTGTGTCAGGAAACTCAAGGTGAGATGTGTCCCCTCAGAGGTTCCTGGTCTGCCATCACATCAAAAGTGAGGACAACAGAGACATCGGGGGCAGGGCAGAGTGGGGAGGAGGAAACGGGCTTTGTAGGGGGGAAGAATTCCAGCTCCGAGTGGAGCAGGTCATGGACACGGTGCCTGGTGTGGCAGCAGCTCTGCCCTGTGCCCCCCAGACACCCCACAGTGGGGGCTGTGCCCCCCAGACACCCCAAAGTAGGGGCTGTGCCCCCCATCTGCACACTGGAGTCCTGCCAGAGTGGCACAGGTTGGGGCCCCGAGCAAAGTGAGCCCCTGGGACCTCCCCGGTGCCACCTCGGAGAGGGTCACCCAGGCTGGGGACAGGCAGGGACAGCCCCAGGAGGTGTCCCCAGGGCACTGTGCTGCCTCCAGCCAGGTGGTGTCACCCTCCCCTCATGCCTGGGGCTCTGCAAAGCCTCTGGCCAGCCCAACTTTGGGGGTCAGAACGCCCCCCAAGCTCAGCCCCACCCCGGCCATGAGCCCTGGGGACGGTGCTGTCCCCTGTCCCCATGGCTTGGCCGGATCTGCTCAGGGACATTTGGGGGGCTGGGGGGTGTGGGGTGCCCTCCAGCTGTGCCAAGGGTGTCCCACCAAGCAAGGGCTGACTCCCCAACATCCCTGAGCCCTTCCAGCATCATTCCAGCTCTAGGGGGGTTCCTGGTGGGCTGCCCAGGGGGCTGATTTCTGACGGGTTTCTTCCACATGGATTCCAGAGCTGGTTCCTTCTAGGAGTTAATCGAGGTTTCCATTAGGGAAAATTAATGGCCACCAAGAGTCTGGAGTCATCACATGGCTCCCACTGCTGCATCCTTAGTGGGGAAAAAAAATCACTGGCTGTCACAGGAGCTGGCAGAGCTGGAATGCTGCATTTGGGCTGGCAGGGGACCAGCGTGGCCAGTGGCAGGGGGGGGCTGGCACAGGACCCCACAGCCAGGGAGAGGCCAGGGAAAGATCCCACACTCCACCACAGAGGACAAACGGAGGCAAAAAGGAGTTCACCTCTCTGTTTTATTGGAATTAATTTTTTCCCCTTGGCACGTTTCAGCCAAAATCTCTTTGGGATTTTGAGCCTGTGCCAGAGCAGCTGCGACTTTTTTATTTCTCTCACACTTCTTTTTTTTTTTTTTTCTTCTATTTTTTTTTCTCTCCCCCAATCATTTTGCTAAGTCTGTGTGAAAATGCCCCAGAAAGCAGTGAAACTTGTCAAGACACTCCCAGCACTGGCTCACATGGAACAGCATCTCCAAAGGCAAGGACCCCTCCTGAAACACTGGCCCCAAAGAGCCTCAGGGTCCTGCCAGCTCTGCAGGTGTCCCCCCAGGCTCAGGGGATGGTTGGACTTGAAGGATCATCTTGGAGGTCTCTTCCAACCTTGATGGTTCCATAATTCCACGATTCCATAGCATTTATATCCCCTCTGTTCCCAGGTGCCCCCCCCCCCTCCATCCCAGTCCCTCAGCAAGAGGCAGAGTTTGGAACAATGTGGGTTTTATGGATCCTCATCCTCATTTTTGGAGGGAATGAACAATTTTGCACAGGGTCAGGCTCTGGGGACAGGGGGGACAGCTGAGGGTAGAGCCCAGGGCACCCAAGGAGGGGACCAGATCCTGTCTCAGCACCCCAAATGCCACAGCCCAGAGTGCACAGAGAGCAGGGACCCCCTGCCCAACCTGGCCCCCATCTCCTGAGTGAGGTCCCTTTGGATTAATGCTCCTCTTGAAGCCAATCTGAATTAATTGGAGAGTGTGACCAAGGGCCACGACCCTTTGGGCTTCTCCAGTGTGCAGTGTGGGGTTGGAGCCTCAGCCCTGAGGCCTTTCCTCCCCATCTTTGTCCTGCTCTCTTGTTAAAGCCCACAGTGATGCTAAAGGGCCATCAGAGCTGATGGGAAGAGGCAGCAGTGGAGCAGCACCTGGAGCAGGGCTGAGCCAAAACCCCCACCACAGGCTTTAATCACAACCTGCCTTTTCCCTTTCCCTGATCAAATCACTCATCTGTGCCTTGATTTCCCCAAAAACGCAAAGTAATGGTACAAAGAGGGCACAGTGAGACAGAAATAACTTGGTTTTCTGGTGAGATATTTGGGGAGGGGACAAGGACAAGGTGGCCCCGTCCAGCCTGGGCTGCCCCAGCTCCTCCCTGTGCATTTTCATTGCTCTGCTCCCCCCAAATCCACCCTAAGCCTGGCCACCAGGCAGGGAAGCATCTTCCATCAGGCCAAATCACATCAGCACTTGGCTCCCAGCGAGGGGATCCAGGCAATTCCCCCCCTCCCCTGTTTAATAACAAGGCAGGCCTGTGGAGCGAGGTGGGGGGGACCTGCTTAATTGACTCTGTGCTTTTGATACAGCAGCTTAATGACTGTGTTCAAATTAGCCAGAATCACCTCTTTCATCCTGGGGAATTGAAATGAGAGGTGGATTTCTCCAGCACACCCTCTTCCCCCTCCCCCCTCCCCAGCCTCTTAAAAAACACGTCTCCAAATAAACCAACCGCATTTTTCACGCTTGGATTTTTCATTCTTTTGTTAAGCAGGTAAGTTGATATTGTTTAAAACAGCAACGAAATTCCTTCACAGCCCTGTAAATCTCCTGGTTTTAGCTGCAGATCCAGGGCTGAGGACGGGGATGAACCTCAAAGGGAAAAAGCCCGAGGTGCTTGTGCCTGCAGTGAAATTATAAATCCACATCCCCGAGCAAACGAGCAGCAGGAGGCACCAGGAACCTCCAGGAGCAGAAGAGCTGGGCTGCAGCACAGGATGGGAGTTGGGAGTGGAACCCATAAGCTGGAAGAGCTTCACTTTTCTCCTGACAACACCCTGCGTGAATGGAGCTGATCCAGAGGAGAACGTCTCATAGGAGAGCCCCCCAACACGGGGTTCAGGGCTGTGCCCTGCTCCTTCCCCCTGAGCCTTCCCTCAGTTTTCCATGAACTGGAGGAGATGCTGCCAAAACCCGCTTGAAAACCGCTGTCAGATGCAGAAAATGTCACCCAATGGCTCAGGTGGTTCTGTCACACAGCACATCAAGGACACTCCACTCCAGCAGCCCAGGGGCCAGCAAGACTGAGGACCAAGCAGGGACAAGTGGAGAGAGGAGCAACAACTCCACCCTGGAAAGGAATCAGCCCTGAGGAGGGAATTGGCTCCTCTCATCCTCAAAGCCTGAATTCACCAGATCAGGAAGAGAGCTCCAGGGAGGAATGGGCCATGGTGAGTGCTGTGGGTGCTGGTGGGGGGCTCCAGGTTTCTTGGCCCCTGAGCTTGGCATCTCCCTGGCACTGGAGCCCACTGTGGGGGCACAAATGCAGGAGCCACGGCTGGGCTGTGGGCTGTGGTTGTTCCTGGGGGCTGTCTGTGCCCCAAATGCCCCAGTTTCCCAGTTGGAGGTGGGGAGGAAATGGCTGTGTTGGTCCATAACCACCTGCACAGGGAGAGCAGCCAGGGGAGCTCAGAGTGAGGGGGCACCAGGGGGCACACAAGGCAGGGCAGGGGGGATGCAAACGGGCTGGCAGGGGGGCTGGGGCAGAGTGGGTGTTCGGGGGGGCTGGAGTGGGGCTGGGGGAGCCCAGACAGGGCAGTATGGGGGTACCTAGGGCTGGCACGGGGTGGGGGAGCACAGGCAGGGTGGCAGAGGGTACCTGTGGATGCTGGTCGGGCGTGGGAGCCCAGGCAGGGCGGCGTGGGGGCTGGAGTGGGGCTGGGGGAGCCCAGAGAGAAGGGCACCCAGGGATGCTGGCACGGTGCCGGGCGCCCCACGCAGGGTGGCAGGGGGGGTTACCCGATCGCGCTGACACGGGTGGGAGGGGGGAGAGGGAGGGACCCTTCCCCTTCGAGCGCAGCGAAGCTCAGCCCGGAGCCCTTCCCCGCGTTTCTGCGCGGGCTCCGCGCCCGTTCCCGCATCTCCCCCGGCCCCGTCCCCTCCCCCGGGCGGGGGGCGCGGGGGGGGGCGGTGGCTCCAGCGCACGGCCCGACGCGGCGGTTCGAGAGGCGCTGCCGCCGCCGCGCCGCCCCCGGGGACGTGCCGGGGCCGGGCCGGGGTCCGTCCGGAGCCGCCGCCGCCGCCGCCCCCGGGGCTGCGGCTCTGCCGGGGCTCTGCGGCTCTGCCATGGGCAGCCCCGGAGCGGCACCCGAGCGGTGAGTGCGGGGGTCCCGGGGGTGGGAGAGGATGGGGGGGGGGGGGGGTCGTGGCCGGAGCCGCACACGTGGCTAACGGGGGGTCACCCACCCAAGCTTCTTCTCGCCCTCCTCCGCCTGCCCCCAGAGCGGCCCCCGTGGGGGATGCCCACCCGCCAGGCCCCTCCGCAGCCCCCGGCTGTGCCCCGGGGGGATCGGGGGTCTCGCTGCGGCGCGGGGGGGGTTGGGGGGGGGCAGTCCCCACCTGCCCTGCGCTCCCGGGGGTGCGGGACCCGCAGCCGGCCCTCCCACCCCCGCCCGGCAGAGCTGGGGCCGCCGCTCGCAGCTCCTTTCCCTGCCGGAGCCGAGCGGGTCTGAGCATCGCCAGGCGTCGGGAAGGGTTTTCCCCATCTCCTCTGGCTCCTGTTTCCCCCACCCCGGGTGCTGCAGGTCCTCCTCGCCACCCCAGGGCCCTGCCTGCCCCTTCCCTCAGCATCCCGGATTTTAGGGCTAGGCGGATTCTCCTGTCAGAAATCCCAGGGCTGGTTTCACCGCGGGTGTTACCGGGCTGTGTTTCTCGGGGAAATGGAGCAGGCAGCAAGCGCAGCATCCCTGGCTCCTATTGCCGTGCTGGAATAGCAGCCTCGCCTCTTCCCACTCCACATCCAGAGTACTTTGGTGCCAGTTCCTTAATCCACTCGCAAAGCGGATTTGAGCTAAAACCTGACAAAAGGTGCTCTAATTCCCGTGGCGTTCGCCCAGGCAGCGACTGCAGGGGAGCAGCTGCTCCTCAGGTTCGTGCCCAGCCTTACCCTGAGATGAAGGGTTTGGGGAAGGAGAAAAGAGAGCAACCAGGAGGGGAGAACGACGAGAGGAGCAGGCAGAGGGGATGTAAAATAGCTGGAGAGTGGATCAGTGCCGGGATCCGCAGCCTGGCAGCACCCGGAGCACAAACCCCTCAGAGAGAAGAGCATTGGATCCAGAGCGGGTGGACCCCGGGAAGTGGCTGAGGAAGACCAGCCTGGGCCTCTCAGAGCTCCCAGTTGCTGCCGAGTTTCGTGGCTGGTCTCGACTGCCAGCGTGGTGCTGCTCTCACCCCACGGGACGGAGACCGTCCTGCCAGGAGCAGAACACCCCAAAACCCCGGTCCACCCCTGCCTGCCTTGTGCAGAGAGGGAAAGTTCCTACAAACCTCTCGATCAAAACACCAGGAATTCAAACCAAAAAGCCCTCCAAGAGCAGAGTTGCCCAGCGGCTCCCAGAACAGCAGCCCGATGTGACACGATCGTGCGTGTCTTTAAAGCCACTCACAGGGACAGGTTCTGCTGGTGACCTTAAAAATGCAGGTGGTGAACCCTGTGACAACCCTTTGGTAAAGGGTGGGGGGGACACCTTGGGGCTTTGCATCCCAAAACCTCTGCCCTTTGCTGCTGCTTCCTCACCCCTTGTGCTGCAGGATGGAGACGACGGGAGAAGGTCCTGGCACGCCGGGGACGTGGCAGGAGACATGGGGCACGTCCTTTAAACGGGAAAATAATTCCAGATGAGTTGGGGAGCAGCCAGTTTGGCAGCCTGGGATTGATCTGCTTTAATTTGAGCTGATGTATTTCTCATTGGCAGTTCTGTGGCCGAGGTGGAGGGGAGAGAGCGGAGCTGCTGCCTCTTGCTGCTGGAGGACTGGCAGTGCTGGGCGAGTTGTGGCCAGAGCAGCTTGGAGAGGGGATTTCTGGTCCCCCCCCCCAAGATTTCTCATGGATTTCAGAGGTTACAAAAATCCCACCTGGATGTCTAGGGCCTTTCCCAAAGCCCTTGGTTTGGGAGCTGAGCTTGGGGGACGATGCTCTCAAACATGGCAATGCCCAGCCTATAAAGCAGCCAGAGAACCAGCCCAAGAGCAGGGAGTGAACCTGTTCCCTCCAGTGCAGGGAAGCAGGAGGAAAAGCAGCTTCAGGAAAGACTTGGCTTAAAAATCAGTTGATTTTGCTTTTATCCTGCCCTGTTGGGAGGAGGGAGCAGGAAGACCAGATGAACAAGGTGGTTGTTTTGTGTTTCACTCCTCCTTTGGTGCTGGTGCCTGGGATGGGACGTGGCTGTGCCAGGGACTCGCTGTGGTGTCAGAGCCAGGGCAGATCCTGC
Organism: Pyrocephalus nanus; assembly: GCA_038380795.1. Lineage (NCBI taxonomy): Eukaryota > Metazoa > Chordata > Aves > Passeriformes > Tyrannidae > Pyrocephalus > Pyrocephalus nanus. Next base: position 2,460,425 of record CM076287.1, on the reverse strand, counting down.
CCCATCTCCCCCTGCTGCCAGGCTCAGCCTTTCCCAGGGGATGATCCCTCGCTGAAGATAGCAGGGCCGGGGGCTTTTTTTTCCTATTTTATAGTGTTTAGAGCTCAGGAATGTCTGCTTTTATTAGCTGTGCTAATCCTGCAGCACCAGATAACTCATCCCTCCCTCCAAGGCCCAAACCTAATCACGGCACTTCCCTCCAGCAGCAGCACAGCCCCCAATTAAACACCACACCCAAAGCCCGCTGGCACAGCCGGCCGAGGCGCTGCCTGCCAATGTGCTCGGCCTTTCCAGTCTTTAAATCCATGTTTAAATGAATTTAAAGTCTTTAACTTCTTTTAAAAAAAAAAAAAAAAAAAAAAAGTTTCAGGCCTTTAAAAAAGACTCGCTCCCGATTCCCCACCGGGAGCAGGTGGGCTCGGCAGCTCGGGGGAAGCGGAGCTGCCATAAGGCAGGAGGAGTTGGGCTGCTCCACGAGCTCTGAGCAGCGTGGCTGCCGTGTTCCCGTCCCCGGGATGGGAGCGAGCTGCTGCCGTAGCCCTGGAAATCCCGCTGGGAACGCGGAGCACGTGGCCGGGAGCGTTTCGCGTGGGCAAGCGGCAATTCCCGCGCCGCCGGCTCCGCTCTGCGCCGTGGGCAGCCCAGGTGGGATGCCTGTCACCAGCAACATCTCCCCAAGTCCCAAATCCCACATTTTGGGAGTGAAGGGAAGCGGGAGGCAAGTGAGGCCGTGGCTGAGCTTGTCCTTAAACACACGGGCTCGCCACGAGGCTGCAAAACCCCTCAACGTGCATCCCGTGCCTCGGTTCCCCTGTCTGTACCTGGCTTAGTCTGGAGGCCTGGCTTGCTTAGTCTGGAGGCCTGGCTTTGTAGGTTGAGGCACTGTCTCAGACAGCCCAGCTCCTCCTGCCTGGGAGTATCTGTGGCTGTAAAGCCAGGTTGGAATCATCTCAGCAGGGTGGAAGGAGCCTCACGGATCATCTCTCTGCTCTGTGGGCAGAGGCTGCAGCAGAGAGGGGCAGAAGGTCCTAAAGGGCCACTCTGGGAGTCCTGAGAAAGCACCAAAGTGAACAGGGGAGGGCAGGAATGTTCAGAGCAGAGATTTGAGAGGAGATGGAGGAATAAAACCCATGAGAGTGCTTGGAAATGCTGCGAGAGCTGCGCTGGCTCCGGCCGTGGGAGGGAGAGGGATGGGGCTTCGGGCGTTATCCATGGACTTTTCTGGGAGGCTGTTTGGGAAGGTATTGGAGGATTTACCTTGAAGCAGATCCTTCCACGAGGTTTGTGTCAGGGGTTGTGGGACCAGGGATGTGCTGGAGCACAGCCTTGCTCAGCCACTGGCAATGACCTGTGCTGATTTCTCCTCTGGATCCCTTTGCTTTCGCTCCTGGTGCTTTGGGGTCGTAGCTGGAACCCAGGGGTGCTCCAGGTCTGCAGGGTGAGCAGGACATGGGACCAGGGCTGGGAAACAGCACTTGTCAGAGTGGAAAGCCCTCCCTGGCCCCAAGCAGGGGCTGCTCTTCCCTCTTCTTCAGAGAAAAGAGGACAGGAGCAAATTCAGCCCAGCGTGGTCGAATAGCTGCGAACTGGGTGGGTAATTCGGGCAGAGTGCGAGGAGCAGCTTCCCTGGAGATGAGTTAGAAAGCAGAGCCAGCCACGAAGGGTCTGGGCTGTGATCCCCAGGCTGTCACAGTGCCTTGGCATCCGCACAGGCAGCCTGGGTGTCAGGGTGGGAGCAGGGGCAGCCTCCATCCATCCATCTCACCGAGCAGCAAAGCCACCCCAGCACGTGCCCCCCTCCCTCCCGCACCTTCTGGCTCAGCCCAGCTCTTCCCTGGCTTCCCTGCCTTCTTCCCCCCTGCCTTTTTTGTGCCACCACCACGAGCCTGGCTGCAGTTTGCAGCCCTATCCATCATGTGGGGTTGGTTTTCTAGAGCTGTCCCAGCTCTCAGCGGCTCGGACCTCGTTCAGCTCCTGATGTGCCAACCAAAATAGCAGCAGCCACAGACTGGGGTGGAGAGGAACAAGTGTCGCTGACAATTAAAGTGACACAGCCCAGCATCAAGGTCTCGGAGGGTTTGTGCTTTATTAAGCAACAGTGAGTTCATGGGAAAGGACTTTCACTCAGAGCACTACAAGGAAAGGGAGCCAGGGACTATATTTAGGCTCAGCCTGTGGTGAGGGGACAGGGCCAGGCACTGCTGGGCATCCTCAGCTCCCTGGCCCTGCAGAGCCTGGGGAGGATTTGAGTGGGATACAAGGACCAGAAGATGACTACAGGTCAGCTTTGGGATCCCAGAATCCCACAGTGGTTGGAAAGGACCTTAAAGCTCATCCCATCCCCCCCCCTGCCACGGGCAGGGACACCTTCCACCAGCCCGGGTTGCTCCTTTGATCCATCCTGGCCTTGGACACTCCCAGGGATGGGGCAGCCACAGCTGGGAGTGGCTGGGAAAGCTCCTCTGAGCAGAATTTTGCCTGGAATTTGTGGGGCATCATCCTGAGGCCAGGTTAGGAGAGAGGGGGGGTCCACGACCCTGCCTTGTGGGGCTTGTGTGGTCCCTCACGTGGTTCCCTCTCCCTAAAATGTGCTTTGGTGATGATGTGGGTTATTTAACAGATCAGTGCTTTCTCTCTTTGCCTCAGGGTCTGCCTCTTCCCACCGCCCCCTCCTATTAAAAATTCATTGTTTCTCCAAGATACTGTTGCTAGAGGGAGATGAGGAGAAATAAGGGAGGTTCTTGGAAAGGAGGAGAGAAAATATTTAATGGGGAGGGAATAGAGGAAAAATTGAAACCAAATATTGTCCCTCTCCCTCTTTTTGCTGCCCTGGGTGCATTTGAGCCCCTGCCAGGTCGCGGGGACCCTGATGTTCCCAGAAGGCTCGGGGAGGGTCGTGGGAGACTTGGGATGAGCCTGGGGGGGTGGGGATGGTCCTGTTCCTGCCTGGGGTTGAGGAACCCACTGGCTGCAGAGCTGGGAACGTGGGGATGTTGTGGCTGATTCACACAGCGGGCACAGGAGGGAAGAAGGGCAGGGGGTGGCATCTCCAGAAAAGCCTCCCCAAAACCTCACTCACTTTTCCCACTCAGTTTTGGCCTCTGTTTTGGTCCAGGTGGATGAGAGGGTTACTTTGTAGACTGAAATAACTGAGGGGGCCTTGATGGGCTGCACGTGGGGGGACCAGCTCATCTGGCCCTGGAGCACCAAGAGCCTGGGCTTGGGACACAGAGCGGCCAGGCTGTGCTGCCCCTGAGGATGAAGCTTGGATGGATGGAGCAGGACTCAGGCAGGCTTGGGAAGGCCCCTTCCCATCTTCAGAAGGCCTCATGAGCACGATCCTCGTGGTGGGGACACGGGGCAGGGGCAGCAGAGCTTTGCAGAGCAGAGCAGGGGAACTCACGTGGCTCTGGCTGAGCACCCAAACCCCATCGGCCACATCTCCCTGGTGTAACATCTGCCATCAGCAAGGGGGTTTGATTGCCCTCAGGGGCAGTGGGAAGTGTTGAGTTCAGCGCCCAGAGCTGTGCCCTGGCTGCTCATTCCAACCCAGCGCAGCCAGAGGAGCAAACCACGAGGGTGGTTGGTGCTTCTGGCCTCTTTTTTTCCAGGGGGTCACCCAGCATGACCTTCCCGGTGCTTGGGACAGCTGGACACCAACCCTTCAATATTGACAGAATGAGCTATTTTTGTGGTTTCCCATTTAAATTGGAAGGAAGGTCCATCTGGTTCCCTTCGTGCTGCCAGGGGAAAAAGGCTGTTCTCAGGTCAGCTTTCCATGGGGCATCTCCTCCCTGGAGACCCAGGGGAAGGCTGTGTGGCCAGGACCTCTGGCTGGTGCTGGGATGGAGCAGGGACCCCGTAATTAAACACTAATTAGGGATGGAAAACGAGCAGGACCCTGCCACTGCAAAGGGGAGGTGAAGTGACATAAACGAGATCGAAATTGTGACCTTTTTCAATAAGCAGGAATATTAACTCAGTGTGACTAATGGAGGGGGGAGGGGGGAATAACCCTCCCTCAGTCCTCGTGCCCAGGGCTGATGAGGAGCTGGAACCTTTGATCTGCTCCCCAGGAATCCCAGCAGGTGATGCTGGACAGCCCTGCCAGCCCTGCCCGGTGTGTCAGCCCAGCAATTACCGTGGGGGTTGCAACTTTTCCATCACCAGTTCAGGGAGAATTTTCCCTCCTTGCCTTCAGGGTGGGTTTTTCGCATCGAGCGCCGGCCTCGTGGCAAAAGCAATTCCCGACAAGTCCCGCTGGGATTTGGCACCGCTGCCTCTTCCCCTGCCGTGCCCAGCCCTGCACCAACATCTGGCAACCTCTGGAAAGCCAGGCCCGGGTTGTTTGCTGTTGCAGTGACAAATGGGGTTGTGATCTGACGGGTCAGGCTCATCCATCAGCACACACCTCCCACCAAGGCTGCCAGGGTTGGTTTTTTTTCCATCTCTGGGTCAGGCTGTGGCTGCCCTGTGAGTTTGGGATCATCCCAGGCAGAGCCAGCCCTGTCAGGGATCGCTCCATGCTGGTCTGGGATCCTGTCCCTGCTGGCTCCATCGTGTGCCACTGGAGCCTGGTGCAGCTGCCTCCATCCCAGTGACTTCCCACCTTCCCAAGGCTCTTCAGAAACGAGTCCTTTCCTCTTTGTTTCATCTTTTAACAGCTCTGCCTTATTTCTCTCTCCATTTCTCTCCCTGGGGTCCTTTCTGGCTGTGCCCCCCCTGAAGGTGGGAGATGCCCCGTCCCTGCTGTGCTTTTGTGAGCAGATGGAGCTGAATTTTTCCTCCTTCCCTGTTGGTTTTCCACGTTTTGCTCTTCTGGGGGCCTGTCACCGGGGGAGGATTTCAGATGAGCAGCCCCTGACACCTCCTCGGTGATAACGTGTCACTTTTATTGCTCATATTCCAGTAACTAAAGGTCAAATGGAAGCTTGGCTGGCTGGGAAGTCTGACATTAATTACATTAATGAGCAAAAGTCTCTGGCTTTACTGCTCCCTGCTCCTGGATGCCAGGGCACTGCAATGCTGGCTGGATCCTGGGCACCAGCAGGGGTGTTGAGGGACTCCTGGCATGTCCTGAGTTGGAAGGGACCCACAAGGACCATCCAGTCCAACCCCTGTCCTGCCCAGGACACCCCAACAATCCCCCCCTGTCCCTCAGAGCGTTGTCCAAACGCTCCTGGAGCTCTGGCAGCCTTGGGGCCGTGCCCACTGCCCTGGGGAGCCTGGGCAGTGCCCACCACCCTCTGGGGGAAGAACCTTTCCCTGAGATCCATCCCAACCCCCCTGGCACAGCTCCAGCCCTTCCCTGGGTCCTGTCCCTGGTCCCAGGACACTCTGGTGACATATCTGGGACTGGAGGAGGTTTGAGCCACTTCACCCACGTGCCGGTGGGTCCCCTTTCACAGGGATTAAAGTGTATTTGCAGACAAAAACCCCGAGGTAACCTGAAACAGAGGTTGCTAAGTGACACAGGAGCTGCCAAAAACAAACGCCAAGACCATCAGCTGAGGCCCTGATTGTTCCCGGGGCTGGGAATGACGGGCTCACCTAACAAGCCAAGCCCAGGTGGGCTCTAAAGTGAGCTGAAATTCCAGCATTACCAGTGCTCAGGCAGGTCTGGAAGCAAAGCCTGGCTGCCTGCAGGGAGAGCAGGGAGCTGGGCAGCGCTGGGAGCTGGGCACGTTTGGCCTTTACAGCAATTTGCTCTCAGCAGGTTTTGCAGTAAACACGTGGGTAGGTCCATGGAATTTGGTTTAAATTTTGCTTTACCCATCCCCAGAGCTGCAGCCTGGCCATCAGGAGCAGCAGCTGAGCTGCTCTGTTGGGGCTGTGTTTAACTTAACCCCTGGGTGCCTCCTGCGTCCCTCTTGGAGCAGCAGAGCGGGTGGGGTCCCACTCGTGGCACTGCAGTGGGAAACAAACCCATTTCCTTCCCAGTTATCACACTGCTCAGCCACTGGAGCAGCCCCACAGCACTGCCAGTGTCCCATATCCCATATCCCCAGCAGATCTCTGTGGAGCTGGGATCCCTCTGGACCCCCTCTAGGCAAAATCCTTGGGGAAGGCTGTCAGTACACAGGATTTTAAAACACACAGGATTTTAATACAGGATTTTAGTGGTGCCACAAACCTGTCCCCACAGGTGCTGAGGCCAGGCCAGGGTGTTTCTGTGTCCTTTCCCCACAGCAGGGCTTGGTTTGGGTCGCTCTTGCTGTTTTAGGTGTTGGGTGTGAGTTACTCCTTCCTGTGTGCATCAGCCCCCTGTGCTGAGGAGAGCTGATCCTGCCTGTGATCTTGGGCTTTTCCCATCCTTCTGCCAGCCCTGGAGAATTCCCTGTCCCTGCTGTCCCAGTCCTGCCTCCAGCCTGGAGAGGTTGATGCATCCCCTGGTTCCACCTCCAGGCTCCAGTGCTTGGCAGGAGATTTTGGTTGTTAATGGGGGAGGGAGGGGGGGTTGGTTCTGCTCCTTTGGCGGGTGAATCCCTGCTGGAGTTCTGTGCTTCCCACCTGGAGCGTGTGGGAATGTTGCATCCCTGCCACTGACTGCCACACAGGGCTCTGGTGTGTCACAGTGCCACTGGCACCTTCTGGGAGCTGGAAATGGGGGTTTGCCCTCCCAGGGAGGAGTCTGGATCACTCAGGCAGTGTGGACAAGGGGAAGGTTTTCTGGAGCAGGGAATGAGCTGGGATTGTTGGAAGTCCTGCTGCCTCACACCCCCAGGGGCTGTGCTTGGGGAGGGGGTGGCTGGGAAAATGGAACCCTCCCCGTGGTGTCTGCTCAGCTGAGACTGAGCTGGTGGGTTTTGGAGGGACCCCTCTGACTCTGGCCTTGGGATTCCTCCTTTCCTGGAGGAACTGGAGCTTTTCCAGAGTGCTGTTGCACTGTCAGGTCTGTGGGAACCCCAAAGGTGAGCTTTCACCCAGCCAAAAGCAGCACGTGGATGGTGCTGGAGCTCTCAGGAGCACGTGGGGAGGGGAGCACCCATCCTTCTGGAACCAGCTCTTGGCTCCAGGGATGTCCCTAAGGGAATTGTGAGCCCTGTGCCCCCAGGTCTGGCTGCCCTGCAGAGCCAGCCCCTCATTCCTCCGCCATTCCCAGCAAATCCCTGCCATGGAAAGCTCCTTTGGCTCAGGCTCCCAAGCCTCTCTCAGCAGGAATTATCTTCCCTGGCTGCTCCTGCTGCCCCTGGGGCAGGGACAGAGCAGGGGCAGAGACAAGTGGGGACCTGGAGTGGGGTCTTGAGGGGACAGAGCAGCTGCTGAGCAGGAGCAGCAGCAGCTCTGTGTGGGTGTGGCTGAGCCTGGGGGATCTGTGGGTGGTTAAACCAGGAGGAGCTGGATTTCCCTCCAGAAGCAGCTCCTTAAATTCCCTCTTTCTTTGTTACAGGCAAGTTAAGCTCGATCCACAAAGCTCAAAAATGCTTTAGTAAAACTGCAGCAAACCACTTGCCTGCAGGTTGGGGTTCAGCATCTGCTGCAGAAGTGTTGGGAATATCTCTCCACCCCACAGCGGGCCCAGGGGGGTGGACACAGGAGATGAGGGGGGTCTGGCCAGTGGCACTTCTGCTTCCAAATTTGGGTTGAATCCCCCCAAATGAGAGGACTCCTGAGGGGCTGGTGGGTGCCATCTCCTCCTGAAATCCCCACACGTGATTCCCAAAGAGCATTTGCTGTGTCTTCCCTCGGCTCCACCCAGAGCTGTCCGTGGCAGTGCTGGGCTCAGACTCCCTCCTGCTTCCAGGAGGATCCTTCAGGGTACAAAGTGATGTATAATTTTATATTTATTTATTTTTATATATATAAAAAGCCAGGCAAGCTGCAATGGTCAGCCACCCATCAGGCTGGAGCAGCTCTAAGGATCCTTCCCCTCTCTGGGAGGTGTCCGTGTGCCACATCCTTGGCCTTTGAGGGGATTTATTTGGGGTTTCTGTGCTGGACGCTGTGGGAAGGTGATTCACAGTCATCTCCTTGTGCTGTTCTGTGCAGAGGAGCCAGGGCTGGCTGTGTGGGACCCTTTGCCATTTAACCCCCCCCGGTCTCCGATGTCTCAGCAGACCCCGATGTCGGCGTGGCCCCGAACCTGCAGAACGGTGAGCACTGCCCTGGCCTTGAGGGGGGGGGGGGGTTGGGGGCATCAGCATCACCCCACGGGGCTGGGACACTTGAAATCCAGTTCATTTCTAGCTCCTGGCCAATCCCTGCCTGGTGCCATCGCCCCCTCTTTGTCCCCACTGTCCTTTGCAAGGGGAGCACTCGGCACCGCCGAGCCAGAGGTTTGTCCCACGCAGGAAAACTCCAGCCTGTTGCCACGACCCCAAAAGGAACAAGAAATAACTTCAGTGGGGCTGTGATGTGAAGCTCAGGGGTGTTGAGCTCTGGTATTTGCCCCAAGGTTGGTGGCAGGCAGCAGTGAGGTTCCCCAGCCTTGGCCACAGGGAGGAACCCCAGACTTGGAGAGAGGGAGAATTCCAGCCGTGGCCATGGGTTGGGATCCCAGATTTGGGCACAGCAGGGACCCCAGGCTTGGCCACAGGGAGGATCCCAGCCTTGGCCGTGCCAGGGTGCATGTGCAGCATCAGTTTGAGGAGAATTGGTTTGGGATTTGGGGGGGGGTTTGTGGGATTTGGGAGTCCCCCAGCTCCGCCCTGAAGCTCTGGAGGCTTTGCCCTGGCTCTGCTGTCAGGGTGCTGGACAGGGAGTTCAACCATACAGCCCTGCCATCCCCCTCCCCTCCCACCACGGAGAATTCTGACTTTTTGGGAACCTCCTGGGGCTGCACATGGGAAAGGAGCTGCTCTCCTGAGCCCACAGCCCCAGCTGATCCCCCAGAGCTGTGGAGCTGGGGACTGACGCCAGAGTGTCTCGCTCCAAATGTCACCACTGGCCGCTGTCTGCAGCCTGGGGGAGTTGTGGGGGAGGCACAGCTGGACCCCCCCAGGGCTCCACTGACCCCCCCCCAAAATCTGAGCAGCAAGGCCAGGAGGGATCTGTGCTCTGCAGGGCTCAGGGAAAGGCTGGGATGACTCCCCCATCCCCCTCCCCTCTCGGGGGTTGTTGCAGGGGGGTTTTGCACAGGCAGGATGGGGATGGATTGGGATGTCAGGCATTATCTCACCCCGTAAATGGCATTTTGCTTTCGCTGCTTCCATGATCATAATTGGGATGGCAATAAAATCTCCAATGCAGCAGCTGGAGACAGGGCTTTAAAAAACGCAGCCAGCCCAGCACTGATGCCGAGCAGAGCTGGGAGGTGGAGGGGGGGCTGTCACTCCACGCTCCTCTTGCCTGGAATTCCCACTCCAGGCAGAGTTTGGGGCTCCTCCCCTGCCCCCCTCAGCCCCCACCCAGAGCTTTTCCTGCAGAGCTCCGAGCTGGTTTTCCCGTGGAGAGCTGGGCAGTCCTGCCAGGACCGGGTTGTTTTCCACCCACAGCTGCCTCTCCCTGCTGTCCTCGGAGCAGGCAGCTGCCTGTCAGTCTGGCCTGTCAGTCTGTCCATCTGCCCACGAGTCCAGTCGAATTAAAGCCTCTGGGATGATGGATCATCCTCTCGAGGGGTGGAGGCAGCGGCCACCCGGGGGACTCCGGGCTCCCTTTCCGGAGGACAGCTGGGCTCCCTGGCACGCCAGGCACCCCTGCACCTCCTGCCACGGGTGATGGCACCCCACGGGGCTGATCCCTGGGGAGCAGGGTCCTTCCTGAGGGCCAAACCTGCACAGGGCTGTTGTTCTATCCGTGAGCCTCAGAGACTCTCACGGGGCAGAGCCCGGCACTCGGTGGGTGCCACTGTGCTTCAGATAAGGGATTAGGAGTAGATTTTTGCCACCAGAGGTCCATCCCTGGCAGCAAGTGGCAGCGATCAGGGCATGATTTACGTGCCAGCCCCACCAGGGGCTCGGGCCGGCGCCGCCGAGCGAGGCTGAGCGGAACCAACGACCCGAGGTCGCTTGCTGGGGCAAAGCCCGTGGGAGGCAGCTGGCACTCACAGTGCCCTGTAATCATCACCCAGCAGCGTGCCAGGGCTCTGCTGGGCAGGGCCGGGCCGGGGCTGGGCTGGGGGTGGCTGCACGTGAGCCATTCCCGGCGCTCCGCACGCCCCCGAGCAGCGTCATCCATCAGGCTCCTGAAAGGTGGCTAATTACAGCGTATGCTTTGCTGTGCCCGCTATTAATCATCCTGCTCCGGCACTTCGTTGCTTCTGGAGCTGCCTGGCTGGGAGCAGCAAAGGCACAGGGGCTTCTCCATCAGATGAGGAGGCACCTTCTCCCCGCTGCTCAAGAGCCCCTCGGGGGGGATGTGCCACCCCCCAAGCATTTTAGGGACGCTGTGGGGTGTCCCCAGCACAGCCTGTGCTCTGCCTGGGGATGTCCTGGTTGGCCAGGCTCCAGTGTGTTCCCTCCATCCCTTTCCACACCCCTCCATCCACGTTGGATTCAGTGCTCTCCTCCAGCCAGGTTTTGCTCCCCGGGGTGCTGCTCCCGGGCTGTGTTTTGGTGAGTGAGGAGCTGCTAAACGGGAAGCAGGAGGGGGAGGCAGCTGCAGGGGGAAGGAGCAAATTCCCCTCTCTCATTTATTGGCCTTTATTTGTGTCTCTGTGGGGGCAGGAGCCCTTGGCAGGAGCGTGGCCCTGTTTTCCAAGGTGCTCTGCTTGCAGCTGGTTTGTGCCTGTGCCCCACTGTCCCATCTGTGCTGCCAGGGCTGTGGTGGGCTCATGTTCTGTAAATCTCTCAGCAGTGTTGTGGTGTGAGCTCTAAAACTCCTGTGTGGTCCAGCAGGTGCTGAACCTGTTGAGATCCAGGTCGGGTTTATTCTCAGCCACCCTTTCCCAGGTCTGACTGGTGGTTAAGTCCAACTGCTTTGGGTGGAAATAAGTCCAGCACCCACTTGTCCCGCTCCCCCTTCCCTCCTTTTAGAGGAATTCTTCACCTTGGCAGAGAAATAAAGATGCTCCTGGAATATTAAACAGCTCCCCAAAGCCCCTGGTGCTGATGAGTGGCTTCTGCACCTCGTGCCTGGTACATGCAGTGACCTTTCAGAAATGCTGTACGCTGTGGTCGTGTCTAAATGTCCTCTCTCCTGGGAGCTTCTTGTGGAGATGTAGATTCAGACATGATGTCTATCAAGAAGAAAAGCAGATTGTGGCCAATCTGTGCCTGCCTGCACAGTCTTGCCTGGGCCACGTGCTGGGGAATCAGAAGGTTGTCTCTAAAAATAAGCAGTGGCTTCTTTGGAGCCGTCTCCGTGGTGTCTCAGCTCAGCAGGGGATCCTCGTTCCCGGCGCTTTGCGAGGGCTGGGAGTTTCCACGGGGGAGGGAAGTGGAGAGTGGAGCGTCCTGTGGGCTCAGGGCAGGGAAGATGGCTCCACCAAGGCACCAGCCGTGGAGCTCTCGGGCTGGGAAGGTGAATCCTGCCGAGCCGGGAGCTGGCACAGCCGCTGCTCCGGCCCCGAGACCCGGGAGGAGCCGCGGGAGAGGCAGCAGCTGCCACTCAACCAAAATAACTCCCTTCTGAAGAAGCTTTTCATGTTCTCAGGCCCTCAAAGTCGCGCCTGGGGATGCTCTGCAGTGACCCAGCAGAGCATGTCTCCTGCTCACACGGCTCCTTTCACGCTCCCCCTCCCCGTTTCTGCGCGTTGTCAGGAAAATCTGTTGCTGTTTGAGCAGCCTCGAGAGGGCCACGAGGTGCCAGCCCCACTGCTGGGCTCTGAATGGCTGGTGGGGACAGCCACTTGGCCACCTGATGGCCTGAGGGCTCTCAGGCCACTTGCAGGTCCTGCAGGGTGGGGGGACCCACCACAGGGACCCTGCTGGCTGGGGGACCACAGGGACCCTGCTGGCTGGGGGACCACAGGGACCCTGCTGGATGGGGGACCACAGGGACCCTGCTGGGTGCTCCCCCAAGCCCTGAGGTTGCCCCAGTGCCCACCCAGCCCCTCAGCCTGTCCCTCTGTTCGCCCAGCTCTGCCCTCCTGCCTGCCCAGCCCGGCTCTGCTTGGCACAGGGACTGACCCAGAAAAAAAACCACGCCGAGAGCGGCAGAGCCCGGAGAATTTGTTTCCCAGCCAGCCTCTGATGGGATTTAGGAATAACTCTCCACTGGATAATTCTCCATTAGGTCTGGTGATTGATTTTCTTCCTTCTTACCCCCCAGCTCTCTCCTCCTCTCCCCGTTTCAGCTGCATTATTCTCATGCTTGGTTTGCTAATTGCCTGATCACCAGAGCCTGGCGTGGGCACATCCCTGGCCTGCTTTGACCCTCAGAGTTCCCTGCCTTTTTGTTTATGTCTCGGCTCTGATTTAATCTCCTCCGTGCCCCAGAATAAGCTGGGATGTTTCTGCTGCCCGACACGGAGGGAGGAACCTGCTGCTGTCACCTCAGGAGCCAGGGAGGGTCCTAGGGGTGCACCTGCAGCTCCTCCCCGTCACCTCCATCCACTCCATCCCCCCATGCCTTTTCTAGTGTTTTTCCAAGCTCAGGGTGGCCCCAAACCCACTGGTTTTGCAGAATCGGGGTAAAAAGAAATAAAATGAAATGAAATGAAATAAAGCTGCAGGAGCCACAGGTTTGGGTTTGGGGGTGGCACAGGTCGCCTTTGGTCCTCGTTTCAGTGTGTCTGCCATGAGCTGCAGCAGTGGCTGGAAAAGCATGGTTTGCATCCCTGACTTCACATTTGGGCATAAAACTGCTCTGTCAGGTCTAAAAAAGACCCAAAAGTTCCCCCAGGGATCCCCATCAGCCCGTGGTGCCACAGGACAACATCAGTGGCGTCACCACCAAGAGCTGAGCACGAAGCAGACTCCCTGGGCACTCTGTTTTGCTGCCTTTTCAGCCCCCAAACCACAGGGGAGGGGTTGTTTCAAGGTTTAATGGAGGGCTCGAGGTTTCCTGGCAGGGAGGGAGGAGCAGACGCCTGGACAGGCTTTGGCACAGGCCTGGGGACAGTTCCCAGGGGCTCAGCTTCCCCATCCCTGCTCAGGGGCTGGGAGGAAACCGGAGTACAGGCAAAGCTTGGGCTCCAGGTTGGTTTGGATGGGCACCTTTTGGCTTGGATGGGAACCTCTGCAAAGCCCAGAGCCAGCAGATGTCTGGACAGGCTTTGGCACAGTGCTGGGAACTCCTCGTCCAGGCTCAAGGAGCTCTGTCCTGGGCAGCTCTGGCTGCCCTGAGCCCCGGGCCAAGAGTGCAGAGCCTCTGGCACTCACCCCTGGCAGTGCTTGGCATCAGGGGGCCCAGCCCCTGCCCCAGGCCCCTGCCAGCAGCTCCAGGAGTTGGGAGTCCCAGACAAGCCATTGAGCCCACTCAGTGCAGCCCTATTCCTATTCCTATTCCTACTCCTACTCCTATTCTTAATCCTACTCCTATTCCTACTCCTATTCCTACTCCTATTCCTACTCCTGTTACTAATCCTAATCCTAATCCTATTCCTACTCCTGTTCTTCCTCCTATTCCTATTCCTACTCCTATTCCTACTCCTGTTACTACTCCTATTCTTAATCCTATCCCTACTTCTATTCCTATTCCTACTCCTATTACTATTCCTATTCCTCCTCGTATTCCTATTCCTATTCCTATTCCTATTCCTACTCCTACTCCTGTTCGTACTTCTATTCCTACTCCTACTCCTATTCCTGTTCCTTCTCCTATTCCTACACCTATTCCTAATCCTACTCCTATTTCTACACCTGTTCCTACTCCTATTCCTATTCTTACTCCTATTCCTATTCCTGATAATCCAGACCTCGTCTGGGTCACACCCTGAGGGTGACTCCAGAGCTCCTCCCGCAGTCCCGGCACAGGGAGGGATCGTGGCTGTCAATGAGCTGTCAGCAATCCGGGGAAGTGCCACGGGGACTTCTGGACACTCCATCCCGCCCCCAAACCCCCTCCCCGGGGGTGGCAGCGCCTGGGAGGTTGCTGGCACAGCCAGGCCGGGGTTTTGGCACTGGCTGCCCTGGCTGGGGGCCAGCTGTGGGCTGGGGACAGCAGCCAGGGAGCGAGGGTGGCAGCAGGGACAGGGCTGGCTGCCGGCGCTGCCCGGGGTGTTTCCAGCAGCACTTGGCCGCTGCTGGTGTTTGTAGGAGTCCTTTCCTGTCTCGTGCCAAATTTGGGACGTGCTGGCACCGGCACGAGTCGTTGGCACTGGCACCTGTGTGTTAGGGCTGGTGTTATCCCCCCTGTCAGCCTTTTGAGTCCCATCTTGGGGGAATTGCTGCCCCGTTTTCTCCCTCCCTGTTTGGGGATCTCCATCCTCCCCGGGGCCCCATAAACTGAGCACAGAACCTCCCCTGGGTGTCTCTGCCTTCCCCCCACCCCATGCAGGGCCTGGGGCAGCACTGGTGGGATTTTGGAAGGAGAAAGTCCCAGCAGGACCATTTGCATCCTGCTGGAAGGATAAAACAAGAGGTTGCTTTGGCTGAGGTGTTTGTATTCAGGAGACTGTCCAAGCAGGGGAACCTGGAAATGTCAACTTGGGCTGATTTTCTGGCCTTTGTTGAGAAAAAGGGAGAAAAGGCAGTGGAGGAGCGATTGATCTTGATCAGCAATCTCAGGTGATGGTGCTAAGCATGTGCCAGCGAAGCAGGAGCCACCTGAAGGAGGTGGGAGGGACTGTGCTGCCTCCTCTGCTCTGGGAAGAGGTGGGGAGAGGAGCGAAATCCCCCCTGCAGGAGTCGTGGAATCCCAGAATAATCAGAATGAGGTTGGAAGGGACCTTAAAGACCATCTCATTCCACCCCCTGCCACGGGCAGGGACAACTTCCACCAGCCCAGGGTGCTCCAAGACCCGTCCAACCTGGCCTTGGACACTTCCAGGGATGGGGTGGGAATCAGTTCCCACAGAAAGGCACTTACCAACCACAAACCATTCCATGGTTCTGTGATCACCCAAAAACCAGCCCCTCCACGCTGCTGGGCTCGGTGTCCACACGTGGTGGTGGGGAAGGAGGGAGAGGAAGGGGCTGTTCCAGGGGCTCCCAAATGGCCAAAATCTCTCTGCTCTGCATCCTCCCATGGCAGGCACCCCCTCGGCCCCGGGCTCTGCTGGCTCTGTGCCCCAGCCCTGCGTGCAGCAGGCCTGTGTTATTTTTAAAAACAAATTAAATGAGGAGAAGAGCCTCTATCTAGGCCTTGCACTGGAGGCTTAATTGGCCTGGCTCCCCCCGGGACTATGGCAGGAATGAGCTATTAATAAACAACACGGCTTGGACCAGGGGCCCAGGTGCCCCTGCAGGGGACTCGGGGTCTCTGCAGCTGGGGCAGCTCCTGCAGGGTGTCCTGGGGCTGCCAGAGACCTGCAGAGACACAGCCAACCTTGATCCTTGCTCCTGAGCTCGGGTTTGCCAGGAGGGGGCTCACCCAGTACCTGTTGATCCTCTCCACGGGGTTTGCTGAGGGTGTTGGGGCCGTGCCCGGCTCCCCCAGAGCACCCACGGGTGCCAGGGCAGCAACAGCAACAACAAATGCAAGTGGTTCTTAATCCTAATCCTACTCCTATTCCTACTCCTACTCCTATTCCTAATCCTACTCCTATTCCTAATCCTACTCCTATTCCTATTTCTACTCCTATTCCTGTTCCTACTCCTATTTCTACCCCTGCTCCTATTCCTGATAATCCAGACTTTGTCTGGGTCACACCCTGGGACTGGGGAGCAGAGGGAGCAGAGGGAGCAGAGGGATCTTGTGCCCTTCTGCCCTTCTGGGCTGGAGTTGTCCTCCTTTGCCAGGTAAAACTCGGAGAGCCATCGCCCACCCCTACAGCTGCTGGCAGGATGTTTGAGCTTCCCACTGTGTTTATGGCTAAGCAGGCAGTGACTGTGCATCCCACCCAGCAGGAACAGGATAAAACCACCACAAGAGAGGGCAGATAACTCCAGCAGCCAGGATAAGATCCCTGCCCCTGCAGCGGGCACGCCTGGATCGCCACATGGGACAGGGGTTGCCAGGGTGGCAGCAGAGCAGGAAGGTGAGCCCTGAGCTGCGGCTCCCGCTGCCCATCTGCCAGGGAGAACAACGGCAGCAGGTCCACACCTTTGCTTGGAGGCTCAGGTGGCCGCAGCAGTGACCAAAAGTGGAGTAGGGTTACCCAGGGCTCATCCATAATGAACACGGGGCACAGCTGGGCTGGGCTCGGCTGCCTCGGGCAGGGGGGGCAAAGAAACCCCCAGCCCTGGCAGGGGGATGATGGTGGGCACAGCGTGGGAGACCCTCAGCCTGGCAGAGGCAGCTGGGCCTGTTTATTTCTTTAAATAGGACAAAGAAGTGCCACAGTAAATTGGGAAGGGTTTTTTTTTCCCTGGTGCTTGGTCACGTCCTTCCCGTCCCTGATGGAGCAGGAGCCGAGCCTTGAGAGCCAGGAGGACCCAGAGGAGCTGCTCCCACCTCCCCCCAGACCCCCAGAGCCAGCTCAGGTTGCTGGGGCCACCAACCATCACAGAGTGGCTCCTGGCACTGGAGGGCAGAGGTTGCCAAGCAGCTCCAGCCACATCCCCTGCGCATTTTGGGGTGGCATTTGGGGACCCCCAGTTGGATTTGGGGGGAGTTGGCTGCTGCAAGGAGTGAATCTGAGCAGTGCTGGGCAGAGGGCAAGCAGGGGCAGGGCCAGCAGTGGGGTCTCCAGTCCCAAACCACTGTCCCCAGCAAGGGAAACTGGTGCTGTTAAATGCCCTCCCCGTGGCTGGGTGAAATGGTGACACTTCCCTGCTGGTTTGAGTTCGTTGGAGGAAAAAGGGAAGTTGTGGCAAAATTAAGACATCCCCCTCCACCCCTCCCAAAAAAAAAAAAGAGTCATAGAATCATAGGATAGAATCGTTGAGGTTGGGAGATCCCTCAGAGATCATCGAGCCCAACGGTTACCCCAGCACTGCCAGGGCCACCACTTGTCCCTCAACACCCCTGTCCATAAAAGATAAATCTCCCTGGTTCCAAAACTGCACCAGGTAATGGGTTTATTGCCAGAAATTGCTCCGCTTGGGTGATGGGATCAGGGCAGGAAATTATCCTTGGAGATTGTTGCATCCTTCCTCTTCGAGCACAGAGAGGATCAGCAATCCTCTTCAGCTCCACCAAGGCTGTTCCCAAGTGCCACCAGCCCCTTGGGGACAGGAGGGAGGGTGACACCGGCTCCTGGTGTCCTTGTCAGCACAGTTGATGGCAGAGCAGGAGATGTCAAGTGCTGGGATGGGCCAGCTCCTGCTGCCCCTGCTCCACCAGTGTCACCCCTCGAGGGTGTCCATCGCTCATCCTGGTGGTGACAGCCTTGGGGAAGAGCTTTTCTGAGCCCTTCTCCCTCTGTCACCCCCTAATCCAAGCACCACCCACATTAAGATGGGCCCTTTTGGGAGCTTTTGGGCAATGAGGACGTGAAATGGCACCGAGATGGATCTGAACATGTGGCCTTGAGCAGCCACAGATGTCCCATCCTCCCATCCCCTCTCCCCACGTCCTGCTGAGTGATGGACACATTTGGGGACCCTGATGTGCCCAGAGGGGCAGAAGGGAGCGTGTGAGGGAGGCCTGGGCTTGGTTCAGTGCTCCCCAGAGCCAAAGCTTGGGCTTCCCTGAAGGGCTGGATCCAGCCTGGCTGTCCCAGTGCTGTGGGAGTGAAGGGACAATCTCCCCATGCTGGGGGAAGAATCAACGCCCCACTCACTGCAGGGGTATCTGGAGGTACCTCAGTGTTCCCTTGCCAGATCCCAAAAACACCCCATTGCGCCCGACTGGGCACCTCTGCCACTTAATTAGGTTAATGACCGTGTCTCATTAAGGAGAGGCAGCTTAGGCGTTTGCAGAGGGGCTGGGAGATGCCTTCCCAGGCAGGCCCGGCAGATTTGGGGCAGGGGAGGGGAACAAAGAAAAGGGAAAGCGGCGGCCAAGTGCTAATCCCCGGGAAGGGGGGGCAGCGGGGGCACCGCGGTGTTAATCCCCCCGCCGGCAAAGATTGTTCCCGCGGCCGCCTTAATCCCGCTCCGAGGGGGAAAATGGGTATGGGGACAAGGACCAAGCCCTACGTGCGACACCGGCCGTGCCCCGTCCCGCGGGACCGCGCCGAGCCCCGGGGGTGGCATTTGTGGCTTCCGAAAAGTCTTAAGGTGGCCGGTGCTTGGCTTAGCGGGTGAGGGAGGGAGGGATGTGATGGGATTTGTGCCGCTGGATGAGAGAGAGGAGGGCCCAGCCCCGCAGGGAGCCGAGGGGATGGGGAATCCCACCCGTGTCACGAGTTTGCGGGGCCTCTGCCGGCATCTCTTTGCTCCTGCACTGCCCGGGGGGGAGGGTCTGTGCTGTCCCGGGGTGCCCACAGTCCCCTGTGCCCGTGTGTGCCCATCAGGGGAACAGATTTGGGGGCGGGGGGTGGTGCAGAGGCTGAGCTGTGGGTCTGCAGCTCTCCCAGACCCCTCCCCTGCCTCAGTTTCCCTGTGCTCCTGACGGGTGTGTGTGCAGTCAGGCTCGTTAATGCCGGGTTTGCACAGGGTGTGATCAGCAGGTCACACGTTGGGCGCTGAGAAAAGGACCTGGAGGGTTTCCTGGGGGAATTGGGACCGGATCAGCCCACGGGCCGTGGTTTGAGGACCACGAGGGGGATCCGGGATGGGTGGGGCTCTGTTGGTCAGCGCTGACCCCACATCTCTGCCCTTGCAGGCTCATGGGCGGATGGTAGCGAGCCCCTAGAGATGCTCCACACAATGACATGTTGGCTCCCGGTCCTGGCCCTGCACGTGGTCCTGCTGAGCCCCCCGTGGGTGGGAGGCTGCCCCGCCCGCTGCGAGTGCGCCCCGCACCTCAGGTCCGTGGTGTGCCACCGCAAGCGCCTCACCTCCATCCCCGAGGGCATCCCCACCGAGACCAGGATCCTGGAGCTCAACAAGAACCGCATCCGCTGCCTCAACCCCGGGGACCTCTCCCCGTACCCGCTGCTGGAGGAGCTGGATTTCAGCGAGAACATCATCTCCAATGTGGAGCCCGGCGCCTTCGGCAACCTGTTCAACCTGCAGACCCTGCGGCTGCGGGGGAACCAGCTCAAGCTCATCCCCCCCGGGGTCTTCACCAAGCTGACCAACCTCACCCTCCTAGACATCAGCGAGAACAAGCTCGTCATCCTGCTGGACTACATGTTCCAGGACCTGCGGAACCTGAAGAGCCTGGAGGTGGGCGACAACGACCTGGTGTACATCTCCCAGCGCGCCTTCTCGGGGCTGCTGGGCCTGGAGCAGCTGACCATCGAGAAGTGCAACCTGACCTCCATCTCGGCCGAGTCGCTCTCCTACCTCCAGAACCTGGAGGTGCTGCGGCTCCGCCACCTCAGCATCTCCGCGCTGGAGGACCAGAACTTCAAGAAGCTCTACAACCTCCTGCAGCTGGAGATCGACAACTGGCCGCTGCTGGAAGAGGTCTCCCCCACCAGCTTCCAGGGCCTGAACCTCACCTCGCTCTCCATCACCTACACCAACATCACAGCCGTGCCCGCCGCTGCCTTGAGGAACCTGGTGTACCTGCGGTACCTCAACCTGTCCTACAACCCCATTAGCACTGTGCTGAAGGGCTCCTTCAAGGACCTCATCCGGCTCCAGGAGCTCCACATCGTGGGCGCCCTCCTGGTGTCCGTGGAGCCTCAGGCTTTCTCCGGCCTGAGACAGATCCGGCTGCTCAACCTGTCCAGCAACTTCCTGTCCACGCTGGAGGAGAGCACCTTCCACTCGGTCAACACGCTGGAGACGCTGCGGGTGGACAGGAACCCCCTGGCCTGCGACTGCCGCCTCCTCTGGATCCTGCAGCGCCGCAAGACGCTCAACTTCGACGGGCAGCAGCCCATGTGCTCCTCACCGCCCGAGATCCAGGGCAACGCCCTGCGGGACTTCCCGGACTCGGTGCTCTTCGAGTACTTCACCTGCCAGAAGCCCAAGATCCGGGATCGGAAGCTGCAGCACGTGACGGCGCGGGAGGGACAGTCGGTGTCCTTCCTGTGCCGGGCGGACGGGGAGCCAGACCCCTCCATCGCCTGGGTGTCCCCCCAGCACCGCATGATCACCACCCGCAGCACGGGCAGGGCCACGGTGCTGCCGGGGGGCACCCTGGAGATCCGCTTCGCGCAGGTTCAGGACAGCGGCACCTACATCTGCATCGCCAGCAACGCCGGCGGCAACGACACCTACTTCGCCACGCTGACGGTGAAGGGGCGCCCGGCCGACGGCGCCCACCGCGCCAACCGCACCCTGTACCTCAGCGACTTCAACGACACCTTCCACAACGACACCCAGGTCTTCCTGAAGTTCACCCTGGACCTCAAGACCATCCTGGTCTCCACGGCCATGGGCTGCATCACCTTCCTGGGCGTGGTGCTCTTCTGCTTCCTCCTGCTCTTCGTGTGGAGCCGCGGCCGGGGGCAGCACAAGAACAACTTCTCGGTGGAGTATTCCTTCCGCAAGGTGGACGGCCCCACCACCACCACGGGCCAGGGAGGGGCCAGGAAGTTCAACATGAAGATGATCTGAGGCTCTCCCAGAGGAGAAGCGTTGTCCGCTGCCCGGCTCCCGGGCGGGACGGGGCCGGGAGGGGTTGTGGGAGCGCCGGTGACATCGCGGGGCTGGCGGTGACGACGTGGCTGGAGGCACACCAGAGGTGCCACGGGCCAGCAGGGTGGCACCCGGGTGGACCTCAGGGTCGGGGAGGGACGAGCCCAGTGTGCCAGCCCTGCGGGGCCCTCGGTGAGCCCCCCGGCTCAGGGGCCATCCCGGCTCCAGGGGCTCCCGATGTAGCCGGAATTATCGCTACCAACTATGCATTTCTCGAGCCAAAAGATCAGCAGCGTTTGGGCCTGGGGAAAAAAAAAAAACTCTTCCTGTTTTTTTTCCCCCACACCCTCCCTCTTTTTTTTAAGAGACTCTCTTCTGAAAACTTTCCTGGTGGTTGTTTATGGTTCTTTTCTTGGTGTTGGTGGGTTTTTTTTTTTGTCCAATGAATTTTTTTTTAAATGAATTTCCAAGAGAAAAGTCTTCCGGGACTGGGGGCTCCGGGGGGAGGTTGTGCCAAGATGGGGGGTCTCCTCCAGCCCCTTGGCAAGGACAGACCCACCAGGGCACAGCTGTGCCTTGAGAGTTTCCCATCAGTGGGTTTAAGGTGCAGCATCTGCCAACGTGGGAGTCTGGGGATGCTCCTGCACAAGCAATAATAACCCACCCAGGGCCGGGCTCTCAGGAGGTGTCAGCAGGAAAAAAATGACAAAAAAGACAAAATGAGGCCAAGATCATTAAAATCAGGAGGAGGAGCCACAGGGTGATGTGTTTGAATCCACCCGAGCCACTGCGGGAGTGGTGGGGGTGAAAGGGTGGAAGGGTTGAGATTCCTGCAAAAGGCACTTTTGGGTTTGTTTTCTTTGGGTTGTAAGGTTGAAGTCCATGGGAGAGCAGGACCTGGTTTGTCCTGTGCAAGGAGACCCTTCAGCCTGGGAAAGAAAAGGAGAGAAAGGCTGGGAACAAGCAGTTCAGGGAGAACGTCCTGGCTGGCACCTCCAGCGTATCCATCTGGATCCTGCACCCTCCGGTGCTGAAAGCAGCAGGTCCATGTCCCTGGGTCTGCCCCAGGGGGGGTATTCCTGGCTTCCCATCCCACCCTACCCAGGCTTTGCCCTGGCTTTGCCTCTGGGCACGAGTTTTCAGGTGGGAGAAGGAGTGGAGCTGGCCCAGCTGGAAGGGAAGAGCCTGGATGTGACCTGCAGGGAGCCCATGGCTTCCTCCTCCTCCTCCCCCCATGTGCACCCCGGGGGGGGGGGATTTGTTGCTGCAAGTCCCACCTCTGTCCCCATTCCTACAGGCACATCCCCCAGCTGGATGTCCCTTCTCCAGCCGGGAATGGTCAGGCTGGGAGCTGGAGGAGTCACCTGCCCATCCCCTCGTGGGCATCCCGGGGGAGGCACCAGGGACAGGAGCACCCGAGGGACTTTGCTGGGTGGGCTGCTCAGAACGCCCCCCACACCCTGGGTGCCCCCTGAGCCCCTTAGGGGGGAGAGGGGGAGCCCCCAACCCTCCTCCCACCTTCCTGAGGCTCCCTGCCCTGGCAGCCCCCGCATGCCCGGTGCCCCCAGCCCCCCAAGCCGTGCATGCCGTGTCCCCCCAGGGTCCCACGGGGGGTCCCATGGGGGTCCCACCGCCCTCACCCCCTGTTTGATGTCTAGGATGGGATTTTTTTACCTTGGGGGGTGGGTGAAGGGGTGGGGGAGTGGGGCACAGACCCTCACAGAGGGAGCAAAGGCGGGTTTGGGCGGTGCAGACCTGGCCCAGTTTTCTATGTAACGAGCATGTGAAATGTATTTGTGAGCAAAAAAAAAAAAACAAAACAAAAAAAAAACTGAAAAAAAAGGGATTTTTGTGACTCGTTTGGTTTGTTGTTTGTTTTTTTTTTCCCCTTTTCTACCTTGTGGGCCTCAATAAGAAAAGACAAAATCAGAGGGCAAACCCCTGGGAATGGCAGGACCACCTGTAGCACAAGCAGGATTTGTGTCTTTGTGCTCTCCTGACCTGCTCCAGCCTGGGAAGCCCCGAGATTCCAGCAGACCTTCCCCCCTCCCCAGGGCTCTGCTGGGATTTGCAGCCCTTCAGCCCATCCACCCCATAATAAACAATGCTGAAAAATGCTAAACAATGCTCTCAGAGTCCGTATCAATAACTAATAAATGATCAATGCACATGTGTTACCCAACTGCCACTGCTATTAATCTGTTATTAGTTATTGATAGGGTGTTTCTAAGGATGCACCTGAACATCGACATCGTCATAAACAGCTCGGACACAGCGCTGGAAGGGACACTGATTGTGGTGACCCAGAACTGGGAGGGGCTGTTGAGTCCCTGGAGGGCAGGGAGGCCCCACAGAGAGACCTCGGCAGATCCCAGGGCTGGGAATCACCAACCATGGGAAATTCAACAGGGGGAAGGGCTGGATTCTGCCTCTGGGATGGGACAACCCCGGATGGAGGGACAGACTGGGAATGAGAGGCTGGAAGGCAGTGCAAGGAAAGGGCCCTGGGGGTCCTGGTGGGTGGCAAGTTGGGTCTGAGTCAGCAGAGTGTCCTGGCAGCCCAAAGAGCCACCCTGTCCTGGGGGCATCAGGGACAGCATCACCTGCTGGGCCAGGGAGGGGATTGTCCCGCCCTGCCCTGACCTGGGGCGGCCTCACCTCGAGTCCTGGGGGCTGTTTGGGGGGACACAATGGAAGGAAGATATGAAATCATCAGAGAGTGTCCAAAGGAGGGACACAGAGATGGGAAAGGGCCTTGATTTGAAGCCCTGTGAGGAGCAGCTGAGGGCACTTGGCCGGTTCAGCTGGAGCAGAGGAGACTGAGGGGAGACTCCTCGGGGGCTGCAGCTCCTCCCGAGGGCAGGCGGAGGGGCAGGCGCTGAGCTCTGCTCTGGGACCAGGGACAGGACCCAGGGAAGGGCTGGAGCTGTGCCAGGGGGGTTGGGATGGATCTCAGGGAAAGGTTCTTCCCCCAGAGGGTGGTGGGCACTGCCCAGGCTTCCCAGGGCAGTGGGCATGGCCCCAAGGCTGCCAGAGCTCCAGGAGTGTTTGGATGATCCTCTGTCCTCCCAGGGACAGTGTGACTCTTGAGGATGATCCTGTGCAGGACCAGGAGTTGGATTCAATGATCTTTATGGGTCCCTTCCAACTCAGCACATTCTGTGACTCTGTGAGGTGGTTCCTCTTCTAATCCTGAAGTGACCCCCTTGGTCCCCTTTCCTGTCCCACCAGCCCCAGGGATCAGCCTGACCCCACACAAGGCCATCCCAGCCCTTGGCTGAGCTGCCATCACCATCCCCACGAGGCCGAGGCCACCCCAGTGTCCCTTGCCCAGCTGTCCTCTTGTCCCCCACAAAGGGGCTGCTGCACCTCCCCAAATCCCACCATGTCCCTCTCCCTGCTCCCACGGCTGCCCCAGTCCCGGCTTTCCCGGAGTGGGCTGGGACTGGGAGGCTTGCAGGGTGGTGGAAGCAAAGCAATGCCTCCATCTGCTGGAGGAAAGGGCCCTGGGCCAGCTCCAGCCTCTTCACCCCAAAATTCCATCCCCCACTGCTCCCTGGGGGCCGGGGAGGCTCCCAGCACCCCCCTCAGGGGCACAAGGGAGGGTGGTCCTGGTTGCAAAATAACCAGGATGCTGCAGCCCCCACGGGCTGGGCAAGAGAGGAAAAGAGGAAACCGGGTTTTTTTTGCTCATTTCCTGCTCGTAGAAAAGTCCTGCCTGGCACAGGAGTGCCCAGGAGGTGAAGGGTTGGGGTTATTACAGCTCCTGCCTGTGCCCGAGGGTTTGGGGGCAGCGTGGCCTTGGGGACAGCCCTGGGAGTTAGGACTCAGTCCTTCAGCAGCTTTTTGGGGGTAAGCTGCCAGGATGGAGGATGCTGAGAGGTGGTTTCAGTGCCCAGGGTAGGGTGCCCACCCAGCCCAGCAGTGCCACAGGGATCATCCTGAGCTGCCCTGAACCAGGCCCGGAGCATCCCCACAGTGGAGATGGGTTGGGAATAATGTCACAGAAAAAAAACCACCAGAAAATAAAGACAATTAGGAAAATTCAATTTTCCAGCTGGTGCCTTTAAAGGTCCTATTTCCCTCTGGGAACAGAAACCAATTTCCTCAGGAATCAAAGAGTCTGTGGTTCCCTGTGAGGGTGGGCAGACCCTGGCACAGGTTGCCCAGAGCAGCTGTGGCTGCCCCATCCCTGGAAGTGTCCAAGGCCAGGGCTTGGAGCACCCTGGGCTGGTGGAAGGTGTCCCTGCCCATGGCAGGGGGTGAGATGAGATGATCTTTAAGGTCCCTTCTCACCCAACCCATCCTGTGGCTCTGTGATTTGCTGCTGCTCAGAGCAGTTTGTGTCGCTGTCGTGGACACAAATGACACACATACACCGCCCCCGCTGCTGACCACCATCAGTAAGCCCCAAATCCTCCTGGATTTTTAACATTCCACTTAAATTCTTCATTTTTACAGCGTTTCAGCCCTGGGTGAGGTGTTGAGGGAGCAGCACCGAGCCAAGGCTCACTGCCAGGCAGGGTGGGCCGCAGCCCCTCGGGCACCCTGGAAAGGAGTTGGCAACCACCTGGGGTGGATGGTGCAGGAACCAGTGCAAGGTGGCATCTCCCAGAGTCCTGCACACCCTCCCTGAGCTGGTGCCAGATTCAGGGATGACTCAGCCCCCACATGTATTTTTATCAGCTCCAACACACGGTCTGGGCTTCACAGAAACGGCCCCTGGCCAAGGGCCAAGAGGCACAACCTCCCAGTCTGCTTGGGGTCGGCTGGGAAATGGGGGTTGGAAAATAAACACAGGGGGAAGAAACCCTGGAGGAGGGGGGTCTCCTCCTTCAGGCTCACAGCACCCACCGAGTCCCACTCCGGGCCCCGAAAGCCCTGGAGAGGTGCCCAGTCCCAGGGCTTTGTGGTCAGGCTCCAACAGTGAAAATACCGTGGATAAATCCACTTTCTTCGTGGAGTCCTCGTCCCCCAAATCCTCATCCCAGCCTTGCTGCTCCCAGGGGAAATCCCTGCAGTTGTCACTTATTTACCCCCCACTAATGAGGGCCATCACTGATTCATAATTCCAAAGACTGAATGGAAGGGAGGAAATATTAAAGTATTTTGAGGTTTAGAAGGTTAAAAACGGGACTTTATCCCAGAGGGGACAGGCAGCAATGGGAGGAGTTTTTCCAGCAGCTGAGCTGGGTCATTTGTGCTCCCTGAGCACCTGAAGAGTTCTGGGAGACCAAAAAATGTGTTTTCTAAGGACTGTGCTCTCCTGGTGCAGCAGCTGCAGGAAATCACAGCGAAAACATGGAATAACACAAAACAATTCCACTCTGACAACACAACCTGGAGAGAAGGGCATTAATTATCTGACTTGGAAAGGTTTTATGGTGAAAATCCCTCTTTCAACACAACTGCCACCCATGCAGCCATCCCTAAAGCCATCCGTGAAGGAGGGAGGAGTGTGAAGGTCCAGGAGCAGCTTGAGGGACACAAATCCATTGCCCCCAGGATGCCAGGGGGCTCTGGGGGCTTTCAGGGAGCGAGGCCCAACCTCCAGCTTCCTTTAGCCGTGCAAGGAGCAGGTTTTGAAAGAACATCCTCCCACAAAGAGGGTGCAGAGAGTCGCTCAAGGGCGATTCCCGGCGGCGCCATGGCCAGAGCCCGGCGAGCCCGGGATGGGCAGCGGGAGCTGCTGCGGATCCGGGACATGGAGCTGGAGCCCCCCCGGCCTCCGTTGATGCCAGGGAAAACTCCGAGGTAAAAACTGCCAGGGAAAACCCGGAGGAAAACCTCAAACTGCTCTGCAAAGGGGGGCCCTGGAAGGAGCTTCGGGCACGGCTGCTCCAGGGTCCGGGGGGATTTCGAGGGGTCCGAGCGGGGCACAGCCTGGGATTGCTCAGCACGGGCTGTCCCAGCAGAATGAGCAGGTTCAGAGGAAGCCACGGTGGTTTCGGTACCGTTGAGGGCAGCAGAGTCAGCGCCCGGCCAGGATGGGGAAGTGAAAGCAGCGGCTCTGTCCCCACTGCCCTCCTCCTCCTCCTCCTCCTCCTCCTCCTCTGGGCTCTGCCTTCTCCCTCCCCGCACACAGACCCCTCGTCCTGACCCCCCCCGGGCCTGCTGGGGGTGACAAAGGCTTTCCTTGCTCTTGTCCCACACCTCTCCCACCGTCCCCTTCCCCTCGGGGTCACCCAACAGGTCCCCCGGGGCAGACCCCAACCCTGCACCGCTGGGATGTGGCTCAGCACATCCCGGGGCATCTCCCACCCCCGGCACCCCCCCGAGCAGCAAGGGGAGTCACTGTGCCACCAAACTCGCTGTGTTTTGCCCCCAAACCCCAGCACCAACCTCCCCAGGCCGCTGCTTCCCCTTTTCTCTTTATTCTTCCTGTGAGCCGGCACGGAAAGGAGCCAGAACCCCCCTCGGGGGGAGGGTGGGGGTGACGCTGATCCCGGCTCCCTGCAGGGCCAGAGGACATTCCCGCTGCTCCAGCCTGGACCTGGGTGCCCCCGCAGCGCCCACCCCCATGGGGGACACGCCGGCCCGGCCCCCCGACCCAGCCCTCATCTACAGCAACGTGGGTGAGTGACATCCCGACCCCCCTGTCCCCCTGCCCGCCGCGGTGTCACCTCGGATGATGGGGTGGGGATGGAGCCGCTGCTGTGCCCGTTCTCCCCCGCGGCATCGGTCACCCCTCCGGTGCTGGGGCTGGAAATATCCGGGGGAGGGGAGCAGGAAATATCCGGGGGGGAAGGGGGGCAGGAAATATCCGAGGGGCAAAGAACGACGTGTCTGTCCTCCCATCCTGCTCCCACTTTCTTCTCCTCTGTCATGTCTGTCCTCCCATCCTGCTCCCACTTTCTTCTCCTCCATCATGTCTGTCCCTCCCTCCCCAGGAGAGCTGCGGGCCCACCTCGCCCCCCCCAAGGCGAGCCGAGGGGAAGGAGCTGGGAGATCCCTCTCTCAGCCCAACCAGGAGCCGCTGCCTCCCCCACTGCCCAAAAAGCAGCTCCAGCGAGCGGAGTCCCTCCCGGAGCAGGGACCATCCCACCACTGCCAGGATGACCCCACCCCACGGGCCGGCAGCGTCCTCTACAGCGTCCCCCCATCCCACGAGCGGCACGGGGAGGGGGCTCCCAGCTCCACTCCCCCTCGGGACAGACCCAAGAAGCCCCTGACCAAGTCCCAAAGCCTGGGGGAAGCCTGGAGCAGCCCCCAGAAGGGCTCGTCCCCCAGCCTGAGGGAGGTGGCGTTCGGGACGGCGGACGGGGAGCTGGGGCAGCTCCTGCACAGCCCGGCCGGGGTGTGTGGGGTGATCTTGGGCTGCCAGGCGGCCACCCTGGCCCGGCTCTCGGCTCGCATCCAGGAGGAGCTGGTGGGGCTGGAGGAGCAGCAGCAGCTGCTGGAGGCAGAGCTGGTGGGGAAGCGCTGGGGAGCCCTGAGGATCCTGGAGCCGGAGCCGTGCTGTGAGAGTGGGGATGCCTGGTACTTCAGGGTGGGCTTCACCTTCGGGCACAGCCAGCTGGAGTTGGCAGCCAAGGTAAGGAGGGAACTGGTAAAATGTTCTGGGTGGTGCAGAGGGAGATGGCTCCTGCCCCATCATGCAGCAGCTTCCCCTTTCTGCACCTACTTCTGCATTCGCTGAAGGAGACGGTGCTGCTGGCAGGGGTGACAGGGGTGACACTCCCGTGGGTGACGCTCCCGTGGGTGACGCTCCCGTGGGCCCAAGGAGAAGGGCACTGCTGGGGAACATGTCCTGGCAAGTTGTCCAGAGGGGCCAGCGTACACAAAGGAAAGGCTGGAGCAGGGGTGGCTGCTCTGGAGTGCAGGGTGAGACCCTTCCAAGCAGCTCTGCAGCTTTCCTGGGGGGCTACTCCATCCCCCCCTCATGTCCCAGAGCCATTTTGGCTCTGCCAGGGGGTTCAAAGGGTGGCCCTGAGCTGCTGAGGTGGCCCATGGCTCTGTCCTCACCCAGCTGGCCATGTCCTGTCTGTCCCTGCAGGTCCCCAAGCCGTGCTGCTCCAGCCTGGGGGTGCAGAGCTCCCTGGGGCCACACTGCAGCATCCAACGCCTGCTCTGCCGCTTCACCGACCGCCTCCCCCGGGAGCTGCTGCTCCCAGGAAACCCTGGAGAGCAGAGCCAAACCCCTTCCAGGAAGGAGCCAGCCTGTCCTGCCACCCACCCCATCCTGCAGGTGCTCATTTGTGCCGAGGTTCCCCACCAGACCCTGGCAGACTTCGTGAAGGGGTCCCAGGAGCTGCACAGGACCAGCCCTGGGCACTACGAACGCCTGGGCTGCCTCCTGCTCCTGCAGCTGTGCCTGGGGCTGGAGCACCTTCGGGGGCAGAACGTGGGGCAGGGGGACCTCAGCCCCGAGAACCTGCTGCTGGTGCAGTGCCCGTGTCCTCCCGGGAGCCAGCGAGGCAAGAAGGAGCCCCTGGGGCTGTCCCTGCCACGGCTGCTCATCAGCAGCTTCTTCAAGGCCAAGGAGAAGAGAAGACCTTGTTCCACCAGCCAAGAGCAGGACTGGGCCAAGGGCCTGGCTGCACCCATCACCCCAGCAGCAGATGAGCTGATGCTGGGCAGGCTGATCTATCAGATCCTGCACGTGGACATCTCTCTAGAGGACGCCTTGGGGTTCAGAAGCAACAGGCTCCCCGAAATCCCCTCCCTGTCCATCTACTCGGCGGGACTGCGGTGCTTGGCCACGCTGCTGCTGCACAGGGATCCCTCCAGGAGGGCCTCCATCCCCCAGGCCAGGAGCATCCTGCAGGTCCTGCTCTGGGGGCCACGCCAGGAGCTCTTTGCCAGGAGCAGGAAGACCCTCCCGCTGCTCCAGAGCTGGGTGGAGGTGAAGAGGGCTCTGCTGCTCCTCAGGTTTGCGGAGAACTCGGCCGGGGCAGGGGGAAGAGCCGGCCTGGAGGAGTGGCTGTGCTGCCAGTACTTCCAGGAGGTCACTGAACACACCCTCTACCAAGTCACCCAGGATCTCTATGATGCTCCCTAAAGCCAAGCTCAAGTTCAGCCCACCCAGAGGTCTCCTCGAGGCCCAGTGGACAAATCTGTCCCTGCCCATGGCAGGGTGGGGGCAAACTAGATGATCTGTAGGGCTCCTTCCAACCCAAACCATTCCATGAATCTGTGAAATCCACCAGCTCCCAGTTTCCACTGGGAAAACTGCAAATCCAAACCCACTTCCCCCACAGCTCAAGAACGGTGGGAGTTGGGACCAAGCTCCCTCACACAGGGTGTTTTTACACCCTCACATGATTTCTGGCTGATGCTGAGTCTGGTTTACTGGAGCACCTCAGGAAACGGGGCTGGATGGGAGGGAGCCCCAAGCACCAATTTAATGGCTGATTATCCTGAGTGAAGTTTATAAGGTTCAGAATTTGCACAAAACCCCCTCAAGGCCCCTCCTGTGGCCACGAGGCTTGTGCTGTTTTAAGTAACACCCCAAGCCACACCTGACAATGCACCCTCAGCAAAGGAGAAACACAGTGGCTCCCACAGCCTGAGCCCCTCAGAAAGGATTTGTGGCACAGCCATAAATAAAAATGACAGTTTGAAGGGGGAAATGCAGCAGCCCCACAGCTTCAATAAAACCTGGAGCTGAGCCTCTTAAACACTGGCCCTTTATGTGCTTCTCTGACAGAATTACACACTCCAGTGAGGGATCCAGAGGGAAACACAAAGCCAAACTTCCCTGCCCGGGGGTGTTCAGCCAGTAAAGCCTCAATGGTGTCTAGTAAATAGCTCAGGTGAGTTTATGGGCAACCAAGGAAAGGCTGATGCATCTGCTCCTTGCTGTGACACACCATGTGGGACCTGCACCCCGCTCCCCAAACCCTGAGGGTGGGTGCTGAGGGACCATCAAGGCCCTGCTCAGGTCATTTCAGTTATTATTCAGTAATTGTTAATCCGCTGACAGCCATCTAGATGGGATATTAGGGGAAATTTCTTCACCAAAAGGGAGGTCAGGCATCAGAACAGTGATGGAATCACCATCCCTGGGAGGGTTCAGAAAACCTGTGGGTGTGGGTTAGCGGTGTCTCGGCAGAATGGCTGGGACTCAGAGGGCTTTTCCAGCCTCAGCAATTCCATGATTCTGTGGCTCCATCCCCTGACAGCAGCAGGAGCAGCCCGTGCACCCCCGGTGTGCCCACAGGCACCCTCACCCCCCAGAGCAGCCTCCTCACCAAGGCTGGACCACCCAAAGCCTGGCACAGGCACCACCCGGGCACAGAACCGGGGTTTGAGTGCCATGATGGGATTTTGGGTGCCCTGCTCTCCTCCAGCCTCCTCTCCTGTAGTATCTGCCTTGGCTACGAGATGGCAGCAGCTCCCCAAACATGGGCATCTCCTCCTGGAGAGACAAAATCTGCTTCTGCAGCTCTGAGCACCCCCTGCACCCCTGTTCTGGTTTCCAGCTGGGGTGATCCCCTCTCCTCCTGCCAGGGGCAGCTGGAGCACCCAAGATCAGCAAAAACATCTCCAGGGGACTGTGATGTTTTAAGGCAGGAGCACAAACATCTCCCTGTGGAGAGAAAAACACGGCACAGGCAAAGGCAAACAGGAATTTTTTTAGACAACCAGGTTAGGAAGGTCAGTCCTTTGCCACCAGAGGAGGGACAACCACCCCTGGTCATGGAATCTTAGCCTGGAATCTTCTGAGTGGGAAAGGACCCCCAGGGATCATCCAGCCCAACTCCTGGCCCTGCCCAGGACACCCCAACAATCCCCCCCTGTCCCTCAGAGCGTTGTCCAAACGCTCCTGGAGCTCTGGCAGCCTTGGGGCCGTGCCCACTGCCCTGGGGAGCCTGGGCAGTGCCCACCACCCTCTGGGGGAAGGACCTTTCCCTGAGATCCATCCCAAACCTGCCCTGACTCAGCTTCAGGCTGTTTTGTTGAGTCCTGTCACCAGCTTTCCAAAAATCCCTGCAGGAAGAGCACAACTGTAGGGCCAGAAGAGAATTGGGAAGAGATCTGGGGGGAGGAGACCCCAATTTGAAGTCCACCAAGAACCCCAACCTTGCACCACAATCCCTGATCACTCCCACCTCAAGGTCCACTCCCTGCTGCATCTCCAAGCTGTTTCATGGAATATTTTGGTGTATTCCACACAATCCCAGGACTTCCAAGCCCAGATCCAGCCAAAGGGATGGCCTGTGGGGTCACAGCACTCCCTGTTCCCACAGCCAGCCTGAATCCCCCCCAGACCACTCACAGACACCCCGTGCTTCTATTTACAGACTCCCAGCATAACCTGGCCAAATAACCCATGCCCTGCTCCCAGGTTTTATACAGGAAGGATTCACTGGCCTAAACTGTGCCAAACAAGCCTGCAAGTATTGGGGAAAAATGAAAATACCACTCTTCAAAGCTCTGTTTAGAGACTGATGTAACTTCAGCTCAATGATAATTGATAATTTGGTAATTCCCAGCCTGAATTTTGCTAATTACAGCACCTCAACGAGCCATTTTTCCCTTCTGGTCACCACCCTGAGCACCCACAGGTGATTGTTGGACCCCACCAACAGCCCCCTCTCCTCACCCCCCTCAACCACAATCTGCCCCCCAAGAAGAGTTCTGGAGCCTGCTCAGCCTCAAGTGCCACAACCCTTCCTAAATCACCCCCAAAAAAATTCCTGAAGCCACCCTGCCCAGCCAACACCCTCCACTGGCACTGGGAACATGGAAATTACAGGCATTTAAGTGGGATATTTGATATTCAAAGCAGTCCCCAGCTTCCACTTGTGACTTCCCAACTCACGCCCTAAGGATCCTAAAAAACCCTCCCTAGCAGAGATCCCAATTCCCAGTGGGAATGGCCAAGCTGCTAATTACTCACTTCTCTAGGATTGCTGGATTATTCCAAGCCCTGGCAGAGCACATCCATCAGTTTTAAAGTCAAGCAAAGAACAAGCAAAGCCTTTCCACACCTGCAACTTTTTTTAATGGTTGGGGCAGTTCCAGAGCCACCTCTTGAAGAGTGCAAAGTCTTTTGTTTTGTTTTGTTTTTATTTTAAACAGCTTAAAACCAGCGATAAAAAGTAAAATATAAATTTTTATTTAGAATTAAAAGCAAATACTTCAGTATCACAAACACAATATTAAACTTCAAGAAATATACTGCTAATTTGGAGGGAGCATTTATTTGTGGTTTTGTTTTTGCACAACCATGCACACGAAAAAGAAAAATTTAAAAAAAAAAAAAAATCCAGAGGAAAAAAAAAAATGTGGAGCCTGAAATTTTCAACATCTCACCACCAACAAAAAAAACCCAAACCAAACAAAATAAAAAATAAAATAAGCAGCTGGGTCACAACGTTTCGTACAGAGTTATATATATAGACTGGAATAAGATGTTGACAAAATTTCTACGAGGATCATCTTTATGGACAACAAGAAAAGCTCTAAAGAGGCAAACATTGCAATCTAATCTTCTTCTGCTGAGTCTCTCTCCAACGTGTAGGCCATGAAGCAAGCGTCTGGTCTCTTGGGGACAAGGGGATGCCCTGGTCTCACAATCTCAAAGCCCAAAAAGCTGAAAGTACGGAGCAATGCAGCTACAAAAAAATAAAGGAGACAAAAGTTTTCACCCACGTGGAACTGCCCACCCAGCAACAGCAAAGCTCAGGTGAGAGCTGCAGGTTTTACCTCCAGGGAAAAGCTGCCAAGGGAACACCCACCTCTGTCGTCTCTGTTCTTGTGGAAACAAATGAACACGTGCTCCACTCGAAGCTGTTCCTCAGCGAATTCCAGAAGAACTGCAAAACTGAGGGAGGGAGGAACGCAAGGTGTCAGTTTTGAATGCACAGGGAATGTCCTGAAGGGTCACACACGAGGATGGAGTTCAATTCCTGGCCCTGCACAGCCCCAACGATCCCAGCCTGGGCCTGAGTGCTGTTCCAACACTCCCTGGGCTCTGGCAGGGAAGAGCTTCCCGCAGAGATAGTGGGCCATTCCACACAGGAATTCCTAAGGAAGAGGCATGGCTTGGATATTCTGCCACCAACAGGAGATGCCTGAGCCCCAGGCTGACCTCGAAGGCAGAAATCTGAGTCCTAATGACACAGAAATGTGTTTTCTGTGGCAGCTGAAGGACGAGCTGCAGTGACAGAGCCTGAGCCAGGCTGGAGCTCCCTATGAATAAAACAGCCCAAAATCCCTGATATAGTGGGATCCCAAATCCCAGGTGGTTCTGCAGGCAGCTCAAACCACTGAGCTGCAGCCTCTGCCAGGAGAGCATCCAGCAGCATAATTTCAGCTTTCAGAACATGAAAAGTTATTCCACCCCACTGCCAAGACAGGAGTTCATCCTGAATTTCCCCTCACCTGTCCTTGCTCCCCTCAGGCAGAGCACCACTGGGAATTTCTATGTAGAGGTTGTTGTTGTTCAGCACTGCTCTCCAATTAATGTGTTTGGCATCTGTAAGCCTTGACTGGACATTGAGAATTCTTGTCCTGTTGTTAGATGTTAGTTCTTCTGTTACATTCAGCCGATTATCCTGCAAAGAAACAAGTGCAGGGTTGTTTTTCCCCCTTCATTCCAGACAAGGCAAGGAATGCCTCCAAAAAAAAAAGAAAAAAAGCTGCTTTTTGTTCCTCATACTCACCGAATAAAATAAATTAGCTGAAAGATTGTGATCCCTCTGACTATTCCCTCGCCCACCTGGGATCTTCAGGGGTGGGTGAGGGACATCAGGAGCACCACCGAGGCCCCGGACCCAGGTTACTACAGCAATTGAAGGGAACCCTGGAACTGCAAAAGGCATCAGACAGTCACACAGGGACCCCCAAAGCATTTACACACTCATCAGACGGCGAGATTTAAAGAAATAAAGCAAGCCCAGGCCAAGGGGCTCCTCCCACTGCATGCCCAGCAAGGGGGGAGACAAAGGAGCCTCCAGACCAGGGGCAGGAGCTGCTTGGTGCCCACAAAGCTGCTCCTGCAATTCAAGGGAAAGTCTTTCCTGCAGGGAAAGATCAAGTCAGAGAGGAAAACTCCCAGTTTGAGGTGAGCCAGGTGTGTTTCTGTCCCAGGCCAGGCCTGAGGTGATCTCAGAAGAGCCATTCTGCAGGAAATGTGCCGTCTTCTCGCTCAGCACAAACCCCAGCCCAGCAAAACAAGGCTGTTTTTTTTCCCCTGGGATATCCAGCCCTGGTTACCTCAACCCTTC
Source organism: Pyrocephalus nanus (assembly GCA_038380795.1). Lineage (NCBI taxonomy): Eukaryota > Metazoa > Chordata > Aves > Passeriformes > Tyrannidae > Pyrocephalus > Pyrocephalus nanus. The sequence continues at coordinate 2,425,744 of CM076287.1, read as the reverse complement.
CCACCAGCACTCCCAGCTCCAGCTCAGGCAACTCCACGAAATATTTCGAGCAGGGACATCTGTGAGATCATCTGAGGAGCCTGAGCTGAGCCCACACCCGAACACCTGCAAACCTCCAAAGCCCTTTTGCCACTGAATTCCTCGAGGATCCGGGAGGGGAAAACATCGAGTTTCGAGGATGCAAAGCTCTTTTTTTTTTTTTCTGAAGTTCCTGCCCACCCTCCGGAGCCCGTTTAACTCCTCCCGTGGCAGAGCAGAGCTGGCCCCTCCCTCTGCACCATCCTTCACCCGCAGGCTCAACTCTTGAGTTGCGTCATCTCAGCAGATGCAGCAATCGAGGCCCTTGGGGAGATTTTCACAATCGTCCTGTCTCGAGTGCCAGGAGCCACTGCAGCCATTTGCAAATCCGAATAAACAGCTCCAAAATAAGCCTCCATTTTGCACCCCTCAGCACGGCGGTTTCGGCGATTTTGGGGTGTTTTTTTTTTTTTTTTCTTTTAAGGAGCTTGAAACTTGTGATGGATAATCCGTATTAGAAAGGCTGGGAATGAGCAGTGCTGGAAGCTAAATTATATATATATATATATATATATATATATAAATGATCTATATAGAGCAATTACAGTTTTTTACTAAAAATTTGTATTTTAAATTTTACATTTATGTAATATATTTATGTTTATTTCGTGTATTTTGAATATAATCTCCGACTTTATTTAGTATATTTATTTAATATATTTTTATATTTAGTATATTTATTTAATAGAATATATTTTAAAATATAGATTTTAACTTTATATTTCCATCTGTTTTACGCACATTTATTTTAGATATTCATTTAAAACACACGTTTTTAACTCTGTTGTTTATTTGACGCATGTTTATTTTATATATTTATTTAAAACGTAAATTTATCCTTATGTATCTTTGACGCATATTTATTTTATATATTTAAAACAAATTTGTTCCTTACATATTTCTTTTACGCATATTTTATATATTTATTTTAGACATTTTTTACCTTTGTTATTAACTTATTTAATGTATCTTTATACGTGAAATTTGAACTTGATATATTTTTACATCTATATTTTCAACTTTATATGTTTAATATATCTTTATATATTATATTTATATATAACTATTTAAAATCTAAAATTTCAAATTTTTTTTTTTAATTAAGTGTTCAATTTTAGGCTGTTTAAAATCCAATTTTCTTTGGTACCAGCACTGTTTATTTTATATCCCGGTGACTGTAAACTGCACATCCCTGCTCTCCCTTACAAATAAACCTTTCAACACCCATTTCAGGAGGGTGCAGCAGCAATCCCTGTCACAATTTCACCTTTCTCCCCCACAAAATGAGGTGCAAAATGAAGGTTTCCAGCCATGAAAATATTTCAGAGCGATGTTTACGTGCATTTACGCCTCTTGGGAAATAAAAAAACCCCACCTTTATACAGCAGTCGAGTATAAAAAGTGCGAAAAATCTCCTTTGGCAGCCCATACAGGAGGTGTGAAGGGCAGATCGGAGCCCCCCCCAGTTCAGGTATTTTCTTTCCTCCCAGCACCTGTGGGGGCTCTTTAATCTTTCGGGGCAGTTTGGAACCACCAGCTCTAACACTCTTACCCTCGATTAGTCCTCCGGAGTGTCCACGGTTACATAAAGGGATAAATCCCCTTCAATCCTTCCGTATCTTTGCCTAATTATTGCTTTTCCTCCCTCCCTCCCCCCCCAACTCAGCCCTGCTGGTGTCGCCGGTGCCCTCAGGGGTGCCGAGATAGCCCCAGGGAGCCAAAAAACCTCTTTTTTTCTGGTGGGTTTTTTCCACTCTCCCCTCCCGCCTTTGCCCACACACAGGGCGGGGGCCAGGCCGCCCCTCCCCCGCTGCCCACGGGGCCTCCCCCACACCCTCCGCGGCCACCGGGGAGGCCACCGGGCATGGGGACAACGAGGAGGAGGAGGAAGGAGGCAGCGAGCGCCCAGCGGGTGCGGAGGCTGAAGGAGGCCGCGGCCCCTCACCTGCTCTGTCCGGTACTGAGGCTCAGCACAGCGGGCATGATGGTGCTTTTATTCCCCTCTTTCTCTCTAGCGAAGCAGTGGCTGTTGAGTATCCGTTGCAGGGAGGATTTCACCATCCGGCCGCTCTGGTCCGAACCCCGAAACCCTCCGCCGCCTCCGCCCGCCGCTCCCCAGGCGCTGCTACACAAAATGGCACCGTCGCCTCAGTGGCTCATTATATACCCTCTGACGGCACGCCCCCTCGCTGAGACCACGCCCTTCTCCACGAGACACGCCCCCAAAGAGAGACGTCTCTCATTGAAAGGCGCCGGTGTCAATCAGAAATCCCCGCTTTCTATTGGCTGAAGGGAGAGTGGGGGCGGGACGGCTAGCAGGGGTTGGCAGGGGAGGTGGGGGGTAGCGGCGCGTTGTGATTGGCTGCGCGCGCCGCGGGTGGGCGGGGCCGGCGGAGCTCGGGGCGGTGGGCGCCTCTCAGGTCTCACTGTCCCCGGAGCCGCCGGTTCGAGTCCCGCGCCCCGCCCGGCTGAGGTAACCGGGGCGGGGAAGGGAGGACAGGGATGGAGAGACTTGGAATGACTTGGAATGACTTGGAAAGGCATGGAGAGATAGGGAGGGATGGGGAGGGACGCGGGGGCTTCGCACGGTGCAGCCCTGGGGGTGGAGGGGCGGCAGCGGGACCCCCTGAGGGGGCAGCCCGGGGGGCAGCGCTGCCCTCCCCGCTGTGCGCGGAGCTCCACGCTGAGGGAAAACTTGGGATAAAAGAACACCGTTGGAACACCTCGAGGAGTGCCAGAGGGCCTGATAAGGACGGGATGATCTGTTTTTGGGGGGTGTTTGGGTTGCGGTCGCGCCCCGGCCTCTCCTGGGTGGCTTTGGACCGGCTGGGTTATGGATTTATAGGGGAATGGGGATGGGGAATGGTTGGTTTATGGACTTGTAGGGGAGTAGCTGGTTAATGCTTTTACAGGAGAATAGGGATGGGGAATAGTGGAGTTATAGTGGAATAAGGATGGGGAATGGTTGGTCTATGGATTAATAGGGGAATGGGGATCGGGAATAGTTGGTTTATGGATTTATAATGGAATGGGCACGGGGAATAGTTTATGGATTAATAGGGGAATAGGGATGGAAATAATTGATTTATGGATTTATAGGAGAATAAGGATAGGAAATCACGTTGATTTGCGGTGGAATAGGAATGGGGAATGGTTGGTTTATGGATTTGTAGGGGGATAGTTGGTTTATGGAGTTACAGGGGAACAGGGATGGCGAATGGTTGGTTTATGGATTTATAGGGGAACAGGGATGGGGAATGTTGATTGGGGATGGGGAATAGTTTATGGATTAAGAGGAGAATAGGGATGGAAAATAGTTAGTTTATGGACTTAAGGTAGAAGAGGGATGGGGAATGGTTGGTTTATGGATTTATAGGGGAACAGGGATAGGAAATGGTTGGTAAGTGGTGATCTTTTAAGCTAAGAAGGCATTTGGCTGTGCCTTGGTGAGGAGGTGGGTAAATCCTGGTTTTTTACACAGCAGAAGTTGGGCTCATGCCCAGAACAAACATCCCCTGCCCTCTGCTTTCCATCTCCTGCCAGAAGGGTTGGAAATCCGGGCTTTGGGGCCGTGGTTGGGTCTTGCTGCTGCCCCATAGCAAGAACAGCCTGGAGGAAAAGACGGGAATTTGGGTACCTCGTCTGGATGGGATTGATGGAAAAATGCACCTTCCTCCCTTTGGGGTGAGGGTCAGGCTTCAAAATGCATCCTAAAGCGGCAAATAGGTCACAATTCCCATGACTTTGGGAATGAGGTCTTTGAATGAGCCACTTCTGAACATTGCAGCCTGGAAACCAAGTCAGGAGCACATCAGGGGGCACCTCCTAAAAAGTGGATTTATCCTGTATGGAGAGGAAGCTCCAAATAACGGTTTAAGTGATGCTGAATCGGGTTTTCAGGCAGGAATGTAGATGAAGTGGGGAAAAGTGTTTATAGAGCCAGATAAAACTACTAGAGAGACACTGTAATGGTTATCACAATCATGGTTTTCTATTAAAAAAATTGTAGATGGCTGCATTTCTTTTTTTCTTCGTTCAACTCAAGCTACAACGCACTTATTTTAATGCCTTTAGGTGCCATGGCTGCATTTTTTAGTTGATTTGGGGTTTTTTTCTACTATCTATTTTTATTTGCTTTAAAATATTCCCGTCCAGGAGCTCTGAGCACATGGATGACCCATTGATTGGTTCCACTTTACAGAGGGATAATTGTCTAAATCCCCACCCACCTCCTGCGCCCTCCGATTGCCCAGGGTGGAACAAAGTGGGTCGAAAAAGAAAAACAATGTTCTGCAGCTTTAGAGGAGAAGCCTGGCCTGGAGAGCAGCCAGGGAATAATCTGGGAATCGTGGAAAGTACGAGGTGCGAGAGGAAAGCCCTTTGCCTGCTGCAGGAACCCTCCCTTAGCTCCCTGAAATGAGGCGTCAGAGCTTTCACCTCGGGAGATTTTGGGTGTCTATTTACCGAGGGGAAAGCGCCTTGTGTTTAACGCCTTACCCAGGGAGCAGCTTGAAATAATGGCATAGCTGCAATTCCAGAATATCCATCCCGAACGGAGCACGCAGCAAATCCACGCCTTGTGCTCCGAGGGTTTTCCTGATGGGGGCGGGTGGATGGGCTGCATTAGCGCTGGGTGATAGACTTCATTCTTCCCAATAATGGCATTTATTATTCATGTGCTAATCCCGCTGTAATTCCTCCTGATGGCTCTGCGGTGGCGGAGGACTCATCCTCGAGGCTGTTTTCCCGCCTGGGAACAGCTCTGGACCCTTTGAGTACCTGGCACCTCCAGGGGCCATCGCTCCCATTTCACGGCCCAGCGCCTGCAGAGAGGCAAAAACAGCTCCGCAAAAGCCCGACCGACCCGTGCTGGGTTTGTGTTAAATATCCCGGGGGGATTAGTGCCAGCTGCAGTTTTGCTGAGGTGGCCCGGCCTCACTTCCCTTCAGCAGCGACAATGATTCATAAAACCCTCCCAGGGCAGCCTCTGACTCACGATTCCAGGATTACAGCTGAGGCACTTTGAGATGTTGCCATCCTCCAGCTGGGTTTTTACCCCTGGTCTGCCAGGATTGCCCTTTCCAGCTGTGGGGTGGTCACAGCTGCCCCAGCTGCGTCCTCAGTTCGGCATCACAATCCCTGGAATTATCGAATTCAGGGAGCAGTGAGCCCTGGCAGGTGATGTCTGAGCAGCCCTTCCTCCTTGCCCACATCTGCTGTGGCACAGCAGCTTCCAACACATTGGGAAGATTCATAGAATCCTGGGATACCCTGAGCTGGAAGGGACCCACAGGGATCATCCAGTCCTGCCCAGCACACCCCAACAATCCCCCCCTGTCCCTCAGAGCGTTGTCCAAACGCTCCTGGAGCTCTGGCAGCCTTGGGGCCGTGCCCACTGCCCTGGGGAGCCTGGGCAGTGCCCACCACCCTCTGGGGGAAGAACCTTTCCCTGAGATCCATCCCAACCCCCCTGGCACAGCTCCAGCCCTTCCCTGGCTCCTGTCCCTGGTCCCAGAGCAGAGCTCAGCGCCTGCCCCTCCGCCTGCCCTCGGGAAGAGCTGCAGCCCCCGAGGAGTCTCCCCTCAGTCTCCTCTGCTCCAGCTGAACCAGCCAAGTGCCCTCAGCTGCTCCTCACACCCTTCCCCAGCTCCCTGTCCCTCCTTTGGATACTCCCCACCAGCTTTATCCCTTCCTTCATTTCTTTATTTTATTTCAATCTTCCAAACAGCTGCAAACAGTCTCTCATCCATCAAAGTCCTGAGGCTCAAGTTCATCCCAAACCCAACACGGGTGTCCCCAAATACACCACCAAAGTGCACCACGGCCTTCCCACCTGCAACAAATCCCTTCCAAAGGGCCGGCACAGCCCCCGGGCGGGAGGCGCTGCAGGGAGATTGTGTCAATTGTCAGGGAGCTCCCTGAGGAGCTCCCAGCAGGTCCCAGTTGCTCCGGGCTCTTACACAAGCAGGTCACAGCAACTGGGCTGCGTGAAACCACCTGGGAAAGCCTCTTGGACAGTTTGAGTTCCTCAATAAGCAGAGCACTTAATGCAGAAAGTACAGAAAAGCAGCAGCACAGCTGAACTCCTGTTACGGATCTGAGCTGCAATTGCTTCAGGCTGAGGAGTTGCTTTTCCTAGAGTTTCGTTTCCTCGTGATTTTCAGCCTCTTTTCACTGAAGAGGTCTCAAACATCGGCCAAAATCACCACTTAATGATTCTTTGTCCAGCTTTTATGGGTTTTAGTTCCTGAAACAGGTTGGAAGGAGAGTTTGTGGCAGCACAAAAAGAGCTTAAAAGTCAAATTGGAAACTGGTGACTGGTGTAAATACAGTGGCTGGTGTAAACACATTAAAGCAAGAAATGGGCACAGGATAAGTAACTGTCTTTCCTCTTCGTTGTCTTTCCAGGTTTGCAAGTTCAGGTGACACCAGATTAGTGCTCAGAAAGATGTTCAGGAGCTGAAACACTCCTAAGACCTGTTGGTTCTGAGATCCTGAAACCATAGTTACACCTTTTATTTCAAGGAGGGAAGATAAACCCTTTCTGGTTTCCAGGTGACTAAAGCAGAATTAAATAACCCAGCTGCAAATATTGGTGCTTTGCTGCTGCAGAGGAGGCTGCTGGAGCAGCTCCTGCATCCCTGTTCTAGAGGAGGAAAAAAAAAGCTTCAGGGAATGGGAAGGGGGAAAAAAAATTCTGCTTGACATGTAGCAGAAAACCCTGTGTGCTTTCTGCTGCTCAGCTGCATCATCCTGTCATTGCTCTTCCTGAAGGTGGAAATAGATGATTATGGCATTTAGCAGCATCGTGGGGATTGATCTCACATTTGCTGACCAGGGAGGGCAACAAGGAAAAAAAAACATGAGCTCTCTCCTAAAGCATGTGCAGTCCACATTTAGTAACTCCCCAAAAATGGTAATAAGGGATATTAATTAATTAATTCCTTGAGCCAGGCTTTAAAATCAAGTGGTTCTGACTGCCCTTTCTCTCTGTTTCCACTGCAGGAAGACTCTGCTTGTGCTTGCAGTTGTCAGAGGTATCTAGAGATGCAGCCAAGCACCAAAACAGGACAGGAGCTGAGGCAGAGATGTCCATCAGGACATGTTTTCACAGAAATCACTCTGTGTGATGACTTCACCCCGCAATTTAGCTGGTTTGAGTCATGGAATAATTGAAATGTTCGTCTTGGTCAGCCCTGTGTGGAGATGAAGGACGGCAAAGGCTTGTGAGGCTTTATCAGAACACTGGAAGGGGTTATCTCTAAAGTTATGAGACCTACATTTTATAAGTGATAAAAAAAAAAAAAAAAAGGCTCTTAAATCAACCCAGCTCCTTCCTTAGCACTTCATCTCCTCACAGGTAACAGTTAACTACCAGTTATCTAATTTTAAACGCTCCCCCACTAAATCACCATTTAGCGTGTCAGAATCTATTCTCATCTTTGTGGGACAAGTAATTAGAACACCTTTTCTAGCTGGAAAACTCTCATTTTCTTTGTGAGAACTATTTTGTCTGAAGGTCAGGTTTTCTGCAGACCCACTTGAGCTGGAAGGAGACTCTGCCACTGCCAAATGGGGCAGGAATTTTAGGTGTTTACCAGCACAGGCAAGAATTTCTTTCCCAAGATCTCTGGGGAGATACCGAACTAGAAGAAAGCAGTCACTAGTTCAGGCCTACCAAAAAAAACTTGAGATCCCTGTTTTTCCACTTAAAACCAGCTGGGACGAAGAGAAATTGAGTGCAGACGAGGGAACAGATGTTTAAAACGCTTTCAAATCTGATTTAGGGGGTGGAATCCAACGTCACCTGGGAAGGGCTGAGTTGTTTTCTTGGAGCTTGCAGGGTCAAACCAACCAGGAACTGCTGCTCAAGCACCGTGGGGCTGAGGGGGAGAAGGTTGAGGAGAGAAGAGGAAATAAAATCAGCTGGAGAGGTGGGTTGGCCAAGAGCAGGAGACACGAGGAACGCTCCGGGAACGCCACCTTAGGATTCCTTGGGAAAGAGAAGTGCTCAGGCACTATTTAAGATTAACGTTCCCCAAGCCTGATTTCTGCCTCGATTTTCCTCTGGGTGTTGCTGCCAGCCACGAACAAGGGGCCACGAGGAATTCCCAGGTGGTTACAAAACAATGAAGTGAAAGAACACCCCAACACCCTCCCCTGGAACAGTTCGTGTTTCGTTTGTGCCGGGCCAGCCTCAGCTCGTGTCCATCCCCCCGAGGGGGCTGGAGCTCTGCTTCTTGGAAAGGGGGGGATAATTTGGAGAGGGGAAGGAGCCCCGCTCTTCCCTTGGCCACGGAGAGGGTGTTGGGGTGCCCAGCACCTTGCAGGGTCCTCAGCAAATGCCCTGCCATCAGCATTTCTGAGGGCACCAGCTCTGTGGGATTTGGCCATGAATATTTTCCCTCTCTGCTGACCCCTTCCCCAATCCTACTTGCTAGAGCCTTTGTGTGGAGACTTTACAGGTTTATTTTTTTGCTCTCTCCCACAAGTCCATCACCATGTGATGTTTCTCTGCAGGACAAGCCGCTTTCCCAGGCAGGTGAGGAGGGAGAGAAAGGAGTGGCTCGTTTTTCCCTTCAGCTCCTGCTGCACTTGGAGCAGCCAAGCTCAGGGATGAGGAAATGCCCGGCACGGCCCGGCTTGGCTTGGCTTGGCTTTTGTCAGCCCTCATTTCGTTGGGAAATGTTGTCCAAACAAACAGATGCCGGCAGGATGAGCGTTAAGACCTGTGTCTAAAGTCTGAGTTCAAAGAGGGAGCTTTGCCTGCTCCAACACTTCACCCCAGCAGCTCCTTAAAATGCAGATATTCCGAGGAGACTTCCCCACCTCCCCCCATCAGATCATTCCTGCGATAAGAACATATTTTCCCACCAATAAAATGAACGAGCCCGGAGGGCAGGGAAGGTTATTTTGCCTGGAATAAGTCGTAGCCCACGCTTCCCCTTCAACTGTGGCCAAGGAACCGGTTCACTCCTGAGAACAACCTCTGGCAGAGAGGGATCGCTTCCCTCTTCGTGCTGCTTTGTTTTGGGTGTAAATCCCTGTGGATTCAGTCACTCACGGGGTGGGGGGTGCTGCAGGAGGGAGATCCAGCCCTGGCAGAGCTGCTTTTTTTGCCAGGCTGTTTGTTTGAGCCTCGTGCTTTCTGCCCACGAGCCACCCGTGTCTGAACCAATATTTACTCAGGGCTCTGTGCACTGGGATCGTCAGCAATCCCTGCACCGAGGGCAGGGCTGGAACCAGCCACCCGGCCAGATTAGCAGCTTGGCTTGTTTACATTTTAAAAATAATAGAAAAAAAAATACTCTCGAATTTCAGGGTGAGGGAAAGGTGGCAGCTCGAGAGCTCCGGGGAGCCTTTACCCACACACAGGCAGAGCAACAACCTGCCCAAAAGTCCCCTCTGCACAGCAGCCCCCGGCCTGTGCAGGCCTTGGACCCCCCCAAAGGGACAAACCTGCTCTGTGACAACCCAAAATCCAAAGAACAGATGTTTTACGTGGTGTCCCCAAGGGCCTGACAGCAAACTCTGCCCCCGAAGGAGACACCGAGGAGGGGAGGCTTGAACTGAAGGCAGCTCCGTTTCACTACTAGAATTTTCCAGTTTTCCCGCAGGTTTTTATTTATGAAGCTGGTCTAGCTTACAGATTAACTCGCCCTGCCTCCTGCTTGTTGTTGACTCTGAGATCCGAAGGGTTTGTTGATGTGGGAAGGTGTGACCGCAGCGCTCGGTGTTTTCCAGCTGGGAGCAGCACCGTGCCTGTCCTGGGGTTTCCAGAGAAACCAGGTTTTAGGGAGCTGTTTCTTCCCACAATCTGTGTCTGTCAGCCCCAAATCCACCCACAGAGGCAGGGGCAGCCTGGTCTTTGGGGAGGTAAAAAGCCCTCTTGGCTTTTTAATGAGACCGACAGATTTCCTGAGGTGCTGACAGATGAAAAGGTGGCTCAGGGAAGGCAAGAATCCTTGAAATCGCTGCTCAGGGTTGGAGCCACGACCTAGTTAGTCTGATTTGCTGCTCCCAGTGACTTTTACCCAGCAGTTCGGGTGATGAGCTGAAAACTTCATACCTCGGAGATGGAGGAAAAGACAGGGAGTGGCTGTGGCAGCTGAAAATAAGCAGGACAGGAGTTAAGAATTCATGCTGAAATCTGTTTTTCTGGGGTATTTTAGCTACTGAAGCTGTTGCTTTTTTTCCTCTGGACGTCTGTCTGATCCCCACATAAGTGTTTGTCCATTCTGGGCTCAGGGTTTCCCTGCTGGGTGAGTTCTTTCCCGTTGCTCTGCCTTCCTGCTGCTCCCCTGGACTTTCATCCTGCAGCACCAGGATTTCCCAACTCGCAGTTCCTCATTCCCTGTGAGGGTTCCACATTTGTTTGGCCTCACACACAGACACATCCTGGGAACAGGAGCTGGGCTTCATCTGTTTAAGCTTCCAGTGCTTCCTCAGTCCTTCCAGCCCCTTTGGAGCGTGGAACTTCCCACACTTGCCATGGATTGGGAAGCTGGGGCTGGGAGAAAGGGAAGGACAGAGGGAGGTGGGAGCTGATCTCGCTCCTCTGCTCCCTCCAGGTGCCTCCTCTGACCTCAAATCCTGTGGAAAATGGACTTTCAAAAGTCTCCTCAGCATCCTTTGATATAGCCAGAATATTCTCTTGGACCTGAAATCTCTGTCCTGTCCCTGGGAATGTGGGAATTCCCCAGACAGGGAAAACAGGAGCTGAGCCCCTTTGGAGGCTGGGGGTCCTGGGATGTCTGTGGGGGTCCCTGAGGTGTGTCTGGGGGTCCCTGGGGTGTGTCTGGGGGTCCCTGGGGGTGTTTTGGGGTCCCTGGAAGTGTCTGTGGGAGTCCTTGGGGGTGTTTAAGGGTCTCTGGGATGTGGCTGGGTGTCCCTGGGATGTGTCTTGGGGTCTCTAGGATGTGTTTGGGGGTCCCTGGGGTGTGTTTGGGGGTCCCTGAGGTGTCTGTGGGGGTCCCTGGGTGTGTTTGAATGTCCCTAGGGTGTGTTTGGGGGTCTCTGGGGTGTGTTTGAGGGTCCTTGAGGTGTGTCTGGGGGTCCTTGGGGTGTGTGTGATGGTCCCTGGGGAGATTTTGGGGCAGTTTTGGGGCATTCTGCTGCAGTTTGTGTCATTTTGGGGCAGTTTTGTGATATTGTGAGGCATTTTTGGTCAATTTAGGTACATTTGGGGGCATTTTGGAGCAGTGCTGGGACATTTTGGGGGTGGATTCTGGGCATTTTTTTGTCATTAAACCTGAATTCTCTGTCCTTATCCCACCTTGACTCCCATTGATTTTTATACCTTTTTTTTTTTTTTTTAATCTCTGTTGCATTTCAAGATATTTCTGGGAGATTATTCCTTGGCAGTGATAACCATGTTTAATTCTCTTTTCTGTTACGCCGTGGTTGCCTGCTGTCCTGCTGCTTGGCATTGTCAGGTCTGTGTGTGTTGTGGTTTTAAGATTTTTTACCTCCTGCTGGTGTTGTCTGGATGCTTTCCCCCCACCCAGAGGTGGCTGCAAGATATCAAAGTGTAAAAACCTGTATTTATTGTGTTTGATCCTTCTCGGGGCGATGGTGATGGGCATGACCCCACTGGGGCTCTGCAGGCTCGTTGTCACACCACACCAACACCCAAACTCTGGTTTGTTTGTGTCTTGGTGCCCCCTGGGATTTAGAAAACCCTTGGAATTTTAACAACAAGCCTTTCCTGAGCCTCTCATCAAAAAAAAAAAAAAAAAATTAAAATTTACCAGTATATAATGTTTGATGAAGCCTTTATGGTTGCAGTCCAGACTGTGATCCCACAAAGTGGGTCTGGGGTGGGAATGGGGTGTTCCAGCTGCTTTCCTGCTGTCTCCAGATCCCATTGGATCCACACTGGCAGCAGTTCTGTGTCCAGCCTTGAGCAGAAGGGATCAGAGAGGACCATGTTTTCAGCCTGGTGTCACAGGAGATATTTCCTGCCATTGCAGAAGGGCAGGCAACCGATGATCCTGCCCCCCAAAAAAAAGGATCAGCTTTTCAGGACTCCTCCCTGAAAATGTTTAACCTGTTCAGAAAACCCTTCAGTGATGAGAGCCCAACATTTCCCTACACAATCCTCCCAACACTTCCCTGTCTTTACCACTACAAAATCTTTGGATTTTTTTTTCCCCCTTAAATTCCTGCTGTTCATCCCTCACTCACCCTGGGCAAAAGCAGCTTTTCTCCAGTCTGTCCTCACAGGACACATCCAAACCTTTTTCTTCCATCCAAAATACTCCTTTGCAGCCGTTCCAATGAGCCCTTTTTTCCTTGATTTTCTTCCCCCTGACCTCCAGGTCCAGCAGCTCTGTCAGAGGAAACCGTGGGATTGGGGAAAAACAAACTGTCCTTCATTTTCCTTGAAAACAACTTGTTGTTGCAGCTCTCCCAGGTTATTATTATTATTATAATATTTCATGTGCAGCAATCCTACCCTTTCTTTTGGTAGGAAGAACAAACTTCTGGAAGAGCTGCCTTCCCCCTTCTCCCTTGTCAGGGAGGGCTCTCAGCCATCCCAAATCATTCCCACACAAGTTATATATGGAAAGCCTCTCTCTGTGACCACCCAAGTGCCAGCACCTCCTTAGGTGAAACCCAAGTGTTTATAAATTCCTTTGCTGGATGTTGGAAAAGGAGCTAAAAAAAAAAAAAAGGCACAAAATCCACAGAGAACAAGGAGGGAAAAGTTTGGCAGATCCACCTGGGATCAACGAGGATGGTTTGGGGTGGAAGGGACCTTAAAGATCATTCCATCCCACCCCCTGCCATGGGCAGGGACACCTTCCACCAGCCCAGGGTGCTCCAAGATCCAACCAGGCCTTGGGCACTTCCAGGGATCCAGGGACAGCCACAGCTGCTCTGGGCAACCTGTGCCAGGGTCTCACCTCCTTCCCAGCCAGGAATTCCTTCCCAGTATCCAATCCAAACTCTGAGCTTCACAAAAGGGCTGTAGGAGCCTCACACTGGATCCTGTGACTCGTTTGGGTCCCTGTTCTGATGTGCTGTTGGAATTTGCCTTCTGTGGGCTGGCAAAAGGATCCAAAGCGGCTTTGGCTGCACCCGCCGGGCTCGGGAGGATGGAGGTGGGAAGGAGTTTTGGCAAAACCTTCCCCTGCACCACAAAAATGTTGCTTAGAGATCTCCCAGGAGTCTCTTTTAGCCCCTGTGTGCTGATCTTTGAGGAGGAGCTAAGGAAGTGATTTTTTTTGGGGGGGTGAAAATTGGTGGCTTTTCATCTCCCTTCACACCCAGAGCTCAGGATCCTCTCCACGTGGTTCCCATGGGACCGGTGGGAACCCTCTGTGAATTGGGTGAAGAGACTGTTTGCAAGGGACAGGACACAGGGAATGGCTTCCCAGTGCCAGAGGGCAGGTTGGATGGGATATTGGGAAGGAATTCCTGGCTGGGAGGGTGGGCAGGCCCTGGCACAGGTTGCCCAGAGAAGCTGTGGCTGCCCCTGGATCCCTGGAAGTGTCCAAGGCCAGGTTGGACGGGGCTTGGAGCACCCTGGGCTGGTGGAAGGTGTCCCTGCCCATGGCAGGGGGTGGGATGGGATGATCTTTAAGGTCCCTTCCAACCCAAACCAGTCTGGGATTCTATGAAAGGACTCGGGGTGGGAAGGGAATTGAGGACAAAGAGAAAAAGGATCATGGCAGGGCTTTGCTTGACTTTGGGTTACCCCTGAAGGACTTGGGCTCCCCTCCCCAGCCTCATTCCCTTGGCTCCAGAGCTGTTCAGCCCCCACTGGAGTGGGAGATGGTGCTGAAAGTGCCCCTTGCTCCCCTCTAAACCTCTCACCCTGAAAATGGCACCAGCAGACCCTCAGGGAGCAATCCCACTGCCGGTGCCTGCACAGAGCGTGGGGAAGGTGATGTCCCGTGTCTGGGGGGGGGATCTGGAGACCCTGTGTGAATGGAGGGGCTGAATCCCAGGAGAAATCGGGCAGGAGGCTGAAGCAAACCCTGCAGTGAAGGACGCGGCTCGTTTTCCCCCCCGCTCCATCTGCTCAGAAAACGATGGTGCAGCACCAACCCCAAACCCCGGCGGTGTTTCCTCCGTGCCAAAACTGCCCCAGCCCCTTTTCCCCTCCCCAAACCCCCAACCCTGGGCACGGCCCGGCCAGGGCACGGTTTGTTCGGGGCTGGGTGAGGCTGAGTCAGAGCTGGGCTCAGCTCTGGGGGCTGGAGCGGGAGCATCTCCCGCGCTCCTCCCGCACCTCCATCCCCGCCACCGGCGGCTGGAGCAAGACGGGGCCGGTCCCTGCATGTGCCTCGCCTTTGTCTGGGCTGGCTGAGCACAAACCGCCGCAGGGAGGCATTTTAACCACGAAAAAAAAAAATAAAAACCACGCGGGGCTCGATTGTTCCCTAAATCCGTGGAAAATTCCTCCTGTTCCCTCTCCCCTTTGCTGGAGCAGCTCCAAAACATGCGCGGAGGGGAGGGGGGGAGGTGGCCGTGCCTTTGGGGTGGGAGCTGCTGCTTTTTAATCCCTGCCTCTAAATGATTTATTGGGAAAGACTCTCTTGGGGGAAGCGCAGCCATCACGGAGCGTTTTGGGACCGGCCGTTTAAATGTCACCGGGAAAAGAATGGGAAGAAATTAAACCCCGCCGTCCCATCCCCCAGCCCCTCCCATCCCTCCCCTCCCCATCGGGCCAGAGCCAAACCAGACGGCAGAGACCACCCCTTCCCCGTCCCGAACTTCCCTGGACTGGGGGCACTTCCCTGGGCACAGGGGCAGGGAATGGGCAGGGAATGGGCAGGGAATGGGCAGGGAATGGGCAGGGAATGGGCAGGGATGGCATCAGGTGATGTGCTGGCCCTGGGCACTGCTTTGGTTCTCATCCCCCAATTTTTCCCTCCATCCTTCCATGCCCTCATCCCGGGTGCCCTCCTGCCTCTTCCCCCATGGATTTGCTGCTTTGTGCTGCTCCAGTTTTCCTTCACTGCCTTCTTCAGACCCTGCCTGTCCAACCCGAATTTCTGGCTCCTTTTCTCACCCACCCCCCTGATCCTTTCCCTGGGTTTGAGGCTGACTGGGATGACTTTTTAGCTCCCTTTTTGAACTCCCTGTGCCAACCAGCACTGCATCATGGGCTGGGGGGGAGGGGGATTCCTGGTTGTGGGATCAAGGATGATTTTGGGTTGTGGGATATGAGCAGTGGATCATGGAGGATTCCTGGTTGTGGGATCTGGCAAGACAAGGATTGAGGATTATTCCTGGTTGTAGGATGTGGCAAGCAGTGGATCAAGGATCATTTTGGGTTATGGGATGTGGCAAGCAGTGGATCAAGGAGGATTCCTGATTGTGGGATGTGAGCAGGGGATCAGTGATGATTTTGGGTTGAGGGATGTGGTGAGCAATGGATCAAGGATGATTTTGGGTTGAGGGATGTGAGCAGTGGATCAAGGAAAATTCCTGATTGTGGGCTGTGAGCAGGGGATCAAGGATGATTCCTGGATGTGGAATATGGGAAGCAGTGATTGAGGATTATTCCTGGTTGTGGGATGTGGTAAACACTGGATCAAGGATGACTCCTGGTTATGGGATGTGGGAAGCAGAGGATTGTGTCTCTGGTCAGGGCACAGAAAAAACTATTGCTTGGCTGCTGGAAGCTGAACTGAACAAACCTCTGGAAGATCCTGTTGTTATGGGGAGGGGGTGGATTCAGGGTTGAACCCCATGACAAAGACACAAACTGCTCTAGGAAACTCAGCTGGGATCTTCTACACCCATCCCCGTGAGTTTATTTACCCTCCTGTGTCGTGGAGCACAGCAAATGTTATTCCCTCTGTTCACAGGCAGGAAATCTGTGGGATTAGCCCTGCTCAGATCCCAGACCTGGAACTCAGCCCAAGCCTCCCAAGGCTTTTTTGCACCCAGGACACTCAGGTTGGGCCCTTTGGCCTGTACTTTTTCCTCTCCAATTTGTTTTCTTCTGCTCTGAAATCCCTCCTGTGCCCCTGCTGTCTCCAAAACCCGGTGGGAGCCTCTTCCCACGGGGGGGGGGTGGAACAGGAGATGCAGATCCTTGGCTGGGGCTGCCTGTGGGATGTGACAGGAGCCACCCAACTGCCACTGCCATTTCCCTCCCTCTCTGGTGCTCAAATTCAGGTTTGTAGCAAATCCTGACTCCTGCAGCGAGCAAAGGAGGGAAAATCCTGGAATGGCCTGGGCTGGAAGGGACACACAGGGATCAGGAGGGAGCTGCTGCTGTCACCTACAGTCATTCCTCTCTCTTTGTTCTCTTTTTCCCACAAAACTTTGAGCTTTCAGGTCTCTCTGCAGGGCCCAGGCCTGGCCAGGGGACAGCAGGGAGGGACATTTGAAGGATTTGTTTCGTTTCAGGTTCTTTTAAAGCATCTGGGAAAGTGCAGCTGAACTGCAGTAACTCTGCAGTGACCTCCTGTCCCTTCTTGCCTTTGAATTCCTCACTTCCCTCTTTTTCCATGGAAGTGGAGAGCTGCTGTGTTTAGGGACTGCTGAACTCCCCATCAAAGGCATCTCCAGTCACTTTTCTGCTCAGTTTTGGCAATGATTTCACTCAGAAATGAAGACCTGAGCTCATGGGACCTGCGAGTCCCGTGGTTCAAGCGATCCCACGGCATTTTTTCCAAATGAATAACCCCAGGAATCCATTTTTGGGCACACCTGGCATCCTACCCCGGGCACAGTTACACCCAGAGGCATCCCAGAGGGATCAGGGAACCCAGAGCCCCAGGGAAACTGGAGAAAGGTGGGGTGGAACTGCTGTAAATCCCCAGTGATTCCACTGGTTCTGCTGGAGCTCCACCAGTATTTCTGTCCCCCGACATGTGGGGACACAGCCTGAAGGACACGGGGAATTGAATCCAATCTGGGAATTTCCTGGCACTGACCTTCATGCCAGGAGGCAGAAACTGGGACAGCAGCAGAAGGAGCAGCTGGAGGTTGGATCCAGGTCGGATCCTGCCGTGCCCAGGAGTTTATTCACTGTTTTCTTTCCACACTTCATCTCCCTTAGTCTGTAAATCACCCTCCCTTTGCACATCCCCGGATCCCAGCTTGGCAGAAGTTACACAATTTTATCACTTATGCCCGTTTATGTCCCGTAAATTAAGTCAGTGATGAGCTTGGCACGGGATCTGGGAAGCTTTTCCCGGCAGGATCAGTGTCTCCCCTTTAATTAAACATCACGAGTTCCTGGTGAATCCTCGCACTGTGAGAACCCTTCACGCAGTAATTTATGGGAAATCTGGTTTGATGTGCAGAGCTGGGCCCTGCTTTTAACCTTGGACACAATTCCAGAGCTCCCTGGGAATCGCCTGGCTCTGCTGGGCCTGCGAGTCGGGGGCTGAGCAGGCCTGAGTCTGAATTTAGGGGGAGTCTGAGAGCACAGACCCTTCCTCCAGTGGGTTTTAAACCTTTTCCCAAAGTATGGAACACTTGGCTCCAGCTGCATCCCACAGCAATGAGATCCAGGAGTGCCTTCCAATGTCTGCAGGCGCTCTGGGACCAGGGACAGGAGCCAGGGAAGGGCTGGAGCTGTGCCAGGGGGGTTGGGATGGATCTCAGGGAAAGGTTCTTCCCCCAGAGGGTGGTGGGCACTGCCCAGGCTCCCCAGGGCAGTGGGCACGGCCCCAAGGCTGCCAGAGCTCCAGGAGCGTTTGGACAACGCTCTGAGGGACAGGGGGGGATTGTTGGGGTGTCCTGGAGTTGGGCTGGATGATCCTTTTGGGTCCCTTCCAGCTCAGGATATCCTGAGATTCTATAATGAGTCTTTTCTGGATTTCAACCTGTTGCTTTCTGGTTACATCTGGACCCCAACTTTTGTGCTTTGGGAGTTGGGGGAGGACTCCTCCCTTTCTGGAGCTCTCTGGGGTTGTTCTTTCCCTTCCAAGCTGCCCCATTTGCTCCCACCCCCACCCCTTCCCTTTGCTTTTCTGTGCCTTTTCGAGGGGATCAGGGAGTGCTCAGGGGGTTCCTGCAAACCCAGGATGCTTTTTATCCACCACCATCCCTCCCCCACTGCCAGCAGCCCCCTGGGAAACCTTTTTGCTGCCTCAGCCTGAGCTGACATTTGCACAGCTCCGTCCCCAGAGGTCCCTGAGCAGCATCAGCTCCTTCCCAGCCCAGCTCTGCACCTGGGTTATGGCTTTTCAAGGAGCCCAAGTGATCCTGATGGTGTCTGGATCCCACCAGTTCCAACCAGCAGCAGGGAAAAGGGAAGTCAGAAGGAACATCCCTGGGATGGAGGATTTCCCTGTCTGAGTGGAAGAGTCCCTGCCCAGCCAGGGCACTCCTCCTGTCCCCCTGAGGGATGGGGGGCACAGAGAGGGGAAGGAAAGCTCCTGCAGCCCCTCTGGGCACAGCAGAAGCTGCTCCAGGTGATGGTGTTTTGAGCCACAGCACATTCCCCCTCCTTATCCAGGGGCAAATCCCGTGGGGGTGGGACAGGAGGGCTCCAGGCAGCTCCCATCGGGCAGGAGGTGCCACAGGGCCGTCCAAAAGTTAGGTTTTAAAAAGCAACCCGAAGTGTCAGCACATGTGAAACATCTGCTTGGCAGGGACACCCCATGTCCAACCCTGCCATGGCTCTCAGGTCCTTTTCCATCCCTTTTCCATCCCTTTTCCATCCCTTTTCCACCCCTTTTCCACCCCTCTTCCATCCCTTTTCCATCCCTTTTCCATCCCTTTTCCATCCCTTTTCCATCCCTTTTCCACCCCTTTTCCACCCCTCTTTCACCCCTTTTCTACCCCTTTTCCATCCCTTTTCCATCCCTTTTCCACCCCTTTTCCATCCCTTTTCCATCCCTTTTCCACCCCTTTTCCATCCCTTTTCCACCCCTTTTCCACCCCTTTTCCACCCCTTTTCCACCCCTTTTCCATCCCTTTTCCACCCCTTTTCCATCCCTTTTCCATCCCTTTTCCACCCCTTTTCCACGTCCATGCCCGGTGTCGTTCCCACCACCCTGCCCTATTCACAGAGCGCCTTTCACCGGAGTCTCTGGGCTTTTAACCTTTATTCTTGGAAAATTATTCACTTCTTGGACCTGCCAGGGAGCAGTTACTCACCCAAACTCCTCCCCCAGCCTGGCTCGAGCAGAAATTCCCACGAGGCAGCGTCGGATTCCCCGCGGCCAAACCGCGGCTTGGCCCTGTGCCGGGGCCTGTCCCGGCACATCCCGGGATTCTCAGCCTGGCTCTGCTCCTCATTCACCTGCACAGAGGCTCTGCTGCCTTTGATGCCTCTGCCATGAGATCACAAACCTTCCCAGGGCAGGAGCAAAACACTCCTGGGACAGGATCCTGGGTTCCTTCCTCGTTCCCTCCTCGCCACCGCAGCGCCTGGAGGTGCTCAGGATGTGGATGTGGCACTGGGGGACGTGGGGGTGGTGATGGTTGATGGTTGGGCTTGATGACCTTGCAGATCTTCTCCAGCCTAAGTGGTTCTGTGGCTCTCTGGTGGCTGGAGGATGGAAATTCCCAGTGGTGATGATCCCAAGGATTTACAGAGCACAGCCCAGCAGTCTGGGGGTGGTTGGTTCCCCAGATTGGGATGGATTTTGTGGAGCCCCCAGCATTCCTAAAGCACCTCCCTGGGCATTTTGTAGGGTGGGAAATAACCAGCAGGTTGTTGGAGATGAGCCTGGTGGGGATGGAGAAGGTTCTTCCACCCCACATCTCCAGAGGGCAGAGCTGGTTGAAGGGGTGGCACCTTCTGCTCTCCTTGCTCTTGCTGTTAAAATCCTTGGATATCTACACCATGGAAGCACCTGCAGAGACCTCGGGGACCGTGCCCTGCTGGACCTGCTCCCTCCTGAGGTGCAGATCCCTGAGCCTGGCAAGGATTTGGAGACTGAGGCTTCTGCAGTGTTTCCTGTGGAAAAAAAAAACCTAACAAAACCCTCGTGGTTCTGAGTGGCTCATTTGGGGCCTCACTTGGGGCTGGAGGAGGAAATTCCTTCAGGCTGTTGTTTGAATTTCAGTGGAACAGGAATAGAAAAAAAAAACCAGCAGAAGTTCTCTTCTTTTATCCCCCAGTGAGGCAGGCTGGGCACTTGTGGGGTGAGGAGGAGGGAGGGGGAACTGGTGAGATGTGGGTGGCTGTGGTAAATTGTTTTGAAATTGGTTTGAAGTTCTGCTGCAAAACTTGGGTCCCTTGAAGAGCTTCTGGTGCAGCCCTGAGGCACCACCCAGGGGGCAAAGCAGGGGCTGGCAGGGGGCACCCAGGTCCTGCCACTGCCCTCCAGCTGCTCTGCCCACAGCTGGATCCAGATCCCTGCTCCTTTGGTTGGGATGGATGGAATCACCAAACCTTCGGTGTCCCTTGAGGAGTCCTGAGCCAGGAGATCCCGGGATCCCACACTGGGTTGGGCTGGAAGGGACCTTAAAGATCATCCAGTGCCACCCCCTGCCATGGGCAGGGACACCTTCCACCAGCCCAGGGTGCTCCAAGCCCCGTCCAACCTGGCCTTGGACACTTCCAGGGATTCAGGGGCAGCCACAGCTGCTCTGGGCAACCTGTGCCAGGGCCTGCCCACCCTCCCAGCCAGGAATTCCTTCCCAATATCCCACCCAACCCTTGAGACTGTTCCCCCTTGTTCTGTCCCTCCATCCCTTGTCCCCAGTCCCTCTCCAGCTCTCCTGGAGCCCCTTTAGGCCCTGCAAGGGGCTCTCAGGTCTCCCTGGAGCCTTCTCTTCTCCCACCATTCCCTCTCCCCCCCAGCATTCCCAGCCCATCTCCAGGGGTTTGAGGGCACAGCCAGGGACAGATCCCGGCTGGCAGGGACTCTGAGCCCTTTGCTGCCAGGGGATCAGCTCATCTCCTGCTGCTCTGCCCACTCCTGCCCCTGTGTTGCCACTGTTCCATCATTCCATCAGCACTCTCAATATTGCTTCTCCTGCCTCGGCTCCTCCCTGGCTCGCTGCCCTTCCCTGCGTGTCTCTGCACCTTCCTGCCCCGTCCTGGGGCACATTTCATTGCTCTGGGCCTTTCTTTTGTGCCAAGAAATACCAGACTGGTGTGGTAGACAGTCCTGGGAACTCAGTCAGTCTGTGCTGAACTCTGGGAGTCAGGGTGTGACCCATCCCCTGCCCCGGAATACGGCCCGAACTGCCGGGATTGGGGTGGGAATGAGGGTGGGGAGGGAAAAGGGAAGGGTCAGTGCTCACCTTGTCATGTGGGATTGGAGGGAAAACAGCATAAAAAGCAGGGCAGAGATCCAGATTGGATGATCCCTTAAACTTTTGGGAGCCACCCTGGGTGGAGGGACTTCAAATCCCTTGGAAGATCTTCCTCCAGGAGCCCCCTCGCACTCAGGGCTCGTTCCTGAATCCTCTTCCCTGTCACTCCTTAAAAGAAATCCACCAAAACTTGTATTAATCCTGGCAGGCTGGGGATTGCAGCCTGGCCTTTCCAGGGTATTTTACATCCTTGTGGTGATGATGGAGCCGAGGAGGAGGAGGATCAGTCCCAAAGAGGGGCCTTTGTGATGCCAAAGAGCCACAAATTTCCTTGGAAATCTCCCCCTGGAGAGCTGGGGGGGTTCAGCTGGAGAAGGGAAGGCTCCAGGGAGACCTTGGAGCCACTTCCAGAGCCCAAAGGGGCTCCAGGAGAACTGGAGAGGGACTGGGGACAAGGGATGGAGGGACAGGACACAGGGAATGGCTTCCCACTGCCAGAGGCAATTTTAAAATACAAATCTTGTTGTATTTACATAAATCTTGTTGTACTTTAAATACAATTTACACACGTCCAGCTGGGACATTTTGGGAAAGACCTGGAAAACGTTAAAGAACATGGGCTTTGATGTCTTCTTCCTTTGGGATTGGTGGCACTGGACAACCCCTGCTCTGCAGGATGGGTTAAGTGTGGTAAGCCAAAAAAATGAACAACTGAGAATGTGGCTTTGGAAAGCGAATTTGCTGCTATTTTGAGGCTATTTAAAGCTATTTTGAGGCCTAAATGGTTCCTATTACATAATATATTTCATTTGGCATTGCTGGATGAAAGCAGAGAGAGGGAAAGCTGGAGCAGAAGGAACTTCACTCAGAAACCTCATCCCCAGGTCCCAACCTCTTCTGTTCTGCTTTTAATCAGGGGTAGTTTGGACACCAACCACGATTCTGGAGAAGGAAAATCATCCTCAAAGTTTCCAGAGCCCGGAAGGAGGGCAGAACTCCCCTGTGAGGACCCAGCAGGTGCCTGGCAGGGACGAAGGGCACCGGGGCAGATGGTCCTGGCCTTGCCAAGGGGACAGGGGAGCAGAGCCCAAACCCCTCCAGCCATCCCCAAAGTGTCCCCAAGGAACTGAGAACCACGTGGGGTGGGGGAGGGAGGAGAGGGCAGATAGTCTGGTGGGGTGAAACTTCTGCCCTGGGTTTGTGGGGTCTGCTGAGTCTTCATTTGGGAATTCCTTGCCTGAAGAAACAGAGAGGGAAATGGGGAATCTGAGAAGCTGGGAAAGCCCAGCCGAGGGCCTGGGGGGGGTGGGAAAGTCCTGCTCTTTGTGCTGTCCCTGCAGGACTTTCTACTGTGTTTTGGGGTGGGGTTTGTGCCTTTATGACCCTCCTGAGACCCTGAAGCTCTCCTGGAGCATCTCCTCCCTTTGCTGTCCCTGCTGCAAACTGGGATGGTCCCAGGCCAGGGCTTGTTTCTCTAGACAGGGACTCATTGCTTTGGAACTGGGGGCTCAGTGGGGGTTTTAATGTCACTGGTGGTGTCAGGGAGCCCCAAGAGAGGTGCCAAATGCAGCAGGACCTGCTCCCTGTGGGAGCAGAGGGAAGCAGCTCCTTCCTTGGGAGTGGCCTGGAAAGGGAGGAACAGGTTGGCATCAGCAGCCCCTGCAGTGCCAGACCCTTGATGGGCCAACCAGTGCCACCCCTCGGGGAAGTCAGGAGAGATTTGGGATCGTTGGGGTATTATATATTCCCAGGATGTTCCACCCAAAGCTTCACTTTCCCCTAAATCTCCTTTCAGCTCCGGATCCCGTGGCTGTTCCCAAGAGCCCCATCCCTTTGGGATGAGAAAAGACCTCCAAGGTCATCCAGTCCAATCCTTGAGCAAACCCCACCTTGTCCCCCAGCCCAGAGCACCGAGTGCCACATCCAGTCCTGTCTTGGACACCTCCCTGGGCAGCCCCTTCCCACACCTGACCGCCCTTTCCATAAACAAATCCCTGCTGATGTCCCACCTGAGCCTCTCCTGGCGCTGCTGAGGTTCCCTCTTGCCCTGTGGATGCTCCAAGCTGGGGTTCATTAAACCAGGAGCTGGCCTGGGATGGCACCTGCCCCCAGAGCTTCTCCCTGCCCAGTTCCACAGCCTCTCAGACCCAGGAGAGGGCTCAGGAGACCCCCTTGGCTGTGTTTTTGGGGGTGAACCGAACCCCTGGAGCTGCAGGGAGGGTCCAGTCTGAGTTCCTGCAGCAGAACTGGCACCAGAAGCTCTCCAGGCCCACGATTCACAGTGAGGGCAGGGCAGGGCCTGTCCAGGTACCAGCTGTGGGTATTGGCTCCATCTCTCTGCCTGGGCTCCCTCCCTGTTCCCACTGCAACACCTGGTGCTGGGAATCCACGGGAAGATCCAACTTCCCAAGTGCTGCAGGCTCTGAGTTATCTGCAGCTCCTCCAGGAGCTTGCTCAGCTCCTCCTGTCTGCAATCTGCCCTGCTGACAGATGGGGATTTGACAGGAGAAGCTCAGCTGGCACAGGGAAGACGTCTCTTTCCTTCCTGTAACTTCCCAAGTGTTTCTTAATAACCCCAGAGCTCGGAAAGGCCCGTGGGTCCTGCAGTCCCACGGGAATAACCTCCCTGCTGGATGCGGTGGCACCTTGGGGGAAGGAGGCAGCAGCTGTGTGTCAGCACAGCCACTGCACAATTCCCACCCCTCCAGGGTGGGAAGAGCTGATGGAGGGGCTGGATCCAGCTGAAAGAGGGATTTGGGGTCAGCAGAATATCCTTGTCAGCGCTGGGATGTGGTCAGGTTGCCGTGGGGACACCTTTGGGTTTTGGGTTGTGCAAGGAACCAGGATCTCCTTCCAGCTGATTTCCCTGAGGAATGGTGTCTGTGGGCTCCTCTCCTCCAGCAGGGATTTGATTCCCATCCCTCAAACCAGGCCAAGAGCCCAGCCCTGCCCTCGGGAAATGCCCCTTCCGAGGGCTGGAAGGTGTTTGGGATTCCCAAGCCTTGGGAACCGGGTCAGGCAAGTTCTGCTGGGGCCAGGGGTGAAATCCAAAGGGAAGAGCTGTGGCCAAAGAGCAACAGGAGATCCACCTGCACGTCCACCTGGACCTTCTGTCCCTCCTCACACCCACACAGCCCCGGGCTGGGGCTGCCCCAGCTCTGGGAGCTCTGGGAAGAGGGGGAATCTCATGGAGAGCAAGAAAATTCACCCTCAGAACCAACCTGTGCCAAAACCTGTGCTCGAGGAATGTGCCCAGCTGGGGCTTGGGCTGCAGCTCCAGGCTCCTGAACACCCCGTGGTGGGGGATCCTCCCAGCCTGGTCCACGGGCAGGGTGTCCCCCTGACCCACAGTTTGCATCCCCCACCATGGCTGAAAGGGTAGGAGGAAGAGGATCCTCAGAGATCACAGAATCCCAGAGCCATCTGGGCTGAGAAAAGACCTCCAAGGTCATCCAGTCCAAGCCCTGAGCAATCAGCACCTTGTTCCCCAGCCCAGAGCACCGAGTGCCACATCCAGTCCTTCCTTGAACACCTCAGGGATTGTGGCTCCAACACCAACCTGGGCAGCCCCTTCCCACACCTGACCACCCTTTCCATAAACAAATCCCTGCTGATGTCCCACCTGAGCCTCTCCTGGCGCTGTTGAGGTTCCCTCTTGCCCTGTGGATGCTCCAAGCTGGGGTTCATTAAACCAGGAGCTGGCCTGGGATGGCACCTGCCCCCAGAGCTTCTCCCTGCCCAGTTCCACAGCCTCTCAGACCCAGGAGAGGGCTCAGGAGACCCCCTTGGCTGTGTTTTTGGGGGTGAACCGAACCCCTGGAGCTGCAGGGAGGGTCCAGTCTGAGTTCCTGCAGCAGAACTGGCACCAGAAGCTCTCCAGGCCCACGATTCACAGTGAGGGCAGGGCAGAGCCTTGGGGGTGCTCTGTGTAATTCCAAGGCCAGTGGAAACCTGGAAAGCCAGGGAAGAGAAACTGTGACGTCAAAGCAAAGCCTGGAGTCAATATTTAGCCTGGGAGCTGCTCCCCTGCCCTCCCAGCATTTCCACCAGCAGCTCTCACAGCCAGATCAGGTTTCCCCCTCCCTGAGACACTTTTATCAGTCTCAGGGCAAGGGAAAAGCCGGGATTTGGGGAGGGGGGGAGAAGAGTTTCAAGGGATTAGGAAAGAATTTGCCTGTGGGAATCCCTTTCCTCCATCTGCCTGGGATGAGCTGTGGGATGGAGGGGGAGGTTTTGCAGCTCGGCAGGGAACTGCTCCCAGCTAAACATGTGGAGGCAAAACCACCCCTGGTCCCTCCCTGCTGTGGGAAAAGGCTGTGGGAAGGTCCTGGAAAGGGTGAGGAGAGCTCTGCACCCTGTGGATCTTCCCTGGGAGGAGCAGCTCACCCAGGGGAGGCAGGAACGAGCCCAGGAGCACCGTGGGGAACGTGATTAGCTGGGAGAAAAAGGGCTTTTCGTTTGGCTTGTCGATGATTTTCAGCTTTCATTGTGTCCCTGCAGAGCAAACGGGCTTTAACCACCTTACTGCAGTGGGAATTCAGCTGGGAAAGCTTCCCTGGTTGTCTGAGCACTGCTGGTCCCAGGGGATTTCTCCTCCTCCTCTCTCCATCTTCCCTGTGTCCCTGTCACGTCTCTGAACCACCTCTGCATCCCTAAATCCATCCATCCCCTGCATCCCTGCATCCCTGAATCCATCCATCCATCCATCCATCCCCTGCATCCATCCATCCCTGCATCCATCCATCCCTGCATCCATCCATCCATCCATCCATCCATCCATCCATCCCTGAATCCATCCATCCCCTGCATCCATCCATCCATCCCTGCATCCATCCATCCATCCATCCATCCATCCCTGCATCCATCCATCCATCCATCCATCCATCCCTGCATCCCTCCCTCCCTCCCTCCCTCCATCCCACAGCTGTCTCAGAGCCCCCGGCCTGGGGGGGCCAAACAGGGGCTCAGAGTCCCAGAGGGTCCTCTGCAGCTCCCCAGATGGGATGCTTTGAGTCCTGGCAATGGCTGGGACGGGACATCCCCTCCCACCCTCCTGTGCCCGTGCCAGGGTTCCCGGGAACGCGGCTGCAGGAACAGGGATGTGGGAGAGGTCGGAGGTTTTTCCCCGGGGGATTCTCAAAGCCCTGCCGGCCCCAGGGGGATTTCTCCTCCTCCTCCTCTTCCTCCTCCCTCTCCATCTCCCCCGTGCCTGGCAGGTCTCCGAGCCCCCCCAGCATCCCCCAGCCATCCCAGAGCCCCCAGGGGCGCTCCCGGAGGGACAAATCCCATTCCGGGTGCCCTCTGGAGCCTCACCCCGCGCACCCCGATGCCCGGGGCGGGGGGCCGAGCTTCGGGGCCGGGGCAGCAGCGATTGGGTGCTATTTTGCTCCTGCCCCTCGGGCAGCTGTCGCTGTTCATTACTCCGAGCCGGGGCCAGCCCGGGGCTGCCGGCGAGGAGGAGGCAGCGCTGGGACATCCCAGGTACGGCTTTGGGGGGTTCGACCCTCCCGGCTGAGCGAGGGACACCCGCGGGCCGGGGGGATTTGGGACCCCCGGGGTCCATCCTGGCTGTGTGTGAACCGGGGGAGGGGGAGAGGGGCGGGCTGGGCGGCGATTTTTGGAAGTTTCTTTGATGTGAGTCAGCGGTAAAAGGCACCTCTGGCAGCTCCGTGCAGGAGAAGCGCCGGTGGCAGCGGAGCAGAGCTGATTATTTGTTGAGTGGCTGCGGTTTGGGGGCGTTTGAGAGGGGCTGGTGAGAGGAGTGACCGGGATGGATGATCGGGCAGGTGCGGGGGAGGATCCCTGGACAGGGTCAGGGGGAGCCAAGGGCTGGAGCTGGACTTGGGGGCTGTGGGTGACCAACCCTGCCATGGGTAAAATGTCCCTGGCATTGGTGACCATCCCTGGCATTGGGGACCATCCCTGGCATTGGTGACCATCCCTGGCATTGGTGGTGACCATCCCTGGCATTGGTGTCCATCCCTGGCATTGGGGACCATCCCTGGCATTGGTGGTGTCCATCCCTGGCATTGGTGGTGACCATCCCTGGCATTGGTGTCCATCCCTGGCATTGGGGACCATCCCTGACATTGGTGGGGACCATCCCTGGCATTGGTGACCATCCCTGGCATTGGGGACCATCCCTGGCACTGTTCTGGAGGCTGTTTGGGCTCCTCCATCCTGGGGAAGCCCAAGGGGTGGAGATGTGGGAAGAGGGCTGGGCAGCCCAGCAGGGATGTGATGGGGTGGCACCGGTGCTGCCACCCGCTCGGGTTTAACGACAGCCCCCCCATGTGACGTGGCAGCAGGTCCCTGTGTGGCGCTGGGGGAAGATTTGGGATTTGACTCTGCAGGAGAGGGCTCAGCCTGGCACAGAAGGCTCTTTGTGGTGGTGTGAAATCACGGGGTGACCTGGGGCATTGAGGGGCATCCACGTGGCACCAGCTCCATGGGAGCACCAGCCCTGCCCAAGGGGCAGAGGAGAGGAGGTCGTGCCCTCCTCCATCTCCCTCACACTCATCTGGGCTCCAAACCTGTTCCAAACCTCTGCGAATGGATGTGAAGCTCAAAAACGTGGGAGAAAAACTCATTTGAGGGAAAATTCTGCGTCTCTGTGGCTTTCCCTGGGTCTGGGAACCCCCTGTAGGCACCACGGGAGCCCTGGGGAAGCTCCATCCCTTCCCAGCACAGAAAGGAGCAGACTCACCATCGCTCAAACAAAACCAAAGACTGACTTATTTACTAATTAATTTTATTTTTATTTATTTATTTATCCTTATTTCCTGAAAGCAAAGATCTTTCAGACCTTTGGCCCTTGGCCAAATAAGCTTTCCTCCTTATTTATCTGTTTTGCTCCCAGTACTGAGTCTTAGATTTCTTCCTGGGAACTGGTGTTTCTTCTCAGTGTTCCACGAGGGGAAAATAAACTGAAAGCAGCTCAAAGTGGGCAGAAAAATTCCTCCTTCTGGCACCCAGATCCCAGCAGAGTGAGGGCTGAGGGGTGATGGGATTTGTTGGTGCCTCCTCACCCCTGCAGTCCAGGCAGGGCAGAGAACCCTGAGGAGCCCAACACACCCCCCAGCCCTGCTTTGTTTCAGAGCTCTGGGGACATTCCGGTTTTCTCTCCCACTCCACAGCTGGGAAAAGCCCTGAGAGTCATCCCAGAGCTTTGTGACCCTCTGGGGTGACTTCAGCTCTTCCCTGAGGTCTGGTTTGCTCCACGGTACCTGGAACTTCTCCTTCTGTCAAGCCTCCAGACACGTTTTCAGGGTGCCCTGGGGTGTTCAACCCCCTGTGTGCCTTGGCATGGGGGGTCACTGTCCCATCAGATGCAGCTCTACAGGGATATCCAGGATTTTGGGGCTCAGACCTGCCCGATGCTCCCATTACACCCCGACCTCCCCAGCCGCTGTCTCCACAGCCCAGGGGGTTTTTTTGCAGCACTAACAGGGGAAACGTGGCTGTGATGTCCCCTCTCTGCAGTCCAGGGGGTGGCATCGAGATGCCCGCACACCCCCAGCCCCGGCAGTTCCCACCTCCCCAAATTTGTCCCCTTTGTGCTTGTCTTTGCCAGATGCCAGCGCTGGGGTGAGCAGCGGCAGCGACAGGAGAACAGGAGCCCATGTAAGTGCCCGAAAAATGCGGGGTGAGGGTGCCAGGGGGGACCCCCGTGCCAGGGCAGGGCAGGGGGATGAGCAGGGGCTGTCCCACGGGGTTCCAGCCGGGAAGGCTCTGCGGGGTGTGCAGCACGTCCGTCCCGGGGGGGGACCTGAGGTCCTTCAGCTGTCGCTGTCACTGATCCGTGCCCATGGGCAGCTCTGGGTGCCGCTGGCACCGACCGCGACCCCACCCCGGCCACCAAACCCCAGCAAACACCGAGCACAGACCCCAGCGCGGCTGCCGACCCTGCCGGCGATCCAGCCAGGATCCCGGATCCCGGATCCCACGCGCTGCCCTCCGTGGATGCTGCAACCCCTCAGCCCCAAACGCAGCCCCCCAGGGCTGCCCCGGGGTGGGGATTCCTCAAGCACAGCCTGGGGGGAACCACCGGCCCACCCGCCTGTGCCAGGCCCGGCTCGGGGCTGAGCCCGGCTTAGCAGAGAGAAAATAACCCCCAGTTTGGTTTGAAGGGTGCTGAGGGAACACAGCAGTGCCCACTCGGGGTGGCGGCAGGAGCTGCTCAGCCCCGGGGACAAGGACAGGGTGGGCACTGCAGGGGTGAGCGGGCAAAGGGACGGGGAGGGAATGGCAACAGGAGCGGGAGGGGTGGGAAAAGGGACTGGAGGTGGCAAAGGGGCTGGGAAGGGACACGGGGTCGGGATCTCTCTCCCGTTCGCTGGGGGGACCCCAGACCCGCATCGTGCCCTTCCCAAGCCCACCCGGCCATCTCACCCCTTCCCCTCAGGGACTAGAGGAGGGGAGTGCCCGGTTGGTGTGTGAGCAGCACCCGGAGCAGCCTGAGCTGAGCCGAGCTGAGCTAAACTAAGCCGAGCTCAACTGAGCCGAGCTGAGCATGCCAGAGCCAGCGCCGCTCGGAGGGGACAGGAAAGCGGCGGAGAAGAAGCGGGTGGAGAAGGTGGGAGCCAAGGCAGCGCCTCCAGGTAGGTGTGCGGGGAAGATTCCCTGGAAATTCCCCGCGCCGGGATGGCCACCCTGGCCTCAGGTGGGGCAATCCCGTGTTCCCAGCCCGTCTGGCCACGGGAGGAGCTCTGCTCTCCACGGTCCCCTGGCAGCTCAGGGACATGGGGCTTCTCAGCCACCTGGCAAATCTGCCTCCTCCTCCTTCTCCTCCTCCTCCTCCTCCCCACCCTGCCCAGATTTTCTGCTGGAGGGGGAACAAGGGCAGAGGTTTTCCCAGCGTGATTCCCAGGATACTCTGATGGCCCAAATCCCTCGGGCTCAGCCCCCTGGGACGCTCTGCTCTCCACTCCTACAGTGCAAACCCCTGGCAGGAGCAGGGCAGGGACCTCCTGCCCCTGTCCCTTCCTTTGTCCCTGCTTGTGTCCCTGTCCTGTGTCCCTGTGCCTGCTCCTGCCCCTTCCTGTCCCCCCATCCCTGTCCTGCTCCTGTCCCTGTCCCTGTCCCTGTCCCTGTCCCTGTCCCTGTCCCTGTCCCTGCCCCTGTCCCTGTCCCTCCCCAGGGTGAGCTGTGCAGGAGAGGACATCAAGACCCCTTCCCACCCCCCATCCCAGATCCCTTTGGCCCTTCCCAGCTCTCCCATTAACTCTGTTTTCCTCGGGGGGGGGATCCCCAGTGCCCAGGAGCCTCCCAGTGCAGAGCAAGGCCGAGCCCCCCAGCCTGGACCCCTCGGAGGAGCCGCTGCTCTGGGAAGGGCTCACCCTCAACAAGTGCATCCTGGTGGCCTCGGTGGTGGCCCTGCTCAGTGTCACCTTCCAGGTGCTCCAAGGTGAGCTGGGGGCTGCGGGGAGGGGGCCAGGGTGGCCTGACCCTGCTGCCACCCCCTGCCCCTCCTCCCTCCTCTCTTCCAGCTCCATGTTCCAAGGAGGGGATCGCCCGAGGCCCGAGGCAGGAGCCCCCACCAGCACCCCCTCCCCTTCCCGGTGGGTTCAGAGCTCTGCATGGTCCCAGTCCCACAGATCCAGCCTGAGCTGGGGCCACGTCCCAGGGTGGGGTGGCCCGTGCCTGGGACATCCCACCCAAACACCCATGGCCTGTCCTTCTCCCCTCCCAGAGGTGCTGAGCCCCAGTGAGGAGGTCCCAGAGGTGGGCACAGCCCAGCCTGTCCCTCTGGAGAGCGGCGCGGTGGAAGGGGGTGGAGATGATGATGAGGAAGAGGATGACGATGACAGCGAAGCCGACAGCAACCTGGTATGGGGCTGGGGGGCAGCATCTCATCCCTGGGGGAGGGATGGAGGAGGGTCCCGTCCTTGGGGCTGCATCACCACGTCCTGGTCCCCTCTGTCCCCACACAGGGAGAGCCCTGGATCTTCAAGAAGTGGTTTGGCCGCTCGACTCCAGAGGATGAGGACAAGGACGAGGACAAGGATGGGGACAAGGATGAAGACGAGGACAAGGGTGAGGATGAGGACAAGGGTGAAGAACCCACAGATGTCCCCGAGGTGCCACCGGCTGCAACAGAGGTGAAGAAGAGCCAGGAGAAGCAGGAGAAGAAGACGGAGAAGGAGGTGGAGAAGGAGGAAGAGGAGGAAGAAAAGGAGGAGGAAGAAAAGGAAGAGGAGGATGAGGAAGAAAAGGAGGAGAAAGAGGAGGAGAAGGAGGAGGAGGAGGAGGAGGAAGAAGAGGAGGAGGAGCAGGAAGAAGAGGAGGAGAAGGAGGAGAAGAAGAAAAAGGAGAAGAAGGAGGAGAAGAAGGCCCGGGAAGGCCGTGCCGCCCATGTGGAGCGGAGCAGCGGGAGGGAGGCACGAGCCAAGGACAGGACACCAGGGGACAAACCTGGCAGAGCCCCCAGGACCCCCAGGGAGCCCGAGCAGCAGCCCCAGAAGAAACGGGACCGGGAGAGGAAGGAGAAGAAGGAGAGGAAGGAGAGGAAGGAGAGGAAGGAGAGCCGGCGGGAACGGGACGAGCCCAGGAGGGAGGGGGGGAGGGGCCGTCCCGACCGGGAGAGCCCCAAGAGGGACTGGAAGCAGCAGAAGGGCAGGAAACCCTGGGAATCAGCTCCGGGCAAGGACGGCAGGGCCAGGGAGGGCAAGAGGTGTGACTGAGGCCGGGGTGGCCGAGGGGCTCCAGGACACCGGATCCAGGGGGATCCACGGGGATCCAGGGGGATCCACGCCCGCCACTGCCCCCCTCTCCTGCCTGTTCCCCAGAGACACCCCTGGGTCGTGGGCAGCACCCCAGGATCCCTGGGCAGCAGCAGAGCAGCCCAGGAGCCTGGCATGATCCTCCCCGGGAGCTTTGGGCCCCCCTGGATCAAATGGCCAAAGGTGACCTGGAAGGACCCGGGAAAGGAGCTTCTCTTCGGGCTTCGTGTCACTGCCCCGTCCCCACCCGAAATCCCCCTGCAGGTCCTCTCCACCCACGGGGTCATTTCCACCCGGGGCAGCACAGTGGGGTCCCGCTGACCCCAGGGAACAGAGTTGGTCTCCAGACTGTGCAGCTCTTCAGTTACTGGTTTTATTCAAAGCAAATCAAGAGAGAAGAATATCCTGGGTTACAGAACCAGAGGGACATCGGGGACAGGACCCCCCTTGACCCTCAGTCGGTGCCATCGCTCAGGGTGGCACAAAACTTGCAGGAAACAGAACCAGGTTGGAGCCCCTCACTGGGGATCCCTTCAGGCTTTGCCTTCACCTTTCAGGAAGGAAACACGAGGGCAACCTCACCCAGCACCGGAGCCACTGCAGGAGACGTTCACAGCCCCAGCCCACGGCAGGTTTCGGTATTTGCCAACAGAGGTTAAAATAAACTGTTTTCATTTTTAATAAGGTGTTCAACTGGATGTTTAAAAAAAAAAAAAAAAGTGGGGGGAAGAAAGGAAAGAAACACCAAGAAAAGCCCTTGTCCCTGGCTGTGTGTGTGTTTTCTGTGCCCCCCAGCCCTGAGGGGCTCAGGGCTAACCCGGGTGTCCCTGTGGGGCCGCAGGACAGGGGCCAGTGGGTGCCAACTCCGCCCCGTGGGGACACCGCAAAGCCCGAGGGCTGCTCCCAGCACTGGGAGGTGCAGCCAGGGACAAGCTCAGGAGCTGCTTCCCAAGGGTTTGGCTCCCTGTCTGAGGGCTGGGCTCAGCTGGAAAGATGATCCGGGCGCTGATGCCGGCGGGGACACGGAGCAGGTGCTCTGGCAGCCGTTTGCTCCCGCTCCCATTAATGGTGTGAGAGCCCGGGAGGTGTAACGGGATCACTCCCTCCCTCTGGGAGCGGGGTCAGGGCAGGGTGCCATGGGTGTGACCTGGCCAGGAGCCCCAGGCCACGGCCAGTGGGTCCCCACGGCCCCACTCACACAGGGCTGGTCCCTGCCAGGGCATTTGGCCTCTTGCTCTGGGAGTCGAGTGGCCGGGGGGGGGGGGCTGATGATGGGCTGGGAAATGGCCAGGGGATGCTGCGAGGCTTGGAGGAAGCAACACCTGCCCTTCCCAGCCCCTACGGGAGCAGAAAGGGAGGGATAAATAAGCGCAGCCCTGGCTGGATCTGCCCAGGCTTTGCCCTCCCCCCACGGCCCCACAGCCCCCCACGGGGTCAGAGCCCGTGGCAGCTCAGCCCTACAGGCGTCCCCAAAACCAGGAGTGGGGACACACCAGGGACAGAGGGACCGTGAGGAGCAAAGGAGCTGCAGGGGGTGGCAAAGGGGCTGGGAAGGGATCAGGGAGGGACTGGGAGGAGATGGTGAGGGGACTGCGAGAGGATGGCAAAGGAGCTGGGAGGGCATGGCAGCAGGACTGGAGAAGCGACCGTGAGGAGCAAAGGAGACACCAGAGAAACCAGAGAGACACTAACGAGCCAAACCGTGGGGAAAGGACACCCAGGAGCTCCCGTCTGCACGGGATGCGCCAGCTCCGGCTGCGAGGGGGGAGAGAGGCGGGCCGGGAGGAGCCTCACCGACATCCACACTCCTCTGCCACCATGTTGGGGAACTTGCGGACCTCCAGCCCCTCGGGCGAGAGGCTGATGATGAGCTGGTCGGAGTAGCGCACCGGGACGCAGCAGGGCGGGCGCTGCAGCGGCGACCCCCGCTCCTGCATCCCCAGCAGCAGCACCGTGTGCGAGTAGTAGCTGGGCACGCGGGTGGACAGGGGCAGCCTGCAGGGCCCCTCGCAGTTGTTGGCCGCGTACACGGTGGGCATGACGATGAACTTGCGGTCGTGCAGGTCGATGGTGAGCTCCTGGAGGCGGCAGTGGGAGGGCGGGCGGGCGCTGCGGTGCTGCCGCTGCACCTTCCTGCGCTCCTGCCACCGCGCCCGCACCGACTGCAGCGCCTTCAGCAGCAGCAGCGTGTGCAGCTTCCTGGAGCCCGGCACCCGCTCCGGGGCCTCGCGCTCCTCCCCGCCCCGCGGGAAGTAGCAGAAGCTCAGGAGGCGCTGGAAAAGCGCCGTGTTGGCCTGGAAAGCCGGGATGTCCCCCAGCTCCTGGATGACCCCGCGCAGTTTGCCCGTGAGCAGCTCCAGCACGGTGCCCTCGGGCTGCCAGTGGCCCAGGAGCTGCTCCAGCACGGCCCCGCTGTCCTGCGGGAACAGCAGCACCGAGGGCTCCTCCGACTGCACCAGCCGCTCCAGCGCCGCCTCCCCCGACAGGTTGAGCAGCTGGTGAGGGAGGGTCTCCATCGCCTGGAAGTCCAGCCAGTGGTGGGCGCTGGGCTGGGGGGGCGGCTCGCTGGAGGAGCTCAGGACCTGCCGGATGAAGCGGGTCAGCATTCCCAGGAACTGGCTGCTGCTCCCGGGAGCTGGGGATGAAGCGTTGGCCTGGCTCGGGCCCGTGGGGGTCGGCAGCTCCTCGCTCCCGGCCTGGGGTGGGCTGCAAGGAGAACACAGGGAGGGTCACGGGGTCCTCGTGCACCCTGGAGGTCTCGCCAGGTCGTGCTCCACATCCTCCTGCCGCGGTCCCGCATCCCCTGTCTCCCACTCCCTGTGTTTTCCCGTTCCTAAGGCCACGGACCTGAGCTGTGGGTACGGAGCCGTGTCCAGCACCCCGTCAGCAGAGAGGTAGGAGGAAGGGGCCAAAGCCTCCTCCTCCTCCTCCTCCTCCTCCTCCCCGCGCCGTGCCTTGGCCAGCAGCAGCAGCACCGGGGTCATGCGGGTGAAACATTTGTCGTCGGAGCCGAACAGGAGCTGCTGCACCTCCGAGGGGGGCAGGGGGGCACCTGGGGGGGCGAGGAGGGGTGAGGGCGGTGATCTGGGGTCTGCGGCTTGTCCCCACCCCCTCGGGGGTGGAGAGGACCCCAAACGCGGGTTCCCCCCGGTCCGTACCTCCCTCGGAGCCGCGGAGCGTCAGCGATGCCGAGAAGCGGAGCTGCTCCGGGCCGCGGGTGACGGAGCCGGCGGCGGCTCCCAGGACCAGGTACTGCGTGTCCCTGGACAGGCAGAGCCTCTGCGTGGGGGTGGGAGACACGGCAGAGCCGGGACGTGGGTGAGACATCCCGGGCACGCACCCACGTGTGGTCCCTGCGGGCCCACGGTCACCCAGCCCGCGGTGGCCCCGGCACGGTGGCTTTGTCCCCAAGCCCGGAGCTGCTCCGGGAGCCCACGGGACCCGCCGGGTGGGCAGAGCCCCGAGGCAGGTGGGGGAGCGGGACCCTCAGATCGGGCTGGGCACCCCGGGCAGCCCCTCCGGCCCTTCGGGAGCTGGGAACGGGATAAGAGCTCCATCTGCAGGCACGGCCCGGCCGGAGGGAGGCACAGACGGGGCGGGAATGCCGGGATGGGATGGCAAAGGGATGGGAAGGGTTGGCCAAGGGACTGTGAGATGATGCCAAAGGGACTGGAGGGGGTAGGAAAGGATGGTGAATGGACTGGGAGGGGATGGCAACAGCACTGGGAGGGGTGGAAAAGGGACTGTGAGGGGCAAAGGAGTTGCAGGGGGATGTCAAAGGGAGTGGAGAGGGATGGAGAATGAACTGGGAGGGGATCATGAAGGAACTGGGAGGAGACGGTGAAGGGACTGGGAGGGGGCAGCAAAAGAACTGCGAGGAGCAAAGTCACTGCAGGGGATGGCAAAGGGGCTGTCAGGGGATTGTGAATGGACTGGGAAGGGCTGGCAAAGGGACTGGGAGAGGATGGCAAAGGAGCTGGGAAAGGATGGTGGATGGACTGGGAGGGGATCACAAAGAGACTGGGAAGGGATGGGGAATGGACTGGGAGGGGATGGCAACGGTGCTGGGTGGCAGAGCCGGGACATTCCCACCCCAATCCCACCCCGGCCCGGCCCCCCCGACCCACCTGGTCCCTCGCCAGCCCCGGGCCCGTGACCAGCAGCTCCTGCGGGCGCCCGGAACCCTCGGGCCGGCCCAGGTAGAAGAGCATCGCGGCCGCCTGCAGCTCCCCCAGCGCCCGGCCCAGCTCCGCCTGGAAAACCAGCTGGAACCGCAGCTTGGCCTGCGCTTCCCACTGCACTGGAACGGGGGAGACACGGGGTGAATCCCTGAATCCCCCCCGGCACCGCGGGGACCCCGGGGGGTGAGGAAGGGGCTTCAGGGCTGAGCCCCGTTCCCATGCAGAGCTGGGACAGCAGGGACAGGGTGGAAAACACGGCAAATCCCTGTCCCCGGCCCCAGGGAGGCGGCAGGAGGCAAAACCTGCACCCGGAGAGCAGGGGCTGCCACCCCCAGTGGCTCGGGGACATTGTGGTCACTGGCCAGGGAAGCGCCACCTCCCCGCTGCCCGGCCTGGAGAGTTCAGCTGCAATTCCAAACCGCGGGGTGGGAGGAAGGGATTTCAGGAAGAGGGAACTCTCTTGCTACGGATAAAACAGCGGGCTGTGCTCCCCCTGAAGCGCCGGGCTCACCCCCGGGATGGGACATGGGAAGGTGTTCCTGCTTTTTCCCAAAGCCTTAGAGGCTCCACAGCCCCCGGTGTGGGAGGAGGCTCAGGGCACAGCGGGACCCGCCGGGTCCGACCCTTCCCTCTCTTCTTGGGGTTGGGACAGTGTCCAAACCCACATCAGTGAGGCAGAAAGCGAGAAACACTTATAATCTCGAGAGCAGAGACCACCAAGAATGTGACACCCGGGTGTCACAGGCAGGGACAGAGGCAGGGACAGGTGCCCTGTTGCTCAATCCATCATCCCTGCTAAACCTCCTTAAAAACATACCCAGAAAGACACAGTAAAGTGCCAATTTTACAGCGCTTTTTAGGAAGGTTTAGCACTTACAACGTCTTTCCCTTATTTTAAAGGGAATCCAACCCCTCAGGTTTAATTCCGTGTTGAAATCTGACTCGGGGCCAGCAAACAGCATCACCCACCCCCATCCCAAAAGCCCTGCATCCTCCCCTCTGTCCCACCAACCTTCCTCCAGGTGCAGGACGAGGAATCTCTCCGGGCCCGGCTCCACCAGGTGCTTGTGGATGCGCTGCAGGGGATGGGGAGCCGCTCCCGCCTCCGGGGCCGGGCACAGCCCGAAGCTCCGCCGGACATTCCCGTCCCAGGCGCGGCGCCGCCGCAGCACTTTGATGAAGCCGCTCTCGTAGTGGGTGAGGACCCCAACCACGTCCAAATGGCCCGGGGCGACCCCGTCCTGCTCCATCCTCACCCTGCACACCGGCCCTTCCAGCCCCCCCAGCGGCCAGGGGTGCTGGCGGGAGCGGGGCCATCCCTCCCCGGCCGTTCCCTGCAGGCATTTGGCTCCCGGCTCCGGGAAGAGGCGAGCGGCCCTCCTGGATCTCCCCGCCCAGCTGGGTCTGCCTGGATCCTGCCAACTCGCGTTTTCCCTAGTTCTCCCCTCCGCTTCCAGCTCCTCCGGGCTCAGGGAATTCCCGTCCCCCTGCCTGGGCAGCGCCGCAAGGGGAGGGAGCAGCAGCAGGCACAGCAGGAACATCCCGAGAGCGGCTCTCATGGTCCCAACCTCAGCTGTTCCCAGCTCTGCATCCCAAACGCTCCCGGAGAGGGAGGACTCTCCCTTTTAATCACCGGTGGCCTTGAGTGGCCAACACACCTCCCGTGGGCAGCCCCGGGGCCTGTCCTGCCCGAGGGGAGGCTGCAAAGGAGCTGGCTTTGTTCTATTTTTGGGTTTGCAGCTCGTTTTGGAAACGTGCAAAAAAAAAAAAAAAAAAAAAGAAAGAAAGCAAAGCTGTTTCTCCCACTCGTGGGGACGCACGGCCTTGACTCGGGATGTTTTCTAAAGGAGGGTGGATGTCTGGGATTGGATCCTCAGGGGGACTGGCACGTCCCATCCCATCAGCACCGGGAGAGAAGGATGAGCCAGACTGGGAGGAGGGGGACAGACACAGATAATGGACAGAAACTAAGTAAATGTATGGAAAGAATTCCCTGTCCCGGCTGGAAAACCTCCCCCTTGGCTGGTACCTCACACCCTGCAGCTCAGAGAGGCCACTCTGGAAGGAGTGAGAATGATGAGGGGCAGCAGCAGCCTGGGGACTTGAAACTCTTCGTATTTCCCCCCGAGGGTCTCACACTCATCGTTATTTTCCCTGCATGAGATGCCAATCCTCACTGGAACAGCTGGAATTCCAGAGCTTAAAGGGGCTCCAGGAGAGCTGGAGAGGGACTGGGGATAAGGGATGGAGGGACAGGACACAGGGAATGGCTTCCCAGTGCCAGAGGGCAGGGTGATATGGGATATTGGGAAGGAATTCCTGGCTGGGAGGGTGGGCAGGCCCTGGCACAGGTTGCCCAGAGCAGCTGTGGCTGTCCCTGGATCCCTGGGAGTGCCCAAGGCCAGGTTGGATGGGGCTTGGAGCAACCTGGGCTGGTGGAAGGTGTCCCTAAGATTTAATATCAGTAACAGGAGCATTTCCACAGCCCCCCTCAGGGAATGAACTCCATGAAGGGCTTTGGTTGAATAAAAACTGATTAACGGGGGTAATTAATGGGACACACAGCAGGGTGACACCTCAGGCCAGCACTGCTGAGGTTGATGGAGATGTCCAGTCAGGAAAGGGGGTGCCCTGAGATTCCCTCTCTTTTGCCTCCTCTTTGGAAAATTCCCCAAATATCAGCAGACTGGGAATGTTTTCGGTCCCTAAGGGTTAAAGAACGTGGAGCCACGGCAGCGTTTGCACCCAAACCAGAGGAAAACAGAGAGGAAGGAAAATGGAAAAGCTTTTAATGAACCTACAGGATTCAGATTCATACAAAACAGAGCCGATCCCTGAACGGGGGGGTGATCTGAGGACAGAAAGGGACAAATCCAGCGGGGCCAAGCCCAGGAGGGGCCTCAGTTGGAGGGGGGTGGGGGGGGGATGGTGCCCGGGCCCTCCGTGGGGAGCGGCGGCCGCATCATGGGGGGCAGAGGGGCTGGAGGGGGCACGCCGGGGGCTGGGGGCAGCTGAGGGGGCACTGGGGGGGGTGGCACTGGCCCCGAGGGGGGCATGGGGGGCAGGGTCATGCCCCCAGGAGGAGGGGGGGGCATGGAGTCGGGCAGGGGGGGCCGGGGGGGCAGCCCGTTCATCAGCGGAGGGGGCGGCGGCCGCTTCACGGTCGGGGGGCCCGGGGGCAGGTTGGGGGGAGCTGGGGGCTTCTCCATCTTGAAGTGGAACTGCAGGAAGAACTGGGGAGGGGAGGGAGGCAAAGGGAAGGGAACAATTATTCACGGGATTGTAGAATCCTGGCATGTCCAGAGCTGGAAGGGATCCACACGGATCGTCCAGTCCAAGCCCTGGCCCTGCACAGACCCCCCAACAACCCCACCCTGTCCCCCAGAGCCGTGTCCCCAAGTGCCACATCCACAGGGTGCCTGAACACTCCCAGGGGTGGTCACTCCACCACTGCCCTGGGCAGCTGTGCCAGTGCCTGACCACCCTTTCCATTAAGAAATTTTTCCCAGTGTCCAATCTAAACCTCCCCTGGCACAACTTGGGGCCGTTCCCTCTCCTCCTGTCCCTGTTCCCTGGGAGCAGAGCCTGAACCCCCCAGCTCCCCTCTCCTGTCAGGGATTGCAGAGCCAGAAGGTCCCCCCTGAGCCTCCTTTTCTGCAGACATTCCTGCCCCATCCTGCTGCTGCTGCTGCTGCCAACAACCTCCCTGGGCAAATCCTCACACAGATCACACACGGTCAGACCTCTCTGCCAGGAGCTCTCAGTGCACACTTGCATTGAGGGAATGAAGATCTTCACATCAGAGCAGCAGGGACAGCACTGATGTCACTGTCCCTGCTGCTCTGCCCTTCCCACAGACAGTCCCAGTTACCTGTTTGGTTTCCCTGTTCCAGTGGGTCCAAAACTTTCCTTCTGCTTTGTCGATTTCCCTGCTTGGCACCTGCAGCAAAAGAGAACACAGAGCTATTCTTAGCAGCCCCAGATTAGCTCAAAGGCCCTTTTTAGCCCCAGAGCCTGGGAGATAAGCAGTTATTCCAGGCCTTGGTGAGCTGCTCTGTTGTTAGATAGAGGTGGGGGCAGGAAAGAATTAAAGTTACTTCCCTATCGGTCAAGGACAACCGAAAACAAAAAACCCTCCCTTAACATCTGCACAGGGGCTGAGGAGACTCCTGCCTGTGCCAGACACTGGGAATTCACAGCTCCCCAGAGCTCAGCAGTCTGGTTTTCAGGCCAGAGTCCTCCAGGAACTCTCACTGGGGCTTAATGACTTCCAGCCATTCCTGACCCCCTTCCCGCTCCGTTAACCCACGGAGGCTGGAACGGAAATCAGGGCGTTCACTGGGAATGAGCCACGGAATCATCAGGATCAGCCAGGTTGGAAAACACCTCTGAGATCCTGGAGTCCAACCCCTGCCCCAACACCACCTTGGCACCCAGACCATGGCACTGATGCCACGTCCAGCCTGTCCTCAAACACCTCCAGGGGCGGTGAATCCATCCCCATTCCTGGGCAGCCCATTCCAGTGTCTGATCACTCTCTGGGAATAATTTCTTCCTGATGTCCGACCTAAACCTGCCCTGGTGCAGCTTAAGGCTGTGCTCTCTTGTCCTGCTGCTGGTTCCTGGGAGCAGAGCCTGACCCCCACCTGGCTCCCCCCTCCTGTCAGGGATTGCAGAGCCAGAAGGTCCCCCCTGAGCCTCCTCCTCTCCAGGCTGAGCCCCCCCAGCTCCCTCAGCTGCTCCTGCTGCTCCAGCCCCTTCCCCAGCCTCGTTGTCCTTCTCTGGAACTGCTCCAGCCCCTCCATGTCCTTCCCAAACTGAGGGGCCCAGAGCTGGACACCGCACCAGTGCCAAGCACAAGGACAGAATCACTTCCCTGCTCCTGCTGCCACACTGTTCCTGAGCCAGGCCAGGATCCATCGGCCTTCCTACCCACCTGGCTCATGTCCAGCTGCTGTCACCAGGTGGACGTGTCAACCAGCACCCCCAGGTCCCTTTCTCTCCAGCCACTCTGCCCCCAGCCCGTGGGGCTGCAGGGGGTTGTTGTGGCCAAAGTGCAGGACCCGGCACGTGGCCTGGTTGAACCTCATCCCCTTGGAATCAGCCCATCTCTCCAGCCTGCCCAGCTCCCTCTGCAGAGCCCTCCTGCCTTCCAGCACATCAACACTCCCCCCCCCAGCTTGGTGTCACCTGCACATTGGCTTGGAGATGTCTCGGAAGAGAGGGAAGTGTGCTGGGGTTACCTTGAAGGCGATGGTCTCGTAGGGCTCTGCTGCCATGAGCAGGTACTGCCAGCGCCGGTCGGGGGGCTCGATGCGCTGCTCGTAGGCCGACATGAAGCGGTGCCTGGGCATGATGCTCTCGGCAATCTCGGGGTAATCGATCTGGGGGGGAGAGGGCACCGTCACAAACATCCCCCTGGCACCCCCCCAAGCACCAAACACGGCCCTCGGGGTGGGCACGTGCAGAGCAGTTCCCAACAAACAGCGCAGCAAACAGGCCGGGAGCACGGAAGGGTTTGGGTTGGGAGGGACCGGAAAGAACTCACATGGAAAGAGGGGAAATGAAGGGGGAAATTGTTCCCTGTGAGGCCCTGGCACAGGTTGGGCACACTTCCCCATCCCTGGAAGTGTCCAAGGCCAGGCTGGACCAGGAGTAACCTGGGCTAGTGGAAGGTGTCCCTGCCCATGGCAGGGGGTGGGGTGGGATGATCTTTAAAGCCCCTTCCAAACCCAAACCATTCCAGGACTCTGTGATCATCTCGTTCCAACTCCTGCCCCTTTCATTACACAGCCTGACAGCTGTGCTCAGGGATCTGCTCAACACAGT
Organism: Pyrocephalus nanus; assembly: GCA_038380795.1. Taxonomy (NCBI): domain Eukaryota; kingdom Metazoa; phylum Chordata; class Aves; order Passeriformes; family Tyrannidae; genus Pyrocephalus; species Pyrocephalus nanus. The sequence continues at coordinate 2,383,746 of CM076287.1, read as the reverse complement.
CAGCTGTAAAAACCAGGAAGGTAAGGCCTTTTTTTTATTATTATTTATTTTATGGGTCCAGCAAGGATCTGCTCACTTAGCAGCAGTTTCACCTGGATAACCCTGACAGTGAAAATTTTCACCCTGCCCTTACCTGGAAGAGAAGGCTCTGCTGGCCTGTTTCAGGGTCCCTCTGTTTGGTCACTGTAAGGAAAACAGAGAAGATGAGAACATCCCCCAGATTATTCTGTCCAAGGAAACACTTAAAGCTTCCAACAACTAAATATTACAAGATTTTTCTCCCATTTATCAAACAAAATGTCATATTCTCTTTAACCAAAGCTATGGCTGGGAGGGTGGGCAGGCCCTGGCACAGGTTGCCCAGAGAAGCTGTGGCTGCCCCTGGATCTCTGGAAGTGTCCAAGGCCAGGTTGGACGGGGCTTGGAGCACCCTGGGCTGGTGGAAGGTGTCCCTGCCCATGGCAGGGGGTGGGACTGGATAGGCTTTAAGGTGCCTTCCAAACCAAACTGCTCTGGGATTCTGTGATACTACTGTGAGCATTTCTGGGCCCCTCATGACAAGGACATTGAGGGGCTGGAGATGTCCATGCAAGGGAAGGGAGCTGAGAAGGGGCTGGAGCAGCTGAGGGAGCTGGAGGGGCTCAGCCTGGAGAAAAGGAGGCTCAGGGGGGACCTTCTGGCTCTGCAATCCCTGACAGGAGGGGGGAGCCGGGGAAAGTCGGGCTCTGCTCCCAGGGAACAGGTACAGGAGGAGAGGGAACGGCCTCAGGCTGTGCCAGGGGAGGTTTAGGTGGGATACAGGCAGTTCAGACCATGAAGGACACCAGGAAAGAGCCCAGCTCTTACTCATGGGCAGAGCTGCTAAAAGGGCTAATTAACAATTCACGTCCCAGCATTGCAGGCGTTGCCCACGGGCACCCACCGGGCACCCCCCACCCACCTTTGTAACCTGGGCGCCCAATTTTCACAAACTTCTTCACTTCCACTTTGACCTTCTCGGGGGCAGGTTGGGCAGGGGCTTCCTTGGCTTCCTTGGCAGCTCTCCGGGCCCTGGGGAGGAATTTCAAAGTGTAAGGGTTACCCCCTGCACTTGTTTCCAAAGGAATCACGCCTGGAAAACCTGCTTCCCTTCCCCAGGGTATCCATCCTTCCCTTCCCCAGGATATCCATCCTTCCCTTCCCCAGGATATCCATCCTTCCCTTCCCCAGGGTATCCATCCTTCCCTAGGGTATCCATCCTTCCCCAGGGTATCCATCCTTCCCTTCCCCAGGATATCCATCCTTCCCTTCCCCAGGATATCCATCCTTCCCTTCCCCAGGGTATCCATCCTTCCCTTCCCCAGGGTATCCATCCTTCCCTTCCCCAGGATATCCATCCTTCCCTTCCCCAGGATATCCATCCTTCCCTTCCCCAGGGTATCCATCCTTCCCTTCCCCAGGGTATCCATCCTTCCCTTCCCCAGGATATCCATCCTTCCCTTCCCCAGGGTATCCATCCTTCCCTTCCCCAGGGTATCCATCCTTCCCTTCCCCAGGATATCCATCCTTCCCTTCCCCAGGATATCCATCCTTCCCTTCCCCAGGATATCCATCCTTCCCTTCCCCAGGATATCCATCCTTCCCTTCCCCAGGGTATCCATCCTTCCCTTCCCCAGGATATCCATCCTTCCCCAGGGTATCCATCCTTCCCCAAGGTATCCATCCTTCCCTTCCCCAGGGTATCCATCCTTCCCTTCCCCAGGGTATCCATCCTTCCCTTCCCCAGGGTATCCATCCTTCCCTTCCCCAGGGTATCCATCCTTCCCTAGGGTATCCATCCTTCCCCAGGGTATCCATCCTTCCCTTCCCCAGGATATCCATCCTTCCCTTCCCCAGGGTATCCATCCTTCCCTTCCCCAGGATATCCATCCTTCCCTTCCCCAGGGTATCCATCCTTCCCTTCCCCAGGGTATCCATCCTTCCCTTCCCCAGGATATCCATCCTTCCCCAGGGTATCCATCCTTCCCCAAGGTATCCATCCTTCCCCAAGGTATCCATCCTTCCCTTCCCCAGGGTATCCATCCTTCCCTTCCCCAGGGTATCCATCCTTCCCTCCCCTAGGGTATCCATCCTTCCCTTCCCCAGGATATCCATCCTTCCCTTCCCCAGGATATCCATCCTTCCCTTCCCCAGGGTATCCATCCTTCCCTTCCCCAGGATATCCATCCTTCCCTTCCCCAGGGTATCCATCCTTCCCTTCCCCAGGGTATCCATCCTTCCCTTCCCCAGGGTATCCATCCTTCCCTTCCCCAGGGTATCCATCCTTCCCTAGGGTATCCATCCTTCCCCAGGGTATCCATCCTTCCCTTCCCCAGGATATCCATCCTTCCCTTCCCCAGGGTATCCATCCTTCCCTTCCCCAGGATATCCATCCTTCCCTTCCCCAGGGTATCCATCCTTCCCTTCCCCAGGGTATCCATCCTTCCCTTCCCCAGGATATCCATCCTTCCCTTCCCCAGGGTATCCATCCTTCCCCAAGGTATCCATCCTTCCCCAAGGTATCCATCCTTCCCTTCCCCAGGGTATCCATCCTTCCCTTCCCCAGGGTATCCATCCTTCCCTCCCCTAGGGTATCCATCCTTCCCTTCCCCAGGGTATCCATCCTTCCCTTCCCCAAGGTATCCATCCTTCCCTTCCCCAGGGTATCCATCCTTCCCCAAGGTATCCATCCTTCCCTTCCCCAGGGTATCCATCCTTCCCTTCCCCAGGATATCCATCCTTCCCTTCCCCAGGATATCCATCCTTCCCCAGGGTATCCATCCTTCCCTTCCCCAAGGTATCCATCCTTCCCTTCCCCAGGGTATCCATCCTTCCCTTCCCCAGGGTATCTATCCTTCCCTTCCCCAGGGTATCCATCCTTCCCCAGGGTATCCATCCTTCCCTTCCCCAGGGTATCCATCCTTCCCTTCCCCAGGGTATCCATCCTTCCCTTCCCCAGGGTATCCATCCTTCCCTTCCCCAGGGTATCCATCCTTCCCTTCCCCAGGGTATCCATCCTTCCCTTCCCCAGGGTATCCATCCTTCCCTTCCCCAGGGTATCCATCCTTCCCTTCCCCAGGGTATCCATCCTTCCCTTCCCCAGGATATCCATCCTTCCCCAGGGTATCCATCCTTCCCCAAGGTATCCATCCTTCCCTTCCCCAGGGTATCCATCCTTCCCTTCCCCAGGGTATCCATCCTTCCCTTCCCTAGGGTATCCATCCTTCCCCAAGGTATCCATCCTTCCCTTCCCCAGGGTATCCATCCTTCCCTTCCCCAGGGTATCCATCCTTCCCTAGGGTATCCATCCTTCCCCAAGGTATCCATCCTTCCCTTCCCCAGGGTATCCATCCTTCCCTTCCCCAGGGTATCCATCCTTCCCTAGGGTATCCATCCTTCCCCAGGGTATCCATCCTTCCCTTCCCCAGGGTATCCATCCTTCCCCTCACTAAAGGCTGTCACTCAGTTAAGCCACCCCTGAGATGACCTTGGTGCCTGACTGCACAAATGCATTTGAGAAGATTTAATTCTTGACATTAAAAAGAAAAAAACCCCACAGCTAAAGCAAAGTAAACTGGATTCCTTAAAATAAAACTTCTCCCAACCTGTACTGACAAACCCAGATCACAGAATCCTGGAAAATGCTGGGTGGGAAGGGACTCACAGGGATCATCCAGTCCAACTCCTGGCCCTGCACAGGGAGCCCAACAATCCCACCCTGTCCCTCAGAGCATTGTCCACAATCATCATTTTAATGGAGCTAAAGGTTTATAGATGAACACAACCATCATTTTAAAGTGCCTCAGTTATGGTAGAGAATGACTTACAAGTTGGTCTGATGCTTCTTCCCCTGGGTATGTGCTAAGTAACTCCCCTGAAATAAAAACCAAGGTAGAAGAAAGTTAAATGAAGGCAGGACTGGAAGATTCTCATTACAGAGGGGCTGTGTCTCACACTGACACTCACACTGGGGGTGTTTTCACCCTCAGCAGAGAGGAATCTCACTGCAGAACTGCACACTGCTCCCAAATGCTGAGCTGTCACACACTGGCAGCTTTAACACACAAGGCCCTGCCCACCCCTCATCTCTCAGCCCTCACAGCCCAGGTTCTGGCACCTAAAGCTACTGTTATCCCAAAATTCCTGCTGCTGGGATCAGCCCAGGCAGGTGCTCCCCTCACCTCGTTGTTGTGCAGTGTCAGGCAGAGCTTGCACTCGTAGGAGCCCAAGTGATTTTTCATAAAATAGGGGTCCTGGGAAGAGAATGATGGACAAGTTACAAGGAAAATCCACGGCAAAGCAACAGGATAACCAAAATACTGCAGAGCTCTCCTGCACAGGAAGAACGACCCCCTCAAACACTGCCCAGGCTGCCCAGGGCAGTGGGCACGGCCCCAAGGCTGCCAGAGCTCCAGGAGCGTTTGGACAACGCTCTGAGGGACAGGGGGGGGATTGTTGGGGTGTCCTGGGCAGGGCCAGGGATTGGACTGGATGGTCCTTGTGGATCCCTTCCAGCTGAGGGTATTTTATGGTTCTATGATTCTACAGCTGAGTTCAGAATTTAAATCAACAGCACAACAGAGCTTTAGGAAGACAGAAACAAAGAGACTCAGTAGCAGCTCTGAGCATCGGTGACAGAGTTCCCAACTGCACCAAGAAATGGCAAAGTACAAACCAGTCCTGAGGAGACTGGAAATAACTTCAATACAAAGTGCTGGCACCTCCCTGTCAGCCCCATCCCCAATGTTCCTCATTCAAACCCAGCGTTCCCAGAGACACAAGTATTTAAACACAATCCACCACTCAGCCTGGAGAAGAGAAGGCTCTGGGGAGAGCTGGGAGCTCCTTCCAGGGCCTAAAGGGGATCCAGGAGAGCTGGAGAGGGACTGGGGACAAGGGATGGAGGGACAGGACAAGGGGAATGGCTTCCCAGTGCCAGAGGGCAAAGTGAGATGGGATATTGGGAAGGAATTCTTGGCTGGGAGGGTGGGCAGGCCCAGGCACAGGTTGCCCAGAGAAGCTGTGGCTGCCCCTGGATCCCTGGGAGTGTCCAAGGCCAGGCTGGACGGGGCTTGGAGCAGCCTGGTGCGGTGGGAGGGGTGTCCCCACCTTGTTGATGTCGATGGTCTCCAGGGCCAGCTGCCGCAGCCGCTCCCGCCGGTCCCGGTTGCTCTCCGAGGCCGAGGCGACGCCTCCGCTGCCCGTCTTCCCTCCAGGGCGGTGCTGGAAATCCATGGTGGGGAATTCTGTCCTTCAGCCCCTTCTGGAGAATGAGAGAGAGTCTGGAGGAAAGCAGGAGAAGCAACGTGAGTTGGGCCTGAGGTCACAGAGTGTTCAGCCCCATCAATGAGGACACGGGATGGGAACCCCAAAAATGCCCTGGGAACATGGCAAGGGATGAGATTCCACATGGAGCAGGTCTGGCACCACCCACTCAGTAAGCACAAGTAAAATGATCCAGAAGAACAACCCCCAGAGCCCTTTCCATCTCCTCAGACACTTACACACACACAGACATATCCCCCAAGAGCAGCCCCAGAAAGGCTGAGAGACCCCCTAAAAAACACCCCCAGCCCACCAGAAACAGTGAAAACCTCCCCCCAAAAAACCCCAAGGCCCTCAGTGAGGATCGAGGCCCCCAAACATCCCCAGAAAGGGTCAACCCCATAAATGTGTCCCCCAACACCTCTGCAAGTGTTAAAGGCACCCTCAAATAGCCCCCAATGCCTCAGCAAGGGTCAAAGCGCCCCTGAGATACCCCCTAACACCTCACCAAGGGTCACTCCCCTCACGACCCCCTGAGCCCCCTCAGGATCCCCCAAGGCTCCTCAGGACCTTCCAGATCCCCTCACAATCCCCTAAATGCCCTCAGGATCCCCCGGATCCCATCAGGACCCCCCAGGTCTCCTCAGGACACCCCAAACCCCCTCACAACCCCCTCGATCCCCTCAGAACCTCCCAGGGCCCCTCAAAGCGCCCCAAATCCCCTCATGTCCCCTCAGGACCCCCCTCACGACCCCTCTCACCCCCTCAGGACCTCCCAAATCTCCTCAGAACCCCCAGATCCCCCCAGAACCCCCTAAATCCGCTCAGGACCCCCCAAAATCCCTTCAGGACCCCTCAGATCCACTGAGGACCCCTAAAATCCCCTCAGTTCCCCCCCAAATCCCCCGAAGACCCTCCAGATCCCTCTAAATCCCCTTATAAGCCCCCTAAATCCCCTCAGGATTCTCCAAGTCGTCTCAGGACCCCCCCGGATCCCCTCAAGACCCCCAGGATCCCCTCAGGACCCCCCGATCCACTCTAGACCCCCCGTGATCCCCTCAAGACCCCCAGGATCCCCTCAGGACCCCCCCGGATCCACTCAAGACCCCCAGGATCCCCTCAGGATCCCCCGGGATCTCCTCATGAACCCTAGATCCCCTTAGGACCCCCCGTGATCCCCTCAGGACCCCCCAGATCCACTCAAGACCCCCAGGATCCACTCACGACCCCCCTGGCCCACTCAGGATCCCCCTGATCCACTCAAGACCCCTCGGATCCCCTCAGGATCCCCCGAATCCCCTCAGGAACCCCCGAATCCCCTCAAAACCCCCCAGATCCACTCAGGACCCTCCCAAACCCCCCCCCCGTTCCCCTCACAAACCCCGGTCCGTCCCGGCTATCGCGCGGCTTCTCTCCCTCCTCCTCCTCCTCCTCCTCTTCCTCCTCCTCCTCCTCCTTTCCCCCCCTCCCCCCTCACGCTCCCCGCGCGCCTGCGCGTTCGCGCCGCGAGCACTTCCGGGACCGCGCGAGCACTTCCGGGGCACCGACCCGGGCCCTTCCGGGAACTCCGGGAGTAACGCGGGGAACGACTCCGGGAACAACACCGGGAACAACACCGGGAACAACACCGGGAATAACACCGGGAACAACTCCGGGAACAACACCGGGAATAACACCGGGAACAACTCCGGGAACAACACCGGGAACAACACCGGGAACAACACCGGGAACAACACCGGGAATAACGCCGGGAACAACTCCGGGAACAACACCGGGAACAACACCGGGAACAACTCCGGGAACAACACCGGGAACAACACCGGGAATAACGCCGGGAGCAACACCGGGAATAACGCCCGGAGCAACACCGGGAACAGCACCGGGAGCGGGGGGCTCCGGCCATGCGCTACAACGAGCGGGAGCTGCTGTCGCTGGCCCGGCAGCCCGCGGAGAAGGCGGCCGAGATCCGCATGAGCGTGCCCAAGAAAGGCAGCGGTGAGCGGGGACGGGCCATTCCAGCTGGGAATCCATTCCAGCCGGGAATCCATTCCAGCTAGGAATCCATTCCAGCTGGGAATCCATTCCAGCTGGGAATCCATTCCAGCCGGGAATCGCGGCCGGGAGAGGCGCCGGGAGAGGCGCCGGGAGAACGGGGCGGTGCCGTGGGTGCCGGGGGATCCGGGCTGGAGCAGGGCGGGACTGGGAGAACTGGGATGGGATGGGGGGGATGGGAGTGGCTGTGTTGGGAATGGACTGGGAGAACTGGGAGTATTGGGAAGGGGGGGATAGGGGTGGCTGTGTTGGGAATGGACTGGGAAACCGGGAGTGGGATCAGGGCGGGACTGGGAGTACTGGGAAGGGGGATAGGACTGGCTGTGCTGGGAATGGACTGGGAGAACTGGGAGTATTGGGATGGGGGGATAGGGGTGGCTGTGCTGGGAATGGACTGGGAGAACTGGGAGTATTGGGAGGGGGGGGAGAGGGGTGGCTGTGTTGGGAATTGACTGGGAAGCCGGGAGTGGGATCGGGGCGGGACTGGGAGAACTGGGAGGGGGAGTTAGGATTGCTGGCGTTGGGTGGGCAGGACTGGGGAATTGTGACTGGGAAAGTGGGGATATGGGCAGGGCAGGACTGGGAGAGCTGGGAGAGGGGATGGGACTGGCTGTGTTGGGTGGGCAGGACTGGGGGAACTGGGAACAGACTGGGAGGATTGGGGAGCACTGGGTGGGGAGAGGGGGTAGGACTGTCTGTGTGGGGTGGGCAGCACTGGAGGGACTGGAGAATTAGGGCTGGGAAAGTGGGGGTAGGACATGGGAAGGACTGGGAGCACTGAGTGGATAGGTACTGGGAGAACTGGGAGCCCTGGAGGGGCAGGAGTGGGGATACTGGGGAATCAGGACTGGGAGAACTGGCAGGACTGGGGGGAAGGGGGCAGGTGGAGGTGGGGCAAGACTGGGGGTACTGGGAGGTCCCCAACTGGAGCTGTGAGGGACAGGGCTGGACTGGAGGAGAGGCACTGGGAGAACTGGGTGCCCTGGGGGTGCAGGACTGGAGGTACTGGATAATCAGGACAACACTTGGAGTACTGGGTGAGGAGGGACTGGGAGAACTGGGGGTGCTGGAGAATCCAGGCCGGGAAAGGGGTGAAGGTCTGGGAGAACTGGGCAGGAACTGGGGGGGTCAGGACTGGCTGTGCTGGGTGGGCAGCACTGGGGCTTACTGGGAGGGCTGGGGGGTCGGACTGGGGAGCACAGGTGGGGGGATCCAGGGTGGGGTTCTGGATTTGGAGCTCTCCCAGGCCGGATCAGCGGGCTCTGCCTGCCCTGGAGCTGCTGGAGAAGCTGCTCAGGGACATTGTCACCCCGAGGCTGCTCAGGGACATTGTCACCCCGAGGCTGCTCAGGGACATTGTCACCCCCAGGCTGCTCAGGGACATTGTCACCCCCAGGCTGCTCAGGGACATTGTCACCCCGAGGCTGCTCAGGGACATTGTCACCCCCAGGCTGCTCAGGGACATTGTCACCCCCAGGCTGCTCAGGGACATTGTCACCCCCAGGCTGCTCAGGGACATTGTCACCCCGAGGCTGCTCAGGGACATTGTCACCCCCAGGCTGCTCAGGGACATTGTCACCCCCAGGCTGCTCAGGGACATTGTCACCCCCAGGCTGCTCAGGGACATTGTCACCCCCAGGCTGCTCAGGGACATTGTCACCCCCAGGCTGCTCAGGGACATTGTCACCCCCAGGCTGTTCATGGCTTTGTCACCCCCAGGCTGCTCAGGGACATTGTCACCCCCAGGCTGCTCAGGGACATTGTCACCCCCAGGCTGCTCAGGGACATTGTCACCCCCAGGCTGTTCAGGGACATTGTCACCCCCAGGCTGCTCAGGGACATTGTCACCCCCAGGCTGTTCATGGCTTTGTCACCCCGAGGTTGTTCATGGCTTTGTCATCCCGAGGCTCCTGTTTGGAGGAGCAGCCTCAGGGTGGGTGCAGGGGGTGCCCTTGGCTGGGTGGGATCCGTGCCATGCTGGGCACTGGCAGGGCTGGAAGGGTTTCCCTCTGCCCCCTCCCTGTCCCAGCTGCCTCAGCACTTCCTTTCTCTTTATTTTATTTTTTAATTTTATTTTCATTTTTACTTTGTATATAAGTTTAATTTTATTTTTATTTATGTTTTATTTATATTTTTGTTTTCATTTTTATTTAATATTTTTATTTAATATTTTTATTTAATATTTTTATTTTAATTTTTATTTTTTATTTCATTCTAATTTTCTATTTTTATTTTATTTTTTATTTTATTTTTATTTTGGTTTTATTTTAATTTTAACTTTTTATTTTAATTTTAACTTTTTATTTTATTTTTATTCTTTATTTCTTTTCATTTTAATCTCTGTCTTTATTTTATTTCTTATTTTTTTATTTGTTTTTATTTTAATATTTGTTTTCATTTTTTAATTTATTTTTAATTTTTTTTATCTTAATCTTTGTTTCTATTTTACTTTTATTTCTATTTTTCATTTTTTATTTTATTTTTTATATTTATGTTTTATTTCTTATTTATTTTATTTTATATTTTTATTTTTTATTTTATATTTATTTTACTTTCAGTTTACTTTTATTTCTATTTTTATTTCAGTTTCCTTTTATTTCTATTTTTATTTCAGTTTCCTTTTATTTCTATTTTTATTTCAGTTTCCTTTTATTTCTATTTTTATTTCAGTTTCCTTTTATTTCTATTTTTATTTCAGTTTCCTTTTATTTCTATTTTTCTATATTTCTATTCTAAGTATTTTTATTTCTATTTATTTTATTTTTATTTTATGTTAATGGAACCGTCCTTGCAGTGCTGAAGAAGCGCCTGGTGAAGCTCGTGGTGAATTTTCTCTTCTACTTCAGGACAGACGAGGCCGAGGTGTGGAATGTGCTCCTGGGTGGGCTTTGATTCCCTCCCTCTTCCTTCTTTTTCCCATGGGTTGATTGTAGGGACTGGGAAAACTCTGCTGGGACAGCGTCCCCTTTTCCTCAGCTCAGCAGGGCTCCAGGAGAGCTGGAGAGGGATGGGGCAGGACACAGGGAATGGCTTCCCACTGCCCCAGGGCAGCTTGGATGGGATATCGGGAGGGAATTCCTGGCTCTGAGGGTGGGGAGGGGCTGGGATGGAATTCCCAGAGCAGCTGTGGCTGCTCCATCCCTGGCAGTGCCCAAGGGATCAGAAGAACAACCCGGGATAGTGGGAGCTGTCCCTGCCCATGGCAGGGGGTGGCCCTGGATGGGCTTTGAGCTCCTCCCAGCCCAAACATTCCCTGGAATGTGCAGCAGGTGAGGATTTCAGGCCCTTCCCCGCTGCCTGATTCGGGTCTCTCACGCTGTGTCACTCACACAAGAATTCCCAGTGGGTTGCTCTCATCCCCCTCTGTCCTTGCTCAGGGCTGAGGTGGTTCCTGCTGTCTGAGTGTCCCCCTGGAGCTGTTCCAGCTCCCCACACCCTCCTGCTGCCAGGCAGGGACAGCCCCGGCACAGCAGGGCTTGTCCTGTGTCTCCCAGGGAATATTCCAGGGAAGGAGAAGTTCTGTGCTGTAAAGGGGGCAGAGTGATTAACACCTCATTAACATCAGCAGAGTGCTGCAGGTCAGACTGGCACTGGAGGCACAAAGAGGTGATTAAAGGGTGGTGGAACGTCCTGGGTGAGAGTGAATTATTGCAGAGGAGCGCCGGGGTGTCAGACTTGCCTGAAAGGCTCCAGGGAAGCGCTGTGGGTTGGGTGCTGGGGGCTCTGTGGGTTAAACCCCTCTCTCCCTGTGTTTTCCAGCCCATTGGAGCTCTGCTGCTGGAGCACTGCAGGATCACCAAGGAGGAGGAGAACGTCTTCTCCATCAGTGAGTGCTGCCTGGGCATCGTCCCCGGGCCTTTCCCCCGGGGGCAGAGTGAGAGGAGATGTTTTGCTGCTCAGTTCCTGCTGCTCTGGTGGCAGTGGGGTCAGCCCAGCCCTGCCCCTCCTGGCTGGGTCAGCGCTCCTCAGGTGGGGTTTGGTCTCTCCTCCCAGGGAACAAGCGACAGGACGAGAGGGAACAGCCTCAAGCTGTGCCAGGGGAGGTTTAGGTTGAATATCAGGGACAGTTTTTTCATGGGAAGGGTGTTCAGGCTGCTCAGGGCAGTGGTGGAGCCGCCATCCCTGGAAGTGTCCAAAAAAACTCGTGGATGTGGCGCTTGAGGACGTGGTTTAGTGGTGACCGTGGTGGTGCTGAGCTGATGGTTGGGCTTGACAATCTTGAAGATCCTTCCCAGCCTTAACAATTCCATGGCTCTGTCCCTCACTGCCAGCTGTGCCTGTGCCACGTCCCATCCCGAGCACGGGGCCACTCCAGGGTGTGGGATTTGCTCAGCTGCACGTGCAGAGCAGCCAGAAATCCCTCTTGGGGGGTTGGGGGGTGTTTATTGACAGATCTCTGCTGTGCTGCTGCATTTTATCCACCCCTCCCCTCTCAGTGGGCTCAGATAAAGCCTCAGTGGGGCTGATCCAGCCCCTCCTCCCGCCGTGCTCCGTGTCCTTGTGGCGATACCGCGGCTCCAGCTGGATCCGTGTCCCCCGGGAGAGCCTTTCATCCCACACGTGCTGACAACAACAGGATGTTCCTCCAAGGCCGTCCCTGTATATCTTGGCCTGGCTGCAGGGCACAGCTGTGTCTCCTCCTCCCTGCTGCCGTCCCTGCCTCCAAAGGGCCCTCCAAAATGGGATCTGGGGCTGTGTGTGTGGGGATGAGGATTCCTGAGGGAAGTGTTGAGCCCCCCAGCAGCTGCTGTGGGATGAGGGCAGCTCGTGGCCCTCTCCCAGTGCAGTTCCACTCCTCAGTGCCTGCATCCCAGGGCCGGCTTTCACTTCCATTTGAATCCCTGGAGGCTTCCCAAGGAGCCTTCAGGGAGTTCCAGGCCCAGATCTGGTCCAGTTCAGTTGCTCTCACTTTGGGAAGTTGCTCTTCCCGAGGTTTTTGGCTGCTGGAAGCTGATAAATGGCCTGGGCAGCTTCTCCAGGGCACCCAGAGCAGGGAGGGGACAGGAGAGACCAGGGCTGGGATTATCAGCTCAGTCCCAGCTCGGCTTCGTTAACAGAGGTGCTAATTGTGGCCTGGCAGGGGAGCTCTGCCAGGCCCTGCCTTGAGCCCTCTCCTTGTTCCTGGCAGGTTTCATCGAGGAGCCAGAGAGGAAATACTGCTTCGAGTGTGCCAGTGAGGAGCAGTGCCAGGAGTGGGTCGAGGCCCTCAAACGAGCCAGGTGGGAAGAGCTGTGGGAGGGAGCTCTGGGATCAGCCTGGGGGGAACCTGGGAGCACAGGGGTTGTCTCCTCCCAAACCAGCTCCCCCCTCCTCCAGCCCTAAATGGCATCTGCAGCTTTGCCCACGACCTCCCGTGCTCAGCAGGGTCTGGTCCTGTCTTGCAGCTACGAATTCCTGAGGAGGAGCTTGATTTTCTACCGGAATGAGATCCAGAAGATGACAGGGAAGGTGAGTGAGGCCCTCGGGGTCAGGTGGTGACTGATGGGTGTGGACAGGAGCTGGGGATTGGTCCTGCACTGTTTGATCTGGAGGGAGATCCCAGATTCCACAGGGAGCACATGGGAGCACCCTCCTCTGGACACACACGGCTGTGCTGGAGTGGGCACAGGATTGGGATTGGAGCTGGACAGGCCTGGCTGGGCTCCCAGCAGGTCTCTGGAAGAGTTCACCACCAGCCCTGGCCAGATGTGTGGGTGCAGATGCTGCTCTCACCCTGCCAGGCCCCTCAGAGCATCCCTGGTGGCAGGGGATGACTGTGGGTCAGGGGTGACAGGGTGACCCCAGTGGCAGGGTCTGACCCCCTGTTCCCCCAGACCCTGCTGTGTCCTGGGTCCTTCCTGCCCTCCTCCAGCTCCTCTCACTGGTGTGCTCTCCTGCAGGATCCCCTGGAGCAGTATGGCATCTCGGAGGAAGCCCGTTTCCAGCTGGGAACACACCAGCAGGAATTCCCTCACCTGGGCTGAGCTGGCTCCTGAGTCCTGAGCAGGCTCCCCAGGGCCACCCCAACCCCTGGGAAGGACAGCAGAGCCCCACAGTGACCAAGGGACTCTTTTATTTATTATCCAAATCATTTTTTATTCTTTTTTTTTTTTTTTTTTAAAGGGAATTTCTTGTACATTCCCACTTCCCCAGCTGTGGAGGCTCCCTTGTGGTGGGAGCCAGAACCCCCTGGGATGAGCAGAGGCAGGGGCTGACAGAGCTCCCAGCACCTGCTGTCCTCCAGCCCTTCTCCTCCTCCTCCCTGTCCCTCTCCTGAAGGAGCTGCTCAGCTTTCCTGCCTCAGGATCTCCCCTCAGTCTCCAAGGAGCCCTTGGGGCTGGGAGAGGGTGCTCTGATCACATCTCTGTGCTCCAGAGTTGTCCTGCTGTCCTGCCCTGTCCTGCTGTCCTGCCCTCTCCTGCTCCTGCAGAGCCGTGCTGGGGGCTGATGGCTGAGCTGGTGAGCAGGGAGGGCTGGGAATGCTCCCAGTCACACTGGGAATGCTCCCAGTCACACTGGGAATGCTCCCAGTCACACTGGGAGTGCTCCCAGTCACACTGGGAGTGCTCCCAGTCACACTGGGAATGCTCAGGCTCTGGCTCTTGCCTTTTGGGGTTTCCCTTCCCCTTCCCTGGGCAGGTTTGTGATTCCTGGGGGCTGGAGGGGGTCCCATCCGAGGGAACAAAGGGAACAGTCGGGAACAGAGACAGGGAGGGGTCCCTGGGGGCTCCTGCCCCTCTGCAGAGCTGTGGGCTGAGCTCTGATCCAGCTTCCCAGGGAGGAGAGGCAGATGGAGAGCTTGGCAAAGCTGCTCCCTCTGGCTGGAGGTTCGGGCTGCAGGGTGTGAGTTCAGATAGGCATTAACCCTTCCAGCCCCTGAGCCACGGCTGCAGCTTCTGCCCTCCTTTGGGAATATCCAAAGGGACAGAGCAAAAACTGTGCCAGGGTCACTGCCAGGGAACCAGGGCTGCCAGGGATCCAGGGAACCAGGGCTGCCAGGGAACCAGGGCTGCCAGGGATCCAGGGCTGCCAGGGAACCAGGGCTGCCAGGGATCCAGGGAACCAGGGCTATCAGGGATCCAGGGAACCAGGGCTGCCAGGGAACCAGGGATCCAGGGAACCAGGGAACCAGGGCTATCAGGGATCCAGGGAACCAGGGCTGCCAGGGAACCAGGGCTGCCAGGGAACCAGGGATCCAGGGAACCAGGGCTGCCTCCCTGGCGCTCCTGGAAGGGTTAAGGAACAACATCCCCACCCCACCAGCCATGGCTGCAGGAAGGAAAACTGCCCAGAGATGAGGGAGGGAGGGAGAGAGGACGTTCCCCACACCCAGGGCTGCAGGACACCCCCATTCCTCACTGCCACAGCAGCTCCTCTGGAAGCAGCCCAGGAAAATCCCCAGGAGAAGCCCCTGGAGGGTCCCAGGTGACACTGCCAGGGTTGGTGGCAGAAGGAACAGGGTGGGGGCCCGAGCTTTGGGGGCTGCAGCTCTGGGTGCTGTTCCCCTCCAGGGTGGGTGGAGCAGCCTCTGAGCTGGGCTTGAAGGGAGGTTTGGGGTCTTTTCCTCCTTGGCTGGGAATAAATGCCCAAAGAAAAGCTTCAGTGGCCTGGCCTTCCCTGTTTGCCTGTCCCTGCTGGGTGCCAGCACAGTGACAGCTGTCACCGAGGCTTTATTTGTAATCTCAAAGCCAAGGTTTTTCCCTTTTCCCTTCCCCAGATCCTCCCTTTCCCTTGAATCATTCCAGGTGCTCCAAAAACTCACCAAAGTGAGCTGAGGGGCAGCTGCCCTGCAGGAGGAGCCAGGACAGGGAGCAGGATGCAGGGGGAATGTGCAGATGGCAGCTCCAGGGGGAGCAGCAAGGAGGGATTAAAGGCACAGGAGTTTGTGCTGGAGGGAATTGGTGTCCTCAGGTGGCTTTGAAGGGAATTTTAATCTTCACCAGCTCTGCTTTCCCTCAGGGCAGGGGCACCCCTGACCTGGAGAGGGGGGACAGGGCAGCTTTTACTGTGAAAAGAGACTGGTCTGGTCACTGGGGAGAGGATGGAAAGGCAGATTCCAGGTTGGCAGTGGGATAATGAGCTGGGATGAGAGCATGGGCTCCCCCACAGCTCCATCCCACAGCTCCAGGGGCAGGACAGCCCCACCCAGGCTCAGCTCTGCTCTGGTGGATCCTTCCACGCGCAGTTTAATCCAAACCTCGGGAATTCTGCCGAGCTTGGAGCATTCCCTGCACGCAGCCCCCTGTCCTGGTGCCACACCTGGGCACCTTCCCCCCATCACCCTGCACAAAAGGGGCATTTTGGTTGCTGTTCTGGGCCAAACCCCAGCACTTGTCCAGGAGGCACCAGTGACATTTCTTACCTGAATGTAAAACCAACGCTGTGAAGAGTTCTGGGCCCAGGAACTCACCCAGCTCCACTCCGGAGCAGGGCTGGGACAGGGGGTGGGTTCAGCACTGAGGGGAGATGGTACTTGTGGACACTTCAAAATCCGCATCAGCTGCCGGTGATTTATAGACAATTGTTCGTTTTTTCACACTCTGAGTTTTGTATTTCAGTCAGAGCTGGGTCCAGGCTCCCCCAGAGCCGTTTCTCTGTTGTGCATTGCCAATAAATCTTGGTTTTACCTGTGTGGGGCTCAGAGCTGTTCTAAGGCACAGGAGGGAGGGGTGGTTGCAGGGGTCTCACCTGAGCACCAGCAGCTCCAGGGGCTGTCCAGGTGTTCTCCTCCCCCTGGGGCAGGAGCAGGGATGGGGGGAAGGTGACTCCCCAGGAGCCAGCTGGGGGTGATGGCTCCACGGTGGGATTTGGAGAGGATTCTCCATGGAACAGTTTGGGTTGGGAGGGACCCCTGAAGGTCATGTGGTGCTGCTGATGGGTGGTGGTGGAGCCAGGGGGCAGCTCCGGTGCTGAACCTGTTTGGGATGAGCTGGGTCAGGCCCAGCAGAGGCAGGAGCTGGGGAGGGCTGAGGGAACCCAGGGCTGGCCCTTGGTTTAAGAATCCTGCAGGGAATCCATCCCCCTGGGATAACAGGATTATCCCACTGCTGGGAACGTCACTGGGAGGGGTTGGGAATCACGGGTTGGGAATCCTTTAGGGTGGAAAGACCTCTGGGATCATCGAGTCCAACTGTCCCAGCACTGCCAAGGCCACCGCTGACCTTGTCCCCAAGTGCCACATCCACAGGATGTCTGAACACCCCAGGGATGGTGAACACACCCTGGGCAGCTGTGCCAGTGCTTTACAACCCTTCCCATGGGGAAATATTCCCTAATATCCAACCTAAACCTCCCCTGGCACAGCTTGGGGCTGTTCCCTCTCCTCCTGTCCCTGTTCCCTGGGAGCAGAGCCCAAACTCCCCCCAGCTCCCCCCTCCTGTCAGGGATTGCAGAGCCAGAAGGTCCCCCCTGAGCCTCCTTTTCTCCAGGCTGAGCCCCCCCAGCTCCCTCAGCTGCTCCTGCTGCTCCAGCCCCTTCCCAGCTCCATTCCCTTCCCTGGACACCTCCAGCCCCTCCATGTCCTTGTCCCCAGCCCCCCCCAAGCCCCCCCAGCTGAAGGTGGTCCCTAATTCAGGTCAGGGGGTCTCTGTTCCCTCCCTTGCCCAAATCCCCAAATCCCATTTCCTGGCCCCATCTCCTGGCCCCAATTCCCATTTCCTGGCCCCAATTCCAGGCCCCTGTGACCCAGTGAAGCTCCACAAGCTCTCGGTGTATTAAAATACAGACACTTTAATATAAAGACAAAACTTCAAAGCATCGTTTCAATTACAAATCAAGGGGAGAGACACCAGAAATTAAGTGGAGGGAAGGGGGGGGGAGCAAAAACTAACTCTTACATTGTGGAGAATTAGAAAGGCAGGGTGGAAATATATATATTATACATACATATATACACACCAGAATTCACACTATTTCTATGGAGGAATGAAAGGAATGACAGGACAACTTACCAGTATAAAATAAAATAAAATTAAAAAAAAAAAAAAAAAGCAACCAAAAAAAAATAAAGAAAAAGATAAATTAGGGGAAGTTTGACTTTTAAATAATTCAGTTTAATAGGCTAAATTATATAAACTAATTCCTATTCACTAGGAAACATCCCATATCACTGTCCTAAGAAAATGGGTTTTTCAAAAAAAAAATCCACCGGAAAATGGATTTTTTATTAGTAGTTAAAAGTTTACTAATCAATTCCTGAGCAACAGCAACCTCATCCTCTACTGCTTTCCCCATCCAAGTCCCACTCAGCGAGGGCAGGCTCTCACTCCTAAAAACTTTAAGTGGAACAGAGACCTAAAGAGTTGGGTTTTAATTGGAAAAAAATCCATCACTTCAAAGATTAATAGGTTAAAAAAGCCAAGCAGGATGGGCCAACCCATTCCACCTGTTCCTCAACAACTCCAGAGACCAGACCTTTAAAAATAAAACCAAACCACCATTTGACTGCACCAGAAAAGCAACCAGAGATGTACCTTGAGAAAACCTGGGAACTTCAGGGTCGGCATCTTCCAACCTGGAATTATTTCAGGGCGTGGGTTTTGTCTTTACACCATAAGGAAAACTTGGGGAGCCTCTTCAGGAAGGTCCCAAACAGCCAAAGTACTGCAGAAATATCTCCCAAGGTTGGTTTTTTTCGTTTTTTTTTTTTTTTTGTCTCAGGTTTAAACCCTGAAGTTCTCAAACCCAGCATCTTTTAATGCAATATTCAGTCTAAAATAGATATTTATATATTTATAATGCATAAGGATAAATAAAATTATGGCACAGCAACATTTTGAAAACTGGTTCTCCAGCTTTTGGTGAAAACCTGATCCACAAACTACAGAAATGGAGCACAAAAAAAAAAAAAAAACAAAAAACAAAGGAAGGAAAAAAAGAAACCTCTTTAAAACCAGTAAAACTTGGAATCCTCGTTCTGTGCTCCCCAAACCCCCATTCCTGGGAGTTTTCCCTCAGTGCTGCAGAGATAGTTCACAAAAACACTGTCTGGTTTCTGCTCCCCTGAATGATTTCCCAACACTGAGGGTTCACAGCCTCGTCCAACATCCCCTCCCCGCTCCAGAGAGGCACCAGAAGCTCCCAACCCTGACTCCTCTCCCTGCTCCTGGCTCAGCCAAAAACAACAACAAAAGCAGGGTTTTCCCCCACAGCCCCTCGTGGGAGTTGGGAGAACTTGGAGCTCTCCAAGGAACAACGATGTGGAGAATCCCCGGGCTGAGGGGGGGATTTCAGCACCAGAAGTCAGCGGGTTCTGCAGGACCTGCCCAACCAAAGCCACCCCGGCATCAGCACCAGGACAAAGCACCCAATCCCGAGGGATTCCACGAGCAGCACCCACTGGGCCCAGGGGGACAGCACCCCTGTTCCCAGGGATCAGCACCAGCTCCGGGCCCAGCCAGGAGGGGAGGAAGGGCCAGGATGGGAATCACCAGCAGCAGGTTGAGAACAAACCCCCAGCACTGGGAACCTCCTCAATCAGCAGGACCTGCAGCGGGGCAGGGAAGCAGGAGCATCCCAGGGGCACAGATCCCACAAATCCCACAAATCCCACAGTCCCAGGGGAGCTGGAAGCACTTGCTGACCCTCAGACTGTGAGTCCCACCTGATCCAGAGCCACCTGCACTCTCAGTTCCCCCTGCACTCTCCTGTCACACAATCCCTCGGCTTCTCCTCTGCCTGGACTCTCTTCCATGTGGAAAAACAACGGGAGAGGGGGAGCAGATGCTGCTTTCCAAAGACACAATCCCAGCAGGAACCAAACCACCCTGGAGGCCCCTCCTGTCCATGGCTCGTTATTCCATGACAAAGGAAAATTCCACCTTCTCCTGGCAGGGCAGGGGGATCCAGGCTCTTCGATGGGATGGGATGGGATGGGATGGGATGGGATGGGATGGGATGGGATGGGACGGGACACACTGTGGTGTGGAGGGGTCTGCAGGAACAGGGGGGGCAGGGCTGGCTCACACCCCCTCCCACTCACCTTCCAAGTCCAGGAGACCATCCCAGACAGGGATCACAGGGATCACAGGACCTCTAAAGGTCATCCAGTCCAACCCCAAAAGGAGGAGGGTGAAGAACCGTCCCCAACACCCCCCTCAGAAGGAAACCCTCGCAGGGTGAGGGCAGGGACACCCCCACCCCAGCCAGCCCTGCCCAGGCCCAGCAGATGTTTCCAGATGTGATGGGAGAGCTGATCAGGCTGGACACCAGGTCACACCTGCCCAGGTCACACCTGAACAGGTCACACCTGCCCAGGTCACACCTGCCCAGGTCACACCTGAACAGGTCACACCTGCACAGGTCACACCTGCCCAGGTCACACCTGCACAGGTCACACATGCACAGGTCACACATGCACAGGTCACACCTGCACAGGTCACACCTGCCCAGGTCACACATGAACAGGTCACACATGCACAGGTCACACATGCACAGGTCACACCTGCCCAGGTCACACCTGCACAGGTCACACCTGCACAGGTCACACCTGAACAGGTCACACATGCACAGGTCACAAATGCACAGGTCACACCTGCACAGGTCACACCTGCACAGGTCACACCTGCACAGGTCACACCTGCCCAGGTCACACCTGCACAGGTCACACCTGCACAGGTCACA
Organism: Pyrocephalus nanus; assembly: GCA_038380795.1. Lineage (NCBI taxonomy): Eukaryota > Metazoa > Chordata > Aves > Passeriformes > Tyrannidae > Pyrocephalus > Pyrocephalus nanus. Next base: position 2,363,811 of record CM076287.1, on the reverse strand, counting down.
CCTGCACAGGTCACACATGCACAGGTCACACATGCACAGGTCACACCTGCACAGGTCACCTCCTCAAGGCCTGACTGATTCAGCACCTGAGCTGGGAGAGCTTCAGGCTGAGGAGCAGCAAGTCCTGGGGGTTCAGAAAGGGATGACCAAGGGATGGAACCTTCCTGCCTGGGGGGTTCAGCCACTGGGGATCACAGGGTCAGACCCTCCAAGCTCTCCTCCACCCCCCTGGCAGGGGGGATCCAGCTCCCCAGCCCAGGCTGAGCCCAAACCCCAGCCCAGAGCGGGGGCAGAACGGACCAGGCCCTGAAAGATGAGGGGCTGACACCACCAGGAAGGAAGGAAATGAGATGGAAGCACAAGAAAGTCCTTCTGATCTGTCTGCTCAGGGAGACACGAGTTCCTGCTGATGGGAGGAACCACTGGAGGTGATGCCCAGCCCCAAATGTCCTGTACAGGGAGGATGTGCATCCATCTCCCACTGCATCCATTACACTGAGAGTTCCCAGCACTGCTTGTCCAGGCTGATCCACACTTTTCCTAAAGGAAACAGCCCCCTGTGCAGCAGGAGGTGATGGTGGGACACCTCAATATCCCCGTTATCCCACACACCAGCTCGGATCCAGCACCACAAACCTCCCCATCCTCCAGCAGGGCTTCCCCCTCTCCCCTCAGCATCCCAGCTGGGGGTGCCTCCACACCCCTGGACAGTGCAAGAGTGACTGATCTGCAGCAAATCCCCAGTCCAGGTGCTTTTGGAGCCCTCCCGGCGAGCCAGAGGAAGCAAATCCCAAAAAAACCGAAGAGCTTGTTCCTGGAGGCTGACACTGAGCAGCAGGGACAGGTTTTCCTCAGCCCAACACTCAGGAAGTTCCTTTTTTTTTCTTTTTTTTCCTTTTTTCTTTTTTTTCTTTTTTGGCAAGAAGATGCATTTCAGCTTCCTGGCTGGTGTGGAGGAGAGGGGACCTGTGTGACAGCCACGGCTGGACCCAGCACAGGCAGGATGTGGGAACACAGAAGGAATTCTCTTTTCTTTTTTCGGCTTTGATCACTCCAAAGTATCTTCAGTTATCACAAGCAGGTCTCAGGCTCTGGCTGGGTGCTCAGACAGAGGGGTCAGGGGGTCGTGGGCCTGGAGCCACGTGGATGAGATCCCAGCTCTTCCTTCAGAGAGGGAAAAGCTCTTCCCAGTTTGCAGACAGAGGAGAAACAAGTCGGTCAGGGCTTGGGTTTGCTGATCCCTGGGGGTCACTTCCAACCCAGGATTCCAGGATGCTGAGTGGAACTTGCAAAGCCAGAAAAGAGCAGGGAAGGGGAAGACAAAACCAGGAATCTCTTGGCCACAACATCTCCCAGCTCATCCCAACCTGCACTCCTGGCTCCCCAGCCCAGCTCTGCTCTGGCAGGCACCACATTCCCAGACCCCTCTGGGAGCACATCCCAGGGATCAGGACTGGGTCCATGGCACAGGGAAGGTGCCAGGATGGGGGAAGACACTGGAGAAGCCAGAGCAGCTCCAGATTCCAGGGGGGTGCCAGGATGGAAGCAGCACTGCAGTGGGAGATGCAGAGGTAGTGAGGGCTGATGCTCAGCCAGACGGGATCCCCTTCCAGCACATCCCAACATTCCTGGGGCAGCTCTGCTTTCCTTGGGCCTGCCTGGCTGGAGATCACAAACTTCAGGGCCCTGGGGGGGCTGGCAGTGGCTCAGGAAGAGCCCTGTGCTGTTATCCAGGGGTTGTGCTGCCCATTCCAGCAGGGAATTCCACAGCCCCAGGGGACACCGGGGACGGGGGGAAGCCCTTCCTGCAGCACCCACTGGAGAGCAGAGGGCAAACTGCTCTCCCAGGGTCATGGAATCATGGAATCACTGAGGCTGGAGAAGAGCTTTGAGATCACACAGTCCAGCTGGGAGGAGCCACCAGTGCCTGTCCTGCTCCCAGAAAGGTCAGGGCAAGGAGGGCCATTCCCACCACAAGGATCTGTCCATCCTCAGCATCCAAGGAGTGCCAGCAGTGCTGGAAAGCATGGGAGGGTTCCACAGGATCTCTGGGTTGGCTCCTTCTCCATCAGCATCTCCCCACGTGCCCCGGGAGCGCCTCGGGCACGAGCCCAGCCGAGCCCTCCCTGCCCAGGACAAAGGGTGGGGGCAGAGTCCTCGTGCTGATTGATCCCTGTGGTCTGGGGTGAAGGGGGGCACAGCAGGTCCAAGGAGCACCATGGCCTGGTCCCTCTGCAGGCAGGGACCTGATAAAATCAGGGTGATGAAAAGCTTCTCCTTGTCTTTGCTCTTCTCTCACGGAAGGTCCCAAGGATGGCAGGAGATGTCACTAATTGAGGTCTCTGCCCCTCCACTAATCACTCATTAAAGCCTCCAGAGGCCTCAGCACCCTGCCCTGGGCTGGGAAAGAAGCTGGAGCTGCCCAGCTCCCAGCTGCAAAACATCTGGGTTACACTGTCCTCCTGGATTCCAGGACACTGTGTTTGGCTTCCACCAGAAGCTCCTGGATGTTCCTCCCTCTCCCCCTCCGAGCTCTGCTGCCCTTTCCAGGCTTTCCTCGTGCTGTCAGTCCCTCAGCAGGAGCACCACTGCCCAGTCCTGCCCCATCCCCAGAGCAGAAAACACTCCCCAGTGTCCCCAGTTCCCAGGGCTGTCACTCCCTTCCCTTCCCAGGGAATGAGGAGGCAAAGTCAGACCCCAACAAATCAACTGCACTTGGCCCTAAATCCCTCCTAAGGTTGCTCTTGGAACCCAAGCCTGCTCCTGGATCCAGGCAGCAGGAGAGTCCAGGAGGGCAGAGGGACCTCAGCTCCTCCAAGGGCAGGAGTTTTCCAGCTGCTGATGACCCCGGGATGCTCACAGCCAAAGCCTGGCTGCTGGAGGTGGGACACTCCCCAGGAGGGATTGAAGGACACAGAGCAGCCACTGCTGCCCCTCAGAGCACCAGGACCAGCAGGGAGGGCTTTCCCAAAGCCTCAGTGTTTTTTCCAGTCACTCCTCTGTTCCATCCCCCCCTTCCACTCTGGTTGGCTCTCTTAGTGCTCGGCCCAGCCTGACTCCTCCTGGAATCCTGCTCTTCCTCCCCTCTGTGCACTCGAATAAATAACTTTTCCCCAAGTTCACCGTGCATTGCACAACCTAAAAACGAAACCAAATAGCGGAAAACGCCGAAGTTTTCACCACATCTCCATAAAAATCAGCCTTTTGGAGGCCCTTTCTGTACATGAGTCACGACACAGCCCAGGTGGGCACAGCCAGGCAGAGAGGGGTGTTTTTGTGAACTACCACTCAGGACCTACTGAAAGCAGAGGAACAACACAGCAAAAATGCACTTGGTCAGTAAATGTACAGGGCTAAGCCAGCTCAGAGTCAAGTATCAAAACCCTACCGGAACAAAACACTGGGAAACAAAAACCAGCAAGCCAGGGGGGGATCTGCCACCTGCAGCAGGATAGGGAACAAACAAGAGGTTCAGTCTTCCCGAGGCTGGGAAAAGGGCTGGACCCACACCAGTGATGACAAGCCCTGTTCACACCCCCACAGGGAGCGAGCAGACACAGCTACCAAAATTCACAGTGACCAGAGTGCCACCAGCAAATGGCCCAGAGGAGGAGTTTGAAAGGGGCAGCACTTGGAAGTCTGGAGTTCCAGCCGTGCCCTGGAGCTCTTGGCCACGCACACGACTCAAACCCACCCGGCTGGCAGCGCCCAAATCACCCCCCCAAGGAAGGGGAATTCCCTCCTGTGTCGCTCACTCTGCTGCCAGCCGGGTGGATTTGGGGATATGAACAGGATCAGGGGGATAAACAAGCTGCAGGCCTGCCCAAGGACTGGGTTTGGCATTGGTCACCCCTCCAGATCAGCACCAAGGGTTCAAACTAGAGGCACAGTTCTGACGGACAAAATAGCACCGAGGAGGCTCTTTACGTCTCTGCTGGTGTGCCAGTCCTGTAGTATTCAGAGAATTCAACAATAACTTGTGTTCATGAGTCTAGGTGGAATAAAATAAGTCAAAATTGTTTTTCACTTTAAAAAAAGATAAATACTTTATCTAAACTATCAACAATACAAACTGGAGCTTTAAGCGTTTCTTTTGCCTTTTTCTTTTTTTGCCTTTTCTTTTTTTCCTCTTTTTTTTTTTTTTTTTTTTTTTAACTCAGATTCACAGTAAATGTTTGCTCTGTTGTTTAGGTCTATTTTTGTGTGTGTGTGGTTTTTATTTTGTCCAGTAGTAAGAGAGTAGAAACCCCTGCACAGGCCAGGTGAGCACCTTTCAGTGGAAGCCGAGTGAAGTTGGTCCACGTTGTCCTTGCATAGGTCACATTGGGTTGAGGTAGAAATCCTAGTTACCTGCACAACAGGAGGAGAGGAAGAGACTCATCTAAATAAAAGACCAAAACCTGCTGGGTGTTAAGATGTGTCAAGCATTTCTACTCTGCTCCAAGGCCTCCTCAGCCAGCAGAGACGGAGCAGCTCTCGGCCCAGTCCCAGTGAGATGGAAGGATGGATGATCCAAGAGACACAGGGCCCCTCAACCTGCAGCTTTCTGAGCTGACAATAGAACTGGGATGAACTCTGGCTGACCTGGAGTGGGGGAGAAAGGATCCCCCCCCTCCTCAGCACTTCACTGTTTCACCCACACCTTAACCTGCTTTGGATTTTTTAACACCACGAGGGAGAAACGGTGAATCCCAGGCTTGGATTGGGGGGGACCTTAAAGATCAACCCCCTGCCTTGGGTACCTTCCACTATCCCAACCTGGCCTTGGACACTCCCAGGGATCCAGGGATCCAGCTGCTCTGGGCAACCTGTGTGTGCCAGGGCCTGCCCACCCTCTCAGCCTGGAATTCCTTCCCAATATCCCATCTATCCCTGCCCTCTGGCACTGGGAAGCCATTCCCTGTGTCCTGTCCCTCCATCCCTTGTCCCCAGTCCCTCTCCAGCTCTCCTGGAGCCCCTTTAGGCCCTGCCAGGGGCTCTCAGGTCTCCCTGGATTTTCTCTTCTCCAGGGGAACCCCCCCAGCTCTCCCAGCCTGGCTCCAGAGCAGAGGAGCAAAGCAGGTTATTTGAGCATCCCAGTGCCAGCTGGTTCAGCAAGGCCTGGGCACAGATAATTCCCTCCACACCACAGATAATTCCCTCCACACAGATAATTCCCTCCACACAGATAATTCCCTCCACACAGATAATTCCCTCCACACAGACATTCCCTCCCAAACCAATGGAACTGCTCCAGTCACAGGGAGCAGGATCACCACCAGTCTGCCATCAGCTCTGCTCCCCTGCTCCACAGCCCAGCTTTGTCACCCCCCTGCTCTCCTCCATAAGCCATTTTCCTGTCCATTATCCTGACTTTTGAGTGACTGGGACCATCTTAGCCTCATATCCAGGGGTTCCCACCACACAGAACCCCAAACCTGACCCTCATCACCAGCCCTCCCCTCACTTTTCCCCATCCTGTCCCTGCTCAGGCTCTCCCACATCACACCCAGGCCCCTCAAAGCCCTTCCTCAGCCTCCTTTTCCCGTGGGGAAGGACAGAGGGAAATACTTACGTGCCTCACAAACCTCCCCCCCACCCAGGGGAGGCTTTGTGGTGCCTGGGGAGCAATTTGGTGAGGAAAACCCATTTTATAACACAATGCACAAAGAATCTCTCGGGTGTATTGTAATTTTTATAAGCAGCAAAAAAAAAAAAAAGAGTGTTTTCAACCACGTTTGGAGCTTTGGGATCAGTGGACACAACAACAGCACAGACCTACAAGGAAAGCACGGAGCCAACTCCAGGGCTGGTGGCCCTTGGCAAGCAGCGAGTTGTGTGACAGCAGGATGGGCTCAGGTGTTGTCAGCACCCACAGCCCCCCACCCTGGGGTGGTTCAGCTTGTGCTGGAGCTGCCCTGCAGACAAATACCTGCTTCAGGAAGAACAGCCTGGGGAACCCTCCTCTCCTCCACACCCTGAGCATTCCCTGAGTTCTCATCCACAGGGTGCCCTGCAAGCCCAGGGAATTTGCCCTCCAGAGCCCCAAACCTGGAGATTTGGAGCTGATTATTTTAGAGCAGCTGCTGTTGACTGGCAGCGAAACCAAGACCACCACGGGCAGGCACCAGCAGACAAGTGTGGGACAAAAGAAACCTAAAACTCCCTAAAACCACCCTAAAACTCCCTAAAACCACCCTAAAACTCCCTAAAACCACCCTAAAACCCAGACATTTCCTCCTGCCTGCTGACCCTCAGAAGTGAACACTGCCCAACAATCCTGAGCACGGCCCCAAAAAGGGCCAGAGCAGCTCCCCCTCTGAGCACTCCTTGTCGAGAAATCCTGACTCTCAGAGCACGGAGCGGCCGCTGCCACCGGGTGTGACCTCCTTCCCACATTTCACAGGGGTTTGGGACACGTCTTTGAGGATTCTTCCCACATTTTAGAGATTTATTCCCCTGTTTTAGAGGTTTCTTCCTCCATTTTAGAGGTTTCTTCCCCCGTTTTAGAGGATTCTTCCCCCATTTTAAAGGATTCTTCCCCCATTTTAAAGGATTCTTCCCCCATTTTAAAGGATTCTTCCCCCATTTTAAAGGATTCTTCCCCCATTTTAGAGGTTTCTTCCCTCATTTTAAAGGACTCTTCCCCCATTTTAGAGGGTTTTTTTCCATTTCACATGTTTCTTCACTAATTGTAGAGGATTCTTCCCCCATTTTAGCGATCTTTTTTCTCTGTTTTAGAGGTTTTTCTCCCCATTTTAGAGGATTCTACTCCCATTTTAGGGGTTTTCTCCCCACTTTAGAGGATTCTTGGCATTTAAGAAGTTTCTTCTGATTTTAGAGATTTCTTCCTGATTTTAGACGTTTCTTTCCCTGTTTTAGAGGATTCTTCTCCTGTTTTAGAGGTTTCTTCCCCATTTTAGGCGATTCCTCCCCCATTTTAGATGTTTTCTTCCCCATTTTAGATAATTCTTCCTCTATTTTATACATTTCTTCCCATTTTAGAGGCTTTTCCCCCATTTTGAGGATTCTCTCTCCAGTTTTAGAGGATCCTTGCCCCATTTTACAGGGTTCCTCCTATTTTAGAGGTTTTCTCCCCATTTTAGAGGATTCCTCCCATTTTAAAGCTTTTCTCCCCATTTTAGAGAATTCTCTCCTCATTACAGGTTTCTTCCCTTTTTAGTCATTTCTTCCCATTTTAAGGGATTCCTCCCTTATTTTAGAGGAGTTTTCCCTCATCTGAGAGGTTTCTCCTCGAATTTTAGAGGATTCTCACCCCATTTCACAGGATTCTTCCAGTTTTCAAGGTTTTCTCCTCACTTTAGAGAATTCTTTCCCCATTACAGTTTCTTTCCTTCTTATAGGGAAGAAACCTATTCCCCTTTTAGAGGATTCTTCCCTCATTTCAGAGGATTTCTCCCCCATTTTAGAGGATTCTCGCCCCATTTCACAGGATTCTTCCCATTTTAGAGGTTTTCTCCCCTCTTTAGAGAATCCTTTCGCTTTTACAGCACTTCCTCTCATTTTAAGAGATTCCTCCCTCACTTCAGATTTTCCCCCATTTTAGAGCTTTCTTGCCCCATTTTAGAGGATTTCCCCCCATTTTAGAGGATTCTTGCCCCATTTCACAGGATTCTTCCCGTTTTTGGTGCTCTCTCCCCATATTAGAGAATTCTTTCCCTTTTACGATGCTTCCTCCCATTTTAAGAGATTCCTCCCTCACTTCAGAGGATTTTTCCCCCATTTTAAAGCATTCTTGCCCCACTTTAGAGGATTTTCCCCCATTTTAGAGGATTCTTGCCCCACTTTAGAAGATTTTCCCCCATTTTAGAGGATTCTTGCCTCACTTTACAGGACTTTTCCCCTATTTTAGAGCATTCTTGCCCCACTTTAGAGGATTTTCCCCCATTTTCAAGGTTTTCTCCCCACTTTAGAGAATTCTTTCCCTTTTACGACGCTCCTCCCATTTGAAGAGATTCCTCCCTCACTTCAGAAGATTTCACCCCCATTTTAGAGCATTCTTACCCCACTTTAGAAGATTTTCCCCCATTTTAGAGGATTCTCGCCCCACTTCAGAGGATTTTCCCCCATTTTAGAGGATTCTCGCCCCACTTCAGAGGATTTTCCCCCATTTTAGAGGATTCTTGCCCTGCTTTAGAGGATTTTCCCCCATTTTAGAGGATTCTCGCCCCACTTTAAAGGACTTTTCCCCCATTTTAGAGGATTCTTGCCCCACTTCAGAAGATTACCCCCTCATTTTAGAGCATCCTCGCCCCACTTTAAAGGACTTTTCTCCCGTTTTAGGGCATTCTTACCCCACTTCAGAAGATTTCCCCCCATTTTAGAGCCCCATTCCAGAGGCTTTTCCCCCCACCCTGCGTGTGCCAAACCGAGCCCTCCTCACCCTCGGGTGTCCCCGGGGGGGTTTCTGTGCCAGCCTTACCTTGCAGAGCCAGCCCCGCCGGCTCAGGCCGGGCGCCCTTAGCGCGGTTTAACCCCCGGCAGGTGCGAGGCCAGGGGGGGCTGCACGCCCAGGGTGACCCACATGGCGCTGGCACCGGTGGGCGGCGGGGCCAGCGCCGCGCGCGGCACGGCCGGGTGGTGCACGGTGAAGGAGGGGCGGGAGGGTTTGTGCTGCAGGGAGGCGAGTTTGAGAGACAAAGAAGAGTTAGACTGGACAGAGGCAGCGCAGGAGGAGGAGGAGGAGGAGGAGGAGGAGGAGGTGGTGGTGGTGGAGGAGGAGGGCAGGAATGTTTCTCCGGCCGGGAGGGACGGCAGGTTGTGCAGGAGCGCGGGCTCGGGGTTAGAAGCGAGCAGAGGAGGAGGGGGAGGCAAGGACACGTTAGGAGGGGGGTGGAAAACGGGCTGCACGGGCGCCCTGCTGAGGGGCTGAGCGGCTCTAGCCTCGCTAGATGGTACTAAATTAGAGGCAGAGGGCGGGAAGGATGAGGATGAGGTGCTGGCAACAGCCTGCAGAGGGTTTAAGCTTAGCACCGTGCTGCTAGAGACAGCACTGCTGCTGAAACTGGCTCCAAACTGATGAGAGGAGGAGGCAGAAGGCACCGCGTGGTTAAAAATACCTGCAAACAGGAGAAGAAAAACTCAGCTTCAACAAGACGGGCTTTTGTACAGTCTCAAAGTGACAAGAGAAACCAAACCGAGAAGCAAAATAAATAAATAGATTAAAAAAGAAAAAAATAAATAAATAAAGCAAAATTATAATGGTCCAGCCCCATACAAAAAATATGCAGCGTGAGAAGGCAGCAAGCGATGGGAGACAATGGTGCAGGCCAGGAGGTACAAAAGAGTCCACTTACCTTTCCTACTGCCAACCTCTAAATGCCACGAGGGAAAATGGTCAGCCCCAAGAACTGTCAGTTCTACAGCACAGAGGCAGGGTTGGGATGAGATTACGTGGTCTTTTAGAGTTGGTTTATCTGGAGGCTCAAAGTGCTGCTCTTCCCTCCCCACCCTCCTGCTCCCCAGCTTACAGGGCAGCAGAGGGGAGCTGTCACTGCAGCCAATCTACGTGCTGAGAGAGGGGAGAGTTAGGATTTCCCGACATGGAGCCTGGGTGAGTATGGACAGGTAAGGAAAACAGCCCTGGGCACTGAGAAACGGCAGGTCCAGCCTATCTTCTGGTCCTGCCAGCTTGTCCCCGGTGTGGGCCACAGAAGCCAAGCCTGTGCAGAACCCCAGAAGTGCAAGGTGCATATGGCATTGCCCTTCCTGGCCAACAAGCGCTCTTCGTGTCCATTCAAGAGCCAGAACTGCTAGGAAACTCCCAACACCATCTCCTCTGACGCTCTGCTCCTCCTGGATCACGCTAAATCCACTCCAGGCCTAATCCCAACCTTGACTCAAGTTCACAAGTCAGAGATCCTTAACTCGGTACCACGACCAGTGAGATCCTGTTACCTGCAGTCAGACCTAAGTTGGTTCCAACACAGCAACATCTGAACAAGCAAACATAAGCAATCACAAAGTCTGGGTGCATTGTTTCATTAGGGTGATACAACAAGCTCATCTAGCAGACAAAGCTCATGAGACTTCACTGTGGGGAACTGAACTCATCCTAGCAATTCTGAGAGAGAGACAAGAGAGAGAGGAGACCGCTTATGTGGGACACATCTGCTTCACATCCTGTAGAAATGAAAGGGTTTCACCCCTGGAGAGGCAGTGTCAGGCTTTCCTTTAGGCCCTGCCTTATACCAGAGAAAGAGTTCTGCCTACCTCCAACTGTTCCACCTGTAACCCCAGGAGAGAAGTTCCCCATAGTGTGAGAATTAGTCAGTCTGGTTGCAGCTGATGACACGTGGACCAGACTGGCAGCAGCTGGCATGGAATTAAATAAGGACTGCAATACTGAGGAGTTTGTCACCGAGTTGAGGTTTGCTTGCAGGGCCATGGGGCCGAGGGGGAACTGCGATCCAGTGGTCAGAGTGTTGAGGAAGGGGTGGTGCGTCGGGACAGAAGACGCCGGGTTGCCCGCCGAAGAAACAGCAGTGGAAAGGCCCTTCCCGTTCAGAAGGCCACCAGACGAAACAGCAGCAGAAATGAAAAGGTTGTGGCCGTTTTTGAACTCCACCTCTCGGTCCCTGCCCTTGCCGGCCTTCCCGTTGTGCTGCAGGGCGCTCTTCTCCGAGGAGCCCCCCGCGCGGCCGCTCAGCTCGCCCGGCTCTTTGCCTTTGGCCCCCGGGCGGCTCAGCTCGTCCCCCTTGGAGCCGCCCAGCCCTTCCAGCTGCCTCTTGTTCAGGAACAGGTTGGTGTCGGCCGCGGCCGCCGCCTCTTTGCCCCGCTGGAAGCCCAGGGAGCAGTTGGGAGCGGCGCCGTCCGGAGCCTTGTGCGGGAGGGAAGCGCCGTCCATGAAGCCGTGCAGGCCCAGCTCGCCGGAGAGGCCCCCGTTGTAGGCGAAGCCGTTGGAGGGGTTGGTGCCGGGGCTGAGCCCGTCCGAGCCCACGGCCAGGCCCTTCCTGGCCTTGGCGCCGTCCAGGCCCAGGCTCTCGTCGGGGGGCGGCCGGAAGGCGAACAGCGAGGTCTGGCTCAGGGCAGAGCCCGCCTGCAAGGGGCTGTCCGAGGTTTTGGTCAGGTTGATGTCAGAGATCGGGGAGAAGGTCGATTTCCATTTGCTGCTGTTCATGTTCTCGGTGCCTTGTGCTTGTTTCCGCCCGTTCAAGCTGCCGCCTGGGCCGGGAGAAGATTTTGGGGAGGTCAGAAACCAATGTTCACTGGATTGAAGGCATTCAGTGCTCAGTTTTCACTGGGAACAGGGTTTTACACACCCATGGAATCACTGAGCTTGGAAAGACCTCTAGGATCATTGAGTCCAACCACCAGCCCAGCACCACCACCATGGTCACCACTAACCCCTGTCCCCATGTGCCACACGTTGTTTGAACACTTCCAGGGATGGGGACTCCACCACTGCCCTGGGCAGCTGTGCCAGTGCTTTACAACCCTTTCCATGGGGAAATATTCCCTAATATCCAATCTAAACCTCCCCCGGCACAGTTTGGGGCTGTTCCCTCTCCTCCTGTCCCTGTTCCCTGGGAGCAGAGCCCGACCCTCCCCGGCTCCCCCCTCCTGTCAGGGATTGCAGAGCCAGAAGGTCCCCCCTGAGCCTCCTTTTCTCCAGGCTGAGCCCCCCCAGCTCCCTCAGCTGCTCCAGCCCCTTCCCAGCTCCGTTCCCTTCCCTGGGCAACACCCACATTTTTTAATCTCTCAACACTCACATTTTATGAGTCTGATCCAAAGGCAGAAATAATTGTGAAGTCAGCTAAGAGCTCTTAACCTTCCCCTTACTGCTCTGAAAACGTCTGAGAATGCTGATCCACTTTTCCCTCAGCCTTTGTCCTACAGACCCCTCCCCAAACCCTGCAGCACTGAAAACAATGGTCAGACCTTCTGTGACTGCAGAAAGAAGTGACCCAAAATCTCTAATTACTGGCCACCTGTCTCAGTTATAATTAAGAACTTCAGTCTGCCCAGCAGCAAAGAGAAACCTGCTGCTGATTGGCAGCTTCAGTCAGGGGCACACACCCAGCCCCAAGTCCCACCAGCACCACAGACAACTGACACTCCCCTCACGTACCATTTTCAACAGTCTTCTGTGGAGATTTGCTTTCCAATGATATTGTTGCAATTTTCCTCTCAATTCTAGTGGGAAAATAATAAAGGTTAAAGCACCCGTTGCAAACCTTCTGTTGCACATTCACCCTCACAAAAAAACCCACAATAAACTTTAAGTGAAAAGCCATGACAGAACTACTGCTCTTTGCCAAGATTAATGCACGTTCAGAGGACTTCACTGCTGCGTTTCTTTCAGAATAAGAAGCAGAACCACATTTCTGGAGGGGTTATTTGTCATTTGGGTTGGGAGGGACCTTAAAGCCCATCCAGTCCCACCCCCTGCCATGGGCAGGGACACCTTCCACCAGCCCAGGGTGCTCCTCTGATCCAACCTGGCTTTGGACACTTCCAGGGATGGGGCAGCCACAGCTTCTCTGGGCAACCTGTGCCAGGGCCTGCCCACCCTCACAGCCAACAATTCCTTCCCAATATCCCATCTCACCCTGCCCTCTGGCAATTTAAACCCCATTTTCCAGCACCTTAAACAGGAAAAAAAATTGTACCCTCCCAGGCAGGCAAAGGGGGTCAAGTTATTTGATTTTCAGAGCAAAACATCAATAGTTTGGGGCAGAAAATGAAGAATTTTGAACAAAGCTTCAAACTGAGAGTAAGTGGGAAACAGATCCTTAGAGATCACACACAACCTCAGTGCTCCTTCCAGACAACCCAGGAAATAAATCACAAAACCATAAAATATCCTGAGCTGGTTGGGACCCCCAAGGTCGATCCAGTCCAACTCCTCACCCTGCCCAGCACACCCCAACAATCCCCCCCTGTCCCTCAGAGCGTTGTCCAAACGCTCCTGGAGCTCTGGCAGCCTTGGGGCCGTGCCCACTGCCCTGGGGAGCCTGGGCAGTGCCCACCACCCTCTGGGGGAAGAACCTTTCCCTGAGATCCATCCCAACCCCCCTGGCACAGCTCCAGCCCTTCCCTGGCTCCTGTCCCTGGTCCCAGAGCAGAGCTCAGCGCCTGCCCCTCCGCCTGCCCTCGGGAGGAGCTGCAGCCCCCGAGGAGTCTCTCCTCAGTCTCCTCTCTTTCCCCAAACCATTTCCACACCCGTTCTCCCAGAGGCCAGACCCTGCCAGCCTTGCAGACACAGCAGCAGCAGGTTCCCACATTCCAGCTCTGCTGCCCAAACACCTCCCCTGTTCCACCTAAGAGGCTCGGGATAATGGACCGGGTCCCCAAGCCAGGGGAACAAAGAGGCTTAAACACAGCCCTCCAGTTCAGAGCAGTGTTATCAGCTCAGAGAAATCTCCTGCTGGAGCTGTGCCTGGGCATTCACCTGCTGCTATTGTGCTCATCCTCAGAGCCCTGCTCGTCATCCGATGTCAGGGGGGAGTAATGGACACCGTTGGTCTGAACGAGGGGCTTCTCCTTTTTCAGCACGGGGGGCTGGTCATTGTCCTGGTAAGGAACAGGAGAGTTCTTCAGGGAGTTTTCAGGAGAGGAAATGGCTGTTATTTCTAAGGGCTGGTTAATGTTATTGACCTGGGCAAGAAGGAAAGAGAGGAGTTACAGGTGAGAGCATCCCTTTGGAAACGAGGCATCTTGTTAAGGGTATTAAAGGCAGGCTTAACTCGCCCTAGGACATGCAACAGCTGCTTCTTTAGCACTACAATCCCCCTCCCGCATTAAAACCTGGGGTGAAAGGTCAAATACAACTTGGAAAACTGCTAATTTTCATCCTTTGATTTCACGTTTCAAGGCAGAAATGAAGACACAGGATAATCCTTTCCCTTTCAAACTGCACTGCAGGATCACACGAGCACAGCTCTATAGCTGGCTTCATTAGCAAGAATGCCATATGCTTCTGGCACTCCTAGGCTGTTTAGTCAATCTTAGCTTAAACTATTTTCAAAATATTGAATCTACAGCCTAAATATCAACTTCAGCGCAGAAACGAGCTCTTTGTCACGAGGGAAGAGATTATTTTGAATTTTTAAGGCTCTGGCAGCGCAGAACTCTTGCAAGATGCTCAAACTGCTCACCGAGTTTGCTGCAATTCCCGGAGAGCCTTCCCACCCATTCCAGCTCCAGGAGCTCATCCCTAACTCCGGGAGGGAATGAGGGATAAGGGCAGGGCTCTTACCATGGAGTTGATGTTGAGGGGTGACCCCGACGGCTGCGTAAAGAGCCCAGACACAGCAGGGAGGGATTTGCGCTTCGGGGAGACCCCGGAGCTCCCGCTGAGATTCCCAGATCTCTTCCTCCGGCCCCGCTTCTTCCCGTCCTGGGCGTGGGCTTGGCCGAGCTCCAGCCGAGCGCCCGCGGGCACAGGGCTGTGCTTGCTGGGAGGGGATTGTTTTACATGTCCTGTATTAGGAGAGATTGTAAAGATGATTCTTCTCTTGGCCTCGGTCTCAGGATCTGCATCAGACTGAAGGTCCCCCTTTGTTCCTTCGGCAAAGATCTTCTGAGCATCTGCAAACTGCAAAACCCCTACCAGGCTCTGGGCACTCAGCCTGGGGCTCGCCGAGTGCTGCTGGGCAGGGGAGCTCTGCCCAGAGTTCCTCGGCTGCATCATTAGCAAAGGATGTTGTGGGGTGGAACTCCGAGACCCTACAGAGTTAAAGAGACTCCCAGAGTCGTCCAGAGCTGCCTGATCAACACTATGGTTAAGATGGGCTGGGCTGTTTGTAAGAGTTCCATTGACTGCCACGGAGCCAGAAGAGTAAGAAAAACCTGTTGAAAGGGAAAGTATAGATCATTGCTGGGGCTGAGCCAGAGGTCACCGTGCTGGAGGGCTGGGAGGGATTCCAGACTCCAGCCAGGGCCGTGGATTACACGGGAACACACGGCTGCTGCTCCACAGGGCACTGACAGCGTGGCTCGGGGTGCTCAGCTGCCACTTGGGGGGTCAGGGACTTGCACTGCTGTCCTGCAAAATTCCTCTTATGTGGAGGTCTCCTCTGCTCTCCCCAGTTTGAAATGGAATTCAAGTGTAGGTTTCATTTACATTATTACACTTCCTGAAATCGGGGCTCCTCCACTCTCCACTCCTTCCTTTCCTCAAGCAAGGACATGGCCAAGCTCAGTGCTCTCCTTTCCCAGAGCAGAAGGGCTGTGCCAGGCACACAGCTCAGCTCCTCCAGCCAAACAGCTCGGGAAGTGATGGGGATGGATCTTGGGAAGGGAATTCAGGATTTGCCAGGGGGTACCATGCATGGCTTTGGTGCTCAAGTAAGGCCTGGGCTCTCTAGATAAAAGTGGTGGGTGGGAACATGGCAATGGTTTACAACAAGGGGGTTTTTAACACTTCATTGGATTTACAGAAAAGTGCAGCCAAGCCCTTTTGCAGAACAGATGCTGAAACAACCCAAGCCCCTGGGGGTGGTGAACTCTGAGACCAAAGCTCTCTCTCGGGTGAGGGAGCAGCTGTAGAATCACTTCTGTACCCTAGAACCTACATTTCCTGGCCAATCCCATTCCCTGAAGGCCACAATTCCCACAGATGAGTGAGTTCAGCAGCAATGTCTGCCCCCCAAGGCATCCCTGTCCTCTCCCATTCCACCTCTTCCTCCCCCAGCACCTGTGCCTTTACAGCTGCTCATGAGGCATCTCTTTAACCTTCACCAAGGAATTCATTTTGATATTAAACCCCCACACACACACCCTGTAAAATCCAACTTTAGAGCCAGCCCCCCAGCTCCTGGCCCAGCTGGGCGATACCCTGGGGGTCTGTCAAGGTGGGAATCTCTCGCTCCACACGGAATTTACAGGAGCAGCTCAGCCAAGGGCACCTCAACCCAACCCCTGATCCCAGATGCCTCCAAGCTGGGGGCACACCCTGCCTCAGAGCATCACCCAGGGGTGCTGGGCCTCAGAGTTTTGGGCCCCAGAGCACATGTTCACCCAGCACTGCCTGGGAAAACTCAGCTGGGAGCATTTGGGAGCCGTCCCCACACGAGAGCACCTGTGCACAGGTGAGGTGTTACCTGAGGTAGCCAAAGCCAGAGGCTTGTTTCCAGCAGCATTGCTTATGCCATTATGAGAACTAGCACCAATCTGCTTTTCAAGTGTTGCTGAGTCTCTGCTCTGATGAACTGGGCTAGGTGTGCTTCTCTGGGGAGAGAAACAAGGCATTTCAGTACAGCAAACAGCAACAAATCAGCAGTTTCAACCACATTCACATGCACTGGTTCTACCTAGGGAAGTGGCTCTGCTTCCTACACGTCCTAGGTTAGGTTGTTTGGAGGAAAAGGCGGATCAGAAGGTTGTGGGACAGAAATGTTGGGATGGATTCACTGCAGTGGTGGGCAGCACACAGCAGACCCCGTGCAGAGAGGGAGGGCAGGCTCGGCATCCCAGAATATTTAGGGACCATCAGAGCAGGAATGCCTCATCCCACTGCTCTGCATCACAGGCAGCAGGGCAGAACCCAAAGGTTGTAGATCTTGTCCCCAGGCCTGGCCACACCAAGTGCCCCAAAACAACCCCACCCTGAGTGTGTCAGGCCATGTTCCCTGGGACACTCCCTGGGGGGGTTTCCTAAAGCAGGGAAAGCTCCTGTGAAGTTGGGCAGCCTGACCCAACAATGTTGGAGGGATTGGTGCCACCCAGGGCTGCTGTTCTCTCTCTCTCTGAGGACACAGGCTGGGCAGGCAGTGGTTCTGCTAAAACCAGGAGTCTTCAGCTGGAAAAACGTAATGGATTCAGCACCGTGATCCAAGTCCAGCTCTCCCACTGTGGGATTGTGAGGCAGGCAGCTGGGGATGGATGGACTCTGAACTCACAGCACCTGCAACACTTGTGGGACAAACTGGGCTATTTTAAATTCCTCTTCCACTGAGAGAGGCATGGACTTGGCACAGGTCAAACAGAGATGGCCCCACAAGTTGTGTGCTGCAGAGCAGCCACTCATACAGCCGGTCTCACAGCCCCAAGGGGCTGTCCAAGCCCATCCTCCACACAAACAGCCCTGAGGTGACTGACTGAGGCAGGAACATTCCCCTCCCAGGCTCCTGAGGACAAACTGCCACGTGCACTTCTCTGCTTCCACTGCCCCTCTCAGGCTTTTCCCACCCAGCCAGACACTCAAGCCCAGGATCCCCTGAGGCTTTCGCTTCCCTTTCCTCCCTGGCTGAAATCCCCCCCAACCCCGGAGAGGGAAAACCTACAGAAGCTCAGAGCAGCCCCAGCAGCCTCCCCCGAGGGTCACACAGCCAGGAGGAGCCCAGTGAAGGTTCCTGGGGCTCAGCACCCCCATTCCTGCCCGCTTAGGGATGGAAAGTGTTGACAATCCCTTACTCACCACCTTCTCAACACGGCTAGGTAGGACTACGCTGGCCAGAGGGATACTAACAGGGAGTTTATTGGGCTGCACTGTGCTCAGAGGAATACTGATAGGGAGGCTGGTGATAGTTTCTCCATTACTCACAGAGGTTCTCTCTCTCAAAACCTGTAAATCAAACAGAAAAAAAGCCCAGTTCTTTCAGGTGTTATTGCCGAAAAGCTCGTGACAACCTGCTCGTCCCTGTCTCTGTGTCATTCCCCCTCCTTTGGAAATGATCAGCACAGGCAGGGCAGGGATGGAGGAACACCAGGCTCCTGGGAATGCAACAGCCCACAGCACAGAAACATGGGAATTAAAGCCACTGCCAGCCACAAACCTCAGGAAAAGGATGCCTTAGGTGCTCATTTCCCTGTGGTTTGGTCAGAGCTCTGTGGAAAGATGACAGAATTCATATCCCAGGAGTGGCCATGGCAATTCCATGGTAACCAACCCGCTGCTGGAGGCACCTGCTGCTCTGAAACGAGCCCTGGTAGGATCCAGGGCTGGCCAATTACAGGGACCACTCTTTTGTTACTTTTTATAACTAAGAAGGACTTTGCAAATTCAAGCAGGCACTGCCAGGTCCAAATAGTCCCACTGCTTTACTGCAAACCACCATTCAGAGGGAGGCACGCCTCTCTCTTCCCCAAACCAACTCCAGTTTGTTATTGTTTTACTGCACCCCACCTGCTGTTTTCTGTGTCATTCCCATGCCCAGCTGGCCCTGGAACGCAGCATTCCTGCCTTCCCTGGTCCTGCCAAGCCTCCCTTTGTCCTGCCAGGTGGAGCCCACCCCTCACCTTCTCTCCTGCACTGGGTAAGGCCGCTGGGGAAGAGGGCCGAGTTTCCTGAGGACTCAGCTTTATGCCATTTGCAATTCCAGGGCTTGGGTATGTAAGGCCATTCTCTTTGACATGCTCAGCTCTGGAATGGAGACACACAATTATTACGGGATACAAAAAACCTGACGACTTTTCCCTTGCACCGAACTCAAAGCCCGCCTTATTTACCCCATAAACTGACATAAGAGTTGGCTTTCTCAAAACAGAGCTTTTTAAAATACAGAAAAAATGAAAACCATTTTTTGGACAATCCAAACAAAGAGTGCAATTAAAACCCTTCCTTTCTCACCCCCCCCCCCTCACCTCTGCATCTCGTTGGCCGCCGCCTTCCCGTTGACCCCGTGGTCTTGGTTCAAGTGTCTCCTTAGGGCTATTTTAGCCGGGGAAAACCTGGTGTAGTCAGGGAGGGACAGGCTGGTCACCTTGTCTGCCTTCTGCCTGCCGTGGCTGGGGGTGCAGGGCACGATGTCGTGCTCCAGGTGTGAGGAGGGGTACTGGGGGGTGTTCTGCTTGGACGAGGGCCGGCCGAAGGCGTGCTGCAGCTCGTAGGGGGTGGCGTGGCCGTTCATGGACAGCTCGGGGCTCATGCCGTTCACCTGGGGCAGGGGCAGCTTGGAGCACTCCAGCTCCAGCTGGAACCTGCCCTGCTCGGCCTCGGGGTCCCGGCTCAGGTGGGCTTTGCCGTGCAGCTGCACCGGCAGCGGCTCCTCCGGCGGCGTGTACGACTTGAGCTGCAGCAGCTCCTGCTGCCGCTGGCTCTTCTCCAGCTCCACGATGCTGATCTTGAAAGGAAGAGGAGCCACGGTGATTAAAGAGCACTGCCAGCGATTCTATCACGTGGTGGAGCTCTGCCTCCAGCTGCTTCTCAGGAAAAGTGTCCCCGTTTCTGGGGACAAGGCAGAGCAAGGGGACCCAAAATCTGAGATATGAATTTCAACTTTAGACCGAAAGGCCCAGGTGAGGGGAATGGCTCAGAGGTTCTGGGAGAGAACTTGTCAGATCTTGAAACCAAGCATAAAAAATATCCAACTTAACATATAGAGAATGTATATACCTATATAGAGAGAAACTCAATACTGCAAGGCACTGAAGGGAACAGTCACCCCATGAAAAGGCATCCAGCAAAAGGCTGGAGTAGCTCTAGAGCCAATTTCACAGGGAAGGAAAAGCTCTTCACAAAAAGGAGTTTAATTTCTTAATTAATTAATTACTATGGCAAGTGCCATTCTGTAGGAACTGATTCCCACTCCATCCCTGGAAGTGCCCAAGGCCAGGCTGGAGCAACCTGGGCTAGTGGGAGGTGTCCCTGCCAATGGCAGGGGGTGGAACTGGATGGGCTTTAAGGTCCCTTCCAACCCAAACCATTCTGTTATTCCTAAACTGAGACATCAACCCACACATTCAACCAACCAGGACCTTTCTTTCCATCAAGTCATGCTTTCTAATTATATGTGATTGTAAACCATGATTCCTTCTTCCACAGCATTACCCAGGAATCAGGGCACAGCATCTACTTCTTTTAAAAGTTATCCTAAAATACTCTTAACAGAAAGATTAATCTTTGGAACAACAAAAAAAAAAAAAAAAAAAAAAAAAGATGAGAAAAAAAAAGAAAGGGAAAAAAGGGGGAAAAGGGTAAAAAAAGCAGCCCCTGGTTTATCCTTTACCATCATCTTTAGTGTAACACCCCTAACTGGCCCATTGCCCAAGAGGTCCCCCAGTTGGTGACTTTGTTTCTTGCTCTCTACCTGCAGCTCCAAGCAGTGCTTCTGCTTCTCAGAAATCTGGTTCTTCAACGCCTGCTTCTCCTTCAGCAAGTTCTCCAGGGACAACGTCGACCAGTCCAGCTTCAGCTCCTCACACCGAGCCTTCAGCTGCAGGGACAGGGGACAAACAGGTCAAAAGGCACCTTTCACCTCCTGCCACCACCCCCCACACAGGCTGGCACTCAGGGACTCTGCAAGGGGTGTGCAAGAAGCTTCTGGGCCCACTGAGAAAAATCCTCCCAGCTCGGTCCTGTGTCCCCACAGGAGATGGTTTGGATCTTATTAAAATTAGGGACACACCCTCACTGTGTCCACATCCAGATTTTCCTTCTTCTACTTTCTGGGGGGCTCAGCCTGGAGAAAAGGAGGCTCAGGGGGGACCTTCTGGCTCTGCAATCCCTGACAGGAGGGGGGAGCTGGGAGGGGTCGGGCTCTGCTCCCAGGGAACAGGGACAGGAGGAGAGGGAACGGCCCCAGGCTGTGCCAGGGAAGGTTTAGATTGGATATCAGGGAAAATTTATTCACCAAAAAGGTTGTGATGCTTTGGAACAGGCTGCCCAGGGCAGTGGTGGGGTCACCATCCCTGGAAGTGCCCAAACAACGTGTGGATGTGGCACTTGGGGACAGGGGTCAATGCTGAAGGTTGGATTTGACAACTTTAAAAGTCTTTTCCAGCTTTAATGATTCCATGATCCTATAACAACCTGAGCTACTGAGATGAACACCCCAAGAGTTCTGGCCCAAGGAAGCCCTGGACAAAGTCCAGTGGCTGCTCAGGGAGCTGCTCAGGGACAAAGCCAGCTGTCACCCCAGCATTTGCTCACAGATAAATAAAAGTCACCCCAAAAAGCTCCCCCTGAATTCTTCTGTTACAGAGGGTGGATGGATGTTCAGCCCCCCAGCCATGCCCTGTCCTGCACCCAGAGCAGCATCACCCAGAGCTCAGACCACGGGCTGTACCCACCAGCTGCAAGCTCTGGTTCCTGAGTTCACTGTTGTCCTTCTCCAGCTGCTTGGTCTGTTCTTTCAGCTGCTGGTTGTGAGCAGAGATCTCCTTCTGAGCCTGGATCAGGTCGTTGTATGTCAGAGCTTTCACTCCCAACTACAGGAGGAAGAGTGAGAAGAGATCAGTCAGTAATTCCAGACAAGTGTCACATCCCAGAGTGGAGCTGGGATGATCTGCAGAACTTGGGCAGCTCACAGGAACGTTCTCTCCAAGGCTCTTTGTCACTGCTCAGGGACACCAAGAAGGACAGAAGTGCCTTGGAGCTGAATGTTCCAACCATTCAACTTTAAAATAGGGAGCCAAACTAATACTGGTTTTGTGGAGAGCCCCCACATTTCCTTCTGAGCTTGCACTGGCAACACAGAGTTTGTTCAAGCAGCAGGGGGTGAATCCTTCACTGATCATCACATGTCTGTGGCCTGTGCCCCCTTCCCCTGGACACAGATCCCCCATTTCTGAGCCTGATCTGCTGCAAACCAGAAGGCTCAGACTGCTCTGGTTCTGTTCAGCTTTACCCCAAATGTCTGCACACAGCTGACTGAGAGCTCCAGTCCCACCAGCCCAGCGTTACCTCATCGAGCTTCTGCTGGAACAGCCTTTTGATTTCCTCTTTCTGGGCCTGGCAGTGGGTGAACAACTGCTGTGCTGTCCCCAGGAGCTGGGCATTCTTCTCCTGCAACAGTGAGGAAACACTCATTTAGCCCCAAGTGCAGCACAGTCCACCTCAATAAGATGTTTACACCTGGTTTGTGGAGCACGTTGGGAGTGAACTTGAGCTCTGCCTCCTATGACCCCTCTAGCTGTTACAGTGAGATACCTGGGGAAGTTAAGTCAGCTGAAAAATGCTTTCCAGAAGGCTTTTTTTTCCTGCTCTGGGGTAAAACACAACTAAGAAATGCCTAAAAACTCATTTTTATCCTCCCAGTGCACTGTAAAGCAGCAGCAATAATCACATCAGCCAGGGCAGAAATAGAAGTGGGAAGGATTATCTGTATGAAATCTGTTACCAAACTGGGAACTGGATCTAAAATCCCCAGAGCCCCAGTTCATTTTCCCTGTACAACACTCAGGGAAGAGATGCAGTAAATGAAAATACACGGAGGGGGAGGCAGGAAGAAGGTCATAAATAAGCCAAACCAGTTTTGCTACTTGTGCCACAATAACTTCAGGGGGTCACCCGACCCACTCACAGCACATTCCCTGCCCAGAACATTCCTGCTCCCTCATTCCATGGCCAGGCACTGTGTGAGCAGCCAAAAGCAGGACAGGACTGGCTGAAGAGGGGATGGATAAAGGAGGAGGCAGCAAGGAAAGAGATCCCCCCCTGTTCTCCAACTTCTGCTGCTGAGAACAAGCAGGAATTGGGCAGGCACTGAGCCTCTGATCCCAAAAAAGTGGAGGATAAGGGAAAAAAGCACCTTGATCTTTCCCAGCTTTAACGATGCCCTGACTGTGATCCCAGGCAGGGAAGGAGCAGGGCTGGCAAGTTCCTCATGTGAATCCTTTTTTCAGCATCAGACACTCCCCTGAGCCCTGCCAGGCCATGCAGGGACTGACAGCTCCACCTAAGGGCACTCTGGGAACCAGCAGCTCCTTTTAAAATTATTACAGAGACATTTTTCTTGTACTTCAAACTCTTCCTGTAAGGGGGAGTTATTGAATAAACCCCACACAGCCCCTCAGCCAGCCCAGTTCTGCCTCTGGGAGGTTTAATTGGCCATGTAACACTCCATGAAAAAAATATTTTCATAGTGAATTCCTCATTTTACTGTTTAACAGTATGGAACAGCTGTTGGACACACACACACAAGTGGTGACTTTTCTCAGTGCAGGGCACAAGAATTGCAGCCCATCCTTCCCCTTCACTTCATGCTGACTTTCCTGACAAGCACAGATCAAGCAGAAGAATCTGCTGGTGAAGGAAAAAAGAGGAAAATTTAAAGTGCTGATGGACTGGGAAACCAAATGGAAACAAGTCCAGAAGAAAGGTCTGCACTAACACCACACCACATCAACCAGTGCCCAGTGAACAGGGTGGCACAAGCCTCTCAACTGGAAAGAGAGTTCCCAGCATGGAAAACCCAACAAACCAACCCTCTGGCTTTGTGCTGGCACTGTCACAGAGGCCACAGAGCAAAGCAAAACTTCCACAGGGACCACCAACAGCTGGAATGGGACAGAACTCCAGACTGGTTTGGGTTGGGAGGGACCTTAAAGCCCATCCAGTGCCACCCCCTGCCATGGGCAGAGACACCTTCCACCAGCCCAGGGTGCTCCTTTGATCCAACCTGGCCTTGGACACTTCCAGGGATCCAGGGGCAGCCACAGCTTCCCTGGGAATTCCAGCCCAGCCCCTCCCCACCCTCACAGCCAAGAATTCCTTCCCAATCTCCCATCTCTCCCTGCCCTCTGGCAGTGGGAAGCCATTCCCTGTGTCCTGAAGTCCCTCCATCCCTTGTCCTAAGTCTCTCTCCAGCTCTCCTGGAGCCCCTTTAGGCCCTGGAAAGCTTTAAGTGGAAGTCAAAGTTTATTTTTGGGCATTATTGGGAAAGGTTCCTCCACAGAAGCACCAGGCACAGCCTCTCTCATCAGGGTCAATTTAAAAAGCAAATAAGACATTCAGAATTGAGATAAAGCAATACAAGAAGGGGTTTAGGCAGGAAATGTCCTCCCTCTGCTGGTGGTTCCATCCCACTGCCAGCTCCAGGGCCTTCCTTGCCTTTCCATGTATTCCAGCCCACGACTTGGTAAATTTAAAAATGAATGAAGAGCCACAGGGATGCTCCAAGGGCTGCAGCCAGGAGAGCTGGGGGTGCTCACCTGGAGAAGTGAAGGCTCCAGGGAGACCTTGGAGCCCCTTCCAGGGCCTGGAGGTTTAAAAAAAAGGAGGGAGAAGGACTTTTTATATGGGCAGATAATGAAAGGACAAGGGGCAATGGTTTTAAACTGCCAGAGGGCAGGGTTAGGTGGGATATTGGGATGGAATTCCTGGCTGGGAGGGTGGGCAGGCCCTGGCACAGGTTGGGCAGAGAAGCTGGGGCTGCCCCTGAATCCCTGGAAGTGTCCAAGGCCAGGCTGGATCAAAGGAACAACCTGGGATAGGGAAAGGTGTCCCTGCCCATGGCAGGGGGTGGAATAAAACGAGCTTTAAGGTCCCTTCCAACCCAAACCATTCCATGATTCCATGTCAGCCTTGGCAGGTGGAAGGCACAGAGGGAAGAGGAGATGGGTTTTTCTCTCCCAGGTTGCAGATTTAGGCACACAAAGAGTTTGCCACGAGGTGCCCAAACAGCCATTCAGCCTCAGCAGGACCCTGGCAGAGCCTTTGTCCCTGGCCTGGGGCAGCCCTGCTCCAATTTACACAGTTCCCACCCCCAGCATTCTCCCCACACTGGAGGTACTTCACAGTCTGGTAGTTTATTTTAGAAAGGTAAAAAGGGACACCCACCTTTTCCTGCTCCAGTAACTGTTGCAGACTTGCTTTGTACTGAGGGGTTTTCATGTAAGCCATGAACTGCATGTACTGGATCTTAAAAGAGTCTGCAAAAGAAACCAGGGGATGATGAATTTCAACTGAGAGTAAGAGCAATAATCCTATTTACCCCTGTTTGCTCCCCTGCCACCTCTCCCCTCCTTTGCTCTCTTTTGGTTTGGACTCTAAGTCAGGCCAAGCCATTAAAGCTGGATTTAGAAGATGCTGGAAATCCATCTCCTGGTGCCAGGGGAGCTCTTGGATCCATCAGCTCCTTAGAACAGGAACTGGTGGAAGCCATGACAACACACTCAGGCAGAGGGAAGTGCTGGGTGTCAGTGGTGTTTGCATGAGCAGAGAGGAGCTGAGGGGTTTGAGTTCTTGGTAAGCAGAAATAATAAAAAGAGAGGAGCTGTAAGAGCCCAAACCCTCCTGAGCTCAGACCCTCACCCTCCCAGCACCACACACAGGGCCTGTTCTCCTCCTCCTCCTCCTCCCTGCACACACACCCATGAGCTCCACACCCAAGTTCCTCTCCCCTTCTCATTATCCTTTATCTCCAGCAATGACCTCTCCTCTCCCCCAGCCCTCACACCATTAAAGGATGGAAGCCCTCAGGATTAAGCCCAGTCTGCTGCACAAAACATGGTGTACAGACTTCTGCAACAAAGCCTAGTCCAGACAAGTGTCATTCTCCCCCACCCTGCCACCAAATGTCCCTCTAAATCACCATTTTCCTCTCTCTCTCTCTACAGAAAGAAATCAGCCAAAAACTAAGACACCACAGCAAGAGATCACAAGTTAAGGACATCCCAGAGGCCCTTGGTCTCTACACAGACAGGACCATTACATCAGATTCCCAGAGGATCCTACACTGGCTCCTGCCCAACACCAAAGCACAAATAGCTGGGAGGGGACAGACACCAGAAGACCCAAAAAAAAACACCCTGCAAGTTTTTCCATCCAACCACACCTTTGTGTGGCCTCAAAATCTCAGACAGCACCTCATTTATTAGCTCTGAGTTTTGCAGAGGAGATGGAGTGGTGTTCCCCAAGACTGCACCATTTCACTACAAGAGAAGCTTTTAATTTCAAATAAAGAGGTTTCTGACTGGTCATTTCCATTTACAGTCAGGTTGGGTTCCTCCTGAACCCAAGTTTATCGCTTTTTGGGCCAAATAAGAGCTGAAACAACACCAAAGAGCAAATACAAAGCAAGACAGCAACTTGGGCAGCAGCAGAAGGGACCTCGTGGTGATGCTGAGGGATGTGGGGAGGGTGGGAAGCAGCTCATCCCTCTCCTGCTCCACTCACCCCATCCCACTGTGGATATTATCAGCCCTCTGACTTACTGCACGTTCAGGAACCCCAGAGGAGTGGTTCCCATGGCACACAAGGTGGGGAATCAGCCTTACCAAGCAGCTTCTGTAGTGCAGGAGGGGTGGGAGTCACCAGGAGCTGGTTGGACGAATGCCGCTGTACTTTCGGAGGTAGTTGGTAATATGGGCTGTGAGGTGACTTGTAGGCATCTGGAGAGGGACAGACACAACCTCAGCTCCTAAGGTCAGTGTTTGGGGCAAGGACAGCAGCTTTACAGGCATTTACAGTGTGGGCTCCAGGGCTGAGCTCCATCAAGCACCCCCAGACAGATCCCAGCCCCGTCCCCACCGTCCCGAGGGCAGCTTTGCTCTGGGGTGTGCTGGGTTTGCAAGGCCAGGGTTTGGTGCCAAAAGCTCCTCCCCTGTCTGGCACAGCCAATTCCAGCTGCTCCAGGATGGACCTGCTGCTGGTCAGCAGAGATGGTGGTAACACCTCTGGGATGATGCATTTAAGATGGGAAAAATGTTAGTGTGCAGATGGAACCGGGGGCAGAGAGCAGAGTGAGGACACGAGAGAGGAGCAGCCCTGCAGAGCCCCAGGGCAGCGCAGGACGAGGGGCAGGAGGGGCTCCAGGCTCTGAGGTTCCCCTGCAGCCCCTGGGGGGCCATGGGGTGCAGAGACCCCCCTGCAGCACATGAGGAGCCCATTCCAGAGCAGGGGGTGCCCACAGCAGGATGGGAGTCCTGGGAAGGCCGTGCTGGAGCAGGTCCTGGCAGGGACCTGCAGCCCCAGGGGAGAGGAGCCCACATGGAGCAGGTTTGCTGGAAGGACTTGGGACCCTGTGGGGGACCCACACTGGAGCTGTTCCTGAAGGACTGGCCCTGTGGAAAAGGGACCCACGTTGGAACTCATGAACTGACTCCCGTGGGAGGGACCCCAGGCTGGAGCAGGGGAAGGACTCCAACTCCTCTCCCTGAGCAGCAGCAGCAACAAATCTGTGATAAACTGACCATGACCCCCATTCCCATCTCCTTGTGCTGCTGGGGGGGAGGAGGGAGAGCCCAGGAGAAGGAGGGGTGTGGTGGAGGGGGAAGATGTTTCTAAGATTAATTTCACTTCTCATTACCTTGCTGTGATTTTAGTAATAAATTCAGTTTATATCCCCAAGTTGATGGTGATCAGTGAGGGATCTCAACTCATGAACCTTTGATGTATTTTCCCTCCCCTGTCCACTCGTGGAAGGCAGGGATGGAGCAGCTTTGGTTACTCGAGCAGGGCCAACCCATTACAGGTGGGCAATTTCTGACACAAAACCAAACTGCACCCACCAATAAAGGACCACCAAGCACAGCCAGAGCTCAGAGACCTCTCCAGCCCCCCTGAACTCACCCTGAGGAGAGGATGAAGATGTCTGGGAGACAGTCTGGGCGTGCAGAAGTTCCAGTGCAGTTTGGTTCTTCTTGGTCTTGCGCTCGGTACTCGCCGGGTTCATCTTCTTGGGGCGGCCCCGTTTCCTCCCAGCCATTTTCCTTCCTTTCTTGCTCAGCTTCTTCTTCCTTGCCTTGGAGGGAGATGGCTTTTTGACAGAGTTGGCTGCAGCTTTTTCTTCCTCAGCACCAGAATCCTGAGAGGTTTGGAAAAGCCAAAAGCTCTTTAAGTTATTTCTACCTCTGCATGTAAAGTTCCTTTGAAGCAAACCTTAATGACTGTGTTTAACAGCTTTAAACTTAATACCTCAGAATATATATATATATATAATATATCTTAATAATTGTAGCCTTAATAACTTTCTGAAAGCAAACTGATGCCTTGTAGTTTAATAATTGCCAGTGAAGTGGCCTTGCTTGGGATAAGAGCAGTTTCCAAGGAGTTGTGATCATTCTCTTCTGGATTCAGTCATTACAGGAAAGAGGGAGGGGATTCTTGGGGGGAAATTGGGAATAAATTCTTTCCTGGCACAGGTTGCCCAGAGCAGCTGTGGCTGCCCCATCCCTGGAAGTGCCCAAGGCCAGGTTGGAGCACCCTGGGCTGGTGGAAGGTGTCCCTGCCCATGGCAAGGGTTGGGATGGGATGAGCTTTGAAGTCTCTTCCAATCCAAAACCATCCTGGGATTCCACTAAATCTGAACCTGTTGCCTGAGAAAAGCTGATTATTCATCCTTTACTGACTAAATCCTTCAAGTGAACTTCATTGAAAAGCCAAAGTACACTCAGTAGTCGGTATTTTTGGGCAGGAACAGCCACTCATCTCCGAGGGGATCCCACCAGGGATGAGGAAGGAAGGGGGTGTTTGCAGAGGGGCTGAGCTCAGAGCTGGGCTGTGATGGGACAGAACATTCACCCCATTAACCCCCCATCTCCAATTCCAGCTCTGCTGCTCTTCCCAAGGGCAGTTTGGGGATCCCCCCTCGTGTTTGGGCCCCGCTGGGGTTTGAGGGCAGAGCCCCCCATGTCCTGCTGACCCCCCAGCTGAGCCAGGCCCGGCCTGGCCACGTTCCCTGCAGGGAAAATCCGGATCTTCACCTTGTTCTCCTGGACCTTGGTCGGGGTAGTTGTGTTGCTCTTGTTTTCCCTCTGCTGACGCCGCCGAGCTGCCTCTTGTTCCTCCTGGGGAAAGGTTGGGAGCATTTCAGTCAATAAATTGTCTTTATCACACACACATAGATATATTTGATACATTTATAGTGCGTATTTATCACTTTTTAATACAGATCACTGTGTTTCCCAGCTCAGTTTTCTACAAGAAAAGGGGAGAAACTTATTCTTTTAAAATTAATATTTACTTATTATATCAGTTAAATTACCAGTTTAATATTTTAATTATAAATATCATGGAGTATAATACATCTATATTATTATTTATGTAATTATATTTACTCTTATATATAAAATATTCTTATAATTCTTATAAGATATATATTTTATATAAATAACATTACATATTTATCTTTATATATTTATAATTATGATTTATTATTATAAATGTAAGTTAAATATTAAATTACTTTATTATTTCAACTGCCAAATCAATTTTTAATTATCTAAATATTATCTATTTTATTATTATATTCATATTTATAATTTATATCTAAATTATATTTGTATATTTGTAATTATTTTTATTAATATAATTTAAATGTTATATTGTTGCATTGTTTTTATCTCTATTCTGCTCATATTTTTATATTTTATATATTTATAGTTATGCTGTATTTATACTTATAATTTATATTGATTACATTTATAGCGTTCTATTTATAATTTTCGATATAAATATAATTTAAATATTCGATTTAATAATGTAATTTAAATTAATATTAAACTAATATTAAATTCCCAACACTGGTTGGGAACAGGGAGGTGAAAGCTCTGCATTCCCTACCTCAAACCTCCAGCCAGGGATTAAATCCCAATCTCTTCCCATATTCTCCCCTCCCAATCCCATCCCTGTATCAGGTTTTGGAGTTTTTTTGCTGTATTTTTTATTATTATTAAATATTTCAGCAGTTTTACCATATCCCCAACTTTTCATGCCTTGATCCATCACTTCAAAAATCTGACATTTGGGGAAAAAAACGTGGAAAAAAAGATTTCTGAACAAAAATCTGGAAATGGCAAATCCATCAATCACCATCCCATTCACCTTTAGCCACGTCTGTCGAGGGGATGGATAAAAAACAAAAGCAGCAACTCGTCAGGTTGATTTTCTCCAAGGCAAACAGGAAATTTCATCTCTCAGAAAAAAAAAAAAAATCTCTTTTTCTCTCAGAAAAAGAAAAAAAAAAGAAACAAAAAAAACCAAAACCCAAACAAAAAAACCAAACCCCTCTTCTAAACCTGACATTTCCAAGAGCTCAGTCAAAGCCTTTCCTGCCCCTTCCAGGTGGGATTTAATCTGTGTAAGAATCCTGGAGATTCCAGCTCCTCACCCAGAGCATAGGAAAGGCAGGTTGAAGCAGGGAAGGTCAGAATCTCACCCTCCAATTTTTGGGTTTGACTCCCACAAGTCCTTTTTTCCTCCCCCAAAATTTGAATTTCACAGCCTGAAATAACACTGTTTCTGCCCAGGTCAGTCCTACAGATGAGCACCCACCTCAATTTTTTAAATGAAGTGACCTCCCCTCATTTTCTTCCTGGCAATTCCAGCCCCAGGTTATTTCAGATTAACATCCCCCAAAAATCCTCTGGCATTTTAATTCCAGCTCGTTGTGTGTCCCAGCAGGGACATCCCAGGGCACCGGGACAGACTCAAAACCATCCCTGCCCTCTTTAATTGCAGCCCTTTAATGAAGAAACAGCTCAGCAGAGCCCCCCAGAGCAAGGTGGAAGCACCTGGAGGCTGCCCCATTAATTCTCCATCAGGAATCCAGGGAACATAATTGAATTAGTGCTTGATGGGCTCTGATGCTTCACTTCAATCAGCCCCTTGCCCTCTCCTAATCAAGAAAATCTGATTTCCTCTCAATCCTGGGCATCTGTGACCAAATCCTTCAGTGGCTGCTCCAGTTATTTTATGTTATTTTATTCCATTTTTGAGTTTTCTACAGCGACCGATCGAAACTTACCCTGAGTTTTGGATTCTTGAGACTAGAAAAATAGTTTTCAAGCTGAAAACAGAAGGGGGAGAGAGTCATTTTCAAAGCTGAGCACGTCAGAATAAAATATCAGCTTAAAACAAACGCACAAATGCAGAAATTCTGACTGGTTTGCCCCTGATAAGCTCCACTTCCATTCACTCTTTTCAGCCACACAGCCTGTTGTGTAACAGCACATAATCCAACCTCTACAAGGGTTTTTTTATCATCTCCAGCACTGGCTGGCCTTGTTTGAAGGCTTTGTGTCACATATCTCCCCTCAGCAGAGGGGAATTTGCAAAGGGAGTTATTTCCCCTGCACCCTTGTACTCCAGGATTTATCTCCACTCTGGCTTATTCCTCAACAAAAGCACTGTTGGAGCACAGCAGAGTGAGGGAAACAGCCTTACAGTCATACTGGAAATAAAAATTACTGGGGAATAAATGATTCCTCCACAAAAGGTTTCACTTTTACAGGGTTTTTTTTTGTTTTGTTTAATTGAAGGGAATAAAGAAACAAACAGTGGGTGCATCAGTGTTGTTGTGGAGCCTGGGCTGGTCCTAAAACTGGGATTTACTGGTTGGACAGGACCAAATGGAATGGTTTGTGAAGCACAGGGAGGAACCAGACACAGGGACTGGACTCAGGGACTCACAGGACAAGATCAGGATTCTGAAGGGGTTTTATCTGTGAATCTTCAGGGAATTCCCAGCCCTGGCCATACCCATGGGGGGATTGTGGAGCACCAGGGTGGTTTGCACAGCCAGGCCAAGCACAGCCACTCCCTGTAGGTGTCTCACAGGTCTGTAAATCCCCAAAGCACATGAAAACCATTCCCAAGGGAAGCTGGAACGCTGCCCCAGGCTGCCCAGACTCACTGTGGTTCAGTCACACCATGCAGGTAGTAAGAGACTGTTTTTTTGTTTAATTGACAAAAAAAAAAAAAACACCCAGTGGGTGCATCAGTGTTGTTGTGGAGCCTGGGCTGGTCCTAAAACTGGGATTTACTGGTTGGACAGGACCAAATGGAATGGTTTGTGCAGCACAGGGAGGAACCAGAAACAGAGATTTTACTCAGTGAGGGACTGAGAGAACAAGATCAGGATTCTGAAGGGGTTTTATCTGTGAATCTCCAGGGAATTCCCAGCCCTGGCCATACCCACAGAGAAAATGTGGAGCAGCCCAAGCCCTGCAGGGTGGTTTGCACAGCCAGGCCAAGCACAGCCACTCCCTGCAGGTGTCTCACAGGTCTGTAAATCCCCAAAGCACCATGAAAACCATTCCCAAGGGAAGCAGGAATGCTGCCCTAGGTGTCCATACTCACTATGGTTCTGTCTATAGTATGCAGGTAGTAGGAGACTGGTTTCCCTGTCCAGGACACGGAGCCCTTCAGGGGTGACAGCTCCACAACTCTCATTATAGTGCCAATATCTGTGGGAAGAAAGGGAAAAGCTGCCTCAGTTCTGCTCAGCTGAAACCACCGGGCACCACTGAAGGGAAATCTGGGTTTCCCACCCTAAAGAAAAGCCCTGCAGTGAGTTTAGAGGGAATTTCTTCTTCTCTTGCCACATCACAAAACAGAAAACCACCTTTTATGTCTGAAATCACAACCCAGTGCAAGCTTTCAGCAAGCAGGAGAGCTCAGAGAACTTTTCCAGGACCACAGGAGTGTGCCAGGAGGGCTGAGAGGGACAGACCCAGCCCCAGGACGTCACCAGCCCCTGGAAACCAGGACAAACATGGTTTGTGTTTGCTTCCCTGCCTCTGTTTGTTCTGCTCTCCACAATTAACAGCTTTGGGATGTGCCTTAAACATCCCCACAGCCCCTGAGCCCGTGGAGAAATCATGGAATGCTTCTAATTTAAACAGAAATTACGCAGAAGAGGCCAAAAGCGAGGTTTGGGATCCAGCAACCTCAACCCCAGTTTTAACCACACTTTAATGCCTGGTTTTGTTTGTCCAACTCTTTGCACGTTTTTATTTCTTCTTCCAGATGGAACTGCTGAGGACAAAGCTGGGACTGAGGGAAATGGTGTTCCTTAAAGCTTTTCTTCCCCACTGTATTTTGTAAATTATTTAAGATCAGGGCACCAGTGACATTCCCTCCAGTGCAGGACATGGCCATGGCTGGGGACATCTCCCTGGAAGTGTCACTTAGGGCAGGCCATTAACACTGGAACAAGGCCCAGGCTCAGCACATTTCCATTTGATATTTGGCATTTCCCAAATACAGGACGGGATTAAGACCTAAAATTTATTCCCACAATTTTCCCCAGTTTGCAGCACACAAAGGTCATTTTTTCCCCAAGTCTTTTTATCTGAATCCTTGGGATTTTCCTGCTAGTGGGAGTTGTTATCTATACTTTTGCTCTATAATTACCCATTTCTATATAATTTTAACAGCAGCATTCCCTTTAAGCATTAATATCTAAAATTCAGTGTTCTGGAAAACATCCCCAAGGAATCCACAGCCCAAAGAAAGGACTGGCAAAGCCAATGCTTAATAAGGCCCAAAAACCAAGAGATGCCCCCAAAAAAGGGTTTCAAAGGGCAGGTCTGGGGGTGTGACGAGTGGGACATCCACAACAATCCCAGCCTCATAAAAATGCCTCCCAAGGGCACACTTTAGTTCATGACAGTCCATAAATTCCTGTTCCTGAAAAGCAGTTTGGGAGTGTCAGGCCAAAAGCAAGCACAGCTTGAGATTTGGAACTCAGGGAGTTACAAACCACGCCTGAACAGAGAGGGGAATAAAGGGGGGTAAATTTAGGGAATGTTCTGCACTGGACACAGTAAATATGTGTTAAAGCCCAGCTTGGATCCTTCTTTTCCTTGAGAAATTTCATGGGATACGGAATATGCTGAGCTGGAAGGGACCCCCAGGGATCACCGAGTCCAACTCCCGGCCCTGCAAAGAACAAACCCCAATTTCAACCACAGGAGTTTCCAACAGCTCAGAAACAGAAGCAGCACCAAGGGGCATTAACCCCTCAAAAAAACCCGCAGGTCAGGTCCTGCAAAGGACAACGTTGGCAAATCTGGAGTCTGGGGTGTTCAGAGGAGAAGGAAAGCACACAGCTTTGCTGGCAGCGAAGCAGAACCAGGGCCAGGGGGTGCAGGGAGAGGTTTGGTTGCTCAGCCTGCACATGGGGAGTTCAAAGGTGAATGTTGGGGGGAATTCTCATGGAATGGTTTGGGTGGGGAGAGGGAGCTTAAAGTCCATCTCCTTCCACCCCCTGCCATGGGCAGGGACACTTCCACCAGCCCAGGGTGCTCCAACCTGGCCTTGGACATTCCCAGGGATGGGGCAGCCACAGCTACTCTGGGAATTCCATCCCAGCCCTCCCCAACCTCACAGACAAGAATTCCTTCCCAATATCCCATCTATCCCTGCCCTCTAGCACTGAGAAGCCATTCCCTGTGTCCTGTCCCTCCATCCCTTGTCCCCAGTCCCTCTCCAGCTCTCCTGGAGCCCCTTTAGGCCCTGCAAGGGGCTCTCAGGTCTCCCTGGAGCCTTCTCTTCTCCAGCTGAACCCCCCCAGCTCTCCCAGCCTGGCTCCACAACTTCCAAGCCTTTGGAATCACGACTGGTGGGGTTCACCTGGCCAGGTTTAATCAGCTACAGCATAACCTGGCAGTCCCTGCAGCTCCTTTGTGGCCAAAGAAACGAATCCCACCCTTGAACCCCTCATTTCTCTGCAGCTGCTCAGCCAGGGCCACACTGAGGGTCCAAACACCAAAACCCAGCAGCACAAACCCCACCAAAAGTGTCTGTTCCAGTGCTGGGGGAGGTTTTTACATACTTTGGTTTTAAATCCATGTCATTTGGGCACTTGTGCCCTAATAATTCTACTTATTTACTCAACTACTTATTTACACAACTCTGGAGAGCAACAAACCCCCAGATAACAAAACAAAATCCCACCCCAGACACGTTCAGATAATGAATAAACCCCCCACTGTTAATGAACAATAAAAAGGACAACCATACCACTCAAGTTTCGACTGTTAATTCTAAAATTTAGAGGTGCAAAAGGTTTTGAGGACACAATTCTCCCACCTGGAAAAAAGAAAAGGAGAAAAAAAAAGAAAAAAAGAGAAAAGCAAAGTCAGCCCCACTGTTTGTTCTAGAAATAACTACTTATTAAATATAACCTGGTACAGAGCCCTGAAGAGCAGCCCCATAAAAGTGCCACTTGTACATCATTAAAAAGAATAAA
The DNA here is from genome assembly GCA_038380795.1 of Pyrocephalus nanus. NCBI lineage: Eukaryota > Metazoa > Chordata > Aves > Passeriformes > Tyrannidae > Pyrocephalus > Pyrocephalus nanus. The sequence continues at coordinate 2,329,228 of CM076287.1, read as the reverse complement.
TTAGCTAATTCTCATTCTGACAGTCTCCAAGAAAGTCAATCTTTGAGGTGACACCTGAAGGATCACTTTAAAATGACAGATTTAACACACTTGGAAAGGAGAGAGCACGTGGATTCTCAGTGGCAATCTGAAGAAATTTCAATTATCTCCTTCCTAGTTGGGATCTTTTATACACAAGCCCCCAAAGCCCTTTTATTCAAAGGCCATAATTTCCATTTCATGGGTATTTGGGGTCATTCAGCCCAAGGCAGACCCTGGGCACGTTCTGGGAAGAGAAATAATGTTTCCCCACTGTAAAAAGTGCTTGCACTATCCCCAGCCTGCCACTGCTTTCCAGCCACCCTTCAAGAAGTAAAAAAATCAAAAAAAAGAAACCAGTAAAATTAAAGAAAACAGCTTAATTTGGGGGGTTTTATGGTTTGCAGCAGAGCCCAAAAGTCCCATTATTTATTTCAGCACAAAGCTGTGCCATGGGAAGCCACAGATTCTTTGCTCACACCACACATTTTTTCTTTCCAGAAATAGTTATTTTTGGCATTTCTGCCCCAGCCAAACAAAACTGCTGCTTACACCAGCGGTGAAGAGCAAAGAGAAAAGACAGCCTGGGCCAAGGCAGGGCCATGGTGGGGTCAGGGGGTGTCCCCAGCCTGCTGTGGCACTTCTGAAGGAGCACCCAGGATGTTCCAACACTCCCAGGGATGGGGACCCCACCACTGCTCTGAGCAGCCTCTTCCAATGCTTAACAACCCTTTCCATGGGGAAATATTCCCTAATATCCAGTCTGAACCTCCTCTGGCACAGTTTGGGGCTGTTCCCTCTCCTCCTGTCCCTGTTCCCTGGGAGCAGAGCCTGAACCCCCCCAGCTCCCCTCTCCTGTCAGGGATTGCAGAGCCAGAAGGTCCCCCCTGAGCCTCCTTTTCTCCAGGCTGAGCCCCCCCAGCTCCCTCAGCTGCTCCAGCCCCTTCCCAGCTCCATTCCCTTCCCTGGGCAACACCCACATTTTATCAGTCTGTAAATCCTATTTCATTATTTATTAGTTAACACCAAGTACTAAATGTGACAGCTTCAAATAGGAGAACCCAGTAAATGAATTCCCCATGGAATTACAGAGATTGGTTATCCAGGGCCTCTGCAGCCAGGAATCATTCAATGGGTTGGGTTGGAAGGGACTTTAAATCCCATCCAGTGCCACCCCCTGGGCAGGGACACCTCCCACTATCCCAGGTGGCTCCAAGCACCGTCCAACCTGGCCTTGGACACTCCCAGGGATCCAGGAATCCTGGCCTTGGACACTCCCAGGGATCCAGGAATCCTGGCCTTGGACACTCCCAGGGATCCAGGAATCCTGGCCTTGGACTCTCCCAGGAATCCAGGAATCCTGGCCTTGGACTCTCCCAGGGATCCAGGAATCCTGGCCTTGGACTCTCCCAGGGATCCAGGAATCCTGGCCTTGGACTCTCCCAGGGATCCAGGAATCCTGGCCTTGGACTCTCCCAGGGATCCAGGAATCCTGGCCTTGGCTGTTGCACGTTCCAGGTTCCCATGGGAGGTAAGGAAGGACCAGCAGCTCCTCCCAGCCCAGCTCTGCTCCTCAGTCCTCCTACCCCAAGGAGCCAGGGAGGTGTTAGGGTGGGAAGCAGAAAGCCCAAGAAATAACCCCTATACTGCAGACACTTGGCCCCAGGGCACAGAACAGCCCCTCTCCCAGCCCAGCTCCCACAGGGACCAGGAATCCCAGAGGAAAACACTCCCACGAGGGATTTACCTTCCTTCATGTTCGCAAATCGCTCCTTCAGCTGGTGATCCACCTCGGGGCCGAAGGCAAAGTTATTCACAAAAATAACACTGCAAGGGAAAGGGCAGGTGAGTGAACAGCGAGCCAGGAACACCCCATCCCCACCCCCAGCCCTGTCACAGGGACAGTGACAACCACAGAGCTGCTCCTGCCCCACCAACAAACACCCAAAGAGCCCCTCAGCTTTACCTGCAGCCAGGGCAGTTACATTTAAAAACAATTCAACAGGCCCCACTCCATCCTGTTACTTCTCCCTCTGCATTTAAAATATTACAGTAAAAAAGCAAAATATGTTTTAGAATCATGGAATAGGTTGGGTTGGGAAGGACCTTAAAAAGCTCCCGAGTTCTACTCCCTGCCATGGGCTGGGACACCTTCCATTAGTCCAGGTTGCTCCAACCCAGCCTTGGACAATTCCAGGGATGGGGAGTTCACAACCTGTTGCTCTTCCAGCTGTAAATTCCCTGTGGTGCCATAAACAGTGCCATCTGAGCAATGTTTGTCCTGTCCTAAGCCCAGCACTTCACCCCCAAGGGAGGGGTCGGTTCTTTCTTTCCGGGTTAGAAAATCCAGTGAGGGGGTTTTGCTCCTGGAACAAAAAGTCATGTGGAAACACAGAAACCTGCCCAGAGGTAGAACCCCACAAAGGGGTTAATAACTGTGGATAAATGTGTTTGAGAGAGAAACAGAAAATGCCACAGATTGAAAAAGAAATAACCCCAAGGCTGCCAGAGCTCCAGGAGCGTTTGGACAACGCTCTGAGGGACAGGGGGGGATTGTTGGGGTGTCCTGGGCAGGGCCAGGATTGGACTGGATGATCCTTAAGGGTCCCTCCCAGCTCAGGAGATTCCAGGGTTCCATTCTGGCACATTTGTTTCCACATGAAGAGCTGGTTCCTTTGAGAGAGGTCTGAAAACCCCCCCTGCCAGAGCCTCCACACACGAGATGTGTTCAACGAGGACAGGCAGTTTAAGAGCAGCAGCCAAAGCTGTGAAAAACCACCAATGAAAAGAAAATGTTTATACACCAAGGGAAAAAAATAATTAAAAAAAAAAAAAAAAAAAAAAGCTCTTCTTGCTACGCCTTGCACTTGGAAATTTGGGAAACCCTGCCTGGCAAGGAAAGCCAGCAGGGGTTTCTTCCTCCTCCTCCCCATGTGCCAAAAAAGAGGCCTTGCAAAAGAGCCAAACATATTAATGGGAGCAGAAAACATCCAGGAAAGGAAGGGGAGAAGCCAGAGCTTGCAGATGGGTGTGTTTACAGTGCTGCTTCTGGCCCAGCACTCGCTGTGCACGTGCAGGGCAGGGGGGCCCAGAGCTCCCTGATCCCGGCAGGAATTGCCCAGCCATGGGAATGCTGGTCCTGCAGGGCTCCTTCCATGTGGCTCTGGGATGTGGGGAGCCATGTCCTGCTCCCACCATCGTTCCCTGGGGATGTCCCAGCCCTGCAGGTGCCCAAAATCCAGGCTGGAGCACCCTGGGAATGATGATGGGCTTTGAGGTCCTTCCCACCCAACCCATCCCGGGATTCTGCAGCAGGGTGAGGTGTGGGGAGAGCACTGAGACACACAATTAGTGCATCATCACCCAAAATAAACACCTCCCTGTGCACTCAGAGCTCCTGCAGCCCAAAACTGCCCTACAACATTCCCCAAGCTGAAGGGACGTGGCCCAGGCAGCAGAGGAGGCTGCCCTTGGGATAAGAAGCAGCAAAGCCAAACCCCAGGGAGCTGCAGGGCCAGGACAAGCCTGTCCCCAAATGAAAAGGCACCTCCAGGAGGAATTAAGGCCCATAATAAAGCAGAAATCAGCAGCCTCCTCCATGGCCTGCTCCTAAACCATTCCCTTGGGAGCAGGCCAGGAATTGCCACAACTGAGCCCTCTCTCACAACTGCCTTCCATTCCCCCACATCACAGGGTGGCCCAGAAGGTCATATCAAAATAAAGAGGGTGGTTTGTTGTTTTTTTGTTGGGTTTTTTTTTTCTCTGCCCATAAGGCTGAAAGAACGCAAAGCTTTAAAAATACAGACGACTTTTACGGCTTTTAACAAATTTACTCCCTCTTTTTGCTCCCTAAAAGAAAAAAAAAAAAAAGAGGAGCCTGACCCTCTGCACAGCTCTCCACATAAATAAGCCTTCAAGACAATTAGCTGAAATGAATTTTCAATTTAAGTTGGAACAGACTCACTTGGGCCTTTTGCTTTTTATTAAAGGGAAAGTGAGCCCCCACAGCCAAGATAATTAGTGTACTGCCAGAATCCCTGACAGGATCTACAGGGACATGCAAAACAAATGGAGGTTCCTGCTCCTCTGCACGACCAGGATTTATCTTGGATACACCCTTGGATGCAATACCATGGGACATGCATTTAAAGCCACTCTTCCACTCAGAAAACACGATCTAAAGAGGCCAGTATAGGAGTTGGCAGATCAACCACTGGTATTTGCTATGGAAATTCTATATAAAAAGCTGGCCAGGCTCCCAATTTCCATTATACAAACTCCCAAGTATCCAGTTCACATCCAGCACTCAGTGGCTGTACTGTACCTTGTGTTTGCAATCCTCTCCCTCCATTCTTCTGAGAGGAAGTCACCTCTTTCCAGCTTAAAAACAGACAAAGAACACAAAAACACACACACAGAGGAGTTAATGTTGTTCCCTTTTCCTTGGGAGAGGGGCAAAGGTGCTGTGCCAGCTCCCTGATCCCACAGCTAAGCAAGGTTTTGGGGGAGTACAGAGGGGATGAACCCAGGCAGGGCTGGCTCTGCTCAATCCTCAGATCCCAGAGGTGCCTCCCTCCCTGCTCCCACCCAGGGATACCCTGAGAAGAGTGTCTGGGAATCTCTGTGATCCCTGGAGATTCCACAGCTGGTCACCAATGGCTTGGGGAGCTGGGCACAGGCTGGGAACAGCTCCTGCTGGGAACCCAAACCCAGGCTCTTGTCGAGCCCCACACCTGATTTCCTGGGGTGCTAAAGATAAATCCTGGCTGCTCCTACCACTTCAGAGGTGGAAATGGAGGAACAGAAAGGTTTGATTTGGAAAGAAACCCAGCCCTGGCCTCAGTGACCTGTGCAGACCTCTCTGATGGCACCACAACTCCCAGGTCAAAGCTCTCCCCACATGAACGTTTTCCCAGGGCTGTTTTTTGGAACCCTCTGCTATGCCACAGGTTGGGGGAGGAAGATAAGAGAAGGAGAGGGAACAATGTCCCAGGGAAGCACCAGAGCCCCCTCAGAGCCACAGACCTGGCTGTGCCACCACGAGGGACAAAGCCACGGGTGCCAGGAGCGGTGGGGCTGCTCCCACGGGGAAAGGAGGGACAAAAACACACACACACACAAAAAAAGAAGTCCAAATGTCCACAAGAGGGCTGAGAACAAGTGAATATGGAGGGTTTTCAGGGAAGAGATCAGGAACTTTGTCAAGAGCTTCAAGTGTTAAAGAGAGACTAAAACACACCGAAAAGAGCAGGTTAGAGCAACACGAGTGAGTCAGAAAAACCTGCTCCACCAAACAGCTGGGGCTGAAATGAGATTAAAACTAGAATTAAGGCCTGCTGGGAGGGGATGCACCTTTGACATCCCTGCTCCAGTGAAAACAAAGGATATGCTGGAGGCTGAACTCTGAGATCCAACCCCACAAGATCCTGCTGGGCAGGGGCAGAATCCAAACCAGGAACTCAGGGCAACATCACTTCTGAGATTTTTCACCTCATATATGGAAGAATTTTTTCCTGGAGTTCTATATGTAAATGGAGCCCTTCTCTAGATGAATTTTGGAGAGATAATTTTGCCTCCATGTCTTGTAGTAAACAGTTCCATGGCTGAGTAACCAAGACACAGTCGAAGAAAAACCCACACGACAGGCGACTGTATTCATTTTACAACTCTTCCTGCAAGTCAGCTCCTCCCTGGCATCCTCCACACACCATTCTCAGGTCTCCACAGGGCTTTCAAACACTAACAGGGGAAAGAAAAACATCTGAGAAGCCAGGAAGGCCAATCCTGAGGCCACAAGTTTGAAAGGGAACAAAGGAACCAGCGTAACACGAACCGATCCTGAGCTGCTAAAGCTCCACATAAAGGTCCTGAAATCCAACCCAAGGGGCTGTTGGGCTTTCCCTGGATCCAGTTTCCCTGTGTGTTTGCCCTGCCTGTGTGGTTAGAGGAGCATTTATAACCCAAATCTCCCTGTTTAACTTGATCTCACCCGTGGAGGATGAACATTTGCAAGCCAGAGCCATTTAACAATTCAAATGAAGCACAGCCCTGCTCAGACACATCTATTTTTGTGTGGCTCTGCTTCCCCAGCTCATGCTTAGGGAAAAAATCTCAGCAGGAAAAACACTGGAGTACAGAAATAACCAGATGGTCAACTGGGGCTGGGAGAAAATGGGTTATTTTTCTTATTTTTCCCCTCTGGAAGCAAGGCAGTGATTCCTGCTCCCCTCAGAGCCAGGCTCAGATACCTGACCATGGGGCAGTGACCAATAAAGGACTCCCAAAAAGCAGGAAAGCAGCTCCTTCCCCATCAACTGGCACAGAGAATCCAACAAAACTCCCCCAAAATCCCAGAGGTTCACAGGGGTTTTGAGAGCAAGACAAGAACTAGGGAGGAAAATGCAGCTGCATTAACCCCAGGAGGGTCATCCAGGGAGAAGGTGACACTTCCACCCCAATCTCTCCACCTCTTCCAGTGTCCCCACCCCCATCCAGCTCCTCCCTCTCTCTTGGAAACTTAATCTCCTTAGTGAATAATGAATGGAAGGGACCATCTGTAAGGCAGATATTTTCATCTGATTAGACAATGCAGGAGATGCTTTCTCTAACAGGATAATTAGCTCAGCAAAATCACCCCCAGAGCTGCACTGCTGCTAAATTTAGAAGGCAAACCAGGTTTTTATTCAGGTTTGTTGTTTGGTTGGGTTTTTTTTTTTTTTTCCAGCCAGAAATACAACCCAACAGCATCTGGAAGTGGATGAGAAGCAGCAGGTCAGAAGCAGCCAGAGGTGGAGAGCAGGAATTTGGGAAGCTCAGGCCTGGAGGAGGGCTGGGATCTCACCCAGGGCTGGACTGGGGAGTCTCTGTGTGCCATAAATTCACGGGCAGGATGGCTCTCATTCCAGCCACCTCCCTGCAAACACTCGGCTCCCAAATCCCAGCCCTTGCTGCCTGGAAAAGTACACTGGGTTATTTTTAGGCCCCTGTTCTCTTCCAAAATAACTGGAGGCCTGGAGCCAAGCCTCCCAAAACGTGGCACTGTTTCAAAGCCATGGGGGGAGTAAGGGGGGGACGTTGGGAGGGTTTTTCAAAGCCCAACCCAGAGAGTTTCCCGCTGAAATGGGACCTTCAGGAATACCTGGAGGGAACAGCTGAGCCCTCCCCGAGCTGCAGGTCCTGGGGGAATGAAGGTTTAAGGTCCAGCCTCCTCCCCCAAATCACTGCTTTTGCTCAGATTTCCAGGGAAAACTGCCAGGCAGATACCCCAAACCCAGCCTGAGGTGAGGCTGGGAGTTCCCAAAGCCAGGTCTGCACTGATTTAGGCACTAAAAGGGACTTGGTGAGCTTTGGGGGTCCCTCCAGCCCAGCATACTCTGTGAGCTGGGGGATTCACCTCCAGGGCTTCCCCACGTGCCAGAGGGGCCCCCACCCACCCCAAACCCCTCAGCTTTGGCAAAACCCAGCTGTGTTTCCTGCCCTTGGTTTGAAGATTCTTGTCACCTGCTGCTAAAACAGGGATTTTATGGGGCAGGGCAGGAATTGTGTTATAACAATTTTGTTATAACAACCAAATCCGTGCCCTCAGCAGAGCCCAAAGTGCTCTGAGGGAGAAAAATCTTTCACCCCACAAGGGCACAACAGGTTGTAGGCACTGAGGACACCCCAAAAACGCCCTCCAGGAAAAGAAGAAGCACTTTCTGCCACACAGCAGCCTCAGCCCCTGCCCCAGATACCTGAGATGGCTCTGACTTTGAGGCCACAGGAGGATATTTAGAGTCAGGGACCATGAAAACCCATCTGCCTCTTAATTGTGATGGCAGGGTTTTATTTGGGGGCTGCAGAATTCCCCAAGAAGGGCTCTTTAATCAGCCAGGCCTAATGACCTTCCCCAAGTCTCCTGCTTCCTTGAAAAGAAAAGGGGGGAAGGAGCTAATTCTGGAAACTTCTCAGCTCCATGGGAGGGAAAATGAGAAGATGAAAGGAGCAGGGACAAAGTGAGTCGTGTCAGAAGTGGGACATTCCAGTCCAGAAAGCTGAAGGAGATGATGATGATGATGATTTAAAGCTCTAAGGAAGGAGGATTCCCCCTGACTGAGCAGGAATTGGACACCCACAACCAGGAATGAGACACCCAGAACCCCAGGCATGGAAATGCTCATTTTACAGGATTATGAGACCTGCAGCAGCTGGAGAGCTGGGTGTGATAAACAACCTCCCTCCCCTGTCCACTCTCAGGGCTGACCCAGCTGGGGCTCTGCAGCACCCACCACACCTCAGGACACTTTGGCTCCAGCTGCTGGAGGAACTGAGTGGGAATTATCCCCTGAAGTGACCACACAGCCACGTCCTGCTCCCTCAAACACCTCCCTGCACGTGAGGCTGCCAATCTGATATGGAAACACTGCTCCAGAGACAGGGTTTGTTCTGGGGCTGTTGACAAAATAGGATGGAAATACAGGTGGGCAATCAGGATTTATTTTAGGTGTTGTCGCTGGACTTTGCTCTGTCCAAGCTCAGAACTTGCAGCAGTAACAAGAGCGAGCCAGGAAGTGAATTTGAAGGCTTGCAGAGCAATTTAATGAGCAGCAGCTCATTGCCCTTCTCTCCAAGCCTTTCCAAACACAATTTGATTGGTTTGGAGAGCTTTTTTTTGGGGGGGTGTTTTCGATTTGTTTACAGTCCCATCAATTTTCTTTTTACAGTAATCTGAAAAAAAAAAATCCTGTTGGTCGGATTTGGGGCAGGTCACAAAAACATAACGAGGTTGGGGCAGCCCCTTGGATTATTGCAAGGGGCAAAAAGGCCATCAAATATTTCTCAGGAAGCCCCTGGCACCTTTTGAGGCTGGAGAAGAGGGGGAAGAACTACAGGGAAAAAAAATCCCTGCCCAAGTAAGAAGGAATTGCTGAGCTGCACAAACCCAGCCCTGCTGAAGTGACACAGCAGCTTCTCCTGGGGAACCCAAAATTCCATTTGTATTGGAAAATTATAACTCTGCTGGCCTTTTGGCTGTTAAATTAATCTAAAACCCTGCAGGCCCAACCCCTGGGGTTTTTTGCTGCCTCCTGTCCCCCCATTTTCTGTTTTCCCACCACCCTCACTGTTCAGCCAGAGCTGCAGGTGGGATTTGAGACTCTTCCCACCGAACTCCTGCCAAGCTCCCTCCCCTCCTCCACCACTTGATTCTTCCCAAAATATTGAGTTTTCATCCCACTGCCTCAAACACTGGAGTGGGATTCACCAGCTGATGACAGGCTATTTCAAATTTGGGCTTATTTTTGGAGTTTGGGGAGCATTTTGCAGGGACAAAGTTGTTTTCCAGGAGGACAAGGAGGCCAAGCTTTCAATTCTGTGCTCTCCAGCTGCATTATGAGACAAGTTTGCTCTGTTTAATGAGTCACCTACAGCAGATGCTGCTGAGGAGCTGCTAAAGAAAATAAACTGGGATGTCTGATGAATAAAAAGTAAATAAAATCTGCCCTGTGTGTCTGTATGTAAAAAAAAAAAAAAATCAAAAAGCATCACTCCAAGCGACAAGAAACCAATTTTCCTGAAGACAAAGTGTTTTAACTCTTCCCCAAAAATAAAACCCAGACTGCACATTCAGGGGAGATTTTTACTCCAAACCCTGCAGAAAAGGGGAGTCAGAAAAACCAAAGAACCTGGCAAAAATAAGCCCTTTGTTCCAACACAGCCCCAGACTCTGCCACTGGGAAGGCTCCATCTGGAAATGCTGCCCAGGATAACCAATGTGCTTCCAATATTTTATATCCCAGCTCCTTGAATTCCCCAGCATCCTCAGGAACAGCTCCTTTCATGTCCTGCCAGCTGGATGACAATGGAAAAAATGCCATGTGGGCCACTGGAGGAGCAGGAAAGGATTCCCACCCCCCCAGCAGCCCTGGGGAGGGAATCATTCCAGCCAGGGAATTCCAGGGAGAAGGTGCTCAGAGGGCAGGTGGGACCAGCACCTTTCCAGCCTGTTTTCCAAAGGCAGACCTGGAACAGGTTTTCCTACAAGATGAGCCCTCTGAAAGATCCCAGCAGCCAAAAAAACTGAGGGGGGGAAGAAAGGCTGGGAAAATTGGGAATAACGCTCAGGCCAATGTGGTTCACAGCATTTCCAAACCAGTGGGTTCCTGTTGAAAGTGTATTTCCTGTTGGACATGCATTTCCCATCACTTCCAGGGATTCTGAATTAATTCCCAGGTTTCCTTGATGAAAACTAAGGAGGAGGAGAAAGGGAGAAGGGGAGGGAATGGCACAGGACAGCATGGATGGATTTGACACTCATTCCACAGGGCAAAACATGGGTTGGGAGGGAAAGAATTCCAACACCTGTCCCTGTCCCCAGGGAGGGAGATGCCCTCTGATGCCCCACTGACTGCTCCTGATCCAGCTACAGCCTCAGGGCACCGAATTCCAAGCCTTTCCAAATCAGAACCAACCACCCCAACATCCTTCCTGAGCCTCCCACTGCTCCTGGAGCTTCCTGCTCCAACCTCCAGCCAGAACTTCAGTCCCTGCCATCCCACCCCCCCTAAAACCCCCTGTCCCAGTTTTCCACACCTTGCCCTGCCTGGAAAGCAAAGCTCCAGCTTTTGTTCCTACCAGGACACCCCAGAAACCCAAGGAGGAGCTGCCACTTCCAACAGTCTCTCCAGCAAAACCCCCAATCCATGGAGAGAGGGGGAAAAAAAAAAAAAAAAAAAGGGAAAGGAGGTTTAAGACCAACAGAAGACACGTGGCAGCCCCACTTAAAATGACATTTTAGGAGGATAAAAATATCCCAAGAGCGAAAAGACCTGGAAGTGGTTCCAACACCACCACAGAACACATCAAGCAAGACAAAGAGAGAGAGATGGCTTGGAAAAAGCAGGCTGGAGGGAACATTCAGGGAGCAGCTGTGGTCACACTGCTGGTGGCTGGGGAAAGGCTGGCCAGGATTTTCCAAGCTGGACACCAGCAGGATTTTACTCACTGTGTATTCTGCGTGTTTTTTCCCATACCACTTCATCCACTTCCTGAACTCCCTGTCCATGGTCTGCAAGAGGGAGGAAAAAACAAAAGCAGCTGTTGGGACATCTCCTGTTTGCAAACCCACCCAAGGAAGGGAGGCCCAGCTCTGTCAGGGCTCCCTGACCCCCAGAGAGTCCTGGCTGGTGGGTTTTTTTTAAACCCCAACATTTTTGCAAGTCTGAGGTGGGATCTTCATCCCTGCCCCTTTTCCTGGGAGTTCCACTGCCCAGCACTAAAAATGGCAGAGCTTTAAGCAGCTCCTGAGCTTCCCACATAATCCCCCAGGGAGCAGGGAGAAGGCAGCACAGCCTGACCCCTGAGAGCAAAGGGACACCCAGGCTACAGCCAGCTCTGCTGGGGGCAGGGGGAGGCCAAAGGATTCCCATTCCCACAGAAACCAGGGATGCCCCAAACTGCATCCAAGGGTTGCAGAGGATGGAAGGCTCTTACTGGCACCAGTTTTCTCTTGCCTAAATGGAGGAGAAAGGAACCAAATCCCCCAATATCCAGGGGTCTCAGTGCCTGGAATGCCCCCACCAGCACAATTCCAGCTGTCCCAAGTGGCCCTGAGCAGGGGCAGCTCCACTTCCCAAAAACAGCTGGAAAATGCAACTCAGGTGTCTTGGAAGGCTGGGAAAAAAAAAAAAAAAACTCCTGATTTTTAGGGTTTGGCCCAAAGGAGCTAAGGGAGAGGGTCCCTCTCTGGAGACACATCCCTGTGTCACCTGCTCCAGGGGGTGGGACTGGGTGATCTCCAGAGCTCCCTCCCAACCCAAACCACTCCACGGTGCTTTGAGAGGAGACCAGCAGGAATTCTGACTTCCCTGACAGCTCAGAGGTGCTGGAGACCTCCATCAGCAGGTCAGCAAAGGCTTGTGTTGACAGATGTGCTTTCCAAAGCTCAGCAGGATAACTCAGAAATCCTCCGGATCTTCTCACGCTGCACAACTGCATTTTCAGTTATTTTTGGAGACAACTCCACTAAAAACAAGCCCACAGCATCCTTCAGCTGAAGCTTTTCAAAGCCATCTGCATCAGTTATCAACCATCACGGTGCCCAGAGAGGTGTTGGCACTGCCAATCTGAACCAGACACTTAATCCAAGCCCTGCCACAAAGGTTTGGGGGGAAAGCTGGGCCCTGACAGGGGCAGAGGAGCTGCAATCAGGCAGCTCCACACACTGTGACACTGCAGCAGCTGCTGGGTTCTTGAATCTGGCAGGATTTAACCAGAATAATGCAGAATATCCACAGGAAACACTCCTGAAGATGGAGGTACCCAGCGCTCAGCACTTCTAACTCTGTCTGTGGGTGGTTTCTCTGTTTGCTGTCTCCACTGAAGCCATGAAGGGGTGTTGGTGAGAGGGAGAACTCCCCTTTTAATGCTGATCTTCAAGTTTAACAGCAAACCCAGAGGGGATTCCAGGCCTTGCAAGTGCTCCCTGATGAGACCAGGACGCTCCCACAGAGGGGCTGCAGAGCTGGAAACTTCCACTGGGCCATGGCAGGGGGAACAGGATGGATTTGGGATCCCTGTCTGATCCTCCTCATCACTGTGCTGATGCCTTTTTGCCCACCCCACAGAGAGGGAGGATCAAGGAGCTTTATTCTTGCCCTCCCTCCATGGGGTGTAATTTTTGCAGCCTGCCCAGCCTGAGTCAGAGTGTTTTGACAATACAGAGGGATAAATGTCTGCTCAGGCACTGAGGCAAGAAAATTTCTCCTGGTTAGGCTTGACTGACCTTTCCTGTTTGCTTGGGGTCTTCCAGGTGTGCCTTGGAACTCCTGATCTTTGTGTGTCCCACTGGCACACAAGGACAAGTGTAAAGAAACCTGACCAGTATCAGAGAAACATGGAATGGGTTGGGTTGGGAGGGACCTTAAAGATAATTTAGTCCCACCCCCTGCCATGGGCAGGGACAACTTCCACCAGCCCAGGGTGCTCCTTTGATCCAACCTGGCCTTGGACACTTCCAGGGATCCAGGGGCAGCCACAGCTGCTCTGGGCAACCTGTGCCAGGGCCTGCCTATCCTTAGAGTAAATAATTTCTTCTAAATATCTAATCTAAACCTGCCCTCCTTCAGGTTCAGCCCCTTTTCTTCATTCAGGTGCCCCCTGAGCAGTTCTGAACCAGATACCTCACAAAGGCCTCATCAACGAGCCCCTGACGATTTTACAACTAATGAGCCCCTGATGGTTTAATAACTAAGCTGAACTTCAGCTCAGGACACCAAAAAGTGGCACCACCACCACCACCACAGGCAGAACCACAGCCTTTAAAACATGTGAGAATTATTTCCTTGCTGAATTAAATGCTGGATTTGCTGTGGCCTCTGGAGGTTCTGTCAGAGCCACTCCAGGCACAGAAGGATTGCAGGTGTTTGGGTGAAGCTTCTCCCGCCCTTCCCTTCGAGCAGGCCCTGTGTCATTGCTGCTCAAAGAGCTGACAGCACTTCAGGAAGATGTTAAAGTGCTCTCCAGGCTGAAAGAACACTCCTCCCCCCTCTGCCTGAGCTGAGAGAAAACACCAAGCAGGGCTGACCCCTCAGCCCAGCCCCAGCAGAGCCCACCCCACACCCACTCACCTCGGCATACTTGGCTGGAATGTCGGCCTTCTCCACTCCATAGTGATGTTTGCAGTTGGTGGCTGCAGCCACCTGAAGCACCACCTGCCCCACACCTGCAGGGGGGGAAAAAACACCCAAACTGAGAGCAAGTTTCAGCAGAAAGCACTGCAAGGGGAGGTGGGAGTTGTTGGAGCAAAGGGCAGCAGGAGAAGAGCAGATGAACTGTGGGGCTGGGCTGCTTTAACTCCCAGGGTCTGACATTCCCACGTGGAGGTTCTGTGAGCCCTGAAGTCATTCCCACCTCCCAAGTGCTGCTCAGCCTCAAGGTGAGCAACAAAATTAATACTTTTGGGTGCTATCATCATAAATTTCAGATATGACCTTTTTACCCTTCCTCAACAAACAATTTTTTATATTTTTTTTTTTTTTAAATTCCAGATGGAAAACAGTTTGTCAGATGTGATGCCTTTCTCAATGTCTCATCTGAACATCAGGAAATTTCAGACAGCAGTCCCACTGAGGAAGGAAATGGGGGTGAAAAAAGAAAAATCACTGAAGATGTCTTAAGGTTTTGGGGGGCAGGGGGAAGGTGGAATTGCAGTCCTGCATTTAAATTTAAAATATATTTTTAAAAAAATTTTTTCCCCACAAGTCCTGTATCACACCAGCAACAAACCCTAAAAACATACTTGACTTAAAACTTCACAGCACATCCAGTAAGAGGGGAAATTCTTCTTATTTGCTCCTTTCCTGCCCTGAACCAGATTTACCAAGAAAAAGAACAGCACGTTCTTACTCAGTGTCTCTGTTCCTTGAGTCAGACCTGGTTTCCTCACCAACCAGAAACACCTTTTTTCTTCCAAAACTCCAACCTGTGGCACTTGGGGGTTGGATTTTGTGGGGTCTCCCAAGACAACTGTTGACATGAACCATAAAATTTTCTGACACACTGACAAGTTAAGTCAGAGGCAAAAATCTACTCCATTTTCAGATCCCACACCGAGTGTCTCAGGTGAGAAGGGTCAAGGAATCCCCTTTTCAGGTAAGGAGGACTTAAAATCCACTGAAAACAGATGAACCTCGGGAATGCTACTTTATTTTCCAAGCATCATTTTTAACACTGTTTCTTTCTAAGTGTATCCACCAACAGCAACAGAAACCAAGAGTTGTGTAACAATTTCTTGAATTTCCACTGATATTTCAGCCCCACAGAGAACATTGGGGCATCTGGTGGGTCCATTTAATCCTGTCAGAAAAAGCAGGGGGGATTATTTAGAAAAGATGCTTATCCTGCAAGGCAATCCTTAGGCCTGGCTTATCCTGCATGACAATCTTCACTCCTGCTTCACTTCTGAAATAAAATTTGCACCGATATTTTAGCCCCCCCCCCAGAGAACATCTGGGGCACGCGGTGGGTCATTTTAATCCCGTCAGAAAAAGCAGGGGGATTATCCAGAAGAGATGTTTACCCTGCAGGGGTCTGGTTTGGCCTGCAGGGCAACCCTTGGGCCTGGTTTAGCCTGCAGGGCAACCCTTGGGCCTGGTTTATGTAAAGGAAGGGGAAGAGCAGGGAACAAGAAGAGAACAAGAAGTGGTGGCTCACTCACCGCTGCCCAAGTCGACGAACAGATCGTCCTCTGTCATCTTGATCTCATCGATCATCTGGGCCACCAGGTCGAAGGAGGTTTCCCCATAGACCTCTGGGGAGAAGGGCTCGTAGTTGTTGAGTTTCTCGGGGTCGGTGACAGAGTGGTTGTAGACCTGCTGCAGGATGTGCCGGAGCAGCCCGTTGGAGGGACGCGTGTTCAGCTTCATGGGCTGCGTCGTCCCCTTCCACTGCAGGGAACACAGGGACAAGTGGGAACCCGGGTTGTGGATGGCACAGTGAGGGGAAATCCCCTCCCAGCACCTCTGCCAGCAGGGCTGGAGATGCTTCTTAAAGGTCAGAATGGTCCTGATGCCAGGGCTGAGCCCCTCTGCTCTGGAGCCAGGCTGGGAGAGCTGGGGGGGTCACCTGGAGGAGAGGAGGCTCCAGAGAGACCTGAGAGCCCCTTGCAGGGCCTAAAGGGGCTCTAAGAGACTTTGGACAAGGGATGGAGGGACAGGACACAGGGAATGGCTTCATACAGGGCAGGGAGAGATGGGAGATTGGGAAGGGATTGTTCCCTGGGAGGGTGGGCAGGCCCTGGCACAGGCTGCCCAGAGCAGCTGTGGCTGCCCCATCCCTGGAAGTGTCCAAGGCCAGGTTGGATCAAAGGAGCAACCTGGGCTGGTGGAAGGTGTCCCTGCCCATGGCAGGGGGTGGAACAAGATGACCTTTAAGGTCCCTTCCACCCCAAACTGTGACGCTGAAGGCAAACACAACCCCAGCTCTGGGTACTTTGTCACCTCACTGAGGGGTCACTCCAGGTCTGCTGGGAACAGGTGGCAAAGGGACAGTTCAAGAGATGCAAAACCCAAGAGGCAGCAAAAAGCACTGAATGAAGCTGAGAAGGTGCAGGGTTTGCTCCCTGATTTTCTATTTACTGCTCATTGCTGAGCTGATACCGAGCGTGTGTCAACACAGGAGCAGTTGGATTCTGCCCTGGGAGCTGGCAGATGGGAGGGATCAGATGTACTCAAACAGGGAGTGGCAGGAAGGAGATGGAAATCAAGCTTCCTTTCTTCCTCAGGAAAAAAAAAAAAAACCCTGTCCTAAGCATAAAAATTGTTCAGTCTTAAAAATGTTTACCTCCCCCTTTTGATAAAAGCAAAACAAAAAGGGGCAACTCCTGAACATTCCTGTGTTGGGATTCAGATGAAAGTGCAGAGGCTGAATAGCTTGTACTGTTCAGCTGTCAACCAACACACACATCAGTCTGAACAAGCACAGGTTTTAGGGAGCTGTAGGCCCACAGAATGAAGGAAATCCCGGAAAAAGGACTTTTTGCCATAATACTGCACACCTCAAATAATTCCCATAAGCACAGCAGAGGAAAACAAAAAAAAAATAAATCCACCTATACTTCCAAATTCAACAGAACAGTGACATTATTCACTGCTCATGTTTTGCTTCCTCCAGTTCAACCTTTTATGGGGTAGGAGAAGCAAAAAGCTCATTAAATTGGTCTGAAAAGGCATTGCATTCTCCTTCAGCCAGAGATCCCACGGAACAGAGAGGCTGAACTGTGTGGCACGGAAATTCCTGAGGCATGGATCACTTCCACAGCACACAGGGGACTCCATATGGATTATTTAAGTACCCATAAGCCACAGATGCCCCCACACAGAAGTCAATCCATGCAAGAAATCCCTGTGAAGCATCTCCATGTTAAATGCAGAGAAGCCTTTTCCTCCCCCTAAAGGTAACTCAGCTCTTCCCAGGTGCCAAAATACCAATGCCAGAAGTGCACAACAAACACCAACAGCTCCCAAACACGTGGTTTGGGAACAAAGAGTGGGGTTTAATTGCTTTTCTCCCTGATTGCCAACTCCTGACTGCCCAGGTGTGATGAAGAAAACGAGTTTAACATCCAGACAAGCCCCCAAAAGGATGGGAGTGCTGGATTTTGGTGATGTTAGCACAGTAACTGTGAGTGTGCCCCAGCTTTCTGGTGTTATTCACCCTGTGCGAGCTCAGAGCAGGCAGACAGGAAGGATGGCAGGGCTGCAGTTGAACACCTACCAACTGGTGGATGCTGTCGATGGCTCGGTTGTACTTGTCACACAATCTCTGCATGCTCTCAAAGCTGGGGGAGGAAAAGAAACCACACAGGGTCAGCTCAAACAGGCAGGTCTGAACCACAGAATCCCCTGAGTTGGGAGGGACCCACGAGGATCACCCTGGGAGGGACCCAGTCCAGCTGCTGAGCCCAGACCCCTCTTTTCCCACCATTATTAATTCACTTTATTCTGCCAACACAGCTTCGAGGCCTGGCCAGACATCTGTTTGGTTGAGTTAAGATGTTCAAATTTACTCATTTCTTAGCCACAAATTACTCATCCCACCACCACAGTTCTCTTTCTGACTCCCTGCTGGCCTGCACCAAGTGTGAGTCTCCCAAGTGTGTCCTCACAAAAGATTTCGGTCTTCCCATGTTTGGTATGACAAGAATATTTCTGTAATGTAAAGCAAAAATACCCAAACCACATGAAAAGGTCACCAGCTGAACTGAAGGAGGTTGGTAAAGTTGTAAGGCTGCAAAATATACTTTTAGTAGTAACTAAAGGTACAAGTTGAAGCTTTTCTGTCTTCTTGCTTACTCTAAGTGGGAGTTTAGGGTTTGTTTCTCTCAGAAGATGCACTGATTTAAGACTTTGTTTCCTTTAAATAAAATCCCCAGCAGATCAGGAGTACATGACAAATAAAATCAGTATCTTTATTCTAAGTCATGCTTTGAGCTCAGCCCATTTTCTCCTAATTGGAGTCGTGTATTCTCAGATTCATCACCTCTTTTCCATGTTCTCAGCTCCACTGAAACTTTAAGAGACCTGGTAATTTTTCAACATTTTTTTTTTCCCATGATAATGAATCCTGAGACAAGCAGATGCTTCTCTAGAAATTAATTCTGGCTTTGAAAATGCAGACAGAGCCAGGGCACAACCTAAAATGTGCCCCAGCAGGAAAGCACAGGGATTGCTCCATGGGCTGCTTGGGATTACGGTCAGTCCAGGCAGATGCCTTAATGCCAGAGGGCTGAGAGGATTAAACAAATTCATCTCTGGCCAGGGAAGAGAAGATATTCCAGGGAACATTATCCATTACATAATCAGACCCATAAAGCAGCAGCAGAACCAATCCAAGGAGTGATGGGGTGACACAGTTAAAGCAGGGCCACTGCCAGGGCTGGGGAGGGGACAGCAGGGGACAGCCAAAGGGACACCTGAGCCTCTTGTGATCCTCAGAGCCACCACACACCTCTCCCAGGAGTCCTGGCCATTCCAGCCCCAGCTTCCAGCTGCCTGTTTCCATGCTGGGACAAAGCAAGAGGATTTGGGCTGCACAGTGTGTGCATTCCCTCCCCATCCTTGGATTGCTCTCCCTGCTACCACTCATTTTTCTGGCAGTTTGTTTTTCTTTTTTCAAAGGAACTAAAAAAAAAAATTAAATAAAAGACTGAAACCATAAGCAAAATTCCAGGTTTATGGCTTCCTGGAGAAGCTCCAGGAAGGTGAGTGGGATGTGACTCTGGGGAACAGAGGGGTTTCCCTGTTACTCAGTTTTGCTGCCAACCTCACTGATGGTCCTCAGCTGAACATGCCCAGGGAGGATGCCAGGACTATAAAATTACAGCACTGCAGCCACTGGGAGTAATCCACAAATCCAAATTAATGCATCTGATGACAAGGGAGGCTCAACCCGGATTTCTCCCTTTGAATTTCTCAGGAGGAAGAGAAGAACCAACAGGTCTGGCAACAAAACAACAAAAAACTGGGAGAGGAGGAAGCAATAACTTCAGCAGATCCTGACACAAGTATCCAGAGCTCAGGAAGGTTGGGATGGATCTCAGGGAAAGGTTCTTCCCCCAGAGGGTGGTGGGCACTGCCCAGGCTCCCCAGGGCAGTGGGCACGGCCCCAAGGCTGCCAGAGCTCCAGGAGCGTTTGGACAACGCTCTGAGGGCCAGGGGGGGATTGTTGGGGTGTGCTGGGCAGGGCCAGGAGTTGGACTGGATGAGCCCTGTGGGTCCCAACCAGCTCAGGACATCCCAGGATTCTGTGATTCTAATTAAAGCAAGCAAGTTTCATCTCTGAACCCCACTCCACCAGTTGACTCGTGCTGTGGACTTGGACAAGTTCACCTTTCCCAAGAAGGCAACCAAAGCAGTTTTTGCAAACCCCAGCTCAAACCCATCCCTTTTCCCAACCTCAGCACAGCCCATTCCATGCACAGAACCTCAGATGCCTCCTCTCAGCCCCCTGGCATTAAGGCATCTGCCTGGACTGACCGTAATCCCAACCAGTAACAATCCCTGTGCTTTCCTGCTGGGGCACATTTTAGGTTGTGTCCTGCACATCCCGGTCAGGATCTGCCTCTCCCAGCCCAGAGGTAAATGCCACGTGCCAAACATCACTTTTAAGCTGCTTGTGGAACAGGAATTCCCATGGAACTACAGGATCTCAGAATCCCTCCCTGCCCAGAACCCTGGGATGACACTTGACCCTTTATTTTAGCCCTCCCCACACAGAGCCCAGAGGAGGGAGGGGAAGGTGAAGCTGCCACAGCTCCCACTGACAGCCAGGCCACGTTCTGGGCAGGAACTGGGAGCTCTGAGCAGGAACTGGGAGCTGCTCCACCAGCAGATCCCTCAGTGCCATTCAGATTCCCAGGCTGGCCGTGCTCCAGCGGCGCAGATACCGAGCATTGTTGGGGAGTGAGTAATTCCAACCTACACCAACGTGGAGTTTCCAATTATGTCCTGCATCCAACAGAGCCCTGCCAATGTTGCTGTTACACATTTCCTACCAAAATAACTCTGCAGAGCCTGCAGCCAGTTTGAAAGGAAACTTCAGTGTCTAAGAATAACCAGTGACACCAGTTCACAACACACCGTGCTGGCCCGGCCTCCCAAAACATCCCTCTCACCTTTTCGTGTCATAGTCAATTAAAACGTAGTTTTCCATGGCAAGCTTGAGATCTGGGATTTCTTCACAGACCCACCTGGAAGGAGAGAAGACATAATTAATAATTATGCCAATCAAGGGTAATGATATTGTCTCAGTTCTAGGCTGGCAGTGCTGTGCATGGAATGAGGATCCTGCACAGCCCTGGAAGCTCAGAGTGCCCTCAGGAGTAAAGCAGACATCCCAAAATACTCATGGAAAGCTGTAACAACTCACATTTGCACTGAACAAACAGCAAGATGCCTGCAGACATTGGCAGCTCTTGAAACAGCTTCAAAATAAGGTAATAAAATGTGTTCAAGGTGCCTAAAAATACTCCAAGCCGTGGCTGATGCCAACCCGACATCGCACACGGTGCAGGAGGGCAGCGTTTCCAAAGAATGCTGGTCCTGTGTTTGACAGGGCTGGATGTGGAGAAGAGATTTCCCACAGCACCTCAAAACACTGTCACCAACCCCTCCCTGCAGGGCTGTTCCCCTCTGGGCTGTGTCTGAGCTGCTCCCACACCTCACAGGGCCAGCCCAAGTGGATTTTCTGAAGTTCCTTTGATAAAAGGTCCCTCTGACAGGCTGAGCTGGCTGTTGTGGCCATCAAATATATCAAAATGGGGAAAGCACTGCCCTCATCACAACACCTCCATTCCCAGGATGAATACCTACAGGAGTGACAGTTCCTTTAAAATCATATTATTCCCTAGTAAAATCATTAAAAAAATAACAACTCTGGGCTCTACCTCTGCAAACTTTTTTCTCCTAAATTACAGGAGTTACAGGCAGCAGCTTGGTCCTCGTGTGTCACTCCCAGCTCAGGATATCCCATGTTTCCATGGTTCCACTGCTTCCAGCAGATAAAGGCTGCTTTGCACTGTCACAACCACCCTGTGGGTGCTTGGCACAAGGCAGCAGGAAAGTTTCTGACACTAATCTTGCCCAAAACACAGTTGGGAAACATCACTTTGGCCCCCAAACCGCTTCCTGACACAGTTCTGGCCTTGCCCTCACCAACTGCAGCCACCACGTCCTTCTAAGGCCCTCAGAAGGGTCTGGACAACAACCCCAAGACCCCAAGGCATAGGATTTTACCCCCCCTAGTCCTGAGGCACTTCTTGTGGCAGGCTCTGGATCAGAAAACTTCCCATCTCCAGCCCCATTCCACATCCTCCCACCCCCCAGAGCTTGGGCAATGCTCTGATTTCGTGGGTGTGATGTTATCCAGCACTTGGCTCTCCACCTTCTCCCAGCCCACAGGGGAGCAGACCCCAAGCTCAGGGGGGCTCTGCAGGTCAAACCCCTCACACCTCACTAAAGGGTATCAAACCATCCCACCCTGCTGCAGATCCAGCCCTGAGCCACGGGAAGGATCCAACACTGGCAGCAGGAACAGCCTGACTGTGGACAACACCCCCCCATCCCTCAGGTGGTTTTTGGGGTGTTTCTGTTCCCATTTCATAGAAGTTGTTCCGTATCAAGTCCCCTCCTGATGCTGTGAAAGAACAGCAGGTCAGGCTGTGACCACGGCCTGTGTTGGGAAATCCTCTGGATCCTGCTCCTCACACTTGTCTGTCACCTTTATCCTCCCATCTTCCCCCCTCCAGCAGCAGAATTCCAAGGAATGCTACTGGGACATCACTGCCAAACAACCCAAAGCAACAGGGGGAAGGGAGAGGGTGGGGAGAGGCAGGACCAGGACTCAGCACACCCAGTCAGGGCTGTTTTCTTAACC
The DNA here is from genome assembly GCA_038380795.1 of Pyrocephalus nanus. Lineage (NCBI taxonomy): Eukaryota > Metazoa > Chordata > Aves > Passeriformes > Tyrannidae > Pyrocephalus > Pyrocephalus nanus. The sequence continues at coordinate 2,307,301 of CM076287.1, read as the reverse complement.
TTGTCCATCCACAGCTCCAACACAAACTGATAATACAAACACCAAAATCAGCCTTCACGCTGAACATCACCACTCACTCCTAATTCTGTTCAGAACAGAGTGGAATATGAGCAGATGAAACAAAATCTGCTTGCCAGGGAGCTTGGGACTGCAACAAATTCAGCCTAGAAAAGAACTTTGCAGGGCCAGTGCTGGCCTGCTCCGTGTCCTGGCCCCAGACAGCCCCTCCCTGAGGCTCAGGAGGGACCCAGCACCCAACACTCACCGAATGGTCTCAATAATTTCATGAGCAGCATCGTGGTGTTTGTCCTGAAACAAAAGGAAAAAGAGCCATCAGGAGCTGTTTTAGCAGGGGTTTTACAAGAATCATGATATTTTAAAGAATAATCATACACAATATTTTAAAGAATAAATGACACACAGTATTTTTAAGAACACCAAGCACACTGGGTAAGGAGCCTTTGGCTGCCACCCAGGCCATTAAAATGAGCCCTTTTAAGAAAAAAAAAGAAAAAAAAAAAGCTTAAGGAAATGTATTTTTCACGTTTCTATGGAGCAGCAAGAGACTGACAGGAAGGAACTGTCACTCCACTTATTCCTCTGTCATTCCCTGCCATCAGGAGCTGTGGAGCTGCAGTCCCTGGGGGATTATTGGGATGCAGCAGGTACTTGAGTGCCAGCCCCCCACTGAAGAGCTGATTCCATCCAGCATCTGGCACGGGCTCCCAGCTCCAGATGGGCAGGCAGAGTCCAGCCCAGGGAATGGCTCTCTAAAATCAGGCAGCAAATAAACAGTGGGAGAGGATTCAGTGCAGGAGAAACACCCTCCCAGCACTCACACACACAAAGAGAGGTGGATGTGGAGCTTTCTTCATCAAACCACACCAGATCTTGTGTGAGACACAGGAAGGGGGGGGTGATTTAATTTGGGACCTGACTCAGGAGCAACAGAAGCACGAGTGGGTTTAGCAAAATCCTCCCAAATTCATGCTAACAAAGCCCTTGGAGCTGCATTTGTATTTGCATCAGGCTACAAAAAAAAATAAATTCTATTTTAGGGAAGCTGCTGGAGTTCCTACACACATTGTTGTACCCAGCCTTAGTTACCAGGGCCCATCTGCACCCAGCTGAGGTTATATTTAGATGTTTGTTTCTGGAAGTGGCTTTGACCTTTTAATTAGAGTCTTGTATCTAAGGACCATCCAGAGTTACAAGTGTGGGGGCTCTCAAATCACCTGCCTCGTTTCCTGCTGCAGAAATGTCATTTCTGGGGAGCCCCCAGGGGAAAATTCTACAGCAAAGGGCAGGGACAGGTAACAGAAAGCAGAGGACTGGGCAGGAATGGAAGAAGAAAAACCCTGGTGGGCAGATGGCAGGAAATGGTTGGATTAGTTCTATTTCAAGACATGATAGAAATCAAATAAAAGCTTTTTCCATCAGTATCTCAGCTTTGCTATTTCCATGAGGAAATAATTTCCCCTTGTACAAGCAGTTCATAGATTGGCATCAGCCAGCCTTGCAGAAGTTCTGTCAACCCAAGAAACTTGGACACAGCCCTTTGGTTAAAACTGCAGGGACAGAGGGAGGGACAGGCAACCTTTCCTGAGGGCTGGAACCCTCCCAGTCCTGCAGGGGGGTTATGGAAAGGAGGGACAGGGACTTTGGACACAGGGAATTAGTGACAGGACACAGGGAATGGCTTCCCAGTGACAGAGGGCAGGGGGAGATGGGAGATTGGGAAGGATTCCTTCCCTGTGTGGTGGGGAGGGGCTGGGATGGAATTCCCAGAGCAGCTGTGGCTGCCCCTGGATCTCTGGGAGTGTCCAAGGCCAGGTTGGATCAAAGGAGCACCCTGGGCTCGTGGAAGGTGTCCCTGCCCATGGCAGGGGTGGCACTGGATGGGCTTTCAGGTCCCTCCCACCCAAACCATTCTGGGATTCTCTGCCCTCACCCCTGTGTTTCCTCCAGCCCACGGCAGGGGCTGGCACAGCCCAAACCAACCAACAGTGACCCAGGAATGGCAGGTGAGGAATTCCTTTGACAAATCCTGGCCTGGAAACCAGGGAAGCAACGGCATGAAACCTGCTCCTGCCTCTCAGTGCACACCAAAGGAGAGTGTGTCCTGTGTTCCTTTCCATCAGCACTGCAGGGAGAGCACAAGGGGGGAGGAAAACTTCCCTTTCTTCCCATTCCTCATCTGCCCAGGGTCAGAACAACCCAGGACAGCAGCTCATCCACAAACATCCCCTGGAAAACCCACAACCATCCCCTGCAAACCCTCCCAGAGTCACCCCAGCAGAGCTGACCCAGGTCCCCCAGAAGCTGCTCCTGCAGCTTTATCAACACCAGCAGTTACCCCAGCACAGGGAATTCAGCTTTATTCTGCCCTGGCCATTTCCTCTGAGCGAGTTCTTATCCCTCACTGATGGCCTGGACAGCTGTAGGGTGAGCAGAGCTCAGGAGAAGGGCCTGGTCCTACAGGTCCTCATGAAATCATCCCAGTTAATTAACAGGTTCTATTGGCTTGGCTTAAAAATAAAAAAAAAATAAATAAAAAAAATTAAATAATAATAATCACAATTCACATCTACAACTACAGATCAGCCAATTTAAGCAGCTTCACAAGCACAACCTCATGTTGGAATCTCCAGCCAGAAGGGGCCTTTGAGCTTAGCTGGTGTCATTATTGCAAGTCTTGCAAACAACATCCAGTGTGATCTCCTGAGTTTCTTCAGAGCAGAGTTGGAAAATGGAGGAGGGAGAAGGGGAAACGGATCTGGAGGGAACACAGAGCAGTTTCCCTTTTCCTCAGAGAAAATTCCAGCCCAACTTCAACATGGTTGTAGGATTTAATAAGAGGAGACATTGAACAGCCCCAGCCATCACATCTGTGCTCAGGCAGCTGTTTGTGGCACTGATGGAGAGTCTGAAGGAACCGAAAGCCTGAAGGAACAGAAACCTCCCCAAATCCCTGACCCTACCTCTGCCATGACCCTACAAACGTCCCTAATCCCCCATCCCTGCTCCAGCCTCTGCCATGACCCTCCAAAGCCCCCCAACCCCCCATCCCTGCTCCAGCCTTTCCCATCCACTTTCCCAACCTCCCCAGATGGATCCCTGTCCGGGCCATTCCCTTAAGAGTTAACTCCGTGGTCCTTGTGGGTCCCTTCCAACTCAGAATATTCTGGGATTAAATCCCTGTCCCTGCTCCAGTCCCTCCATCAGCCTTCCAAGAAGACGCACTGGTCTGGGCCAGTCTGGAGTTTGGAGAGCAGGTTTAACCTGGAGCCTTTACAGGGGTACAGGATTAAATCAGGGGATTTAATCCCAGAATATTGAGTTGGAAGGGACCCACATGGACCACTGAGTGCAACCCTTAAGGGAATGGCCCGGACAGGGATCAACCTGGGGAGGTTGGGAAGGTTCATGGCAGAGGCTGAAGCAGGGGCAGGGATTTGGGGACGTTTGGAGGTTCATGGTAGAGGCTGGAGTAGGGTCAGGGATTTGGGGGGGTTTGTAGGGTCATGGCAGAGGCTGAAGCAGGGGCAGGGGTTTGGGAAGGTTTGGAGGTTCATGGAAGAGGTTGGGGCAGGGTCAGGGGTTTGGGGACGTTTGGAGGTTCATGACAGAGGCTGGAGCAGGGTCAGGGATTTGGGGACATTTGTAGGGTCATGGCAGAGACTGGGAAGATGGCTGCTGATTCCCAAGGGCCCTGCTGCAGTGCCAGCTGCCTGCCCAAGCTGGACCCCTCAGCCTGCCCTGAACCCTCCAAGGTGGCCCAAACCTTCTGCAATTCAGCCACGCTTCCAGGCTGGCATTTTGGGGCAGGTGTGGGTGCTGTGTACCCTTTTCGCTGCAGTGCCCCAGGAGCCAGCCCAGCCTTGCAGCACCCCCCCTTCAGCTCAGGCAGGTTGTACCGTGTCCTGCTGGTCCCTGGCAGCCCTCGGGACACACTGGCAGTGACTCCACCGCGGGAAGAGCCTTCCATCCCTCCTGGAATCCCACAGCCCATCCCTCCTGGAATCCCACAGCCCATCCCTCCTGGAATCCCACAGCCCATCCCTCCTGCAATCCCACAGCCCATCCCTCCTGGAATCCCACAGCCCATCCCTCCTGCAATCCCACAGCCCATCCCTCCTGCAATCCCACAGCCCATCCCTCCTGCAATCCCACAGCCCATCCCTCCTGCAATCCCACAGCCCATCCCTCCTGCAATCCCACAGCCCATCCCTCCTGCAATCCCACAGCCCATCCCTCCTGCAATCCCACAGCCCATCCCTCCTGCAATCCCACAGCCCATCCCTCCTGCAATCCCACAGCCCATCCCTCCTGCAATCCCACAGCCCATCCCTCCTGCAATCCCACAGCCCATCCCTCCTGCAATCCCACAGCCCATCCCTCCTGCAATCCCACAGCCCATCCCTCCTGCAATCCCACAGCCCATCCCTCCTGCAATCCCACAGCCCATCCCTCCTGCAATCCCACAGCCCATCCCTCCTGCAATCCCACAGCCCATCCCTCCTGCAATCCCACAGCCCATCCCTCCTGCAATCCCACAGCCCATCCCTCCTGCAATCCCACAGCCCATCCCTCCTGCAATCCCACAGCCCATCCCTCCTGCAATCCCACAGCCCATCCCTCCTGCAATCCCACAGCCCATCCCTCCTGCAATCCCACAGCCCATCCCTCCTGGAATCCCACGTGCAAGGCCCTTTGGCCCAGGCTCAAGAAGCCTCTGTGTTCTGTTCTCAGTCACGAGATGATGCCCCGGTGCTCCCTGTCACGAAGAGCAGCTCCATTCACCCTCCCTCCCTCCCTCCCCCGGCACTGGAAGGAGCTCCCTACGTGCTGCTCCCTGGCCTGGCTGTACTTCCCAGTGTTCCCGAATTTACGGTGCCTTGGAATCCTCAGGGCCGCGTAAATGGGAGCTTTTCATGAGAAACAAGCCCTTATCTCCCCCTGAGGTGGAAAGTGTTTAAAACTGAAGACTTGCAGATTGGAGTCATTATTGGCACTGCCCGGAGCTGTTCACAAGTTTAGAACAACCCAAACCCAAACACAGGCTGGGGCTGTTGCAGCCAATTCCTCCTCCCCAGCTGAACTCCTCCTTCTGATTTTTTTTTTTTTTCAACCCAAAGGCTCAATTTAAAAATTGAAACGTGAGTTCCTGGGGAAAGTTCAGCAGTTTTTGCCAGTTTTCATTGGAAAAAAAAAAAAGAACACCAGCAGAAAGGAAGCACTTTGGAGAAAAGTCACTTAAAGGAGAATCCAGCTCTCTGTGGAAGGCAGTGGAGCACAGTCCCAGCCAGTTCCCATTCTTCCAACAGGTTCTTCCATCCACATGTTCCTGGTTTGGAGCCAGGAATACACCCAGTGCTGCTCCTCTGAGCCCACCAGGAGCCCCCCCAGCACTCACAGCTCCTGTCCCCACACACTGATCCTCCCACACACCCCTCTGTCACCCCTCAGGCCACTAGGATCAACCTTTAAAGAGCTGGAGCTTCCCCTTCACCCCCTCATGGAAAAAAAAAAAGAAGAAAAAAAAAAAGACATTTTGCATCTTGCAGCTGCAAGGGGCCCTAAATCTGCGATTTAAAGCCCAAATAAGGCAGTGCCCAAGAGCTCTCCCCAAATGTTCAGGCAACCTCCATCACTTTCTATGAGCACACACTGTTTGCTAACCCCAAGGAAAAAAAAATCATCAGTATAAGCACAAGAAAACTGGAGCAGCCCCAACAATACATATTATATAGAGAGATCACATCTGCATGACATGGCCAGCACCAGACCCAGCTCAGCTCTCTCCTCGTAACTTTGTTCCACAAAGCACCACATTCCTAATAAAACCAGCTGAACCTGACACTGTTTGGCAGAACAAGAGCAAAGTAAACTGAAAATTAAGAGTTTGCTACGTTTCTGCCACGAGCTGTCAGTTGTAATTTGTAATTCCCCCCCCCAAAGTATCCAAACAGCAGGATTTTGATATAATTCTGTGCTCCAGTACCACATCCAGGACTCCTGGGTGTATTTGTACAGGACTAGTTATCTCACAGGGGAACAATCCATAGTCCAGAGCCAATTTCTAACCTAAAGCAACAGTTTTCAACTGGTTCTGGGTTTCTTCCTCAAACACAAAGAACGTGTTCAATTAAATTGGGCAGCAGACGTTGCCTGCAGCAAGAAACACCCCCCTGGTGCCCTTCCAAATTTACATCTTTTTATATTTAGGTTGTTCTTGGGAGACTGTGCTTTGTCCTTGGGATGAGACTAAGCTGGGCCTTGGGGGTGAACACTGTTTTTCTAGACTTCATTTCCCCAGGGATGGAGCTTGGAACAACTTGGGATGGGGGAAGGGGGAGGGACTGGAAGGGCTTTAAGGTCCCTCCCAACCCAAACCGGTCTGGGATTCTGGGATTCCAGCCAAGTGGGATCTGATCACCTGCACAGGAGAGGCAGCAAAAAGGCAGCCCCAAAATAAACCCCACAAACCTGAGGGGTAAACAAATGGTTTGAAAATCTGGACGAGCTCTCGAATAAACAAAGGGAAAAAATGGAAATACAGCTCAGGTCCCTTCAACCTTTCCCTCTCACAGCACCACACACAGACCTTTAAACCCCTTTCTCTCCTCTCCAGAGACAGAACATGCATTTCTGAGCCCAGCTTTGGCTGCCCAGACCAAACTGCCCCCCAGCAGCGGCAACCCTTGCACAGGTCGGTGTCTGACTCCCCAGGTCACACCTCCACCCCCAAACCCAGGCCAGGGGACCAAAGCAGCTCTTCAGAAAGGTGCAAAGAGCCCTGGTCTTCCCCTACAAGTTTCCCACCATATGATGGGAGGGAGCAAAGCTGAAACAATCCAGTTACCAACAGATCGATGCCAACCCTTTAATGATGGTGCTTTGACACCACTGCACTCCCAGCACTTCAGCAGCTCCTCCCCAGCCCCAAACACTGACCCCAGTCATGGATTAACAGAAGTCATTTGGATTTGCCAAATTCTGATCTCCAAACGATCCATTTAACCGGGAAAACAAAAGAGGTCAGTCCCACCGGCCCCTGGGTTTAAACAACAGCTTGGTTGCCTGCAGTGGCAGCTCTCTCCACAGGCAGCAGTCCATAAATCCAAGGGAGAGGAGGATGTTACAGCTGGAGACAAGATGGTGAGCAGAGATCAAAAAGATGGATTAGGAAAAGCCAATCCATCTTGCAGAAGGCCGGTGGGACAAGTGCCTGGTTAATGCCCCTCTGCTCCCTCCATCTGGGGAGGAGGGGCAGCACTGCTCAGGCAGCAGGAAAGCAGCGTGGGGTTCCTGCAGCTGCAGCTTCCCCTGGAGCCACGAGAGTCTCCAGCATTCCCTGTGGCACACGGGACACCACAGATTGCAGCCTGGCAGGAGTTGGTGTTTCATCTTTCACCTCCTTCACACCTCACCCAGGAGCCTGTCCACGGCCAGGGTTCACAGGGGCCTGGAAGAGCCAAACCCAAAGCAGTTCCAGCTGCTCAGCAAAGGGCAGATCTCAGGCTCTGTGTCCTGCCAGCTCTGCCTGCCATCACTTGGCATTGTAAGGTCTCTGCCTCGTGCTTAAACACCGGTTACACCTTGAATAAGGGCAATTCTGCTCCATCCAGTACCTCGTGTTGGACAGAGAGCCTCGGTTCAATATGACCAGATTTTATCCCAGATCAAGACCGTGCCATTCACCTTCCCACAGCTACAACCAAAGCACAAGATTTACCAAGTGAGAGACCAAAAGCCTTCTCTGAACCACCCATTTACTGCTGTTCCCTCAACCAAGAAGGCACAACACAAGGCCATCCACAGGGACACATCTACAGTGGGATGTACACAAAGAGGCCTCCTGCAGAGAACAGCTTGTGGTCATACTTTCCCTCCCAGCCTCAGAGAAGAAAAGACAGGGAAGGGCTTTAAAATGTAGCCTTGGTAGCTCATCTCCCCCCACAGCAAGAGGCAGAAAAGTCTGATGGAGCTGCAGCAGTTTGTAAGCTTATCAATCACCAGCCAAAACGAAATGGAAAACACCGAGGCCATCATGGCCATTTTAATAAGGACATCTGAAGGAAAGAAACTGTTGGGCCAAGATCCAAAGCGCACTAAAAATCACCAGGATAAAGGAGAAAGGCAAAGAGGATGCAGAGTGCTCTGGATAATCAGTTAACACCAGGGACCTGCACTGCCCCTGCAGCTCCCGAGCCACAACGCCGCGGGTTTATTCCAACTGTTGCTCCGGCCACAGCTCACAGCCGGCAGGGAATGGCTCCCAAGACACCTGCAGGAGGGGCTGGGTAAATACACCAACAGGTAAATCAGGCTGCAGGAGTGGCCAAGGCAGCAGCCCCGGGGGGACGGGCACGGCAGGACCCGCTGGCCTCGTCTGCGTGAGCAGAAACACGGGGTGGCTACAAAAATGATGGCTCTGTTAAAATCACGGGGGAATGGGAGCGTTTTGGTGCAGCAGGACCTTCACTGGGATGTGCTGCTGCTCTCTCAGTGCAGTTTGAGGTGGTGCCACTGTTCCCTCAGCAGGGCAGATGGAGGGAGCCACAATGATTCCATGGGCACACAAACAGAAACCCAGCTTTGCTTGTCCTGGGACAGAGGGAACTGCTGGGCTTTCACTCCAGGGAATGAGGAAGGCACTTCACAGACAGTTTAACCCCACACAGCCACCTGCTCTGCCACCACTTCCCCAAAAGCACCCCTTGCTTTGGGCTCACACACACAGGCAGGGGAGGCCTAAGCTGAGACTGAACTAAACCTTTGTGGTGTTTTGGTTCCCTTTCAGCCAGACCAGCTCAGCCCAGCAGTGACAAAGCCACTGTTCTGAGGGTGAGGGCAGCTCACAGAGTCACTCCTACCTGCACATGGCCCAGCCCCAAACCATCACCCCCCCAGGAACCCTGACAGAGAAATAACCCCCCTGCAGCGGGACTGGGGAGCACAAAACATCTCCATTCTGACACCTTTACCCACCCTGACAGAACAAATCTCCCTGTGGAACCTGGGGAGGGGGGACTGCTGGCAGAAATGATCAGCCAGGCCCAAAACTGCTGGTGCTGAAGGCAGCCACTGTCTCTCCCTCCACCCCACAGTCTTCCCACACTCTGGGTGGGTGCTGGGAGGAACCTCCTGGAATCTCTTCAGCCACCTGATCCCACAACTGGCAGCCAAAGGGAAGCCCCTGAGGTCAACACCACCTTAAATAACCCCCTCACGTTCTGAAAGACAACTCAGCCTTGCCCAGCTCTGCCATCCTGCTCCTACTGAACACACCCAAATAGTCCACATATCAGAAATTACCAGTAAGGATCTGTACTCTTTCTGAACCCACCAGGCCCCTACAAAAGGTGTTTGGTGAGGGACAAAAGTAAAGTAGGAATGGATGTGGTTTTTCCTCTGTAAGCTCCAACCAGTGCAGGTTCTGAACAGACAACATCAAATCCCAACCACTTTTTACAAGCTTTACTTTAAATCCTCGTAAATGAGGTATCACACACACAGCAGTGTCTGTGGTAGCAAGCAGGGATGGAAACCAAAGCAGGATCCACAGACTCCAAACCCAGCTCCAGAGGGTCAGAGACCACCCTGAGCCACCCCCTCATCTCCCAGGTCTTGCTGCCAACAGATACAGAAACCTGAGGGAACCACTTCAATCCCAGTGGGAATCCAGCTTTCCAGGAATGGAAGAGCAGCCCCCAAAGCTCAGTTTTGGGAGTTTCAGAAGGGTCAGTCAATGGCATTGTCAAACATCAATAATATTGCTGAGCCCTAAGAAGTAAATGACATTAATGCCAAAACCTCAGGAAACTGCACAGAAAATACCACAAAAATACTATTAAAATCCATTCATTTTCTACCAAGGAACTTACTGAGAACTTTCAGCAGTGTTTGGTTTGGTAAACTTTCCAATGCTTCATTTACCTGCCTTCAGCAGCCCCTTGCATTTTTCCCCCAACACTGAAAAGTCCTTTCAGTGCACATTTTTAGAGGACTCTCATTCACTCACGAAACGAAACAAACCCAAACACCCTGAACAGGAACTCTGCCGTTATTCACAGATCTGGTCATATCTGTGAAACCATCATTTCCTGCTGCAAAATATACTCACCCTCTTCCTATGCTCTAAAAATAGCCCCTGCCCAACTTGATATCTATAGCAGCACGTGGTCAGTCTGTGCATTCAGCTTTGTTTCTTGTTCCTCCTCAGTTTGGTCTTTAATAATCACCAGGAAAATAAATATAAGATGTTCACAATGTGAACTTTTCCTCCTTCTGGGGATCTTTCTGTTAGGAAGGAGAAAATAAGTGAAGCAAAAATATGTTGAGGCACTTTGTGAATATCAATCTGAGATAAAGACACTGTGAGGGACAAAAAAAACCCTCAGCCCTGGTCCTTGTGTTGATCATTAGAGTGCAAAGCTTTAATCAGACAGTTAAAGGTTAACTCAGAACAGGAAGGGAAAAAAAAAAAAGCCAGTGTGAAAGGAGGAAAAGAAAGAAGGAAGAGAACAAAATAGACATATGGATGTCTGGGGAGAAGGGTGATTAAATTCCCCATAAATCTCACATACCAAGAGGTAAGATATTTTGCCTAAATTCCCCAGAGGGACACAATTCAGTCCCATCTCTGGGACTTGAAAGGATAATCATCTCCATAGATAATCAGGCTGCCACGAAGGACAAGAGCTGGGGCTGCTGGTGGTGGCACCAGTGTCCCCTGACACCTTGAAAGCTTCCAGGGCTGTGTCCCACTGGAACTGATGGGGAGGTTTGTAGGTGGATAAACTGGAATTGTCTGAGCTGCAACTTCAGCCAGGACAGGAACATTAATCCTCACTCATCTGCTGATGGGAAAAAAAAAAAACCGGGAAAAACAAGCAATCTTGGACAGCTACTCTATCTTCCAACAGTTACCTTTCAGATAAATAAAGTTACATGGAAAAAAATAAAGACCAGTGTGGTCTTGAGATGCACGACAAGAGAACGGCTTTCACTTTTCAGCCAGAAATACTGGGGGGGAAAAAGCGCCTGTTAAGTGAACTCATGATTTATCTTGTATCCAACGGGTCAGAGCTGGGAACAAAAGCCAGTCTGAGGACTGAACAAGCACCGATTGTCACCCGGGGCAAGTTCTACTTCAAAGGGTAAAGCCCAGAAGGAAACTGCTCTTCTGTGCTCCCCACGTGCTGCACAATTAAACACCGCGGGGCTCGTCTGCCTCCCCCTCCCAGGAGCACATTTTGGGTCCCCGCGGCTCTGGGGAGAGCAGAACGGGCAGAGAAAATGATGCAACCGTGCCAACTGTGTCATTTGTTTGTGTAGATCTGCCGGGCTGAAGAGAAAGCCGAGTGCTTTTGGAATTACCAGGTCATTATCACCCAGTTCTGCCCCACTCCAGGTGTTTTTACAACCGGGCAGGGCAGGGGGGGTGTTGAGAAATCAGAAGTCCGATGATGTTTTCAGACCTTCCCTTGACTAGAGAAGTTTCTCTTAAGTGATTAGTCATCCCCCCCCACCCACCAAACATTTCCCAAGCGAGCTGCATCGACAGCATCTCCCAGCCCAGAGAAATCCCCCCAGCTCTGCCACCGCAGCCGAATTTCTGGCCGATTACTCAGGGGGTGAGGAGGCTTTGCCTGGCAAAGGCAGAGCAACAGTTTCCCCCCGCTGCCACCCCCTCCCTGGGCAGGCAGTGACTCACATTTCAGAGCAGGGCGGTGGAGGATGGGGAGGGGGGGGTGAGAAAACACTGCAACATTTTTTGTGTGCGCGGATCATTGACAGCGCTCTGGTTCCCAGAGCCGCCCCACAAACACACACAGAGATCCCACGGGCACCGCCTTCCCCACCGCCGGCACTGACTCAGGGGGGCTTCACCGTGACACTCACCCCCCTCCCCACATCCCACCTGCTGCCTCCAACTGATCCCAGGGAAAAGAGGCACGAGCAAAACGTGAGGCTGTTTTCCATCAGCTGCGAGTGCGGCACAGGATGGGATGAGGATGGGATGGATGTGGGGCAGGGGGCACCGGACCACCCTCAGCGGCTCCAACCCTAATTTAGCACCTTCCCAAATCCATCTACAGCACCGTGCCACGGCACTCGACCTGCCCAGCTGCCTGGCAAGGCAAAGTTACTCATCAGAGGAACTTCCCAGTAAAGCTGAGTGACACAAACACACACAGGAAAAAAGGGATGAAACTCCCAAACAAGGTCTGTTATTCATCTCTCCTGTTGATCTTTCATTTCAGAGGTGATGCTCCCTGCTGGGCTGTGATTTTCATTACCACTGCCTGCCCTTGAGCTTTCCCTGCACAGCACATTCCTCTGGTGACAGAATGGCATCAGCTGGATCAGGGCAGTGGAGACAGGGAAAAAAACCCACCACAGACACACTCTGCACCCCCCCAGCCTGTACAGAGTCCAGCAGTACCAGGTTTGTACCCCACTACTCCCAGCAGCACCCACACAAACCTCTCCACGTGCTGGGTGATGCTCTGACAACACCCAATTAGAGATCGAGAAATTTCCTGCCATCACAGCTGAGTGGAAAGTCAGCAGCAACAAGGAGGAAAACACAGACAGAACAATGAATTATTCAAGCCAGACTTCTCCTCCCAGTTGCTAATTTAGAGGTTTAAGCTTGAGCAGCTCAGGGCAGAGGCACCTGAGCCTAGCAGGATGTGCACAGTGGCACGAGCAGGACTGTCCCCTCCCGGCACAGAGGAGGAGCAAAGGGACAAAAATGGTGTTAAATTATGGTAAATATGGCAGAAGATAAATAAGTTCTTCCTGTGAGGGTGGGCAGGCCCTGGCACAGGTTGCCCAGAGCAGCTGTGGCTGCCCCTGGATCCCTGGAAGTGTCCAAGGCCAGGTTGGACGGGGCTTGGAGCACCCTTGGGTAGTGGAAGGTGTCCCTGCCCATGGCAGGGGGTGGGATGAGATGAACTTTGAGGTCCCTCCCAAACCAAACCACTCTGTAAATTCTATACCCAGAGCAAGACCCTACTGGGATCCCCAGGGGTTTCCCCAGCAGCAGCCTGGGCTGCAGGAGGAGTTCCCAGGTGCTGTCACTGCACAAACCCTGGGCCCTCACGAGTCAAACAGCGAGGGGGGAACACGACACACGGAAACCTGACGCACACAGAGGCTCCCAGTCACCTTCTGGGGGCTTGCCATTCACCAGGGAACAGAGCACAGCACAACAGGCAGATGCCTAATTCTGAAACTTGAAAGGACTTGCTCAGTGTTGGATGTGACAGGCACTGAGTCACTCCCAGCCGGTGAAGGACACAGTGCCACTCCAAGCCACCACCAGGCCCTCCCTCATCACCTGGCTGTGCCTCCTGTCCCCTGTGTCACCACTGACTGGGATCACTGCATGCCCTAAGGAGAGGAGATGAGAGAGCCCCGCTGTCCTCTCTCTGACAGGCAGCAAACAGGCTTTTCCACATTCACCAGCTCCAGTGTTGTGACAGGGTGCAGGCCAGCAAACACTGATTTTGGGGACAGTTATCAGCCTGAGCAGCTCTGAACCTCCAGTTGCTCAGTCATGCCACAGATCCAGAGTAAAAAAAAAAACAACACAAACCAAAACAAAAACAAAGAAAAAAACCCCAATGAAAAACCCCCAAAATCCCCCACAACACCACACAGCCCTTTTTCCCTCCCCCACAGGCAGCAGGCTGGGACTCTAAGCAGGAACTCGTCAAGAGGAGTTCAAAGTCCAACCTGAGACACCTCACAGATCAGGCAGAGCTTATCACGGTACCAAAAAAAAAAAAAAAAATGTTTAAACCTAAGCCACATTCAGCTTTAACTATAATAAAAGTCCGAGACAAGAGCATGAATCATTTTAAGGAAAATTCTGTGGAAAAACCCTAAATATCCCAAGCCTTAGAACCAAACAGGACTTTACCATCAGAGGTAAGTACGAAGCAATACCTGAAGTACCACTACAAACACCACCCCTGCTGGCAGCAGCCTGTTTAAGACCACCTGGACCCATTAACTCTCAACTAAATGCTTCCATCAGCCAGGCCAGCACTAAAATGCGAGTGTTCATGCCCTGTCAGTGGTCTCTGACAAAGCCAGCCCGGCGGAAGGCAGGGCAGGTCCGTGGGAGGGCAGGAGTCAAGCGCGCCACAAAGGAGTACACTCACTCCGGCTCTGATTAAACGGGGCAGTCACCAAAACAGAGGTCAACATCAGAAAATATTTTGTGAGTCATGAGGAGAGATTACTCACCGTGCACCATTCAACTTACTCATCGCAGTGTGGCACGGCCTCCTCGGGGCACCGCGGCCTCTCCTTTGAGGCGGGGGAAGGAGCCGCACTTTCGGTTTTGTGTGCGAGCCAGTGGGAGGCTGGAGCTGCTCCGCCACCGCTCTCTCCTCCCACGGCCCTAATTACACGCGGAGGGAAATGCATGTTTCACATCAGCCTCCCCGGCTCTTTTAGCGCCCCAACCAGCTTGGCAGCCGGGGCTGCTATGCGGGCTCAGCAGGCTGAGGAGACCCCACTTTTCCTGTTAGAAGGGAAATAAGGAGCAGCCCGGCAATAAATAGAGAGCCACGTTATTAATCCAGGCAGCCGTTAATAGGGGAGCTCAGCCTTTTACGCAGCGGCACCGACGCCACTCATTTAAGATGTAGTAAGAGCATAAAAATAGCCAAGTTACTCAAGGCAGGGTTACATCACCCCACGGAAGCCGTCACGCAGCAGGTTTACAATACACAGCCTCGGATGTTGGGAAAGATGATCCCCTGCCAGTCCTGCAGCTCTCACCAAAAATAACCCGCCAGGACCCCGAGCTTCCCCTGCCCTTTCCCTCCAGCTCCCTCTGGAAAACACACCTCACCTACGACAGGAAACGGCGAGAATGCTGCTAGATAAAACTACCTGAAGCGTGTTTTCCCCCCAAAACACCTGAGGTATCCCACCTGGCACGCTCAGAACCACACAGCAGCGCCGCTGGTGAAACTAAGAAATGTTGTGCTTACGTCAAACAGGGCCGAGAGCTCTCAAACCAAACCGCCTCGGTGCTGCCGGGCAGGCACATCTGCAGTTCAGCAGAGCACAGTGTCAGCAGGCCACGGGCAGAGAGGGATTTGCTTCCAAAGCTCCGGGGTTCATCCGCAGCGGGCGTGTGTGCGAGCACGCGTGTCCCGAGCACGCGTGTCCCACCCACGCTGCCCGACCCGCTCCCCGGAGCTGCGGGGAGGGGACATCGATGGGCTCCAGATGAACCAGGCACTCGTGAATGGCCGTGGAAAAGCCGGCAGTGGGAAGGGGGCACTTTAAGGGCAGGATGTTTGGGGTTTGGGGTGTTTCTCAGCACATGGGGATCACCACCACCACCACCACCCCACCCCCGCATTTCTGGTTAAGAGGAAGAAATTAATTCTCCGGAATTTCTTCTTCTTCTGGGGAAAAAAAATTCTACGTGCTCTGCCATCTTCAGAACCAGCTGCTCAAGTTCTCCTTGAATTAACCAAATCCTCATTTCCCATGCTGCAAAACACACGTTTCACCCTTAAAATAAAGGGCGGGGGGGGGGTGGTGGTGTCGGTTTATCGGTTTTTAAGCCCGTAGGGATCTCTGTGAATAGACAGAAAACCGCCCTTCCCTCCCAGATTAACCCCTATCCCGTATAATCCTTCACCTCTGCCTCTCGGCAACCCGCCGCGGGAACACGAGTTAATGTTTGGCGACGCGCAGCCCAACCCGAGCTGTGGTCATCGCTGCACTTTCAGTTTCTGACAATTTGAGCGGAGCGCGCGCCCGCCAACACAGGCGGCTGACAGGGAAACAGGGAAACAGGGAAACAGGGAAACAGGGAAACAGGGAAACAGGGAAACAGGGAAACAGGGAAACAGGGAAACAGGAACCCCGCTCGGCCGGCATGTGCCGGGCTCCGGCCCCGCCACCGCCGCCAGGGAGCCTGTTCGGGAAGGCAGGGACACGGCAGCGGCTCCGCAGGGCTCCCCGGAGCCCGCAGCCATCTCTCTCCCCTGCCACGAGCGAGACGTTCCTAATCGTTCACACACACAAGCGCCTCGCGATCGCCGAGAGAGCAGCGACAACAACATCAGCGGTATCAGCTGCCCCCAGCCTGTGTGTGTCCCGGCGTGTTCTCACGTACCGCAGCAAAGCCTGGAACGCAGGGATGATCAACAGTGCTCGGGGCCAGGGGAAAATATACGGGGAGATTTTTCCTTTACGAACTGTTTCTCTTAAGGTGCTGCAAAGCCGGGCGAAAGATCGCTCAGCGGTTGATAGGGAGCCCACACGCATCCAAAAATACCCTCCGGAGCCTTTCGGCTCCCGTGGGATTGTCACTAATTCGAACATGGACATTGTTATCAAGGTCACACATCGCTCGCCCGGGCTCGGCGGAAAGTCAGGCAACTTAGGGAAAAACGCGGCCGGGTAACTAAAGCGAGGACAAGTGACATTTTATTTGGGAGCACGAGGGCTGCGGCCGGCTCGGGATTTTGCCGGGGATAAATAAAAAGGGGAGCTCCAAGGGCACGGCCGGAGGGGGACCGGTGGCAGTCCATAACACCCAGCGCTGGCTCCCGACCCGCGGCCGGTGCTCGCTGCCCCCGATTCCCACCCTGCGGCTGCTCCCGGGGGTCCCCGCGACCACCCGGGGCCACCCATCGCTCCAGCGCCGCTGCCCAGCCGGAATCCCCGCATTCCCACCCCGGCTCCGAGCGGCCCCCGCTTTATTACCCCGGCCACACGAGCCCGGCTCAAGGGAAAACACGAAAACTTTTCATTAAGCAGTCCTCCTCCTCCCCGCCCTTCGCTTTTAGTCAACCAATTATAAAATGAAATCGGGGATTTGACTTCCAGGGCGAGCGGCGGCGGCAGCCGGGGCCGGGGCTCGGGGAGAGGCGGGGGTGGGGGGAGAAATGGAAGACCCCGGGGGGCTCATCCCGCCTGAGGGAACGGGGGGATCACCCCGATGGATCCCGGGAAGGGCCCGAGGGATGGGGGAGCGGCGAGCGAGAGCCGCGGCCGGGGCAGGGCCGGGGGGCGCTGACAGGGCAGGTGCGGGGCCCGGGCCATACTCACGTAGACGGGCAGCGGCCACGGGTACACGGCGGGCTCGGCTCCCACGGGCGACTTCAGCCGCAGCTCCAGCCTCTCGCCCATGTCGGCAGCCGGAGGACGAGGCGGCGGCGGCCCCGCACCATGCTAAGAGGGGCCGGCCGGGGCGGGGTGCGGCGGCCGGGCCGGGCCGGGCCGGGGGGCGTGTGCGCGGTGCGGGGGGCGGCGGGGGCGGCGGGCGCGGGGCGGGGGGCGGCGGGTCCCGGCCCTCCCTCTATTGTCGTTGGCGGCTCGCGGGGCTCTCGGGCGCCGCCGCCATCTTGGGCCGGCGTGAGGCGAAGCACAATGAGAGGCGCCGGGGCCGGGCCGGGCCGGGCCCGAGCGACGCGACAGACGCGGGGAGGGAGGGAGGGAAGGAGGGAGGGCGGGAGAGAGGGAGGGGAAGGGGCGGGCGGGGGGGGAGAGAGAGGGGCGGGCGCCGCCTCGGGGTTCCTCCCCCCGCGCCTTCCCTCCCTCCTCCCCTCCCTTCCCCACTGTCCTCAGCTGCCCCCGCACCGCGCGCGCGCTCCCGCAGCCCCCCCTCACACACACACACACAGACATATACACATGTGCACACACACAGATACACATACACAGATACACACACACATATACACACATACACACATACACACACACACCCCCCATCCGCCGCAGGGGAACGCGGGGGTCGGGGACAGGACGGGTGGGACAGGGGGGCACATGGGCATGGGAGAGGGCCGGGCTGTGGTGTGACATGCGTGTGATATGTGTGTGACATGTGTGTGACATGTGTGTGACATGTGTGTGTCATGTGTGTGACATGTATGAGGGTGGCACATGGGCACAGGACAGAGGCTGCGGTGTGACATGTGTGATGTGTGTGACGTGTGACATGTATGAGGGTGGCACATGGGCACAGGATAGGGACAGGCTGAGGTGGGACACGTGTGTGACATGTATGAGGATGGCACATGGGCACAGGAGAGGGACAGGCTGCAGTGGGACACATGTGTGACAGGGCGAGGGTGGCACATGGGCACTGGAGGAGGATGGGCCGTGGTGTGACGTGTGTGGCACGCATGAGGGTGGCACATGGGCACAGGAGAGGGACAGGCTGAGGTGGGACATGTGTGTGACATGTATGAGGGTGGCACATGGGCACAGGAGAGGGACAGGCTGCAGTGTCACACACATGTGACGGGGTGAGGGTGGCACATGGCACACAGGAACAGGACGGGCTGCAGTGCCACGCACATGAGACAGGGCAGGGGTGGAGCACAGAGCTCAGGGGCTGGAGCACCCACTCGTGGCGTGGCACAGGGCTGGCACACATATGTGCTGACAGGGCTGGCACACCCGTGTGCTGACACAGGGCTGGCACACACATGTCATGGCACAGGGCTGGCACACCCAGGTGAGGTTCACAGTTCACTGAAAGAACAAGCCAAGCCCACGTGGCTCCTGGTGCAAAGTCTGCACACGAGTGACAGGGCGGTTTGCACAGGCAAGGGGTGTGGGGGGGTGTGTGTGTGTGAGTGTGTGTGAGTGTGTGTGTGTGTGAGTGTGTGTGAGTGTGTGTGTGAGTGTGGCACGTGGGTGACACTGGTGAGAGTGCCAGGCTGGTGCCAGGGGCTCTGCACAGCTCTGAGGAGGAGCTTTACTGCGATGGGGCATCAAGAGCCTGTGGCAGAGCCGAGCCGTGGCCTTGAGCCATGGCCTTGCACCGAGGGCAGCACCGTGTGTGCACCAGCGTGTCCGTGGGGACACGGGGACAGGGGGACACGGGGGTGGGTCTGTTGGCTGCACGGGGTAACCCGGTAGGAGGACTGGGGCACAGACTGAGCTGGAAAGTGCCCCGGGTGGGCTTGGGAGCTGTGACACTGCCCTGCAGCCCCCCAGAGTCCCGGGAGGAGCTCCGGGACAGCGCTTTGCATTTCTGGAGGTGCCAACCGTGGCCCGGAGCGGTGACAGCCTTTGCATGTCTATAGGTGCCCAGCTGGGCCATTAAATCGGGCCGGAGCCTCCTCCCTTTGCAGCCTTTTGGATGAGAATTGCCCTTTTCCGGGGGGCCTTGTGGGTGTAGGGACATCTGAGTGCCCTGCCACCCTGCCCCGGGGCTTGGGGACATCAGGATGTCCTGCTACCCTGCCCTGGGGTGTGGGGACATCTGAGTGTCCTGCCACCCTGCCCTGGGGCACAGGGACAGGAGATGTCCCCCTGTGTCAGTGGGGTCACATTCCCCCCCTCCTGCACCGGGATGAGGCTCCAGGACCAGGCAGAGCCACCTGCTTCTATAGGGCCTCTGCAAATCCTTTGGGATGTGGCTCCCTGCCCCCTGCAGAGCATGGGGACAGCCCGGATTTGGGCTGAGAGGTGGCATCGTGGCTGTGGGCAGGGCGTGCTCCATCCTGGGGTGGGAGGGGTGCCCCGTGCCTGAAAGGCAGCCCGAGCCAGAGCAGGATATTCCCTGAGCAGAGCTGGTACATTATTGAACACCTGCATCTCCTGACAAGACTCTGCCTTCAGTGGAGACGAGGAGCTGTTTATTTGGGGCACTTGCACAGCCCTGTGACGGGGCCAGGGGCTGGGACCTGTCCGTGTCCCCACAGCTGTGTCCCTGTCCCCACAGCCGTGTCCCTGTCCCCACAGCCGTGTCCCTGTCCCCATAGCCATGTCCCTGTCCCCACAGCTGTGTCCCTGTCCCCACAGCCATGTCCCTGTCCCCACAGCTGTGTCCCTGTCCCCACAGCCTTGTCCCTGCTCCTGTCCCCACAGCCGTGTCCCTGTCCCCACAGCCGTGTCCCTGTCCCCATAGCCATGTCCCTGTCCCCACAGCTGTGTCCCTGTCCCCACAGCCATGTCCCTGTCCCCACAGCCATGTCCCTGCTCCTGTCCCCACAGCTGTGTCCCTGTCCCCACAGCCATGTCCCTGTCCCCATAGCCATGTCCCTGTCCCCACAGCTGTGTCCCTGTCCCCACAGCAATGTCCCTCTTCCTGTCCCCACAGCCATATCCCTGCCCTGTCCCCACAGCTGCTCCCTCATCCAGAAATGCCTCCAAACTCATCCCCTCTTCCCTTTGCATCCTTCCCCCCCTCCCCAATGCCCATACGTGCAGAAAGCTCCATAACTAGGAATGCTTTTCTAAAGAAAACACTAAAATCATCAAGTCAGCAGTGCTTAAACTGCTCTGACTGCCTCTTAAATAATCAATTCATTTTTAATTAGCTTACCACAAAAATTCCATTAAATTTAAATAAATAGACATGGCAGGAGTTCTCCGAGGCACAGCGGGCTCCGTTTAAAGAATTCTCTTTGACTTCGTGAGGTTGGTCTTTAATCACTTTGTCGTCCGAGTTCTTGTGTGGCCCAAGGAGGCTCCTGGGCTGTTAATAAAGAGTCATGGAAGCTTCCAGGATTTCCCAGATGGGTCCAGCCCAGTGCCAGCCATCTGGCTGCCGTGCAGGAGTTCGGGGCATCACTGCTGGCTCCTGGCAGGTAGCGGCGAGGGGGTCACTTTGGAAGCACCTGAGCAGGAAGCACCTGAGCTTTCCTTTTCTCACTCATTGCTCGGAGTTTTCCATCAGGAAGAAGAGAGGGAAGTGAAGAAGGGCAGTGGCCTGTTTTCTGCTGGTTCAGGGAGCTCAACTGGGCCCTGGGAGATCGAGAGGCCCCAAGAACTGGGAGCCAACCTGTCCCCTTGGACAGCTCTCAGATTTTGGGGGGTTGGGTCTGCTGGGGACCTACAGAAAATCTCTTCTGTATGTAGTGACAGGACCAGGGGGAATAGGTTTAATCTGAAAGAAGGGGAAATTTAGATTGGACATTGGGAAGGAATTCTCCCCTGTGAGGGTGGGGAGGCCCTGGCACAGGTTGCCCTGCTGCTGCAGGCACTGGGGGGCACAGGGAGGGCAGTGATGACCCCAAGGAATCCTTGGGAAAAGGGCGCTCCAAGCACCCTCTGCACAATCCACGTGCTGAGGCACCTCTGGAGCTCATCCCACGCAGGTTTCTTCCCCTCGGGATACGGGGTCGGCTCCTGCCACACTCCCCGGGCCATCAATCCCCCGGGGCAGGGGGAGGGTTTGGCGCGGGGTGGGGCCGTGCTGGGCGGGGGGAGCTCGAGGTGCAGCCCCTCCAGCATCTCCCTCCCAGCAGCGTCTCATCTGGAGCGCTGACCCAATTTACTTGACAACAACAAGCCGGAATCACGAGGCAGGTTAATGCAGGCAGGTCTGTTCCCAGAGGGTTAAACATCCCAACTGGAGCAGGGCAGGATGTTGGGGGTCCACAGCCCCAGGGGTGGGGGCAGCTCCCTCTCCAACCCCCCCACTCTGCTGCCCCAGCTCTGCACCCTGGTGCCCACACCTCCCTGTTCGTTCCTAATTTGGGCTCCCCTGGGGTGGTTTCCCCCTGTGCCACCCAAAGCCCATTTTTGGGGCAGCGTTTCCTGGCAGGACCAGCAAACCCCGGGCTCTGCACGCCTCGTTTCGTGGAATGCAGCTGTTCCACCCCATCTGGAATTGCACATTTCCATCCCTGCTGGCCTTTTGATGGTCCTGTGGAACAGGAGATCTGACACCCCAAACCAGCCCAGCCATTCACAGCCTCCCTTCCCCTCGTGCCCAACAACCCCCGAGCACTTTGACTTTGCCAAGCCCCGTTTGAATTTCCTGGGGTCCCTCCTGCATTGCACCAGGGAGGGGATGCAGCAGCATCTGCCCTTTCCATCCGTCCCAGCAGCTCCCTGGGCCAAATCTCCCCGGGAATTCTCTGCCTGCAGTTGCCACAACAACAAAGTGATGCAACAGTTCCCTCTGGGGATGCAGGAGGTGTCAGGACCGGGGGGTGTGAACTGCCCTGGCCACGCTGGTGCTGGAGGAGATCCAGGCAGGGTAAATCCCACCCTGGTTGCCAATGTCCCCAGTCTGGTCCCGGCTCTATCTGAGCCCAGTTTGGGGGGTTTTGTCCCCGCTGAGCTGTGGCTGCCGCTGCCACCATCCTTCCTCTCCCAGGGGAGGCAGCGCCGCACACGAGGAGCCAGAGCCCCGGATCCAGCGGGGAACGAGGTGGACAAATAAACCCAGGGGGGGCTGCTGTGCCAGGCACAGCCCCCGGCACACAAATCCCTGGCTCGGCCCCCGGGACAGCCCCGAACTCACCCCATGGAAGTTGCCGGGAATGCGTTCGGTGGAACAGGGCAGTCCCTCCCACCCAGCCCTTGCAGGTTCGCCTGGAAATGGAACCGGTTCCATTTCTGAGCAGGAAGCCCCAGTGGTTGCTCCTCAGGCTCCAGGATGGTCCCATTCCCGCCGTGCCCGGCCCTGTGTCCCCGTTCCAGTGGGGACAGTGGGGGGATGGGGGCTCAGGGTGGGTGGGCACGATGGGACCCCCCCAGCTGCCCCTGCAGCGGTGCCAGAGCTGCCCCCCCAGCGCAGGGCCCGGGGCACACAGAGCTCCTCAATGGGGCCCTTGTCCCTGCCGTGCCAGCTGGCCCAGGGGACACCAGCTGTGCCCACAGCTCACCCGTGCCCTGCACACTGACGGGGGGTGGGACCGGATTTGGGGCACCCAGCACCAAAAAACGGGCACCCAGCACCCAAAGATGGGCACCCATTGCCCAAACACGAGCAACCATCACCCCATTACCCAAATCTTGGACACCCATCACCCCCAACCAGCTACAGTTCATCCATCACCCAAAGACAGGGCACTCGTCACCCAAACACGGGTACCCATCACCCCAAAGTGAATCCATCACCCCCACCCAAACTTGGGGCACCCATCACCCCCAACCAGACACCACTGAGCCATCACCCAAACATGAGCACCCGTCACCCAAATCTGGGACACCCATCATCCCCAACCAGGACAGTTCAACCATCCCCTAAACATGGGGCACCCACCACCCAAACGTGAGCACCCACCACCCCAATATGGGGCACCCGTCACCCCAAACATGGGGCACCCACTACCCCCAAAGGGACACCAATGACCTATCACTCCATCACCCAAAGACAGGGCAGCCAGCACCCCAAATATGGGGCAGCCAGCACCCCAAATATGGGGCACCCATCACCCCAAACATGGGGCACCCACCACCCCCATCCAAATCCTGGACACCCATCACCCCCAATCAGCTACAGTTCATCCACCACCCACAGACAGGGCACTCGGCACCCCAACCTGGGGCACCCCTCACCTCAACACCCACCGTCCTCACCGAAACGCAGGGCACTCCCTGCCCCGACACGGTCCCCACGCGTGTCCCCAACCCCCGGCAGGTCCCGCCGTGTCCCCCCCGCTCTCCCGGGCCACCGGCGCCACCTCGCGGGGACAGGCAGGGACGGGCAGGGACAGGCAGGGACGGGCAGGGATGGACAGGGATGGACAGGGACGGGCAGGGATGGACAGGGACGGGCAGGGACGGGCAGGGATGGGCAGGGACGGGCAGGGATGGGCAGGGATGGGCAGGGACGGGCAGGGATGGGCAGGGATGGACAGGGACGGGCAGGGACGGGCAGGGATGGGCAGGGACGGGCAGGGACGGGCAGGGACAGGCAGGGACAGGCAGGGACAGGCAGGGACTGGCAGGGACGGGCAGGGATGGGCAGGGACGGGCAGGGACGGGCAGGGACAGGCAGGGACAGGCAGGGACAGGCAGGGACTGGCAGGGACGGGCAGGGATGGGCAGGGACGGGCAGGGACGGGCAGGGACAGGCAGGGACAGGCAGGGACTGGCAGGGACGGGCAGGGATGGGCAGGGACGGGCAGGGACGGGCAGGGATGGGCAGGGACGGGCAGGGATGGACAGGGACGGGCAGGGATGGACAGGGATGGACAGGGACGGGCAGGGATGGACAGGGATGGACAGGGACGGGCAGGGACGGGCAGGGACGGGCAGGGATGGACAGGGACGGGCAGGGACGGGCAGGGATGGACAGGGACGGGCAGGGACGGGCAGGGATGGACAGGGACGGGCAGGGATGGACAGGGATGGACAGGGACGGGCAGGGACGGGCAGGGACGGGCAGGGATGGACAGGGACGGGCAGGGACGGGCAGGGATGGACAGGGACGGGCAGGGATGGACAGGGATGGACAGGGACGGGCAGGGATGGGCAGGGACGGGCAGGGATGGACAGGGATGGGCAGGGATGGGCAGGGACGGGCAGGGATGGACAGGGACGGGCAGGGACGGGCAGGGATGGGCAGGGATGGGCAGGGACGGGCAGGGACAGGCAGGGACAGGCAGGGACGGGCAGGGACGGGCAGGGACGTGACACGGACACCCCCACACAGGGCACCCCACACAGGGCACCTCACACAGGGCACCCGTCCCCAAATGGGGGGCAGAGGTGGGCAGGGCACCCGGCCGAGGGCACCCAGGGAGTCCCCCTGGCACTCGGGGTGCCACCACCCCACGGCACGGCCCTGCCCCTCCCTGCTGGCCCGGGCACCAGTGGGGTGGTGGGTGCCCATTTTGGGGTGCCCATTTTGGGGTGCCCCATACTGGGATGCCCCATGTGGCAGTCCCCAGACTGAGGTGCCCGTGACAGGATGCCCATTTTGGGGTGCCCCGTGCCCTGGTGCCCCACACTGGGGTGCCCTTGCTGAGATTCCTGTGCCCACAATGGGGTGCCCTGTTTTGGGGTGACCCCAGGACTGAGATGCTGGACCAGCCAAGGCCCAGTGTCACCTTCCCAGGGTCACACATCCCCCCCGTGCCATCTGCACTGGGCACCTGGACAGGGGCACCCCAATAAGGGCATCCCAAAATGGACACCCCAAAACAGGGATCCCAAACCAGGGATCCCAAAATGGGCACCCCAAAACAAGGACCCCAAAACAGGGATCCCAAAACGGGCATTCAGTTGGACCCTGAGATGCTGAACAGCCTCAATTTCACATTTTTTTCCCCCAAAACCCTTCACACAAAAATCACAATTAATGTCCCAGGGTAAAACCTCGTTAAAGTTATCGGGATGTGAAACCCTTGGGAGTGTTTTCCCAGTGCCAGGAATGGGGGAGGAAGCTCTTGGAAGTGCTGCCCTGGGGGAAAAGCAGGAGCAGGCCCGAACCAGCAGCTCCATCAGGGATGTGATGGTCGGGATTTTGTTTTCCCACCCACACCGGGACTCAGGAGCTCCTCTCAGAGCTCTCCCAAGGCACAGCATTCCTTAGGGATCCATCCAGTTCCTTCCCTGGGAATGCTTCCCTGGGAAAATACAACGGGAGAAACAGGAGGTGGCGTCATTTATACATAAAAATAAAATAAATCTGAGCTGCGAAAGCCAGAAAAGACAAAAACTGGGAATTTTGAGCTCTGGTTATTACCTGTGCCAAGCTGGGAATTTAAAGCTTTAGGTAAAGTTGGGAATTCGAAGGTTTAGGATTCAGCAGTGGCAGTGATGAGGGTCAGAACCCTGCTCCCAATTAAAGGTGGTGTTAATGATCTCCCCCAAAACCCTCCAGGGGTTCCAGGAAGAAAAAGTCATTCCTGCCCCAAATGAAAGTTTTGAGGCTGAACCAAGTCAGGAGGAGGAATCCTTGGAAACTCCATCTGGAAGGATCAAGTTTGGGAGCCAAATTCGTCTGTAGGTGTTCCCCACCCCCTGGGCTGCTGCATCTCCCGGCCTGACCCTCCCTGCCCGGCCTGTCCCGGTGACAAAGTGACAGTGTGACAGAGTGACAGTGTGACAGAGTGACAGTGTGATGGTGTCTGCATTGCTGCAGTGGGCTGGGTCAATCCCAGGGCTTTTCCCAAGGTTTTTGAGGAAGGGGCAGGTTTCCTTTAGGGGTCGGTGTTTGCTGTTCCCATCCCATGGGATGGGAGGGCGGGGATCCCCATGACCTTGTGCCCCCGATGGGCGGGGCCTATGTGAGTGGGTGTGGTCTGATCGGGGTGGGCGGGGCCGGGGCGTGGCCAGACGGCCTGGGCGTGAACTAATTGGGGTGGGCGGGGCTGATGAAAGATGTGTGACAGAGAGCTGGCTATGGGGGTGTGGTCATGCGGGCAGGGGCGTGGCCAGGAGCTATCGGGGGCTCGAGCTAATTGGAGTGGGCGGGAACGAGCAGCTGCACTCGGACTATTGGGCGTGGCCATGGGGCAGGGCGTGGCCAGCTGAGCTCTGGGGTGTGTCCGGAGAGGGGTTGAAGAGGGCAGACCGGGCAGGAGCGCGGAGAGAGGGCGTGGCCACCCAGTCGAGGGGGCGTGTCCACACATCAGGGGCGTGCCCATTCATCAGGGGCGTGTCCACGATCTCTGGGGGCGTGGCTGGAGATCTGCGAGCCTGGCGGGCGCGCCAGAGGCCTCTGGGGGCGTGGCTACATCTATGGGCGTGGTCTGAGCTGAGAGGGCGTGGCTAGAGAGAGAACGGCGCAGCTGACAGGGCAGGCGGGGGGCGTGGTATTTCGGTAAGGGGGCGTGACCAAGATGGGGGCGTGGCCTCGCCCTCAGCTGACCGGCCGCCATTTTGTCGGCGCCGGAGCCCCAGCGCCGGCCGGAGCTGCGCCCGCGGCCGGGGCCGCCCCTGCCCTGCCCGCCCTCCCGCCCGCCGGGGCCGCTCCACCCGCGCCCCACGAGCCCCTCCGAGCCCCCCGGCATGTGAGCGCCCGGCACCGCTGCTCCCACCCGGCTCCGAGCGGCAGCGGCACCGCGGCGGCCCCAGCACCCCCCCAACCCCGGCCGGGCCCGGCCCCCTCAGCCCGGCGCAGGCCCCGCCGCCGCCGCCATGGCGCTGAAGATGGTGAAGGGCAGCATCGACCGCATGTTCGACAAGAACCTGCAGGACCTGGTGCGCGGCATCCGCAACCACAAGGAGGACGAGGTGAGGGCCGGGCCGGGGGTGTCGCCGCTCGCTGCCCGCAGGGGCCGTGTCTGGGGCGCGGGTGTGGGCTCGGGGAAGGGGGAAGCGGGAATGAGAAGGAGGAAGGTGACGCCGGGGTGTGGGGACGGAGGGACAGGCTGGGGGAGAGCACGGAACTTCACAAGGGAGGGTCACGCCTGGTGCTCGCCTTCCCATTTAGTGTGGTATTGTGGCGTTGAGATCCTAGATATACATCTGTATATATGTGTGTACACACATACGTATATGAGGAATTTAGAGGAATAACATAAAGGAATTCCTTCCTCCACAGCCTTCCAGTCACGTGTAGTCAGCTATATATTCTTCACCACGAAGCTGATCTCCAGGAGAGCTGAGCTCAGTCATAATTCAGCTTCCAGGTTATTCCCGTTGAGCATCCTCTGATTGAAAAGCCCCTCTCTCGGAGCTCTTTCTGAGCATCACTCACATGTGGGTGCTGGCCTGTTATCCCTCATGCATGAGAGCCACGTGATCAGGAAATTAGTATAGGTGAAATAATTAGTCATCGAGACCGTGTTATGTGAGGCTCCACAGCGAGGTGTCACACGGTGACAGGGAGGTAACGGGCACCGAGGATGTCACTCGTGTTCATCTTCAAGTCAGTCACGACCTGAGAAGCTTTTTTATGTCTGGTGTAACAGTTGGGCTTTGCTGGGGTGCTGGGGAGTTGCTCTGGGTTGTAACAGGCTAAAAAAAAAAAATTAAGACTACAATGTCTCTTCATATAAATACAATATCCAAGTGGTATCAGCTGTCCAAAGCAGCTGGAAAAGTTGTGAACGTGTAACTACATTAAATACTTGGAAAACAGATTTTTTCATTGTGGTGCTGCTGGGCTGAAACACAGAACAGAACTTTCAAAATCCCTGGACTGTTCAAATGGTTTTTAAGTCCCTTGTGCACAGGGTAAGATGTTGTTACACTTGGAAACTTCTGGTTTTATAGAATATGCTGAGTTGGAAGGGACCCGTTGGGATCATGGAATCTATTTTAGTGTAAGTTAAATTTATGGGTGTTGGTTCGGTGGCAGAGGAAAACACTGCCCTGCAAAATGTGGGGGAACATGACAGAAAAGTGGAAAAACCATTTCTGCATGGAATTTGTTGTGAGTCTGATGTTCTCCCCAAACCTGGCCCTGCTGAGCTGTGTTCCTGTGAGCCTTCCCCACAGCACTTTGTGTGTTGTGCTGCTTTTAGTAAACCTGCTTTATTCTTTTGTGCATAGGGCAGAAAATGTTTCTTCAACTCTCAGACCTCTGAGGATCCCCCTGGTGAAGGTCTGGGCTGGCCCCAGTTCTTGGAGAAGATTGGAACGTGTTCTTTCTCAAACACTTCTGTCACAAACAGCTTCCTAAAGAGCACAAGTGCAGCATGAGCAGGTTCCTGTGCATCACGAGCCACTTGGAGTTTGTTTTCAGGCTGTGACAAGAAATAGTTCAAATGCAGTGGCTTTGGTGTCCTTTGGAGCCAGGAAAGAACACACCTTGGGTAATTTTGCAGGGCTCTGTGTGTTTGAAGGAAGTTGTTACTCAATAAATTCTTGTTCTGGGATTTAGTGAGGTCAGAGCCAAAGTGTTGTGTCTTACAACACATCTTAAACTCTTCAGTTTGGAGCACAAGTGGTAAGATCTCAAAACAGATAACTGTAGGGGTAATTCCTTTTTATATCCTCGTGAGCACAGCACAAATTAACCCCCAGATTCCGGGTGTGTTCAGCTCATTAAGACTGGTGAAATGTGTGTGTTGTGTGGCCCGGACTGTTTGGGAATCCTTCAAAGATCTTACCTAATTCCAAGGGCTGTGCCATGTCCTGGCTCAGCTGGAAAACCTGCTGTTGAGCTTTAGGGCCTGGATTAAACGCTGCCCAGACGTTTGTTAACTATCAGGTGATGTTACAAAATCAAAAAGCTCTTTTGGAGGAAGTAGCTGCAAAAATTCTTCTTCCTTCTCCTACAGTGCTTCCATTGTTCATTGTGTCTGTTAAATGTTGCTCCAGTACTGTGTGGCTGTTCGACCAACATTTGTGTGTCTCAAGGATAAGTGTTTGAGCTTACAACACACAGTCTGTCCTGTTCAGAACAGCAAATTTGTTTAATCAAACAGCAGTGTGTGGGGAGGAGGATGTTGGCTGTTGGTCTCAGCTCAGCAGGAGTTAACTCCACAAAGAGCTGTCTCTGGAAAGGACAGTGGTTTTTAAATGAAAACAAGAAATGAAGGTGTGATTTTTGCTTCAGATACTGATTTAGTTCTTTTTTATGTGTTGAGTTTTGCCATCCCTTTTTCCCCCTCACCCTCCTGGGCAAGGAGGGTTTATTCCTTTCCCCTTCCTGCCCAGGTACCCGGGCAGGGGAGTGATTTGTGTTCTACCATGCAGGTGCTTCTCACCTCATTTCACACTCGGCTTTCTCTTTGACAGCCCCGCTGTGCTCCTGCTTGGTGGGTCTGTGACCCCCCTGTGTCGTGGGACCCCAAATCTCACCTCACCCCCCACGGGAGGCTGCAACTCTTTGTTGGTAAATTGTGTCCTGCAGCTCCCAGCCTGTCTGCAGGGCGTGATTCCCTGTCAGAGGCATTCCCATTGTCCTTCCCGGGCTGTATCCAGGGCTGAGCTGGTTATTTTGAGTTTCAATCACTGAAACAGCAGGATGTGAGGTAAGAGGGAGGAGGTGGTTAACACAGTCCCTGTTGTGTGCATTTTCCAGTTTTCCAGGGAATGCTGGAGCTGCATCGTGGGCCGAGGGGAAGGAAGGCTGAGGTGGCAGCACAGCATTAGCTCCTTGCCGGGGTTGACACGTTGTGTTTACTTTCCAACACCTCGGTCCCTGTGGTGTTTCCCAGAGCCAGTTCAAAGTTCCAAGAACGACCTGATCCTGCTGTGTTCTCCCAACTTTCACTCCCAATACCTCATTCTCTCCCTTTCTTTTGGAAAATGAATCCTTTCGCTCATGAAAGCTGTGAGTGTCATGGTTCTGTACCCCATGGAATAACTTTTCCCACTTTGTGCCTACTCCTTATGGATCTGCTGCACAGCACTCTCAGCTTGAACCCCAGGCTGTTAGAAGTATCCTGGATTTTTTCCAGGATATTCCAAACTGATAGATGCTGTCTGTTCTCCCAACTGTGAAATAAGGGATGGGACAATCCTGTGATGCTGTCTGGCTCTTTAATTTGTTGTTCCCACCAAGGGAGCTGCTGTCAGGTGCTGTGGTGAGAGGCTCCTTTATAAAACTGAAATGATAAAGGAGCAGAGGCAGAGATGTCAATCAGGTGCTTTGTCCTGTCCAGACCACAGCCCTCTATTTCAGGTGTCTGATTTACTGGAGGACACTTAAGGAGGGAGAAGGGATTCAAAAAGCCCTGCATGAAATGTCTGCACACTTCTCTCATAACTTGAGAAAATCCCCTCCCTCTTCTCCCAGGCTGTGCTGTGTGTGCCAGGATCAGCCCTTTGTGTTCCTGTCAATCGATCCTTTCAGGAAAAAGCATATTAAAAAATTCATTTTGTCCTCTGGGGTGTTTGGTGATAGGTATCTCGTTGCTGGTTTACATTTAGGAAGCTGTTTTGCACAGAAGCAAGTTGGAGGAGTGAAAGGAGCAATCCGTGCTTCTGGCTGGAAAAAAATAATTCATGTCAGTTGTTGATGTAATGCTGAAGAGAAACCTTCCACTGCTCAGCCTGGGCAGCAGGTTACCTAAGGACAGGGGACTTGCACTGTTCAAAACCCTTTTTCCCTAAATAAAGGGCTGCTGTGCTCCACTGCACAGCTCCAGCTTCTCTGAAGTGATGTCTGGAGGAGTTTTGAGGAACCTTTGAGCATCTCAGCCTGTCCTGAGCGAGGCCTTCTAATGCTGTGGCTCCTCACGGGGAGAGTGTTGGGGTCTGATGGCAAAGGATGTGGGATGGGACATCAGCAGGGCATTTTGAGGGATGCTCAAAAGCCTGGTGGTGCCTGAGGCTGTGCAGTTCATTGATGCCAGGCGGCTCTTTGAGGCCGTGCAGCTGATCAGTCACTGGTGGCAGATGTGTGTTAATAGCTCTGAAGGCAGCTCATTATTCCACCCACTTTCAAGTGGCTCTGGGGTTGCTATTGTTAATTCTTTGAGTCGCTGGGAAAGACAGAGTGGGAAATAGAAACAATACACAAAGAGGGTTGGGTAAGGACCTCACTCCAGTCTGGGCTGAGTGAGTGTCCTGCCTCACCTGCCGTGTCCCAGCGTGGAACACGAGCCAAGATGTGGCTCTGTCCTCCTGCAGGAGCAGCTGAGCCTTTGCATTAGTGCTGCCTTTCATGAGCTTCTTGCTCTCTCCTGTATTAAATATTCCTTAATTGGCTGTGGCACGAGTGGGGCCAACAGCTTTGTTCCCAGTCCAGGTTGGGTTGGAGCTGTCTCTGCTGAGGGTTTGAAAGGATCCAGATGTGTGGAAGGAAATGTTGTCCCTGGCCAGGTGCAGGGCAGGGCAGAGCTTTCTGCTGCCTAAGGAATGGACTGGCCGTGCACTGTGCCTTTAGTGGGGCCAGTAAAGGAACAGCCCGAAAAATCAAAGTAAAACACAGATAGAAATTCCATTTCTGCTCTGTGATCGTGTGCTGAGACTTGTTTATTTGCTGCTTTTTGATGCAGATCTCGGTCCCAGTGCTGAGTGCAGAAAATGGGGCCTTTTGTGATTTCCTGTCATCAGTGGCCACTCGAGTGAGGGAAAAGCTCTTCCTCCACAATGTGGGTTAGAGAGAACATTTGTGTACAGGGAGTACCTTTAGACTGTTCACTGGGGAGTGTTCCTGCTACTGTGTCCTCTTCTGTGCCATGGAAAGAGCAGCAAGGGCAGCACTGCAGACAGAACAGAGTCATGGGACCAGTCACAAAGAAGCATTTGTGTCCCTTGGGTTATTAAAAACCTCTGATCAGTGAAATGCTTCCTAATCTAAAGGGGAGTCTGCTGAAATCCAGGTGGCAGGAAGCATAAAGGTGTTGGAGTAGGGGAAAAGGTGCAGAAAATAACATGGTTGGTGGTGGTGTCAGTAGCTCATAAAGGTGGTGCTTTTTTTAAATGAGAAGCAAACATTCAAAGTAACAGAAAAAACTGAAAGAAGTGAGTCCTGTTGGGTCCTGAGTGTAACTGGGCACAAAGATGGTTGGGTCACACCAGCTCCCCTCATCCCTGAGCAGGCAGGGTTTGTGACCCCCAGAGTTCAGTGCTGGCTTTGGATTAGCTGTTACTTTTTAATTGCTCTCTGGGATGACCTGGATGTTCACACCTGAAAGCTTCCACTGAGAGATCCCCGTGTTCAAAGGTGTGTAAATGGAGGGAGGTGTGGGTGTGGGAGTGTTGAAACTTTCTCCTGGTTGGCTCAGTCTCCAACTGAGCTGTGTAAAATCCATCACTCCAAGCTATCACTGAGTCAGCTCCAGCTTGGAGAGTGCACCTTTGTTTGGAAAGAATGGTGTGATTGTACAGCAGGGAGGACTGAACAAACTTACTTTAATGACACAAATATTTGTGCTGAATTTAAGAAGTCGGCAGTGGCTGCTAATAATGTTTTTTCTTCATTATCCTCCTTACCTTTCCATAACTATAAAGCCCTCGTGGCTGTTACAGCTTTGTAATTTTTCAGTGTTCTGTTTTTCTATAGTATTAGTGCATCATTAAGCATCTCTTTTGGTGATGTTTCCCTCTGAACTAATTCCAGTCAGCTGAGTTTTTGCAACAATAGCTACTTTAGTTCCCTAGAAGGAAGTGACTGTTTCCTATGCATCCAGCAAAGCACGTGCTTTAACGAGGCCTGACTTGAGCAGAGCCTGAAAGTGCACACAGGGATGATGTCTGGAATGAACAAGTTGAAAAATCGACTGTAAAAACACTTGCAGAGATTTTTGCAAAGTAAGGTAAAAATAAAACTTGGAGTACATCTTGTATTTGCACTTTCATCTGACACATCTCTCCGGGCTTAGAGTTGTCTGCATGGATATGGTTTAGACAGCAGAGGCCCCTGAGAATTTGTTTAATTGCTGCAATTAAATTAACAAATGCTGTGATCAGACTGGAGATGGATTCCTATTAAGGGACTGATCATTCTGGAGATAATTAAGGGCCATCTCCAGCCCCTGTTTGCTGATTCACACCAGGGTTTGGGGGTTGCTGCTTCCCCCTTCACTGTTGGCCCCTTGGCCAAACCTGCCTGGCAGGGGTCAGGATGGCTCTGGAGTCCTTTCTTGTGAGCAGCAGTGAATTGTGTCTGGCCTGGAGCATCTGAGGGACCTGGGGCTGCTCAGCACCCAGAGGGGCTGGGACTGCTGCTGGTGCTCAGCCTGTCTGGGTGTGTGTGCTGGCTTGGAGTCACTTTGGACAAGCAGCTGTTTCTTGCCTGAAACCCAGCCCTGGTGTTCTGTACCTGTTCAGAGGGTCATGTGTGCTTTTTGTGGTGCCTTAGGGGGCTGTGGTGGTTGGCCTGGGTTTGGTGTCTGCTCTGAACTCCTTGCAGAGCATCTCTCTGGATCCTTAGAATGAGGTTCAGAGGTTTTTCTTGGTTTGTGGGTCAGTTTAGAATGCATCACACCAGGTTCCAGTTGGTGTGTATAACTTCAGCAAACATGAGGAAAAGGAAAAAACTGTACATTGACTTTCTGCATTCCTTTCAGCGTTGTTTGGCCAGGGAGCCTCGTGATCTCGCTGTGGTTGGAGTGGACAAGGGGGCACTGGGGAATGCATCGTGTTTCTAATAAATGAAACTCAAATCTGCTGCCAATGGCCCAGCAGAGGCTCCCCCTGGTGCTGCCAGGGTGTGTCCCCCAGGAGCACAGCACACTGCCTGGCATCCTTACCCCAGGATTGGGGAATAAATCCCTGGAGAGCTGGGCAGCAAGGGCAAACTGATGTTAAAACATGCACAGTATATCAGCAGCCCAGTGGGAGATAAGCTTGGCTTTAGGAAGGTCCTTCTAAGTTGGAACCTGTTTCCTGAGCTCAGTGCCCTCAGCCCTGCTGGCCTTGGGCTGGAATGAGCTCAGGGCACTTTCCCTCTCGCTGCTCACCTCTGGTGTTCTCATCTGCTCTGCTGGAGGGAGCCTGAGCAGTGTGTGTGGGAGCACCCCTTTCTTCTCCCCAACCACGGAGAGATCTGAACAAAGGATCTTGTTATTTATCCCAAAGAGTATTTAAACAATGTCCTCTTTTTACTTAACATCTAATATGTTGCTTTCTGATGCTTTGCAGTGAGTGGAAAGCAGCACCTCGTGCTTGTTCCTGCTGTTGGTTCAGTTGATAATTCAGTGCTCATGTCCAAGGACTGCAAACACTGAGAATCTACAAGACTGCTTCAGTGGTGCTTGGCATGAAGTGCTGCTTTTGGGGAGCCTGATGAAAGCCTGGCAAGTGATCCCCATTTCCTCCCAGGCTCTTCCCTGAGCTGTGCTGAGCTGTACCAGGATCTGCCTGAGGCATAACGAGTTTGGAAAGTTGTTTCACCTCCACAAGGTGTCTGGAGTGTGAAGCATCCTGGTGGTGTCACGTGGCCTGTGTGCCACAGGTAATGTTTGTTCAGGTTATTACAAGAAGAGAGAAAAAGGAGGGGGTGGTTGTTGCTTGTTTGCTGGAAGTTGATCTTCCTCTCATGTGAGATCATCATGTGCTTGTGCTCAGCGTGATTTCAGGGAGTTCATTTCAAAGTCCTGCCAAAAACTGATCAATCCTACAGTGCTTAAAACAAAAGAAATGTCATATTTCACGCTTGTTATTTAATTTCATCTTCTAATTACTCCAAACTTTTGTGGTTTAGAATGGTGTCATTACCCATTTATGTCGGAAAATACCTTGCTTGTTGTGGCATTCACTGTTAATAATCCTTCCCTTAGAACACTGTATTTAACCCTGACAGAGCACCACAAGGAGGGACTAATATTTGCTGCCATTTTGCTCCTGTACCTGGGCTGGAGGGGCTGTTGCAGTGAGTGACAGGTTTGACTCTCAAATCAGGTGCATTTGGTTTGCTGGGCTGTAACCCAGGAAAGATTGTGCAGTGATCATCCCAATCCTCAGGGTCTTCTCATGAGCTGCTGATGGACACTCCCATTTCCTAGGAATGGACTTGGTGTTCAGGTCAGGGATTTTTCAGCTTGGTTCACATTCTGCTTTTTTGAATTCCTCAGGAATTGTCAGCAAACCCCAAGTTCTGTCTTGGCCCCAGCTTGGAATAAGGGTTTAGTGTTTTTCAAAGTTAATTCAAAAAACATGGCTTGGGAAATGAAAAATCCTATAAAGTGACATTTTGGCTTCCCACCATGACCCACTTTCATTTCAGAAGGACTGTGTCTTTGATTCATGATAATTTCCTTTTTATTTTAGCCACTCACACTCATTTAAATGCACATATTTTCGAGGTGAGATCTTGGAATTCTTGAGGAATTCGGGCTTATTTTAAACCCAGCTTGTGTATCTTGTTAATGGCTGTAAAATGCTTCCAGCACCTCTTTGGTGGAAGGCACTGTGAAGTGCAGTTGTGACTGTGCTGTTTGCACAGCTTTGTTGAGCAATCTCAGCTCCATCTGCAGCTGGCCGGGGTTAGCTGTGCTGCCGGGGTGTTTGTGATGTGCTGGAGGGTGGCAGTGACAACAAGCCCGAGTGGTTGCCATAGCGTTTCATTAAGGGGCCTTTTCCACCGAGCTGGGAAAGGCTCCTTTCCCACTTGGCAGCCAGGCAGGAATAAAAGAGCTCCTCTCAGAGCCCTCCAGCTCTGCCCCTGCTGCCGGCCCTGGGCCTGATGGCTCTGCTTGTCCTCCCCCACCCCAAACCACAACACCGCTCTGAAAAGCTGCTCCCTCCCTCAGAGTCTGGCTGGGCACACCAGAGCTCTGGAAATGCTGGCACTCAGAATCTCCTCAGTCCCCTGGCCAGAAGGTGTGAGAGGACTTCAAATGACAGTGTCACAGGATTAGCTAGAAATTAATAATTCAGAAATATATTGTAATTTAATGAATATTGTGTGTATAAACGGTGGGGTGAGGCTGGACCTGGAGTCAGTTCTGGGCCCCTCATGACATGGAGGGGCTGGAGCGTGTGCAGGGAAGGGAATGGAGCTGGGAAGGGGCTGGAGCAGCTGAGGGAGCTGGGGGGGTTCAGCCTGGAGAAAAGGAGGCTCAGGGGGGACCTTCTGGCTCTGCAATCCCTGACAGGAGGGGGGAGCTGGGGGGGTTCAGGCTCTGCTCCCAGGGAACAGGGACAGGAGGAGAGGGAACAGCCCCAAGCTGTGCCAGAGGAGGTTTAGATTGGATATTAGGGAATATTTCTCCATGGAAAAGGTGGTCAGGCACTGGCACAGCTGCCCAGGGCAGTGGTGGAGTCACCACTCTGGAAGTGTTCAGACATCCTGTGGATTGGCACTTGGGGACAGGGGTCAGTGGTGAACATTAACAAGCATTGGACTTGGTGATCTTAGAGGTCTTTTCCATCCTTAGTGATTCTGTGATTCATGAGACTTCCAAAGCATTTAAGGAAAAACTGACCCAGTGATATTCTGGGAAGTATTTATTTTTAATTACCACACCAGGAAATTCCTGTATTGGAAGGATTTATGCAGAAACAATCGATGCTGAGAAGGATGACCAGATTTTGTCCTGCTTCAGTATGTAAATGTGTGTGTGGGGGGGGTTCTCCCAAATAATTCATTGCATTGGGTGGTGGTTCTCCCTTTTCCTGGGTGGTCTGACCCCACACAGGAGCTGC
Organism: Pyrocephalus nanus; assembly: GCA_038380795.1. Lineage (NCBI taxonomy): Eukaryota > Metazoa > Chordata > Aves > Passeriformes > Tyrannidae > Pyrocephalus > Pyrocephalus nanus. The sequence goes on along the minus strand of CM076287.1, from coordinate 2,270,614 downwards.
AGGGTGTGGGTGAGTCGGTGGGAAGTGCTCTGGGGCAGGTCCTGGTGCTGTGCTGAGGTCAGTGATTCCATCAGGCAGAGCCTCACTGGGGATCCCCTCCCACCTCCCAGTTCCCTCCTGCTCCTGTGGGTGCTCAGTGTGGCTGGGTGTGCTGCTTGGGCTTCCCACTGAAATGGGAGCCTAAATAGATGAGTTTTCCTGATATTGCTCACTCAGGGCAGTGCTGCTCCAGCAGATTAACAAAAAGTTAATACCTGCTGATCCCATAAAGCTTTCTATATTTAGGGGCTGTCATTCCTGGTGGTGGGTTGGGATTTGAAGTACAGCTGTTTTGGAAGGACTTCTTTCTGCTCTTCATAATACCTTTTTTTTTGTGGTCTCAGGTCTGGTGGTGAGTGCTGTAATGCACTTTTGCAAAGTTGGACTGATTGGTGGGCAGGGATCTGGATCTGCCTGGGGGATGCTGGGGCTGTGCCAGCTGTGCCAGGCTGGGCACTGCTGAATTCTCTGGGTCTGCTTGTCTTTATTTGCCCTCCCTGCTCACACAGGGGTTTCTGCTCACTCCAAAGGAGCTGCCAGGAAGCTTAAGCTGATATTTGAATTGTTTGGGGGTAGATCCAGGGGGGAAAGGCCAGTGAGGTTTCTGGTTATGGACACAAGGACTGGGAGGCTGTGTGAGTGCTGTGCTGAGCTCCAGTGCTGACCTCACCAGTGTGGACACGAGATCCTCCCAGAAGGATCCTGTGACACTGTCCCAGAGAGTTCTTCTGGGAGCATAAAATATTCAGGGCCAGCTACAATGTGTTGGAGGATCAGTTGCATGTTTTGTAAGTCTCTCTTTCAGCATCTTTGTTCAAGTGTTTATTTTCTCCTCTCAGGTTTTCTTTTTAGTTTAAGCTCAAGAGTTTCGAGTCCCGTGTGAATTGTCTGGACCTGAATCACCTTCAGGTTTAGGATCCCAAATCTTCTGCTTCTCGTGGGAATCCCCTGGACATTGTTAAGCATCTAGGTTGAAAATGTCTTTTTGGTGGAAGGTAGTGGTGTTCAGGCAGGGTTTTCTTTGGGAATTAGGTAGTCTGTTTCTGACCTGCTTCCTCTGGCAGTTCATTTCTTTGGATGGAATGTGAAATGCCCTGGTGCATGAGTGGCTTTCAGAAGAGATTATTTCTCTGCATTTCAGTTTTCATGGTTTCTGTAGCAGATACCTTCAGTACTTAAATCATAATTAATTGTGAACTGGAAGAATCTCTGGCTGAGCTAACCCTGCTTATAAAGTAAAATCTGTACAGATATTTTCAAATCCCACGTTTGCCACATCCTTCCCACCAGCACAGATGTGATTGTCTGGTAAGACACAAAAGACCAATATTTAAGTGTAAACATTGTGACATTTGGCTCTTTGAATTGCTGAGAAATTCACACAAATACCTGTTATTTATCAAAATCAGTAAATGACAAAAGGGCTCAACTAAGATGAACTGGGGAGTGGTTCATGACTTTCCCTAGAGCTTCGTGACTGGGGGGGATGGAGGGAGCACCTTCATCCCTTCAAGCAGGAGGGTGGGGGTGGGTGCACCCCTGCAGTGCCATCATGTGCAGGGTGCCCAAAAGTGGAGTCATATTTTATCAGCATATTTTCCATCAGTCCCCTGGAGTTTGTGGGTTATTAATAACATCTGGGCACTTGACACAGTTTTTTGTAGTCTCACAGTGAGCAGGTTCTCTGGTGTCCCACAGGACTGAGGGAGCACTCCAGGAATGGGGAACTGGGCTGTGTTCAGACCCCTGGTGCTCAAATCTCTGGTGAACAACTTCATTTTTGCAAATTTGGGAATCCAGAGCCCTGGACAGTGTAATTGTGAGGGAGGGGAAGGGAAACCCCCCAGGATTGTGATGGTTCTTTTTACCAAGCAGCTCCATCAGAACCGAGTGCCTGCTGAAACGTGTATGAGTGTGAGATCTGGTGCTGGCAAATGCCGGGTTCTGCTGCTCCTGCCCATCTGCAGAGCTGGTGAAGGAACCCCCCTTGCACTGTTTGTTTCCCTCAGGCCAAGTACATCTCGCAGTGCATCGACGAGATCAAGCAGGAGCTGAAGCAGGACAACATCGCGGTGAAGGCCAACGCCGTCTGCAAGCTGACCTATGTGAGTGCCTGCTGCCTCCCCTGCCCCTGCAGATGGGCCTTGTGCTGTCCCAGTGCCTGCTCTGCTCCTCTTCTGTTCCCTGCAATTGGATTTTACTGGCGTGGATCAGGGAGCAAATCTGATTTCAGTGAGAACAATTCTATAAAAAGGTTGTTTCTTATCACGTAGCTCCATGAGCACTTGAAACCGGTCTTGTTTCTCCTTGTTCTGTCCTTTGATATGGAGAAGACAAAAGTAATGGTAAAGAATTATGTTCTGGTTTTTATTTAAAAAAAAAAAATCCAGGAAGCAAACCCTTCACACCAATGCTCATGTAATTTTATATCATAGAGTCACAGACTGGTTTGGGTGGGAAGGGACCTTAAAGCCCACCCAGTGCCCCCCCTGCCATGGGCAGGGACACCTCCCACTATCCTGGGGTGCTCCTTTGATCCAACCTGGCCTTGGACACTTCCAGGGATGGGGCAGCCACAGCCTCTGTTGCCTGGAATTAATGCAAACTGTTTAAAACTTGTTTCTGGTGGAACTTTGAGATTTTTTTCCTTTCCTGTGAATGCTGTAGAAGATAATATTACTCATAAGCTGGAGATATCTTACAGTATTATTTTCAACCTCTTGTTACATCCTCAATTTTGAGAGGTATCCTGATTTCCTCAAGTCTCTGATTTCAGCAGTTTCTCTTGGTTTCTCTTCTCACAGTTACAGATGCTGGGCTATGACATCAGCTGGGCTGCTTTCAACATTATTGAAGTCATGAGTGCATCCAAGTTTACATTCAAGGTGAGTTCCCAGTCCCTGCAGCTGTCCTGGCCAGGCTGCTTCTTCACTGGGTGTCCTTCAAGTCCAGTGGGGAATGCTTGGTCTGCCTCTGCCAGGTGTGTGACAACAGCTGTCAGACCCTTTTAGTGGAAAAAAGCAGGGTATTTTTGTGTGAAGGCCACCTGAGATTCCTAGTAACAGGAGTGTTTTATTTTCTAATAGTTTATATTTTTTCTTGAAAGATTTGTTTTGTGCTCTTTCACCAAACAGGGTGGAATGTTGCTTCCTAAGGAATAGTTTCCACATTGGGAAAGTCAGGAGTCAGCACAGAATAAGTGTGGTAGACAATCCTACCTTATTTCTGCATTTTTGTGGTCACTGAACCCATGTGTTGTAACAGTAGAGAAGGTGAAGGTGGTTTATTATCCCTAAACCAGCTGTATTATCACTAGAAATGTTACTTGTCCGAGATTCCTCCTTCCCCTTTCCTAGAAAACCCCGTGTCCCACAAACCTAACTGCTCATATTAACGCTGCTATTAAAACAACCAGTTGTTCTTTATCAAAAACATTGTGTAAATTGACTTTATAACCAAACTGTGCTTCCCTTCCTGCCCTCCCCCAGCGCATTGGTTACCTGGCTGCCTCCCAGTGCTTTCATGAGGGGACTGATGTCATCATGTTGACAACCAATCAGATCCGGAAGGTAAATTTGTTTTACTCTCTCTCTCTCTCCCTTCTTGTGTTTTTACATCTGCACAGGTTTTTCTCTCTCAGGAGTGTAAAGGTGTTCAGGCAGAGCTCTTGACTTACATCACTGCACAGGCTGAGGGATTAATGGCACAGCCAGGATTGTCCCTTGTGCTGTCCTGTTCTGTCCCTGGCTTTGTCCAGCACAGCAAGAGCTCCCTGACACTCCCTGGGCTCTCAGGGGGGACAGTGGCACGGGTAGGAAAAACAGCCCCATTCCTGAGGGAGAGGGAGCACTCCCCAGCTCCCCAAAACCTCTGCTTTCCCTGGAATGACAGATCAGACTTGGGCTTCTTTGGTACAGCTGGGGGTGAGAATGGGGCAGAATGTATGTAAAGTCCTGTGTTCATTTTCACTGGGTTTTTTCAGAGTTGTTGGGTTACAGCATCATTTTCCCATTCCTCAGATCACAATTCTTTTTAAAGCTCTTAAGTTTAATTTTTTTTTTTTTAAGTATCCCTGCTTTAAAACTTGACTGATCCAGTACAAGATGTGCCCAGATTTTTACTGTCTAGGGAGCCAAAATGTCTTTTACTTGCTTAAAAAAGCTCAGTGGGATGTTATCCAGTATCTTCCCTAAAGAACTAGTGCTTTTGCCTTTATTTCTTAAACTTCTCTGCTCTGAATATGAATGTCCCTCCATTTCTTGATTATGGACTCTTGACTTTACTGGATTTCAGTCACTTGCTTGGCTACTTCTTCCACTTTGTGCTTGAGTTTGTTCTTAAAAGCATCTTTTTTATGCCTTTTCATATTTCATTGATCCACCAACTTTATATTTTAAGGCTTTACCAGCTCTCAAAATACATTAAAGCCAGGATGAATTGCAGTTTTGGGTTGTTTTTTTTTTTGGTTTTTTTTTTTTTTTGCTCCTTAAGCAGCAAATTTCATTATTCTTAAAGCAGAATCTAATTCCCCCCCACCTGCAGCAGGTTTTTGAGGTAATGAGATGCAAATGGCACAGAAGCCCAAAGGCCTGGCTATGTTTAGCTCTCCTGAAGCTGCCTGTGTGTCCATGTGGATCTGGGCAGTTCCAGCTGGGAATGCTCAGTGCAGGAGGGATCCTGGGATGCTCTGCAGGCAGAGATCTGGGTTAATAATCTGTGCTGAACATGCCCAGAGAGGAATATTAATGGGAAGTGTTGGAGCTTAGAAAGCCCTGCAGGATTCTGACTGCAAATAGGGCCAAGGAAACTTGTCCCACCCCCTGACTTGGGCCATGACTTTGTGGATGGGAGCTGTGGGTGCTGCCAGCAGCTTGGAAGGGAAATAATCCCATTTCTTTAATGGATTAAGCTGGTGAGCACTCACCAACTGTGCCTGTTCCCAGCCAAGCTGGTGACACTGAGGCCTTGTCTTAGCAGGGTTAGTGTTTAACACCAATTTTTTGGGATTTTAACCATGTTGGTGATTGTGTAACGAGCGTTTAAAAATTACTTCCATCCCTAAAATCCCACCAAGGTGCCATCTCTCTAATTGCTTTTATGTTGCAATCATCCATCTCTTGGTTAATTATGGTTCCTTGTGCCCATTATTAACCCCCAGGCTGGCTGTATTTTAGCAGGTGGTAGGGGCTGATAGAAATAATCCCACAAAGCACAAGCTCTGCCTCATTTGTGCTGAGTGAATAAAATCGCTCTGAGAAAATTGTTTCTCAACATCCTGTGTGATCTTAAATTTTTGAGCCTGTTTTTCCTTTTTTAGGATCTGAGTAGCCCTAACCAGTATGATACTGGAGTTGCACTGACTGGCTTGTCCTGTTTTGTTACTCCAGATCTTGCCAGGGACTTGGCAAATGACATCATGACTCTGGTGAGTTGGGAAGATTGAAATGACTTTTCGCTGTAATAAAAGAATATTAAATTGGTCCAGTTTGATAAATTAAGAACTGATCCATGTGAAAACCGATGCTTTTCTTGTGGTGCTTTTGGGGGAGCATTTACAGCCTTAGCTCCAGAGGATCACCTTGAAATACCTGTTAGTTTTGGTGCTAAACAGCAACATTTGGCTCTGGAGTTCCCAAAAAGCAGCCGAGCGTCCCAGCAAGGACTTTGGGCTCACAAAGTTCTCCGAGGTGCTGTGAGCTGGGAGAGCTCTGACAGCCCAGATCTCAGAGCCTGACTGGGCTGTGTCCTTGGCAGATGTCCCACACCAAGCCTTACATCAGGAAGAAGGCAGTGCTGATCATGTACAAGGTGTTCCTCAAGTACCCCGAGTCCCTCCGTCCTGCCTTTCCTCGCCTTAAAGAGAAACTTGAAGATCCCGATCCCGGTGAGTGGATTTTTCGGGAATTCCTGCTGCTCCCACACGTGTGCTTGGAGAGCTGGTGGAGGGGAGGATCCCTGAGATCCTCTTTTGATTCACCCCATGCAGGGGTAGATGAGCCCAGCAGGGTCCTGACAGATGATGCCACATTAAAAACATGTCCTTTCCAATGCCCCTTCTTCAAACCCAAAGCTACTCAAAGTGTAGCAGTGGATTAAACCTTAATGGCCCAAAGCAGCTTAATGCTTCTGGTTTGGGGCTTACTAAACTTGACTTAAAAATACTTCAGTTGATCTCAGGGTTTAGGGTTTTGTTGTTGTTTCCTGTGCTCTTACAAAGCTGCAGCCTCTGGCTTGCTGTGGACGTACTTAAAATAATTTTGCCTCGCTAACTGCATTTTTTTAATTATTTTTAGCTTAATCTTTGAGTCCATGCTGCTGTTTGGGCCCCTCAGAAGTGTCTTGGCAGTTCAGCAGCAGCAGCAGCAGCACAGGAAATTGAAAATTGCTCTGTGTCATATTCACATTTTCACTCAGTCTTTGGGAGGTGCAACCAAACACTTGTTCCAGGAATTCTGTGTGTGATGCAGTTCTGGGATCTCCACTGGCTTTAGGAATTCTGTGTGTGATGTATTTCTAGGATCTCCACTAGATTTGGGTCTGCATTTAGAGGGAGAAATTTAATTGCATGGATTGGACTGGTTTAAGGTGAGCACAGAAGATGCACCTTCCAGGGACAATATTTTCAAAGAGAGCAAACCACACACATCCCTCACCTGCAAGCAGAGATAAAATCACCCTGATAGACTTCACTGGAGAGGAATTGTGCTCTCTGCTGGGACACCCAGCTTGTCCAGACTAAAACATTCCCATCTGAGAACAGTCCATTTCGAGGATGAGAAGGGAGTGAACTTGTCCAGTCAGATTGTTATTTAAGGAATCATTATTTTGGGGCTGTATTTAAACATGTCTCAATAACACATGTTCAAGAAGCAGCAGTGTTTGGAAGCTTTCTGGGGGGTGATTATTGATAGTGGTGGTGCCTGTTGTTGACCCAGAGCAGACACCCAGCCAGAATTAAATAAAATCCTTTCTCAGATTGCTTGGACATCCTTGCCTTTGCTTCAGTTCAGCTGGGAATGAGGCCAAAGCATCAGCACTCAGGTCTGAACCTTCAGCTGCTTCTGCTCTGGGGGTTCTGCACCAGAAATGGCCGTGACAGTGGAGGCCCTGCTGAGATTGCTGCTGTTCCCTCTTTCCCCAGGTGTGCAATCTGCTGCAGTCAATGTGATTTGTGAGCTGGCTCGACGCAATCCCAAAAACTACCTGTCCCTCGCTCCCCTCTTCTTCAAGCTGATGACTTCATCCACCAATAATTGGGTTCTCATTAAAATTATAAAACTGGCAAGTCTTCTGCTTTTTTTTTTTTTTTTTGGTGTTTTAGGATGGGGGTTCTCATTAAGTCACCTTGGGGGTGAAATGGCTTTCTTGCTGGGAGGTGTGGTTAAAAAATAAACCCCAGGAATATCTTCTGGTGTTTGTGAATGTAACCAAAGGGAAAAAATATGTTCATAGAGCTTGGTTTAAATACAGTGAGCTGGAATTGCATCCAGCAATTTATATAATATTTGGGTGATGTTTAAAAGCAGTTATTAAACCACTTTGTCTGCACTTCTCTTTGAATAGTTTGGTGCTCTTACTCCATTAGAACCAAGACTGGGCAAGAAGCTGATTGAGCCCCTAACCAACCTCATCCACAGGTTTGTGGCACAGAGCCTGCTTGGTTCACTGGGACTGGGGAGGTGCCTGCTGGGTGGGTCAGCTCCTGGCTGGGGATGCAATTCCCAGCTCTTTCTGGATTTCAGTGTATTGACTTCAGATATCAAAAGCTGATCTCACACCAGGGCTGTTTCTGAAAAACCTGAGTGTGGTCAAAGACCTGAGAGGAAAGTCTGGGTGTCTGTCAGTGTGAATTCCCCCAAAGCACGTGTGAAAAGCGGAACAATTTGCTTTCCTTTCACTGCATTCTGAGCCAGAGATGACAGTGGAGGATGTATCAAAACTCTGGCTTAAGAAAGGCTCAGCTGGTTATTTGTCCTGGTCACCTCACACATTTGGTTCCTGACCTTTCTGGGAGTGCCTTACCCACCAGAGCAGCCTGGCAAGGAATATGTTAAAGTCCTTTCTCAGATGTGTTTTGGGAGAGTTCTGACATTACAAGTCCTAAATAGAGATGGAATAAAATCGAAGATATTTCCTTGTCCCTTGTTAGAGTTGGTTTGGGGGGGTGTTGTGGCTCTAATTCTGAACTGAAAGCAGGAAGTGGATGCCTTGGAGGCAGTTCCCTCTCCCAGTTATCAGGACATCCCAGTGCCAGTTCATGCATGAGCTGTGGAATGACAAGGTTTGTTTCTCTTCACGTGGCAGAGCAAAGGGATGGATGGGAAGGAGCAGGTTTTGAGCAGATATCTGAGTAGCTGTGAGAGCAGCTCTGGCCTCCCCATTCCTGACCATTCTTGCATTCCTGGCATCCAAATACCTACAGAGGAGTTTGGCAGCAGTCAAAAATAGATTAAACCCTGCAGAAAAACTAGGAAAATGGACAGTGTCTTCAGTCCTGCCTCTCCCCAGCTCCCCATGCATTTTTTAGCTGTGAGGACTGAGTGGGGTTTGGTTTGGTGTCCATTCAGTCCCTTTGGATCTCACAGCACTCCCTGAGCCAATCCAGCCCCTTGTCACAACAGTCATGTTGAGTTTTGGGGACAGTCAGACTCTGGGAATGGGTTGTGGCTGGCAGGGGGGAGCAGTGTGTACCTGTGTCACTCCTTGGAGGGACCCTTGAGGTTCTCCATCTGCCTTGTGGTGGATTCTTGACCTTGGGCAGAGGATTTAATTTGATTTTTGGACAAGATTGCTTCAGTGCTCCGTAGCTGGGGCTGAAGTTTGAGTAATTCTTCCTTCCTCATTCCTTGTCACACTGCTCTTCTTACTTGCTGCTTCTGCAGGAAGAGTTTTGGATTTTTAAACATTCAGTTAAAAATTCCTCCTCCCCCCCCAGCAGTTTGTAAGTGGGAATCACTTCATCTATTCGAAGGGATATGGAACAGAATACTGGCAGTTTCTTGTGAAGTTCAGGGTGTTAACTTGCTCTAAGATACTGCTGACAACTCTTGCAAATGTGCCAGTTTATTCCTTCTTTAATATCCTTGATCTCTGTTGCAGCACCTCAGCCATGTCTCTCCTGTATGAATGTGTGAACACAGTAATAGCAGGTGAGAACTGCAACTTGTAACCTCAAAAAAACCCCTGTGATGAACTTTGTCATCAATTAACCCCCTCTGCAAACCTTCCTCTGTTTCACTTCATGCATTTTATAACTGGAGGAAGAGTCCTGGCAAACTCTGTGTCACTGTGGGGCTGAAATCCTCTGCCAGTGGGAGAGGCAAAGTCACCACAGCTGTGTTTGCTGAGGGCTGAAACCAAGTACAGACAAACAGATTATTTGTCTGCAAGCTCCTAAATGTTGCTGCAACTCCAAAATAACCAGCAGCGACAGAATTCACACAGGGCTGGTGTCTCTGTCAGAGTTTTCTTACGTGGTGATGGATCAGAGTTGTGGGTTTTCTATTTTTAATTTTGTCACTTCACGGTTGAAAAACTTGGTGTCTTAGAGGAGATAAGAGGGGGCTGCACTGAGATGCAGTGGGTGATCCTGGGGGAATTCACCACCCAGGACACCTCAGGGGCTCTGAGGTCACAGTCAGAGCCAGCAAAGAAACTGTGAAACCCCAGAGCAGCACCTGCCAGCTCTGGAAATGCCACTGTCCCCTGCCAGTGCCACTGTCCCTGCAGCTCTCCCATGTCCCAGGGCTTTAAAATGTCCCAAACAGTCACCAGTGGGACCTGATTTGTACCGTGAGTCTCTCAGTGGCTCAATTAAAGCCCCAATCCCATCACATTTAACTCCAGGGTCTGCTGCTGCAGCTCGTTGAGTTGGGAAAATCCACACTTAAAACCTCAGCTGTGCAGTCTCTGCTGACATATTTCTGTAAATAAAACAGTATTTCTGTAAATAAAAGTGTAAAAGGGGTTTCTACACCTTTTTTTTTTCCTGCCCTCTTGTTATTATTGTTAAAGTGTATGAAACTATAATTTGTGTCACAACCTTCTCTCCTTCCCCCAGACCCCCAAAAGTCCAAACAAACAAACAACAAAATAACCTGTAGTATAAATAATGATACATAAATATACATCTTGATAGGACATGTAAATAAAAGAAATAGCCCTTTTCCTGTGAGCTGAGCTGAACCTTCAGGTGTTGTGTTGTGTTTTGTTGTGTTGCTGCAGCCCCTGGGAGCCCTCAGTGCTGACTGTTTGTGTTCTGTGTTTCAGTGCTGATCTCTCTGTCCTCGGGGATGCCCAACCACAGTGCCAGCATCCAGGTACCAGCCTGGGGTGCCAGCCTGGGGCACCAGCCTGGCTTTGGGGGGGGTTGTTCTGCTCTGCCCTGTGCCCCCAAGTGCCCCAGGGGAATGGGTTTGTGTTCTCTGGTTCAGGTTCCTCCTGATTGGAAATCTGTTGATGCAACAAAACCCTCTGAGCCAGAGACCCTTGGTGCTCAACACCCTTCTTTGTGTAACAAGTAAATTTGGGAAGAGTTATTTTAATCAAAACTTGTAAGAAACATAACTTGGTCTTTTTTTTTTTTTTTTTTTTTTTTTTTCCAGCTGTGTGTTCAGAAGTTGAGGATACTGATAGAAGACTCTGACCAGAACTGTAAGTATGGTGCTTGTCTTCATGAAATCCTCGGCTCCCCAAGCTCTGGGGTTGTGTCTGCAAACACCAAACAATGCCTGGGGGGTTTAATGTGGAAATAATTGCACTTATTTATAGTGATTTTTTTTTTTTAAACAAATGAGAGCAATAATTACTGCTCTTTGTGGTCTTGTAAATCTAAACCAGTTCTTTCCATGCCCTGGGATTTCCCTTTTTATGGACTTGCAGCTTGGAAAGCAGTGAGGGGTATTCAGCAGTGGGAGCAGAACAGTGACATGGGAGAGTGTTGACTTATTTTAGTGACCACAAAGAACACTGGGAAATCTTTCTTTTGTGCAGCTCTTTTTGCTGCCATCTGAATTTGTCTCGTTGAGAACAGGGCTGCTACACACCATAAGCTCTGCTCCTCCCAGGATGCCTGTTCTCCATCCCCTTGGTTTCTGATTAATAAAATACATCAGTTAATATCAGTGATAAAACTTGAGGTGTGTAAGAAGCCCATGATGAAGATTATATCTATAATTACGTGTCTGTTTATGGAATTATGAAATTAAATGAAACTGAAACCAGCTTTTAAGATTTCATGCTCAGCACAAACCAGTGTTTCTATATTTGGAAAGAAGTTTTATTTTGTCTTTCACAGTGAAGTACCTGGGACTGCTGGCAATGTCCAAAATCCTGAAAACACACCCCAAGTCGGTTCAGTCCCACAAGGATCTCATTCTGCAGTGTTTGGATGACAAGGATGAGTCCATCAGGCTCAGAGCTTTAGATCTCCTCTATGGCATGGTATGTTCCTACATTTATTTCCTCTCCAGCCCCTGGTCCCTTTAGGAAAGGGCTATTTAAGAAAAACATGCAATTTTCTCTGCCCTCTGCCCCCCTGGAGTTCTGATAACAACTCCCATGTCTTTTCTGGCACTTATGACAAGTGAAACACCTGGCACAGCTTGAGAGGGCTTTAAAAACTTTGCTTGGGACTGGAAGGAGTTTCTCACTTTGGAAATCACCCATTTTGAAGTGCTAGAATTCCACTGGGTGTCAGGGACTCTTACATTTGTTTCCTTTAGAAGCAGAAATGTTTTGAGCTCCTAAATTTGCTCATGTTGGAGTAGAAGATGAATTTCCTGCTGGGTTTCTGTGCTGCTGTGAGTAATTCTGCTCCTCAGCTCTCCCACAGCACAGCCTTGTGCACTCAGGCTGGCTCTGCTTTAACAGCAGCATTACAGATAATAAATATTATAATAATTATTATAATTATTTTAATAACAACATTACACAGAGACACAAACCAGTTCCCTGTTGGATTGTGAGCAAAGCTGGGACCTGGAGAGGTGGTTCTGGTGTTTTGTTAACACGTGGCATGGGCCCAGCCAGGAGCTTGGAAGGACTTGGCAGTGCAGAAAGGGCTTAGCTGTGGTTCAACCCTTCAACCCTCCCCCAGGTATCGAAGAAGAACCTGATGGAGATCGTGAAGAAGCTGATGATCCACGTGGACAAAGCCGAGGGGACGACGTACCGGGACGAGCTGCTGACCAAGATCATCGACATCTGCAGTCAGTCCAACTACCAGTACATCACCAACTTCGAGTGGTCAGTGCTCCCCCCGCTGTCTCTGCTCCTCCCCTGGCTGAGGGGGGCTGGCCCGCTGACCCCCAGGCCCCTCCCGCAGGTACATCAGCATCCTGGTGGAGCTGACCCGGCTGGAGGGCACGAGGCACGGCCACCTCATCGCCGCGCAGATGCTGGACGTGGCCATCCGCGTCAAGGCCATCCGGAAGTTCGCGGTGTCGCAGATGGCCACGCTGCTGGACAACGCCCACCTGCTGGCCAGCAACACCCAGCGCAACGGCATCTGCGAGGTGCTCTACGCGGCCGCCTGGATCTGCGGGGAGTTCTCCGAGTGAGTGCCGTGACTGCGGGTGCTGGAATGTGGGCTGGGGAGCAGGATGGGCCGGGCTTGGTGCCTTAATGCCATCAGAGTGGGGCTGCTTTCCTGCTCCCTCACCCCGTGGGTTCCTCAGCTCTTTGCAGCCCAGGCATTTTGAGTATCTGGTGGTTTTTCTTCTCTGCAGTCCTGCCCGTGCAGGAAGCCATAGCAGTGATTCACAAAATGTCCCAAGTTGGAAGGGACTCAGGATCAGCCAGTCCAACCCCTGGCCCTGCCCAGGACACCCCAACAATCCCCCCCTGTCCCTCAGAGCGTTGTCCAAACGCTCCTGGAGCTCTGGCAGCCTTGGGGCCGTGCCCACTGCCCTGGGGAGCCTGGGCAGTGCCCACCACCCTCTGGGGGAAGAACCTTTCCCTGAGATCCATCCCAACCCCCCTGGCACAGCTCCAGCCCTTCCCTGGGTCCTGTCCCTGGTCCCAGAGCAGAGCTCAGCGCCTGCCCCTCCGCCTGCCCTCGGGAGGAGCTGCAGCCCCCGAGGAGTCTCCCCTCAGTCTCCTCTGCTCCAGCTGACCCAGCCAAGTGCCCTCAGCTGCTCCTCATTCTCTTCCCCTCCACACCCTCCACCACCTTCTTAACCCTCCTTGGGCACTGTCTAACAGTTTTACAGTGTTGTGGGTAGGAGCTGTTAGGTCTTAAGACATTGAAAGAACTCCTTAATCATTAAGGTCCATCCCCGTTTATATCTTAGGGCACCTGTCCAGTCACCATGTTTGAATTAGCTCTTCCTCTGTTCCCTGTTTTGCCTTTGAAAGGTTTTTGCAGATCCCAGTCTTCCTGGGAATTAGAAATTGTCTTCTTTTTTGCTCAGAGTTTCTCAATACCAACAAGTAGCACAGTTTCCAATATTGTTGTATCATCGTTGTCTTTTAGCTTTAATAGCTGTTCTTGGCTGTGTGTGCAGATACCCCTGCTTGCCCAGCTTTCATTTTGGTAAATTGAACTAACTGTGTGCTATAGTCTCCTGGTTTGGTGTTTATTCTTTTAATTGTCATTCTGAACAGTGGCTCCAGTTTAAATTCACTGGCAGATGTGATATTTAAGAAACACTGGTCCAGATCAGACCTTTAATTAGAAAAGTTGTAGAAAGAAAGCTGTTGATTAGGAGGTAAAGAACACATACTCTCCCTTTTCAGTTTGATCACATTTTTATTATCTTTCAGTTTGTCATAGTCCATAACTTTTTTAGCTGTGAGGAGACAATTCCAAGTCAGAGCGTGAGATTTGTTCAAACAAATCTGTAATCTGTTTTCCTCTGAGCAATCCACCACCTTCCCGAGCTGGGTTCAGTTCAGGCTCCCTCTCTGCTTTGCAGACACCTGGAGGAAGCCAACCAGACCCTGGAAGCCATGCTGAGGCCCAAGGTGACCACTCTGCCCGGCCACATCCAGGCAGTGTACGTGCAGAACATGGTGAAGCTCTACGCGTCCATCCTGCAGCACAAGGAGCAGGCTGGGGACAAGGAAGCAGCTCAGGAGATCACCCAGCTGATGATCGAGCGCCTGCCCCAGTTTGTCCAGAGCGCAGACCTGGAGGTGCAGGAGAGGGTGAGATGTCGGAATTGCTCCGGGGTTTATCGTGGCAGGGCTCTCATCTGTCTGGCAGCAGGTTGTGGCCAGGCTCATTTTCTGTCAGCTGTTATCGAGGGCAAAGCCTGGATCTCACTGCTGTTTGATGCTGTCTCTGAGGGCTGCAAGAACTTCACTCAGAACAATTTAATTTTAAAAGTATTCAGGCACATAAAGGACACAAGGAAGACCCAGCTAGAACGTGGATTAACATGGATTTTTTACATTTGCTTCAAGCTTTTTATGGTGCTTCTCTTAATTCCCTTCCTGGAGTAGATCCCTTACCTTCTGCTGACTTCCACTGCAGTTGATTTGTTTGGTTCAGTTGCTTAATATTACTCCTGAAATTAATTCTGTGTTTGTTTTTAGGCTTCTTGCATCTTGCAGCTGATAAAATACATTCAGAAGCTACAAGCAAAAGAAGTTCCTGTAGCTGAGGAGGTGATAGCCCTGTTTGCTGGGGAGCTGAACCCTGTGGCTCCTAAAGCACAGAAGAAAGTACCTGTTCCAGAGGGGTAAGGTTCCTTCCCTCTCCCAAAGCCTTATTTAAACTTTTAAACTTTTAAATAATAAAGCAAAGTGTGTGATGGGACCCTGAAATACTTAAGCTTTTTGTTCACTGCAATTCTCCCCAGCCTGGACCTCGATGCCTGGATCAATGAACCTCCCTCAGACAGCGAGTCTGAAGATGAAAAGCCCAAAACAATCTTTCATGAAGAGGAACAAAGGCATTCCAGGCACAGACAGCCAGAGATAGATGAAGAGGAGCTGGCCAGAGTGAGTGAATGTTAAAATGCTTTTCCTTACACAATTCAGTAGCACAGGGAGTGCTGCTGGAGCAGTTGGAGCTGTTGTGGAGTGTCCAGGTGGCCAGGGAGCTGCTGTGCTCTGTGCAGCTCAGGAGAGCTGATGGTTTGATCTGAACTGATGCTCGTGGACCTGTGAATGACTGTAACATGTCTGTCCTCAGCAGTGATCCCACCTTTCCTGCCTCTGACCTCTCTGGTGTCACAGAAAGAACTTGTTGATGACAAACATTTGAATTGCCATCCAAACTGCCACCTCTAGCAAAGAAGGGTGTTCTAAGGGTTATTAGTTATAGAATCAGAGAGTTATGGAATGTTTTGGGCTGAAAGGGACCTTAAAGCTCATCCCATCCCACCCCTTGCCATGGGCAGGGACACCTCCCACCAGCCCAGGTTGCTCCAGTCCCTGTCCAGCCTGGGACAGGGAATTAGTGATGGGACCTGTAGTTCTATCCTGGTATATCCTGACACTCAGAACTGCTTTGTTACACACAAGCAGCTCTGCTTTTCTCACAGGTAGTTATTTATATTGTTCCAAAAATTCAGGGAGATTGTTTGTTTTGATGCCTTTTCTGTCTTTGCTTACAAACAAACATTTTAACTGCAAATCCTCTCTGGTTTTGTAGCGTCGGGAAGCCCGGAAACAAGAGCAGGCAAACAACCCATTTTATATCAAAAGCTCTCCTTCCCCACAGAAGGTGAGTGGGATCTGCACTATCTCCCTGGCCTCTCGTGTCACTGTGTGAAGGTTCCCTGAATGCCAGAGCTGCAGCTTCCCCTGGGTCACTGACCCTTTTGTGGTGTGTGCTCTGGAGTGGCTGCCTGATAAAACAACCACTTTTGTAAGTCCTGTTTGTGCTGAGAACCTCAGGAGGGATCTGATATCCCAAGAGCAGCCAGTGCTCTGGAAGTGTCTGTGCAGTTTGTCCCTCTGGGGGATCCAGAGCTCAGAGCACCGGGCACCTCCCCCAGAGGTGAACCTTGAACGTGCTCCACGTGTTTTGTGGCTCAGAAAGTTGGGGTGGTCTCTCAACACCTTTTCCAGGGAAAGAACCTGCTCTGTCCCCTGTGTGTTCCAAGGACTTCCCCATTTGCCTCAGCTTCAATCTCAGAGTTGATGCTCTGAAGTGGCAGCTTATTAGCAATAAAACACAAAGCAAGAATCCTCTGGGGAGGTGCAGCAAACCTTCAGGGCAGTAGTGGGGTTAAAAAACTGGAGCAAGAGAAGGGTCTTTAGTAATAATTATCAGCTGGCTTTAAAACACACTCTGCTGTCACCCAGGATTAGTAACAAGCTGTTCCATCCCTATCCTTTAAAATGCTCACTTAAGGGGTTGAACTGCTGGATGTTTTGTAATGTCTGTTTACTTGCAGTGCTCAGAATGTAACAAATCTCTGTTTTCCCAGCGATACCAAGACACTCCAGGGGTGGAACATATTCCTGTGGTCCAGATCGACCTTTCTGTCCCATTAAAAGTTCCAGGTAAGCTCAGCTAATCTTGAAAATTAATTACAGAAATTTCAGTTAAGCAGAAGTCCTAATTCCTTCTTAGGAATTCCTCCTGAGGTTCTGAAGGGTAAGGAGCACACTTTGATCAGACTCTTAAATATAAATCTCCTTAATTTACATTTGAAAAGAATACTTTGCAGTCGAGTTCCTTTTGAGATAATATTAGAAATAGTTGTGATAAAGGATATTGTGCATCCAAGACTGGGACATGTAAATGAAGGGGAACAGTCACCTTAACAATGCCTTAGAATTGGTCAGGTAAATGATGGAGGTGATCAAGAGACTTGAAGTGGAGTCTGATGGTAGAGATACTTTTAATACCTATATTCAAATATCTAAAGGCACCTGTGCATCTGATGAGTGGTTTTCAGCTGAAAAGCTGCTGATAAAGTGCAGTGCATTGCAAGGGCCGAGTTCTAAGTGCAGATATTTAATATCAATATTAAATATTAAATACCAAACATCAAGCCTCAAATATCAAATCCTCAAGGCCTGAAAGCAGCTCTGCTCCCCCCCCCCAGGAATGCCCATGTCTGACCAGTATGTGAAGCTGGAGGAGGAGAGGAGACACAAACAGAAGCTGGAGAAGGACAAGAAGAAGAAGAAGCAGAAGAAGGAGAAGAGGGGGAAGCACCACCGGCACAACTCCCTGCACACGGAGAGCGAGGAGGACATCGCCCCTGCCCACCACGTGGACATCATCACCGAGGAGATGCCCGAGGTCAGGGGCTGTGCCTGGGGCTCTGCTGCATCCCTGTGCTGCTCTTGGGATGTTCTGCCCCCACAGTTGCCAGCCAGTCTGCAGTTTGGCATCTCCAGCCCTCTGATTCCTGGCAGAGCCGTTTCAGGGGTGACTGAGATGGCCCCAGGCTGCTCTGTGCAGGGGGAGCAATGATTTTTGGGAGTTCTCATGCACAAAAAAAGACAAAAAATATCCCCTGAAGCCATTAAAAAAATCAAAACCACCCAACAAAACAAACAATGTGCATCCCTGCTCTAAAAGTAGTGCTGTCCAAATAGCATTAATTATGCTCTGCTGCTTCACTTTGACAGTAACTTGCTGTCTAGTCAGCAGCTTTGCAGCTGATGGTAATTAATTGCACATGCTAATGATGTCATCTGTGTTTGTTCCTAACATTTCCTTTAATCAGAACCGAGCAGCAGCCATTCAAATGCTGCAGTTTATGAAGAAGGGTTTTCTGTTCTAAATTAATCTTGTAACTCGATGCTGCATTGAAGAGCATTGTTCCCATAACTGCCTGACTGCAGCTGGCCTGGGCCAGGGTTAACAGGCTCAAAAACACTTAATTTGGGTGATGTGGAGCTTTAGTGTGGGAATTGCTTCCTCAGTGATGGTCTCTTGATCTCTCCTGCAGAATGCTTTGCCCAGCGATGAAGATGACAAAGATCCCAACGATCCCTATAAAGCACTTGACATCGATCTGGATAAGTAAGTGGCAGTTTGTGTGTGAATTAATGAGCTGCTAATGAGAGCACAGGAGGGCAGGGCTGGGCTGAGCAGGCTCAGGCCCTGCAGTCCTGAGGGGAAGAGGCTCAAGTCTCTCACCCTGGCTTGGGTGACACCTCAGGTGATGATGCAGTTTGGGATCCCTCTGCAACACGGGTGATAAAAACTCAGCTGCTGGGTTAGGGAGGGGCTGGGAGGGACAAGGGAGTCACTCAGTGTGGCTGAGAGGGGTCTGGAGGCACAGGCAGTGTCACCGCATCAGGTGTGAGTTCCTTCAGCTTTTGGGTGTCCCACTGTGTGTCTGTTATGAGCTGTGCTGACCTGAGTGTGACCTGTGTCTGTGTGTCCCTCTGTGTGTCCACGGGAGCCCCTGTGCCCTGTGCTGTGATCACTGCCCAGTGACACCCAGTCTGTCCCATCCATCTGCCCTGTGCTGTGATCACTGCCCAGTGACACCCAGTCTGTCCCATCCATCTGCCCTGTGCTGTGATCACTGCCCAGTAACACCCAGTCTGTCCCATCCATCTTCCCTGTGTTGTCACCACTGCCCAGTGACACCCAGTCTGTCCCACCCCTCTGCCCTGGGCTTGCTCAGTGTGGGCCCACTGCTGAGAAATGCTGAGAGTGAACTGTCCCCTCTGAGCTGCTGTGCCAGTGCCAGCATCCCAAATCCCTGCACCCACACTGGCTCTGGGCTGCTCAGAACTGCACATGGAGCTTGGTGGGTTTTTTTTAGTTGCTCTTCTACAAAATCATCGTGCTAAAAATCATTGTTTCATGGTCCAGGGATGCCTCCTGTAAAGTTTGTAGTAACTCTCTCCCTCTGGGAAGTCTCTGCAGGCACAGACTTTGGCCAGTTACCCTCTTGCAAAAAAAGGGAAAGGACTGTTTGTGAAAAGGTTGCTTTTTCCCAGAGCCCATCGTTCCTCTGGCTGTGCAGGTGCCAGTGTCTCAGGAACTGGTTTGGGTGGAGCCCCTGGATTTGCAGGAGGAGCCTCCCCAGGGCAGGGCACAGGGCAGGGGGTGGGTGCCGTGCTCAGGAGGTATCTGTGGGCTGTTCACTGCTCCATCCTCATCCCTGCCCATGGCCCATGGGTGGCTCTGCTCTCCTCTCATGGTTCTCATGTCTGTCCTCTCTCTCTCTCTCACTGCTCTGTCACCCTCACACTCAGTCTGCTTGCAGGGAAACCTTCCAGGTAAGAACACCTTGTTAAGTGTTGACCTCTGCCAGGTTGGTTGGTTGTGGTGGACTCTGGAAATCCTTGAACTGCTGAAATCAGTGCCCCTCAGGTTTGGGGGAGGTTTTTTGTCCTTGGCTCTCAGCCTGGTGCCTGTCCCTGTACAGGGGTGTGTGAAACAGCCTCTTGGCTGCTCACACAGGGGGGGCCCATCTTGCCCTTGTAAAGTGAAAAATTTATGGGGTCTGGTGCTTTGTGCAGTGTAAGCCAAAAAATTAAGGTATTTGAAGCCATTGGAAATCTTCCTGAACTGGTGTTTGCTGTGCAAACATGAAAATTAACATTAAATTAAAGCTGAGAAATAGAAAAAGAGGCAAACAGTGAAATTCTTGCTGGTTACTGGAAATGTTTGACAAGAACAAGAGAAATTGCTGTGGTGTTTTTTCCTAATGAATTTGGGATACAGTGTGAGTGTGAATTACTGTTTGTAGTGTAACTGTACTGCTGTGCTGTTTTGGAAACAGGTGTCTGAAATTAAATATGACTTAAACTTTTACAAGGTGATAGTAGGGTACAAATCGAGACTGTAAACTTCCAAGAGAAAAATCCTTAAGAACAACTCCCAGAACAACAAACCCCACACCCTTCAAGGGCTGTTTGAGCTGTGCTGACATCCCACTGCTCCAATCCCCACGCTGGTGGAAATGCTGCTTCCCATCTCTGCCCTTCCTTGGAGAGGGATTCCATGGGAATAACACCCAGTGTGTTCTCCTGCAGGTGTCACTCAGCCTTGCAGGTCTGTAATTAGCACTTTTAAGAGTTAAACAGCAGGACTTTGACTCTCAGTCCCCTTTAGATTGTTTCCTTCAACTTTAATCCTCCAGGGCAGTTTGCATAAATAAACCTCAGGTGCAGAAAAATGTGCTGATTTAACTTTTTTTTATTATTATTATTATTTTTCTTTAAAAACAAAGCCCACCTTGTCCTGGCCACCCAGCAGATGCTCTGGGCTGGGGGAGATGTTTGCAGCAGGGTGATGAATTCTCTCCCTCTCTCTTCTCAAGGCCCTTAGCAGACAGTGAGAAGCTGCCAGTGCAGAGACACAGGAACGTCGAGAGCCTCAAGTCACCGGACTCAGAAGCTCCCCTGGTAGAGAAGAAGAGCAAGAAACCCAAAAAGAAGGAGAAGAAACACAAAGAAAAAGAGAGAGACAAAGGAAAGAAGAAAGAGAAGGAGAAAAAGGTGGTAGAGGAGGAGGAGGAGGAGGAAGAAGAACAAAAAAAGGTGATTCTCCAAGCCTTGCATTATTTTAGCAACTGCTGGTTTTTTATTGCTGTGTTGGGTTTGTTGCTTAGGAACAGTCACATTTGACAGTTCAAACAGCTGAATGCCTTCAGCCTTCATCTCCTTCAGTTTTTACAACCATAACAACAGGTATTTAAAGATTTCTGTTAATTAAGGTTTCCTCAGCCTCCTAAGCCAGCAGAATTCAGCTTCACTGCAACCCACCCAGCAGAGCTGTCAGAGCCCAGCTGGAAGCTGAGTTTTACTGCTATTTTGTGTGTTCTTCAAACAGGGAATTCCCTGGAAAAATACCTGGGGCTCAGGTTTTGTTCTGCATCCTGCCTGTCATTTATTGCAGCACCTTTTCAGCCTTGCAGTGTCCTCACTGAGCACCCTGCAGAGCTGCACTGCTGCTCTGTCCTTGGAATGAGCACCCAGTGCTCTTGGAATGCTGCAGATGGTGGGGAGGGTCCTGGGCACTCACTCTCAGCTGGGTCTGGAAGTGCTCAAAGGCTGAAGTGAAGCTTCTTGAACTTGTTTGCTCCTTAAAGTGTTGCAGCACAAGGAGCAAGTGGAGTGCTGCATTTCCATCAGAACTTCAGGTTTTAGTTTAGTTGTTACAGAGTCATGGAATGAAACACTGGTTTGTGTTGGAAAGACCTTAAAGTGCCACCCCCTGCCATGGGCAGGGACACCTTCCATGAGCCCAGGGTGCTCCAACCTGGCCTTGGACACTCCCAGGGATGGGGCAGCCACAGCTGCTCTGGGAATTCCATCCCAGCCCCTCCTCACCCTCACAGGGAACAATTCCTTCCCAATCTCCCATCTCACTCTGCTCTCTGGCACTGGGAAGCCATTCCCTGTGTCCTGTCCCTCCATCCCTTGTCCCCAGTCCCTCTCCAGCTCTCCTGGAGCCCCTTTAGGCTCTGGAAGGGGCTCTCAGGTCTCCCTGGGTTTCTCTTCTCCAGGTGAACCCCCCCAGCTTTCCCAGCCTTTCCTCACAGCAAAGGGGCTCCAGCCCTGGGATCTTTTGGTTTCCTGTGTTGTTTTTGGAGGGGGTTGGTTGGTTGGTTGGTTGATTTAAGAATGGTACCAAAACAACCATAATGTGTTTTTTCTCTTGAAATCCAGGGGGAAGACTTGGATTTCTGGCTCTCCACTGCTCCAGCTCCTGCTCCCACACCCCAGGCACAGGTAACCCTCATCCCACATCTTCCCCTCCCAGGAATCCTTCCCTGTGCTGGTGCCTGGGCTGTGCTGTGTCATCCTGCAGCACTGAGGGGAAATCAGCTCCATCTCCTCAGCTGATGGCTGGGGAGCAGTGATAGGTGTGCCCCCAGCTCACAGGCAGGGGAGTGGGAGGTTTCAGCCTCATTCTGCCGTGCAGATCAAGGGATAAAAATAGAAATACAGATGCAGGGACAGCCTTGGTCAATTTTAATATTGCTGGTGGGGTTTAATATTGTGTGGTTGCATGGGGTTTATTTCCCAGGATGAGCTAGACATGAGCAGCATTAATAGACGTGAGAGACAGAGTGGGAAAGAGAAAATCTCATGAATTTTGATGGGAGATGGTAGAGGAAGAAACAGGGAATAGAAGGGGGTGGATTCCTTGGAAGAAACCTTTTGAATGGTGTCCTCAGGTATTTGCTGGGTTTCAGAGGCATAAATTGAAGGGCTTGGTCCTAATGCTGTGTTTGAAGTAACAGTGGGGGGTGAGAGTCACTGCTGGGACCTCCTTTGGTGGGAGGATGGGTTGTTCCACCTGCAGTGTCACAATCCCTCTGCTCCTCTCCTCAGAGCCAGCCTGCCCCAGGAGCTGCTGTGCTGGCTGAACCTCAGGAGGCCAGGAAGGAAGAAAGGGAAGAGGAGGAGGAGGAAGAGGATGAAGGAAAGGTGAGTGGTTTAAGAGGAAACGGCCTCAGGTTGCAGCAGGGGAGGTTTAGATGAGGTATTAGGAAACATTTGGTCATGGAAGGGGTTGTTCAGGCCTGGCACAGCTGCCCAGGGTGGAGTCACCATCTCTGGAGTGTTCAAACAGCATGTGGAGGTGGCCCTTGGGGACATGGATTAGTGGTGACCGTGAGGGTGGTGCTGGTTGATGGTTGGACCTGATGATCAGGGGGGCTTTCAAGGGCTTGTTGTGATTTCTTCTTCTTCTCAGCAGAAATCCTCCAAGCATAAGAAGAAAAAGCACAAGAAGGAGAAAGAGGAGAAATCCAAGGATAAAAAGAAATCCAAGAAGAAGAGTCATCCCAGCGAGGAGGAGCCCCCGGCGTCGGTGCAGAACGGAACACTAGAGGATGAGCCACTACCAGTGAGTAGCTGTGCCCTGGCAGCCCAGCCTGGGCACCAGGAGAGCTGCACTGCTGGGGAGGAAGGAGGGGGAGCCCCTTTTCAGAGAAATAACTTGCACTGTGCCACTGATTTCTCTCCTGTGTTTCAGCCCATGTCCAGTTACCGCCTTCTTGCTGAAAACCCGTACATTAAAATGGTGAGTTTTGTTCCAGGTGTCTCCCCTTTGTGTTCCCTGAGAACAGAGGGGATGCCCTGGGGATGGTGTGGTGACTTTAAGTGGGCACCATGTGACTGAAGAACTGTTGAAATCCCAGGAGGCAGAACCATAACAATTTCCACCCTTTCGGGTGCCCCACTTTAGTTTTTAAGTTGATATTTCCCCCCCACGTAGCTCATCACCAGTGTGTTCATTACCCTCTAGCTGTGCAGATTCCCTCCTTTTGAGCCTTGTTTTATCCTTGTGTTCTGCTCCTTGCAGTCTCTGCACCTTTCCTGTGACGCTTTTCCCTTGGTTTGCAGACCTATGACATCCAGGGAAACCTGCAGAACGACAGTCAAGTGACTGTGTCTGTCATCTTTGAGAACAAAAGCAGCAGCTTCCTCAAGAGCATGGAACTAAATGTCCTGGACTCTCTCAACACTAAAATGCTCCGACCAGAAGGATCCTCAGTCCACGATGGGATTCCTGTGCCCTTCCAGCTCCCCCCTGGTAGGCTTTGCTCGGGGTTCTCGGACTGTGGCTGGCCCTGCACTGCCCTCCTGTGGGAAGAATGGTTTGAACTCCCTGCTGTTTGCCAAAAAAACAAACCTGTCTCTGCCTGGGTGGCTTTGCCAGAGTTCCCTGGAGAGGATAAAGCTCCTCAGAGTGTGGCTGGGACACAGGGGGTTCTGTGCAGCAAGAGCAAAGCCTTGATTTAGGGCTGGGAGTGTCCCAAGTGTCCCAGTTCCTCCTCCAGGCACACCTTGGACTGCAGAACCCCAACACTCCTGAGGAGTTTGCTGTGAGATTGAAAATGAAGCCAAGTTAGGGGGTTGTGAACCACTGGAATCCACTCTGGGTTTATCCTGGAGCTGTTTGTCCCCCTGTTTCAGTGGCAGAGGCCTCGTGCAGGGCAGGTTTGGGGTAGGGATGTGTAGGGAGGGGAGCTGAGTCCTTCATGAGACACAGAGAGGAAGGGTAATGGCTGTGCACAGAGCACAGCAGGGCAGCTGAAGAGCTGAACTTCCTTGGATTTCAATTCCTTCACCAGAGAGTGAACTGGAATCCTGGAACAGCTCACGGAGGCCTCAGGGTGCATTTTGATCCCCTGTGAAAAGCAGTGGGGTATTTAATTTGGTTTTAATTCTGTTCTTCACACAGACCTGTATATTAAAAGGAAAACAGAGAAATGTTAGAATTCAAATTACCTCTGAAAGCTTTATGATTTCCAGCCATACAAACAGCTTCAGTGTGTGCCACTGTGACATCCTTTGCCCAGGCTCAGTAACCTCTACCAAATGCTGTGCTGAGAGACCCAGGTGCTGTAACCCTGACTCACCACAGGAGCTGTGTGTGGAGCTCTCTCCCAGCTGCACAGAAAATCCCAAACTTGCTTCAAAAATAGCCAGCACATAAATGGGTTTATTCTAATCATGACTTCGATCTGGAAACCATGTTCTGACCTGACTTCTCCCTCTCCCTCCTCTCTCCACGCCAGGAATCTCTAATGAAGCCCAGTTTGTGTTTACACTTCAGAGTATTGTTATGGCTCAGAAGTTAAAAGGAACGCTGTCCTTTATAGTCAAAGTAAGTGCAGCTCTCAACTGCTTCTGCTTCCTTTGGATCTGTGTCAGGGAGCTGGGTGGGACATCCTGTGCAGGGAGTGCCCTCAGAGGTCACTGCTGGCACTGTGTGAGCAGGACAGGCTGGCACAGGGGCCCAGTGTCAGCTGCAGAACCCCTGCAGTGATCTGGGCCATGTGGAACCAGGGGCTGCTCCTCCTCATCCCACTTGGACACTGCTGGCTGGAATTAATAGAGTTAATAAGGGTGGAAACCCAGACCAAGAGTGAGGTTCTCTGAAGGCATTGCTTGAGAAGTATTGACTTGTGTGTGATTATTGGGGTTTTGATCTCATTTCAGTACAATTAATGAAGGAGCTGCATGAGCAGCTCAGAGGAAATGAGCAGAGACAGTTGTGGCTACTCCTGACTCAGCCATTCTCTCTATTTTAAGGGCTCCTTAAAAATAGCAGGCTAGTCCTATTTTCAGTACCTGAGAATCTGGGAGATACTCCTTGATTATTTTGCTCAGGAAATGATGAGCTGTAAACCCACATCTCCAAGTGTTGAACTCAGTCTGCTCAGTCTGTTCCAGGCAGAACCTGCAGCCTTACCTGTACCAACCCAGCCACCCAAATCCACGAGTGGGCTGATGTTTTAGTGGGATGGTTTGCCCCCAGACTGATCCTGCAGGCCCAGCCAGGGCATTTCAGAGGGAACTGAGCCCTGCAGTCCCTCTTGGTGCCTGGTAGGTGGGGGTGGTGCCTCCCGTTCATCTCCTTTCCTCTGACCTGTTGTTGCAGAATGATGAAGGTTCAACCCACGAAAAACTAGATTTCAAATTGCACTTCAGTTGTGCTTCATACTTGATCACCACGCCTTGCTATAGGTGAGTGCTGCCCTGGGGGGCTGAGCCTGGGCTGCTCCTGGGTGGTGGTAAATGTTGTGGTAAATGGTGCTAAATGATTGTGTCCAGTGGCTGTGAAGGAACTCCCTGCCCTGTGTGGCAGGGACAGCTCTGGCTGAGATCACAGGATGCTCCAGAGGAGTCTGGATTGGGTTTCCCATATTTGCTGCAATCCCATTTCCCTAGAGCTTGGTGGTGCTTAGACCTCTCCATCCTGAGGTGTCTCCGTGGGGCACCCTCCCCTTGCCTTTCCAGTGAAGGGTTTCCTTCCCTCCCTCTTTTGCAGTGATGCTTTTGCCAAGCTCCTGGAGTCTGGAGACCTGCACATGAGTTCTATTAAAGTAGATGGAATTAGCATTTCTTTCCAGCATCTACTGGCAAAGATCTGTTTTCATCATCATTTTTCAGGTGAGTGTTGCTCCCTGCAGAACCCTCTGCAAAGCTCCCTGTCCCAAAATCTCTGCTCTGCTTGGCAAGCACGACACTCCACGGCCTCAGGAGCCCCAGGAGCAGGTGATGGCCAGATGAAGGAAACTTGGGAGATGAGGTTTTTTTCCAGTTTTTTAATACCCCAAGCAGGCAGTGTTGTTCACAATGAACTCCCCTTCTGTCCCTGGGGCTTCCCTGCAGCCCAGCAAGGCGTGTGATGTGGAGTTCAGGCTGTGGGTGCTCCCTGGAGGGTGAATTTGATCTCCAGGGCTTCATTTCCATGAGGGAGAGCCCCAGCTCTCCAGCTCTGGATTTACCAATTAAACCACGAGCGCTGGCTGAAGCAAAACAAGGGGCTGTTTCATCATGCTCTGCTGTTTGCAGCAGACATTGCCTCACTGGGAGTATTTCTGGGGAAGGAATCTGCTCTCTGGGCAGCGTTTCTGCCACACAACTTTGTGCCTTTAGGAGGCAGATGAGTCACCTCGTTGTTGTGAAATGTCCCAGCCAGGAGGCAGGAGGAGCCTTTTTTCACCCTCCTCCCCTATGAGGAGCTGCTGTTCCTCGGGCCAGGCAGAGCAGGGGGCAGCAAGGCTGGTGTTAAATGTTGTGCCACTGACTGGGATTGCTGTTCCTCTGCAGTTGTGGAACGTGTGGATTCCTGTGCATCCATGTACAGCCGTTCCATCCAGGGCCATCACGTCTGCCTACTGGTAAAAAAGGTGAGAGCAGCCAAACCTGCAGCCTTCCCTCCCTTCCCTGAGCTTGGGAACAAACTTATCCCAGCTTGGAAAACGGGCTGATGAATTTTTTTTGTTGTTTGTTTTTTTCCTTTCCAAGGGAGAGAACTCAGTATCCATAGATGGGAAATGTAACGATTCCACCCTGCTTAGCAACCTGTTGGACGAGATGAAAGAGACATTGTCCAAGTGCTGAATATTCCCTCTCCAGTATTCCAAGGACAAGGAACACAGCTGAGTGTAAAGAGCAGACCCAAGTGTTAAGTTTCTCCCTTGGCATGTACTACCCTGGGGCACTGCTTTCAGTTAACTCCACCCTCCCGTGCAGTTTAGGCATTTTAAGGCTGTATTGTTACCTTTTTATTTCACGACTTTTTACAAACCGTGGTGTTAACCCTTTCTAGCCCAAAGAGATCCTGGTGACATGACTGGAGGAGGGGAGGGGAGGGAGGGAGGGGAGGGCACTATTTATTCAGCAGCTCATGATGATCCCATGACCTTCCATCTGCGTGGGACGAGGGATGAGCAGGACTTCATCACCAGTAGCACAGTCTGTTGCTTGTGCTTATGCCAGGGAAGGTTGACTGAATCCTTAGCCATGGAATATGTCTTCAGGGCTGCTGTAGTTGATGTACATTTCTAGCAGAGGCTGGTGCTGGACCTGAAGGCCTCTTTTTTTTGTTTTGGTTTTTTTTTTTATATATATATATATATGATTTATTATTATTATTATTATCTCAAGATCTATTGTGATCAGCATATAAACATCCTCCATCTCCTTGAGCTAATCCAAAGGAGCCCTGTGAGAACTGGGATGTCTGAGTTTGTCTGTAGTAGTTGCCTTGAGCCTTAAACCTTCTTTTAGTGACAGCTGGAAGAGTCGAGAGCGGGAGCACGAGAGGGGCTGCAAGTGTTGCTGTTGGGTCTCTGCTCCCACACCCAGAGCCTGCCAGGCCTGTCCCCCCTGAGCTGGCTCTGCTGCTGTGTTTGATGAGTCCACTTCCCTTCCACATTCCCGAGCAGTGAAGCTGTAGCAAGAAACTGGAACTCCAGAGGGGATCTGTTCCTGCCCGTTCATCCATGGCCAGGTCAGAGAAACCCCCGAGCTCTGTGTGCAGGCACAGCCCTGTCCTCCCTCTGGGCTCTGCAGTCAGCTGTCCCAGTGTCCCCTCAGTGTCCCCACAGCATCCCCCGGCCCTGCAGATCCCTCCCTGCCCCGGGGCAGGAGAGAGGGATGGGTTGGGAGCCCCTCTCCCTGACAGGGTGCAGGAAGGAGGGGGGGTGAGGAGCTGCTCTCCCTGCCTGGGTGCAGGAGGGAAGAGGGTGGAGTGGGATCCCCTCTGCAGGTGCAGGATGGGCTGGGGGTGGATTGGGATCCCTTTTGCAGGTGCAGGATGGGCTGGGGTGGATTGGGATCCCCTCTCCAGGTGCAGGATGGGTTGGGTGTGGATTGGGATCCCCTCTGCAGGTGCAGGATGGGTTGGAGGTGGATTGGGATCCCCTCTCCACCTTCAGGATGGGCTCTGGGTGAGGAGCTGCAGATTTGGGTCCCCAGCAGGTTCCTTTGGAGGGAAGGAGGGTCTGAAGTGAAGCCCATTCTGCACCGTTGAAATCTTGTGGAGTCACCACTGGAAATGTCCCTGTGTCCTGCAGGGATGCTCAGCTCATGTCCTTCTCCCCCATCCCTTTCCAGTTATTTTTTTAACCCCCCCAGTTTTTCCCTTGCTGTTCCACACCCAGCAAACCCAGGAGTCCTGGAAGGGTTTTGTTCAAGGCCCAGCTGGGGAGGGGTTTGCTCTCCAGGAGGGTGCCCAGGGAGGAGCTGGGTGGGTCTGCTCCTAAAAACCCCAAACCCCCCGCAGGGAGCAGGGTGAGGTGGTGATCTTATCCCTTGGGTGATGTCCTGTGCTTTACACATGTCCTGTGCTCTTCACACTCTTCCCCCAGGAGGGATTTTGGCCAAGGCTCTGCTCTGGTGCTCTGAGTTCATGGCCAGGCCCAGCTCTGGGTCTGACTGAGCTGCTGGGACGTGGAGGGTTTGCTTTTGGTCAGCCTCCCTTGGTTAGCCAGTTGTGTATTAGAAACTCAACATATTAAAATTGTCTTAAAGGATAATGTTCCTCAATTAGTGGTTCTTTTGTTTTTTGGGGTTTTTTTGTTTGTTTTTTTTTTTATTAAATCCATGGATGAAAACTGTCACTTTAGCATGTAGAGTCTCTTACAGAATCCTGTGCAGTGATTCTAGAATTTTGAAACTGTATGTGTTACATTCACAAATTTATTTGCTATCAACATTCCCTTGAAAAAGGAAAAAAAAAAAAAAAGATAAAACAACATACCACAAGCTGCTGTAATGATTTTGTGTCAAGATGATCCAATAAACTTTCAAAACAAAGTTAATTTTTTTGGCTTTGTAAGTGGTCCTTTTATAAGACCCTTCCAGTTTGGATGGACCCAAAACCAGGATGTGGATTTGCCCCAGCACTGAATGATGTGTCTTTGCGGGAGGTTAGGAGGAATCTCATTCCTAAAGCTCCTTGCCTTCCACCAGCAGGTGAGGAATCCCTACAGCATCCCTTTGGAAGGCCCTGGCACCAATGTGAAATTACAGGGAAAAATAATTCAGTCTTGGTTAAAGCTGCATTAATTGTTCTGGGTTTTGGATCGTGACAGCAGCTAAAATCCAATATTTGGGAAAGTGGGAGCTCTGCTCTTAATGAGGCCACAACTGGGCCCCTTCTGTCACTTCCTCTTGGCCCCGGTGCCATCGGTGACACTGAGCTGAGGGTGAGGGCACTGGCACTGCCTGCCCAGGGCGGTGGCCCCGAGTGTCCCTCAGCAGAGCTGTTCCTGAGCCTCCTGGACACAGCCCTGGGTGCTCAGGGGGGGAGGCTGGGCCAGGTGAGCTCCAGGGGTCCCTTCCACCCCCAATTCCATGATCCTGTGCCCTGGACCAGGCAGGAGCTGGCAGTGCCCCTGGCAGAGGGCTCTGGCAGTGTCTGTGCCAGGGAGGAATCCGGGCAGGGAGGCCCCGGGGCTGGGGCAGGAGTGGGATCAGGAGCAGGAGTGGGATCAGCTGCTCTGCAGGAGCAGCCAAAGCTGCTGGAGGAGGCTGTGCCAGCTGGGAACGGGGAGAGCTGGAGCTTCAGCCGGGAGCTGTGGCACAGCTGGGCTGGGGGGCTGTGAGGGGGTGACCTGGGGGCTGGGGTGGGCTGGGAACACCCAGAGTGGGTGACCTGGGGGCTGGGGTGGGCTGTGAGCTCCTGAGGGGGTGAACTGGGGTTTGGGGGTCTTGGGGTGGGTGGGCTGTGAGCTCCAGGGGGGTTAACTGGGGTTTGGGGGTCTGGGGTGGGTGGGCTGTGAGCTCCAGGGGGGTTAACTGGAGGTCTTGGGGTGTTTGGGGTAGGTGGGCTGTGAGCTCCAGGGGGGTTAACTGGAGGTCTTGGGGTGTTTGGGGTAGGTGGGCTGTGAGCTCCAGGGGGGTTAACTGGAGGTCTTGGGGTGTTTGGGGTAGGTGGGCTGTGAGCTCCCAGGGGGGTTAACTTGTATTTGGGGGTCTGGGGGTGTTTGGGGTGGGTGGGCTGTGAGCTCCAGGGGGGTGAACTGGGGTTTGGGGGTGTTTGGGGTGGGTGGGCTTTGAGCTCCCAGGGGATGAACTGGGCTCTGGGTGGTCCCAGGGCACCCCAGATCCTCAGAGTCCCAGTGGGTGGTGTCAAAGGCCTTGGAAAACCCTTGGGGTGCAGGATGGGGGGTTGGGAATGAGCTCTGGGGAACAGCCCAGCTTTGGTCACCGCTTGTTCCGGGGCTTGTTCCAGGGATTTCCCGCTGGAGTTTGCCCGTCCTGAGTGAGAAACTCCCTTCGAACCCCCCCTGGTTCTGCTGCTTCTCCTCTGTGTGACCTCAAAGTCCAGGGCTGGGGCTTCCCAACCTCCATTACGTTTTTCCTTTTGATTTTGGAGCAGTTTGGGCTTTTCCAAGGCTTATTGTGTCCTTCTGACCCCCCGCCCTGGGCTCTGTCCCAGCTCCACCAGTTTCCATGGATTGTTGGTGGTGAGCATCCCTGCTCCCAAAAACCCACAAATATTAATAAAGGGGAATAAAAGAGAATCAATAAAACAGAATAAGAGGATAGAAATAAGCAGAACGGAATAAACTTTAAAAAAATAATAAAAATAAGAAAATAATACGTGTATTAATGGAAGAAAATAGAAGAAGGGAAATGAAATAGAGGGAAAGGAAATAAATAGAATGGAATAAAAGGAAAAATAAAAAAAAGAAGGAAAAACAATAGAAGAAAAGGAAATAAATAAAGTAAAATAAATAGAATTAAAGAAATAAAAATAAGAAAAAAATATTAATAGAAGAAAGAGAAATTAAGTAGAATAAGGTAAATAAAATAAAAGGAAAATACAATTAAATAAGAGGGAAAATAAAAAAAATAAAAATAATAAAAAATAAAATAGAATAAAATAGATATATTTGAATAAAAGGAAAAATAAAAAGTAATAAATATATAAACATCTAAAGGAAATAAAATATAATAAAGTAGATAAAATAGAAGAAAAGGAAATAAATAGAATAGAATAAAAGGAAAACAAGTAATAAATAAAACAAAATAAAATGAAATAAAATTAAAATAAGATAAGAAAAAGAAATAAAGGAAAGAAAATATAATAGAAAACAAATAAAACCAAATAGAAATGGAAATACAAAACAGGATAAAGGAGATAAATATGAACTAGAATAAGACAATAAAATAGATAAATAAGATCAAAAACAATGAAATAAAATAGAATGATATAAAAATATTGGAACAGAAAATAAAATATTGAAATAGAAAATAAAATATGGACATGGAAAGTAAAATATTTGAATAGAAAATAAAATATAGACAGATAAAATAAAATCTTGGGAAAAAATAAATAAAATAAAATATTGGAATAAATATAATATCGGAATAAATAAAACACTGGAATAGAATAAAAGAAGGCAGAGTGAAATAACCTGGAATAGTTCCAGACTGCACTAAACCAGGACTCGTCTCCCCTCCTTTGCCCCGCCCCCCCGGCCCCTCCCGCGGGGGGCGGTCCCTTTAAGAGGAAGTAGCTCCGGCCGCGGGCGGTGCGCGAGGCGCGAGGGCGGCGGGAGCGCTGCGGCCCGAGCGGGGGGTGCTGCGGCCCGGCCCGTGCGCGTCCGCCGGAGACAGCGCGGCCCGAGAGGTGCGGGGACAGCGGGGGGGGAATGAGGGGTCTGGGAGGGCTCTGTGCAGGAGCACGGGGGGACCGGGAGGGGGTCTGGGGGGGAGCACAGGGGGAGTTGGGGGGTCTGAGGGGAGCGGTGGGGTCTGAGGGGTCTGGGAGGGAGCACACAGGGTCTGAGGGGAGCGGGGCAGTCTGGGAGGGAGCACAGGGGGGCTGAGGGCAGAGCGTCTCTGGAGGGTCTGTGAGGGAGCACAGCAGGGTCTGAGAGGAGCAGGGGGGTCTGAGGGGGTCTGTGAGGGAGCACAGGGGGAATTGGGGGGGTCTGAGAAGTCTGTGAGGGAGCACAGCGGGGTCTGAGAGGAGCAGGGGGGTCTGAGGGGTCTGGGAGGGAGCACAGCGGGGTCTGAGGGGAGTAGGGGGTTCTGAGGGGTCTGTGAGGGAGCTCGGCGGGGCTGGGGGCTCTGAGGGAACACCGGGGCCCTGGAGGGGTCCCCACCTCCCTCGGCCCGGCCTGGGGGTCCCGATCCCCCCGGCCCAACCCAGCCCAGCCCAGCCCGCGTGTCCCCCCGGCCGGGCCGGGCCGAGCGACCTGTTGAGCCGCGGGCGCCGCATCCACGCGCTGATCTTTAATTATTTGCGTTAATTATTTGCGTTTCCCTGGGCGGGAGGCGATGGCGAGCGAGGGGCCGGGCTGGGGGGGAGGCACAGGAGCCCCCTCGGAGCGGCCCCCCCCGGGCAGGGCATGGATGGATCGCGGTGTGTGTGGGTTAGGGTGTGGATCTGCCTGTCCTGGAGGAGGAGAAACCCCTTGGATGTGACGCTGCAGGGACATCCCCGAGCAGAGCCCCTGGCTGGGGTCGGGTGGGGGGTTCACCTGCTGCAGGGTTCACGAGCAACCCGAAAATTAGTGATGAGGGAAAAACCAACATCACAGAGAGCGAAGGGTTTGCTGGCACAACCCTGAAGTTACAGCCTGTAACTTCCCTTTTTTATGCCAGCTCTTCCCCCCCTGACCTCCTCCAGCCCAGCTAATGCCTGTTTCTGTTGTAGGCAGAGGCTTAGCCCTGAAGTTTAAACTCCTTAATCTCTGAACTGCTCGGGGAATGGGGAATTTTCCACTTTTCTTTTTTTTTCAGGTCACAGCTCAGCTGTCAGGAGGGAGAGCTCTTGAGGAGAACTTGAAAGCAAACTCTTGCTCTGCTTCTGTCTCTTGCTGTGGGCTCAGGAATGCTGATCTTACAGAGCTGCCTCTGCTCTGATCTGCAGTACAGTGAGCTCAGCTCCTCCAAAGAAACTTGTGTGAGAGGGACAGGCGAGAGGAAAGGGCAGGAAGCTCTCCAGAGGGAGAGGAGAGGGAATGTGAAGTTGTCCAGTACAGATGTTTAGGAAAACCATCTCTGTCATGGGCCCTGCTGCCAGTGAAAGGCAGGATTCCCTTCTCCAGGTGCTTGGAGCTGTAGAGTGGCCACACTTTCTCGATTTCCATTCCCCCTTTTTTTTTTTTTTTGGTTTAAAACCCATTTTCTGGTCTGGAAATCTTCTGCCAAGCCACAGTGCAGGGGGGGGATTTTTGCTGGGAGATGTGGAACTTCCCCAGCCACCTGTTTATGGCAGTCCCCGGGGCCTTGTCCTTGCACTCTGCTTCCTCTCCCAGCTTTGGACTCGCATCCAGCTCCCAGCTTGCCTGGTGCTGACCTCTGGACTGTGAATTCCGTGTTTCACATTCGCTTTCTGTCTTAGTCACTCGTGTGTGGGGTGAGCTCATGGCTCCTCAGGATGCCCCCAGAGGGAGGAGGGGGGCACTGGGAGCGCCTGGTGTGGTGGCAGAAGCTGGAGCTGTTGGTTTACAGGGAGGAGCAGGGAGCAGGTGCTGAGCAGGGAGCTCCAGGGTTCCCCGTGCCAGGCTCACCCTGGAGCTCCTGGGATGCTCCCTGGGACACGTGTGGGGTTGTGCAGTGACCTGTGCCATTATCAGCCACGGAAATGGGCTTGGCTGAGGCTTGGGGAGCTTGGAGCAGACCCAGCATCCTGAGCAAAGTTCTTCCTGACTCTGGAGCTCTTTGCCAGCTGCTTCCTTGTGCACATCTAGCGTGGCCCTTCCACTGGTGGGATGGGAAGTACCACCTGCACTAGAATGGAGTGATTTAGTGCCATTGTGGAGCTCAGACTGGCCGGTCTGTGCCATTCTTGGTCACTCCTGCTCCTCTGGAAGGACCAGGGGTCTCCATGGCCACACTGCACTGAGGGAAGATGTCCCTTGTGAGCAGTGAAAGTGTCTGGGGTCAGAGCAGAGAGGCTGCAAAACCTTCCCAGTCCTTCCCACAGTGCTCAGCTCTGAATTGCCTTCGACTTCTGACTTTTAATTTCTTGTGAGACAGGGAGGTATTTTGTGATTCTTGAGCCACAGATGCTGCTGTAAGTGGCTCCAGACCCAGCTTTGCTGGAGGTTTAGCAGCTTATCTTTAGGAGTACGTAATATCCAGCTAATGCTGTCAGTGCAGAGTGCACCTTAGGCTGCGCCTTTATCCTGCTTTTTCCAGGTGCCCCTGGGAGGCAGAGTCATCCCTGAGGCCTGGTGAGCTCTGGAGCCTGAGCTGGGCTGGAAGTGCTGCCCTGCTCCTGGTGGAACAGGGGATTGTTGCTCTGGGTACCTGCAGCAGAAGTGAGGGCAGAGCAAAGGCTGGAAAAACCCAGCAAAGCAACACTTTCCTCGTGTGCAAAGCCAGAGCAAAAAATCCGTCACTCTGTGACAGCTCTGACTTCCTCCAGCAGGCCTGGCTGGGCTCCAGGGGCTGTTGTTGAGTCAGGGTGAGACGAGGCAGCCCTGGGGACGCTCCAGGTGCTCCTGTGTGTGCCCTGTGCTGATTCCAGGGAGCCCCTGGGACAGAGGATGAGCCAGAGCCATCCCAAACGGGGTTGAGGTGGAAGCTGGTCCCGTGGCTGGGCACTGTGACTCTTCTCTGCAGGCCTCTCGTGGAGCTGCCATTGCCTCCCTCTCGTTCCTCTGGCTGTGGCAGGAGGTCCTGTGGTGTGGTTGGTGTTGAGGTGATCTCCAGCTCCAGATCCATGGGCTCATTCCAGGCCTGGAGCTGTGCTGATGTGGTGGGTTACTGCTGTATCCCAAGGGGAAGAGAGGCCTCGTGGGCCTCATCTCAGGGAGAAACAATCCTGCTGTTCATCCAGACACATGACACTGGCGTGGGGAAAGGGACTGTTTGTCCATGGGATTATCCACGAGCTGGGGAAGGACTGGCCGTGTGGCCAGCTCGTGCTCCAGCTCAGCCCTGGGGAGATCCCACACTCCCTGGGACCCCGGGGGGAGATCCCAGACTCCCTAGGACCTCAGGGGGAGATCCCACACTCCCTGGGACCCCGGGGGGAGATCCCACACTCCCTGGGACCCCGGGGGGAGATCCCACACTCCCTGGGACCCCGGGGGGAGATCCCACACTCCCTGGGACCCCGGGGGGAGATCCCACACTCCCTGGGACCCCGGGGGGAGATCCCACACTCCCTGGGACTCCGGGGGGAGATCCCACACTCCCTGGGACTCCGGGGGGAGATCCCACACTCCCTGGGACCCCAGAGTGGCTGTTAAAGTAGTGGCATTTACTGCAGTTTTATCATCCTAATGCAAAATTCATGCTCCAAACTGGTGTGACCTTTCACTTGGGTGGGGGCAGATCCCAAAGTTAGGGAAGATGGAACTGCTGCTGGCTCCAGAATATCCCTGTCCAGTGAGGATGGTTCTGTGGAGCCTGCAGAGCATGGAGAGACGAGCAGCTCAGCTGGGACTCAAACAGCAGAGTGCCTGACAGCCCTGTGGTGGGACAGGGAAGGCTCTTCCCAGAGGAGCAGGCCTGGGCCCTGGGAAAGAGGGAGCTGCCCCTGGCTTGCTTCATCCCAGAAACGTTTGTGTGTGCAGTTAACCTGCGTGCTGGAGTCATGACCCAGCCTGTCAGCTCAGCACAGCCCTGCAGGGATCAGCTCTGCCTCCACACGCAGCCCATCCCGCCGGGATCCGTGGAAACCTTCGGGCAGCTCTGACATTGCCATGGATGCCGATGGCACGTAAGAGGCAGCAGAGCTGGCCCTGACTCGGTGACTCCCGGGGCTCCCTGCAGTCACTGCTGCTCCACGGGAACAGCTTGGAATTGCAGCATCTGCTGCCTGACCTTCCCCCTGGGGGAGGGGAAGCAGGAGGGACCTTTTGCAGAACTTACTTTTGTCCCTCTGTGGCTGCAGGGAGGAACAAACCACGCTGGAAATTCAGCCTTCCCTCTGTGCTGCCAGGCAGGGTTACCCAGCCTCTCTGGCTCCCTCAGCATCTCCTTGCAGTGTGAGCTGTGTCATCCATAATGTCCCTCCTGCCATCTCTCATGGTCTGGATCTAAATCCTGAGCTCAGAGCCAAGCAATGAACTTCCTGTCCCTCCATCTGCCCGGGATGGATCGAGTTGTCTCGTTCCTGGGTGACCCGGGCTCTGCCAGAGCTGCTGCCCCCACCTCCCCTGGATCTGCTGCAGTCCCAGCCATGGCTTCATTTAACAGGGCTTTTCCCTTTGCTCCATTAACTGACTTGACTTTGGAATTGGCTGGAATGCTCAGCCTTGCAGGGGCAAAGGAGATGCCAGCTAAACCCAGCATAACTATTTTTGGTCTTTTATTATGCTCTTTCCTTTTGTCATGCAGATGGTCATGCAGATGGGCTCAGCCTCCGAATGGCTTGGGGGCACGTGAGGAGCCTGTCCTGCTCCTGGAAAACCAGCCCCTTTCCTTCTCCTAAACCAGCCCCTTTTCTTCTCCTAAACCAGCCCCTTCTCCTAAACCAGCCCCTTGTCTTCTCCTAAACCAGCCCCTTTCCTTCTCCTAAACCGGCCTCTTTCCTTGAAGGGCCGGGAGATGTGGGCAGTGGCTGGAGAATTGATGTCTCTACAGTTTCTGACTTGGGAATTTCCAAATTGTGCAGCAGATTGGAATCTCAGGGCCTGGGGGTGGCTGGGACTGGCAGGACTTTTCTTAAAGCTGACTCTGGTGAAACACAAAAGGCTCTTTGTTCGCCCAGACCTTGGGAATTCGGCATTTCCAGTGTGCCCTGGGTTTGTTGTGAAGGCTGCTGCTGAAGCAGATTCCAAAAGGAAAATGTGGATGTTGTCCTGCAGAGCAGCAGAATCAAGGGGCTGGTGTGATCCCAGCCTGGGGCTGGAGGTGCAGCTGAATCCGAGCTGCTCCTTTTCCAGTAACTTCCAGCAGTTTCTGCTGCCGGGATGGGGCGTGGAGGATGGCAGAGGAGGGTGATAGCAAGGGTAACACCGTGCCTGGCTGTCCTGCAGCAGCACGGAGCCGTCCTGCAGGAGCAAAGCCAGCGTGCAGAGGGGAAGGATTAGCTTTTGGGAAAACGCTGGCGGCTCGCGGGGCCGGGAGGCTGGAGGTGGTGCCAGACAGGAAGCGGCTGACGTGGAAGTGCCGGCTGGCCGGGATTATGAATGGCCAGGCGTGTCTGCCAGCCACACTCAGCCCTCCCCGCCCTGCCCTGCCCTGCCCTGCCCGAGGGAAGCGCAGGGCAGAGCTTCGCTCCTGGTACCACAGATCCATCCCAGGGAGCAGCTGGAAGCCTCGTCCCGGTTTGTTTCCAGACTGGCTCTGGGGACGCAGGGACTGCCATTAGTGCCACCCAGCCCTGCTGCTGGAATCCTTCTGCTCCCTGCTGTCCGCAGTAAAACCTCTCTTTGAGCAGAGAAAGCCGGGATCAGCCTGTCCCGAGACACTGGGCTGGTGCAGGACAGCCACGGGAGGGGGTCTGTGAAGGAAGGGGGATGGGATTGTGGAAAAACCGTGCGTGTGCGTCCCTGGTGTTCTGTCCGAGCTGCCTGTCTGGAGCCGCTTTTCTTCTTGGCCTCGCTCTGTGAAGTTTTCACATTGAAGTTCTCGGTGCATCCGAGGTATGGGGGCTGCTCTGGGAAACACGGGGGGTTTGTGTCCTGTGCTGGGAGCTCTGGCCCGAGCAGCGGGGTTAAGGACACTGGGAATGACTCGGGGGGGAAGTGGGATCGCCCCCTCTCCTCCGTGGGGACACCGGGGCTGTCACAGGCTCCTCACCCGCGGGTGCAGTTAAAAGCAGCATCATCTGCCGGGAAAGCAGCCCGGCTTTCCCGAAAGGAAAGCGGAGAGATCCGCGTTTTTGGGAGCTGTGCTGCAGGGCCGTGGCACCGGGAGGCAGCAGGATGTGGCCGCCCCGGCGCGGGGGTCACGGGGGGAAGTGGCCTCGTGTCTGACCCCTCCCCAGCTGCCGGAGCCTCCGCATCGGGGCCGCCCATCACACGGGGAGCTTTTCCCCCCTCTTTTGAAAAAGGAAGCTCGGCCTCGGTGCCTGCCAGCGCTCACAGAGGGTCACAGACGGGCTGAGTGATTGCAGGGGTGACCTGCCGAGGCCAGGAACGCAGGTAGGAGCTTGCTGACTGCTGCCTGGCTGGTTTTGTTTTCCCCTGGCTTGCTGTTTTCTCCCTGGCTGTAGTTAAACCCCTGCGTGGTGCCGGCAGTGGAGGGGAGCGAGGGGCGTTGCTTGGCAGGCGCTGACGGAGCAGTCATGAGAC
The DNA here is from genome assembly GCA_038380795.1 of Pyrocephalus nanus. NCBI lineage: Eukaryota > Metazoa > Chordata > Aves > Passeriformes > Tyrannidae > Pyrocephalus > Pyrocephalus nanus. The sequence continues at coordinate 2,232,233 of CM076287.1, read as the reverse complement.
TCCTGAAGTCCTTTTCGGGCCAATCTGCCTCTGTGGGGAGGGCAGGATCCATCAGGAATGCTGCTGGCTCCTGGAAAGCCTCGGGATGGCCCCAGCAGGGTGCGAGTGGAGGCTGTTTCCAGGTGTTTTGGAGGAGTTGACTCTGCCCTTTTCCAGGCTCTGACTGCCTGTAAAAGCGACCAAGGGGAGGGAAGCAGTTCCTGGGCTTTGTCTGCCCAGAACTGGTGTTGGAGCAGGGCAGCTCCATGTGATCCAGCATTCCTGGTGGGGGAGGAGGAATGGCAGGGCAGTGCCAACAGCCCTGGCAAACCTGGAGCTGTGGGAGCAGGGGGAAAAGGAATTCTGGGGAAGGGAAAGGAAGGGAGGGCCAGATGTCAACACTCCAGGCAGGCACATCCAGCACATCCAGCTGCCCCTCCTGTGTCGCTGGGAGAAGCTGGGGGTGTGTCTGTGCCCCCTGGCAGCGCTCCCTGCAGGGCTCTGTGATCTGGAGCCCTGGCCAAGGTCCTCTGGTGGGTGACGTGGGCTGTGATCTTGGCTGGCTGGAAGGAGGAGTCAACTAAATGACCCGAGGTTGGTCTGGGAGCAGGGAGTGGTTTTTCCCCTCACCTTTGAAGCTTGCTGATACCATGCAGGTGCTTTGCATGTCCCATTTCCCAGTTGTCCCTAACCTTTCCTTTGCCTCTTGTTCAGAGGCAGTGTCACTGCTGCCCGGGCTGTGATCCTGCCTGTGGAAGTAGGTGTTGTACAGATGATATCATCTCCCAGCAATGTCAGGGATGCTTTGGTGTCTGTGTCTCTTTGGTTTTTATTTTTTTTTCCCCTAGAGCTGAGTGTTTCTTTTAGCTCAGTTGCAGTCACAGACCATAATTAAATAGGCTGCATCTGCTTGAAGTCTCAGCTACTCATTTTGCTAATGCCTGACACAGATGCTGAATCGTCTGAGAGACAATTGTTGCTGTGTCGAGCTCCCCAGTTCTCATGGATGATGTGGCCATAGGATCAGGGATTTGTTTGTAGGGCAAATACTGCCTCCATACCAAATAAACTCTGCCCTGCAGAGAGACCCTGGCACATGTGAGGGCCAGGCAATCCCCAGCCCTGAGATGTTTAACAAGGGCAGGTCCTGAATCCTGCCCCTGGCACGGGGCAGCCCTGGGTGCAGGGACAGACTGGGGAGGGAGAGGCTGGAGGGAAGGGCCCTGGGGGTCCTGGTGGGTGGCAAGTTGGGTCTGAGTCAGCAGAGTGTCCTGGCAGCTCAAAGAGCCACCCTGTCCTGGGGGGCATCAGGCCCAGCATCGCCAGCCGGGCCAGGGAGGGGACTGTCCTGCCCTGCCCTGACCTGGGGCGGCCTCACCTCGAGTCCTGGGGGCTGTTTGGGGATCACAGTGTCAGAGGGATCTGAAGCTGTTGGGGAGTGTCCAAAGGAGGGACAGGGAGCTGGGGAAGGGTGTGAGGAGCAGCTGAGGGCACTTGGCTGGTTCAGCTGGAGCAGAGGAGACTGAGGGGAGACTCCTCGGGGGCTGCAGCTCCTCCCGAGGGCAGGCGGAGGGGCAGGCGCTGAGCTCTGCTCTGGGACCAGGGACAGGACCCAGGGAAGGGCTGGAGCTGTGCCAGGGGGGTTGGGATGGATCTCAGGGAAAGGTTCTTCCCCCAGAGGGTGGTGGGCACTGCCCAGGCTCCCCAGGGCAGTGGGCACGGCCCCAAGGCTGCCAGAGCTCCAGGAGCGTTTGGACAACGCTCTGAGGGACAGGGGGGGATTGTTGGGGTGTCCTGGGTAGGGCCAGGAGTTGAACTGGATGATCCTTGTGGGTCCCTTCCAGCTCAGGATATTCTGGGATTCTATGAAAAGTCTCTCCATCCTGCTCAAATGACACTTTCTCTGAAAAACGATCAGTGTTTTTTTCTTGATGTGTGTGGCGAAGCCCAGAGGATGTTTGGTTTTGCCCTTGCGTTCTACCCTGTCCTCCTCTGTGCAGATCCTACAGAAAAGCAGTAGGAATGGAGTCAAAGCAGTAGGAATGGAGTCAAAGCAGTAGGAATGGAGTCAAAGCAGTAGGAATGGAGTCAAAGCAGTAGGAATGGAGTCAAAGCAGTAGGAATGGAGTCAAAGCAGTAGGAATGGAGTCAAAGCAGTAGGAATGGAGTCAAAGCAGTAGGAATGGAGTCAAAGCAGTAGGAATGGAGTCAAAGCAGTAGGAATGGAGTCAAAGCAGTAGGAATGGAGTTGTGCTGCTCCAGGGACGCTGCTGGTGCTCTGGGGAGGGTGGTGCTCCCGCCCCTGCGTGCCTGCTTGTGTCAGGGCCGTGTTTTCCTCCATCCCCACCACAAGGAGCTCGTTGCGTGCAAGGCCTTCTCTGGGACTGATTTGCTGCTGGAGGAACCATCTGCATCCCCAGCACGTGGTGCCCACATTGCTGGCTCCGTGGGGGCTGGTTCCGTGGCGCGGGGTGGGCGCAGCCCCCGCAGGTTCCGGCCCGGCCGTGCCGCAGGATGTGGCCAGGCTGTGACACAGCCCTGCCACCAGCGCTGCCGCTCGGCTTCCTCACCGCGCTGTGCTGCCGTCACACGCTCCAGGGACACGGCCCCCTGCCCTGGGCCTGCTTCTGCCTCCCCACAGCGGCCCAGCGGGTCACAGGGGCTGTTTTGGCAGCAGCAAGGCTGGGCTGGGTGGGGCTGGGGGCAGCCTGGGCTGCTGGAAGGTGTCCCTGCCCATGGCGTGGTCTTTAAAGGTCCCTTCCCACCCAACCATTCCACGATGGGATGTGTGCCATGGACTCACCTCCCAGCCCAGGGAGGAGCTCCCTGAACCACACTCTGGTTTCTCCCAGCACACGTCGTGGCCCGCGTTGCGACAGGAGTTGGGATCTCCCCGCTCCTGCACGGAAGAGGTCACTGAGCCCATTCCCGCAGGAAACGTCGAGCCTGTTCTTAGTGGGATGGACTGGAGTGGTTTGGGGTTTCTTCCTCGCTGTAATTAAATAAGAAAACAAGAGGCCTTGGCTTAAAGCTTTTTAATCTTTCTCCAGAGAAGAACTGCTGATTAGCACTGCGGCATCTGGTAGGGACGGGCTCGATTGCAGCCATGGCAGTCGTGACCTTGAGTTTGGGATCTGCTTCCCAACGTTTGAGGACACTGTTCACCTATTGGAACAACAGTGGGGCTTCATATAAATCTAATCGAAATTCTGCTTGGGGAAAGGGGTTTGTTTGCTTGCTTGCTTGCTTATAAAATTATGAAAACTGACTTGTGCTATTTAAGGCATCAGTTTAATTTCTGTTACTTTATGCATTTCTGTCCAGCACATGTAAAACAATATTTTTGGTACACAAAGCTTTCTGCCTTGAGCCTCCATCAAAGAGCAGCCTGACACAAATTCTGCAAGGGGCTGGATGTGGGAACAAAGGAGGTATAATTAGCTACACATACACAGAGCTGTGTTTCTCCTCAGCATCCCTTCAGATCTTAACTTGGGTCTCACCCTTGCAGCTGATTCTTCTCCACAGACTGGAAGAGGAAGATGAGGGAAAGCTCATGGTGAAGTGAGCTAAACTGAAGTGAAAAATGTGTGCGTGCACCTGCAGCAGAGGCTGTGGCTGCTCTCAGGGCTGGGGTTATTTCAGGAGATTCGCTTTCCGGGCGCCTGAACTGCGACTTCTTCTTCTTCTGGTTCCCCTCCACCCTCTGGTTCCTGTCTCTCACCCTTTCCCCCCCCAGCTGCTCTGCTGGATGGTGTCTGGCAGCAGCTCTGAGCTGTGCTGTGGGCTGACATGACCTCACCTTTTGGGTAGCTTTGCTCCCAAAGGGAGAAGCTCAGGTGGGAAGTCGGATCCAGGTGAAACCCAAGTGGTTTTTACCTTTGTTTGGTGCGTTGGAGCTGAGCAGGAGCTGAGCAAAGTTTGTCTTTGTAGGGTTGGGGCTCTTGGTGCAGTGATGTTAGGGAGAGGCTGTGGGGCCTGTTCCCTCCTTCCCACATGGAACGTGTCAGGAGTTCTCTCGGGGGGGCTCCGTTCAGCCCAGGTCACCCCGACAGCCGCTCTGCTCCGGCTGGGCTGGGAAGGGAAGGGAAGGGGGAGGAAGGAAAGCTGGCATGGGCTCCCCCCTCCTCAGACGTGGGGCGAGAGCCCAGATGGCATCCCAGATCTCTTCCTCTGGGATTTAGACAAGGTTTCCTGTCGAGAGAGCCGCTCCTAATCGCTGCCCTTCTGTGCTGTGTCGCAGCTCGGGACCAGATGAGCAGAGGGAGGTTCCTCTGAAGATCAGAGTCGCCCCGGCCGTGCCCCCGGCTGTCCCCGCGGCGGGCCCGGCGCAGCGCGAGAAGGCGGGAAGATGTCCCACGCTCTGAAGCAGGTGTTCAACAAGGACAAAACCTTCCGGCCCAAGCGCAAGTTCGAGCCGGGCACGCAGCGCTTCGAGCTGCACAAGAAGGCTCAGGCCTCGCTCAACGCCGGGCTGGACCTGAAGGTGGCCGTGCAGCTGCCGCCGGGCGAGGAGCAGAACGACTGGGTGGCCGTGCACGTCGTGGACTTCTTCAACCGCATCAACCTGATCTACGGCACCATCAGTGACTATTGCACCGAGCAGTCCTGCCCCGTCATGTCGGGGGGGCCCAAGTATGAGTACCGGTGGCAGGACGAGCACAAGTACCGCAAACCCACCGCCCTGTCGGCCCCCCAGTACATGAACCTGCTCATGGACTGGATCGAGGTGCAGATCAACAACGAGGACATCTTCCCCACTAACGTTGGTGAGTTTGGGGTCCAGCTGTGGCTGGCGGGGGGGGGAGGTGGGTGCAGAGCCTTCTCCTGGAGCCCTTGGGTCCCGTTTGTGGTCAGGAGGTGCTGCAGAGCTGTTTCCTGCTGTGCTGCTCACAGGAGCTCTTCCCAGCTCCTGTGCAGGGCTCAAATACCCAGAGCTGCACCAGATCCCCCTTGGAGCCGTGGATACCTGGAGGAAAGCCCAGGCAGGCCGTGCAGACAGGAGGCTGCCCTGGGAGCAGGGGCTCTGAGGCAGCTCTGGGGTGGAGAGGCAGCTCGTGCTCCTGCAGATCAGCTCTGCTGCCAGCCTGGATCCAGGCTCTGCGTCACCTGGTGATGCTGCCACGTGCCCTAATCAGCCTCTTTGTTGTTAGAGTCTGTTTGGCTGCCTCTGCCCCTCCAGAGGGGTGGGCTGCTGGCACAGGCCTGGAGGGAGGGGCTGTGTTTCACCTCCTGCCAGGGCCCTGGAAAATTTGGCCTAAGACACCTCAGTCTGCATATCCAAGCACAGCTTCTCTGGATTCAGGGAGGAGATTGCTGGGGTTTGTTTATTTTGTGTTGCAGATGGGAGAATCCATTCCCTAAAGCATCAGGTAAACGTGGCTGAGCCCATGCAGAGCTTCCATCTCCTGGCATGCAGGAGACAAGGAGCAGCAGAGCTCCCTCCCTCCTGCCCTGGTGTTCATCCCACTGGAGCTGTGACAGGAGGCAGTTGGGCACTGCTTGGGGCACGTCTGCCCCTCGAGCTCCTCCTCTGTGCCAAAATGCTGCTTCAGCCTGCTGTGGAGTGGGCAGAGGGGGGAGGAGGGCCATGAACAGCTGAGACACCGACCCCCTGGCCAGCCCCTGTGCTGTGGGGAGCACTCGGGGGGTGCTGGTTCTGTTCCCGAGGGAGGACGAGCTTCCCACGGTACAAGGGTTGTGGTTGGGTTGTTTTTTCCTCAGTTGTCACTGTTTTCAGCTCAGCTTTCAAGCAGATCCTCCCCCTTCACACCGACTGAAACATTGCAGCTCTCTGGGAGCACTGGAAGGGTTTAACTGGCCCTGGTTCCTCCAGGAACAGCCCCTGTGGACTTTACTCCCTGCTATCCCACCGAGGTGCTGGATGGCCAAGCCCCTCTGCTGTCAGGGCCTGGGCAAACACAGACCTGGTGCCTTTAAAGAGCACCTTAAAGGCTTTAATTTTTAACCAAAGACATATCAAATTCAGGGATAACTGTGGGGAGGTGACAACACCAGCCCTTCCCTTCGGGAATTCGCTTGGTCTATCTGGTGTTTTGCACTGTTTGTATAAATGTGTCAAACAGGAGTAGAGGAAAACTCTGGCTGAAACAGCTGCAGGGAATCTGGGCTCTGCTTTCAGTGCCAGCAGTGCAGCACTCTGTCACTTAAAAAATCCCTGCTTTTGAATAATCTGATCCAAAGGGAAGCAAAAGGGAGAGGGGAATGGACATTGCCAGGGACAGAAGCCCTTTTGTCTCAATCTGCCTATTTTACCAACTCATTTTAGCTCTGAGGAACCGGTTTTAACTTGACTGAAGATTTCTCATGGCCATTCCTCCCTCCCAGGTACTCCCTTCCCCAAGAACTTCCTCCCAGTGGTGAAGAAGATCCTGTCCAGGCTCTTCCGGGTCTTTGTCCACGTCTACATCCACCACTTCGACAGGATCACCCAGATGGGCTCGGAAGCCCACGTGAACACCTGCTACAAGCACTTTTACTACTTTGTGAAAGAGTTCAATCTCATAGACACCAAGGAGCTGGAGCCCCTGGTGAGTGCCTGGGTGGGCTCAGGGGGCTGTCGGGGTGTGCAGGGCTGGGGGGGGCACAGAGGGCTCTGGTACCTTCTGAGGAGGCCCCACCTCAAATCCTGGGGGCAGTTCTGGGCCCCTCATTCCCAGAAAGACGTTGAGGGGCTGGAATGGATCCAGGGAAGGAAATGGAGCTGGGGAAGAGGCTGGAGCAGCAGGAGCAGCTGAGGGAGCTGGGGGGGCTCAGCCTGGAGAAAAGGAGGCTCAGGGGTGACCTTCTGGCTCTGCAATCCCTGACAGGAGGGGGAAGCTGGGGGGGTTCAGGCTCTGCTCCCAGGAAACAGGGATAGGAGGAGAGGGAACAGCCCCAAGCTGTGCCAGGGGAGGTTTAGATTGGATATCAGGGAATATTTCTCCATGGAAAGGGGGGTCAGGCACTGGCACAGCTGCTCAGGGCAGTGGTGGAGTCACCAACCCTGGAAGTGTTCCACAAACCTGTGGATGTGGCACTTGGGGACAGGGGTTAGTGGTGACACAGCAGTGCTGGGGGAATGGTTGGACTCCATGATCTTGGGGGTCTTTTCCAACCTTAATGATTCCATGACTCTCTTCTGATCTGGTTGCCCAAATTCAGCACCAGTTTGGCTGCCAGCAAACTGGGAGTCAGGGCTGGGCGCAGTTGTTCACTCCCAGCAGCTGTTTGCCTCATCTGAGGGCCCTCTGTGATCCCAGCACTGTCAGCCATCTGCACATGGATGGATAAACCCCCTGGGGTGTGCTGGGAATGGGAATGGGAATGGGAATGGGAATGGGAATGGGAATGGTGGGGGGAGCTCTGGGCAGCAGTGTCACCCCACGCCTGGGAAGGGCACTGCCAGCGAACCACAGGGCAGGTGTTTCTATCCACCCACCCCCTCACCGGGCAGCCTGGACCCTCCTTCACCCCCCTGCCCTCTCTGTCCCTTTGGCAGAAGGAAATGACCTCCCGGATGTGCCACTGAGCCCTGACCTTCCTGCTCCCACCTCGGCGCCTCCTGCGAGGGCCCAGCCCCGCTCCCGTGCTGGAGTCGCGACCCAAGGGGAGAACAGAGACGTTTTCTTAAAGAAATGATCTATTTTTAATGAGTTTCGATGTAAAACTGTGATATTGCAGGAATATTTTTTTAAAGATGCTTTAGATTAACTAGTTTTTTATAGGAATTTCTATTAAAAAAAAAAAAAAAAGAGAAGAGAGAGAAAAATATTTTGAGGGCCGTTTGATGGGAATGTCCACTCTTGGAGAGGGCAGGAGCTGCCCCTTTCCCTGTGCCCTGAGTGAGCTGAGCCAGACACTTCAGACAGAGCTGTGTGTGGAGCTGGTGCTGCCATGGAAGCAGAACTTCCCTCGGGACAGCCATTCCCACCCCTGGGGGCTGGGGAGGGAATGCTGGATCCCCAGGGTGCTGCTTGGCTCCAGCACCTCTTCCACCAGCTGTGAGGCCAGTTTTGGGCAGAGCTTTGTGCCCCCCTGGCACAATGAGCTGGGAGCAGGGTTTTCCCCACGGTTGCTGCTGGTGGAATCTGCCCTGCTCCCCTGTAGGAGCAGCTGAACAACACAACAGCAGCCACCTGGGTGACAGACAGAAGAAGAAGAAAATACTAAAGCAAAAATATTGTGGTCCAAGCTCTCCAGGCAGGCAGATGTTTCCCTGTCTCCCCACATGCCACCCAGCCCCATGTGACTGCTTCCAGCCACAGAGAGCAGCCATGCTTCAAGCAGCTTTGCAGCCTGACCTTGGGATTCTTTTCACACACACACACAAATCTTAGCTCTGGCTCGCTCAGAACCACAATATTTTTGCTTTAGTATTTTCTTCTTTTATCGTCCAGGTGGCTGCTGTTGTCTTGTTCAGCTGCTCCTGCACTCCCCTGGTGTGGGAGTGAGCAGAGGGACAGGGAATTGCTCCCACACCTCATGGGACACTGACCCTGCCAGGAAGGACCACTTGCCCTCCGGCCTCGCTGGCCACGGGGATCACATCCTGCTTCCCTTTAGGGCACAGAGCCCTCTCCCTCTTCCCCAGCACTGTGCCCTTGTGGGACCCAAAATCCCTGGTGTGCAGCCAGAGCCCCCTGGCCTTGCCTGCTGCTGGCACAGTGACAGCTCCCAGTGCCCCCAGTAGGGAGGTGGGTCTGCCTACGATTGGGACCAGTAAGAGAAGAGGTTTCTGTGAACAGTGACCAAATTACCACTCACCACTCCTTCCTCACAAAGTGTTCCCGTGCCCTGCAACGTCTGTACATACGTGACTCTTGTTCCTGGGCCGCTCGTGCAAACACCCCTCGTGCTCTGGAATGGAACCAATAAATTATGTTGTATTTACACAGCACACGTGACGGCCCCTTTGTCAGAGCCCTCCTACCGGCAGAGCACACACACACAGGGCTGCTGGGAGCTCCTGGGGCTTGGGTGGTTCCTGCAGCTCTGGGGGGGTCCTGCAGCTCTGGGGGGGTTCCTGCAGCTCTGGGGGGGTTCCTGCAGCTCTGGGGGGATTTCTGCAGCTCTGGGGGGGTTCCTGCAGCTCTGGGGGGATTTCTGCAGCTCTGGGGGTGTTCCTGGTGCCCTGGGTGGGTTCCTGCAGCTCTGGGGGTGTTCCTGGTGCCCTGGGTGGGTTCCTGCTGCCCTGGGTGGGTTCTTGCTGCCCTGGGTAGGTTACTCCTGCTCTGGGGGTGTTCCTGCTGCTCTCCAGGTGCCAGGTCAGGGCTGGTTCCCAGGGCTGTGGAGCTGCCCCAGCACCCCGGGGTTGTCCTGACTTGTCTCTGCAGTGCCTCTGTACCCGAGGGCTGAGCTGCTCTCCCAGCTCTGCAGCTCGGGTGGAAGTGGGAGGGGAGGGGAATTCCTGCACACTGGAGGTGCTGGGCCCTCCTGAGCACCCTCCAGCCCCTCTCCCAGCGTTCTGAGGGTGCAGCTCAGCTGGAGGAACTCGCTATTCTGTGTGGACTGTCCCTCTGGCCCCACTCCCCCCAGTTTTTGTGTCCCTCATCGTTGGCAGAGCACGAGACACTCCAGGTCCTTGTTTTAGGGTGAGCACTGCCCAGCTACACCAAACCCCGGGGTGTTCTCGGCGTTATCCCCACCCCAAATCCCAAACACGGCCCTGCACCGGCTCCTGGGGAGAAAACTGGCTCTGTCCCAGCTGAAACCAGGACGTCTGCAAGGACCCGAGTGGGGCTGCCTGTGGGCAGTGAGCGCTGCTGGGGCAGCTCCTGTGGCTGCTCCTCAGCTTTCCCTTTCCCTCCCACGTGGAATGCAGTGAGGGCCGTGGCCGGAGGTTGAGCAGCACCTTCCACGGGGGTGCAGGGCCCTGCCGACCTCTGCCCCCCTTCCTTTTTTGGGGGAAAGACCCGCCCACCTCGGTGCGAGAGCAGCTCAGCCGAGGGAGGAGGAGGAGGAGGAGGAGGAGGAGGAGGAGGAGGAGGAGGAGGAGGAGGAGGAGGAGGAGGAGGAGGGGAAGCACCTTCCTGGGAGATGAGCCGGGCTGCGGCTGAGCCCGGCCCCACAGCCCCGGCGCTGCAGGATGTTGCCCAGACAGGTCTGCAGAGCCACGGTCGGAGCTCAGCCGTGCTCTGCCTCTGCCTCGGCAGCCCCAGCCCTGCTTTCATCTCCCGGTGCTTTCATCTCGGCTTTACTCACTCACCCCTGAGCCCCGGCTGAGAGTCACTGCAGGGAGCGGGTGATGCTGAACCCCCAGGGCTGAGCCCTTGAGCTGAACCCCCCAGGCTGAACCCCCCAGGCTGAACCCCCCAGGCTGAACCCCCCAGGCTGAGCCCCCAGGCTGGTCCCCAGGGCTGAGCCCCTGAGTTGAACCCCCCAGGGCTGAGCCCCTGAGTTGAACCCCCCCCAGGCTGATCCCCTGATTTGAACCCCCCAGGCTGATCCCCCAGGGCTGAGCCCCTGAGTTGAACCCCCCAGACTGATCCCCCAGGCTGAGCCCCCAGGGCTGAGCAGGTTGAGCTGTGAGTGCCCAGGACCCCTCGGCACTGTGATCTCTGTCTCCCCAGGCTCAGGGGGTGCAGAGGCACGGGGAAGGCTCTGCTGAGAGCCCAGAGAACAGATTGCCAGGGCCTGGGGAGAGCAGGTCCCGTGCCCGGGGCTCGGGCAGCCTCCCCTCTGCGGGGCTGAGCCCTTCCCAAAAAGCACAGATGGCACCTGCCCCGGAGCTGGAGCGGGCACGGGCTCAGGGCACGGAGGGGGCTGCACTGCCATATGTTCCCAGGGAAATGCTCCTTCCCTTTGGCTCAGGACAGGGTCACCCACTGCTCCAATGCCTCACCCTGTGCCTCTCCCCTCTGGCCCCCAAAGGCTCAGCAGCTTTAGGGCCTCAGTTCTGCCACAAATCCTGATTTAGGGTCCTGCCAACGACATCAGTTTGTGACACATGAGTGATTTAGGGGCACTCAAAGAATCATCGACAACGTTCTCAGCAAAAGTTGTTTTCATGTGAATTTATGAAAGTGGGATTTAACAGAGTTTGATGGTGAGGTTCCCCCTGGTACTTCCTACCAGACTAAGGAAAATCGAGTTGGAATCAAGCTGGGATGATTTACTAAGAGACCAAAGATACAAAAGGGTAAGAGAGACCCTTCTGTTGAGTATGAGGTTCAGAAAGGCCCCCCCCGCTTCCTAAACTCCTGATGGAGCTTAGGTACATCCAGGTCCAGGTTCAGTCTCAGTAAACTGGGACAACAGTTTACATCTGCAGGAATTCACTGCATGGATTTGGTGTTCATTCAGTGTGATGTCAGGAACTCACCGAGGAGCTGCTGCAAACAGGGAGCTCTCCACCTTGGGAGAGGAAGGATCTGTGCCTCAGGTAAGGAATCCCAGACCTTGAGGGGCTTCCCAGCTCCAAGGGAGGTCACCACGGGCTCCCAGGCAGGGAGAGCTCCAGGGCACTCACTGGGCCTGGCTGGTGATGGGATGAAGCCATTGGATCACAGTCAAACAGCACCCATAGGGAAAGGTGCAGGAGACTCTCCTTGTGCCCACGGCTTGCTTTGTTCCTTGAAAAATGAGCCTTGGGAAAGCCACCCACTGTCCATGGGTTAATCCCAGGATGGGTGTTCCAGGCTCTCATGGATCGATGCTCCCTGGGTCACTCTGCTCCTTCCTGGGGCTGCTGGGCCTGGCTTTTCCCTCCGGAACCCGGAGCAGCCCCCCTGGTTTGGTTCAGGGCAGGAGCACATCCATCACCGGTCCCACTGGGGTTTGCTTCAAATGGGGAGCTGGGGAGTGGGGGCAGCAATTCCACAGACCCCAAAAACCAGCCAAGAGGGAGCAGGGGCTGGGGGTCTCCTGCAGCATCTGCAGCCCCATGGCTGTGTCTGTGGGGTCGGTGCAGGAGCCACGTCCTGCTGGGTGAGGAGGGCAATGTCCCCAGCCCCTGCCACCTGCCTGGGCAGCAGAGCCTGCTGGGGGCATTCCCAGGCCTGTGCTGTGACACAACCACTGCTGAGGCTGCCTCATCCCGTGCTTCAATCCCCCCTGCACCTTTGGAGTTGGGAAGCAGGGGCCCAGGGTGGCACAGGAGTGTCCCTGCCCGGCTCTGCCCTCACAGCCCCCAGGCCTTGGCAGCCCCGTGGCCTCCTGTGCCTCCGTCCCTCGTCCCTGCACAGGCTGTGGCAGCTTTCCAAGCGCTCAGAGATGTGCCTTTTGTTTGTCCTATTTTCCCTGGACAGCTGATGCCTCTGGGCCCACATTCCCCAGGGTCCCTGGCAGCCCCCCAGCCCCGATGTGCCACCACCTGCCTCCTCCCTGGGCACAGGAGCAGGGCCCTGGCTTTGCCCCGCTCCGCTTTTGGGCTGCCTGGAGAGGTGACAGCCAGTCCTGGGACAGGGAACAGTCACCAGCACGGCACGTGCTCCCTCTGCCTTGTATGGCACAGCCAGGCCAGGGGCCAGCAGCTCCCCAGCCCCGTGCCAGGGACATGGGCAGGACCTGGAATGCTTCTGGGAAAGCTCTGGAGCGGGGAGCGCACGTCCCGTCCCCGGCTCAGGGGTGACACCGATACCAGGGGCACCTGCTGCTCCATCCCCTGCCAGCCCTGCGGGGACAGGGGCCCTCCTTACCCAGAGCCTCACCAAGAGCTGCCCCAGGATCACTTTTTGTCCTGCTGAACAAATCCCCAGAGGCTGCTGGGATAAAGCACCCACATCCCCCAGCCCGGGGTGTGCAGGCCCCACTGCAGTTTCAGTGCCCTTTCCAAGGGAATTTTTTGGTGGTTTGGGACTTTTTCTGCTCCTCCGAGGAAACGGCCTGAAGCTGAGTCAGGGCAGGGTTGGGATGGATCTCAGGGAAAGGTTCTTCCCCCCGAGGGTGGTGGGCACTGCCCAGGCTCCCCAGGGCAGTGGACACGGCCCCAAGGCTGCCAGAGCTCCAGGAGCGTTTGGACAACGCTCTGAGGGACAGGGGGGGATTGTTGGGGTGTCCTGGGCAGGGCCAGGAGTTGAAATGGATGATCCTTGTGGGTCCCCTCCCACTCAGGATATTCTAGGATTCTGGGATTCTAAGGAGTGGTGCAATGTGCCAACCTGCACGTCCCCAGTCACCCCATGGTGACGTCATGCAGGGGGTCAGGGCTGCTCCTGTGGATCTCACCCCTTCCCAGGGAACTGGGAGGATGGAGAGGGGGCAAAAGAGACTGGGGGGTTTAAAAGCAGCAGCTGCTGCCACCCAAGGCGGGTCCCCCTCTGTGGCACAGCGTGAGCCCCATCCCTGCCCTCCTCCCCAGACACCCCAAACCTGGAGCCCCCGGAGCTGCCACCCCTTGCTTTGGGGGCTGCAGGGGTTTCCCTCCCTGGGGTGACTCTGTCCAGCTTCCCAACACATCCCTGTGCCCACCCTGGCCCAGCCCCACTGCCTGCATGGCCTTGTCCCCAGGGCTTCGGCTGCTGTGGGGTGGTGGGGTCAGGACTGGCCATGTCCCCCCCAGGGGATGGGGATGCTCCCCACTGAACTGGTGTCTCCCCTGAAAGGCTTTTTTGGGGTGAAACCACCCCAGGGGGTGTTTGTCCCCTCCCCTGCAGCTCCAGCTGTGGGTTCTGGCTGCTCCTTCACCCCACGGCACCTCCTCTGGGAAACTGAGGCACAACACCCTCACAACACCCCATAACACCCCACAACACCCCACAACACCCTCCACAACACCTCATAACACCCCCACAACACCCCACAACACCCCCACAACATCCCACAACACCCCCTCTGTGGCCACCCCTCCCCACTCAGGGTGTCCCACCACTGTCCTGGGGATCCTGGGGAGTGTTGGGGGGTCCTGGGGAAGGGGGACAGCCCCCAGATGTGGGTGCAGAGCAGGAGCTGGCAAAGCCAAGTGGGGTTTGCCCCGAGCCCTCCCTGCAGCAGATGGGGAGGGAAGGACCAGGCCCACGTCCCTGGGGAGAGTCCCACGGTGGCAGGATGGGGACAGGGGGACTCGGGGTGTGCTGGAGGCCTGGCTGGAGGGTCAGACCTGGCTGGGCACTGCCCAAACCCCCCTGGCAGTGGCAGGGCAAGGAGGGAGTTTGGGGTCCCACTGGCACAGCTGTGTGCCCGTGTGTGCCTTGGACATGGGGGGGGGCTGTCCCGTGTCCCCCGTGTCCCCCATGTCCCCCGTGTCCCCCAGCCCTCCCTCCCCTCCCACCCCAGCACCAGCAGTGTCAAACCTCCAGGTTTCTGCCCGGCAGGAAATTCCAGGGTTTTTTTGCAAGATTTTTTCGTTTGACACAGAGCCAGGGCTCCAAATCCTCCCTCTTCCAGGGCCGGGAAGCTGGGCCCTCCTCGACCCGGGGAAATAACACACGGAAAAAGGAGCTTTATTTATTCTCCCTCCCAAAGCAGAGCAGTGGGGTGGGGGAGGGAAGCCCTGGAACCCCCCCCAGCTGCCGCCTGTCCACTCTGGGGCCGCCCCACATCCATGGGGAGTGGCAGCCACGCGTGGCTCAGGGCACAGAGGGGTGACAGGGTGGCCACGGTGGCCTCCAGCCCCTCGAGCTGCCTCTGCTCCCTGGCCAACAATAGCTCCTTCCGGCACGGCCCCGCTCACTTTCCTGTTTTCCCCTGGCCGGGTTCCCACAGCTCCTGGAGACCCTAAAAGTTTGGGGGTGCTGCTGCTGTGCTGTGTGTCCTGCACCCTGCGTGTGCTCTGCGTGCTCTCTGCGTGTCGCTGCCCCCCCTGCACGCCCGGTGTGTGCCCATCCTGTGCCCCGAGCTCCCCGCATGGCCCTGGCGTGACCATGGCGTGTTCCCGGTCTCACTCACCACGCACACTCTACACTCACCACACGCTCACTGCACACACATTACACACTCATTACACACTCATTACACTCTGCACACTCACCACACGCTCACTGCACACTCGTTACACACTCAAGGGGAGGTTTGCAGCCCGCTGGTGGTGAGAGTGTCGGGTCTCAGCTGCCTCAGGAAGGGTGCTGGGACACGCTCCCTGTTCCCTGTGCTCCCTGTTCCCTGTGCTTCCCTTCCCTACGCTCCCCATTCCCTGTGCTCCCCTTCCCTGTGCTCCCCATTCCCTGTGCTCCCCATTCCCTACACTCCCCGTTCCCTGTGCTCCCCGTTCCCTGTGCTCCCCATTCCCTGTGCTCCCCATTCCCTACACTCCCCGTTCCCTGTGCTCCCCATTCCCTGTGCTCCCCATTCTGTGTTCCCCGTTCCCTGTGCTCCCCATTCCCTGTGCTCCCCATTCCCTACACTCCCCGTTCCCTGTGCTTCTCTTTCCTGTGCTCCCCATTCCCTGTGCTCATCCCTGCGGCATCAGCCGCCGGCACCCAGGGAATGTGCACCCACCTGGGGCCGGGTGTGCACAGACTGACACACACACTCACCCCTGTGTCCGTGCACATACACCAAAACTCACACACACACACTCACTCACACTCACACACACTGTACCACCCACCTCGGGGCCGGCTCTGTCCCTCTCCCCGCAGCCCCACAAGGTCCAGCCAAACCCCCCTCCCCGGGGTCCAACTCGGCCCCTCTCCCCCAGCCTCACTGGAGGGGGATTTTAGGGGCTGCACCCCCGGAATTTGGGCCCACAGCAGGTCCCTGTGCCGCTGTCTCCTGCTGCGGGGACAACCCGTGCCCACGGAGGGTGGGAAGGGCCACACAAGCCCCGAGGAGCCCTGGCAGTTCATCCCCCAGCTCACAGCACAGGGCAGCCCAACTTTGTAATCCAGAGAAACACCCATTGGAGCCCCCCCCCCAGCCCCCTCCCTCCTCCTGATGGCCACAGGAGGCACAAACACCGCAGCAACCCCCGTGTGTCCCAGTTTCCACCAGGATCCACGCTGGGAACGCAGTGAACACGCCGTGAGTGCCCCAGCACGGTCCCTGTGCCCCCCACAGACCCCCCCCGGGGATGGGGCAGCATCACCACCCCCCCTTCCCCCAAAGCCCAGGCTAATTGGGGAGCCCTCATTAGCAGCACTAACAAAGACAGGCCTGGGGCACACAGGGTTGGGATGCGGGAGAGACCATGGGGGCCTGGAAAAACAGGAATTCGGGTTGGGGAGGGGGGGTCGGAGCTGGGGGTGTGTGAGGGTGGCCAGGGCTCCACCACGGTGACCCCACTGGGCTTTGGGGCGCTGCTGATCCCACCCCCCAAAACACCCCCCAACAGAGGGGGAGGAGGAGAAGGGGGGGGGAGGGGGCAGAGTGGAGTGCGGGGGGGGAGGGAAGCCGGGGGGGGAGGGAAGCCGGGGGGGGGTCTGGGGGTGCTGATGGCAGTGAGGGGGGGTCCCGATGGCAGTGAGGGTCTGGGGGTGCCAATGGCAGTGAGGGGGGGCCCGGGGGTGTGGAGTGTGCAGAGTGTGTGCATGGACTGTGTAGCTGGGGGGGGGGGGGAAGGCCGGGGTGCCGTTGTCGGTGAGGGGGGGTCTGGGGGTGCCGGTGACAGTGTGTGGGGGTGTCCGTGGTGCCGATATCGGTGTGTGTTGGTGGGGGGGGTTCTGTGGTGCCGGTGTCGGTGTGGGGGTGTCCGTGGTGCCGGTGTCGGGGTGGGGGGGGTGTCGGTGGTGCCGATATCGGAGGGGGGGGGGTCCGTGGTGCCGGTGTCGGTGTGGGGGTATCAATGGTGCCGATATCGGTGAGCGGGGGTGTCCATGGTGCCGATATCGGTGTGGGGGGGTTCTGTGATGCCGGTGTCGGTGTGGGGGTGTCCGTGGTGCCGATATCGGTGTGTGTTGGTGGGGGGGGTTCTGTGGTGCCGGTGTCGGTGTGTGTGGGGTGTCAGCGGTGCCGATATCGGTGGGGGGGTGTCCGTGGTGCCGGTGTCGGTGTTGGGGGGTGTCGGTGGTGCCGAGGGGGGGCGGCGGGCGCAGCCAATGCGCGGCTCGGGCGGTGAAGTCACGCCGGCGGGGCCGCAGCCATTGGCCCCGCGCAGCCGCTCCGCGCAACGAGCGCGTCAGTTCTCAGCCCCCGCTGGCGTCACGGGGGGGCGGTCACACACACACAGTCACACACACGAGTGGGGGGGGCTCCCACGGGGTCACCGAGCCTGAGTGGGGGTCCTGCTGCCCACCCCACACCACCCCAGTGCTTGCCACAGCCCGCGGGGACAGAGGGACGTGACCCCCTCCGCTCTGCTCCCGCTCCGGTGCAGGCCGGGCCGAGCACTGCCCCACTCGTGACATGTGTGGGCTGGGGGGACTCAGGGGGGGCCCCAACTCCTGCCCTGAGTTTCAGGAACACGGAGCCGGTGCAGGGGGGGTCCCCGGTGCAGGGGGGTCCCCAAGGGGTGTCCCTGTGCCCGGGGGCAGGATGGGGTACCACCCCTGCTGTCCCCACCCCTGTGCCCACGGCTGGGGGGGTTGGGGTGTCTGGGGGTGTCCCCGTCCCCAGTTCAGTGCAGGGGTGACGAGGGGGTGCCCTTGTTTGTGGGTGCAGAGGCTGGGGGTGCCCCTGTCCCTGACTGCAGCTCAGGGGGTGCCCGGGGGGTTCCGGGTCCCCGGAGCAGCACAGGAGGGCTGAGGTCCCCCCGGGGGCTGGGAAGGGGGGGTTGTGTCCTCGGTGGGTCCCCAGGAGGGGTTGAGGTGATCCCGGGCGGGCCTTTTGTGCCAACCGGGGGGTGTTTTGTGTCCCCGTGGGTGCCCAGGGATTCCCAGGGGGCTGTTTGTGCCCCCGCAGTGTCCCCGGGGGGGTCGGGGTGTCCCCGGGGGGGTCGGGGTGTCCCCAGGAGGGGGTATTTACGTGCCCCGGGGGGCGGGGGGTAGGGCTGTGTCTTCGGTGGGTGCCCGGGGGGGGGGAGGGAAGTTTGTGTTCCCGGGGGGAGCGTTTGTGTCCCTCGGTGGGTGCCCATGGGGGGTGTTTGTGACCCACGATGAGTTCCGGGGGGGTCGGTTGTGACCCCCGGGAGGGGTGTCCGTGTCCTCGGTAGGTTGGGGGGGGGGGTGTTGTGTTCCGGGGGGGGGGGAGGGGAGTGTATTTTTGTCCCTGGGGGGGTTGGTTGCGACCCACGGGGTGTCTGTTTGTGTCCCGGGGGAGGTGTCCGTGTCCTCGGTGGGTGTCCGGGGGGAGGTGTTTGTCACCCCGGGGGGAGGGAATTTGTGACCCCCGCTGGGTTCCCGGGGGGATCGGGGGGTGTTATGACCCAGAGGGGGGGGTTTTATGACCCCGAGGGAGTATTTGTGACCCCCAGGGTGGGTTTTGTGCCCCCGGGGTGTCCGTCTGTGTCCCCAGCGGGGTGTCCCCGGTGCGGGGCGCGGCGCGGGGGGGGTGGTGTCGGTGCGGGGTGGGCGGTGCGGGGCGGGCGGTGCGGGGCGGGCGGTGCGGGGGGCGGTGCGGGAGGGGCGGGGCCGTGTGCGGGGCTATAAAGGCTGCGGGGGCGGGGGCGGTGCGTCCCCCCCCGTTGGCGGCGGAGCGGCGCGGAGCGGAGCGGGCGGCGGTGCGGGGCTGGGCTGCGGGGCTGCGCTACCACCAGCAGCGGCGGCTCTGCGGGGCCGCGCCGGTGAGCGCCGGGACGGCACCGCGTTTGGGGAGGGGGGGTCCCGGGAAGGCAGCACCCGGCTGACCCCCCCCTCCCGCCCCCTCCTCTCCCCGCAGGTCTCAGCCACCCCCCGGACTCCCCTCCGGCTCTGCCCGTCCCTCCGCCTCCCTCCCCCCCCTCCGCCGCCCCTCCGATTTTTTTATTTTTCCATACAATCCCCCCCACCCCAATTTCTCCCAGCAACGCCGCCCCCCGCCCCCCCCCCGCAGCAAGATGGTGCAGAAGAAATCAGAGATCCCGGGATTCCACCGTTCCTTCAAGGTAAGGGGCTGCTCCCCCCCCCCCTCCCCCTCCGCTTCCCGGGGATGCTCGGAGGGGGGTGGGCACTCTTGGGGGGGCTCCGGGGCCGGGATCGTCCCGCATCGCTGCATCCCCTGCACGGGAACGGGGGGAGGGAGGGGGGAAGACCAACCGCTTCCTGGCCCCCCCTTCTCCCCGGCACCCCCCGAAATTGAGGAGCGGGGGGGCCGCTTCCACCCAAAACAGGCAGCGGGACCCCTTTGTCCCCCCGTGCCGGGGGTCGGGTCTGTATCCCCCGCTCCCGGGTGGGCGCTGGGCTGCTGCAGCTCCCGCGAGGGTCCCCGGTGGTGGTGGTGTGGCTGCACTGTCCACCCTCCCAGCTGCACCCCCTCGTCCCCCCCCGGGGCTCCCCGCGGGTGGGGGAGGGCTCAGGGATTCCCAGGCCCGGCCCAGGGTCGATCCTGCAGCGCCGCCCACCCTGGGGTGCTCCGGGTCCCCCCAGCCCTGGGCTGTCACCCCCCCGCCATGTCCCGGCCTCTGTCACCTCGGGGGGGGGGGGTGCGGGGATCGCTGCGGTCCCGCTCCTTTCGGTGCCTCCCCCCCCCGCATCCTCGCACCCCCTTCCCGGCCGCGGATCGGGGGCACCTTTGTTCGTTTTCGCTCCGGCCCGGGGGGTGCTGGGGGTCCCCTCGACCCGCCCCCTCATTGCAGTGCCCCCCCCCTCCTGCTCGCACGGCCCCTGGCCGGGGTTTGTGTGTCCCCTTCCCCCCAGGGCTGTCCGGGGATGGAGGGGGGGACCCCTCGGCTGTGCCGATGGAGCCGGTGCGCAGCCTCCCCTCCCCCAGACCTTTGTGTGGCGGTGCTGCGGCAGCTGCCGGGGCCCCCCCGCCCTCCCTGGACCCCCCCTGGACCCCCCTGTACTGCCCGTGCCCCCCCCCGGACACCCCGTACCGCCCGCCGGGGCTCATCCCGGGGGCAGCAGATGCTGAGCCCCCCCCAGGTGCAGCGTTTTGGGGAGGGGGGAGCTGGCAAAGCTCAGGGCGGGAGAGTTTTGGCCGCCGGAGATCCGGAGGGGTGCTCGGTGCGGGCTGGGGACCCCCCCGGCCCCCCCAGGGCTGCAGTAAACAGGCACGTTCTGGGTGTTTCTGGCGGTGACCGGGGCTGGCCGTGCCGGGGTTGGCAGCCGGCCCGGGCACCGGGCGGGTTTGGGAACGCCGCTGGAGCTGCCACCTCCACCCAAACAGATTTCATAATCCTGGGCAGGACGGGGCCCTTTTGCCCCCCCAGCACTGCCACGTCCCGGGGAGGGGGGCAGCTCAAGAGGGGGGGGGGCAGAGAGGCTCTGTGTCTTTGGGGGACCGCTGGGGTTTGGGGAGGGGGAGGCAGTGGGTGCCACGCCCTCCCTTCATCCCGGGGTGCAGGAGGGTTTGGGGTGAGCCCCGGTCCTGCGGGGTTGGGGGTGTCCCACAGCCCAGGGGACACGAGGCCCACTGGAGCGGGACAGAGCGGGCTCCCCCCGCCGTGACCTTGCAGGGAGCGGGGAGGACGTGGCTCTGGTGGCTCTGGAGCCCGTCCTGCCCTGTGGCCTGTGTGCCTCCCCCTCACTGCAGGTCAGGTCTGGCTGGAGGTTTGGGGTTGGGTTGTGCGGGCGGCCCCCGGTCTCTCTCATCATCCCTCTCATCATCTGCCGCGTGCTGGCCTGGGGGAACAACCCCACAGCACCTCCCCCAGCAGGAGATGGGGTCAGAGCCTTCCTCCTCCTCTGGCTCTGCGTGGAGCTCTGCCCTGTCCCTCCATGAGCCGGTGTCCTGCACCCCGGGGGGGTGAGCAGGGTGTGTGCCGGAGCAGGAGCGTGCGGGGCTCCATGGCCGGGGTGGGCAGCCGGTGGTGGTGGCCGATCCAGTGGCTGCCCCCTCATTCCTGCTCTTGGCTCCCACAGGGACAAAACCCCTTCGACCTGGAGTTCGACCAGTCCAACCACCTGGAGCCCGTTTTCAACTTCGAGTGCCCGCCCCGTCCCGGTGAGTGTTGGGTGCTGTGGGTGCCCCCCTTGGGGGGCTCCATCCCACCCCTGTCTCTGGGATGTTGGCCCTCTGTGCTCCCCCCAAAGCTGTGGGGGCTGCCCCGGGGCAGCAGAGGTGCTGACAGGGTGGTGGTGGCTTTGCTGTGGCACAGACATGCCTTCAAGTCAACCCATCGACATCCCTGACGCCAAGAAGAGGAACAAGAAGAAGAAGCGCTGCAGGGCCACCGACAGCTTCTCGGGCAGGTTCGAGGGTGAGTGGGGTGATTGGGGCGGGGCTGGGTCCTCCTGGTGCTCCCCCCACCCCCGGAGGTGGAGCTGGCAGCTCAAGTGGCCTCTCCCCTGCCAGATGTTTACCAGCTGCAGGAGGAGGTGCTGGGAGAAGGGGCCCACGCCAGAGTCCAGTCCTGCGTGAACCTCATCACCAACAAGGAGTATGCGGTGAAGGTGAAGCTCTGCCTCCATCCCACCCCCCTTTCTGTCCCTCCCCACTAGTCTAGGGCTCTCCCAGCTCCCAAAACCACCCTCTGCCAGCACAGGATGACTTTTTTTTTCCCAGGCTAGAGGGGCAGGGCCGGCCTGTGCAGGTGCCACCCTGTCCTCTGCCACCACCCAGCCCCGGGTCACCCTCCCCAATTTTAGCTACGCTCCCCTCCCTGTCAATTAGGGCAAGACTAGAGCTTAAATTAACGCTTTTGCAGCGTGTCTGGGGACGTGGGGCACGTGGTGCTGCTGGCAGGGTTGGCACCTCTGCTGGCTGTCCCCAGGGAGGTCTCCAAGCCCCTGCAGGCACAGGGGGGATAATGTTGGTGGGGGATTTTGGGGTGAGCCAGCTCCTTTTGGGCTCAGGGGTTGGGGTGCCCTGCATCTTGGGGGCTCCTGGGCATGGCACGGGGGGGCATAGGGCAGCTTGGCCTCCCCACAAGCTGCAGTTTCCCCCCTCAAAGACCCCCCCCACCACCCCAAAGGGGTGGTGGGGGGGGTCTTTGAGGGGGGAAACTGAGGCAGCAGGGGGACCCTGAGTGGGATGAGTCCAGGGGGGACGCCCAGTGGGGCGAAGGGCCCTGGGCTGGGGCGTCACACAGAGCTCTCTTGGCCCCGGTCCCCAGGAGGGAGCGGTTTGGCACCGGCGCTGCCTCGCTTGGCACCCGCGCCGGGAACAGCCTGTTCTGCTGCCTCCAGCCCGCTGGGCTCCCCCCGGAGCTGTGAAGGGTGGGGGGGGGAAAAAAAGAGGGAGGGTTTGGGGGTGCCCCAACCCCTCCCTGGCAGCCTCCCCTGAGCCCCCCACCCCTTTTTTCGCCTTCCAGATCATAGAGAAGCGGCTGGGACACATCCGGAGCAGGGTGTTCCGGGAGGTGGAGATGCTGTACCAGTGCCAGGGACACAGGTACGGTGGGCTGAGACCGGGGTGACGCTCGTGACACCCGTGGGGTGCGGCCTCGGCCCCGTAACCCCTCCCTGTGACCCCGCTGGGAGCGTCCAGAGGGGACATTCAGGGGACATTTGCAGTGGCCACACTGGAGCTGGGCCGGGCTGAGCACTCGCGTGGGGCAGGAGGGTCTGCGAGCAATTAGGGAGGAGCAGGAGGGGCGGGCGAGTCCCTCTCCCCCCTGGAATGCAGCCAGGGGGGCCCTGGCCGGGTGGTTTCAATCAGTGGGAAGGCAGTTTTCCCCTCCCAGGACGTGGGGTGGGGAGGGGGGGACCCGGGAGGTGTTTTGGGGGGATTGCCGGGGCTGATCCTGCTGCTCCCCCCAGGAACGTCCTGGAGCTGATCGAGTTCTTCGAGGAGGAGGAGAGGTTTTACCTGGTGTTTGAGAAGATGAGGGGAGGTGAGTGCAGTGCCAGGCTCAGGGTGGGGGGGCTGGGGAGGGGGTGGCAGGACCCCCACGAGCCCCCTCTCTGCTCTGCCCTGGCCCCAGGCTCCATCCTGACCCACATCCACCGGAGACGCCACTTCAACGAGCTGGAGGCCAGCGTGGTGGTGCGGGATATCGCCAGCGCCCTGCACTTCCTGCACAACAAAGGTGAGCCCCTGGGACCCCCTGGGCCCTCCCGGGGGTGTCACTGCCCCCTCAGCCCCCTGCCCAGGGGACAGTGCCCGTCCCAGTCCAGCCCAGCTGCACCACGCGGCTCTCTGTGCTGCAGATCCCGTTCCTCCAGTTCGTTGGGAATCGGGGCCAGCAGCGATTCCTGCCCTCTGCCCTGAGTGCAGGCAGTGATTTGGGGTGGGGAGGGAGGGGTCCCTGTGCCACCCCCAGACCTTTCACTGTGGAGCTCTTTTGGGGGAGGGGATTTTTGGCCTCACTGGCTCTTCTGTTTCCCCCTCCCCGCCAGGGATCGCACACAGGGATCTGAAACCGGAAAATATCCTGTGTGAGAGCCTGGACCAGGTGAGAGGGAGAGCTGGGCTGGGTGCTGGGGGTGAGGGGGTGCAGGAGGGTGTTTCTGGGGGTGATGGACACAGTGGGGTGCTGCCCAGGGGGCTGGGGGGTGCTGTGTGGGTGTGTTGGACACCATGGGATGTTTCCTGGGATGGTGGGTGCAGAGGGGGGTGATCCTGGGGGGGCTGTGGGCACAGTGGGGGTGCTGCTGAGAGGGGCAGTGGTCCCAGGGGGTGCAGCCCCAGGGACCACCCCCTCAAAATGCCGCAGCACAGGGTGGTGTGAAGCAGGACAAGCCCAGGCATCGACCAGATGGGGCCTGGGAAGCACAGGCTGTGCTCTTTGGGGGGATGAGTGCTGCCAGGGCAGGGGAAGGGTCACCAACCACTCCTCCTCCCCCACCCCCAGGTCTCCCCGGTGAAGATCTGCGACTTCGACCTGGGCAGTGGCATCAAACTGAACGGCGACTGCTCCCCCATCTCCACCCCGGAGCTGCTCACCCCGGTGAGTGCTGGGGAAGGGGGGGGTCAGTCCCTTGGTTGGGGGGGTGGGGGTGAGGGTCCTGCAGGTTTCGGGGCTGGGGCTGTGCGTGGACACCCCCGTGCTGATGCTGCGTGTGTCCCCCCCGTGTCCCCCCCGCGCTGTGGCAGGAGCGATGCGGTTACATAAGGCGGGGGGGGCTGGCGCGGAGCCCGGGCTGCCGAGCGAGCCTGGGTGAGCCTGGCTGAGCCTCGCTGAGCCTTAGCAACAGCCCGAGCCACAGCCCGAGCCTGCGCGGGGCTGCCCACGGGAGAAGTGGGTCAGGAGCGGGGCTGGGAGGGGGGGGGAGGCTGCGGGAACCCCCCCCCCCCCCCGATTGCTGGGCTGAGCCCCGCACCCCGCAGGTTGGACACCCCCAAAGCTCGCGGGGTGACCCCCGTGTTGCACAGACACCCCACCCACTCTCTGCTATCACAGAAAGCCCCGCTCGCCTTATCTGCAGCAGCAGCAGCAGCAGGTCCCGCCCTGGCCAGGGTTGTTGTCCCACACCCCCGTATTTTTGGGGTGCGCACGTGCTGGGGGAGGCGGAGCCCGGCTGGTGCGGGGGCCACAACAGCAAAAATGGGAGGGGGGGGGAAAAGCAGCCCGACCCTCCTCGTTCTGCCGTGTTTACCCCCGTTCTGGGGCGGGCTCGGAGCCTGTGAGGTGTCCCGAGTTCCCCGTTCTCAGCCCGAGGGTGCAGGGGGGTGTCTGCCCCATTTCCACCGGGATCAGCCGTGCCGCGGTGCCGGGCTCGGGGCTGTGCTCTGTGTGTGTGTGTGTTGGAGAGGTTGTTTTGGTGCGGTGCCATCAGCTGCTGGGGCTGGGGAGGCCCCCCGGTCGGGGAGAGGCCCCTCTCGTTCCGGGGTGATTATCTGCTGGCTGCAGCTCTTTTCTCGCCCTGGTCACGAGGCCCGTGTGGGCTGCGGGTCATGTGCTGGAAAGCCCCAGAGTCCCTGGAGCGATCGGGGAATGGCTGGCGCTGCCTCCCCTTCCAGCGGGGTTAACTCCTCCCTGTCCGGAGCCTGAGCCTGCTCCTGCTCCGGCTGCGCTGCCTGGAACAGGCAGGGGAACAGGCAGGGAGAGTCGGGCAGGGGAACAGGCAGAGCAGGATTTGTCCCTCCGTGTCCCGCAGCCTCTCCCAGGCGATGGAGCAGCCGCTGCCCTGCTGAGCCGGTTGGGTGGCTGTGGGTGCTGTGGGGTGTGGGTGCTGTGGGGTGTGGGTGCTGTGGGGTGTGGGTGCTGTGGGGTGTGGGTCTGGCTGTCCTGCTGCTGCCCTGTGGGGGGTTGCACCCTTTAGGCTTTTTTTTTTTGTTCCCCTGTTGGGTGACCCCAGAGAGGCAGGTCTGTGGTGTCCCCTGTGCTGGGAAACCCCGTGGGAGGGTCTGTCCTGGCAGGAGCAAACCCCGGGGAGCAGCCCTGTCTGCACCCTTCCCTTCCAGGGGTGCAGCCCCATAGCTCTGGTAGGACCCTCCCAGCCCCCTTGGTGCCTGCCCTCTGGGCTCACCCTGCTGTCCCCACAGTGTGGCTCAGCCGAGTACATGGCCCCAGAGGTGGTGGAGGCCTTCAACGAGGAGGCCACGATCTACGACAAGCGCTGTGACCTGTGGAGCCTAGGGGTCATCCTGTACATCATGCTGAGCGGGTACCCCCCCTTCGTGGGCCACTGCGGCTCCGACTGCGGCTGGGACCGGGGCGAGGCCTGTCACACCTGCCAGGTACGGGGACACCCTGCACTGCCAAACCCACCCCCAGTTTGGCAGCAGTGCCCCTGACTGAGCCCCTGTGATTGACTTTTCTCCCCCCACATCCTCCTCAGAACATGCTCTTTGAGAGCATCCAGGAGGGGAAGTACGAGTTTCCCGACAAGGACTGGGCGCACATCTCCTTCGGAGCCAAAGACCTCATTTCCAAGCTGCTGGTGAGAGATGCCAAGAAGAGGCTCAGCGCAGCCCAGGTCCTGGAGCACCCCTGGGTGCAGGGGGTGAGTGGTGATGCCCCCTCCCTGCTCTCTGCTCCCAGAATTGGGGTGAGGGGACACCCCCCCGTGGGGCTCCTGGCTCTGACCGGCTGCGTTTCATTGCAGTGCGCCCCGGACAACACCCTGCCAACCCCCATCATCCTGCAGAGGTGAGTGTGGGATGGGGGCCCGGCCAGAAATGCTGCCCCAAAACCCAAATCCCAGCCCCAAAAATCCTGCTCCTCTCCTCAGCCCTCCTGCTGCTTTTGGGGGGCTCTGCCGCCACAACTCTGTCTGGGCAGCGGCGGCTGCTGCGAGTTGGGTCCGAGCCGAGTTTTCGGTGCCTGATCGTGGCTGACACATGAGGAGGGACTCCCTGCCGTGTGACCCTGCCCCCCTGAGCCCCCCTGAGCCCCTGCCTCCCCCGCAGGAACAGCAGTGCCAAAGAGCTCACCTGCTTCGCTGCCGAGGCCATCGCTGTCAACCGGCAGCTGACGCGGCACGACGAGGACGAGGAGGACGAGGCGGAGGAGGAAGCACGACCCATCATCATCAAAGCTACCTCACGGGCCATGCAGCTCTCCCCCCCCTCCGAGTCCAAGCTGGCCAAGCGGCGGCAGAAGAGCAGCCTGGCCAAGGCAGTGGCCGCCGGGCAGCACCTGGTGGCCCCGCTGGTCCTGGTGGCCGACCAAGCCTGAGCGGTGCCCCCTGCACCTGCTGGACCCCATATCCATCCCCCCTTCTCCTTCCTTTCTCTCCCCTTTTCCCCCCCTCCCCCACCCTCAACCCCACCGTTTCTGGCTAGCGACAAGATCAGGACTCGTCCCTGTGGCTGGTTTCCAAGGTTTTGCTGATCTTGTAGGTCTGGGGGTGGGAGGGTTTGTTTAAGATCTTTTTTTTTTTTTTTTTTTAAGGTATTAAATCAAGTGTGAGGTTGCTTCACCCAGGGCACACTCAAGGACATCTGACAGACACACGGACTTTTGTTCCCCAACTCTTGGTTTCTCCTCTGACATTTCCCCCCCTCCCCGACACCAAAGGACTCTTTGTACCCGCGGCTGCTTTGACGATCTCAGCTCGTTTCATACTGTGAACAAAAGACCCTCGGTCGCGTTTCCAGCAGCGGGAGTTGCGTTTTACCCTCGTCCCTCCCCCCGGAGCTGCAGGTTTTTCTCCGCTGTTGGGGTAGATCCCACAGAACCCCCCCCGTCCCGGGGGGGTCTGGGAGGCACCTCCGTCCCGTGCTGGGGGCTGTCCCTGGCTCTGCTCCGGGGGGACACGGTGGGTGTTGTGCAGGGAACCGCTCGGGCCGGGGGGAGACGGTGCCAGCAAGGGAGCAGTGCCCTGTCCCGGCCAGCCGCCCTCTCTCCTCGGCATCCCAGAATAAGCTATTCACTCCCTTCTTTTCTCTCTTTTTCCATTTTTTTTTTTTTTTTGGGTTTTTTTTTTTTTTGGATGATTGTTGGTTTTAAACTGCTAGCTGTTGTGCTCTGTGCTTCTCTACAGGGCACAGAGAAACGTCTTCCTTTGCTCCCTCCCGCGCTCCGGGGGTGAGGCCAGAGCCGGGGGATTCACCAGCACCCAGGGCTGTGCTCTCGTGCCAGGGCAGGTCTTGTACCCCCTGCTTCTGGAGGGGCTGGTGGCTGTGCCCTGGTGGAGGAGGGGAGAAGGTGTGAGAGGGGTGAGGTGGCCAGAGCAGCCAGGAACTCCCTCTGGGAATAGTTGTGCCCTGTGGAAGGCAGGGAGCTGCTTCAGGAGCGCCGGGACCCGCTGGGGGACAGGGAGAGCTGCTGTGGCCTCGGGCTGGCCCCGAGGCTGCCGTGGCAGGAGGGTCTGGGGGCACAGAGGGTGCCCAGTGCCCTGGGGGATAGCAGTGGGGGGGGAGCAGCCTGGGGACAGCTCGGGATGTGGGGCTGGAGGGTTTGGGGTCAGGCAGAGGGCAGTGCTGGCTGTGGATGTGCATCCCTGCTCAGAGGTGTTCAGGTGGTGCCCTTTCCTCGGGGCTTGCTTTGGGGAGGGGAAGGAATGCAGGGCAGGGAAAGCTGAGCTGGGATGAGGCCCTTGGCTGGGTCCTGGGTCTGTCCAGGAGGTGCTTGGGGCCAGGCTGGCCTCCAGCCCCCCCAGTGACTCCAGCTCCCCCCAGCACCCCCTGCTCCCCACCGTGGCCATGGCTTGGGCCCACCAAGCTGTGCCTGCTGCCACCCCCTCATCACAGCCCCTGCCCACACCCAGTGCTTGGAGCTTTCTATTTTGCAAAAGCAGCCTCGTGTGCCCAGGTTGAGGGTTTGGGAGCTCTGAGGTGGGGGGAAAAGAGGCTTCCCTGGGTCTGCAGCTGAAGTCAGTCGCTGTCTCTGGAAAAAAAAAAAAAAAAAAGTTCTCCTTTTTATTTTAAGACTGCTGACAGCAATACTATGCAATATATGTTGTTTTTTTGTTTCAGGGAGGTGTGTGTGAGTTACCTTGAGGGGAAGATGGTCGGGGTGTTGGTGGAGTTTAGGGCAGGGGCCGTCTTCTCTCACCCTTCCTGGCCTTTCTGCTGACCCAGGGGGCGTCGGGGAGGGCGGCTCCATCCCCATCCCAACTCCCCCAAAAGCTGCCTCCCCCCTGCAGTCAGCCCTCTCCCAGTGGGCTGGGTGGGGAGGAGCGAGGTGGTGAGGAGGGGAGACCCCCCCATGCTGGCACTGGGACACCCCGGAGAGGCCTCCTGTAACCAGAAAGGAAAGAAAGAAAAAAAAAAGTCCACCTTGATTGTACATTATTACTTTCTTATGGCTTATTTTGTTTTATCAGTTGTAGATAATTCCTCGTTGTCTTATATTAAGAAATACTTGAATGATGAGCAGTGCAGCGCTGCCTTGGGCTGGTGTTGTGACGCTGTCGGTGACGCTGCGCAGCCTTTTTTTAACAAGAAAAAAGAATCAAAATCCGTGGGAAGGGGATGGCAAGGGGGGGGATTGTCTGGGATTTCTCTGTCCCCCCCCCCGTGCTGCTGATGTTGGCAGGCTGAGTTGCCCCCTTTTTTTCCCCACGTTGTTTTATATGAACACACAAACTCTCTGGTGGAGGCGGGTGCGTGGCCTGGGTGACCCCTGCTGTGCTGGGAGAGTGTCCCGTGGGCACCTGGGGTGTCCCTGGCTGGGAATGTGCAGCTGGAAGGTGCTGTGGGGGTTTGTGGTTAGGGGGTGGATGTGCCAGGGGGGCACCCGAGCTCGGCCCAGGCTTGGCTTCGTGTTTGGGGCAGGGTTTGGTTTGCGGACCCGGCGCTCGGGGGTGACCCTTGGCAGGGTCTGGGTGTTGGGAGAGAGTCTTGGATTGCCTCTCGAGCTGGGGATTGACTCTGGAACGGCTCCAGCATGACTCGTGGCAGTGCTGGGCACCCCTGGGTGCCTCAGTGGGACGGGGAAGGCTGGGGAGACCCTCGTGCCAGCGCCGCCCCCGGGGCGGTTTCCAGACAGATGCTCCCGTGGTCCAGCACCAGCGACCCCTTCCCCAACACCCTTCTCCCTGCTCTTCCTCTTCCCAAGCTTTCCCCTCCCCATAGAGCATCTATCTTGGAAACCAACTTCAAAAAGATTTTTTTTTTTGCCTTTTTTTTTCTTTTTTTTTTTTTTTAAGCTGGAAACTTTAAGCATTTTGGCTTCCTCTCCTTCCCCCCCACCCTTCCTTCAGCCAACTAACTCGACTTTAGAACTGGTTAGAAACATTTACTGTGAAGCTCTAACTTTTTTTTTTTTTTTTTAAAAATCAAACCAGGAGAAGCTTTCTCCTCTTTACAATTGATGAAGACTGCCAAAGCTGGTTCCACAGGAGTCACGTTATCGCACTGTTGGTCTGTGCAGCAGCAGCCTCTGCCCCGGGGGGCTGGCTGGGAAATAAAACCTGAAAATATTAAAAAAAAACCAAACAAAACAAAACAAAAAAAAGACAAAAAAATCGACAAAAAAACAAAAACAAAAAAGGAAAAAAAAAAGAAAAACCCCCACAAAAATAAGCACTTTACTTGTATGTACCAGGTGACCTGATACAGCTGAATTGAAGTTTTCCTTTATAACAATTGTTGATGCCAGAATTTTGTATTCTGTTTTGTAAGAATTTAATAAAAATGCATTGAGACCTACGTGGTGGGGCAGGTGCTTGTGGCAGGTGAGGGGGCAGGAGGTGGATTAGGCAAGGTGGGAGGGGGAGAGAGACCCCTGGGTGTTCCCACTGTTGGCCTTCCCGGCTTCCAGGAGCTCCTGGGAGTGTGGGTGAAGTGGGATCCAGGAATAGGGGCTGGCCCAGCTCCGGCCCTGACTCACTTTTCCCAGCGGGATGGTGTGATCCCTGAGTCCCCAGGGGAGCTGGAGGTCACAGCAGGGCTGTGCTCCCTGCCAGCTGCAAACAGCTCTGGGGGGCTGCTCTGCCCCCCTCCATCCACCCCCTGATCCATCCCCCACACATCAACCTGCCAGGGGGTGAGGGGGAAACTGAGGCAAGAGGGAGGTTGTGTGGTGGGATCTGGGAGGGTTGGGGGAAGGGGTGGGGACTGGAGGTTGAGGATCAGGGCATGGGAAAGGGCTTTTTCCCTGGGCAGAGCTGCCCTTGTGGAGCTTTTTCTGACATATTCATATTTTTAAGGTATTTTCTGGCCTGGCAAATTGCTTTTGCTGCCATGCTGGGGAGGGGATGGAGCTGCAACCCTGCTGTGGCAGGTGGGGATGCTCTGGCTGGCACTGCTGTCCTGGCACACCCCCAGTCGTGGCACCCCTGCTTTTTGGGGATGGGCTGTGGGATCTGCCATGGCCCAGCTGCTGCTCCCGGCTCTGAGCTGAGACAACCCCACACCGTGCCCCGAAATCCGGGCTCAGTGCTTGGGAAATGGTGCTTCCTGCAGCATCTGGATCCGGACAGGGCTCCTCCAGGGCTCTTCCCTGCCTGGCTGCTCCAGGATGGCCCGTGGTGGGAGCAGAGGATGAGGAGTGTCCCCCAGCCCCATCCCATGGTGCTGTTCCTGCCTTTGTTGCACAAAGCCATCGCTCCCTCCTGGACCTGGGGCCACCAACTGGTGACCTTGGACATTTTAGGAGCATCCAGCTCCTGGCTCTCCTTCCCTGTTGTGTGTCCTGCTCTCCTGCCCCTCCTGTCTCCCCAACCAGAACCCCCTCCTGTCCTGCTCTTTGCTCACAGGTTATCCCACAGAAAATCCACCTTCCCAGGTTCCAGGTGGGTCCCAGGCAGGTGGTGTTCCACAGACAGCTCTGCTGCAGAGGCTGGTTCAGGTTTTAATCCCTGGAATTCCTCTGTGGGCCCCTCTTTGCCCCTTCCCTGCCTCCCCCAGCCCCAGCAGCGCCTGGGCAGTTGGATCCCAGCCCGGAGCACGTGCAGAGAAAGGGCAGCCCTGAAAATAAACCCAGCACGGGGTTAAAATAACCTGCACTGCTCCAGGGCCTGAGCATCGGCCCAAAATAGGCTCCCCCGGGATAAGGGCACTATAAATACCCTGGCATGGATTTGCAGTGGAGAAAAGCCCTGCAGAGGAGCAGAGGAGATGCCACCCAAGCTGGCCTGGAGCAGGGGGGCACTGCAGAGCCTGGGGGTGGCCTGGGGGGTGCAGGGGAGCCAGGCTGTGGGGGACACGGTGGCTGTGCCAGTTCTTAGGATCTGACAGAGCCAGCAGGTCCCAAAGGGATCTGGGTGGCTCTGGGGTCACACCTGGGTTAGCCCAGGGCAGTGAGGGGGGTGGGCACGAGGGCACATGAAGAGCCCTCGGTATTCTGGGTCTAAGCCTGGCTCTGCTGGTGACAGAGGACGGTCCAGGTGATTAATCAAAGTTTGGGTTCACTATCTGCCCAGAAACCAAAGTTTTCTTCTCTTTTCTTCCTGTCCTCATTGAAGTGAGGAATGTGCATTCCCTCAGCCCAGACCACCCTCCTGGACCGTCCATGAGCCCCAAACCCACGCTGGGCACATGGAGACGAAGGTGAGAAAGGCTGGTTTGGATCAAAAAAAGGTTTAGTTTCCCTTTTTGTGCTTTTAAAATGTTTTCTGGGAGGGGGCAGAGAAAGAAAGAACCCCTGTGTGCTTTGCAGTGAGTCACCTCTCCTGTCCAGGCAACCAAAACAAACCAATTTGGGATTTTTTTTTTGGTAGGAGGTGTCACTCTGTGGCTGGTGTGTGTAGGTTCTCCCTCTGCAGGTGTCTCAGGGAGTGAGAGCTCCCTGGCAGAGCCCTGTGTGCAGGTCTGGCTCCCAGGTTTCCTCTGCTGCCTGGGCAAGCCCTTGGTCAGCCTCGTTTGTGGCTTTGGATGGTGAAGGGTGGCTTTTGGAGAGCCACGAGGAGCAGGTTTGGCATTCCCACAGGATTTCAGCTCCCTGTGGGGTCACACAGGCCTCGGGAGCCACCATCCAGCTCTGACCCCCCCAGTGCCAGCAGTTTCATTCCAGCTCCTGGGAGCCCTGTGCACCCCAGACCCTTTATTCCCAGCCCTGGATGTGGTCAATGCTCCATCCCCACCAACTGAACCCCAGCGATCCGACTGCTGGAGCGAGGCTTCTGCTCCCCCTGCCCCAGCCAGAACAGCGCTGCCTCTGCCCAGTGCCCGATCTCTGCAGGAATCCGTTGGCTGTCGGATCCACAAATAACGACCCTGTGCTCCCAGGTCTATTTTTGGGATGGTGCAGCATCCTGCATGGCACCAGTGTTTGTATTTCCCTGGTGCTGGCCCAGGGTCGTGCAGCAAACACCTCACCCCATCCCACAGGGATTTCTGCGCCATCCGGATTATCCCTGATTTCCAAGGCCGTGTTTCCTTACCCTGGACCTGAGTTGAGCTTCTGGCTCCTGCCACAAGATAAATCAGCCTCGTGTGGTTCATCACGTGCCAAATGACCGGGCTGTGTCTGGAGCACTGGCACGGAGCAGGGTGGCGGTGCTGAGATCAGCAGTGGACTGAGAGGGATCCAGTGGATGCCAAATCCCCTCCCTGTGTGAGGGAGAACCCCAAAGTCCTCCCTGCCAAGGCACACCAGCCCCTCAGAGACACCACAGGTGCTTGAGGGTGGCCGTGGATTTGCTGGGATGTGGGAGCAGGGAAGGCTGTGGTGGAGAGGCCTCAGCCTCCATCACCTCCCTCCCCACCAGCACGGGTTGGGCTGGGTGTTCCTGCACCTCCTGGGCAGGGGACATTCCTGCAGCACTCCTGGAGCTGGAGGAATGTGGGACCAGGGAGCCAGTGCCCACCACCCACTGCCTCCTGCCAGAGGTGCAGCACAGTCTGACTGTGTAAAAACCCACTTTTGGTGGTTTGGGGTTTCTGTCCTGACTGCTCTTGCAGGTAAAGGAATATGCTCACCCCTCAAGTGCTGGTTGCTTTGCATGAAGAAACTGCCAGTGCAAAAGGCAACACAGAGAAAATGTGTCAATGGAAAATGTAAAATATATCTGCCAGTAAGGCTGTGCCAAACCAAAGGAGCCTGCACTGTTTGGTGGCCTCCAAACTTAGTCTTGGAGCAAACGAAACTGCGAAGTGCATCCCTCATCAAAGCCCGCTCCTGCTGCCAGATCTCACAGTGCCAAAATAGGAACACCAGGAGGAAAACTCTTTGTCAGAGAGGGTGGATAATCTTCTTCCTTCTTTAGGAAAAGTGTGTTGCCTATTTCTTCACCCTGCTGAACTCACACACACACAGGGATGAGGCTCCAGGTCCCCCTGTCCAAGCATCCAGGCGGGTACAGCGAGGCTTCAGCTCCCTCTAATGTCCCTGGCCCGAAAGGAGGATCCCGGAGCGGGACGGGCCCGAGCAGGGAGCGGGCGGGCCAGGCAGGAGCGGCCCGAGGGAAGAATGCGATGCTGAGAACGTGTGGAAGCGGCTGGGCCGGCACAGGGGGAGTGACGGTGTGCCTGTGATGTGCTGAGCAAACGGCCCGAGAGGGAAAGGCTGCAGCACTGCGGGAGGCTAAATGCTGGGTTAGTAACAACAAATGAAAGGTTTCACAGCAAAAAGGACCATTAATCTAAAATTAATATTTTTTAATACTCTAAATAAATACTCTAAAATACTCAAAGTGTTTCCACAGGAAACAGGAGTTTCCCAGACTTGCCCACGTGAAGCAGAGCTTTAAAAACTGCAGCAGGTGAAGTAGAAACTGGCATTTGATAACAGGAATACAAAGCAAGGTTGAAGCTCTTGATCAGAATCGGTGGTGTGGCACCACCACAGCATCTGGCTGCGGTTCGTGGTGAGACCCTGGAGCTGTAGGAGGGTGTGGAAGCAGTGAATTCATACAAACAGCACTGAATCCATACAAATAGCACTGAATCCATACAAATAGCACTGAATCCATACAAACAGCACCCAATCCAAACAGCACCCAACCTGTACAAACAGCACCCAATCCATACAAACAGCACCCAATCCGTACAAACAGCACCCAATCCGTACAAACAGCACCCAATCCATACAAACAGCACCCAATCCATACAAACAGCACCCAATCCGTACAAACAGCACCCAATCCGTACAAACAGCACCCAATCCGTACAAACAGCACCCAATCCATACAAACAGCACCCAATCCATACAAACAGCACCCAGTCCGTACGAACAGCACCCAGTCTGTACAAACAGCACACCAGTGCGTGTCACAGGAGGTGTAACAGCGAGGCACAGGAAGCACAAGGGGCAGCCAGGCCATCTCCCCGCTGACATGTTGAATCCCAGACCACAGGAATGGATGTGTGAGCGCAACACAGATCAGGGGACGGATAACGGGGAGAGGGGGGGATGTAATTACCCTGCGAAGAATAAATCACTTTAACGGTTCAGCTGCTGAGATCACAGCGAGGCAGTGGCACAGCCTCTTAATTAATCTTCTGCTTCGCAGCCTGTTCCTGTCCCTGCTCCATCTCCACCTCACCCTGGCGAGGACGCTCCATGGTGGGGACGGAGCAGATCCAGCAGGATCTTGGGAGCAGCAGGGCATGCCCAGCTGAGGGATCAGGCTGCCAGGGGTCAGCCTGTCCCTGAGGAGAGCTGTGTCCTCTGCTCGGGGCAGGGTGGGACCTGTGGTGATCCTGGCAATGTGGTGTCCCTGCGGCGCTCCAGGCCTGTGTCAGCGGCAGCAGCCAGGGACTCTGAGGGAATTACTGTGAGGAATTGCTGGGCACAAAGCAGGTCTGGGGATGGCAAAGGCCCTGGGTCTGCTGGTTTGGGAGAGCATGAAGGGAGAGCCCCCCATTCACCTCAATCTCACCCACTGCCCCTCTCCACAGCCCAAACCTCCCTGGCTCCTCACCCCCAGCAAGTCCCAACCTCCCCTCCATGAATTCCACCCCCATTTCTCATCCCTTCACAAACTGCTCTCTGGGTCTCCTCACCCCTCGTCCTCCCCAGAATGACCCCCTTCACAGGATGGCCCCTTCATCCCCCAAAATTGCCTTTTTGGGATTGCTCCTCTTCACCCCCCGCATTGCTCCTCAGGGAAATGAGGAGCTTCTGCCTTGTCTCCCAAACTGCCCCTCAGGGATTCCTCCCCTCACTCCTCCACATTGTTCCTCAGGGAATCACCTCCTTGTCCCTCAAAACTGCCCCTCAGGGACTGCTCCTCTCACTCCTGCACATTGTTCCTTGGAGAACTGTCCCCTTTTCACCCAAATCTGCCCCTCAGGGATTGCTCCTCTCACTCCTGCACATTGTTCTTTGGGGAATCGCCCCCTTTTCACCCAAAACTGCCCCTCAGGGATTGACCGCTCCCCTATATTGCTCCTCAGGAAATGCACCCTTACCCTCAAAACTGTCCCTCAGGGATGGCCCCTCGTTCCCATCAGGGATTGCCCCCTAATCCCTAAATCTGCCCCTCAGGGATGGCTCCTCATGCTCCTCAGAGATCGCCCCCTCATCCCTCAAACTGCCCCTCAGGGATCGCTCCCTCATCCTCCAAACGGCGCCTCAGGGATCGCCCACCAAAACTGCCCCTCAGGGATTGATCCCCTCACTCCCCTCTGTTGCTCCTCAGGGAAATGCACCCTCATCCTCAAAATCCCTCTCAGGGATTGCCCCCTCATCCCCCAAACTGCCCCTTAGGGATGGCTCCTCAGAGATGGTCCCCTCCCCGCAGGGATGTGCTCTCATCCCCCCAGAGATTGCCTCCTCATCCCCCAAACTACCCCTCAGGGATGACGACCCCTCATCCCCCAGAATGTCCCTCAGGGATGGCCCCTCATCCTCCTCAGGGATTTGCCCCCTCATCCCCCAAACTGCCCCTCAGAGAGTGCCCCTCATCCCCCAGAATGTCCCTCAGGGATCGCCCCTCATGGACCGCCCCCTCATGCCCCAAACCGCCCCTCTGGCACCTCACCCTCCCCAGAGTTCTCCCCCGTGGCTGTCACCCCCTCGCTCCCCCCTCGCACCTCCCTCCATCCTCCCCCTTCGCGCTCTCCCCGCTCCCCTCCCGCCCGGCCCCGCCCGCCGCCCCACGCCCTCTCCCCGCCCCGCCACCGCCTCCGCCGCTCCCCCCTTCCGAGCCCGGCCGGCGGCGGCGCCCGCCCCATGCGCCGCTGCTGCCCGGCGCTCTGCATCGCCGGCACCGCCATCGGCCCCGCCGCCGTCGGCACCACCGCCACCATCGCCCCCGTCCCCGTCCCGCCCGCCGCCGTGTCCCGCCCGCCGCTGCTGGTGCTGGTGCTGCTGCAGCGCCGCCCCGCGCCGCCCGCCCCCGCGGCCCCGCCGCACAAGATGGCGGCCGGAGGGAGCGGCGGCGGCCCCGGCGGCCTCTCCTCCTCCTGCCCGCAGCCGCCGCCGCCCCCGCCGGGCAACGGGGCCGCGGCCGCCGCCTGCACCAACGGCGCGCCCGCCTCGCCGCCCGGCCTCACCTACAACCAGAGCGGCGCCGCCGCCAACCCGCCGCCGGCCGGCGGAGGCGCGGGGGGCCCGGCGGCGGCGGCGGCGGGGGCGGCGGGGGCGGCCGGCGGGGCGGGCGGTGCCGGCGGGGCGCTGCAGCGGGAGCCGGTGTACAACTGGCAGGCGACGAAGCCGACGGTGCAGGAGCGGTTCGCGTTCCTCTTCAACAACGAGGTGCTCAGCGACGTGCACTTCCTGGTGGGGAAGGGCCGCGGCTCGCAGCGCATCCCGGCGCACAGGTGGGGCGGGGGGTCCCGTGCGGGGGGCTGCGGGGCGGGGATGGGGGGGTCCCGGTGTGCCCGCACCTCGGGAGGGTCGCGGAGGGGGCGGCCCGATGACCTTGCGGGTGGGGGGTCCCCTCACCGCCATCCCCCCCCTCACGCTGCTCCTCAGGAAATTGCCTCTTCTTGTCTCCCAAAATTGCCCCTCAGGGATGGCCCCTCATCCTCCTCGGGGATCGCCCACTCATCCCCCACACTGCCCCTCAGGGATTGCTCCCGTCGCCCCCCCCTCCCCACTACCACGTTGTTCCACGGGAAAATGCCTCCTTATCCTCAGAACTGCCTCCCAGGCATGGTCTCTCATCTCCTTCAGGCATCGCCCCTCGTCCCCCAAACTGCCCCAAGAGGGCCATGGGTTGGGTGTGGGGGCTCCCCTGCACCCTCGGGGGGTGATGCCCTGGCAGGGAAGGGGTTGCAGGGGGGCAGGGTCTGAGTTTTGGGCAGGGTTTGGGCTGCTGCGCCTCCCCCGAGAGGGGAGAAAGTGGGGTTGGGAAACTGCATCCCACATTTTATCCCCTCACTCGGGGATATGCACCCGGATCCGGAGCGTGGGACCCCCCCAGTTTACTCTCCAGCACCCTGAGAGGTGACTCTGCCCCTCGTCGTGGTCAGTCAGTGTGGCCCCAAATCTGTCCCAGTGTCAAATCTCTCCTCACGGTCCCAGCCCGAGGATGGGTCTGGTGTTTTGAGGTGTGTTTTCCCTGGAGGGATGGTGCGAATGGGGCAAGCACTGCACAGAGAACCCCAAATCCCTGGATCTCGTTCGGAAGTAATTCTCGGTTTTGTGGGTAGTGGAGGCGAGGAGGAGCAGTCTCCCAGCCTGCCTGATCCCTGCTGACAGAAAAGGATCGGGGAGAGCGTCGGGGGTGGAAAGAGCAATGATTTGAGAAACCCCAGATTTCTGCCACGACGTTTTGTTTTTTTAAAATAACCTGTATTGAATCTTTCCCCAAGCCCTGTATTTTGGGGGTGAGTGTGCTGCTGTAGAGAGCCGTGTTGAGAATGACACCTGAGCCCCCTCGAGTTTGACGCTTAAGGCCAAGCTGCCATTTAAGAGTTGGCAGCTCGGAGGAGCTGGGACTCGCCTCCACCTGGATGATGCAGAACTGATGTGGCTGATTGACACGGGGCCGGATCCTTGAGGGAGCTCTGGAGGATCCGTGCGTGCCACCCACTCCCCACCACCCCAGGAAGGGCCTCCTGAGCAACAGCTGTTCGCCCAGAGATCTCACCTCCTTTAATTGGGGTGAGGGAGGGTCCTTGGTGTACCTGGAAGTGCTGCTTGGCAGAGGGAGCCTTGCTCCAAACATCTTCAAACTATCACATTTCTCCTAAGTGCTCCCGTTCCTGGAAGTTCCCCCTTCAGATTTCCCCTTTTCTCCCACTTTCAGAACAAACCACACTTTGTTCCAGGCTGGTTTGAGCGCTCAGGGTGTCAGCTCTGCTCTCTTATAATTTGAAGCTTTAATTAGTATTTGAGTAAGGTTGCTCCTGTCCTGAGAACTAGGCTGGGTGGTGAGGGGTGAGATTCAGCACAGAGATAAATGGAAAATAAATGAAGCTTTAAAATAATAATAATAAAAAAAATTGGGCCCCGAAGTGAGATGCTGCTTAATTGCTCTGAAATCCATCTGGTGCTCTGGGTGGCAAGGATAGGATGGAGTGTGTCACGCCGTGCCATCCCACCTCAGGATTCTATGGGTTTGAGCAGAACTCGCCTGTGTGCTCTTACAGTTGGGATATCCTGGTGATTCAGAAAGTACTGTGGTTATTTCAGAAACAAGAGAGCCTAAAATAAAACCACCCAGACCCCTCCTGTGCTCAGCATCTCCCACAGCAGCCCGACAGCAGACGATGCTTTGTGCTGGAATTGAGTCACAACCGTGGATTTGATTTGAGAGGCACCTTTGGCTTCAGGGACCAGGGCTGGTGTTGGGCATCTGAAATCATAAAATCATGGAATCACAGAGTTGTTAAGGCTGGAAAAGATGTTCAAGATGGTCCAGTCTGTCAGCCCAGCACCACGTTCCCCACTAACCCACCTGCCACATCCACACGTATTTTTTTGAACGCTCCCAGGAATGGTGACTCCACCACTTCCCTGGACAGCCTGTTCCATTGCTTTACAACCCTTTCTGTGAAGACATTTTCCCCAACACCTCATCTAAACCTCCCCTGGCACAGCAGCACACAGCTCTCAGGGAAGTGTTGGTGCAGTCTGTGTCGCTCTTCAGACCAGGCTGGGTCCCAGGCGTGGCTGCAGGAGGAACAGATCCTAAACAGGGTTTCTGGAACCAGTGTGGGATCCTGTGGCTCAGCAGTTCATATCAAGCTGCAGAGACAGACAGCAGAGCAACTGAGAGCAAACCTTCATCTTGTGTGTGCAGGCTCAGTTTGTAGATGAATGGTGTAAGTGCCTCTGCTGGGTTGGACTGAAGTTTCTCCCGTCCAAGCATCTGCAGGAGATCAGATGTTGTCCATCTTCAGGAGGCTCCAGACCCTGTGGAAGTCCCTGGCCTGCCCTGGGACAGGCTCTGTCTCTGAGCCTTGAGCTGGTTCCCTCTTGCTGCTGAATCAGCCACGAAGGAGGTGGAAGGGCTTTCATTTTTTAACGCACCAAGGCCAGGCCTCGAAGCGGCGCCGACGTGGCCAAGGTCAGCACGTTGATTATGCCCAGCAGTGAGGGGAGAGGGGCTTCTTTTTTTTTTGTCTTCTTCCAGATCTGCTTCATCGAGTGCAGCATCAGTGAGATTAGAGATGCCTAAAGCTCGTCACCCAGGAGCTGCACGGGTGTCATAATGAGGCTTGTTAATTGGCCAGAAAACAGGGCTGGTGTGGTGATGCAGCCCCAGGACATCTGCAGCTTGGGAACAGCCTGAGGAGGATCCTGGCTGCTGTTTGCAGGAGTCCCTTCTGAGCTCAGCCTGTCTTTTCCTGGGCCCTTAGTGACTCTCAGTGCCTGCAGCATCGTGTGCTGAGCTGTCCCACGGCTCAGCTCCCGTGCAGGGCTGTTCCTGGGGGCTTTCTGAACCTGCCTCCTGCTCCTTTCCCCAGGCTCCCCATCCTCTGCAGCCAGCAGGTGATCATCATTCATTAACCTCTCATCACCCCTGGTCTCACCGAGCTCTGTTGCTGTGCCAGCTCCTCAGGAACGGATATTTTAGGGTTTCTCCACAGAGCAGCGGATGGAGCAGGGAGGTGGCACAGCAGTGCTGGGGTAGTTGTGTTTCCTGAGTGGTTTCTTGTATTGCTGGTGTTACCAGTGCCTGGAAAGGGAGCAGGACTGGTGAGGGTGCAGATCAAACCAGGTGGCAGCTGGAGGTGCCCAGGTGAACGTGAAGCAGTGAAGATTTTGGATAGGAACCGTTTTCATCAGGAGCTGCTCTCTTGGTTCTTTGGCTGTGTCGTGCTGATTTCTCTGCGTCCCTTCAGGAGCCCACTTTGTTTTTGGCCACCAGAGTGTTTTAAAATAACCCTCTGTTGAGTTCTCCCATCTGAAGCAGAGCCCATCTCTTCCTGCTGTTGGACTGTGCATCCCTGCTCTTCTGCTTTTCCTGGAGTGTCTTTAGAGCAGCTCTAAATGTTCCTTTTAGGAAGACTAAGAAAACACCGTGAAAACAGATATTTTTTTTTTTTTTTTTATTATAATAATTGTGCTCTCTTAATGTTTGACGAGAACTTCAAGTGTGAGCCCTGTGTTTCTCTGGCACCTCCTGGGATCCCGTTAGGGGCTCGGCAGTTTACAAAATCCGACTGATTTGTCCCTGAGTGAAAGGAAAGCAAACATTTTAGAGTTGTTTTTTTTTTTTTTTAAATGAATGCCCTTTTCAAATAGCTTCTGAAAGCTCCTGCTCATTGAGGCCCTGTGCTGTGCTGGCTGCGAGGATGAAAATTGGAGAGTTCAATTAATATATGTTAATTTGGAGTACAGACAAAGCTCGCGATTGTCCCGCCGCCGTCACTGCTCTTGCAGGAACAAGGATTTTTGTTTCATCTGGCAGTTCTGCTGTTGTGAGGAAGGTTTTTATTTGTTCCTGACGTTTTTCTTGAGGCTCTTGTGAGGGAAATGTGCATGTGTGTAGTTTTGGTGACCGCTGGGGTCTGTCCCGAGCTCCTCGAGCCCATCAGGAACGATCCAACCAGCTCAGCAGCCACACGAGCCTGGCACGTCCAGGGGCTTCACTCCACCGTGTCCTGGGAAGCCTCCTCTGGATGGGAGAGCGGTGGGAAGCGAGAAAATGAAAAAAATGCTGTTTAAATGGGAATTTTCTCGCTTTTCAAAGGTCGTTTGGTACTAAATCTGACTGGAATTCCCCTTCAGTGTTGGACTTCCCTTGGGCTGCAGGTGCTGGAGGTTTTTGCCTCGTGCCCTACATGGATTTCTGCCCACAGTTCTTGATCCTTCTCTGTGGAAGTGGGCATCAAACTGCTGCAGCAGGAGCCTGGAATGTTCCAGCTCCTTCCTTTTCCTAGTTGGTGGAGAAGGTGTTGCAGTCACCTTCTGCCTCCCCACACCTTCGTGCCCGGGGCTGGGTTTAACTTCGGGGAGCTGTGGGATTGCAGACACCAGCAGTAAGATTAATTTCCTGGCAGGAACTCATCTTTGCACCTTCAAGCAGGGAAAGTTCTCAGAATGGCTTTTCTCAGCCCTAGGGAAGGAACTGCAGCTTAAACTTCCACAGGCCCCCCAGCAGCCCAGGTCTGGGCCTCCTCCTAAAGCAGGAGTTGGTGTTTAGCAGGGAGGGGATCATCACCTTGTTCTCGTGGGAGTGCTGGAATATCATTTTTGGTCTCAAACCTGGTTTGTGGAAATTCCTGCTCCCGGTTTCTTTCGGGCCGATAAGGTGTCTCTCCCACGTGAACTCCCAGCAGTGTGGGAGGGTCTGTGTGCACCTCAGGGTGGGGGTTTGCTCTGCCCTCTGGGCTGAGCCTGGAGCAGGTTTTGCAGGGCTGGAGGCAGCAGCAGGCCCAGGGCAGGCACCTCTTGGGCTCCCAGCATGAATTCCTGTGCTGGGAGCTTGCCCTGCTGTCCCCAGGGATGTGTCC
Source organism: Pyrocephalus nanus (assembly GCA_038380795.1). NCBI lineage: Eukaryota > Metazoa > Chordata > Aves > Passeriformes > Tyrannidae > Pyrocephalus > Pyrocephalus nanus. The sequence continues at coordinate 2,190,353 of CM076287.1, read as the reverse complement.
CTGGGGAGGAGGAGAGAGGATGGAGACTGTCTGGTGACAGGTTTCCAGTAGTTGACTGTGTGGAATTGCACCTGGACTGGGGCTCTGCAAGAACCTGAATTCATGAATTCAGCCCCTTTTCTGCTTCTCAGCCCCCCCGGGGAGCATCCACGTGTGTTGTGTTCCATGATGCCCCAAATGTGGCCCGTGGGGACCCTTGGCTGTGCTGTGTGCCGGGACAGGGCTCAGAGGGAAGTTCCTTGCAGCTTGGGTGCTTTGCAGCCAGCCTGGCACTCCCTGCTCTTGCAAAACACTCCAGCTCTAGGAACGATTTGCTTTCCCCGAGGGTGGCTTTGGGGACCAGCAGCGAGCCTGGGATTTTTGATGTTTGTTTTTTCTTTAAATGGCTGTGATTTAACATCAGGCTGTTGTTCCCTTGTCTTTCCCCCCTAGGTTTGTGCTGGCTGTGGGCAGTGCTGTCTTCGATGCCATGTTCAATGGTGGCATGGCCACCACCTCCACAGAGATTGAGCTGCCCGACGTGGAGCCCGCTGCCTTCCTAGCCCTGCTCAAGTAAGCTGCTCCTAAAGTACAGGGGAACTGGGAAGCAGGGACTTACTGTGGGAAAAAAAACGTTTCTAATGAAAGCAGGGAGCTGTTCTGTAGAGTGGAGATGGTTGACTTCCTGAATAAAATGCCCCTTTGATCTGTTCAAGGGTCGATGCTGGTGTTAAATCTTCACTTTCTGGGTAAAAGTCACTAGACTTTTACTATTTTTGTGCTACTGCATAAATATATATAAATATATATAATATCAGCCATTGTCTCATAAATTATTGTTCGTTAATTGGTTTGATTTGATCCAAATCAAATTTAGAGCAAATTCTTTGGGAGAAGAGGGCAAAAGGAAAAGGGATCCTCTGAAAGCTCCCTGAGTTACAAATACCTGGAGCCTGTTTAGGTTATGAGCGAGTTCCAACAGGTAAGCAGGGGTATGAAATTCCTGCCAGCCATTCAGTGTGGTTTCACCCTTTGTGTGGGATTTATTCCTCTTTGGGAGAGCTGGATTGGATTTCCATTTCCAGTGTGTGTTGCTGGGGAAGGAGGAGGAGGAGGAAGGGGCTGGAACATCCTATTCACCAATTCCTTTAAGCTTGGCTGGTGCTGTACAGCATCCAGCAGCAATCCTGAATGGATGCTGGAAGGGCATTGTCCTGGTTCTATAGGATTTCTGTAACCCACTTCCAGGGCTTTCCAGTCCTGTGCTCTTGACATGTTCCCTGCCTGCTTCCCACTGGGAGCAGTGACTATATATAGCTCTGGCACACTTTTTTGCTCTACCTTCAGACAGTGCCTTGGTCATGCCTTTGCTGTCTGAGAATATTTTACAATTGATCTTGGCTGGAATGAAAGGCCAGAAATAATTGGGAGCCCCGAGCCCCCTCCCCTTTGGCTCCCTTCAAAGCAGGCAGCAGCACGTGGGGAATCCCTCTAATTGGTGTGTGCCTGCCAGGCTGGTGGACCTCTCTGGAGTGCAGGGTTAGTAGCTATCTTTAAATCTCAGGGAGGCTCAAACAGCACGTGAATTAGAGGCAAAAAGTCACGTCGTTTCCCTGAGATTTCAGCACTTGATTGACCTGGTTTTGGAGGAGCCCCGAAGTGATGAGCTTGGGTGGGTTTCAGCTGAGCTATGTGGGTCTCCTCAGCACCCCTGAGCCTGCAGCAGCAGTGCCCATGGCCCAGGGACAGCTCTCAGTGCCCATGGCCCAGGGACAGCTCTCAGTGCCCATGGCCCAGGGACACCTTGGGTTGCTTCGATCCAGAGCTGGAACTGCTGCTTTTGAAGTGCTCAGGGCTGGAATGCGCCAGAGGAGCTTTGGGTGCTGGAGCTGACCAAGTACGTGGTGTGAACCTTCCCAGAGTGACCCCAGCCCCTCCAGACACCGCTGTGGAGTGGCAGCTGATCCTTACATGTGTCCCTGGACCTGGTCCAAGCCATGATCTAATGCTGTAGGATCAGGAGCTTATCCAGGGACAGGGTGCCCATCCTGAACGTTCTGCACAAGGTCCCGTCTGGGTGCTGGATTGTGGTGGTGTTTGTGGCTTAGTGGCCTCTAACAGATCTGCTGTAAGTGTGTAAGAGCTCCATTTTTATTATTATTATTATTTCCAAGGTGACCCAAAGATAAGAACCCTTTTGGTTGCCCGGGATTATAATCTAAATGTTCTTTTAAAATTGATAGCAAACTTTCTCACGGCTCAGGCCTGTCCTGTGCCCTTCAGCACCCACTGTTTGGACTGCTGTAAGCAGAAATACAAACGTGATGCAAAAAGAGACACTCAACACAGTCATTGCAGTAAATAAATAGTTGGGTTTAGATCCACTGTGTTCTTTTAATCCTGGAATAAAAGGGATTGCTCAGTGCAAACGGGGCCGGGAGGGGATGTGTGCAAAATACATGGATGAACCTGATGATGCCATTGATGGATGCTCTGGGGCAGCACAAAAGGCTGCTTTCAGCAGAGAGAGTGCTTCCCTTCCTGTGAATCCCGCTGTTTGTGCTTCCCTGGGTGGCATCCTGGCCCTCTGTGGCTGGAGGAGCAGGAGTTCCACTGCTGCAGATGGGAATCCTGCCTGGCATCCTGCTGGAAAAGCCCTCCAGGAGCAGCGGCCACGCAATGTGGCAGGAGGAGAAGTGGCTGGGGTTTCCCAGATATCCCCTGGAAGGGGAATGCCAGGCACAGAGAACACACCTAATGTTCCATCTCTGTGCTCTGTGCCTTTGGGATCCAGACTGGCAGATGCTCCTCTGGCTGAGGGGAAGGCAATGAACAAAAACTGGGCATGGGCTGCTCAGTCTGGAGAAGGGAAGGTTTTGGGGAGAACTTTGAGGCCCTTCCAGAGCCTAAAGGGGCTCCAGGAGAGCTGGAGAGGGACTTGGGACAAGGGATGGAGGGATAGGACAAAGGGGAATGGCTTCCCAGTGCCAGAGGGCAGGGAGAGATGGGATATTGGGAAGGAATTCCTGGCTGGGAGGGTGGGCAGGCCCTGGCACAGGTTGCCCAGAGCAGCTGTGGCTGCCCCTGGATCCCTGGAAGTGTCCAAGGCCAGGTTGGAGCAACCTGGAATAGTGGAAGGTGTCCATGCCCATGGCAGGGGGTGACACTGGATGAGCTTTAAGGTCCTTCCCAACCCAAACCAGCCTGGGATTCTCTGATCAGGACCATCAGCAGTGTGGCAGTGGTTTCACTGAGCTCAGCCTGTTGGTTCCTGCTCTCCCTGGGCAGTGTGCTCAGGTGTGAGGGAGCACAGTCAGGCTGCCTTTGTTTTTCCACAGGACTCTGGATGTTCTTCCTTGTTTTGGCCTGGCAGGGAAGGCTGTGCTTTGCTGCAGCCTGGCAGCTTTGTCTTTCACTGCAATTAACTCTTGTTTTTCGCTGCAATTGCCTCTTGCTGTGTGCAGTGAGGTCACCTTGTGAGCTGCACTTCACACCTCTGTAATGGGATGGAAGGGTTTGATCCACAGAACGAGCAGGAGAACGTGGGGTGTGGGCAAAGCACCTCGTGTGCAGAGGGTGGATATGTCTGAGTGCTTCTGAGTTGGTACTGTGAGATGGAGCTCCTCTTCTGAGGGAAGGGTTGGATTTTTGTCCTAACTGAACAGCCAAAATAGTGATTTTTAAGGGGGGCACTTGGCCAGAGACTGTTCTAGCCTGCTGCAAGTGGAGGGGCAGAGATTACTCCACTGGGTATCTCAGCTATTGAAAATTATGCTGTAAAGTGTCTGTTACAAACAAAAAAAAGAGATAAAGAAGCTTCTCCTTGGTCAAGCAGAGTCAGTGGGGAGGATGTGAAGCCCTTCCATCTCCCTGGTGTCGGGGATGGGGCCAGGACGACAGGCAGAGGCACAAACACGTTTTTCATGAGTTTTCAGGGGTTCCACTCTGTCACCCCAGTGCACCACAGCGATGTTTGTTTGCCTGTTCCAGGTTCCTTTACTCAGACGAAGTACAGATCGGACCAGAGACTGTTATGACAACCCTTTACACAGCTAAAAAATACGCCGTTCCAGCCCTCGAGGCTCATTGTGTGGAGTTCCTCAAAAAAAACCTCCGAGCAGACAACGCCTTCATGCTCTTAACACAGGTGAGTTTGGGGGCTGTTGGCCTGCAGCAAGGCCCAGCAGCTCAGCAGGAAAATGGGAATTTTCTGAGTGTTACCAAGCTGCTCAGCCCAAGTGGAGCAGTTCTGGGTCAGTCTCAGTTCTTCCTCGCAGGAGTCTTGCAAAGAACAACAAAACACAGCAAATCTTGCTGCTCTTTCAGCTCCCTGTTCTGCTGTGGCAGGTGATTCCTTCCAGAGTGCAGGGAGTTAACAAGGTGGGAGGATTTCACCTGCCAGGAAGAGGAGTGGGATGAGAGGATTTCCCTGTGTTACAGATGCAGGATGGGTGTGCTGTCAGTGCCGTGTGTGGCTGCTCAGCCATTCCTTGGAGGGGATTTCTGTTCAACACCTGCCCTGAAGTGGAAAAAAAAGCAACTTTTTCACGAGTGCTTTGGTTGATTTTCCCTGGAGAGGAGCAAGGTTCCCTCTTCCTCAGCCTGTCCCCTCTCACCCTCCTGCACTGCAGGCCCAGACCTGGAGCCTCAGAGCAGCTGGCCCTCGGCTTGCTGTGGGACCAGCTGCACAGCCTCTTGCCCCTGTGCCTGCTCCATTCTGTAGGGCTGGGCTCCTCCATCCTCCTCCACACCAGAAGACAGTGTTTACAGTTCTGCTTCGTTTGGAGGAGACCAGGTTGATGAAATGAGAATCCTCCCCGTTTCCCAGCCCCACCTTCTCCCTCTGTGCTGACAGCTGATGGCATCCTGGTGGCACCCCCAGTGCTGCCACCCGTGGGGCAGTGTCTGTGGCATTGCACCCTGCTCTGGGTGCAGCAGGGACAGAATACAGGCATCATGTGCAGGTTTCCTTCCTTTATGGAATGGACTGACTGGGCTCGCCCTGGAGGGACATTCCTGCTCAGCCAGCTCAGGGGAGCTGCCACGGAGTCTGATGGGAGACAAACCTTGCAGGGTTGTTTTCCCAGCTGCCCTGGGCTGGGAACCAGCACACCAAGGTGGTCTGGCTCTCAGGGGTTGCCCTGAGTTGCCCAGCATTCCTGTCTGCTGGATTGTCCCCCCTGTCAGGAGTACAGGTGTCTCTCTGGCTGTGGGCACCATGCTGGTGGCAGTGGCTACACCAGCAGTTTTGCAGATATTGAGGCAGTGCTGGCCTGAAGCAGTCAGGGCTGAGCTCTTTGCTGGGGATTGGGCTGGGATTTTATTTTGAGTTTAAATATTTGGATCAAGTTGTTACAGTAGTTCCCTCCACATTGCTGCTGTAAACACTCCTCACTGCTTGGGTTCAGCTCCTGCTGCCACACCATGTCCCTCCTCACACATCCTCCTGAACTTGGCCCTTTTCCACCTGCCATAAACAGGTGAGGCAGCTCCAGGACACGGGGGGAATCCACACTGCACTTCCCAGAGGAACATTCAGGACTCACAGGCTCTTGCTTGGGCAGCAGCAGCCAAATCTGCCCTCCCACCTGACGTGTGGCAGGACAGTTGTAACTCCTTGGCTGCAGCTCTGCCGTCCTTTGGGTTCAGCAGCTGCAATCTGAAGGATCAGGAGCTGTTGGCCAAGAGCTGGGAGGAGATCTCCCCTGGGGGCTGCAGTTTTGGGGAGATGCCTTCCACTGGCCTTTGCCTCGTGAGGGTTGGAGGTGTCAGCTCATGGTGCTGTTCTTTCTGCAGGGATGTTTTTTTTTTTTTGTGGCTTGCAGCTTTGGCAAGGCGATATTTAGGTTTATGGGGACTTCCCTACAGGTCACAAAGGTCCTTCTTTGGTGAAAGAGGAAGGTGCCCTTGTTTTTCAGGTGCCAGAACCAAGGTGCTGCCTGGCACTGAGGCAGCTGAGATGCCAGATGGGGAAAGGCCATCCTGGTGCCTTTTGTTCGTGACTCATCCGTTGTGACTGATGACCAGTGGTGACTCCCATCTAGTTCATGTTCACTGTTGCTCTCTGTCGAGTCTCAGAGAGGTTTGAGACCGATGTGCTTTGGGAAATGTGTTGGTGTCTCCATGACTGGCACCTCCCTGAGGGGATCTGCTCTCACAGTGCTCCTGGGGCTGGACCCTCAGTGTGACAATCTGCCTGTTTTCTGCCTTCACTGCACCAAATCAACGCCTGGCACAGTCACTCACAGACCTGAGAGAGATCTGTACAAGGCATTGATCACAGAGCTGAGATTGTAGAGCCCCCAACCTCCCCTGAGTGTGTCACTGCCCAGTCTGCCGCTCCAGCAGCTCTGTCACCAACAGCATCTCAAGCAGCTGCTGATCTCTGGCAGAAACATCAGTGGCAAACAGCCTTCCTAATTGCTTGTGCCCCGAGGTGGACTGTGCCCCTCCTCCATGCCAGCCCTGCATCCCAGTGTCCCTTTGCTCAGCGAGGAAGTGCAGCCTGCCTGGAGCTGCTGATGGGGAGAGCTCTGTGGGCGTGGGGGAAGTGCTCACGTGTCACCAGAGCCACTACAGTAGTAAAGCCTGACTCAGTCACGGCTCTTGGTGCCAAGAGTGGAAGGCACTGGCAGTGCTCCAGCCCCAGGAGCAGGTGACAACTGCTGAAGCCTCCCTGGGCCCTGAGAAAACACAGTTTTTTCTGCTCTCTGCACCTGAGGTCTTGTCATCAAAGCTTGGCCTTGCTGAGCTCTGCAGCCACGAGCGAGGGTGCAGCAGAAGCTGCTCAGAGGTGCCTTCTGAGTGGTGGAATTCCCAGCCCAGAACACGAGTTTTAACCCTTGTCTGTGGCAGTGAGTTCAAGTTCCAGTGTGTTCTCGTTGGGTGTGATGTCAGGGCAGTTCCTTCCTGAACAGCAAAACTAGAGCACTGGAAATAAGAGGGCATTTAGTGATTTTTGGGTGTTCCAGCTGGTTTTCTGCTTCTGCTGGGCACGGGGTTGGTGACACGTGGCAGCGCAGGGTGATCTGGAGTGGCAGCACTTAAGCTGGGCAGAGAAATTCTGAGCACCTCTCCGAGCTGTGTGCAGGCTTTGCTTGGAATAGTAACCTATTTTGGGGAGAAGCCTTTAAGGTAACTGGATTAGAGTGGCTGTTTCTGTGCAAAACATGGAAATGTAGTGAGCAGGCTGTGTCCCCCCTCGGGGGCCGCAGGTCTCCCCGGGACACAGGCACTGTGATTTTGCTAAGACAGGAGATCAGTGTGGCAGTTCTTAACAGAATTAAGCTGTCTCTGCATATTCCTAGAGCGAGCAGGCCTGGAGCCACCGGGCAGAGCTTCCTTCTGAAGATAAAATAGGCTGTAAAAATGGCCCCTGCTCAGCTGACAGGGCCGGTGTGGCGCTGGAAAGTGCAAGCGGTGCCCGCGCCGGAACAAAGACGTGCCTGAAGACATGCACAGCTGAGCCAGAGCTGCTGCCAAACAGCAGAATGTGCTGGGGTTTGCCTTGTCACGCTTAACTGCTTGTGAAAGGCCCAGTGGATTCCTGGTGCAGCCAGGCATGGCATTGCTAATGGAGATGGGCTCTGGCAGGGGAAGGGGGTGCTGAGTGCAGACTTTGCAATGCCTTTTCCTCTTCATCCCCCTGAGCAGGCCCGGCTGTTTGATGAGCCCCAGCTGGCCAGTCTGTGCCTGGAGAACATAGACAAGAACACCTCAGATGCCATCAACGCAGAGGGGTTCACAGACATTGATCTGGGTAAGCTCTGCTCCCTCCCCATCCCCCTCTCTCCCTGCTTTCATAACCAGCTCGTCTCCGCAGTTGTCACAGGTTAATTCTTGGCTCTCTGTGGCTCTGCTGTTCTGGAGCAATCTGTTGAACAGTCCCTGGCATGAAGTGGCTGGAGACAGGGCATGTGCCAAAGAGCTTGCTGGCTTGCCTGCAGAAATGCCCTGGAATCTGCTTACTTTGGTGCAACTGGAGTTTTCTGGGCATGACACAAAGCCCGTTTCCTGTGTTGATGTTGGCAGGTTTCGGGTGGGTGTAACTCGCCTTTTTTTTGTGCGGTTGGCTTCGCTCCCCGAGTCTTTCTGTCAGGTTTTGGAGTTAAAAAGGTGTTGTGCTTTTGGAACCGAGAACTGGCTGTCTTAATTATCCTCTGCAGTTTCCAAGCTCGCTGGGCACAGTTAACGAACATTAAAATTCAGACTTTACCCTTGCCTCTAATGAGCTGGGCCGTGGAGGTAAAGCCCAGGTCACCTCCTGGCTCTCGGGCTGCTTGTTTCGTCCAAGGCAGTTGCACTTCACCCTCCTGCTCTTGTGTCAACCTGCCAATTAAACAGGCTGTGTTTGCAGCTCCAGTGAGCACCCTGCTGATGGACCACGCAGATCAATCCCCCTCTGGGGGCTGCAGCAGCGCTGTGGGGGAGATGCCGTTGTCTCAGCCCTCCGGGGGTGACGTGGGTGTGTCTGTGCCGTCCCTGCAGACACGCTGGTGGCTGTGCTGGAGAGGGACACGCTGGGGATCCGCGAGGTGCGGCTCTTCAACGCCGTGGTGCGCTGGGCCGAGGCCGAGTGTCAGCGGCAGCAGCTCCAGGTGATCCCGGAGAACAAGCGGAAGGTGCTGGGCAAAGCTCTCTCCCTTATCCGCTTCCCGCTGATGACAATCGAGGAGTTTGCAGCAGGTAACTCAACACAACCCCGGGCTGTGCTTTCTCTCCACTGCAGAGAGTCAAGGGACGGGAAAGGGGCTTTTTTAATCTGTGTATCCTGTAGGGAATTAAATAGGAAATTATCCCCCGTTCCCCCCATTCCACCACAATCACCCCCATCACTCACTCCAAAGGGGGCTTACAAGAAGGATGGAGAGGGACTTTGGACAAGGGCCTGGAGGGGCAGGACACAGGGAATGGCTTCCCACTGCCAGAGGGCAGGGATAGATGGGATATTGGGAAGGAATTGTTCCCTGTGAGGGTGGGCAGGCCCTGGCACAGGTTGCCCAGAGCAGCTGTGGCTGCCCCATCCCTGGAAGTGCCCAAGGCCAGGTTGGATCAGAGGAGCAACCTGGGCTAGTGAAGTGTCCCTGGAGTTGGATGAGATGGGCTTCAAGGTCCCTTTCCCACCCAATCCATTCTGGCATCCATTCCTACTGATTGACAAGATTTTCTCTGGGAATGCTGTTTTCCTCCGTGACCATTCCCTTGTTTTAGAGCCCGTGGTGCTCCCTTGGGAGGAGCAGAAGGATCCCAGCTGGCTGTTTGTCCTGCTGGCATGGTTGGATCCTCCTGTCCCACTCCCCTGAGAGCAGACTGGGGTTCACCTGCTTCCCCTTCCAGCCCCTCCCAGCATTTCACCCACACAAAGCTGATGGAGCTGCAAGCAGTTGGTGATGATTGTAGCCTGCTCCCGAGGAGGAAGGGGGATGTTTCTCCCCATCCTCTGCCTGTAACACAGTGCTGAAGGCCTTGCCATTCAGGGCAGAGCCCCCCATCAGACAAACTTGCAGAATGTCCTGTGAGCTGAAGGCTTGGTGTTGTTTAGTCTGTGTCCCAAAGCATTTTCCAAGTTTACATGAAGATCCCGCTCTGCAAAGACGTCCAAATCATTTCACAGTTTTCACTAAAGGCTGCTTTGTTTTGTTTGCATGGCCTGCTGTCTTTGACTTCATCCTCTGGTGATTCCCCAGGGATTGGAAGCTGGCAATCAGCTGGAATAGTTCTCATGCTGAAAGGACACGGTGGAGCCACTTCCAAAACTGCAGCTTGTTTTGTGCTGCAGTGCTGTGAACAAAGGAGCAAACAGGGTCACTGCCCCCCTTCCCTGAGCAGGTCACTTCTCAGGGCTGATGGCACCCTCTCCACCCCCCTCTCCCCCAAAAGCCAAAAAAAAAAAAAAAAGGAGGAATTTTACAGCAGTGGTTTCACCAGTTCATTTTATAACCTGGTATCAAACGTGGGGTTTTGCATGAAGATGTTTTAACTGGCAAATGTGCCCCTCCCTTCCCCCAGAGCAGGGAATTTGGAAGAAGCTGAGCTGTAGCAACGTGGGATAAGTTCAGACACGATCAATGAGGCTCGTTTTTTGCTGAGCAAAAAATCCCAAAGCTCATTTACCTGTGAACAGTTGACTTCCTTAAATTCTCCCTTCCCTGCCCATTGCAGCCTTGGACCATGCTTTGTCTGGGGAGCATCAGGCTGGATTTAACCCACTGCAAGTAGCTGTGGACCAACAAGTGGCTGGGGATTTACTCCCCACCTTGGAGAGCACTTAATTCTGTCGTTGCCTCAGCACACAGTGGTCTTGTTTCTGTTCAAATAGAGGTGCAGAGGGGCTTTTAAATCTTGGGCTAAGACACTGATTTTTAGCTGGTTTCACTTTTGAAGGTATTTGAAGTGGTTTGCAAAGCTTGAGTTCAGAATCACGGAGTTGGTTGCCCCGAGAAGCTGTGGCTGCCCCATCCCTGGAAGTGTCCAAGCTTGGACAGAGCTTGGAGCAACCTGGGCTAGTGGAAGGTGTCCCTGCCCGTGTCAGGGGGTGGGACTGGGTGAGCTTTAAGGTCCCTCCCAACTCAAACCATTCCCTGATTCTCTGATGACTTTGGAAAAGCATCTTGTTACCGGAGAAAAGCTGTGAACGTGTTTCAACTCCTGCTAAAACCCACCCGCCCTTTTCCCTGGGTTCTGCAACAAGCAAATGCAAGATGAGGGTTAAATGCCCGAGGCAAGGGGGTTTTCAAACCAGGCCATGAACTGAACCACATTTATCTTGAGTAAAAACACCCTTAAACCTTTTGAGTTGATGGTGGGTGGGCGACATTCCCTCTCGCTGCCCCTTCCATCACCTCAGCTGTCGGTGTGGATGTTGGAAATTCCCATCTCTTGCCAGTGTTATCATCTCCAGAGAGACTGGAGCAAGGATTAGCTGCATGCTTGAGGTTCTTAATCCAGTCCTAGCAGGCAGATGCAGTTGGGCTGCCCAGAGCTGGGTGCTCAGTTGCTGTTCCGTGTCCGTGCTCCACACGGAGGCTCCGTGATCCGTGACCGCCGTGGGGATAAAGGGCAGGCACCACGTTTGTCTGGGCTTTAATGTCCTGATGCACCGGTGGAATTCCGTCTGTGATGGGGCTTTGGCTCGCTCCCAGCTGCGAGTCGGGCTTGTAAATCCCATGTAAATCCCAAGGGGATCCCTTCTGGTTGTGCAGATTTGGGCACCACGGTGTAAGAAGGATGTAAAGCTGTTGGAGAGTGTCCAAAGGAGGGACAGGGAGCTGGGGAAGGGTGTGAGGAGCAGCTGAGGGCACTTGGCCGGTTCAGCTGGAGCAGAGGAGACTGAGGGGAGACTCCTCGGGGGCTGCAGCTCCTCCCGAGGGCAGGCGGAGGGGCAGGCGCTGAGCTCTGCTCTGGGACCAGGGACAGGACCCAGGGAAGGGCTGGAGCTGTGCCAGGGGGGTTGGGATGGATCTCAGGGAAAGGTTCTTCCCCCAGAGGGTGGTGGGCACTGCCCAGGCTCCCCAGGGCAGTGGGCACGGCCCCAAGGCTGCCAGAGCTCCAGGAGCGTTTGGACAGCGCTCTGAGGGACAGGGGGGGATTGTTGGGGTGTCCTGGGCAGGACTGGATGATCCCTGTGGGTCCCTCCCAGTTTAGGATACCCCAGGATTCCGTGGTTCCTCAGGGCTGACGGCATCTCTGCTTCCCTCCCCGCGGCAGGGCCGGCGCAGTCGGGGATCCTGACGGACCGGGAGGTGGTGAGCCTGTTCCTGCACTTCACCGTGAACCCCAAACCGCGGGTGGAGTTCATCGACCGGCCACGGTGCTGCCTGCGGGGCAAGGAGTGCAGCATCAGCCGCTTCCAGCAGGTCGAGAGCCGCTGGGGGTACAGTGGGACTAGTGACAGGATCAGGTCAGCACCCTCAGAGTCGTGTTCTGAGCCCTCACCCCCCGGGGGGACCCCGACTCCCACCCTGGGAACCCCGCAGGGAAAGGGTTTGGCTGGGTAAAAGCATCCCCTGCCTCTTTGTTGGTGCCACTTTGTATCTCTGTTGGCAAAGGTTGCCCACAAAGGTGGCCCTGCAGCCTCTGGAAAAGGACAGAAATAACCCCCCTCGGTGCCTTCCTGTAGCTGTAGGGACACGTATGGGGTCACCAGGCTTCCCCCTGTGCCTGGGGGGGACAGGGAGCCATCCCTGCTCTGTTAGAAGTGTCAGGGTGGCTCCTTGCAGCCCCTAAACCTCCCCTGTTTGAGGGAGGGGTTGGGATAAAACACTGCTGTGCTTCCTGCTGGTGCCCAGTTTGGTCAGACCTGAGCCCAGTCTTGGGAACAGGGACTGGCACAGGCTGCTTTTTGTGTGGCCAGGGAATGACAGCAAGACAGGAAGGGATCAGAAAGCCTTGGTTCTTTCCTGATCCATCTTTGTCGTGGGTGGAAGGGGCCTCCCAGCAGTGTAACTCTTTACCATTTTTAAGCCTTTTCATCGCTGGTTCTGTTGCACATCCCTGGAGCTGCTGGTTGGATCCTCTGCTCCCTTCACCCCCTGACAGGAGATGGGACTGGGAACTGCTCCCAGCTCCAAACACTTCCTGCTCTCAGATCTAACTCTCAGAGACCTTTTGGAGCCTGTGTTTGACTTCAAGTTCAGCCTCTGCAGCATCAGAGTCAGCTCCAGGACAATATTCCATGCTGGCTGCAGAGCCAGAGGCTCCAGCCTGGCCTGGGTGTTTGTTCTGGGAACACCCAGAGCTGAAGGAGTTGGTGGGTGGGTGAAGAAATGCTGCCGGCAGCTTGGCAGTCAGGGGTCAGTGTGAGCTGACAGCTGGTGGTTTCTTTTCTCTGGAGGGTTTCAGCCCTTAGGAAGAGTTGCATTAAATCCGTGGTGGGTTTGATTAAACCATAAAATCAACACAAGTGAAGATATTTGTGTGTCAGCCTTGCACTGAAGCAGTTCCAGGAGTGGCAAGTTCGGGCTGACCTCCCTGCTCTGTTCCTGCAGGTTCTCAGTAAACAAAAGGATATTTGTAGTTGGGTTTGGATTATACGGATCCATACACGGGCCAACGGATTACCAGGTGAACATACAGGTAATTCTCCTCACTGCCTTAAAAATCCTGCCTGCTGGAGGGGCTGGCAAGCCCCTTTTGGTGACTGTGGTGTGTGTCCCTGGGCAGGGGGTTGGCAGATGCAGCCAGGGCCAGATGGGGCACTGGGATCAGAGGGATTATGGCGCTCGATTTTACGCAGCTCCTGTTCCACGCGTCACTGCAGCATCTCCTGGGTCTGCTCCCAACCTTGGGAATACATCTCAGGGAGTTGGGGGGCACTGTGGGGAGGGGCTGTGCGTGATTTCCAGCCCAGAGCAGGCCAGGCTGACCCTGATGTAGGTGGCTGCTGCAGGAATAGCTGGTGCCAAGCTGCACAAACGCAGGGGAGCAGCCACGATTCCACAAGGGAGGAGCACAGAGGAATTGCAGTGCTGGGCCTGGGCAGGGCCCCTGTGCAGCCCCACATCACCAGGGCCCTGTCTGGGGTGATGGGCTGGGCTGAGGGACACTCAGCTGTCTCAGGTCCATCGTGAGCCTGTGCAGAGAGCGGGGTGGCTCAGGGGGCTCTCTGGGTTCAGGTGTCACCCCTGGCTGGGTCCCTGCAGAAGGGCTGTCCCCAGAGGAGTCACCCCAGAACAGCACAGTCTGCCTGCATTGCCAGGGCTCAGCCTGCTGCCCTGAGCTCCTGGGAGAGGAGGATCCAAGCACAGTGTGCTGTCCTGCAGCCAGGGGGGTGAGGAGGGGCTGTCTGGGACCCAAGTCCAGTGAGATCAGAGGTGCCAGAGAAGCTGTGGCTGCTCCAGCCCTGGAAGTGTCCAAGGCCAGGCTGGACAGGGCTTGGAGCAACCTGGGCTAGTGGGAGGTGTCCCTGCCCATGGCAGGGGTGGCACTGGATGGGCTTTAAGGTCCCTTCCAACCCAAACCATTCCATGGTCACAGCACCAGTGGGGACACGAGAGATGGATGCAGTTGGATGGGGCTGGTGCAGGTGGGGGTCCCTGGGGCTCAGCCCAGGGCAGGGCTGTGCAGGGCAGGGGCAGGGCAGGGCAGGGGCAGGACAGGGGCAGGGCAGGGCAGGGCAGGGCTGTGCAGGGGCAGGGCAGGGCAGGGCAGGGCTGTGCAGGGGCAGGGCAGGGCAGGGCTGTGCAGGGGCAGGGCAGGGGCAGGGCAGGGGCAGGGGCAGGGCAGGGCAGGGGCAGGGCAGGGCAGGGGCAGGGCAGGGCAGGGCAGGGCTGTGCAGGGGCAGGGCAGGGCAGGGCTGTGCAGGGGCAGGGCAGGGGCAGGGCAGGGGCAGGGCAGGGGCAGGGCAGGGGCAGGGCAGGGCTGTGCAGGGGCAGGGCAGGGCAGGGCAGGGCTGTGCAGGGGCAGGGGCAGGGCAGGGCAGGGCAGGGCAGGGCAGGGGCAGGGCAGGGCAGGGGCAGGGCAGGGCAGGGCTGTTCAGGGGCAGGGGCAGGGCAGGGGCAGGGGCAGGGCAGGGCAGGGGCAGGGCAGGGCTGTGCAGGGGCAGGACAGGGGCAGGGCTGTGCAGGGGCAGGGCAGGGCAGGGCAGGGGCAGGGCAGGGCAGGGCAGGGGCAGGGCAGGGCAGGGCAGGGCAGGGGCAGGGCAGGGCAGGGCTGTGCAGGGGCAGGGCAGGGCAGGGCAGGGGCAGGGCAGGGCAGGGGCAGGGGCAGGGCAGGGCAGGGGCAGGGCAGGGCAGGGCAGGGCAGGGCTGTTCAGGGGCAGGGCAGGGCTGTGCAGGGGCAGGGCAGGGCAGGGGCAGGGCAGGGCTGTGCAGGGGCAGGGCAGGGCAGGGGCAGGGCAGGGCAGGGCCGTGCACTGAGGGGCTGCCTCGTGTGCTGCAGATCATCCACACGGACAGTAACACCGTCCTGGGGCAGAACGACACCGGCTTCAGCTGCGACGGCTCCTCCAACACCTTCCGTGTCATGTTCAAGGAGCCCGTGGAGATCCTGCCCAACGTCAACTACACGGCCTGTGCTACTCTCAAGGTACCCCCTGGGCTGGGGGGGCTGCTCGGGGCCTTCAGTGCAGCACAGGCCTCGCTCTGCTGTGGGGCAGCCTCAGGGGTCGGTGTGATCCCTCACCTGGTGCTGCCAGGAGCTGCTTCATCGCTCCCAGCCGCTGCTGGACTGGTCTCACAGCACTGAGCGGGGCATGGGGGTATTTTTTGGTGCCAGTTCTGGGGGGGGTGGAATCCAGAGCCTGCTGCAGTGGCCTCAAAAGGTTCCTGTTTAGCTGTTGAGATCTGGTTAAATGAGTGGTAAGTTCTGACAAGAGAGGAGGGCAGAGCTCAGAGCACCCGAGGTGCAGCTCCAGGAGGAGGAGGAGGAGGAGGAGAGGAGGGAGGAACTGAGGCCTCCAAAGCTCATTGCTTCAGGCCAGGCTGTGAGGCCAAACCCCCCTGAGAGCCTGGGCAGGGCCCTGACCTGTTCTTGTCTCCCGTGGCCCCCGCAGGGTCCAGATTCCCACTATGGCACCAAAGGACTGCGCAAGGTGATCCACGAGTCCCCCACGACGGGAGCCAAAACCTGCTTCACGTTCTGCTACGCGGCTGGGAACAACAACGGCACGTCCGTGGAGGATGGACAAATCCCAGAGATCATCTTCTACACATAGTGCTGCTCCCAGCCCAGCCTGGACTCGACTGTCCCCCGGCACCTCCCGAACTGAATCTCTGGCTGAGTTTGACCACACCAACTGGAGCCACACTAGCCAAAGGTCTCGGTGAAATCATTTCAAAGCTCATGTTCTGCCTTGTGCTAGTGCTGCTGCTGCTCTCAGGTGCCAGCTGAGCTGGTGTCCCGCTGCCAGCCAGGCTGGTGTCCCAGTGCCAGGCGAGCTGGTGTCCCAGTCCCATTCGTAGGTTGTCTGTGGCTTGTTGTTTCTCACCTCCTGATTAACCCTTCTCTAACAACGTGCGTTTTTTTTTTTTTGGACTGTAATGAATGTAGATGCTTTTCCACCAGTCAGAAGCAAGGAAACGAGTGGCTCTGGCTGTGGTTTCACCTGGCAGGAGATTCCCCTGCAGACAGGGCTGGGGGGCCCGTCCTCTGCTCCAGCTCAGCAGGCAAGGCCAGACCATTGGGGCTCGTCCAGCCCGTGCCCAGCACCTCCCTCCCTCCCTCCCTGCAGCCTCAGCACTCACAGCCACCTTCAGAACTTGAGGGAAGTGGCCTCTTCCCTGAGGCTTTGCTGTTCCAGCACTACATGATCCTGAGGGAGACCTCAGACCCACCCCCTGCCGGAGGGACCGCGGCGCTTTCCTGCTCCTCTCCCCGGTCTGTGACAATCAGTTGGTGACAGCAAGGTGACCTCCCTGTGGAGAGGGAAGGGACAGGCCCTCCTGCATCCCGAGTCCCCTGGTGCTGCTTCCAAACCCCTGTTTCAGGCACTGGGGGGATTCTCAGCTCACCCCCAGGCAGCCCCAGGACAGGGCACCTGTACTGGTCAGTACTGGTGGTTACTGGTGGTTACTGGTCGTTGCTGTGCTGGTCCTTTCAGAGGGTTTGTCAGTGGAAGCAGAAGGGCACCTGCCTCACCTGCCCCCTGTTCCTGGGCATTCCTGCTGGTTCCAAGCCTTCCCTCCGCTCCTGTGCCCTGTGGGAGCAGGGAGGGGGGCTGGCTGTGCCCCTGCCTGGTGCCTGGCAACGCAGCACACGGACAGGGATGCACCAAACGGTTCAGGAGAGCGTGGAATTCTCCCTGCCAGTCTGTGCTTGCCCAGAGCCCGTGCAGGGCAGGCCCAGGAGGGAGATGCAGCACTCACAGCATCACCTGCTGAGCTCTGTGACCTCCAGGACGCCCCTCTGTGCCCGTTCAGGGCTGGCTGCTCCCCCTGGGGTGGGGAGAGGTGGGTGCTGCTCCTGGGGCTGCCTGACCAGCCCCACGGTCACTGCCTGCTGGGGGAGGCCACGGGACCTTTCCTGCCCTGGAATTAAGCTCAGCTTGGCTGCAGGACTGGAACCAGCAGAGCCTGCGTGGGACTGGCTGGGGTGGTGCTGCCCCAGAGCTGAGTGGAGCCCTGTCACCCTCCTGCCACCGGATTCCACTGCTGGAACTCGAAGCCTGCTTGTCCTTGGCTGGTGCTCCTTTGCTGGGGAAGGGAATCCCCTCCTCTGGCTCAGTCCTGGGGCTGTGCCGTGTGCTGGGAACACCCTGCACCTCCTCACCTGCAGCTGCCAGAGGTGCCCAGCGCGTGTCCCGTTCTCCAGGAAAACAGTGTCTATGTCAGCCTGACTCCAGTGGGATGGTTCTGATACGGCCAGTACTGAAAAATAATAGAAAAAAGGAAAAAAAAAAGAAAAAAAAAGAAAAAAAAAAAAAAAAAAAAAAAAAAAGAAGAAAAAAACCCCAAAAACCCAAGTGGGTCCATGACTTGGTGACTGAACCTGACTCTGTGCAATGCAAACAGTGTTGTGAGGTGGATTCACAGCCCGGGCACCCTCGGGATGTAAATAAGCTGCTCCTGCTCCTGCTGCTGCCTCTCTCCCAAAGGTGGTGGGGACGTCACTGCTGGCACCCAGGGCCCTGTTGGTGCCTCCCCGGGGGGGCTGATCTGGGTTCAGGTGGAAATGGCGGAGCGATGGGATTTGAGAGAAGCAAAGCCGCGCACTCGGCTCTGGGAAGAGCAGGGTGGGGCTGGCCCTGCCCGGCCCTGGTGGTGCCCTCCCTGCTGCTCTTCCCTGGAAGCCTCTGTTCCCTTCTTTTGTTACCCGAGTTCTCATCCCAAATCCCACCTTCCTGCCCTCCCCCCACGGGGCAGGTCTGGCAGTGGAGGGAGAGGAGTCAAACTCTGAACGACACCCGAGCAATTTCTTGTTCTTAACGGCTTTTCCCGCAGTTTGATGCAATTCCGGCTTTTTGTAGATAGATGAATGTAATTCCTTGTTGGACATGCCTGTTCCCAAAAGTATGAGCCATCCTGTTGTACCACGTCACCTTCCGAGCGGAGCGGGGCCGTCCCCTCCGTGCTCTCGATGAATGTATCCGATGCTCTCGTTCCGTGTTCACACTCTGCTTCTGGCCAGCTTTGTGATTTGTAAATAGGAAACAATAAAGACGCCCAGGTTGTCTTTACGAGGTTTCTGTGTGATCTGAGGAGAGTTTGGTGGCTGAGGGGAGGAAGGTGGAGGGGGGAATCTGTGCTGAGCTGGCTCCCTCAGCCCAGGGTGGGGGTCTGTGGCTTCCCCCTCCATGGGGTGTGGGATGAGCTGGATCCTTGGGCATCCCAAAGATGGGGGAGTCCAGACCTTGTGGGGACGAGGCCCTGGTGGATCCTGTGTTTGTCCAGGGGAGGGAGCAGGATGGTGCTGGGTAGGTGCTCTCCGGTCTGTTTTATGACTGAATTTCTTTAACCTTAATTGAAGGGTTTTGACAATTAAACGCACTAAAAGCTGCCTCAGCCTTTGTAGGGGCAAGCCCGGGTGTGGGGGTGAAGGGCTGCTCCCTGCCATGGGATTCCCAGCAGGGAGAGGCTGCGGGAGCAGGGATGAGGGTTGGGATCGGCACAACCCCTTCCTGTGCCTTCGCCCGAGGGAGCAGCGGGGCCGTGTTGGACGTGACCCCCGGGCTGGGAGCAGCTTCCCACCCTATCCGGGCTGTGCTGGAGCTCCTCACCCAGCACGGGAGTGCCGGGAGCGGGCACAGCCCGGCCCGGCCCGGCCCTTCTGCTCGAGGGCGGTGGGTGCTGTCACACGGTGCCCGTGCCTGGATCGCGCCCGGCCCAGCACAACGTCCTGTCCTCCCTCCTCCTCCTCCTCAGCCGAGAGGCCGAGGGCTCCCCACAGCCCTGACCCGGGTGTGGTCCCAGCCTGGACCCCCAGTTCTGAACCCTGCCCTGCGCTCCAGCCGGGAACTGCCCTCCTGCACCATCGCCTTCCTCACTCCTCCATCACCTTCCTCACTCCTCCATCACCTTCCTCACTCGACCATCACTTTCCTCATTCGTCCATCACCTTCCTCACTCGACCATCACCTTCCTCACTCGACCATCACCTTCCTCACTCCTCCATCACCTTCCTCACTCGTGGGTGTTACAGGAGCGTCCACCGGGAGCCTGGGCAGGGTCAGGCCGGATTTGCTCCCCTGATCCCACCTCTCAGCCTTTCCTCCTGATGCCTCACAGGAAAGAAGAGATGGATCTTTAGCTCCAGGGGGTTCAGCAGCAGGAAAGGCCCACGGGCAGGGGACGAGGAACCCACCCCGCCCCATCAAGCACAGAACGCAGAAGCGTTGGGTTTTAAAGATTTTTTTTTATTATCATTTTTTGGTTTTATTAAAAAAAAAGCCCCTAAATTCTATGGCTTCCAGGAAGCATCAGAGAAATTGAAATGCCGTTTCTGTACACTTGGTTTTGTTTTTTTTTTTCTTTTTTTTCCTTTTTTTTTTTTAAAGCAGTAACTAAACTCGCAATGGAACAAACGCTCTCACGTACAATCGCAGTATTTGGACTCCTCGCTGGAAGGACAGAGAGTCCCGGGCTCGGGCCGGGGACGGAGCCGGGCACACCGGGAATACCGGGAATACCGGGAATACCGGGAACACGGAGCCGGGAACACCCCCAAGGCCGCGCCCCTTCCCCTCCGCGGCTCCTCTTCGGGCTCCGCCAGGGCTGCTCCGAGCCGACGTGCTGAGAAGGGGCCACTTCCAGTGAAAATTTAAGGCGATTCTTTTTTAAAGATTTGTTTGTTTGTTCGCCTCGCTGGGGACACGAAGGCAAACGTTGCACGTCCCCTCCCCGCCGTGGCCAGAGACACATCAGCAGCTGGGGCTGCCCTGCCCGGAGGAGCCAAAGCCGGGCTTTGACAGCCCGAATTTAGGACCAAGAGGGGCCCCGGCGCAGTTCCCTCCCCGGGGCCCCCGTGGGAGACCCCCGTGCCCCCCCAGCCCCCCCGAGACGGTCAGTTTGGACAAATGTTTCGAAGCAGCCACAGATGGTCCCGTCCCTCCCCCGCCCCCCCCCAGCACAGCCTCAGCCCCTCTCTGGGGGCAGAACAACAGGGTTTTGGTAAAGATAAGTGTGTGTCCCCCCCCAAATGTGTCACAATCAATACACACGGCAGCGCAAGGGGTCAGTCACGTGGGGAGCTGCGGTGCCCTGGGGGTGGTGAGGAGCACGGGGGGTGTGGGGTGTGTGTGTGTGTGTCAGTTCCAAAAACTCCAGTTCCTCCCCCCCCAGGGGCAGGCTGGGCCCTGGCACCGGTGCAGGATTCCGTGGTGGGAGGATGCCATGGCAGGAGGATGCCATGGTGAGGGAATTCCACGCTGGCAGAGCCGGTCCACCCCGCTGCCCTTCACCGCCCCGTGCCTCCAGCTCCAACCGTGGGGCCTCGGACTGTGAAAACCAGCGCTGCCCCTGCCCACACCTCCAACATCCAGCCCCAGGACAAGGCAGCGCCACACGCGAGGCTGCTCCGCTGCCCCTCCCTGCTCTGCCACCGCCATTCATGGGTCCCTTTGGTCTCGGCCGTCCCTGTCCCTGTGTCCCCCCCGGCCCCCGGGAGTCTCCGACCCGCTCCCGGCGGGCCCGGACGGCGCCTGTATTGCTCACAAAAGTGCATCGTAAATGAACTGTAAACGCGTTTCCTCTCCCCGCCCCGCGGCCCCGGCTCCCCTGGCCGGGCGGAGCCCAAACCGCTGTCACCGACGGCCTGACCGAGGGGGGACCCGGCGGGGGGCGCGGGGCGGGGGCCCGAGGGAAGAGCAGAATTCGGTAACACTGAAGATGACGGTCAAAGACTGACGACTCAGCACTCTGCACCGAGACTCACTTTAAATTAACTTAAGAGACAAAGAAGCAACAGAAAAAAAAAAATATTCCTCCTTAGCCCACTGCTCTCGAAATTGTCTTCGTCTTCTTCTGACAGCGACGGGTCAGAGTCTGTAGTTGATCCCCATTTCAGACTAGTTATAGACTCAAAGCAAGTGACGCCGTGGATTTGTTTCGGTTTCCTTTTTTTCTTCTTCTTCTTTTTTTTTTTTTTCTGTTTGACGGACGCAGGAACTTCAGCGAAGTTGGGCTTGGTTCGAGTAAACGGCCACGCGCCGGGCGGGTGGCGGAGGAAAGGACAAGCAGTTTGGGGAGGCCCCGCTCCCCAGCTGCGCTTGGGGCGCTGGGGGAGCCCGTCCGGCCCGGCCCCCCCGTCCCCGTCCAGCCCGAGGGGCCGCGGGCTCCGCGGGTCAACATCCAGCCACGGCCAGAGGGACAGGAGCCGTCGCGGCTCCGCCCGGCCCCGGCTCACTTGCGACGCTTGGTGGTTTTCCTCTTCCTTCTCTTGAAGAAACAGCAGCACCTGGGGACAGAGGGACCCGTCAGAGCCTGGGTCGGGTACAGAGGGCGCGGCACCCCCGTGGTCGGGGTCACAGGGACCCCTCGGTGCCTCGATGAGACCCCCACGCGGGCAGAGCAGCTCCGGGAAGTGCCCCCGCTGCGTGGCAGGGGCTGGGCCGGGGACACCGCGATGGCCACGGCAAGTGACACCTTTCACAGCAAGTGGCACCAAGCAGGGGAGTGACACTGGCCACGGCATCCAGTGCCAGCCATGTGGCCAGAGCCAGGGGCTCCGGACAAGGAGCAGCCGGATCTGTGCAACCCCTCTGAGCACGAGCCAGGTGGGAAGGGCTGGGTGAGGTGGCCCTGCAGGGACACCCCTTGGGAATGCCAGGGGACAGCTGGGCTGTTCCTCCCCGCAGGGCACGGGACAGGGCACAGGACGGGGCACAGGACAGGGCACAGGACAGGGCACAGGACAGGGCACCGCGGGGCAGCCGCCGAACCCGCCCCCAGCGCGGCCCCGGGGAGGGGGAGCAGGGCTGGGCCTTACTTTGTATCGTCTGTCACCTCCACCTCGGTGGGGGCTGTGATGGGGGCGTTCGAGTGTCCTGCCGTCGGGTCGTCTGTGTTCAGCTCTCCGTTAGTGGAGCTCATCACCTGGGGACAGACGGGAGTCAGCGGGGGCAGCCCGGGGTCTGCAGCCCCGTCCCCTCCCTGCGTTGGGGCCAGCCCAGGAGACCCCCGGGCTCTCCCCAGGAGCACCGAGGTCCCTGCAGGCACAGGATGGTGCCCTGGCCCAGAGCACAGAGCTCAGTCTCGGTGCTGAGCCCCCCCCCAGCACCAACACGGAGAGCTCTGATCCCAGCGCCTCCGGGAGGATCCCGGCTCCCGGGAGCCCCTGCACATCCCACCGGGAATGGGGCTTGCCGGCAGCTCCTTGTGCAGGAGACACAGCCCGGGGAAGCCGAGAGCTCCAAGACCTTCCCACGGCGGAGCGACCGGACACGGCTCCTGCTCCCCGGCCCCAGGACCAGGCACCGCCGGGCCTGCGGGACCCAGCCCAGCGCCCACCCCGAGGGGCCCTGAGCTGCCAGGGCAGCAGGGTCGGGCGAGTGCCAGGCTCGGGGGGACATCCGAGCCACCAAAGCGAGGACAGGGCCGGCACAGGCAACTGGGAGGGGCCCGAACGCCCCTCCTGTGCCCGCTGCCCGCAGGCAAAGCCAGGAGCTCCCTGGGGATGCACAGCGAGGCTCCCCAAGCTGCTCGGCCCCACTGAGGAGCCTGTCCCAGACCCACGGAGGAGCTGCCACCCGACAGCCAGTGCCCAGCCAGCGGGGCCACGTCAGGATACAGCCCCCCAAACCAACCCGGAGACCCCCGAGCGTGTCCCCCTTCCCCGCAGCGCCGGGCGCAGGCGGAGCTCGGCAGGAGGGTTTGCGGGGCGGGAGCGGGAGCAGCGGAGGGGAGGGACAGGAGGGACAGGAGGGACAGGAGGAGCCGGGCAGAGCTCGAGAGGGGAACTCCATCGGCTCCCCCCCGGCCCCGCGGCGCAGGAGGGGCCCAGCCGAACCAGCACCATCACCGCGGAGCAGCAGAACGAGCGACAGCGGCGGGGACGGAAGCAGAGACGGAGGGAGCAGCGCAGGCCCGGCCGGGGGGACCCGGCACATGGATGTCCCACCATCCATGAGGGAATGGGCCCCCAGGCCCGGGGGGACAGAGCGGCAGCGGGCGGGAGGCTGCGAGGGCGGAGAGCGCGGGGCTGACGGCGCCAGTGCGGGACGGAGGCGGGGACACACGGCCAGGGAAGGGAGGAGAAGCAGGGTCGGAGCCGGCGCTCCGGTCAGGGAGGTGCCCTGCTCGTCGGGCACTGCTGGACGAGGGGCACTGAGGGCACAGCGATGCCCACCCAGCTGCCACACTACCGTGTGGCACAGAGCCAGCTCTCCATCCGTCCATCCGTCCACCCATCCATCCATCCATCCATCCACCCATCCATCCATCTCCAACTGCCCTCCCAGTCCCCTCAGCAGCACCAAGGGAGCCTGGCAGCCCCCGGGAAGCAGCACCAGCCTCGTCTACGAGCCGTGACCGTCACGTCACACACCGGGGACAGGCAGCACGTGCTGCAGCCGAGGCAGGAGCCCGGGATGAGGCAGGAGCCCGGGATGAGGCAGGAGCCCGGGATGAGGCAGGAGCCCGGGATGAGGCGTGGCCCCGGGGCGGGGGAGCGGGGCTGATCCCGGGTGGCTCCGCTCCCTCCCGCGCCCGCCCCTGCCCTCGGCGCGTGGTTTATGTACCTGCACGGACCCCCCGAGCCTGCCGGCTGCCAGGTGAGCTCCCACAGGCTCCTCGGCAGGCTGCCCACCGGCCTGAGGATCCCACAACTCCGTCCCCTCGGGCGGCTGCTCGCGACAGGCAGGAGGAACAGAATGAAAAGAAAACAAAAGAAAAAGAGGAAGAATGGGGAAGAGAAGGGGAGGAGTGGAGGGGAAAGGGATGGGAAAAGTGGCAAAAAGGGAGTCGAGAAAATAAGACATGCAAAAGCAAAACCATGACCGGAGCAGATCGGGTTTGTGGTTGCGGAGGGCGCTCGGTGCAGCACCGACCCGGAGGCTCCCAGAGCGGGGACACCGGGGGCTGTGTCCCCCTGCCACCCACACACACCCCTCACAGCCGCCCCCAGGCAGGGTGGAGCAGGGCCAGGCTGGTGGCCGTGTTTGGGAGCGGGCTGGGGTGGCAGAGCCGGGCCCAGGCGGTGCCACAGCCACTCTCCATGCCCCCAGGACGACGCGGAGCCTGGTGGGGCCACTGTGGAGCAAATGCTGCTGCTCCTCCAGGGCAGGGGATGCTCGGCTGTTCCCACAGCCAAATCCTCCCCTGGTGAGCAGGGCACGGCCCCAAGGCTGTGGGGACACCCTGTGTCCCCAGGCTGGGCACTGCTCCCATGCTCCAGGAGCATTGTGCTCTTCCCACCGCTCTGCAGAGGGGATGCTGAACACGGTGCTGGACAGAGCAGACCCTGCTGGGAGCAGTTGTTCCCAGGAATGAGCCAGAGCTGATCTGAAGATGTTTCTCTCCCTAAGGAAGTGATTCCAAGCCCCTGGCCAGTGAGAGCCAGGGCTGTGCCAGGCTCCAGGAGCAGCCAGGATGCTCCAGGGGCATTGCTGGGTGGGGAGCACCCCTGTCTCCAGCCCCTTTGCAGGACCTCTGCTCCCCAGGGAGGTTCAAGAGGATGAGGTTTGCTCTGGATGCCAGCATTCCCAGAGCCGTGTGTCCTGCACCAGGGCAGGACAGGCCATGGCACTGGCCCCAGAGAAGGGCTGGGCAGTGCAGCCCCTTTCCCACAGGCAGGGAGCTGCTGGCACAGCTCTGCCCGATCCCCACCCTGGGCTGCTCCCAGCTCAGCTCCCTGTGCCCTGGGCAGAGGCAGCCCCAGCACGGGGCAAAATGCTGCCAAACTGCCCCACCAATCCTGCCCTCCCTTGTCCCATGTCACCATCCCTTGTCCTGTGTCACCATCCCATCAATGAGAGTGGCACCACAAGCACAGCAGCGAGTTACCCCCATGGGACACGGCGCTGGGGACACAGGTCCTCAGCCTGAACCATTCCCTCACCCACCACCCCGGGCTAGCCCTGCAGCTCAGTGGCTGATGCCCAGGCCTGGCACCCCCCAACCCTGCCACAGCCCCCACGGTGCTTCCTCCTGCTTCTGCCAGGCCACAGGGACACTGCCCTGGGCCCCCACGAGCCACAGGCCCAGGGCTGTGCTGGGGAGCTCTCCACAGACAGCACTGGGGGAAAAGGAACGTCCAGGCCCTGCCTCCATGCCCGTGGTCGCTGTGCCCTGGCTGGGCTGCTCACCTGGTGTTTGGTGTGTGGCTGTGCTTTGTCTCTGTTCGGGGGCTGCACCTGCACCTCGCTGTGCATCGTGCCAATGGGTGTGGGCTGGGGACACAAGGACAACGTCAGTGCCAGCACGGAGCCCTCCTGCTGCCCTGCATCCTGATCCCACCTCTGCCCCAGCACACAAAACCCCCCAGAACCAGCCCTGATCCCAGTCCCTACCCCTGTCCCAACGGCTCCACGTGTGCCATCTGGCTGCAGGGAGCCCACGGAGGGTGCCCATGGCAGAAAGTGAGGTGCCAGCCCTGCTGCTGGGGTCCCCTTGGCTCATCCCATCCCTGTGCCACAGCTCCGACCTGCTGGCACAACAGCCCCAGCCTGGAGCTGGGGAGTGGTGAGGATGGATGGAGCTGATCCCTCGGGCACAGGGGACAGCTGGGATCTGCATCCTCCCTGGCTGCCCCTGGGGTGCCCTGTCCCACCCAGCCCCTCCCCACTCACCAGGGGCTTCCCTGCCCAGTCGTATTCGTAGTCGAACACGTAACCGTTCCTCTCGAACAGGTCAGTGAAGAGCTTCCTCAGGTAGTCGTAGTCGGGCTTCTCAAAGAAATCCAGCCTCCGCACGTAGCGCAGGTACGTGGCCATCTCCTCTGCGGGGACAGGGGGTCAGGGGCCGGGCATGGGGCTGGGGACAGGGCCAGGCAGGGCAGGGCTCTCACCTGGGAAGTTCTCACAGAGCACCTCCACCGGGGTGGCTCGTTTGGTGTCACCAATCTTCTGGTACCTCTCCTTCAGCGTGTCAGCCTGGCGGGATACGGGAGGGTCAGTGCCAGGGCCGGGCACCTCCCCGGGGAGGGGCAGGAGCTCACTCCCAGGGAATTCCCTCACCAGGGCAGGTCTGGAGGACAGCCACCAGGGAGTCCAGAACAGCCACTGTGAGAGCAGCTGAGACCCCCCAAACAGGGGGACACACGGACCCTAGAGCTGCTCAGCACAGCGAGGGCCCGGTACGGAGCTCAGATCTGCTGGGGTGCCAACCCTCCAACACCCTGAGGGGCAAAGCTTCCCCCCCCATGCCAGGGCAGGGCCAGGCCCACGGGCAGCAGGAGCTGGCAGTTACCTTGAGGCCTTGCCAAGGAAGGCTCCCACGGAGGAAGTACATAAACATGTGCCCTAATGCTTCCAGGTCATCCCTGCGGCTTTGTTCTGCACGGAGACAGAGAGACACGGGAATGTTCCCACTGCAGGCACTGTCCCTGTTCCCCCCAGGCCCTGCAGCACCCCAAATGTCCTGCCAACACCCTGAAGAGCAGGGGAGGCAGTTTGTCCCCAGCCCCACCTCTGAGAGGGCAGATCTCATTCCCTGCAGTCCCTCCCCCCCTGCCCCAAGGAAAGGCTGCCCCGTGCCCAGCACACCTTTCCCGAGGTGGGTGTTGATGCTCATGTAACGTGCCGTCCCTGTCAGGCTCTTGTGCTCTCGGTAGGGGATGTGTTTTTTGGTCTCGGGGTCAATGTACTCTTTGGCCAGGCCAAAATCGATGATGTGGATGGTGTGCTGCCGCTTGCTGCCCGGCCGCCCCACCAGGAAGTTCTCCGGCTTCACATCTCTGTAGATCAGGCTTTTGGTGTGCACATACTCCATCCGTGTGATCTGGGGCACAGGGAGGTGTCAGTGCCAGGGCACAGACACGCACTGTGTCCTGCACACGCCCCTGCACCCCCTCCCCTGGGCCCTGCCCCGCTCCCCCCAGCCTGACCATCCCCACAGGATGAAAGGAGGGGAATGTTGCGTTGTCCCACCCTGGCAGACACCCCCAGCCCAGGGGCACCTCGGACACTCAGGGAGATGCTCAGAGAGGGGATGTGTGGGGGTGAGGAGAGCCCTCCTTGGCCAGAGGAGGAATGGGAGGAGCGGTCTGGGATGCGCCCCCCACACAACCTGCAGGGCACTGGCTCAAATCCCTCCTCTGTGACCCCTGTGCCCACCCCCTCTGGGTGCCCCAGGTGTGCCAGGTGAGCCGTGCAGGGCCCCAGGGGAGGAGCAGGGGCTGAGCTCACCAGCTGGATGGCGATCATCAGGACGGTCTTGAGCGTGAAGGTGCGATCGCACAGATCAAAGAGATCTTCCAGGCTGGGGCCCAGCAGCTCCAACACCATGGCGTTGTACTTCCCGCAGGGGCCAAAGTAGTAAACCTGAGGAATTCCTTCTGCAAGACACGGAGCAGGGGCTGTGTGGGGCTGCAGCAGGGCCCTGCTGTCACAGTCACACCACTGCCAGGCAGGGACAGGGGCTGCAGAGGGGGGGATGGCCCCACACTGCCCTCCCTCCTGTTGCAGACAGCCTGGCTCTGCTCTTGCAGGCAGCTCCATCTGCACCCCTGACTCTGCTGCGGGGAGAGGGGGGGGAAAGAACTAAATCAAAAGAGATCAAAGATTAGACTCTGTAACACCAGCCCCTCCCACCGAGCAGATGGGCAGGAGCTGCTCAGGCTGGGAGCGAAGTTGCAGAGTCACATTTAGGGGAAGCCTCTCCCAGCAGGGGCCCTGGCAGGCAGGACCCCACAGCTCAGCCCAGCCCCATACCTGCATTGCCGAGCTGTTTGTAGAACCGATACTCCAGGTGCAGCTGGGGGGCCCGGGACTTTATGGGTTCCTTGGAGGAGAGAAGGAGAACAGGTAAATGGGGTGTTCAGGGGGTCTGGGTGTCAGACACCTCCTTCACATGCTGGCAGCAGCTGGAATGAGCATTTGGGGTTGGGAACAACCGGTGTAAAACAGAGATGAAGCTGCAGGGGATAATGAGAGAAAATCAGCCCATGTGGGAGCCAGATCCACCCTGGCCTGAGAGATCTGGATGCTGGGGTAGCCATTACTGGGAGCAGGTACCAGTGGGACCACTCCTCCCTGAGGTCCCTCTGCTGCTGGCACTGGCTGAGCACAGCACAGGCCACGGGCAGGGCTGGGAGAGGAGAATCCTCAGCTCCTCCCTCGCCAGCCCCAGATCACCCCACCTGCAATGACGTGTGTTCCCAGCCTGCCCTGGATTCCGAGTGGTGAGCAGAGCTCCCCCCGCAGCCTCCCATCCGTCACATCCCAACCCGCTCCCGCTCCCATCCATCACATCCCAACCTGCTCCTGCGCCCGCTCCCATCCACCACATCCCAACCCTCTCCCGCTCCCATCCGTCACATCCCAACCTGCTCCCGCTCCCATCCACCACATCCCAACCTGCTCCCGCTCCCATCCACCACATCCCAACCCGCTCCCCCTCCCTCTCCCATCCATCACATCCCAACCTGCTCCTGCTCCCATCCACCACATCCCAACCCGCTCCCATCTGTCACATCCCAACCCTCTCCCGCTCCCATCCACCACATCCCAACCTGCTCCCGCTCCCATCCACCACATCCCAACCCTCTCCCGCTCCCATCCACCACATCCCAACCTGCTCCCGCTCCCATCCACCACATCCCAACCTGCTCCCGCTCCCATCCATCACATCCCAACCTGCTCCTGCTCCCGCTCCCATCCACCACATCCCAACCCTCTCCCGCTCCCATCCGTCACATCCCAACCTGCTCCCACTCCCATCCATCACATCCCAACCTGCTCCTGCTCCCGCTCCCATCCACCACATCCCAACCCTCTCCCGCTCCCATCCGTCACATCCCAACCTGCTCCCACTCCCATCCATCACATCCCAACCTGCTCCTGCTCCAGCTCCCATCCACCACATCCCAACCCGCTCCCATCCGTCACATCCCAACCCGCTCCTGCTCCCGCTCCCATCCACCACATCCCAACCCGCTCCTGCTCCTGCTCCCATCCACCACATCCCAACCTGCTCCTGCTCCCGCTCCCATCCACCACATCCCAACCTGCTCCTGCTCCCATTCACCACATCCCAACCTGCTCCTGCTCCCATCCACCACATCCCACCCCCCCCTCCACCCTCCCCAACTCCTGGGGAGGGGCAGCATCCTCCTTCCCCGTGGCCTGAACACCGCCCTCTCTCCCCAAGCACGGGGGACTCCCCCCTTTGACAGCCACTCACCAATTTGATCGCTACGTACTCGTTGGTGTAGAGGTTCTTTCCTGCAGGGAGAGACAGGAGAAGGCGATGGAAAGCAGTCCCTGCACCACCCCCACCGCAGCCCCCGAGGGCTCCGGGGCTCAAAAACATCCTGAACAGGTTCAGCAGCTCCCACAACACCTGAACAGGCCTCAAGGCACGAGTGGGAGCAGAACCCACTGTGGGGAGTTACAACACGCCTGGTTATCACCCCCAGGTGGGGGATGTGGATTCCTCTGGGATGGGCAGGATGCTGGAGGCTGGAGCCAAGGCTGCTGGGAGGGGGCAGCATCCCAGTCCAGGCTGTGGGTGGCCAGGAGGAAGGACCCCCAGGAGCACCTGGCAGGGCTGGAGTTGCTCGTGGGGATGGCACACGTGTGTGTGCATGTGTGTGTGTGTGTGTGTGCACACGTGTGTGGATGAACCTCATCCCTGGGGATGCTCCCACCTGCCTGAGGGTGCAGGAGCAGATCCATGGGGTGACCCAGACTGTAGGAGGAGCTGCAAAGAGGGCCAGGAGCCTGGCTCTGAGTGCCCAGGGGAGCTGAAGGGGCAGCCTCCTCGAGAGCTCCACCCTGCACTGTCCCTTTCCCACCCGTACCCTCGGAAAGGTTGAGCTCACGGTGTCTGCCCATCGTCCAGGGGTGCCTGAGAAAGGGTCACACCCGGGCAGTGTCAGTACAACCTCTGCCCAGGCCCAAAAGGGCAGAGATGAGGGGTTTGCAGGAGCAGATCCGAGTGTTTCCTGCCGGGGAGGTGGGAGTTAACGGCAGCAGGTTCCCTTCGGAGCCGGCAGACACGCGATCCCGGCGTATCTGATGGAGCTGCATCTGTCTCCTCGGATTTTCTCCAAGCAATTTGCTTAGGGAACAAGCTCCTCCTGGCATAAGATTTCATCTGCTCTGACTGCTGCTCTCCACCTGAAGCAGCAATAAATCCTCGCCGGGTGACATCAGAGCCAGCTGCTGAGCGCCAGAGTCGGCGGCAGGATTACGGGAAGAGGGATGAATGGGAGATATTAATGGAGTGGCTCCTCCCCGGGATGGGCTCTGCAGCCAAGGAGGGGCTCAGTCCTGCTGCCTCCCTGACCCTCTCCCATCCCAGGGGACCTCTGCCAAGCCACTTTGTCTCCTGCCTCTGCATGAACCAAATCCCTCCGGAGCGATGAGGGAGGAGGTGATTTGGGAGGGAGGAGGTGATTTGGGAGGGAGGAAGGTCTGGAGGGCACAGCCTGAGCCAGATCCAGGGGGTTTGGCCCATCACGGACTGGCATTTCCTGGGGAGGACGCAGGACATCCCCCAGGCCTGTGAATGGCTCCACAGAGGAGCCCTGCAGTCCAAAAGAATGACTGCTGCCTTCAGGGCAGAACCTGCAACCAGAAAAACTCACAGCTGGGTTTTCCCTGGGTCTGAAGGGGGAAAAAGTGTCAGGATATCTCCAAAAGAGCTCAGCACAGCAGGGAGGTAGAAGGGATGGAGGCAGGAGCATCCCCAGCAGGGCTGGGATTGGAGAGCTCCACCCTGTCCCTGTTAGGTGTCATCTGTCCTGTCCCCACCACACTGTCCCCTCCTGCATGGCTCACTGGCACAGAAAGACACCCACAAAACTGCTCTGGGAGCTGGCAGGGTTCTCCCAGCCCCAAAAACGAGTCCAAATCACCCAATACCCCCCTATTTAGCCCTTCCTGTAATGCCCAGGAGGCCTGGACACAGCTGATGGACAAGAGGGGGAGCAGCAGAGCACAGACTGTCCAACCACCCCCTCTGCTTCCCTCCCTCAGCTGAAGGAAGGTGCAGAGAGAACCAGCCTGTTGTTAGAACTGAAAAAACAGGACAGAATAAGCAAGAGAGCGAGGAGGGAGGACTGCAGGGTCCTTCCACACCAGGGAATTCCCCACTCCAGCTCCTGGAGTACCTCCCACACCACCCAGTGCTCACAAGGGGGTCCCTTTAACACCCAAAACGTGGAGCCAGAGGTGGCTTTGCTGTCCCCTCCGCAGGGATTTGGCAGCACTGGGCTCCAGCACCTGCTCCTGCACATCAGGGCAGTCTGAGCAGGAGCTGAGCTCTGCCCTGCTCCCAGCCTGCTCCCCATCCAGGCGGCCTGGGGTCACGGAATCATGGAATCCTTCAGGAGGGAAGAGCCCTCTAAGGTTATCAAGTCCAATTGTCAGCACCACCACGTTCACCACTAACCCATGTCCCCAAGTGCCACATCCACGCTTTCTGAACACTTCCAGCCATGGTCCCTCCACCACTGCCCTGGGCAGCTGTGCCAGTGCTTTACAACCCTTCCAGAGAAGAAATTTTCCCTCATCTCCAACCTAAACCTCTGCTGATGCAGCTGGAGGCTGTTCCCTCTCCTCCTGTCCCTGTTCCCTGCGAGCAGAGCCCGAACCCCCCCCGGCTCCCCCCTCCTGTCAGGGATTGCAGAGCC
Source organism: Pyrocephalus nanus (assembly GCA_038380795.1). NCBI lineage: Eukaryota > Metazoa > Chordata > Aves > Passeriformes > Tyrannidae > Pyrocephalus > Pyrocephalus nanus. The sequence goes on along the minus strand of CM076287.1, from coordinate 2,158,709 downwards.
AGAAGGTCCCCCCTGAGCCTCCTTTTCTCCAGGCTGAGCCCCCCCAGCTCCCTCAGCTGCTCCTGCTGCTCCAGCCCCTTCCCAGCTCCATTCCTTTCTCTGGACACTTTCCAGCCCCTCCATGTCCTGTCCTAAGGGGAACAGTGAGCAGCAGTGACACTTCCCTGTGCCCTGCCTGGCACTGCCCCTCCATCGTGACACCGCAGTGCCCGTGCTGGGAACCTTCGTGCCACGGCCCTGCAGCAGCAGCAGCAGCAGCAGCAGCAGCACAGAGCTGTGCTGGGCACAGCTGGGCACTGGGACAGGAATTTGGCTTCCCCAGTGGCAGGTGATGTGAAGAGGAGCACTGGACAAGGCAGCCAGGCCAGCCCAGCACTGCCAGCGCTGCCTCAGGCCGGGCAGTGACAGCTCCTGTTAAACCAGGGGTTTAACACCATCAGAAATAAACCCAAGACCTATTTCAGAGTTTGACCTTCCTCCAGAGGAGGCTCTGAACGACCAGGAGGAAAACCAAGCGTGAGCCACCAGCAAGGGCAGCAGGAGCAGCAGGCAGGGAGTGCCTGGGCCCTGATCCACCTGCAGTGTGTGCTGGGCCTGTGGCTCCCACCCCTGGGAGGCTGAGCCCTTGCAGGGAGGTTGGAGGGAGGACTCTGCAGGGCCCAGGACAGCAGGGTGCCATGGGCAGGGCATAGATCCATACCATAAAAGGCACCTTTTGTGGTCACCCCCCCTGAGCAGCCAGGATGCTGCAGGACAGGCCCAAGAACCAGAGCTCAGGAAAGCCTGGGAATGTCCCCAGCCCCTCCAGCTGGGACAGGGCCCTGGCACAGAGCAGCAGTGACCTGCTCCTGCCTCACACACCACACACACACCCACCCCCGTGGTCTTCCCTCCAAAATCCTGGGTTTACTTTTTAAAATAAATTCATTTCCAGCCTTTAACTCCAAAGGAAAAAGTTCCAGGCTGCCAGCAGAAATGCAAGCAGCGGGCTGGGGGAGAGGGGTGGCAGCAGAAAACCTGCAAAAAGCACATTTGCAGGAGTTTACTGCAGTGAGAACAGAAGCAGCAGCTGCTGCCAGGTCCCCACCCTCCCCTGCACCCCACTGTGAGCTGAGGCTGCCCTGGGGCAGCTCCATGGCACGGCCTGGCCGGGGCACTGCCCTTGGGCCAGGCTCAGGGGTCAGCAGGGAGCCCCCTGCCCAGCCCAGGCAGAGCTCAGGGGAGGGGCCTGCACAGCACCCCGCTGTTTTGGGCTCATTTGGGACCTTTCTGGTTAATGCCTGAGTTTTGCTCCTCTCCACTTGCCCCAGCCCAGCCCAAAGCACCCCTGAGCAGCTGCTAAGGGGGACCTGCCCCAACAAACCCTCGCTGGGAGCAGCACAAGCCTGGCCTGGGCACAGGAGCTGGCAGGGGCCGAGGGCTGCAGGTCCCAGTGCCAGGGCCCACGAGCCACCAGCCACACTCCTGTCACCCTGCTGTCACCAGCTTCCTGCTGCCCTGTGTTTCAGAGGGTAAGGGGGAGCTCAGGGGGCTGCAGGCACTGCCCAGGGATGGGACTGGAGGGGCCCAGGAGGGGCTGGGCTGGCACTGGACCACAGCTTGAAGCTGGCAGGGGGAGGGACAGGCACTCAGCAGCTCGAGGTGAAGCATCAGGACATCAGCAGGGAACAGGACCCAAACCTGCCCCCCTGCACCACAGGAATGGGGTGGCCACCCCCCTGCAGCCCCCAGCCCAGCTCTCCAGCCAGGAACTGGCCAGCAGTGCTGCTGGGCTGGGGCAGGGCCTGGCACTACGTCTGTGCCTTGCCCAGGCTGCCAAGGCCAGCAGGACCGTGGAGAGGCAGGATCCACAGCACAGCCCTGGCAGCCCCAGCTCCTGCACACGTCATTCCCCTTCTGGCTTCCCACAGGTGCCTTATGCCATTTTTATTTTTAATATTTAATCTTTAGACAAATCACTTTAGGTTTTGGACACCTCTGTGCCCAGGAGGACACTTGTCTTGACCAGGGGCAGCTGAGCTGAGGTCCTGTAAGGACAGATCACCAAGTGCCTCTCAGGGTGGTGGGGAAATTGGGCAAAGTGGCACCTTGTTTTAGGAAGACAACATCACCTTCCTCTACCCCCACTGCTGGGAGCTGCAGGAGTCACCTCCATGTGGGTTTCTGCAAGATCTCCTGGCTTTTGGTAAGAAAAGTCCAGAGAAGGTCTGTGAGCTTTTCAACACTGAGCTATGGGGTTTGGCCTCTAAGCCAAGCCTACCCTCCATTCCCAGGGGAAAACTGAATGCCCAGCAACAGCATCCCTGCTCATCACAGCAGGATCCCTCTGGTCCCTCGCCATTCCTCTGCAGCTGGAGGAATCCCTGCTCCCTGTGAAGCCCTGGAAGCACGGCTGAGCCCTGGAAGCACGGCTGAGCCCTGCTGCAGAGGCAGGCACACCTACGGAAGGGAGATGTGATTTTAGGAGAAGAGCCACATAGCTGTGGCTTCCCCTGCCGTGAGGAGATCCTGTGCTCAGGCCTGCCCCACGTTATGGCCAGGCCCTGCAGGGTGTGCCAGGGCAGGGAGACCACGTGAAGGGACTGGAAGCTTCTCTTGCTGGTGGCAAGGACAAACCCTCGCTGTGAGATCGACCGCTGCGGTGCCTGGAGCGACAGAGCTCCCTGCTTGTCCCTCCAGCCAGGAGCAAACCCAGCCCAACTGCTCCCAGGGCCCTGCAGAGGCTCTGCTGGGAGCAGCACAACTGCCAGTTCCACACACAGCCCTCAGATCCCTGGGACACTCCTGTCCCCTCGGTGGAAACGAGGGAGGCCAAGGTGGGGGGGGTCACAAAGCAACAGCCACAGCTCCAGACTGTGATCTCCAGAGCAGGATCCTGGAAGAGAGCTCAGACCCACACACCCACCGGGGGATGCTTGCTGTCTAGCAGGGAAGAAAGAGGTGGAAGGACACAGGTAGACCCTGCAGGGCTCAGAGCCCTCGATCCACCCCCTCCCTGCTGGCTGTACAGGGACCGAAAGGAGCTGGGGACTGAAAGGAGCAGCAAAATTCCCAAACACCTCTCCTTCCACAAGCCTTCCACAAGGTCTGGAGGAAGGCTCAGAGCTCCTCACAAAGCCAGGAGAGACAGATGCTCCTGTGTGGAACAGGGGAACCCCCTGGCTGGATTTTAAAGAGGGCATTTCCCCAGCTCTGCAGTCAGGGGTGATCCCATGGGGATGTTCAGGGACAGGCCTGGCCCCATCTGCCATGAACTCCCCCCAGGCAGCCCAGCCAGGGCAGGTTTAGCTCAGAGCTCGGCTTGGGAAGGCCCTGCTCAAAATACCACGGAGCAACAAGGCCTGTGGCTGTCCCAGGCTCCCAGGACTGGCTCTCTGCCCCTTCCCAAAGCGCTCACAGCCGAGGGCAAGGCTGGGGCTGGCAGGGACTCCATCCACACATCCAGTGTGCATTCCTGGAGACATCCAGGCTGTGCTGAGCAGCGGTGCCTGGCACTGCCAGGCCTCTCCCTGCTGCCTGATGCCAAGTGAAGGGTTAACAGCTCGCTGAAAGCCTCCTGGGACATTCCCAGTCATGGGAGAGGAGCAACCTCCCCACCCTCCAAACTGGTGTTTGCTTGAGGAGTTTCCTGATAAACTTGGTTCAAAATGGAAAGTGACCACAGAAGGTGCTTGGGTTTCATTCCTCCTTTCCTCTCCCCCGCACAGAGTTTCAGGAGAGTCTCCCAACCAGCTGCAACAACTGGAGAATTCACCCAGGATAAAACACTGACTCTCCTCCCCAGAGGTTTGTCCCAGCACAGTGAACACCCTCAGGCCCCCACAGGCTCCATCCCCTCTCCTGGGCACAGTGGGAGGGCATCACCCTGGGCACCAGCAGGGGTGAGATCTGGTGAGCACACAGTGGTATCCCCTAAAACATTCCTCATGGAGTGCTGCTGCATTTGGGGGGACACCCAGCCCAGTGTGGGCCACCACCAACAGACAGGGCTGAACCATAACAGTCTCCCTGACAAACCCAGAGGGTGACAGGCACGGGGAGGAGATGGGAACACCTCTGTGGTCAGTGCTTTGGGCTGGGCCGGGCCCTGGGAGATCAAGCCCGGCGTGAAGGAGGAGGCTCTGCAGGAACAAGGGCAGTGTCAGCACCGCGTGGCCCATCAGCACCCCGGTGCCAGCGACCACAGCTCCTCCCTCCTGCCAGCAGCAGGAGCAGGGTGCCAGGGCAGTCACCCCAGCAGGTACAGCGAGGACAAACACGACCCTTCTCACCTAGACGGAGCTCCCCGAAATTGCCGCATCCGATCTTCTTGCCGACGCGGAAGTTGGGACCCACCATTAAGACTCCCGAGTTGGTTCCAGCGCCCCGGCTTCCATGACCGCTCCTTCCTCCACCTGTCTTGGACATCCTTTTACCTTCCTCCAGCTCCCCTTTCCCTCCTCTCTTATCAAAATCCATAAGTTTGTGATACCCCGGCCTCTCCACGGTTACGCTGCTGCCATACAAATCCCAGAGCTGCCGAAAATGGGTGGGCGAGGAGGACACGAGCAGGGCTCTTCCTGGTTAATACACCATCCCGGGGGGCGGGGGGAGGGCGGGGGGCGGAGAAGGAGGGCGAGGCGGCCACCCAAGGGTGCTGGGCTACTGAAACGTTAGTGCTTCCTGAGGTCCCACCGGGACTGTCATCGTCGCCGCTCACAGGGAGGTCTTTGGTGGAGAGAACATCCTGTGCAGAGGGTGCTCCCAGCGCGGCTCCTCGGGCTCCCAGCTGCGGAAAAGGAGAGGGAGATGGATCAGTGAGAGGAGCCCGAGGATGATGGAGGGTTGTGGGCCCCAGGCTCCTGCCCCCAGCCCTGCAGGGCCCCTCCAGCACCACAGAGAATTCCCACCACGATGACAACTGAGGGGTGGGAGGAGCTGGGAGAGGTATAAGGTGCCTGGTGTCCATAAATAAATAAATAAATAAATAAATAAATGAAAGCCTAGCCGTGGCTGGAGGTGAAATGCTTGATGAGCATCTCCCTGTCAGAGCCAGTTGGGAGTGATGTGGGGACAGGAGTGTCCCCATAGGGAGGGGCTGTTTGGAGATTTTTGGAGGCACCAGCTCAGACACTCTCCAGACCAGGGGCTCCAGGAGCCCCCAGGAGCAGAGGACACACGTAAATCCTGTGTTATGGGGCCCACATCAGGCCTGGGACTTCCCAGGAAGGGAAAAGAGGATGTTCACCTGCCTGGGACGGTCCCTGTGGGTCCAGAGGCCACGACAAGCTGAGTCAGAGCACTTCCCCCCAGCACCAGCCCCCGCTGTGGTGGGCTGGGACCTTCCTGCCAGTGACCCTGCCAGGATGCAGCGGGTTTCTGTGGAATGACCACAGTCTGGACCCATCAGGCTGGGCCAAACAGGAACCCAGGACTTACCAACACCCTGCCCCCTTCCCTGGAGAGCCCCTGGCCTCCCTTGCTGCCTCCTCCTCTGCTTTTACCACCCAACCTGGATGTTTGGGCTGCTGGCAGCCAGCTGGGCAGACACCAGTGTGACACTCACTGGGAGCACCCACTGGCCCTGGGAGCTTGTCCACACACTGGGAGGGCACTGAGAGAGACACAGACCCCACACACACACACCTATTTCCCCCCACACTATTCACCACCTTTGGTTTTGCTCCCAGCTTGACCCTTGGCAGCCTCCCCACCCCTCCTTGTCCTCCCTCCCAGCCCCACTCCCTCCCTCACCACCTTCCTCCACTCCTCTCCAGGCTCCTGTGACGCCACTAAAAGCCCCCACGATGCCCCCCAAGAGCCCCCAGTGCCTCAGCCTCACGTTAACCCCAGGGGTTATCCAAGCAAACCCCCGCCCCTCCAGTGTCAGCTCCAGGAAATGAGCACACTGGTGCTTGGCCAAACCCTGTAAAACTTTCTACTGGCTCTCAATAGCTATTAATAACAACAATAACAACAAAAAAGCTTCTTGTGCTAAAGGGTGCGTGGGGGGAAAAAAGACACCAAAGCCAGAGCTCAGCAGGGAGAAGGATTGGCTGTGTGAGAGTCCACGGGAGCTGCTCCCAGGGGCTGCCCCCCATTCCCAGCCCTTTCCTGAAACCAAATCCTCCTCAGGGCCCACCACGCTCTCCAGGAGGGGCTGGAGCTGCAGGCTCTGCAGGGGCAGAGTGCTGGGATCCTGCCTGTTCACAGACAAGGCAACAGGGCTGTCATGCGGGACGGGAGCCCCGTCCTTCCCACACACTCCAGCACCTCTGGAGCATCCCCAGAGCAGGGCAGGCCAACCCCCGGGGACCACCCTGCTGCCTGGCCAAGCTCTGCCCGCCATTCCCTTCCCCCTTCCCGCCCGTGCCAGCAGGAAGCGGGGTGGGAGCGGCAGGAGCGGGGTGGGAGCAGCAGGAGCGGGGTGGGAGTGGGGTGGGAGCGGCAGGAGCGGGGTGGGAGCGGCAGGAGCGGGGTGGGAGCGGCAGGAGCGGGGTGGGAGCAGGGCAGGAGTGGGGTGGGAGCAGGGCAGGAGTGGGGTGGGAGCGGCAGGAGTGGGGTGGGAGCGGCAGGAGCGGGGTGGGAGCGGCAGGAGCGGGGTGGGAGCGGCAGGAGCGGGGTGGGAGCGGCAGGAGCGGGGTGGGAGCGGCAGGAGCGGGGTGGGAGCGGCAGGAGCGGGGTGGGAGCAGGGCAGGAGTGGGGTGGGAGCGGCAGGAGCGGGGTGGGAGCGGCAGGAGCGGGGTGGGAGCAGGGCAGGAGCGGGGTGGGAGCGGCAGGAGCGGGGTGGGAGCAGGGCAGGAGCGGGGTGGGAGCGGCAGGAGCGGGGTGGGAGCAGGGCAGGAGCGGGGTGGGAGCGGCAGGAGCGGGGTGGGAGCGGCAGGAGCGGGGTGGGAGCGGCAGGACCGAGTGGGGTTTCCCTGCGCTTTGTTCTGCCCCGGGCGGGCTCGCACGGCCCCACACGTGACATCCTGCCCGTTCTCTGCTTCCACGAGGGTTTCCACTGCGGGTTCGGCACTCTGCGGTGCACAAACCCCCCGGCCCATCTCCCAGCTCTGCCAGCCCCCCAGGAGGACACCGGGAGCCGTTCCCGCAGCCCCTCCACAGCTCCCTCCCCGGCCATGGGAGGGGGAGGCACAGCCCAGGCTGCTCCACAAGTTCGGGGCTCGAATCCAACCCCCGTGCCCAGTCCTGGGGCGTTCCGGGCCGGGCTGTTTGCACAGGCAGACCCCGGGTTATGTGCTTTGAAGAGTTCCAGGCTGGCCTCTGCACGGACAAGGAGGTGAGGCAGACAGGGAGAGTTAAATCCCGTTTCCTGCGAGCTCTGGGAGGCTGTGCCGTCCTCCCCCAGCAGCAGAGACCGGCCCTGGCAACAGCCCAGCCTGAGGCAGCTGGGCCAGGTTAACATCCAGCAAGGCCCCAGGTTAACATCCAGACCCCCCCCTGCAATGCCCCCTTCCCCAAATCCAGCGGTGAGAGCAGCAGGACGTCACTGAACCGCAGCCCAGTGAGTCAGCAAGTGATGCTCCCTCAGCTTCTGCCCACCAGCCTCCCCACGGGTGAGCAAGGGCTGGGAGGGATCTATTTTAACATCCCAAGGAGACACAGTGGCTCCCCGGGCCTCGGGACAAAAGCAGGACCCACCTCTGTGCGGTGTCTGCGACTGCTCAGGTTTTCCACTCCGTGCCATAAAGGGATCTCTGGCCTTTAAAACTGAGAGCAGCCTAATTAGGAACAGAAACTTTTGGGAAAATCCCAGGACTCCCAAGAGCTCTGGAGCAAACAAAACCCGTGTTTGTTAAAACACAGCAGCCTCTGGATGAGCAACGGGGACCCAGACCTGCCCGATCCTCCCCCACGGGGAAGATGCCCTGGATAAAACTGATGTGACATCGTTCCGTTTTGCACAGGAATCCTCACCCAGAAGGTCAGACCGAGGCAAAGCAGCCCCAGGAAAGCACCCTCCACGATGGATTTTTTGGCCCGGGATCAAATCTGATGCAAGATGAGACTAAGAAAACTTGTTTCTCTCTTTGGGAGGGAGGGGGACGAATAAGGAAATAAAAAAACCCAAAAAAACCCAAAAAAACAACAAAAAACCCCACAAATCCTGAATTGGCCTGAAGTTTGGCAGAAGAAATTCCAAAGCAAGCTGTGGTCTTAAAGCAAATAAGCACTGCCCTGGGGTGTTTGCAGGGCCAGGATCCTGCAAGGGAAACAAACTGCAGGCAAGTGCAAGGGGATTCAGCACCCCCCAAAACAGAACCCCAGAAACGCTGCAAGTGCCACAAAGGGGGAAAACCCACACCCCTTCAGAAACCCAAAGAGGGGGGTTTTGTTGGAATATCGGCTTCTTTTTCCTTGCCATCTGGTTTGGAGCAGTTCAGGGCTGCTCCAATTGCATTTACAAGCTTTTCCCAGCGGACACGAAGGTGAGAAAAACGGACTGGGGGCTGGGAGGAGTCATTGGTTGTGGGTTTTTTGCCTTAAAAGAAGAAAAAGCTGCAATTCTAGTGCTACCCCTTGTCTCAGACCAGTGACTGGGACCAAAATGCCAAGGCTCAGGAAATTCCTGCCCGAATCTGCAAGTCCAAAATGCCGAAAATCTGTCTTTTTAAAAATCCCTTTTCCTGCAGAGCGAAACCTCCTCGTGGCTGCCGAGGAGGGACTCGCACAAACCATCTGGGGCACATTGTTCTGGGCCCTTTGTACACACACCATGGTCCTGCCTGAACGAGGTTACAGCTAAAAGGGGGCAAGACAAAAGAGGGGAAGGAGGAGAGGAAAAAACAGCGGCCCAGAGCAGGGAAGTGGCTGGGGAAGGTCAGGGGGCAGGGCCGTGGTGCTCCTTGGAACAGAGCCCGGGTGTCCTGGGACAGCCTGGCTGGGCCAACACTGCTCCCTGCCACAGTCCTGATCCCCACAAACCTCGGGGATGGCTCCACGGAGCTGGTTTCCCTCTGTACTCTGTGCAGGGAAGCACAGCTGCTTCCAGATGAGAGGGAAGGGAAAGCTTCTTGAGAGCACAAAAGAGAGAAGCCCCTCACACTCCGCAGCTCCAAGGACAGATCACTGCCAATCAGAGGCTAAAAATAATCCCAAACACCCCAGTGATGACCCATCAGCCGGCTCCCAGCGCAGAAATCCAGACCAAAAAGCAACCGGTGGCCTCGCACAGCTGGAACCAAATCCCACTAAATTTCAGAAGTTGAGGAGGCCGATGAAGTCTGAGCTTCCAGGGGAGATCAAAAGTCTGAAAACAAAGCACAGCCTTAAAAGCTCCTGGGAGTGAAGCTGCAGCCAGCCCAGGTGGTGCCTGCGAGGGGCTGCAGTTCAGCAGTCTGTACCTGAGCTGCAGTGCTGCCAGCCAGCCCCGCTCCTGAGGGGACAGGGACAGCTGTGCCCCCACACAGAGCTCTCCCAAAACGAGGGGCCATGCAAAGCCTCACCAGGCTCCCCAGGGGAGCCCTGTAATGGCACAGCCAGGACCCAGCACTCGTGGCTGGGTCACCTCACGCTTCCCATCCAGCAGCACCCCCGAGTCCTTCCCTGCAGGGCTGCTCTCAGTCCCTTTTTTCCCAGCCCGTTTCTGTGCTTGGGATGGCCCCGACCCAAGTGCAGGACCTTGGCCTTGGCCTTGCTGAACTTCCTGAGGGTCTCACGATCCAAGCCTGTCCAGGACCCTCTGGATGCCCCATCCCTTCCCACACCACACACCTTGGTGCTGTTGGGAAAACTTGCTGAGGGTTTGGGATTTTTGGAGGAAACAAGACAGCGGTTAGGAGGGGTTTTGCTGTTTTAAACAAGGAGTCTTTCCCAGACTTGGACTTGGGGCAGTTCACAGCAGCCTTTTGCTTGGGCAACAGGAGAGTTGTGAGCTGGAAGCATGAGCTCCTCTCCCTGCTTTTGCTGCTGGGCTGTGGTGATCCAACAGGTTCCAGAGGGATTTCCTGAGCTTCCTTCACCCTTGGACACACACCTCTCCTCTGAGCCAGGACAGCAGCTCACCATCAGCTCCTTCCCACAGCTGACACGCTGGAGAGGCTGGGACAGCCACTGGAGAAAACTCATCCTGGCCCCTGCACAGGGAAGTATCCCTTGTGCATGGAGAGGCAGCACTCGGAGCTCCCTCCACCTGGGACCTCCACCAGCAACAGCTCCAGTCACAGGAGAGCCAGAGCAAACCTCCTGGGGCTGCAGAACATTCCTTCCTTATGGCAAAGGCAGACTGGCTTGTTCTGAGCCCATTTCCTCCCCATCCCTCAAAAAAACGAGGAGATCCAGTGCTCTGACTGAGGAGCTCCAGGAACCTGGTGGAGAAGGGAGTTTGTGGATGTGAGCATCTCACAGGAGGGCTGTGCCAACCCTGTCAGGATGGAGGAGCAGCTGCCTCTCGCCAGCAACAGCCCTTGTGGAGGAGCTGGAGCAGCAGGGCAGGGCTGAAGGGGCCTTTATCCGTCCCACAAACTCCCTTCAACAGCAGGCAGTCCTGGAAGCAGCCGCTTTCCCAGCAGCTTGTGCCGACTGCAGCCACAAGAACATCATCCCTGACCCAGCAGGTCGGGTTCAGCAGCGACGGCTCCCCGGCCTCCTCCCGATCTCCAGCGCTTTTCCAGCTCCCAGCGAGGCTGGAGCCAGCACAGCTCTGTTTACTCCCTCTCCTCCTTTGTAGGTTGGTGTTGGTGTCAGCACAACAGGAAGCTCTTGTTAAATAGTTTGTTACTTAACTGCTGATGCAGAGCCGCCGGGGAACCCGCGCGGAACGTGCAGCGCGTTCCGAGCGCCGGGGCAGCCTCGCAGCTCAGCTCCAGGGATTTCAGAGCTCTTGGCTCTGCCAACACCTCCCCGGGGACTCGGGCATGTGCTGGCTCCCTGGCCCTTCACATCCCGGCCCTCACACTGGGAGAGCAACTCTCCTGTGTCGGCCTCGTCCGTTCGAGTCCCTGGAGGGACGTTTTGGCTCCCAAACGGTGCTGAGAGCTCAGCAACCTCCCCCTGCTTCCAGAGACAAGAGCCCAGTGACTGACTGACTGAAGGAATTCCTCCACCAGAGAGGAACAGCATCCCAGGAAATCCACCCACCAGACCTGCACACACACACAGGGACAGGGGCCCACGGGCAGGGAACATCCATCAGTCACAAAGGTACTGTTTGGATCCCCACGTCAGGCCTGCATGCCCCAAAGGGCAGCCCAAAGCCCGACAGCCCATCTCCCCAAGCACCTGTTCACAAATCCTCTGCATCCCTCAGCCCCCAAACACACACACAGCTCCTCTGAGTCATCACTGACACCTCAGACACAGCCCTGTCACCATGGCCACTGCTCCAGGAGTGTCTGAAGCACAGTTCCCCTTCCACTCAGAGCACTGCTGGCTGGTTCCCCCCTCAGCAGGGTTTCACTTTGGCCCCACAGTATTTACAATCAACAAATCTGCATGGGCAGTTTGTCCAAAACACAGGGGTTTTTTCCCCATCCAAGTTGTTTGCTACAAAGAAGGAAAGAATAAAGCCAAAGCTCACGATTCTATCACGATTCCTTCTGGTGGTTCAGAGTTAAAAAAAAACAAACCCAGAGACAACCAACCCACAAACCCCCTAAACTGTAGCAGCAAAGCTTTTAATCCAACATGATCCCAGCATCCTTGTTCCAACCCTCCCCTCCCCTCCCAGCTCTTTGCTGAGAAGGCAGTCGGGGAGGGGAGAGGACTCCACCCACCCCCGGAGCACCCCCAGCCTGGCAGTGCCCTCCTGTCCGTGCCCTCACCCAAGTCACAAAACCACCAGGATTTAAAAAAAGAAAAAAAAAAATCATTAACAAAATAATAAAGAATTTGGTTTCTCCCCAGAGTTAAGCTGTGCTGGGAAGAAGATGGATTTTTCTTCCTGGCTTCCTCTCCCAGCTCTCATGCCTATTAAACTTTCCTCCAAATTAGAAGTGTTCTCTTGTTACTGGTTATTCCCTTCCCCAGGAGATTTTCGAGATGCTGTGAACTCTGGTCAGCTCTTAACCTACAACAAACCAAGCTGCAAATTGGTTCAAAGACATTTTCTCCCAGCTTCTGAACCCAAATACGGCCTTTTCGTGGATTCCTAGGAATTTCCAGTATTTTTTTTAGAGGTCTGTGCCACATCCTCCCCCCTGTAAGGACGACAAGAGCAGGGTTGTACCCTGGCAGCACGGACACCACCAGTTTTCAGTTTGGAAGCAGAAGGCACCACTGAAGAGCTGGTAGGAACTCACGTGATGGATGGGGCGAATTCCCTGCGCTGGTGGGATTTTAAACCAATTTCCTTCTTTTGGGGTGAGCTTGGGAGGGCTGTGCCAGCCACGTGCCAGAACACCCCTGCACCTGCAGGACCTTCACCCTGAGCTCTCACCACAGCTCAGGGTGGATGAGGAAAATGCCTGCCCGGCAGGCAGGGCTGTGTGTGCACAGCAGCAGCTTCCCAGCAGCAGCTCAGCTGGAATTATTCTGCACCTAAAAATAATTAAGGGGGAACCAGGCCCCTCTTTAACCCCCTTTCACCTCCATTCCCAAGGAATGGAACCCACTGGATGCACGTTTGCTCCCTGCTCATAAGAGAAGAAATGGAATCAGTGTGATTCTGGCAGTCCAAATTCAGAACAACCCAGATCCCAACATCCCAACCCAGATCCTCAACACCCAAACCCAGAACAACCCAGATAACAACATCCAAACCCAGAACAACCCAGATCCTCAACACCCAAACCCAGAACAACCCAGATCCTCCTGCTTTTGAACACAAACCAGCCTGCAGAGTCAAGAGGCACCTCCTAAACCTCTTGGTAAGAGCAGCCACAAAGAAAACCTCACGAAGCATCTCCACCCCTGCGAGCTGCCAGTTTGCTCCCGGCCCACTGCAGGATTTCACTCTTTTCCTTGGATCTCCATCCAAGGCAGTTACACCTGGATGGAAAACATTAACTGTGCTCTACCAAGGAGCTGGAAATGCCACGATGGAAATTTCAGCAGCAGCACAGGAACCCAGCAGAAAGCTGAAAATACTTCTCTAGGAAAAATAATAACAGTAAATACACACATGCTAAAATAAGGCCAGATCTGAAACCTAGACTGGAAATAACACACCCAGCCCAAGTCAGACAAACCCATCCACGAACCCAGTGTCTAAGGGAGTAAATTTGCCTTTTGGGGCCCATCAGACACAAATTTAACCTTCCAGCTACAGGATTCATGACCAGCAAACACACTGAAGCTCTTCCAGAGATGGCCTGAAGGGAAGCAGCTTTCTGGCTGACCCTACAGACCCCACTAAAGGACTCTGTGTTTTGATTTACACCTTTTCTGACATCTGATTGTGCCCAGTGAAGCCCCAGGGCAGCCTCCTCCCAGTTCTTGAGCTGTGTCCACGTTGGGAGCCATTCCCACAGCTCCCATACCAGATCCACACGGCACGGACACAGCAGTGACACCAAACCACCGCGGGGTGCTGGGGATGCACAACCCCTGCTTGCAGGAGGGGGTCAGGGAGCAATTAATACCTGACTACCCCTTCCCAACCAGCCCTGCCATCACACCTTTGGGATGTCATTGGCATCTCCCACTCCATGACCACCATCAGCCGCTCCCGGGGATGCTGGGCCAGGAGAGGTTCTGGCACACACGGCTGGAAAACGGCAAGATGAGCGGGTGAGCCACCCCCAGCCCCACTGCCCCTGCCACTGTCACTCTGCTGTCCCTGCTCACAACTCTGGGGAACTGCAACTCTTTCTCTAAGAGGAAGGGCACAGGTGACAGGCAGGGGACCAGAGCAGAGGCAGCAGTGCACAATCTGCCACCTCTCAAGCGCTGGGCACACAACAAGCCCGGCCGGAGGGCGGGTGGTTTCGGTTTTGCTAACACGGGGTTGGGAGCACCAGAGGAAAGGAAGTTCACTCCGGACAAAGGCGAGTCCCTGCTCTGACTGGGAGACCTTAAAAGGCCAGGCAGCAGAGTCCAGCTCCCGGTTCTCCGTCCCTTCCCATCTGCTCCAGCCTTTCCGTGGGACAGGCGCAGGCACCAGCCAAGACGTGACGTCGCCTTCCGAGCCCCCGCTCGCCACGGCAGGAGCTGGAATCAGTCGGGAATGTCATCATTCCACGCTCAGTGGGCTCAGCCTGCACCGGGTCTGGGGGCTCTGCCAGAGGGTTTCCTGGTTAAACAACACAATAGATCCCCAAGCTCCAGAGAGACACCGGATCCTAATTAAATCCATGCTGCTGCTGCTGCTGCAAGGCTGGCCTGCAGAGGAACCAGCTGCCCTCCAAAAGCCCACAGCAATTGGCCAGCAAAAAGCTGTTTACCAGGGCCATGCCTTCTGCCTCTCCCATTCCCCTTTCCACACATTCACTGAGGTAAGAGCAGAACCTGCCTCTTTTCCAGCCAGGCTCATCCTGCCCAGTTCTTGTGCAGATTTCATTGTCACAAACACGCTCATGTCAGGAGAGAGCCTGCAAAGCTTTCCAGTCAAGATCCAACACTGCTGTTTAATCCACCAGTGCCCAGAGCATAAAGCTGAAGACTCAGCTGCACAGCCAACACTGAACCTGAGAAGTTCTGGAGCAGAACAACCCAGCCAGACCTGGCTGACACACTGGGGAAGGGCAGGTCCCTCAGGCTCACCTCCTGCAGCACCTGGGGTTTGCTTTCACGCCTGGTAACTCCTCGCAAAACAGGCTCTGTCTGCAAGCAGGTACCCAAAGGACTGTGTGTATCCCAAATCCCTCAGTCACATCTGTGCCCTGGGAAGCGGAGAAGCCCGAGGAAAGTTCAGCTGCTGAGCACAGACCAGAGAGCCAAAGCCCAGAGCATCTCCAGGGCTGACAGCCCTACCCTGTCCTTCAACCTCTGCCACCGCACACAGAGCCTTTCAACCAGTTTTGCTTCAGCTCTGGGGAAAACCCCCTGGACAACTCAGCCACCCTTTTACTGCCCTGGGAGGCCAAACAGGGACAGATCCACTTGTGCTCCAAGCATCTGCCTGGCCTGCAGGACCACATGGATCCAGCTGGCTGGGGAAAGCCAAGCAGTGCCTGTGGATGAGGAGTGGGAGTTGCAGGACACGTCTGCAATGGGCACTGCCAGCTCCTCTCCATCCTTGCCCAGCACCACACGAGTTTTGAGAGCTGGTTTAACTATGCTGGTTCAGGTGGCAGCAGAGGGAGCCCCCCCACAAAGCCTTTCTGTGGAAGGGATGATCCTACTTGTGTCACAGACACACAGATTCCCTGTAACCCAGATCACAGCCTGGCTGGGCCAGGCCATGCTCCAGGAACCAGGCAGGAAAGCGCTGCCTTCAAATGTCAGGTTACTGAGCAGGCAAGTTCCCCTTCCACCTCCTTCCCTCCCCTCCCCAGAGCTCACAGCCAGCTTTGCAGTCCCCAGGCAGTGGGGGAAAAAAACCACCTCTAGACAAATAGATAATTTTCACGCAGCAGCTGGGAACAAGCACTTCCATTTCACATCTCCCACCCGAGGCCGGAGCACCTCCTCCTGTGCTGCTGCAGCCTGAAATAAGGTTAAGACCATCTCTACCAGCACAGCACTTCCCCAGCCCTGTCCCTGAATACCCCCATGCCCTCAAAAGCCAACACTTTTCATAAAAACAAGATGAAGAGCTGCTCGCCTTCCCCTTGATAAGGGATCTTAATGCACTTCCCGGGAATGGATGTGGAAGAAGAGCTGCCAGCGCTTCCCAGATAAACAGGGGAAGGATCTCACCCCCCTGCACTGCAGCCAGAGGTGTGCTGCACCTTGGCTCTGCAGCTGAGAGCTGCCCTCTCTCCAGAGGGCACAGGCTGCTTAGGGACAACCTGCTGCAAGAGGATTTGACAGCCAGCCCAGAGGAACTGCAGGTGAAGATACGGAAAAAACATCAGAGGGACACACCAATGGCCCAGCAAAGCAGAGAGAGGGGTGCTGCAGCAGCTGCCAAGCTGTGTGCCCACCCCAGAGCTGATCCTGAGCCCCCTGCCTGGCACCTCCTGGAGTCAGAGGACACAGTGACCCACGGAGAGCAACACAGAGCTGGCACTGCCACACCTCCCGGGGCAGGGCAGCCTTTGGCAGGAGAGGGTCTGCTTCCCAAGCCACTGTGATGGGCTCATTTCCCAGCCTGGCATCCAGGCTGCCCTGCCCTGCTTGCTGTCAAACCTCAGGGTCCTCCCTGCCTCCCTGAGTTTACAGTTGAGCAGGAAAAGCACAGCTGTGTTGAAACATCAGCACGCAGATGGCTTGAACAGCTGACTCCTGGAGAATCCCAGCCCGTGCCATCAGCTCTTCCCACCAGAGCAGGGAGATGGGAAGGTGTCCTGCTCTGCCAGCCCTGGGACAGCCCAGCCCTCACCACCAGGCCAGTCCATCACGAAGCCTCTTCACACACACAGTGCTCTCTCCACTCCACGGAGGGCAGAGCAGGGCCCACAGCCCTGGGTCTGCAGCACAGTGACAAGGACCTACAGCAAGAAACATCCTCCTGTTTGTGCAAGCACAGGCCCTCGAGGAGAGAAAACGAGGCAGGATGTGACAGCAGCAACCCTCACAGTGTGACCCAGTGCCACCATCTGCACCCCCTGTCACAGCACACAGAGTGACCCCAGCCCGGGGCAGCCCCAGCCCCTCGGCCATCAGTGCAGCTGGAGGATGCCACAACAGCTCCCTGCTGACAGAGCTTCATCAATCAGCTCCTTCCTCAGCTCCCTCAGTTCCCAGGGGTGGGAAGGTCAGGAGCAGCTCTCACCCAGAGAGCAAGGACAGGGACACCCCTGCAGCCCCCAACACCCCGGGTTAGGGACACTCCAGTGGGGCTCCCTGGAGCTCTGCTCTCCCAGTGCCAGCCCCTGCCTCCCACCCAGCCCCTCTCCTGCCGTGGGCATCACTGGAGGGGGATGCTGCCCATGGGATGGGTGATCCATGGGGACACTGCCCACGGGCTGATCCGTGGGGACAATACCCACAGGATGATCCATGGGGACACTGCCCACGGGCTGATCTGTGGGGACACTGCCCACGGGCTGATCCATGGGACACTGCCCACGGGATGATCCATTAGGACACTGCCCACGGGATGATCCACACTGCCCACGGGCTGATCCGTGGGGACAATGCCCACGGGCTGATCCATGGGGACACTGCCCACGGGCTGATCCATGGGGACACTGCCCACAGGATGATCCATGGGGACACTGCCCACGGGCTGATCCATGGGGACACTGCCCACGGCTGATCCAAGCGCCCACAGGATGATCCATGGGGACACTGCCCACCGGCTGATCCATGGGGACACTGCCCACAGGCTGATCCATGGGGACACTGTCCTAGTGCTGATCCATAGGGACACTGCCCACAGGATGATCCAGGCCTCGTCACGGCAGGATGAGGCTCCAGAGGGAGCCCAGGCAGAGGCGTTTTGGTGCTCATGAGTCAGAGGGGCTGAGCACGTGGTGGAGTGAGATGTCCCCCCACGTGGGAGAGCTCCTGGTGGGAGAGCCCCTCGCAGCTCTGCTTCCAGAGCACGAAGCACAGCCCAGGAGCAGCGACAGGGAGCAGAGGACACGGGAAGATGGAGCCATCCAGGGAGGGCTGTCAAGTGGTGGGAGAGACACGAGAGCAGAGGAAGGACATGACCCTTTTGAGGATGTCCTGAGAGATCCCACGGCCTTGAATCCCAGATGAGCTTCCTTCTGGCACTGCGAGGGATCAGCTGGAGCCAGGACAAGGGGCTCAATATTTGTCCTCCAAAGTAAAAGGGACATTTCCCAACCCCTTTCCTGTAACAAAGGCAAATCCCTAGATGTCTCCCTTCCCTTCCCTTCCTGCCTCAAGCCCAAGCTGGGTCTGAAAACCTTTCATCCACCTGGAAGAGATTTCCTCCCTGCAGAGGAACTTGGACAGCAGCACGGGCGAGCCTGGCACGCTCCTCCCCACGGAGCCAGGCAGCACAGTGACGCACTCAGGACTTCTTCCTCCTCACAGCCTTTGGATGGGCTCCTAAATAACCTCAGGAGCAGGAGACTGGGACCAGCCTGCTGCCCTCAGACTCTCACACCAAGGGTCTCCCCACAACACAAATGGATGAACAACCCAGAGCATCCCCGCTCGCTCCTGAGACCAAAGTTCAGCAGAGCACAAGCAGTGGTTCCATTTCCCCCCCCCTGCAGTCACAGAATGAGCAAAACAACTCCCTCCACTCACCCTCTGCACATCCTCTCGTGTGCAGGGGGATCCTGGCACAGCAGGGCAGACAAGGAGCCTGAGGCAAACCATCAGCACATGGCACCAGCCTGACAGTTTCTGTGCCGGGGCACAAACCTGCTCTGAGAGCGGGTGATGTTCACTCTTCTGGAAGCCACCATCTCTGGAGGGCAGGACAGCCCTGCTGCCCCAGCTGGAGCCCCTCTGCATGTCCCCAGCAGACTTTGTCTCCTCTGAACCCCAGCTTTCCAGGCAGCCACACGTGGGCAAACCCCCCCTGTTCCACCAGTGATCTGGATGATTCCAGCTGTGGCTGCTGCTGTTCCAAAGTCCATACCTGACACCCCAAAGGAGACCCCAGCCACTGCCCTGTGCTGGCACCCACACCACGTGCCTCCCAGGGCACCTTCTCATCCCCCAGCAAGCTGGGAAACAATCCAAGCAGCAGCATTAGCCATCTTATCTTCCCACACAGCTGATCCAAAGGACCAGTGCCCCCCAGCTCCTCGCAGCAGCTGGCTCAGTGTGTCACCACGGAAGGGTCACTGGGAAGAGGGAACTGAGGCACATCAGTGCCACATGTCAC
This sequence comes from Pyrocephalus nanus, assembly GCA_038380795.1. Lineage (NCBI taxonomy): Eukaryota > Metazoa > Chordata > Aves > Passeriformes > Tyrannidae > Pyrocephalus > Pyrocephalus nanus. The sequence continues at coordinate 2,139,931 of CM076287.1, read as the reverse complement.
CCAGAAGAGAAAAGCCCAGTCCCCAGAGGCTGCTGTGCCCTCTGAGGTCACCTGAGCACAGGTCCCTTGTGTGGACAGGGCACTAAGTGGGCACAGGGCAGTGCAGCACAGCCCCAGGAACAGGTCAGGGGCCTGGCCCAGCAATTACCACACTGGTTTCAGGTTTGTTTCCTGGTTTATGTTTCCAGCAGGTGGATGGAGCAGCAGTGCCTTCCTCCTTCTCCTCCTCGTGCCACCCCATGCAGAGGGACACCAGCTTACATTCATCTCCTGCTGCCTCCCCTGCTCTGCCCCTCCAGGGCTCTCAGCAGGAGTGGTGTGGGGAAAGGGGGAGGGAGGCTGAGCTGTGCTGCACCACCCAGAGAACCCCGTGCAGAGCCAGGCAGGCACTGGGAGCACTCCTGGAGTACCCAAAAGCTCAGCACTGCAGCCTAAGCCAGGAGAAGGTGCTGCCCATGGGTCTGGGCTGGCAGCTCCAGGAAGGAATTCTGTGTGGGAAAGCTCCTGCCAGGAGACCCAGAGCACACCTAGGAAGCTTTGAGAAACCAGACAGCTTTTCCCTGTCACCGTCAGCAACACAGGCTGGACATCAGGGGGAATATCTTCACAGAAAGGGTTGTTAAACACTGGAACAAGCTGGCCAGGGAGGTGGTGGGGTCCCCATCCCTGGAGGTGTCCAGGGAAGGACTGCAAGTGGCACTCAGCGCTCTGGGCTGGGTGACAAGGTGGGGATCAGTCACAGGTTGGATTCAAAGGTCTCGGGGGTCTTTTCCAACCTAACTAATTTTGCCATTCTGTGATCACTTCTCATGGACAATGGCTGTAACAGATTTGCCCAGTACCTCACACAACAGGGCTCCTTCCCCACCCTGCCTGGGGAGCAGAGAGGCAGAGACAACACTGCAGGAACAACCACCACAGCTTCATCTCCCACCTCCAGGACTCGGGAGAGGGAAATGGGGGCAAGCTGAGCACTCTCAAAGGGGGAAACGGACCCACAAGGACTAAACTCAGTGGGTTTGAAGCCATTCCAGCCTGGCTGCCAAAGGCCTGAGTGCTGACACAACGAGCTGCGTGTGACAGGAGGGTTCCCCCTCCTCAGCCATCTGGGGACTGTCACTCTGCAGAGATCTGCCTGGCCTGCTGTCATGTGTATCATTACCAGCCCCTTTTCTGTCAGCAGGATCTGGGTTGGCACAAACACTTTCAGTAGTAGGATTTTTTTTTTCCCCATAACCCACATCCTCTTGACAGAACCAGGTTAGGAAGCAGCTGCGTCGCCAGATCTGGGGTGGCCTTTTTGCAAGGCAAGGCCCAGCAAAAAGGGGTGCCTGGGTCCAGGTATCCTTTCTATCACCAAACTACAGTTAACTGCAACTTCCCCACCTCCCCTATGCTCATGTGGAGAGGGGGAACACCACCAGCTCTGCTCTGTCCCAGCCCAGTTCCTTCACTCCAGGCCCTTTTCTCTGGAGAGCCCGGAGCAGGGTGGGTGGAAGGGGTGTCATTCCCACTGGTGACAAGGGCTGTTTCCATTTCTGGGTGGCAGAGCTGCAGCACTGCCACGCTGAGCTGTCCCACATTCCCCCCCACTCTGCTTCCCTCCCCAGGCTGCTCGAAGCCCCACACATTTCCCTTCAAGGGACTCTCAAACTTCATGAATTTGGGAGGGGAAGAGGAGGGGGAGGGAAGGGTGAGCACCCAGGGGGGGCTCACAGGGAAACCTCTCCCCACAGAGCTGTCAAACCCCTCGTGCTGAGATGGCAGAACCTCCCTGCTGCAGAGTCACACAGGTGCCAAGTCACTGCCACCCTGGCTCCCAGCTCTCCACCCCAGCAGGGACAGCATTCCAGAGCCACAGGCAGGACCCACAGCCCAGACCAGGAGCAGATGAGAGCAGCACCGTGCAATTACCCTTCCCTGCAGTGTAACTGGGGCAGAGGGAAGCTCTGTGGCACGACAGCACCCATCAGCTTAGGTGAGAGCGTCAGCAGCACCTTCGGGGGAGCAGCGAGCGATCCATGAGGTGTTTTGTCTTCCCACCCCTTCCATTTCAGGACCAAGCAGCTCAATCCACTTTCTTTGCAATTTCCTTGCAATCTCTCACAGGCACGGGAGTGACCTGTTTATTCCACAGATGGGGAAGGGGAGCGTCCCTGAGCCCAGAAATAAAACGGGGGGTGGGGAATGGCGATTCCCAACTCACTGGGACAAATTCCTAAGGCCTGGACAAGCACCCCAGTCTGCTGGGGTGGGAAAAGCTTCAAAGCAGAGGGAGCAGAGAGCTCCATCCCGTTCCTGGTCAGGCCACAAGCTGTTCAGAATCCTTTCACTGCTCCATCCCTCACGTAGAGGATCAGCCTCACAACCCTCTGTTAAGCACTGGAGCAGCTTTGTGGATTAAGGACTCTGGTTTGTCACCAGTCTCTCCACAGCAGAAAGGCACGTTCCAGAGATTGTTTCTCCTCCTCCCTCGTCCCCCACCTGTGTGCATTTTTGTGCATGGGATGAGAAGGCCAGGACTGAAACAGGAACAGCACAGGACTGGCCACAGCTCAAAGGTGGTGCTGTGGAGTGGGAAAGGAACCTTCCAAGGGGTTCACCCAAAGGACTCTCTCTCAAACAGGCAGCTCCTGTGAGACCAATGCTGGTTCCTCCCCTTCCCTTCCCTGCCTCTCTGGGCCCTACACAAAGGGCTTGATTTGTAAAGTCAGAGGGATCACCCCAGTGAAGGACCATGCAGGATACAACCCCCAAGGAGGACCCATTTCATCTTGCTGCTATTAATACCTGGAACATTATTTGCATGAACAAGCTGTCCTTTCTCCCTCATTTCTGGGCTCTCACTTCCCTGATTTGTCCCAGAAACCCCAGCCAACACACGTTCACCCTCGTCTAGTACACACTTCCATCCAAAACCCAAACCCTCTCCTTTTTTTTGAGTTAATTACTCATGCTTTCAGTTCACACCACCTCTGCCAGCCCCGGCAGACAGGACACAGCTCCCCTGGCTCCCTCCTTCATTAGGCAGCCAATTTGTGGGCCCAAACCCATCAACACTCCTTGGGGAAAGGGGCCAAGGCTCCTCACAGTGCTGCTGGGTGGGTGCTCAGAGGGGCTGAGCCTCTCAAACTGGGAACACACCCTGAGGGGCCCTGGGCTGTGGGGCAGGGAGGTGGTGGAGTCCCCATCCCTGGAGGTGTTTAAGGGACAACTGGACGTGGCACTCGGTGCTCTGGGTCAGGTGACAAGGTGGGGACTGGCCAGGGGTTGGACTCAGTGATCCTGGAGGTCTTTCCCAACCCAAATAGTTCTGTGACTCTGCAGGCACTGCCAGACCTCTGGGTTGGGTGGGCAGGGCTCGGTCACCACCACCATCACAGGGGGTACCAGGCACCCAGAGAACATGCAAACGGAGGAAAAGCCTGAGTGCTGCCTGCAAGCCCTTGGCTGCACTGGCACAGGGACGTGCTCAGCCTTTCAGAGCCGGGCCTAACTGTGCCCGCAGGAGCCCGGGCAAAGCCTTCCCCTCACAAACAGCTGCGTGCCTTTGGTTCTGCTTCAAGAGCAAACATGTTCTCTCTGTCTCCAGGCACTGAACAGCCAAGCACGGCCAAAAAGCATCCAATCAACAGCACAGAGCACGACAAGTCAGGGCACAGGGTTACCATGGAGCTGAGGAAGCCCAGGCTTCCCATGCAGACCCAGAATTGCTAACCTGCCCTGTGTGCAGAGAGGGGCTGGGAAGAGGATCAGGCTCCTCTCCTTCACCGTGTCCTCACACACCACAGCCACATCCTCACCTCAATTGTGACACACACCAGCACCATCCTGGCACGACAGCCCCATTCAGCCGCTCTCCCAGAAACGTGGGACAGGCTCAACACTGCCCAGCAGCAGCAGCAAACAGCCCAACAGGCTTTTCCAGGCGGGTGTTTGGGGCACACTGAGAGGAGGATCACACAGCGAGGTGAAGGATTGTGCTGAAGGTGAGAGGGGACAGGAGAAGCCACAAGCACCTCATCAAGCAAGTCCAGGGAATGGGAAATCCTGCCATTAGCAGGATCCACTGCAGGGGATTCCACAGCTAATGAAACCCTCGCCACCACAGACCACAGCAAAGCAAAAGCAGCAGAGCATTTCTTTTCCTGATAAGCTGCTTTTATCGGGAAGTTCAGCCCTGCTGCCCACCCCGGCCCCAGCCGGTGAGCAGCTCCAGCCCTGTGCCTTTAAATCCCCTTGGCAGCGCAGCCCGGGGCTGTGGGAGCAGACACACCCAGCGCTCCAGCGCCGGAGCGCACAAACATTTCCTCCCGGCCGCTCCTGCGCCGCGGCTCAGCCACAGCCACCTCGGACCTGCCCGGGCCGTGCCAGAGGGAACTCGGGCTGTTCCACACCGACCTGCACCTCCACAGACTTCGGCTGCCTTCCCGAACCCCTCTGCCTCCCTGCCAGCAGTGGACATTCTTCCCTCCAACTTCCTCCTTAAGGCAAATATTTGGAGTCTAACAGGCATTCCTCATGGCAGGCACAAGTTAAATATTGGCCCTAAAACAACAGCAAGTGCCTTTCAGTGATTCTGGCTGGAGGAGCACAGCTCTGGACTTTGACTGCTGGCTCTGAACAAAAATAGGAGCGGGGCACCGAGTGTTACACTCTTCTCCCAGGAGAAGGCAGATTTCAGACCCTGCAAGTCCCCTGCCAGCAGTGGGAACTGTCACAGCCGGGTGTCTGCTGTCACCCAGCCAAGCTGCTGCAGAGCATCCTCTGCACAGGATTAGTCTGAGTCTGGTTTCAGGTCTGTGATTACACATCCTCAGGGAGACACCAGAGAGGACCTGCTGGGGACCTGTGGGTGCCACCCAGGGCTCCTGCTCGCCTTGTGCTCCTCGCTCCCCAAGGTGCAACCTCTCCACCAGCCATGCCCAGCAAACATCTCGGTGCAGAGGAGCTCCAGGCTGATCCTGCTCTGCAGGCAGCCCAGCTCCCACAGGACAGCCTGGCTCTGGCAAAAAAACATCCCAGCAAGGCAGAGCCCAGGCAGTCAGAGAGATGTCAGCACCGTGAAGGGAGAGGGAAGGGTGAGGAGGGAAGAGAAACCTGCAGTGAGGTCAGGACACTTGAAGCATGGCAGCAGCCGGGCTCTGGGATGCCAGGGGCATTTTCCACACGGATCAGGGGAGCAGAGCTGATGTCATGGCTCTGCAGCCAAAGCCCTGCAGAGCTGGGCTCACCTCACCTGGGAGCAGCCCTGCCGTGCCCCGGTGCTGAGCCTGAACCTGAGCAGAGGGGCTGCTCTGTCCTCTCCCCCAGGGAAGCCAAGCCCCCCAAAATCACCCTAAAACAGTGCTCCAACACAGGGGGTCTGCCCACGGCTTCTCTGTGAGACACCACAGCAGTTACCCCCTGAGAGGTTACTGCAGCAGGGCCCACATGTGCCCCAACAGCAACCTGCACGCCAGCTCACACTCACAGGGCCTGTTCTGTCCACCCTAATTCAGCATGGGGGTGTTCATGAGCTCCCCTTTCCCCCTCCTGAACATGATGCCCGTGAGCAGCACCTCCTTGCTCTGAGCAGCAGGCCTGGGGGGCAGGAGAAGGACTGAGAGCTGCTCCCTGGCAACATCCCCTGCTGAGATGGAGCCCTGACCGTCTGCTGTGCTGGAATTCCACTCTCCACTTCCTTCCCGAGACACCCACCACGCCACTTCCGGCTGGGAAATCTGCTGGGGCTCTGACACCCTCTCAGTGAGACCCCATCCCCCCCGAGGGGGCAGACACCCCTGTGGGTTTAAGATCAGCTGCGAGTGAGCCCCGGAGGAAACCCTAAAGCTCTGAGCACTTCCTATTCCCTCCCCAGCCAGCGAAGCCCAGGGAGCAACAAGCTCCAGCAAGTTTGTGCAGGAATTGCCAAGGCAGGAGGCAGAGATGGGTCTGGACCTGCCAGCACCAAGAGCTCGGTGCCTCCCCCCGCGGCACGCTGACCCCGCAGCGGCTCCGGCTCCCAGCATGGGGCTGCACCTCTGCACCCACAGCCCCCTCCTCAACAACCCCTGCACGTGGGAATAACAAATCCAGACTCGGACTGCACCCAGCATCGCCTCTGGGAGGAGAGGAATCGGCTCTGTGGGTGGGGGGATTCCAGGAGAGCCTCGGCCTGCCCCTCGCCCCCGCGCGCCGCACAGAAGGTGCTGGAAAGCACCGTCCTCTCCCTCATCCAACCGGGGAAACCAGGCACAGACTATCAACTTCAGCACTGCCAACAGTCCCTGCTAAAAAAAGGAAAAGAGAAAGGGATTCTTGCTTTGTTGTTTGTACCTCGGTGCTGCCTCAAAAGCAGCGAGATTTTTTTTTTTTACCTGGAAACATCGGGCGGTGACAGAGCCTGCAAGGATGGAGCTTCCGTAGCACAATCCCAGCTCTGTTCTGGTTTAAATTGGATTTCCAGTGACCTTTCCAAGGCCATCACTCAGCCCCCACACCCAGGGAGCAGCCCCTCTTAGCAAGACTTTCCAGCCCCCCAGCCTGGGAAGGGGGAATGAACCCCCTGAGACTTGGCAGTGTTCCTGGGGAGCCCCCAAATCCCTCCCGGCACCAATCCTGCTGCTCAGGGCCGCTCAGCTGCAGGGCTGCAAAGCTGCTCCAGAGGAAAGCTTCACAAAATCCAAGTTCAAGGCCAACCTTAACCCCTGTTTATTAACTTAAGAACATCCCTCTCAGGCTGACAGAGCCCGGGCATCACCTGCCAACTGTCTCATTCACCAGGGGGAAAGCAAAGGCCAGGCCTGCCTCATTAAAAACCATTACATAACATTAAATAACAAAGGGCTACAGGACATTCTTTGCTCGGTGGACACGTAAGAGTGAATGACTCAAAAATGAACGCTCCTTTCCTCTAGACTCGCAGTGTCTCCAACACCCCGGGGAGCCCAACCAGCACCTTATTTCCAAGGCAACAGTGTCTTGGCTCATCCCAAATCCTGCTCTCACATCCAACTTATTGCCACAGACACCGAACGAGACACAGCACTGCTCAGAGCACTGTCCCCACCAGACAGCAGTGGATGTGTTTCTGATCCCTCACGGGAACAGGGGAGGAAGGGGAGATCTCAGCCCGGCCCCAGGACCAGCTCTGTTGGACAGGACTCCAGCCCCCCTCACGTCACCAGCTCAGCTCCTCGGCACATGAGGTTATCAGAGGGCTTGCTTTCACTGACACTTGGTTTCAAGACACCAAGACCTGCATTTCCTACCAGTGGGGATGTTTCCTCAGCAGGGAAGGCACGTGCCAGCAGGGCACTGCTTGGAAATGCCAGTGCTCCCCTCCCAACCTCCCAGCGGGAGAGAGTCCATGGGCACTGGGACATCTTCCTGGACACAGGGGGAATTCCTGCCCATCCTCTCTGGAACCAATTTAAAGTGTTTATAGAACTAACTGAACTCCTCTACTCCAAACTCTGGGAGTGGATAAAACCATGGACTTCTTGCTCCGTGTAGCATTTCAGAACACCTCATTTCAGCTCCCCTAGAGAGCCATTTCCTAAACCACACAGGGCTCCTCAGCTCTGAGCACAGAGAGAGGAAGACAGAGAGACATCCTGTGGTCTCACACCCACTGCACCAGCCTGGGCTGGGGGGGTCACAGCTCTGAGCACTGCGGGTCCAGGGCAGCAGGGGTGTGCTGGAACCCCTCAGCTCCATGCATGGAATCACACATGGATCCCAGAGCTCATCTCATCCCACCCCCTGCCATGGGCAGGGACACCTTCCACCAGCCCAGCTTGCTCCTTTGATCCAACCTGGCCTTGGACACTTCCAGGGATCCTGGGCAACCTGTGCCAGGGCCTGCCCACCCCCCCAGGGGAGAATTTCTCCCTCCCATATAACCCAAACCTCTTCTCTTTCAGTTTGAGGCCATTCCCCCTTGTCCTGTCACCACAGTTCCTGATGCACTGGCTGCTGTTTTAAGGCCAGTTCTTAAGAAAAATGCAGCAATGTAACAGGCAAGGGAGAGGCTGCCCACAGGAAGGGCTGCAGGGCTACAGCCTGGGCAGGGATTTAGGAGAACTTCCCAGGAGGTGGAGGGAGGGCAGCTGGTGTGAATTAGGGAGCCTGATGCTCCACACTCAGCTGCCCCCGAGGAAAGTCACCTTTACACCTTCCTCACGCCAAACCTGCCGCTCCTCTCCAGCCACAGAGCTGCCAGCAGGACGCAGAAACAGCCACTGTGGTGAAAACCCCAAACTATTCCCAGGCACACAGCTCTTCTGGCAGGAAGACAGGCTGTTCTCCAGTGGAATCCCAGAGCTGCTGGGACCTGCTCTCCCTCCTTCCCCTCCTGGCTCCCAGGGCACAGCAGGGCCGAGGAAGGAGGTTCAGCTCCACAGCTTCTCCCTGCGCCCACGGCCAGCCACGTCTGCCCCGGCAGAGCCCAATGGCAGGGCTGTGGGCAGAGCTGCTCCCACAAGCACACCTAGGAGGCTCCTGAGCTGGCACCCACGAGGGAGGAGGGTTTGACTCCCTGAACTGCAGCTGCCAGTCTCAGGAGCGGCACAGGGCGAACCAGGGCACCCTGTGCTGATGCCAAACCCCACAGCCCTGCTGAGAGCGGGCAGGGGCTCCTGCACACCCCACACCCCCCATCTCAGGGGCTGCTGCTCTCCCGAGGCTCCCTCACCCCTCCCCCTGAGCCTTCCTTGCCTGTCGAGCTGCAGTTCCTGTCTGAAAGCAGAGATAAACAGCTTCCTACCCACACTGGCTCGAACGGGGCCTGGGCCTTGGAGCACCTGGAGGGAGCAGCCACAGCCACAGCACAGGAGTGCTGCTCCAGCACAGCTCATCCCAGCTCCTCCGAGCTGGGAAAACCACAGGAGAGGGGGGAGTGGGCGTGGGGGGAGACAGCTCCGGAGCACAGGCAGGCCCGAGTCCAGTAAAGATGTTTATTGGCAGCTGCTCTCAGACACGGTCTCTTCCAGCCCAGTGGGGGCTGGAGGGGGAGAAAAATACCGATTGTCCATGAGCACAACCCTCATGTCACTCCCATTGATCCGCTGAGTCACTCCCGTATGAACAGTTTTGACAACACCCGGAGCTGCTCAGGAGCTCGGACACGGAATACAAAACAAGGGGCAGCGGCAGAGCGGTGCCCAGCAGCCTGCCCAGCTGCCAGGGCCAACTTCTCCTCCTCCTCCTCCCCTCAGGAGCCGCACCAGGAGCGCCCAGCACACACCTCGCTGCTAGGGAGGTCCATCAGAGGGCCTGGACACAAAGTGTCCCCTGCAAAGCACCACCAGCTGCCCCCCTGCGTGTGCAGGAGCAGAGCAGGGAGGCAAAGCAACCATGCAGATGATTTTTAGGTGAGTTACCAGTGATTTTTAAGGCCTCACAGATCTACCAGCCGACAGGGAGGAGATCAAACCCCCAGGCAGAGTCACCCCCTACAGCCCCCCCAAACTTCACGCCCCCACAAACCTGGGCACAGTGGGGTCAGCCCAATCTGCAGCGCGGGACCACGACCCCTCCCCAGCGCCCCAGAGGTGCCAAGGGAGCGACAAAACACCGCCCAAACAACGCTCCTATCTGCAGAGCACCAAATTAAAACAAAACCAACAAACCTTTGGCAAGTTCCTCCCAGCAGCCAAGCCTACCCCGCCACGGCGAGGGCTCCCCACGGAGGCCTCCTGCCCTAATTTGCAGCAATTCTTTGTCAGACCACTGGCAAACACCAAACGTTTGCTCCAATCTGTTACATAAGGCCCGATTTTGAAGCCCCTGTGGTGGCCACGGGGAGATGGGGGGCCACTCTGTGTGCGTGGCAGCCTGGCAGGTGAACTTCCACAACTGCTCGGGCTGCACTTCCACATCTGCAACCACTTGTTGTGCAGAGGGGAAAACGGATGGATCTGGTTATCGAGGCAGCTTCCAGAAGTGTTAACACACCTTTCCACCCGTGTCCTGGTTACCTCGAGCTGCCTTGGAAAGGCCTAATGTGGCAGCTCCACCAGAGGTTCGTCAAACTTTGGGTTTTAACTTCCAAAAAAGCACCAAAAGCACGGCAAGTCCTCGGAGCACAAAAGAAAAGGCACCTTCCTGACCATCCCCACAACTTGCCAGTTGTTCGCTGCCCGGGATCCAAGGCTCGGATTCCCGGCCCAGCTCCCTCCTGCCAGCCAGGGGCAGGAGCCGCGGGGCCTCCCCGGCAGAGCTGCTGCTCCTCTGCAAACCTCAGGGGCGGCCCGGATCGGCTCCTGCCTGCTGGGGGCAGGAGGGGGGAGGGCACTTTTTCCTGTTTCTCACATTCATCCTCACCCGCGTCGCTGAAGAAAACGAAAAAAAAAAAAAAAAGAAAAAAAAGAAAAAAAGAAAAAAATCCGTTTTAAACACCACGTTCGGCACAGGCCCTTCCACCTCACCTCCCCCCCACCTCAAATAAACACTTCCCAAACCCCTCTGGAGAGAGAGGAAAAGCCACATACAAAGGAGCCAACATCCTGCAGGCCGGGGCAGGGTGCGGGCCGGGGGGGGAGGATCCGACCGCATCCCCAGCGCCCCCCGGGCCCTGGTGGGATCCTGGAGGGCCTGAGCCCCTCCCTGGGGAGCCTGAACCCCTTCTGGGGGCCCTGAACCCCTTCTGGGGGCCCTGAACCCCTCCCAGGGGGCCACCGAACAGGCACGGCCGGGAGGGGACGGGGCGAGGCGACCCCAGGCCCTCATCCCCTGGCCCAGAACCCGCCGATCCCCGACCTCAGAACCCCCCTACTCCCGATCCCGCCGGACCCCACGCGCCCGCCGCGACCCCCGGGCCCACCCCAGCCCCCTCCGAGCCCTCACCACCCCCGAGCCCTCCGTGCAGAGCCGAGGCACCCCCTCAGCTCCCGCGGCCCCCTCGGCACCCCCGGCCCCCTCAGCGCCCGCCGCCCCCCTCCCCTCCCCGCGCCCCCAACGCCCCCGCCCGCGGCGCCGCCCGGCGCGGCCCGTCCCTGCCGGCGCTGCCGGGCCGTGCCGAGCCGCGTTCCCCCCGTCCCTGCCGGTCCCTCCCCGGCGGCGCCCCCGCGGCGTTACCTCGGCGGGTCCCTCAGCGCCGGGCGGCGCCGCTGCCCCGCGGCCGCTCCCCCATGGCGGCGGCGCCCCCGGCCCGGCCCCGCTCTCCGCGCCTCAGCCTGCCCTGCGCCGGCCGCTGCGCCAACGGCGTACGGGAGCGCTGCGCCAACGGCGTAAGGGAGCGCCAGCGGCGTAAGGGAGCGCCAGCGGCGTAAGGGAGCGCCAGCGGCGTAAGGGAGCGCTGCGCCAACGGCGTAAGGGACCGCTGCGCCAACGGCGTAGGGGCTGCGCTAGTGGCGTAAGGGAGCGTTAAGCTAACGGCGTAAGGGCTGCGCTAACGGCGTAGAGGGTGTGCTGGTGGCGTACGGGCCGCGCTGCGTTAACGGCGTAAGGGCTGCGTTAACGGCGTAAGGGCTGCGCTAACGGCGTAAGGGCTGCGCTAACGGCGCAGAGCCCGCGCTGCGCTAACGGCGTAAGGGAGCGCAAACGGCGCAGGGTCCCGCGGGGCGCTGGGCGGGCCCCGCCGCTGTGAATGCGGCCCGCGGGCCGGGGGGGGCGGGGGGGGCCGGCGCAGGGCGCGTTCGGGAATCGCGGCGCGGGCTTTGCGGCGGCGGCGGCCGCGCTTTACGGCGGCGGCTCCTCCTCCTCCTCCTCGGCGCGAGCCCCGCGGCGCTGTCGCGACAGGCGACAGGGACCCCGCGCTCTGCTGCTGCTGCTGCTGCTGCTTCTGCACCGCGGGGGGGGGGCAGGCTGCGCTGGAGGGACCCGCTTCGGGATGCGGCCCCAGCGTGGGTTGTCGCGACCGGGATGGCGATAGGGCTGCGGCGGGGGGAGGCGGGAGGGGTGGGGTGCAGGGACAGGCCCGAGTGTGTGGCCAGCAGAGCACAGGGGTACAGCCCCCGTTTGGGGGTACAGCTCCCGTTTGGGGGTACAGCTCCTGTTTGGGGTACAGCTCCTGTTTGGGGTACAGCTCCCGTTTGGGGGTACAGCTCCTGTTTGGGGTACAGCTCCTGTTTGGGGTACAGCTCCCGTTTGGGGGTGCAACCCCGCCCTGGGGTACAGCCCCTTTTTGGGGTACAGCCCCCCTTTTGGGGGTACCGGCCCTTTTTGGGGTACAGCCCCACTCTGTGGCACATCCCCCCCCCATCCAGCCCCACTCTGGGCCCTCCAGGGCAGTCTGTGGGGAGGGGGACAGGCTGGGGGTCCCACGGAGGGGCCGCAGCCCCACAGCCCATCCCATGCGAGCAGGGGGTGGGATTTTACAGGGACTGACAGCTTTCTGAGAACATCAGCCCAGGCAAAGCCTCTCCAAGGGAGACAGAGCCCCGGGACTGTGGGATGTGCTGGGCAGGGACACAGGAACCAGGCAGGGACACAGCCCCTGCTGCCACCTCCTAAAGCCTTTCTCTTTCTTTGGTTTTGGAATTATTCCCACCCATCATTTGGCCATTAAAACTCCCTCCCTGCTCTCCCTTGGCAAAAGAAGGCACAGCCAGACATTTGTTTCCTTCTCTTCCCTGTTTGAGGCTCTCAGGGTAACGTTGGAGGGAGAGGACCCGTCTGCTCTTATCATCTTCGGGGCAGATTCACCCCAAAAACATTTCCCGGGAATGGGCTGAGTTTGGGTGGGTTTGGGACAGAGTCAGATCTTCATCAGCATCACCCCGGGTACCCGTTTCCAGGGTAATTTTCTCCCCCCTCTAATGTTTGGCTGAAGGGTTTTCCCCTGTAGGTGTTTCCTTCTTCAATCGGGAGAATCCCGAGCTCCTCCACACGTGAATTCCCGAGCTCCCTGTGCCGTGGCACCGCTCAGGGGGCTGGGGAGGGGCCGTGACCCCCCTGTCCTGCCCCCAGAGAGAGAAAATCACCCCCCGAAGCCCCCGAGGGCAGAGCCGCGCCCTCCCCTCGGCACCATCCCCACCCCGCGCGATCTCGAGGCGATTTCGAGCCCTTGGAGAGCTCACGATTGTGAGAATCGAACCATCCTCTGGAGCAGGAGAGAGAGGAGGAGGGGGGAGAGAGAAAGATCTGGTTTTATTTCAGGGCGAATCTGCAGGGTGAACGCACGGGGTGCCAAAGGGGACACAACAGCTCGTGCCGTGGGAGCGGGGAGGGAGGAAAAGCCAGGGAAGCTGTGTCAGGAAAACATCCCATCAGCTCCAAACCCTGCCCCTCCTGCAGCCACGGTACAACGGGGGCTCATTCCCAAGCACACAACACAAAGGAGCCACTGGAACTGCACGGGAGAATGAGCTGCTCCAGGGGCAGGGGGTGACACCTTCCCACACCTTCCCGGGGCTGGGAAGCTGCAGAGGGACAAACACAGCGAGAAGCAGACAAAAGGAACAGCCAGGCCCTGGCAGAGTCCCTCACACCCTGACCCTGGGGATCCTGAACCTTCTGGGAGCTCCTCGGGGTGGGGGGGGTTGAGCTTGGCTAAATAATCTCCCCATTCCCACCTTCCTGGCAAATCCTGCCCTGTCCTGAGTGTGGGGAGTCCAAGGATTTGTGGCTCGCAAGGGCCAAGGTCCTGCCCGAGCAGCAGGTGGAGCAGCAGCTCAAAATGTTCCTCATGCTCAGATTTCGAGGGCCTGGAGCAGGAATTTAGGGAAAATCCGTTTCGTCCCCGTGCTCAGGACAGCAGGGCACAGCAGCAGGAGCTGTCAGAGCAGGATGGGCAGGGGGCACCTGGCACAGATCTTTGGAGAGAAGAGAGAAGGGATTGGCAGATGCTGCATCAGCAGCCGTGATGGAAACAGCTCATTGAGGATTCAGGATCTGCCACGGAGCAGAACTGGGGGTGAAGCCACAAAGTGGTAACTCCTGTACTCCCACCTGCAGGTCTGTGTCCAGCTCTGGGACCCCAACACAGGAAAAATGTTGGAATGAGCCCAGAGGAGGCCACGGAGATGCTGCCAGGGCTGGAGCCCCCCTGCTCTGGAGCCAGGCTGGGAGAGCTGGGGGGGTTCACCTGGAGAAGAGAAGGATCCAGGGAGACCTGAGAGCCCCTTGCAGGGCCTAAAGGGGCTCCAGGAGAGCTGGAGAGGGACTGGGGACAAGGGATGGAGGGACAGGACACAGGGAATGGCTTCCCAGTGCCAGAGGGCAGGGTGAGATGGGAGATTGGGAAGGAATTGTTGGTTGTGAGGGTGGGGAGGGGCTGGGATGGAATTCCCAGAGCAGCTGTGGCTGCCCCTGGATCCCTGGAAGTGTCCAAGGCCAGGTTGGACGAGACTTGGAGCACCCTGGACTAGTGGAAGGTGTCCCTGCCCATGGCAGGGGGTGGCACTGGATGGGCTTTAAGGTCCTCCCAACCCAAACCATTCTGGGGTTCTAATCTGGGGCAGTAAATTCAGCCATGTGCTGAGCAGACTCCACTCACCTTCACTGTCCAACAGCCCATTTACTGCAGGGTGAGAGTCTCCCCTGGGGCAGTGAACTGGGGAAGGCAGAGGCCAGGACTGGGGAGAGGGCAGGAGGAACTCAACCCCACCACCCATCTCTGCCCTCAGAAAACGAGAATAATGGCAGCAGCTTTGGTAAAAGCTGTGGGGCCTCTTCTCTGAGAGCACAAACCACTCCCACCAGTGCCCAGCACAGAGGATGAGCCTCCCTCCATCAGCTCCCTCCCCGAGAAAACAACACCGCGCAGTGGGAGAGTTGGGGAGGGAAAGAAGAGATTTTGCCATTTCCCCGTGCCAGAGAACTCTGGTTACCTAGGAACAGACACCTCCCCGATGCGGCCAGTTCTTCTCATCAAGCACAGGATGAGCATTTATTGTCTTGTGATCAGCAGAAAAAAAAAAAAATAAACAAAACCACAAACAGAGCTCCAGAGCTCCACGGGTGACACGAGACATCACACACAGACACGGCCGGAGCCAGGCCCAGGCTGGGGGTGTTAAGAACTCTTACAAATCTAATGTAAACATTTAAAAACATACAGAGGAGTCCAAAAAAAAAAAAAAAAAGCCACAAAATAAGTTGTTCAGGCAGCATGGGGGGGGGGAAGGGGGGTGTTGACTTTCTGGAATTACGTTTGGGGCATCCAGGGGGAGGGAGGGGGGTGAGGTGGCAGATCCTGCCTGGAGGTTCATGGAGCTGACAGGGTGTGATTTTGGTGTCCAGCTCCCAAGAACCCCCTCTCCCCTTGCACCAAGCACTGGCAGCGTGGCTGGGGGTGGGAACTTAACCACAGCCCCCCCAGATGACCCAAGGAAGAGCCCCCACCACGCTTCTCCTCTTGGCTCCTTCGAAACCTCCCACCTGGCGCGCTCGGAAAAAGCGGAAACCAAATGGGCTTTGAAGAATTTTGGCAGGAGGCAGAGGGGCAGGGGAGCCAGGGCGTGGTGCACCCAAGGGTGGCCAATGCCACCTTCCACCCCATCAGTGCCCCTCACCCATCGTATTTCCAGGGAGTCAACGCCAGGCAGTTCTTGGATCGCTCCGATGGCAAGCGACAGAGAACGCTTCAAATTACACCTGACACAAGACAAAGGCACCTAAAAAGCTTCACGATGTGTTGTGGGAAGGAGGCTCCGAGCACTCGTGCTGCCACACTCACCAGGAGGAACCCCTGGAGTTGGGAGCACGTTCCGTGTCCCAGAGCCTGGTCCTGCAGATGGGGGGGGTAGGGGGGGTCAGTGCTGCTTGTAAACTGAAACTCAGGGAGGCTCTGCCCTCCACTTTGGGGGGTTGGCCCTGGAAATGTGGGTCATGCAGACTCCAGGCTGTGCTTCCCTCATTATTTACAGTGACACAGGACGAGTTAATAGCGAATTCCGCAGGGACTGGGGAGGGCAGGGGGATTCTCCTCCATGAACTATGATTCTGTTAGATAAGGCACATGTAGAGAAAATATTCAAAAGATCACTTGCAAATCTGTTCCACCTATGCAGGACCACCTCCCTGTCCCTTTTCCAGGAGCCAGTTCTGGTTTCCAGTTGCTCAGGGTGGCTCTGGGGTGACCCCACTGACAGCCCTGGGGTGCCCAACCCCTCCCAGATCCCCCACATGGAGCACTCCGGATCACTGACCAAAAATCTGAGAGCCACAGGCTTGGGACAATCACTCCCTATCAAAATATTGGGGACTGACCTCCCAGTTTTGAAAAAAAAAAATCACAAAAAAAATCACAGCAGGTTTTGAGGGGGAAGAGGAAACCCAGAGGGACACAGGGAATTGGATGGCTCAGGCTCCAGGAGCCCTGCCTGGTGTGCAGGCACAGGGTGGAGATGAACGGTGAGAGGGAGGCCAGGGAGGAAACAACCCCTCTCAGCAGCTTCATCCTCCCTCCAGCTGATCCCTGGAGAAAGGCAGCAGTGTCCCTGTCCTGGAAGGGGAGTGCTGCAGAGCGGGACTGCCCAGCTCACACTGCCCTCCCAGAGCCCACGGCAGCGTTTGGAGTCCAAGCCCATCAGCAGGAGGCAGAATTTCTGAACCATTCATTGCAACAGAAACCATTTCCAAACCACACCCTGGGGGCCCAGCACCGAGAGCAGGCGTCGTCTTCCCATCCAGCTCTGGCTGGGAGCCCAGGAAAAGGGAGCCCAGGAAAAGGGAGAGCCCCAACAGGACAAGCTGTGTCTGGTGGGGCATTTGTTGGCTCAGCACAAGGCCTGGCTGGAAGGTACTCGGTGGGGACTCTGGTGCTGAGCCCTGCCCCAAGCTGCACACCCTGGGCTGGGCTTCCACTCGGGGCTTCCAGTGAGCAACCACCAACCTGATGAGATGAATCTGAAGCACAAGGATCCGGCACAAAGCTTTGGCAGCAGGGAAGGCAGGACTTGGGGCACCAAGGACAGTCTGAGCCAGGCAGAGGAGGATTCCTGTGGCCTTCACATCCCGGCAGTTCCCGATCCCGGCGGGCAGGGCGGGGGGGTTCACAGATCCCTTCCGTGTCACTGGTACCACATCATTTAAGTGTTGAGTTTCCCTTAGAGTGAAAAATTCCACATTATTCATCCAGGAGAGTAAACACCAGTTGCTACTAAAGCTGGGATTGCTGGGGGAGTTGCTGTGCATTCCAGGGAAGCTGAGCAGGAGCAGGAGCAGCTGTGATTGGTGTTGCTGTCAGGGGAGGGAAGTCGAGCCTTTTTTCGGGGATGGTCAGGAGAAGATTCCCTCGAGGAAGGGCAGTTGTTGAAGGGTTTGTTCCTCAGTCTGCAACGAGGCAAATACTGGTAGCTCAAGGCAAAACAAAAAGCTTTGTGCCACGGCCGTGCAGTGGAGGTGGGAAGGGCTGGCAGGATCTTCCACAGGGACCAGGAGACGAGAACCAGAAAGGTCCCAAAAAGGTGACTGGGGTGCCTGGAGGGGGGCAGGGGGGAATGCAAATGATCTTTTCCAATAACAAGAATAAAAAGACCAAAAAGGAGAGAATCCAGGCAGTTTGCAGCTGCTGCTGCTGCTTAAGGCCATTGGTTTCCTGGGGGGTAGTTGGGCACTGTGGGGTACTCTGGCAGGCTGTTCCCAGAAAAATTGCTGTACTGGGCCTCCCTGCTGGGGGGGTTCCTCCAGGCGCCGCTGTTCCACTCGTCCTGAGCCTTCTGGAAGCTTCCACCACCCCCTCGGTAGATTTTATGTACCTGATGGAGGGAAGGGAGAACAGGAGTCACCACCAGGAGCCCTCAGCCCTGCAGCCACCTCCATCGAGGATTTGCTCCTCTCTCTGTGCCAAGAGCTGCATTTCTGAGGAACAACAGCACTGAAAATGCAGTACTACAGTGAACAGAGGTGGAAATAAATGGTATTAACACCAGGCTTGGACCCATTTCAGCCACATGCCTGGATTTGAGGTGAGGGATCCCTCCCCCAGCAAGGCAGCCAGAGGTGAGAGGGCTGAAACCTTTCCAGTATTGATGCTTCTGCTTCCTCGGGGCTTCTTCCCTCCTCTTCCATCTGCCAAAGCTCTCCAGGCAGGCCTACCCCCAAATCCTTCTTTCTGCAGAGGACCACTTCCCACCCTGCCACCAGTCCCCACTGCAGGGGGAAATTAAGGAATTGTTCAGGTTGGAAAAGACCTTTAAGGTCACCAAGTCCAACCATCAACCCCGCACCAACACCATACCATGTCCCCCCAGGGCCACATCCACCCGTTGTCTGAACACCTCCAGGGTGGTGACTCCACCACTGCCCTGGGCAGCCAGTTCCAAGGCTTTACAACCTTTTCCATGAAAAAAAAAAAAGGTTCCTAATATCCTAATATCCAATCTAAACCTCCCCATTTCACATGGCCTCGAGTCGCTTCACACGAAGCTTGTGCTGAGGGACATGGAGTGACATCCCCACGTGACAGGGTGGCAATGTCCAGCCTGAGCTGCCTTGTGCTGTCTGGATTTGTCTTCTAGGAACTCCAGGAGACACCAGCTGACCACACTGACCATCCTCTCAGAGCAGTGGTGGCTGCTGAGCTGCCCCTCTGCACTGCAGACAATCCGAGACAGATCTGAAGGACCCCAGAACGGTTTGGGCCAGGAGGGACCTTTAAAACCCATCCCATTCCACCCCCCTCCCACGAGAGGAACCCACCCTCAAGATGCAGACGAGCATGGCCACGGCTGACATGGTGAACATGATGGCAGGGAACAGCATGAACACGGCGGCGGCCACGTTGGTGCTGAAGAAGGTGATGGCTGCCAACCACCCGCTGCAGGAGGCACAAGGAGAGAGGCAAAACGTCATTAGAACCCCCTTTTCAAGCTGTCCTTGTTGTCAGAGGTGGGCAGGCCCTGGCACAGGTTGCCTGGAGAAGCTGTGGCTGCCCCTGGATCCCTGGGAGTGTCCAAGGCCAGGTTGGATCAAAGGAGCAGCCTGGGATAGTGGGAGGTGGCCCTGCCCGTGGCAGGAGGTGGGATGAGATGATCTCTAAGACCCCCTCCAACCCAAACTATCCTGGGATTCATAGCCCAGAAATTACAAGGCAGCTTTAAAAAGCCCTTGGGAACAAAAAGAGCAATGAGAAAAACGGACAGGATGAAAAGCAGGGATTTCCCCAAGCTCTCAGCTCCCACTGGCCAGCACCCCTTGCTGATCCACTTTGAGAGCTTCAGGGGACAGCCAGCTGCACAGAGTTTGGGGAGAGAGCTCTGAAAGCAAAGTGTCCCAGGGTGTGCTGGGCCTTTGCATGACTTGTTGTTTCAGAAGGAATCGCTCTCAAGCTGCCACAGGAAGTTAAAATGCCAAACAAATGCCCCAAGGCTGCCAGAGCTCCAGGAGCCTTTGGAAGATCCTCTGGGACACAGGGTGTGACTCCTGGGGATGGGCCTGAGCAGGGCTGATGATCCTTCAGGGTCCCTTCCAGCTCAGCACATTCTGGGATTCTGTGAAACAATTATGACACAGCCAGGGACAGACACCAACCCACTCCCATTTATTTTAGGAGAACTCTCACAGTTCTTCTCCACAGGCCAACAGTGAGTCCACCCCACCCTGCTCTGCCAGCACTGAGGGCAAAGCTGAGCCTGGTTAAACAGTGAAAGGAACAGGCACTGAGGGAAGGTGCTAGAAAGAACAAGCAGGTGAAGATCACAGAATCCCAGGATGGTTTGGGTTGGCAGGGACTTTACAGCCATGGGCAGGAACACCTGGCACCAGGTTGCCCCAAGCCCCATCCAACCTGGCCTTGACTTCCACCAGCACAGCGAGGGAACCCGAACTGTGAACTGTGCCCCCCAAGGGCAGATGTGACTGTGCCCAAAGGAAAGCTGAAAGCTTTTCCCACTCCACCCTGTACAGACCCCCCTCTCAAAAAAGCAGGGGGAAGAGCCCCAGGCTGAGGGTTTGCTGCCAGAGCCCCCCACTTACCACGCCCCCCATCCGGAGAAGCCGATGGCCTGCAGGACCGTGAGGACGAACTGCGCCCCGAAGATGAAGAAAAAGGCCATGAAGTTAAAGGAGCTGTCTGACCTGCAGAGGGACAGAGGAAGGACAGAGGGGGTCAGGGGGGCACTGCCACCTTGTGCTGCCTCACACTGATGTCTGGCCCCACCAAGGGGGTGTCTCCAGAGGGATCCCTGTGCTCGTGTCTCCTGAGGGATCCCTGTGCTCGTGTCTCCTGAGGGATCCCTGTGCTCGGGAGGCTCCTCCTCTGCCCCTGGCAGGGGGAGCACACAGCTCCACGGCTCAGCAGCTCCTATTCCCTCCCCATCACCTGGCTCCTGCAGTGCTCCACCCCAGTAACTGCACTGGGATGACACACAGGGAGAGACACGAATCTCCTCCAGCGTGTTTGAATCCTTCTCTGACCAAACATCAGCCCAGCCTGACGCTGCCCAGCTCACCAATGACAAGGAGGCACACAGGGACCTGACACTGGCAGGCAGAGCTCGTCCACACACACTGGAAGTGATCACTGAGCAGGAGAATTCCAGCTGGGAATGTCCCAGTGCCTGCCTGTCATGGTGTTCACGTGCCCACGGTCAATAACCCAGCGCTGGGACACGCTAAGAGAGCCACGAGAGAGGGGGTGGTGCCCTGACAGCAGAGGCACAACTGCCATCTCTGCAGGCTCCCCATCCTCAGGATGTACAGCTGAGGTCCTGGAGTTTCTGCAGGTACAATAATCAGCATGAGAATGACCCAAAAAAGGTCTCTGTCATGAGGGCACTTGGGGGCACAGCACGGCCCTGCCCCCAGGTCTGGGCTCTGCCCCAGAACATCTCCATCCCATTAAACCAGCTATGTCAGGCACATCTACAACTCCCCAAACTACCACTTTTAACTACACAAATGATTCCCATCCTCTCAGGAACTCCAAGTGCCAATGATTTTTACATCTTTACAGCTTTACACCAAGCAGTTGACTGTGAGGCAGCCTGGTGCAAAGGAGCTCCAGTCACTGCCAGCTCCTGCTTAAACCCTGACAGTGTTTAAATGTTTATTATTTTCATTATTTTTATTATATTTATGTTTGTCAGTGTCATGATTCTAGCCCCTGACACCCAAGGAAGTGGGACCCCAAGCTCAGGCTCCTGGCTGGTCTGAGACACACGGGAAAGCCTCCA
This sequence comes from Pyrocephalus nanus, assembly GCA_038380795.1. NCBI lineage: Eukaryota > Metazoa > Chordata > Aves > Passeriformes > Tyrannidae > Pyrocephalus > Pyrocephalus nanus. The sequence goes on along the minus strand of CM076287.1, from coordinate 2,118,887 downwards.
GCCAGATCCTTGCTGGTCCAGGCATCCCCCAGCTTCCAAAGGGTGGCCACGGAGATGCTGTGGGAGATTTGTCACCCTGGAGCCTCCTCCCACAGTCCTGCCCTTCAAACACCACCTCAGAGCAGAGCCATGTGAAAGAAACCCTTCAGACAGGGCCTGCTGACAGCGGTGCCTGCCCGAATCCAATTAACAGGGATCAGGCTCCAGGCTGAGCCTGCAAACAAGGCTCTTGCAACTCCGACCCGAAGGGGCTGGAGGAGTCTTCAGTTGAAAGGATCTGCAGGAATTAGTGAGGATACAGAGAAAAGGTGATTCCTCACCCAGCTTTCTGGTGCAGATTTGCTCCAGCTCTGCCCGAGCTCCGGGGCTCTGCAGTTAATTTAATTTGGGATGACGAGGGTTTTTAGGGCAGCACCCACTGAAGGGTGGCCTCCTCCAGAGCACCCTGGGGCTGACCTGGCCTCTGGAATCACGAGCTGTGATCCCACACCAGCAGTGCAGGGATTTCCAGGCCTCCTCCCCAGTTGAGGCCGCAGTGGATGATCCCTGGGCTCCCCACTCTGTCCCGGGGGCGATTCCTTATTTAACTGTGCACAGAGTAACCTCGGGGACCTTCCAGCTTCCAGTTGCATAAACACACACAAACAACATTAAAGAAATAATCAGAAACAGCCCTTGTGGGGCACAGGGGAGGTCAGTGGGGAGGAGTAATTTTTCCCAGACTTCAGAATGGAAATTCCTCTCTGAACGGGGGCCCTCGGGCTCCTGAGCTCGGGATGGGGACAAAGCCCAGCCCCAGAGGGCAGCAGCTCAGAGCTGGGGTTTTCATGGCATTTACAACTTCCTTTTCCACCAGAAATAACCCTCCCCTCTGCTCCACCACGGGGTCACTGGTGATTTAAGCACTGCTGGCACACAAATCCAGAAGAGCATTTGAACAACTAATTTATGATGTGCCAAACAGAGGGGACCCGCCTGCCACCTCCCATTTCCATCAGCTCATCACAGAACCTGGGGAATACTCAAAATCCAGGGTATTCCACCAGAAGGAGCTTCCCCCTCAGGGTGCAAACCCCTGACTGGGGTGTGCTGGTGACACCAGGCAGGTCCCTCCTGCCCCTGGGTCAGGCTGGAAGCTGCTCAGGCCCCTCACAGCCCTGCCAGGCCCTTCACATCAACGTCTGAACGATGCCTCCTGTCCACAGCAAGCACCAGCAAAATGGAAATGATTATTAATTAAAGTGAAAATGCAGGATGGCTTTAAATATTTGTGGGGTTTCAGAAGGACTGGCTCCAGGGAGCTGCTTCCAGCTGAAAAGCAAAGCAGCCGAGCACTCAAGCAGCTCAAGGAACCACAAGAGTTCTCAAAAACTGATAACTTAATAGTCTCCCATCAAAATCAGCCTCGGTGAAGCTCTACCAGATCAGTGTCTGTTTTAATGCTGTACTGAGATGAGGTGCAGCTAAGCTTGAGAGATTCAAGCAAAACGTGAATTTCACCCTCCTGGGAGTGGCTGCTCTCCTCCAGCCCCAGGGGGGTGACCCTCAGTCCTATCAAAAGTAACTTCTTCATTTTCAAAGTAAACAAGGAAAAAAAAAGAGAAAAAAAAAAAAATCTTTATCCCGGACGCAGAGATCTCTCCAGGAGCACTTCCCAGTAACAACAGAGCTCTCTCCCAGAGGAAACTGGAAGAGAACCCCCCCTGGTGGGCTCCTACTCACCGGAAGGCTTTGTAGGCAGGTCGGAACCAGCAGACGTAGCCGCAGGGGCTGAAGAGGAGGAGCCACAGGATGGCCAGGCCGAAGTTGACCCCGTAGCCTCCCCCGATCCACCAGGCCAGGCAGGCCACGATGTTCACGGCCAGGGTGATGCAGTAAACTGGGGAGAGGGCAGAGGACACAGCGTGGGGCAGTTCCATGAGTTTGCAAACAAAGGAAATGAAAAACAACGGCTGGAGCTGTGCCAGGGGGGTTGGGATGGATCTCAGGGAAAGGTTCTTCCCCCAGAGGGTGGTGGGCACTGCCCAGGCTCCCCAGGGCAGTGGGCACGGCCCCAAGGCTGCCAGAGCTCCAGGAGCGTTTGGACAACGCTCTGAGGGACAGGGGGGATTGTTGGGGTGTCCTGGGCAGGGTGAAGGGTTGGGCTGGATGATCCTTGTGGGTCCCTCCCAGCTCAGGATATCCCAGGATTCTGTGAAAGCCCCTGTGCTGTAATGGGGAGGGTCCCTGGGGCAGTGGGAAGCTCAAGCCCAGCAGTGCAGCAGCTCAGAGAGTCACAGGTTCCTGTGTGACCCCGGAGCACATCCAGCTCCAGAGGGATCCAGCAGCACAGGGACCTGCCAGAGGATGGAGAGATAGCAGCAACCAGTGCAACCAATACAAGACTCAGGGCAGTAATATTGTGAATTAGGAGCAAGGTCCAATTTTCATGTGCAGCAAAACCCCCCTTGTGAGAGGAGAGGGGTAAAGCCACACTGGGTGGCTCTGTGCTCGCTGGGGCTGCCTCAGGAGCCACTTCAGAGCCAGCTCAGGGCCTTGCAGGCTCTGCCTCCGCTTCCCTGGGCCTCTGAGGAGTCCTGGAAGTCAGCCTGAGGCCTTGGAAGTGCTGCCTTGAGTGAGGGGATGAGCAAACTCCAATCAGGCTGAGAATATGGGACCATGGGGGTGCCTTAAAGGCCTTTTGCCATCCCTGTTGCTGTCACTTGGATGAAAAGGAGCAGTTGACACAGCCCCCTGAGCACAGCAGAGCTGCACTGAGTAGCTGTGCATGGAGTGATGCTGCTCCCCCCTTTCCCTGGAGCTCACATCCCTGGAAAAGGGGGCTGCTCCTTCCCCCCAGCTTTGGCAGGCTGGGCTCAGCCCCGTGCCAGGGGCTCCCTGCTTTCCTCCCTGCATCCCCCCAGGCTCTGCCAGCAGAGCCTCAGCCAGCTACGAGCTCCTGCTTTGGAAAACAGGTGGTGACTCCTAAAAATCCTGCACAAATGAGCACAGAGGAAGGAGAAGGTGGAGGGTCCAACCAGCAAAGACCCTCCAGCACAGCTGGTGATGGATGAGCTGACAGCGACACTTTGGACCTTGGCCTCAGTTCTTTTGGGCAAAATCAAATCCCTGGATTTCTCTTCCCCTGGCCTGCCTGTTCCTTGTTCCACTACATGCTCATCTGCACCACCCCTGGCCTGCTCCTTCTGGCTCTTCCCTTTCCTACAAGGATTTCAAATCCCACTGACAGCACAGGGAGGAGAATGCAGGGTGGAAAGGAGAGCACCTGAACTCAGCTGCTGCTTCTGACTTACCCAGGGCCTGAGAGTTAAAATTAAACACCGGTTACTGCAAAGAGAAATTTCTTCTGAGTGGCCAACAAGGCTTTATACACAGTGGTTTGGATGTGGTTTAATGCTGGGGGGAAGATGGAACGTTATTTATTTTAATTAATTAATTTTGGGTATTTAAACTAACAGGCTTAAACACAGGTTTAACTCCCCATCCCTGGAAGTGTCCAAGGCCAGGTTGGACGGGGCTTGGAGCACCCTGGGCTGGTGGAAGGTGTCCCTGCTCATGGCAGGGCTGGCACTGGATGGGCTTTAAGGTCCCTTCCCAGCCCAAACCAGTGTGGCATTCTGGGATTCTATGGAATTTCATTTATACAGCAATTAGCTGCACTTCAGATCCTTATTTTCAGAAGTCATTTATTCTCCAAAAGTCAATCAAAAAAAAAAAACCAAAAAAAAACAAACCAACACCACCAAGCCAAGAGCACCTCTAAAGTTTTAAGGAACTTTTAGTTTACTTCAGTAGGGTTTTAAGGCTTTCCCAGTGCCCTCAGCTTGGAGTTTGTTCTCCAGCAGTGGGAGCTCTGGGCCAGCTTCCCCCAAAATCCCCCTCCACCTCAATCAAACGCTCACAAATAATTAATACAATGAGCACCCACCTTCCCAGCAGCGACTTTTGTGTCTTCTTTTTAAAAATTGGCCCTTTTTTCCTCGTTTCCCACCTCCCCTGGGCCTGCCCCTCCCTCTATCCCCTGCCAAAAAACCCCAAAAACTCGGGGAGACCCTGGTGCTGCCGAGGGAAACGTGAAACTCCTGGTGCAGATCTGGCCATGCCCAAATCCCTGGCAGCCTTCCAGCCTGCCATGAACTCCACTGAGGGGACTCTTTGTCCGCGGAGAGGGGAGCACAAAAGAGGCTTTGGAGCCGCAGCCTCGGCCCGGCCAGTCTGGAGGGACAGGAGGCTTCTTCAGGCGAGACAATTACAGAGCTCATTGCAGCAGCTCCCCAGAAGCAGAGGACAATGGGGCCAGTGGATTATGCCATTATTTGTGCACACAAATCCCTCTCCTACACACACCCCACGCAGCTGGAATGAAAGCCACGCCACGCAGCGCAGGGCTGGCACACAACGGGCTTTTCCTCTGGAGGAGGGCAAGAAGAGGATCAGCGAGCATTTGGGGAGAAAAAAAAATAAAGATAAGCAAGGCAAAGAGGGGGGGTTTTTTAATCTCCCTGTGGTTTCCTGGGCCTGCCACACCGATTGCATTCCCCGGAGGAGAATGGTCTTGTTTCCATTCTCGCTTTTTGGAGCGGCTGAGGCGGGGAACGGGAGCCCAGGGGCAGGAGCTCTGTGCCCGTGGGATGTCAGCACATCAGCAGCTGGCAGGGAGGATCAGCTCCCTCATCCAGTGGGGTGGGGAATGTCTGAGGGGCTGGGGAGAGCTGAGGAAGAGCCAGCACGTGGCTAGAGGACACTGCATCTACTGGGGAGGGAGATGTGTGGATGGCACCAGGGGAAACTTGAGCCTTCCCAGCAGCAAAAGGGACCACAGGGATTTCCCTGCCTAAAATTGTCCTGTTCCTCTTACTTTAGGGGAACTGGGGATTTCCTTAGTGTGGGTAATTAGGAGAGTTCAAAAAGGCTGGAGAGGGACTTTGGACAAGGGATGGAAGGACAGGACAAGGGGAATGGCTTCCCACTGCCAGAGGGCAGGGTGAGGTGGGATATTGGGAAGGAATTCCCGGCTGGGAGGGTGGGCAGGCCCTGGCACAGGTTGGGCAGAGCAGCTGTGGCTGCCCCTGGATCCCTGGAAGTGTCCAAGGCCAACCTGGATCAAAAGAGCAACCTGGGATAGTGGAAGGTGTCCCTGCCCATGGCAGGGGGTGGGATGGGATGAGCTTTAAAGTCCCTCCCAACCCAAACCACTCCACAATTCCACAATCACTTGATATTAACAAAGACATGAAAAGTATTCTGCCTTTTCCCCTTCTCAAATTAACTGAACTTTCTAGCACTGGTAGTCTCCTTTCTTTCCAGACTCTTCAAAGGTTCAAGGCACAGCAGCTCAAAGTTTAGGCAGAGACTTATATTACAGTATTCAAGGTAAATTAAGTTTTAAATTATATTACAGCGTTCTAAGAGGAATCCTTGCTCCTCACCAGCCAATCACACTCAAACCCTCAAAGCCCACGAGCCACTGGGACCTGTGGGGGAGGTTTTTATCCCCCCCCCCGCCTTTCCCCAGCCCAGGTTTCTCACTCAACTTACAGATCCAGACGTGGTAGATCCTCTTCACCAGGAACTGGTGGTCGATGGGGATTTCATCGGCGAAGTTCTGGTAGAAACAGGGCTTCAGGGGGATGAACTTGGGCAGGGGGGGGAAGTTGTTCACCTTTTCTGCAACACAGAATTCATGGATGAGGTTTATTGTGGGATGGGCAAAGGCTGGGAGAGGGGAACAGGAGCAACCTAACATGGATTTAGTGCCCTGACATAGGACAAAAAAAAAACTCACCAGGATGAGGTCCCTTAGAAAAAAATTAGAAGGAGTTTTAAGGCCCCCTCCAACCCAAACTGTTCTGGGATTCCAGGATTCTATGTCAGGCATGATTTTTTTTTTTTAAAGACTCGTGATTTTCAATGAAAAAAGGGGCATGCTCAATTTTTTTTTTCTCTTCAAGGTTAAACAGGAGGAAAAAAAAAAAAAAAGGCAAATAAGAAAAGGAAAAAGCTTTGCATTCAGACACAATAAATCAGCAAATGCTGCCAAAGGCAACGTGGTGAAGAAAACCCTACCTTGGGAAGAAACTGTGTTTTAAAATGGAGTAATTAAATGCCTAAATCCTCTGCACTGAAGCTGCTGTCAGCTCCCAGCTTTGTCTGTGTGTGCCTGGATGTTCCTGCATGCTGGGGAATGTTTGCTCTTGCCTCGCAGAGCTGATTAAAGTTTGATTCCAGGGCATTGTGACTAATTGTCTCTCGTCTCCTTCAGCCCCAGTAAACAGAGTTAAAAACAACCAGAGGAAGATATGGAGAATGTCCTGGGAAAACCTCCAAATGGCACAGGAGACGAGGGGAAATGTCTGAACAAGAACTGTCAGCAGAGCTCCTGCTCTTCCTTTTGTCTCCCTGGGAGAAGATGATTTGCAGGAGCAGCTCCCAAGCTCCGGTGGAAGGATGGGCAGGGAAGAGCCTAAAGCTTCAGCCAGGCTTTGGGAAGGAAGAGCCTTCCCCCCATGCATATCTCGACACAGAAAACGTGGGGAGGAGAACCCCCAGTGGGAGCACAGCAGAGGCAGCTGTGGAACAGCCACCAGCCCAGTTTGGCATCTCCTCGTGCAAACAAACATCAGCTCTCCTGCCCCTCCTCGCCCACCTCCCCCAGCCCCATTCTGCACCAATGCAGCTGCCCCCTGAGCTGGCTGCAGTTACTGGTTAACCCCCTGCTGCTGCCCCCACCACGTGCTGTCAAAGGCCAGGGGAATTTGGACTCCTCAGCACTGCTTTTTTTGTTTGCTGGGAACATGCAGATTGTTCCCGTGGTTCTGCTCCCTCCCCGTTTTCTGTCAGTTTCTAACGCAGATGGTGGGGCCAAAACCAACCAGCCACTGCAGTTTGTCACTCGTGAAGGTCACAAAATGCCCCAAAGTGTTTGCCAGGTGCACAGAGATGGGGATTCCACCTCTTCTCTGCTCCTCCTTCCCCCCCCACAGAGACCCCGTGGTTTCCAACTGTTCTGGGTTGGAAACAGATAGAAATTAAATTCAAATGAAATGAAAGACAAAAGAAATGAAATGAAAACATCCCCCTTTATGTCTGACTGCAGAGCCTGGAGTGCTGCAGCTCTCCCATCCAGGCTGGGATCAACACACTGGGCCAGCAGACACACCCTGTGCCTTCAGAAACCAACCTGCAGCCCTTGGGGGCGAGTTCCAGGCTTTCCCCCGCCTTAAAAAAGCTGGAATTTTGTTGCTGGTTTTGCTACAAGTAGAATTCAGAGGGAGCAACACCAACAGCACAGCTGGGAACGCTGTGCAGAGCCTCTGCAGGGAAGGAATTACCCTCATGGATTTACTGGTGAATAAATTCCGTCCTCCTGAGGCTTTCCAAGCGAGTCCCACCCGAGCCTTTAGCACTGGAGCAGTGACCTCAGGTGGCAGAGGACACAGCAGGAGAGTGAACCTCACCAGGCAAGAGAAGCAGCTGAAGAGCTTTAGGGAGCACCAAGGTCTCGGGAAGGGGCCCAGGTCACGTTCCTGGGGTGTCACAGCCACCAGAGCACAAGGGACAACCCTCTGTGAAGCCACTGTCCCCCCTTTGCCATGCTGGAGCTGCTCTTACCTGCCATCTCTACTGGGAGTGCTCCCTGCTGAGGTTTCAGACAGAGCAACAGATCTGTTGGAGACAGAAAAACCAGGTCAGCAACGTGGCAGCACCCAGAGACCCCCTGGAACTGGGGGGAGTCCCAGCACAGCCTGTGACAGAGCCTGGGGCTCCCACCACGAACTGCTCATCTCCAACCCCCCCCAAAGCAGAGAGTTTGGAACATCAGAGAAAGGGTCCCGATTTCTCCTCGTTCACAGGGAGCTCTGGCAGCTTTGTCTCATCCAGCAGCAAACAAATGTGCTCTTGGCAGCCCCTGGCAGAGGCTGAGGATGCTCAGGGAGCCCCTGCAGGAACATCTGCACCTCCCAGGTGCAGCCACGCAGGTCAGGGTGGGACCAGCAGAGCTCTGGCGTGGGAGAGACATTTGTGAGCTCACCAGACTTAGAACTTCATTTAGGTGTTGAGATGATTTGCTGGCTCCTGGCTCTCCGTGGTCCTTCCCCGCTCCTGGAACAAACAGATAATCCCTGTTTAGCCAGGCAAAACAAAAAAAATATTCAGCTGGCACCAAAGCCAACACCCCTCACAGTGTTTTAATTCTGCACAACCCTTCCTAAAGCACAGATTAATTCCTCCTCCTGTTGCCTCCACTGCAAGTCTGGCAGGAGCAAACCCTGGGAAGCTTCCCCAGCACCGGTTGTGCTGCTGGTTTTGGCAGAGCTGACCCCACAGTACGACAGGCACGGGGAGGTCTGTGCCGAGCTCCCATCCCACCCCTTCCTCCTCACGGGTGGGACACGCTGTGTCCACCCCTGCCGATTCCAGGATGCAGCCCCAATTTCTGGGACAACTAATTTCCCTACAGAAAGATGTGGTTTGGACCCACAAAGCAGCACTAAGGATATTTCCCTCTGCAAGTACAAGCACATACAGCCAAGTTTTACGCTGGATAATCAGTATTATCCAACCCCATGTGGACTCGGGCAAGATAACAACACTTCAAACCATGGAATGGTTTAGGATGGAAGGGACCTTAAAGCTCACCCAGTTCCATCCCCTTCCACTAGCCCAGCTTGCTCCAAGTCCCATCCAGCCTGGCCTTGGACACTTCCAGGAATCCAGGGGCAGCCACAGATGCTCTGGGCAACCTGTGCCAGGGCCTCCCCACCCTCACAGGGGAGAATTTCTTCCTAATATCTAACCTAAATCTACTCTCAGTTTGAAACCACTCCCCCTTGTCCTGTCACTACACACCCTTGAAATAGTCTCTCTCAATTTACAAATCAGCTGTCTATTCTCCAGAACATTTTCAGTTTAATTTGGAATAGACAAAATCCAACACCCTGCAATCCGCTGCTGAGATTTTTTTTCATCTCTAACCCACTGCTTGTGGAGGGAGGAAAATCCCACACCCGCTGAGGAAACCACGGTGTGAAGTGAACTTCCTTTTTCCAGTGTGTTCATCCGTGGTCAATGAATAACTCCAAAGTCTACAGTCCAATGCACATGACTCAGGAGTCCACTGGAGACAGTTGGAGCTTTTCTTCACCAGGACCTCTCAGACAAAATGCCCAGTGTCAGTTCAAGGGACACCATTTCCCTCCTAACTCAAGACACGAACGCAAACGGGGCTGTTTGTCCAGCAGAGAACAACGCGAGTCCTTTCACTGGGACTCCTTTGGGAAATGTTTCACCACATCAGATTAGGGAAAATTTGGACTATCACAGAATCTCAGAATATCCTGAGCTGGGAGGGACTCCCAGGGATCATCCAGCCCAACTCCTGGCCCTGCCCAGGACACCCCAACAATCCCCCCCTGTCCCTCAGAGCGTTGTCCAAACCCTCCTGGAGCTCTGGCAGCCTTGGGGCCGTGCCCACTGCCCTGGGGAGCCTGGGCAGTGCCCACCACCCTCTGGGGGAAGAACCTTTCCCTGAGATCCATCCCAACCCCCCTGGCACAGCTCCAGCCCTTCCCTGGCTCCTGTCCCTGGTCCCAGAGCAGAGCTCAGCGCCTGCCCCTCCGCCTGCCCTCGGGAGGAGCTGCAGCCCCCGAGGAGTCTCCCCTCAGTCTCCTCTGCTCCAGCTGACCCAGCCAAGTGCCCTCAGCTGCTCCTCACACCCTTCCCCAGCTCCCTGTCCCTCCTTTGGACACTCTCCAGCAGCTTCCGATCCCTCTGACACTGTTCCCAAACAGCCCCCAGGACTCGAGGTGAGGCCGCCCCAGGTCAGGGCAGGGCGGGACAATCCCCTCCCTGGCCCGGCTGGCGATGCTGGGCCTGATGTCCCCCAGGACAGGGTGGCTCTTTGGGCTGCCAGGACACTCTGCTGACTCAGACCCAACTTGCCACCCACCAGGACCCCCAGGGCCCTTCCCTCCAGCCTCTCCCTCCCCAGTCTGTCCCTGCACCCAGGGCTGCCCCGTGCCAGGGGCAGGATCCAGGACCTGCCCTTGTTAAACATCTCAGGGCTGGGGATTGTCCAGCCTTTACTTGGGTCTCACAGGCCTGTTCCACCCCCTGTCACCCGCTCAGATGGCCTCACACGGACAGCAGCAACACTAATTAGCCCAGAATAACACAGAAAAGCTAAATTAATCCATCCATTAATTGCCTAATTCCTAACTCACTGCTCTCCTCATCACAGGCTCCACACGAGAGCTTCTCAAGCCTCACAAAACCTTGAGAGCAGAGAGGGGGGGAAGCAAAACCACGACGTGTCCGTGGTGCCTCTGCCCAGGGCAGCACCTGGAGGAGCTGGTCCCCTAAACCACAACCCTCGGAGAGCTTCACCCTCACGCTCCCTGCAGAATCACCACCTTCCCCAGCAGCAGCCGGGCTGTGTCACCCTGTCCCCTGTGTCCCCTGACCCTCCTGTGTTCCCCCCCCCTTGCCCTCCAGACGTGTCCCGGGGGCTGCTCCCAGGGCTAAGGCAGGAAGGAGCCAGAGAAAGGCACATTCCCGATGCTCCATCTCCCGGAGCAGGTGGAACTCGCAGCCTCCGGGGGGTGGGGGTCTCACCCTGCAGGGCACAGGACCCCCCTCTCCACCCTCCATCTCCTGCCTCCCCCCCACTCCCACTGCCCCCGATAGCGGCTCCCACCGGGGCCGCCCCCGATGCCGGGCTGGCCCCGATTCCTCCCCACGCACACCCCGCGGGTCCCCCCAGACCTGTCCCCGATCCCTCCCCGAGCTCAGCCCCCCCGACACCCCCTCCCCTGCCGCCCCCGGGGCTGCCCCCGTTACCCCTCCTGACACCCCCCCCGGGCCGAGTGACTGTCACCCCCCTCCCGTCCCCGCTATACCCCTGGGACCCCCTGTGCCCCCTCCCCAGCCCCAGATCCCCCCACAGCTCCTCCGAACCCACCTGCTCCCCCCCCTCCAGACCCCCAACTCCCTCTCCATGACCCCCAACTTCTCCTCCACGACCCCCCCAGCTCCCGCTCCCCCTCCCACCCTCGACCCTCAGCTCCCTCCACCCCGACCCTTCAAGCCGCCCCCCCCGACCCCCAGCTCCCCCCCCCTCGATCCCATTCTCCTCTCCCGACCCCTAATTTCTTCTCCACGACCTCCACTCCTCCCTCCCCCGGCCCCCCCTCGACCCCCGAGCTCCCCCTCCCCAGCCCCGGGCTCGCTCCATCGACCCCCGCCGCCCCCGCTCCGACCCCTCCTCCACGAGCCCAGCTCCCCCCATCCCTCCTCCCACTCCCGCTCCCGACCCCCAAATCCTCCTCCACGACCCCCGGCCCGCCCGCCCCCGACCCTCAGATCCCCCCCGACCTCCCCAGCTCTGCCCGACCCCGACCCCGCCATCCCTCCAGCGAGGCCAGCTGCTGCCCCCCTCACCCCCTCCATCCTCCCCCTCAGCTTCCCACCCCCTCAGCCCCCCGGGCCGGCGCCCCCGGTCCCACCTCACGGCTCGCCCGCTCCCGCTCCCCCCGGGGCCGCCGCGGGGCGTTCTGGGAAACGCAGTCCCGCCGATGGCCGCCCCCGCTGCGCTCCCCGCGCCGAGGACTACAACTCCCAGAGTGCACCGCGGCACCGCCCAGCCCGCTGTCATGTGAGGGGAGGGGCGGGCGGGAGGGGCGGGCTCGGTGCTACGGCGGCCTCGAGGGACAGAACTGTGCGAGGCACCGCGACCGACCCCGCCAAACGGGGCTCTGCCGGGGGGAGCACGGGGATGATCCAAGGGAATATTCCAAAGGAGCCCTTTGACATGGAGAGCTGCAGGTGCTCACCTGAAGAGGAGAAGGCTCCAGGGAGACCTGAGAGCCCCTTGCAGGGCCTAAAGGGGCTTCAGGAGAGCTGGAGAGGGACTGGGGACAAGGGATGGAGGGACAGGACACAGGGAATGGCTTCCCAGTGCCAGAGGGCAGGGAGAGATGGGAGATTGGGAAGGAATTCCTGCCTGTGAGGATGGTGGGGCCCTGGCACAGGTTTCCCAGAGCAGCTGTGGCTGCCCCTGGATCCCTGGGAGTGTCCAAGGCCAAGCTGGATCAACTGGATCAACCTGGACTAGTGGAGGGTGTCCCTGCCCGTGGCAGGGGGTGGGATGGGATGAGCTTTAAGGTCCCTTCCAACCCAAATCATTCCATGATTCTAGTCCAGCTGGGTCCTGAGCCCACAGAAAAAAATTATTTTCCCATGACTTTGAGGAATTCCCTTCCAGTCTTACCCTTTGCTAAAACTTAAAATCACAATTTCCAACGTTATTAATTTTATTTTTTTTTACCTTGCAAACCAGATGTTATTTTTCTTCCTTGAAACTTTTTGCAGCGCACACATCTGTGTGTCTACAGAACACACCTCGACAAGAAGGCTTTCATCCACGCATTGTGTTACTTTTTATTTAATGTCATGAAAAATTCAGACAACAGTTTTGTCCTTAAATAAACATTTCTCCCTTCCCATGCCATCCTTTCCTAAGGTGATGGTCTGAAAGAGGAAATTGGTTTTTGTTTTTGTTTTTGTTTTTTTTCTGGTCCCTTCCAGCCTAAACCCTTTTGTTTGGTTCTAGAGCTCCTTAATTCCTTCTTTCTATTAGACTCCTTATAGGGACTCCTTCAGTAGGGATCCCTCTCCCAGCTCTCTGAAAATCCTTAAAATCTCACCATTTATAACCCAAACTCTACCTTAAAAAAAAACATTTCCAAGCCCTGGGGCTGTGGTTTCTGTCCCAGCACTCCCAGGCTGTGTCAGGCTCTTGGCTGAGCAAAGACTGAGGCTTCTCCCTGTAAACTTTCCCTAAAACTCCCCCAAACTCTGCCGACTTTCCCTAAAATCCACCTCTCGGGGGTCACCCCTTGCGTTTGGCTCCCGCTCTGACTGGGCTGCCCCGTTTTCCCGGGGATTGTCCCCAAAAAGGGGCGCTGGTCCCGGCATTTCCCAGCCGGGCAAGGCGGTTTTTTGGGAAGGAGCTTCCCGCCTCCGTCCATGCGGATCACGGGCACGCCGGGAATATTTTGGGTATAAACCAGTAGAGGTCACTCGGCCCCAGTAAATCCAGCGCTGCCGGACCAGTAAGAGAGGGATAACAGATTTCCCATACTTTTTATTATTTTTTTCCCCTAAAAAAATACACCAAAGAAACTTGATTTTTTTTTTAGGAGGGAGAGAAAAAAGGTATTTTTTTAAACGAAAATCAAGTCAAAGTGTCACCGTGTAGCCATTTGGTGTGACACCCCCAGCTCCAGGTGCTCCCACACGGACACAGCGGTGCCCTGGACACCCCAAAGGGGGTGATGACGCTCCCCCCACATCTCCACGAGCTGTGCCCCGTTTCTGGCTGTTCCCAGCTCTCTGTGGCAGCCAGGATTTATCCTGCAATGTGGGAACATGAAAGTGGAGCTGTGCTGTCCCCCGGGAATGGGAGCTGCTGAGGCAAAAGCCCGGGATTGACTGACCCTGCTGCTCCAAGAATTCCTGGTCATCATTCCCCTCCTGCTCCAGGACACTCCAGCTGTGCTGCCGAGGGACACAGCTCTGGAATTGCACAGGGAGCAGGGAATGGGCACCTGGGGGAGATCTGGAGGGGAAGGAGAGGGAAAGGAGGGTGGGATTTGTGCGTTTCACACCCAGGGCTGCCTTTGACCTGTCCAGGGAATCACAGAATCCTCAATCTCCTGAGCTGGGAGGGACTCCCAGGGATCATCCAGCCCAACTCCTGGCCCTGCCCAGGACACCCCAACAATCCCCCCCTGGCCCTCAGAGCGTTGTCCAAACGCTCCTGGAGCTCTGGCAGCCTTGGGGCCGTGCCCACTGCCCTGGGGAGCCTGGGCAGTGCCCACCACCCTCTGGGGGAAGAACCTTTCCCTGAGATCCATCCCAACCCCCCTGGCACAGCTCCAGCCCTTCCCTGGCTCCTGTCCCTGGTCCCAGAGCAGAGCTCAGCAGTCAGTCCTGCCACCCTTGCTGTAAGCAGGGCAGGCCATCCATGTGTCCCTGGTACATCCAGGGCATTCTTTCCTTCCCAGGACTGGGAATTGTTTGAAAACGAATCCCTGCTGTGCCTGGGCTGTCCCTGCTTCCCCCTCCCCCATCCCCCAGACCTGTCCCCAACCTCCTGCCCCAAAATGTGTCCCCTGTGCTGCCAGGGCAGTCCCTGTGCTCAGCCTGGGGGGGTTGCCCAGATGAAGCCCCTTCCCAGATCTTGGCTCTCACTCGGAGAGGGGGCCACGTTTGCCCAGGGAAGTTGTGATGCCCCTGGATCCCTGGAAGTGTCCAAGGCCAGGTTGGACGGGGATTGGAGCCACCTGGGCTGATGGGAGGCATCCCTGCCCATGGCAGGGAGTGGCACTGAATGGGCTTTAAGGTCCCTCCCACCCCAAACCATTCCATGATTCTGGTCCAGCTGGGTCCTGAATCCATGGAAAAGTTAAAGTTTTCTTCCATGATTTTGAGGGATTCCCTTCCACTCTCGCCCTTTGCTAAAATTTAAAATCACCATTTCCGACATTATTAATTCTTCTCCTTTTTTTTTTTTTTTTTACCTTGCAAAAACAGACTTTATTTTTCCTCCTGCAAACTTTGTGCAATACAGATCTACGTACCTATAGAACACGCCTCAATAAAAAGGTTTTCATCCATACATTATATTACTTTTTATTTAATGTCATGAAAAATTCAGACAACGAGTTTTGTCCTTAAATAAACGTTTCTCCCTCCCCTGCCCTCCCTTCCTAAGCTGACTGGTCCGAAAGAGGAAATTTTATTTAGTTATTTTCTTTTCTTTTTAAAAAAATAGAAATTACAATCTTACAAGACAGAACATTCAATGAGAACAGAAGCATTTTCCTAAATCTAAAAAGTAAAACATTTCCATAAAACCTGTTGGTATCTACAGGTAGGTGTGTGTGGAGGGTGGTAAATGGAAAGAAAAGGTTTTCCATTCCTTCCTTTCATTCATAAGAGATAAAAAATAACATAAAACTGACCGAAACTTTATATATTTTTCTCTTTTGCACCAACATTCACAAGAATATATATTATATATATTTTTGATCCTTTTTTTTTTTTTTTTTATACACAGTGTGAGGGTTCTGCAGGTGGAAATGGACACTCAGCTAAACTGGCAGAGCAAACAAACAAACACGAAAATTAATCTTGGTCTGGACGAGAACCATCTCCATGAGAGGCTTCCCAGGGCTCTTGGAAGGGAAAGCGGCCGAACATCCCACGGCTGGAGGGTTGGGAAACGTCTCCAAGACACCGAGGATGGAGCTCTTGGAGCAATCTGGGGGGGTCTGGGGGTCCCTGGGCATCATCCCCAGCGGGCACACACAGCCCTGGCACAGGGAGAGGGGGAAAATCTCCCTTTTTCAGGCGTTTCCCACCCAGGTTTTTGCTGCTTGCCCTTTCCCTCGATGCTCCTGGAGGCCCCAGCAGGGCGTGAGGGACCCCGGCACGGCCCTTCCCATCCCTCCCCGGGCATCCCGCCCGTCCCAAGCCCAGAAGAAATCACCGAATCGACGCGGAATCACTTTATCCCCTCCCGAGAAATCAGCGAATCAAAGTCGGTTCCGTCGAAGAGAACGGAGAAAGTGCAGGTTCCCCGCGGTTTGGCAGGTCGAGTCTCACGTGTCTTAATACTTCCAGTCTTCCCTAGGATCCCACTGTAGGGGGAAGGGGGGCTTTTTTTTTTTTTTATTGCTCAGGATCCCAAAAACCTCTCCCACGAGGCGGACTCCCCATGTCCCAAGCCAGGGAAAAACCACGGCGGGCGGCAGGGGCTGTCCCCGAGTTTAAGGTGCTTCCTTGGGTTTCTTTGCCGGGTGAAGTGAAATCGGTGGCGTCGAGCTGAGACTGAGAAACGAGGTTGGCTGTGCTCTCTTTTTTCTTTTTTTTTTTTTTTTTCCCCCCTCTCTTCCTTCCTCCCCAGAACATCTGGGAACAACCCGTGTCCCTGCGGGAAAGGCAGCGCTGCTGTCGGGGAGGGGCGAGCTCGTCGAGCACGAAGTCATCTCCGTAGGGCGCTTTTTCCCCAGGGGGGAAGAGAGAGGTGCTGATGCTTCCCCCCCCTCCTCACAAAAAAAAAAAAAAAAAGAAAAGAATAAAAAGGAAAAAAAAGAAAAAGGCACAACCCCTCTGGATGTAAAAGGCAGCGCTGACTTCTCACTTCTGTCAAAGCCTGAGGAGCTGAGAAGTCCCCGTTGGGGACGACGCATTGGCACTCACGTGGGGCTGCTGGAGGGTTGGCAGCCTTTCCAGGACTCCTGGACTCCAGCGCCGTGGGAGAGGGCTCTGATCTCCCCCCCAGGGAGCAGTTTGGATGTGGTTCCCAAAACCCAGCACAGCCCCCACGTTTCCCTCTGCCTGAGACCGAAGCAGAAATGCCACCAGCGAGTCTCCCCTGGTCGAGGTGGGCCCGTGCTCTTCCCTTAGGAGGACTTTCACCCAAAAAACGTCCCTGACAGCGCTGAGAGAGCTGCTCCTTGAGTCCCAGGGGTGCGGCTGTGGAGCTGAAGATCTTCAGCTCCCGCTCAGAGATGATCCAAATGGCTGCAGGAGGGGGTTGGGAGCACGAGGGATCAGCATGAAGCAGGAAGGGGCTCGGGGTTTTAGCCCTTTGTCAGCAGGAACCGGGGCTGCCTCACAGCAGGTTTTTCCCTTGTAGTTTTTTGGCATTTGCTGCAGGAGGAGCAGGAACGGGGAGGGAAAAAAAAACCCATCTGCAGAGCCACAGAGTCTCTCAGGAGCTCCCACTGCCGAGGACCATCACAGCATCACCCCACAAATCCTTCCCTTTGTCCCCTTCTGAGCCTTCCAAGCTCGGAGCAGCAGGTCCTGATCACACCGCACTCCTTCCCATCACCCTTATTCCTCAAAGGAGAGGAAGAAGGACATTTCACTTCCCCTTGGCCCCAGCAGGCAGTTTCTCCCCCTAAAAAGCTCCTAAATCCTGCTAAACGGATAACAACCCCCCAAAATAACAGTTCTGAGGAGCTCCTTGGGGGGAAGAGCCTGGGTCCAGCTCAGCCTGTGAGAGCAGCCAGGTCTGTGCTCCCGGCGGTGCCAGAGTGGGGAAAGAGGACCCTGCAGCAGGGTCAGGGTGGGTGCAGGAAGGGCCTCAAACCCTCCTCTGGGTGCTGAGCCACCAGGGGACATTCTTAATGGGCTCCATGAGACAACACCAGCACCCAGAGAGCCACCACCGTGGGGACAAGGGACAGCCCCGGTGCCTCCGGGGTGCAGCAGCCGGAGCCGGGCCCTGGCTGCAGCCACACGGGCTTGGGAAAGCACTGGGGGTGTGGAAAGGGGGCACGAGGCAGGTGGACCTGCCAAATCAGCTCTGGAAAGCCCAGTTGGGTGGGGAGCTGGCTGGGCATTTGGGAAAATGCTGCGATGGAGGACACGGGGACCCTGCAAAGCTTCTTCCCTGTCCTGCTGGGAGTCCTTTCCAGCCTCTTCCATGGGAAAACCTTGGGCTGAATCCCTCTCCCAGGCACAGCCAGGTCTTGCTGTGCCCCTGGGAGAACAAATAAACCACAGGCTCTACCCTTTCAACTCTCCTCAGCTCCAGCCCACCCCACCCAGCCGAGTCAGCCTCGCCCCTTTCTTTATCCCGTGCCTTGTGTTTGGGTAAAAAAAAAAAAAAAAAACCAACAAAAAACAAAACCCAAAAACCGACCAAAAAAATAAAAACAATAATTAAAAAAAAAAAAAAATAAAATCAGAGGTGGAGAGTGCAGCCAGGACAGCAGGGCTGCCAGGAGCATCTCCCCTTCCCCAGCAGAGATTTCACATTCATTTCACTGGTATGGCAAAGTCCGTTTTGCTTTTTCCTTCAAGGTGCTTTACATTCAAGAGCTATTGCAATCCACGGCGGGGCTGGGGGCACCCCACAGCCCCCCCTTCCCCCCGGGGGGCTCCTCTTGAGTTTGATTGACTGGATTTAAATAAACTGCCCCAAACCTCTGAAGTGCAGTTCGTCTCCAAATTTTGGGGGGGGAAGGAGGGGCTCGAAGGGCCTCAAGGTGGCTCCCGGCCTTAGCTCTCCCGAGGGTCGCTGTACTGGAGCTCCGAGTTGAAAACCTCCTTGTACAGGGGGGGGAAGTTCATGGCGGTCTCCGGGTGCAGGAGACGGAAAAATTCCAGCTTGTCCAAGTGCAGGTTGCAAATGGTCTTCATCAAGGGCAGCTTGGAAACCATCTGAGGGGAGAGGAGGGGCTGGTGACCGCCAGGTTCCCAATTAGTGTCCCTGTGCCGTCGTTCCCCCTCCCTTGGGGACAACTTGGGGGGGTTGGAGACCACTGGGTTCCCAAATAGTGTCCCTGTGCTGTTGTTCCCTCTCCCTTGGGGAAAATGGGTGGGTTTGGGGACCACTGGGTTCCCACTTTGTGTCCCTTGCCCTGCTGTTCCTGCCATTCCCCCTCCCTTGGGGACAACTTGGGGGGGTTGGGGATCAGCAGCTCTGTCTGGCACTGGGGCACCCCCTTTGGGCAGCCTGGCACCCACATCTTTCCACAGGAAAACCAGCACCTGAGAGGGCTCGAGGAGCCCCCCAGGACCCCCCTCCCTGCCCCAGCTCCGTGCTGCCCAAAGCATTCCTGAAATGGCTCCTTTTGCCCCAAAAAACCTGCTTCCCACTGCTGTGCCACCTTCAGCAACCAGGGCTGCCTCTGCCTGCGCTGCAAAGGGATCCACAGACCCTGGAAAGAGGAATTCTTCTCCTCCTTGGGCAGGTCTGAGTGCCCCAAACCCCCTGTGTGTGGCTCAAGAGCTGTGGTGGAGCCCCATGCCCAGCTCAGACACCCCCTGGCACACCCCATGCCTGGCTGTGCCACCCCTTTACCTTCGAGAGCTTGTCCTCAGCGGAGTGTTTCTTCTGGATCTCGTGCTGCAGGGCCACGTAGATCTTGTCCTGGAGCTTCTGCACCTTCTTGGACTCGGTCAGCCAGGGACGATCTGTGAGGGACACCAGGTCAGAGCTGCCCGGGGGGGGGAAGGGGGGCTCCTCTGGGATGGTTTTGGGGACAGTGACACGGCCAGGTGGGCCTCCCTCCATGCCCTCCACCCCGCTGTGGGTGGCACAGCTCCTCTTCCCACAGAGAGGTTTTGGCAGATGCGTTTTGTGAGGTTTTTTTTCCCCCCAACTTCCTTTGTGAGAAAGGACTGAGATCGAACACCCAGGAACCAGCACCGAGGAAGTTGTGCCAGGGGGGTTGGGATGGATCCCAGGGAAAGGTTCTTCCCCCAGAGGGTGGTGGGCACTGCCCAGGCTCCCCAGGGCAGTGGGCACGGCCCCAAGGCTGCCAGAGCTCCAGAAGCGTTTGGACAACGCTCTGAGGGACAGGGGGGATTGTTGGGGTGTCCTGGGCAGGGCAGGGGTTGGGTTGGATGATCCTTGGGGGTCCCTCCCAGCTCAGTAACGGGTCAGTACCTGGGGACAGCAGGACGGCAGCGGTGAACAGGGCGAGCTCCTCATCTGACAGCTGCAGGCGGCACAGGGTCCTCCCCAGCTCGAAGATGGCTCCGATGAGATCGTCACAGCCTGGGTAGGGGACAGCGGGGATGTCACTGCTCTGCCCTCCCTGCACCCCCGGAGAGGAGAGGAGAGGAGAGGAGAGGAGAGGAGAGGAGAGGAGAGGAGAGGAGAGGAGAGGAGAGGAGAGGAGAGGAGAGGAGAGGAGAGGAGAGGAGAGGAGAGGAGAGGAGAGGAGAGGAGAGGAGAGGAGAGGAGAGGAGAGGAGAGGAGAGGAGAGGAGAGGAGAGGAGAGGAGCTCTTACCAAGCGACTTGAACATCTGCATCCCGCCGAACTTGCCCTCGAAGAGCACGGTGTTGTTCAGGGGGTTGAACGCACGGATCATGCGGATCAGGAGCACCTCGAGGCAACCTGATGTAGGCAGAGAGAGCGCAGACGAGGGCAGGGCAGGGCAGGGAGGGTCAGGGGGTTTCCATCATCCCACGACCAAATGTAAGAAAGAGGAAAGCCCCCAGTGCACGTTTGAAGTCCAGATTGTTCATTCCCAAGAGCAGAATGGTTATTCCAACAAATCCGGTTTGGGTTTTGGGATTGGTTGGGGTTTTTTTTAGGTTTCCAATTGTGACCACAATATTTCACCGAAGGGAAATATTATCCAGTCATTAGCAGAGAGACCGAGGTTGTGGTGGAGCACCGAGAGAGGAGAGGGTGGGAACAAAATAAATGAAAAGAAAATGGGAGGAAGAAATGAAAGAACGAGTTAAACTCCAGCGTGTGGGACACGGCCAGCTCTGGCTTTGGGGGGACTCAGGCACACACCCCCTGTGCTGGGTGAGGCTCTCAGCCCCCCAGCCCTGATGAGGGACTGGGAGGCTTTTCCACTCTTTTAGGGCTTTTGCACATTCAGGTCCCTGGCCTGGGCACGGCATCAGCAGCTCAGGCAGATGGGTGGGTGGGGGACGTGGGTGTGTGCTGCCTTCACCCTCCCCTTCCCAGCCTCTCGCTGGGAGAAGAGGCCAATCCTTTCCTCTTCTCCCTCCCTGCTCCCCTGTGGACTTGGCACCCCTTTTCCCAGGGGAAAACCTGCTGTGCTCGATTCCTTCCCAGCTCCTGGACGACATTTGGGTGAGGGTGACCAGGAGGAAAAGCCTGTGCCCAAGGCAGCCACTCCCCACGTCCCCTCCCTGCCCCACCGCCCTCACACACGACCTTCAGCTCCTCCCAGCCCAGCACCAGCTCCCCCAGCACCGGGAGCACTGGGGCAGCCAGGGAGGGGAGGCTCCAAAAGGAAAGCACCAGAGAAAAGATGGGATACACCTTTGGCACCGCGGCTGCTGCTCGAGAGAGGTGCTGGGGACCCGAGGGGGGACAGTGGGGACACGAGGGGGGACAGTGGGGACACAAGGGGGGTGGTCAGGGGCACGAGGGGGGCGATGGGGATCCCCCCCCAGCCCCTTACCGGCTTTCAGGAGGATGATCTGGTCGTTCTGGCAGAGCTCCATGAAGCCGTCGATGCGCTTGGCGAACTCCACCACGTACTGGATGGCGTTGGAGATCTGCAGCGAGCACTGCTGCCACATGGCCTCGCAGCTCTGCGGCACAGGGGGACGGCCCTCAGGGCGTGCTGTCCCCTCCCTGCCACACGGGGGGGGCACAGGGAAGGGACTCCCATGCCCTGGGACACGAGCTGCCACCACCCCTTCCCCCCAGCGCTGGGCTCTTGCATCTCCCGAAGCACCCAAGGACCCTCCTCGCCTTCACCTCCCCCACCCAGGGCTGTGCTGGGGGGCCGTGGGGGCCGTGGCAGTGGAGCTCACCTTGCTCTGCAGGGCTCGGACCTCCTCGGGGGAGTAGAGGCTCCAGGCCAGGCGCTTGAGCTCCTCCGTCGTGTACTGGCACGTCTCCAGGTGGGACTTCACCACGTTCTGGGCCACCCGGTCTGTGAGGTGGGGACAGTGCCGGTGAGCCCCCTGTCCCCACACCCCTCCTCTCCTGGCTGTCCTGGGGGGCTGCTGGGGCTGGAGGGGGATAGAGGGGCTTTGTGCGGTGTCACGGGGGTGTGAGCACAGACAGGGTGGTGGGGGCTGTCCCCAAGGCACAGCAGGGGATGTTCCACACGGTCAAAGGTGGGCTGAGCTCCATCTGTGCTCGGCCTGGAGGAGGGGACGGGCTTGGGGTTGCCCTGAGAGCTGAGGCCAGGTCAGTCCCTCACTATCATACAATAAAATCCCACAATGGTCTGGGTTGGGAGGGACCTCAAATCTCATCCACCCTGAAGCTCGTTCCACCCCCCTGCCACGGGCAGGGGCACCTTTCACTGTCCCAGATTGCTCAGGGTGTGCCTGGCGTGGGCACCCAGAGCTGGATGTGTCCTGTGAGGCGCTGGGGTGGCCCCGAGCACCGTCCCCAGGGCTGCACGACCCCACATCCCTCTGGGACCGCCCCAGCGCTCACCGATCTCCAGCACGGAGATGTCGGGGGGCAGCTGCCCCCCCTCCAGCGCCCCGTGGGCGAACAGGGCCGGCTCCAGCATCAGCTCGTAGATGGACTCCTGCTTGATGAGCGTGGCATCGGCCACGTCCAGGCTGGACTGGTCGGGCGAGGGCTGTGCCGAGGCCAGCAGGTCCAGGTTGTAGTAGGTGCTGCTGCCGTCGGGGGTGAGGGGGAAGTCGAAGAGCAGCCCGTCGGACAGCGTGGAGATGTCGTCCAGGTCCGAGAGCCCGCTGCTCACGCTCGTGGTGTAGACGCGGCTCAGGGGCTCGGGCTCATCCTTGGTGCCCCCGCTCTGCTCCTGGCTCTGCTGGTGCTTCTGCACCTCGGCGTAGAGGCTGTCCCGCTGCTTCTTGGACATGCGGCCGAACTTCACCGCTGCCCCGGGAGAGACGCGGCTGCGTCAGGGCAGCTCCGCCCCGGAGCGAAGCCGGGACCCCCCACCCGCCCGGGAAGGGTCCTGACTCCAGGGCCAGCAGCTGAATGAGCCCTGAGAGGGGCAGGGACCCCGCTGGATGCGCCCCCCTCCCCGTCCCAGACCAACCCTGGGTGAAGCAGAACAGAACCGATTGAATCGACCCCCCCACGGAAAACGGGAACGCGTTTCTCGCTTCCCAAACCCTCCCCGCACCGGGCCGGCCCTGCGGGGGGAGCACCTTCATCCCGACGGCCCGGCGGGCTCCGCGGAGGAGCAGGCGGCCCCTGGGGACCCCGGGCACGACTCACCGTCGCGGGACATGCCCAGCGCCAGGCATTTCTGCAGGCGGCAGTGCTGGCAGCGGTTGCGGTTGGTGCGGTCGATCAGGCAGTTCCTCTGCCGGGAGCAGGAGTAGCTGGCGTTGTTCTGCTGGCTCCTCCGGAAAAAACCCTGCGCGGGGACGGGATAGGTTGGGAAAGTGCCCGGCTGGAATGCCAGGCCCCCGCAGCCGCCCCCAGCCGGCCGTCCCTGGGCTCACCTTGCAGCCCTCGCAGGTGATGACACCGTAGTGGATCCCCGAGGACTTGTCTCCGCAGATCTTGCACGGGATCACCTCGATTTGGGCTGGGGAGGAGGGGGAAAGGGGGAGAACCGAGGTTAATGGTGGTCAGGGCCCAGCAGGAGGAGGGAGCTGGACCCCCCCACGACAGCACCTGGGGAAACTGAGGCACGAGAGCTGGACCCACTGGCAGCTCAGCCCTTCCTGCAGCCCCTGCAAGGATGCTCGCGCCTCAGAGAGGTCCCCAAAAAGGTTCATACAGGGTGTGGGATCCCCCCATCTGCTCCCCCATCCCCTCCAGCAGCACGAGGCAGAGCAGGAAAACCCTTGGAGCTGGGACAGCATGGGATGTTTGTGCACCAGCCTGCCCGGGACCCCGATTTGGAATCATTCCCCTTGTTTTTCAACCGGTGTGTGCAGCAGGACAGGGACACCCTTTGCACAGGGGCCATCCCCATCCCTGCAGCTGTGGACGCTCTCCCGCCACAGAGCTGGACCAAACACAGGGTGTGGGCCCTCCCCATCCCCCCCAGCAGCTCCTCTGAAACCCAGGACCGATATAGCCATCCCCAGCTCAAGGTCCTGGCCCCCTTCCCCCCCCTTGCAAATCCGCTTCCCTCCCCGCTTCTGCTTCGCTGGCACTGAGCTGCTAATAGGCTTCGTCCTCCTCATTTTCCAGCTGCCCCAGATCTGTGCTGGCTCTGCCCTCCCCACGCGCGCCGGGGGGGGGGGACACACGGGGCACCCCCGGGACTCGTACGTGCCTCCCGGCATCTCTGCACCCTCTAATCCCCGCCGCAACCCCGCACCCCCCGGCCCGGCGCTGCTCTCGAGGGTGCTGGGCGGGCGCCGCCGCGCCAAAATAACCCCCACGGCCAGATTATGGTTATTTCCAATCTCCTGGGCCTGTGCAAATCCCACCCCCCCTCCCCGCTCGGGTAATTCCCTTCTGCCTCTCTCCTCCCTCTGGAGCCATCGGCTCTGGGAGAGGGGGGTGTGTTCTGTGGGGCCGTCTCTGTGAGGGGCAGTCCCAGTGCTCGGCCAGTGCCACCTGCACCCGGCACCCAGCGGTGTCCTGGGGTCCCTCAGTGATGTGGGGGACGCTGGGCTGGGGTGCTGGAGCCTCGCTGGGCACAGGGGCAGCCAAGGTGTCATCAGTCCCCCAGGGCTGCCATCGGTCCTCCATGGAGGTTATCCATCCCTCAGGGAGGCAGCTGGTACCCCCAGGGATGCAACTGGTATGTCTGGGATGCAGTTGGTACCCCCGGGGATGCAGTTGGTACCCCTGGGGATGCAGTTGGTACCCCTGGGGATGCTCAGTCCCCCAGGGATGGCCTTGGTCCCCCCCAGGGGGGGAGGTTTGCTCCTGGCCACACTGGGGAAGGACTCACTCCACACCCAGGTGCGAGTGGGGGATGGATCCCTCCTGCATCCATTGCCTCAGTGCTCTGCTCGTGCCCTGAATGCACCAGGTGATTTGGGGGTTTATCCTTCCTTCCTGAGGCTGCTGAGCTGGGCATCTCGCAGGGCTGTGTGTTGTCCCCCCTGTGACTCAAAGGGGCCACATCCCAGCCCTGCCCCTCCCCAAAGCTGCTCCCTGCACCTCTGCTGTGGTTCTGGGCCTGGGGCAGCAGAGCTGGCAGGAGTGGGCAGGGAGCAGGCAGGGATGGCCAGGGCACCCTCACAGCCCCCTCAACTGCACTGGCACCACAGCCCCTTTGGCAGGGAGATGGAGGCATCGACAGGGCCCTGTGTGCCCACTCCCAAACCACCACCCAGCTCCCATGAACCGAGACACCCTCCAGTTCCCTGGGTCCTGCTGCCCCCACGCCTCAGGAAAGGGGATGGCCACCCTCCGCCCTGCCCCAAGCCCTGTCGCACCTCCCGGATGGGACGGCGAGGTGGTGGCATGGCGGGGGGCACAGGGAGGGGGTGCCACCCCCGGCAGGAAGCGGCGTCGGCTCGTTATGCAACGTTAATTGCAGCCGCCGGCAGCGCGGGTGATGCATCGCGGGCGCCGCGCCCTCACGCCCGCGGCCGATACTCCCGGTACCCGGAATTACCCGCACCGGGCTGAGCTCGGCGTGGCACCCACCGGTACCCACCCTGCAGAGCCCGGGGGTGCCGCTCCGTGTGCCCCACCAAACCCACCAGAGCTCTCAGGGATTGCTGATGCTCCGTGTGACACCGATGGCCAAACCCTGCCCCTGCACCCACGGAGCGAGGAGACCCCCCGAGAGCCCCCCTAGAGCCCCCTGAGAGCCCCCCGGAGCCAGAGCTAAGGGTGCGTGGGGTTGATGCCGCCCTGGCTCCTCCTGGCGAAGGAGAAGCACTTCGACCGTGTGCCCGGCAGCCTTTTGGGGCTCTAATTACCGTCCTGCTAATTACCCGGCCGTGCCCGCCACCGGCACCTGACCCGCTCGTAAGACGTTCGCCCCAAATAACTGACGTCGATCCGCGGCCGTAACCCCGGCGATGGCAATTACAGCCCGGGACGGCGCTTAATTGCTGCTCGGATCGTCAGCACGGGCTGAATCACCGGGTCGGCTCCCTCGGCGTCCCCTCGTGCCGCGGCCACGGGACCCCCCGGGACCCCCGGGGCTGCCAGACCATCTCCCCTGGGAGCCCTGAACACCCCCCTGGGGCGAACCCAGACGAGGGATGTGGGTGCTGGCGGGGTGGCCACAGCAGCAACCTGCCTCCCCCAAATCTCACTGTGCTCACAGCAGCCCCCACACCCCGGCTGTGCCCCCCTTCCCCTCCCCACGGGAGCGCTGGGCTCCTCCCCCCACCACGACCCTGCGAGCATCATCCACGCCGTGCAAACGGGGGTCGTTTAGGTGGGGGAGAACCCCTTCCTCCTGCCCTGGGGTGGGGCAAGTGGGGCAGGAAGGGAAACTCCACCCTGGGGTCAGTGGGGCTAAGATAGGGGGGAGGAAAAAAAAAATGACCCCAAACCAAAACCAAAACCAAAGGGTTAAAAAAATAAATAACAACGATCCGCAGCCGGCAATTAAAATGTCCCGGCGGTGGTATTTGCTCTCCTCCCACTGTAAACACTTCTTGCCCAACTCCCGGCCCGCTGCCACCGGCCGGCCCTTATGTAAGTGGCCCCGTGGGCACGGTCCGGCCACGGGGCTCGGCCGTGGCGGGGCGATGGCCCCCGGTCCAGCGGCTGCGCGTGGCCCCGCGGTTGGAGCCATCCTGTCCCACTGACACACTTTTGTGCCCGCGGCCGCACGCGCTTGTGTAACCGCGGCCGTTAACCCTTCCCGGGACCGAGACGGGGCCAGGGAGGGGTCATCCCCCACCTCCCGCCCCCAGGGAGGGGGGTTTCGGGGCGTTTTGGGGTGATCCCTCCAGCTGGGGACATGTGTTTGCCGCGCGGAGCTGCGGCGCTCTGTGGGGGACACGGGGCTGTCCCTGAGCTGCCCCCATGTCCCCTGTCACCCCCTGGCCCCGGCCGTGCGTCCCCTCCGGCCCAGCACAGCTTGGCCCAGGCCTGGCTGGAGGCTCTGGTGGTTTCGGCAGAACCAGAGCCACCCTTCCCGGAGCAGGACTCAGCCTTGGTCCTGCGCTGGCACACCCTCCTCTCCATCGCCTCCGCCCCGAGGGCGGGCATCCCTCCTGCACCCCAAAACAAAACAGGGCAGGCCCTGCAGTATCCGGCTACGAGGGCCTGGACCCCTCCTCTGTGGTGCAAAGAGTATGGTGGTCCCATCCTCCTCCTCCTCCCCCCATCCCTTCCCCTGGCCATACAATCTCCCTGCTGTGGGGGAGTCACCCCAAAACCCTCAGCACCCCATTGAGCTCCAGGCCGTGCTGTGACCGCGCTGCTACCAGAGGCTTTTCAGAGCTGTCCCCTCTCCCAGCAGCTCCTCTGGGTGCCCCCAGCTTGGAGGTGAGCGTTCCTGGGTGGGGGAGTGTTTTGGGGGCACTGGCAGGTCCCTGTCTGTGCAGTCCCCCAGGACAAAGCTGCACACCCCTCACCCCTCGGGGATGGGGGCAGGATACGGCCACCCCCTCCCTTGGGGTGCCACGTGAGTCCATGGTGCCCCTTGCCAGAGGCAGGGGATGAGCATCCCAGCTTCAGAGGTG
Organism: Pyrocephalus nanus; assembly: GCA_038380795.1. Lineage (NCBI taxonomy): Eukaryota > Metazoa > Chordata > Aves > Passeriformes > Tyrannidae > Pyrocephalus > Pyrocephalus nanus. The sequence goes on along the minus strand of CM076287.1, from coordinate 2,091,807 downwards.
GCTCCGTGGCCCTGTGGCCACCCTTGCCCCAAAGACCCCCCGGCTTCCCCCGTGCCCTGGCTCATTACCCAGCGAGCCTGCTGGGAAAGTAGGTCTGTGCCCCATCCTGCTGCTGCGCTCCATCGGTGCTGTGGGGTGGGCACCTCTGGTAATTAGCGGCAGCCCCACAGCCCCTCAGCACCCCCAGCCCCACCAAGGGCACTGGGATGCTCCCAGGATTCACCACCACCGTCCTCTCCCCTTCCAGGGGGTTCAGCATCCCCCTCGGTGCACCCAGAGCAGGGGATGCGCAGGGGCACACCTACAGTGCCACCCCGACTCCCTGTTCCTTCCCTAAACCCCAGCTCTGCTCTTGCATTTCCTGCAGTAACCTCTGACCCCGGGAGCGACTGCTCTTCCCCACAGCCTCCAACCACGGTGGCTGTGGGGTAGGAATAAATAAGGAAATAAAGGGAATTATCACTCCATTACAGCTGCTGATGGCTTTGCTTTTCACCAGGCTCCCCGTGCTGCAGCACCTCGGGGTCCTCCAGCACCCTGGCATTGAGGCCATGGCTGCTGGCAAATCCCACCCCCATCTGTGCATCCCAGGGGACCCCAGGGAAGCCAGGCCCATGCTGGATGCTCCCAGCCCCAGCTCCAGGAGCAGGGACAGCAGCAGCACCGGGGCCGTGCAGGCCGTGAGGAAGATTTAGATGACACAACTGCGGCCCTGAGCCAGGCCGGGGTGATGGAGGTGGGAACTGGTTTCCTAATTGATTAGCAAAGATTTCCTGGAAACTTTGGGCCAGAACACGGCTCAGCTGCTCTCACCCTGCCCCAGGACAACCCTTGGCAGCCTTCCCTCAGGGCCACGCGGCCGGGGGGGCTTCGCAAGTGCCGCAGTGCCCAGCCGGGCGCCGTTTCTCCCTGCCCGTGGCGCAGTGCGCGTCTCCAGCCGGGAAGTCGCAGCTTTGGGTGGGCGATGCGGCTCCCCCACGGCCACCCGGCCCCTGCCCCGGCCGCTCCGGTTCAGCAGCTCCCGTGCCACGCAGCGCCGTGCCAAAGCCAGCCCCAGTGGCGCAGGACGCAGCCCTTTGCACTTTGGCTGGCGCAGAAGGATGGCAAAGGTGAGGCGGCAGGGAGGGGGACCTGCTGCCAGCCCGGGGTGGGGACGAACCGGGCTGCTGTGGAGGGAGAACCCCTCCAGCCCTGTGGCTAAATCTGGGGGGAATTATCTCCCTGGGGCTAAATAAAGGCAGGAGAGCAGCTCTGCTCACCACATCCGATAAACCGGGCGAGATTTAGACATTAGCAGCTCTTTAAATAGCCGAGTTCAAAGTTAAACGTGACAGGGAGGAGGGAACAGGGGAGGAGGACGGCCTGGGGACGGGGACCACCATCTCCCCATCACTGAGCTTCACCCTCCAGGCGCTGCCCCTCTCTGGGGTTATGGGGGTCGAGGACCCCAAATCACGTCTGGACCACTCAGGACCCCACATTGCCAGTGGACAGCTTGCTCCTCCAAGCTTATTTTTTGGGAAGTGACAGTCACAGCCACCCCGCGGTACCGGGGACAGGGGCAGCCGTCGTGCCGGGAGGGCCGGTGGGTGCCGGCCCAGGGCGGCCGCGCCAGCCGAGTGCACGCCGCCGAAACGGGCAGGGAAGCTCCTCCTCCGCCCTCTCTGATTTTTCCAATGACAGATCTAGGTCACTAGGACAAGTCGCAAAGGCTGCCGAGCCACCGCACGCTCCTCGCCACGCTGCTTGCAAAACAAGTGAGCAGGAGGGCTGGAAACCGTATAGGATTATACAAGGCAAAGCCTGTGCCCCGGCCCCGGCGCAGCCGCGGCGCAGGGAAGGGACAGGGGCGAGGAGCTGCCGTGGCCCCCCGGGGAACGGGGCAGAGCAGGGGCGGTTTTGGGGAGGAAAATGGAGATTGAGTCAATTTGGCGTCGCCATGCGGCATTCGGGCTTCGAGAGATGAGGACGCGGGACTGCGGGAAAAACACCTCACTGGGGGAAACGATGGGAGATCAGGGGGGTTTGGCCCCTAAATTAGGGTCAGCACGCAGTAACTGGGGAGGGGGGAAAGGAAAAAAATTATATAAAAAAAGGAAAAGTTTGCCCAGTTGCTAATTAAGCCGGTGCCGGCTGTGCAAGGGCTACGTAAGAGCCAGGCGTGTGGGCAATTAGGCAGGCGTTAATGCTTCCCTCCGCACTAATAAAGGTGAAATCCCGGGGTGCCGTGGGGTGGGGAGAGGGATGTGGGGGGCTCACCTTGCCCTCGCCCTCGCCCACCCCGGCCCCACCATTACACAAGAGTGCGGCGGTGGAGGAGCCGCAGTGCCCGCAGGAAACGGGGTCTGAGGAGCCCGAAGATGCACGTCCTGGCACCTACACCCCAAAACAAACCCCCAAATCACACCTATGGAGGGGCACCACCGAGTCCTGGGGTGGCTCTAAAGGGGGGATGGGAACCCCAGCTCAGGGTGTGAGGTCCCAGCAGCTCTGTAGGAACAGAGCTGGGTCCGGCCACCGCTGCGTCACCACCACCAGGCCCCGGTGGATCGTCCCGCTGGAGCCTTCCTCCCTCCATCCTCCTCCTCCCCACCGCCTGACTGGCAAAGCAGAGGGGTGACAAGTAGGAACTGTCTTTCATAACGGGAAAAAACCCAGGCAGGTGCTGGCGCGACTCACCCCTGACCGGGACAAGGGGCACCCAAAATTGCACCCAGGTCCCTCGACCGCCTTCGCAGGCGCCTCCCAAACTGCCCCCCGCGCCGTGGGGAGGGGGAAAAGGGGGGAAAAAACCCACAATAAATCCAGCCCTGGTGGGAGCAACATATTGAAGAGGAGATTAAGGGGTTTAGTGCGAGGAAAAGCTTAAGAGCGGGTCTAAGCCGGCGTCGGAAAGCGAAGCAAAATAAACAAGAATTTTATTCCTAACGGAGGGGGAGCTGGAGGAGGCAGAGCGGTTTGCTGAGGGCTCCCTCCCGGTCCCCCCTCCGCGCAGCTGGTGCAAGTATCCCCTTGTCCCGTTCCATCGGGGCTGACGCGGGTCTCTCCCGTGTCCCCGTTGGGGCTGGTGCGGGGTCCCTCCCATCCCCCTCCGCGGGGCTAGTGCGGGTCCCCCCTTGTCCCTCTCCAGCGAGGCTGACGCGGGTCCCCCCTTGTCCCTGTCCGCTCTGCCGCCGAGTCTCCCCCGTCCCCCTCCTCGGGGCCACTGCGGGACCCCCGACCCTCCCCGGCGAGGTCCATGCAGGTCCCCCCGTCCCGGCTGACATCGGGTCCCCCCCGTCCCCCTCCGCGGGGCTGTTGCGGGTCCCCCCGTCCTCAACCGGGGCCAACTTGTGCCGCTGCCCCCGGGACCGCGCTCTCCGGTCCCCCCGCGCCCCGAGCCCCCCCGGACCCACCTCGCATCGTGTCCGCCGCGGTCAGGGCGCCGGGGGGCGCATGGGGGGGCGCGGGGGTCCGGAGCGGCGCGGGGCGCGGCGGGGAGCGCGGGCACCGGGAGGCACCGGGCGGCACCGGGAAGCACCGGGCGGCACCGGGCGGCTCTGGCACCTGCCCCTCCGCCGCGCCGTGACCCACTTCTGCCCGAGCATGCGGCCGTTCACATGACGAGCCCGCCCCGCCCCCCCAAATCGGTTTCACTTCCAGCCCCACCTCCTGCCCTTCGTCCTCCTCCTCCTCCTCCATCCCCATCCCCGCCGCTCCGGCTCTCGGCGCTGCGCGGGCGCTGCCGGCGCCTCCCCTGGACCGGGGTCTGCGCGACCCCCGCCCGGCCGCGGCCGCAGGGGTGCCCGGCGCTGCCCCCCGGCGCTGCCCGCCCCCGGGAGGGCCGTGCCGGTGCCCGTCCTGCCCCGGCTCGCCCAGGCACGGGGCCGGCTGCGTGTGCCGCTGAATCACCGCTCCCTTGCCTCACTCCGCTCCCGCTCAGCCCCGCAACCCCCCAGATGGGTGGGTGAGGGGGTCTGCCCAAGGTGCAGCACCCGGCGCTTGGAGTGGGAGGGTGTGGGGAATGCCGGGACCCCCGTGCAGCCCCCCCATGTACCCACACCAGGGTGCAGATGCTCAGGTCCGAGGGGACATTCTGGGGGACCTGCGGCACTCTGGAAGCAGTGGGAAGCTTTGGAGGTGGCAGTGAGGCATTCCCACCCTGTCCTTCGTGCTGGGATGCACAGAGCTGGCTTTGGGGCTCCAGGTTGTGCCCCGGATAAGGGGGGTAAAGTGATGGTGGCCCTTGACCCCACCTAGGATGGTGGCCGTGGGGTGGCTCCGGGACACGCAGAGCAGCCTGGCGGTGCAGGGCCGGAGGTGTCGGCACGGGGCAAAGTCCTCTGGCTGGGGTTTGTGGTGTGACTCGTGCACCAGGTCACCAGAGTCCTCCCTGGTGCCACATCACGGGGTGGAGGTGCCTGGCTTCGGTCACGCTGGGCCAGGACTCAGGTGCCAGGGATGCAGCAGTGCCCGGGGACAGCCGGGCCCTGGGGACAGTGGCACTGGCCTGGAGACCTGCTGTGTGCAGAGAGGGCATCTCCCTTGGGCATGAGCGCAGCATCCACCATGGATGTGGATCTGGTATCCACCATGAGTGTGGATGTGGGATCTACCACGGGCACGAACGTGCTGTCCACCAGGGGCATGGGCCCGGCACCCATCATGGACATGGACCTGGCATCCACCACAGCCATCAGCCATGGAATGTGACATCCCCATGGGCACGAGCGTGGCACCAGCCATGGCCAGCAGCATGGCATGGCCCTGGTCACCACATCACCCACCACGGGCACAGATGCAGCCGCCATCACCACACACGTGTCATTGCTGCCTCCTCCCCTCACTCCCCCCTGCCCTCACAGCTTGGCCCTGAGGGGGCACCTCAGCCCCCAGACCCTCAAACTACACCATTTAATGACAGCTGAAGAGGGTGATTTCAGCCCACACGCATCCCAAAGCCTGCACTGAGCGGGGGGTGCAGGGATGCTCCGAGGCTCCCCCACCGCTCCCGGAGCTGTCCCCCTGCTCTGGTGCAGGGGCTGAGCAGTGGTGGCACTCTGTGTGCTCCCACCCGTGTTCCCACCTCGCTCTGTCCCCCGCGCCGTGCCGGGGAGGGGGACACGGGCTGGGGGGGTGGAGGGGGCGGAGGGGGCCGGGCCGCCCGCCGCGCTCCAGCGCTGCTGTCTGACACGATTTGGCTGATGGCGATTGGGAACGGGTTCGCTGCTCTCGCCGGTCGGATTCGCTCCTTCCTCCCGGCTTTCCCTCCCTCCTCCCGCCGCGCTCCGCATGGATGGGCGCGCAGACGGGACGCGGGGCGACGGCTCGATACAGGCTGCGCTTCCAGCGCCGCTCCTGCGAGCGCAGCCCCGGATGGAGCCAGGAATCCCACCCTGGCACGGCCCGGGCAGGGGCAGCCCCGCTGCCGTCCCCGGGGGTCACGGGAGCTGCCCGAAGGAGGTCACCCTCATTAGCCCCGTTTCAGATGGGGAAACTGAGACCGGGAGCAACGCGGTGACTCCTCGTGGCACGCGGGGTCCGGCCCCGGCCAGCTCGCCCCTCCCAAAAAGGCGGTCGCCGATTGCCGCTGTTGGGACAGTCGCGGCCGAATCGCGCCAGAGCGAGAGCGAAAATAGTCCCCGAGCGCTCGGCGCAACCCAAAAGTATGGGGTTACATAAGCGGCACCACACCTGCCGTGAGCAACGCGGGACCCACGCACCCATCCACGCACCGCTCCCGCCGCCGGCCCCTTAACCCTTCGAGTGCGGGGCCCGGACCAGCACACACAGGCGTGGGCACGACCCGGGGGGAGCCCCGGAGGAGCAGGAGATGCTGCAGATGCACCCCAGCAAGTGCTGGGTGCTGCAGCTCTGGGACCCGGCCCCCCGGGTTTGGGGCCACGTGGGGGAGGTGGAGAGGCTACAGCAGAGCAGGACCCCTTTTCTCGTGAGCGGGGTCTCACCCCACAAACTCGGCCACCTTTAAATTGTGGTCCTGGTGCCACCAAAGCCAGAACGAGGAGGAGCCAGTTCACTGGTTGCTGAGACCCTGGAGCAGCATTTGCTCCTGACAGAGGAATGACCTCCCCTCCCCTTGCCCGGGGCTGTTTTGGCTGTGGCAGCACTGGAGGTCACCGAACCTCCCCCTACAAACCATCTCCCCCTCCCCACGCTGCTGCGGGAGCTGGTGCTGCTCAGCTCAGAGCCCCTCACCCCAGGACCCACCCAGCGCCATTCCCAGTGATGGGAGGCAGCAGGAACGGAGGGACCAGTTCTGCCATGGGTGCTGCCAGACCCCGACTCGGTGCCAGGAGCTGCACCCCTCGAGGCAGTGCTGGGGGACGGGTTCTGCAGGGCTGGATCCAGCCCATCACAGGTGGCACCAGCAGCCCTGGGCATCAGCAGCACGGGCAGGACTCGGCCACTGGGAAGAGATAAAGAAGCAAAAACTGCCACTCGCCACCATCCAGCCCTTCTCCTCCTCCTCCTCCCCCTCCCTGGCCTGGCTTCACCACCAGCTCTCTGTGGTCAGGGCCAGGGCACTGCCAGACGTTGAAGTTGGCATCACTGGCATGACTCCGTCGCCAGGATCGGCCCAGTCGGCCCCTGTGGCTGGCCTGGAGGCCAGCAGAGCAGGAATTCGGGATGACACCATCACCCCTTAATCACTGTTTGCTCCCGCTCACGCCCCACCCAGCGAGAGGGGAACCCTCCACCAGCATCGCCCGTCCTGCACCCACAGCCCCTCACCCCCCATGGGGACCCCTGAGCTCCCACCAGGGCTGTGCCCCGTGCTCGGTGGTCCCTGGGCTGGCACAGCCAGCCCCGTGATAGCCCTGCCAGGGGCTCCCTGCCGTGGGCACTGCCAGGCTCTGCTCCTCGCCGTGACTCAGTTTCCCGTCGGGAATGCTGACCTGCCCGGCGGGGAGCGGGTCACGGGGTGAACCCACGGACAGGGGGCACAGCTCTGGTGTCCCCAGATCTGCTCCTCAGGTGCCAGCGTGGGGATGTGCCCCAGGGCAGCCCCCAGACCCAGGGCTGGGCAGGAGCCCTGTCCCTCAGCCCCGGGGCTGGGCTCTGGGTGTGGGCAGGGGGGGCAGAGGGGCTGTGGCACCTGCAGCCTTATTGTGGGCCCCTGGCTGTGGGGGAAACACCACAGAGCCCCCCCCTGCCCCCAGTCAGGGACAGGGTCCCACTGCTTTGTCCTCTCCATGGCATCGGCGTCACCCTCCCTGCCAACCCCACTGTCAGAGCAGGATGAGCAGGGCAGGACGAGGGTGCCCTGGCTGTGCCAGGCAGGGCCTGTGCCCTCAGACCTTGGGGACGAGACAGGGATTTGCCACCTATGCCTGTCCTGGCAGCCAGTGGGATGGGGAATGGTGCTGGGCACGTGGCACTGCCACAGCGGCGTTGAGTCACCGTGTCACAGCACGCTTATGCAAAGGCTGCCACGGGCTGTGGGGCTGTGGGGCTGTGGGGTGATGGTGTGGGGCTGTGGGGCTGTGGGGTGATGGTGTGGGGCTTTGGGGCCATGGGGCTGTGGTGTGGGGCCGTGTGGTTTTGGGGTTGAGAGGCTGCAGGGTCGTGGGGACGTGGTGTGGGGCCGCGGGGCCGCGGGGCAGGGCGGGTGCCACTCGGGCACACTGCAAGGACAAAGCAGGGCACAAAGAAGGGGGAAACTGAGGCAGCAGTGGGGGGCACCCCCGAGTCCCGGTGCCCAGGCGGGGTTGTAAGCGGAGCCCCCGGGCTGGCCTGACCCGCTGGCGCTCACGTAACGCCCACCCGGTGCTTATGCAATGGCTGCTGCCGTGTGGCGCTGAGGGACACCCGACGCCGAGGCAATTACCCGGCCCCTAATCAGCGGCGACGCTGCATAACGAGGCTAATTGGAGCCACGGCCAGCAGAGCTGCCGGGGAAGGGACGTTCGGTCTCATCCCGCACCCCGAGGGGTGCCCCGAGCAATTAGTGACTTCCACAGGGGCTGGGGGGGGAATCACGGCCGGGCTGGGCCCTGCTGTGGCCCGGGCACAGGCTGGGGGTGCCCGTGGGGTGGAACCCTTTGGCTGGAGTGTGGCATCCCCATCCCTGCCTGCATCTCCATCCCTGCCTGAATCCCCATCCCTGCCTGCATCTCTGTCCCTGCCTGTAGCCCCGTCCCTGCCTGCATCCCCATCCCTGCCTGCATCCCCATCCCTGCCTGAATCCCCATCCCTGCCTGCAACCCCATCCCATTTTCCATCCCCATCCCAGTCTCCATTCCCATCCCGTTCTCCATCCCCATCCCATTTTCCATCTCCATCCCTGCCTGCATCCCCTGCCCACACTCCCAGGCTCAGCGATGCTCCAAGTAGGTCAGTGGGCCGAGGTGCTGGGTGGCCATGGGGGGCTGCAGCACCAGCCCCGGGGGGTTCTTTCCCTTTATCCCTGGCTGCCCTCGCCCCCCGCCGATCCCACCTCCCTGCTGGCCCCACCGGGTCCCCGGGGGGTGGGGGACCAAAGCAGCATCTCCCTCTCCAGGCTGCAGAGCCCTCACACCTCATCGCACAGATGATTCCCGAATAACGGCACCTGGAGGAGGGTTCTGCCCCCCTCATCCTCCCCCCGCAGCCCCGGGGGGCTCAGCCCGGCGGCGGGGGGTGCAGGGGGGCTCCCCAGGCAGCTCTCCCCGGCACCCGCCCCCGGCTCGGGCAGCGCAGCCCCCGCCCGGCCCCGGCCCGGGCGCTGCCGAATCTCCAGCGTCGTAATTAGGAGATAAACAGGAAAGAGGGAAGGGGCAGATTTCATATTCCACCCCGATCCCCCCGGGACACATAAAAGCGGAGTGGGGGGACTCGAGGGGGCTTTTTTCGCACTTGTTTCTGCTGAATCAAACATTTTTCCTCCTGCTTAGAAGATTTCCCGGCTCCCCCCCCCCCCCGCCCCGTCCCCCCCTCCCCGCTCCCGCCTTAATGAGGTTTTGCTGTAAAAGTCTCCGAGCCTCAACCATGGCCTTGAGTTAATCTCCAGGCACCTTCAAAGCCGGGTTGTTCCTACACCCCCCCTCCCAACTCCAGCCCCTCCTTTGCCTCCATCTTTTTGAACTTCCCAGACACAAAATCTCTGAGTTTCATGGGATGCCGCTTCTCCTGTGCCCGGCTGCGAGCACGGGGGTCCCAGGGCACCTGGGGGGCACGAGGCAGGGACACAGTGCCCGGGCCTGGGGCAGGGATGTGGGATGGGGACTCCCTGAGGATGTCCCTCCGGGCAGGAAAGCAGCCTGCCTTTGAGGGGAGTCCCCAAACCGGGGTGAGAAGGGGATATTTCCAGATTTTATTCTGTTGTGAAAATACAGCCAAAAAATAGCCCTCGGTTCGGGGCCACCAAGGTGGTCACCAGAGCCATCCTTGCCACTGACAGGGGGGCTCTGGGGACTGGTGACACTGGGGTGTCACCCTGTGGGACAGGTAAAGGATGGGGGGTGCAGGCAGGTGCCCGTTGGGGGCTGAGCTGGGGGCAGAGGAGCTGTGAGGGTGCCAGGAGTGTTCCCCCCACCCAGGCTTGACCAGGGGTGTCTGTGGCACTCTGGGATGGCAGAGGTGGCAGGAGGACAGTGCTGGTAGAGGGTCCCATCCTGGCTCTGCCGTAGTAGCCAGCTGCTTCCTGGGAAAGGGGTTTGGAAGCTGATTGACCCCTTGAGCACATCCCTGCAGCTGGGACAGCACCCCACGGGCTGGGTGTGGGGTGCAGGCCGGTCCTTAGGGCACACATCCATCCCTGGGGCCTCTGGGCAGTGCCAGCCCTCCCCATGGCTGTGGGGGTGCTCAGCCCTGACCACAGCAGGCCCAAAACCCCGGGAATGGGAGGAGCAGGAGGGGACAGCACCTGAGTTTCTGAAGCGTGAGGTGCTGCACCCACCCCCCAGGCTGGAGCCAACAGGCACCTCAGGGCTCCCTCCTCCTGCCCATCGGTGCCCTGGGCTGCCCAGTGTGCCCATACCTGGGTGTCCTGTTCCAGAGCTGATCTGGAGGCTTTAGTGCAAGTTAATCCCAGCAATCCCTTAATGCCAGGGACTGAAATAGGAAAGATCAGTAGGTCAGTGGGAAAAGCTCTTGGCCAAAGTTAACGTGTTAATGCGGGGAGAAGGCGAGGGAAAGAGCAGGGAGAGGAAAGCGCACCGGGGGCTGCTCCGGCTTCTCCCCCTGCCCGGGCTCCGGTCACTCCCCATCCCGCTATTTTGGGGATGCCAAGCACTGCTGGGCCAGGGATGCTCCTCAGGTCGTGGCCTGCTGCAATCTGGGGAGGGAAGGGAGGTTTTTCCCCTCTCCCAGGACACCCCAAGCCCAGCACTCTCATCCCTGGCCGTGGTTAAACCCCGATCTCCAGAGGGGAAAGGTTGAGATTAGCGCCGGCACCGCTGAGCGGCCCTAATTAGGGCTTGGCAGGCTCCCACCTTGGCCCCGTAAGCACCTTTTTGGCCGCTGCTCTGGAAAAAGCCGTGCTGGAGGACTTAGCTTTTAATGCAGCCAAAGCCCAGGTGAGCCACCCTCCCTGCCCAGCACCAAGGGCTCGGTCCCAGCCCCGCCTGAGGGTCTCAGCTCTGGCTATGGACCCCAACCCTGGCTGTGACCCCCTGGGTGGCCCCACACCAGACCCCCCAGACCCGGTGCTGGTGCCAGCGCATCCCAACAGGAACCATTGCAGGGCCCTCCCCTGCATCCCCAGCTGCCTTCCCCTGGGCTGGGTGCTTTTGGGCAATAATATCGCTATGGGAGCAGTTTCCTTAAATCCATCTTTGTTACCACAAGCAGCTTAGCACCAGAAACTCTCTTCCTCTCTGTTCCTTTAATACGATCCTGGCTTAGCAGAGCCCCGGGCTTAGCCACTGCCCCTGCAGTGCAAGTGAGGAGAGGACAATTAAATAATATGAAAGCAGAAAACAAAGGGCTCTGCTTGATTTAAGCAGCTGGAGGGGGGGTGGTGGGGGTGGCCCAGCCCTGCCCCTGGGAAGCTGCTGGGGTTACCTGTGGAGGGGGATGCTCGGTGTGGGGTGGGCACAAGGCAGGGTCCCTCAGGGATGCCCTGTTTTTAGGGGTCAGTGGGTCAGGGATGCTCCTGCTGGCAGATCCCAAGGGAGCCCAGCTCGTACACGAGGTGCCTCGAGCACCTCACTCTGCTTCTTGGTGGGAAATATTCCCATCTCCTGGAGTTTTCCCACCTCGGGCTCTGCCAGAACCAGCGAGCCACCTGGGGTGGGGGGCACTCAGTGGCAGCCTCACACCAAGACATGGGCCTTCCCCAGCGTTCCCAGCCCAGCAGAGCCCGAGATGGCTCTTCCTGGCTGCCAGGCTGTGCCCACGGGCTGGGGGGGTTCCCGTTCATCCCCTGGCACGGCCGGGCTGGCTCCCGCGGCCGCAACCACGGCTCACCTTGGACTCCGCTCCCGGCACGGCCCAGCGCCCGCCTGGGTTGCTGGGGAGACGGGCTGGTTTATTTACCATCGGGGCTGCGATAAGGAGCGTGGAAAGGGGAGGAGGAACACACGGTGTCCAATGTGCCTGACCCACTTTTCCATCGCCCGGGCGCCGCTCGCCCTCGGCTATTGGGTTGCAGCGGCGCAAGTGCGGGGCGTCCTTCCTTTCTCAAACCCCGCTTTTCCCCCCGGAGCTGCTGGGGAGCAGGGGGTGAGAGCGGCTCCGGGGTGAGAACGCGCGTGGGGGGCTCCGCGGGCCGGGGCTCCCCGCGGCCCCCGCCGGCGCTGGCACAGTGGCCCAGATCTGCCATTCCGCATGGCTGGCCCGGCCGTCCCCCGGGCCGGGCGCCGGCAGGCAGGGCGCTCGCTCGGCGCCTCGCCCGCCCGCCCGCTAATCCGACATGACTCTTCCATTAGAGACGAGAGGCCGGCAAAGAGCTTTTCGGTGTAGGAATTAACTCCTTCTCCCACCACCCCCCTAGGAGCTCCCCGGCCCTGGAGCGTCGGCTCCGGCTCCGTCGCGCGTGGGCGCGTGGCCCGGGGTCTGTGGGGTATAAGGGGGGTTATCTCTGCCCTCCTCTTCCCCCCGCGTTGTCGCCCCCAGCCTGGTGGTGGGCTGGTTCCCTGTGGGGCCTTGGAGGTGCATTTCCCATCCTCCTCCTTCTGGGAATGCGGGATGGGAGCAGAGACCTGGCATTGCGGTGCCAGGGGGTGTCAGAGCCAGGCTCCACTGGCCTCATCCCAGTCACTATTCCAGTCCCCATCCCAGTCCCCATCCCATTCCCTATCCCAGTCCCCATCCCAGTCGCTATTCCAGTCCCTATCCCAGTCCCCATCCCAGTCCCTATCCCATTCCCCATCCCAGTCCCCATCCCATTCCCCATCCCAGTCCCCATCCCATTCCCCATCCCATTCCCCATCCCAGTCCCCATCCCAGTCACTATTCCAGTCCCTATCCCAGTCCCCATCCCATTCCCTATCCCATTCCCCAGCCCAGTCCCCATCCCAATCCCTATCCCAGTCCCTGTCCCAGTCCCTATTCCATTCCCCAGCCCAGTCCCCATCCCAATCCCTATCCCAATCCTATTCCAGTCCCCAGCCCATTCCCCATCCTAGCCCCTATCCCATTCCCCATCCCAGTTCCCATCCCAGTCCCCAGCCCTGGCTGCAGCGTAGCCGCTTCCCTCATTGATCTCCTCTCCTGTTGTTAATTATGGGCTCCAATCGAGCCAGATCAGAGCCGTGGCTCCCTGCAAACAGCCTGTTGTGGTTCCAGCCGTTCCCCCCCTGCCCTGGGGCTGCTGGGGAGCAGATGGGACCCGAACAGGAGCGCAGGGAGCTGGGGGTGGGCAGGATCCCTGAGCAGGGGGACACGGTGGGGTCTGATGTCAGGGGGATGAGCCCAGTCCAGGAGCCAGCACACGGACCCGTGAAGGGAACAAAAGTCCCAGCTCAGAGGTGCCAGCTCCTCACATCACCGGCGATGCTGGGGGACAGCAACGGTGGCTGCAGCAGCAGAGAAAGGTGGGGTCAGCACACAGCAGAGTTCCACCCCCTGCCTCAGGGACAGCCACCTTCCCACACCGGGACAGAGCTGTCCCTCCTGTCCCTGCTCCCTGGGAGCCACCCAGGGGAGGTGACAGCAGTCCCTGGTCCCCTGCTCCAAGGACAGGCCCCGGCATCCTGCCAGGAGGGAACCAAAGCTGATCCTGCCTGGTGCTGAGCCCCAGGGGGGGAGCACCCACACCCAGCCTCCTCCTGCCCCTCCCTTGGCCACTCTTCCCATCAGCGTGCCCAGGGCTGGGCTCTGTCCCCGGGTGGAGCTCAGGAGCCCGCTGATGTCCCGTTCTCTTGCCCGTGGCCCTGGAAAATGCCTGGAGGGAGGGCTGGGCTCATCCCCAGGGTACAGGGGGAAACCGAGGCACAGAGCGAGGCAGGGACGTGCACCAGGACGGGCTCTGCCCTGGCAGAGGTGGAGGCTCCAGCGCATCACCGGAGCCCTGTCCCCACCACGGGGGGCTCTGCTGCCCTCGGGGTCCAGCTAAGGGGGCTCCAGAGGCAGCCCCCGCCCTGAGCAGCCCCCCCAAAGCTGCTGGAGAACAGGCAGGGGGCTGCTCGGGAAGGGCTCCAGGGGAGGGGCAGCACTGGGGCAGTGTTGTCACCACCCCCTCCCCTCACTGCGGGCTCTCCGGGGGTCTGGGGACCTCGTGCCATCCCAGGCTGGCTCCATTCTCACCAGGATCCCGTGTGGCACTGGCTGTGAGCACCTGGCTCACGGTGGGGATGTCCCAACAGAGAGCTGACCTGGATCCCAGCCACCCCCGTGGCCGTCACCTCCTGTGCCACTGCATGGCCCTGGCAAAGTGACGTCCAGCCAGGGGACAGCCCTGCAATGAGCAGGGAGGACAGGACTGGGGACAGCTGCTGTCCTTGTCCCTGGCAGTGACCCCAGCACAGCCCAGCCCAGCCCAGGGTGGGCACTCCAGGCCCCCCACACGGTGCTTTGGGACCCTCTGTCTGGGACAGCCACCAAAGCCAGTTTGGGGAGGTCACCCTGGAGACCCCCAGCCTCTCTCCTGGGCTCTCCTGATCCCCCTGGAGCACAGACATGCCCAGAAGGACCTGACCTCTCCTCCCAGCTTGGCCAGAAGGACTCTTGGGCTGCACACTGGGGTGTCATCATCCTTTTTCCACCCATGATGGCTCAGACTCCATGGCAGGGTGGGAATGCAGCAGCAGCGAAGGAAACCCTCCCCAAAATCCCAGTGCAGAGCCACCCATGAAATATTCAGGCTGCTCTGTGCCATCCTCGCCTTCGGAAGCACCATGAATATTGCAGGGGGGCATTAAAGTTTCAGGGCTGCCACGTTCCAGGACGCTGCCACCACGGGGAGCCCCTCTGCTGGGACGTGTCACGGCTCTGCCAGGCTCCAGTGACCTGCTTCTCTCTGCTTTACCCCCAAAACAGGTGGTTGGGATGGGCTGAAGTGCTCCAGTTGGACTCAGAGCTCCTCGTTGTGCCCGTGGGATGGAGCAGCACAGCCCAGGGCAGAGCCAGAGGAGGCTGTGGGGTCCTGCAGCGCTTGGGGACACGCAGAGCTCGTGTCCACCCCACTCCAATCTTGGCCGTGTCCCCACTGTCCCCACGGCAGCTCTGCGGCCCTTCCAGGCGCAGGGAGAGCTCCCTGAGCACCTCAAGGGTTTTCATCCTCCATGTCACGAGCTTTCCAGGTCAGTCCCCACCAGAAGGGATTGTTCCCTTCTCATCCGCCCGCTCTCATAACTTGGCTCTTCCCGTGTTTATATAACAGCGGCGTCTCCTGCGGACCGGGGAGAGAATTGGCCGGGGAGAAATAATGAGGATAATTCAAGTCATTTGGGAAGATGAGGTTTGCAAGGTGCCCAGCGTCTTCCACCTTTTACATGTTGTCTCTAATCATCTGCAATCTCGGACGGCCATTGATGGAGCCCGTTGCTGTGGCGACGGATGAATAGCCCTGGGATTGTACCATGCCAAAAAAGTGCTGTCCTTCCCATCAAAACAACAACAAACAACAAAAATATCATTCTGTTCAGGAAATTAAGCAGTTTGCAACCAAATAGCGGTGTGTCTGAAAAGGCTCCTGCGTCCGTCCTTCCCTCCCAGCTCCCGCGGCCGCCGTGGGTTTGTCAGGAACATGCCCAGCGCCCCGGAGAGCCCTTTGTGTGTGCCAGACGAGGAGAAGGTGGTAATTGCAAGGGGGTTTCTAACCCACTGAGCCTTTTAAAAGGATTTGATGCCCCCCTACACCTCTCTGCTGGCCCAGATGTGTGTCACGCAGGCAGGGAGCGGGGCCGGCGCAGCACTGGGTTAATGTGTTAGCTGTGCAAGGGGGGGCAGAGCAGGGCTGGGATCCATGGCAGAGGGAAGGGGTGATGGTCAGTGTCTGGGCAGGGGTGATGGCCAGTGCCCGGGCAGGGGTGATGGTCAGTGCCCGGGCAGGGGTGATGGTCAGTGCCCGGGCAGGGTGTCAGGGCTGGGGCCCCACTCACTCCCTGGGGAAGGGGCGATGCTTGGAGCTGGCACGAGGCTCCCACACTCCCTCACCTCACAAGGCCAGGTGAGGAGCACAGGGCTCCTGCTGTCATCAATCTCCGTGGTTTCCCGTATAAATTCCCTCCCAAGGGCAACTTGGCCAACTCTCAAGGCAATCTCTCTCAACTCTCAGAGCCCACACGTTCTCCTTCCTCCCCCGCTGTTTGTGGGGCATCTCCTGAGCTGGCAGCTGGAGGCACTGCCCTCGAGCTGTGCTGTGGGTGTGGGGAGCATAGCCCTTAGGGACGAGGCTCCAGGCCAGGAAGGGAAGGATTTGGGGTCTGCTCAATGAGGGATCGACCCTGGACTTGGCTTTGGCTCTGGGGATGGAGGTGTTTGATCCTGCCCATGCTGGAGCCACACTGCCACATCTCTATGCCACCTATGGGTACTTGTAGAATCCCAGAATGGTTTGGGTTGGGAGGGACCTTCAAGATCATCCAGTCCCACCCCTTACCATGGGCAGGAACACCTTCCACCAGCCCAGGTTGCTCCAAGCCCCGTCCAACCTGGCCTTGGACACTTCCAGGGATCCAGGGGCAGCCACAGCTGCTCTGGGCAACCTGTGCCAGGGCCTCTGTGGATCCCTGTGCTGTGGCACAGCGTGTGGCCCATGTAGAATCCATGTTATTGTCCTGGGCCAAATTTTGGGCCAGGGGTCTGGTCCCTGCTGGCATCTTGGGTGCTCCCAAACACTACCCAGCAGTGATGGGATCATGGAATCACAGAATCCCAGAATATCCTGAGTTGGGAGGGACCCAAAGGGATCATCCAGTCCAACCCCTGGCCCTGCCCAGGACACCCCAACAATCCCCCCCTGTCCCTCAGAGCGTTGTCCAAACCCTCCTGGAGCTCTGGCAGCCTTGGGGCCGTGCCCACTGCCCTGGGGAGCCTGGGCAGTGCCCACCACCCTCTGGGGGAAGAACCTTTCCCTGAGATCCATCCCAACCCCCCTGGCACAGCTCCAGCCCTTCCCTGGCTCCTGTCCCTGGTCCCAGAGCAGAGCTCAGCGCCTGCCCCTCCGCCTGCCCTCGGGAGGAGCTGCAGCCCCCGAGGAGTCTCCCCTCAGTCTCCTCTGCTCCAGCTGAACAAACCGAGTGTCAGGGATGTATTTGGTGTAACGGGGAGCTGTGTGACTGACGCTCATCCTGCAAGAGTGTAAGAAGCCAAACTGCCCTAGGGCAAGTGCCCAGCTGGCAACGTGGGAGAGCCCCGGGGCGCAGCGGGGTCGGAGCCAGTCCCTGTGCTCTGGGGCAGCAGGGAGGAGAAGGGAGAAGGAGGGGTGGGTATATGGAGAGAAAACATTTTAGAGGACCCTGAGGATGAGAAACGAGCCAAGTTCGTGCGGCTCCATCCCCTCGTCGGGCAAAACCGAGGGCAGCGCTTTGCCAGCCACCCCCAGCGCCCTCCACCCTCCCTGGGCTCAGCCGGAGCCAGATGGAGGCACATCTTGGCTGCGCGGAAAGCGAGGCCGTGGAGCGGGAGGGAGAGATTAACTCCGCGGGGAAAACAAGCTCGGCTGGGCTCAGGACGCCTGCGTGGAGTGTGTGTGTGTGTGAGTGTGTGTGAGTGTGTCTGTGTGTCTGTCTGTGTGTGCTCAGCCCGTGCCTCTCCTCGCAGGGGCAGGCGGGGTTCTTGGCAGCGCGGCCTCATCCTTTAATTGCGCTGCTTTGATAACAGTGATAATTGGCTGGAAATCGATACTGTTTTGCTCCCGTTTCTCCCATCCTGTCTCACCGGGCTCCCCTCCCCTCCCGCTCTCCGGAGTGGGTGACATTTAAAGGCTCTGTCACAGCCATTAGATAACCCGGCCGGGGAAGAGGCTTCCGAGAGCGCTGATGCCGAGGGGATGGAGGCAGCGCCTCTCTCCGCTCCCTCGGCTCCAGGGCAGATGGAGATGATGCTCCAGCAGTGCTGTGAGAGCGACAGCGGTGGGGACCGGCAGGTCTGGGGCCGAGGGGACATCGGAGAGGGGCAGGGACAAACCCAGGCTGCGTCGGCCAGGAGCTCCCTCCGGCTTTGGCTCTGGAAACGATGCCGGAGCGCCACGGGAAGATGTGTTTTAAACCCCTGCCTGCCCTGCTCTGTCCTCCCTGTGTCCCGCTCCTGCCGCGCTGCCCCAGCCACAGGCGGGATCCCGGAGCCCCCAAGCTCAGGGACCTCCCTGTCCCCTTTCAATCGCCCTCCAAGAGCAGCCCCCCCTGCTCCACCTGCCCAGCCGGGGCTGATGGGGCTCTGCCCCCCAAAACGTGCCCTGACCCCCAAAGCTGCAGGGCCTGGGGAGCAGGGTGGCAGCACTGGGGGGTGCACACAGGGCCCCAGGAGCCAAGGGCTCATCAGGCTGGTGCTGGCAGCGCCAGAGCCCTGCCAAGGGACCCCTGAGAGCCGAGGGACCCTCCTTAGCTGAGTGACCCCCTTTAGCCAAGTGGGGTTCAGGGACCCCTCTGCTCTGCAGGGCCAGCTGGAGATTGGGGCTGGCAGCGGGTCAGGGATGCCAGGAGGGTGCAGGGTACACGGGGGGGAGGGCTGTGGGGTGTGAGTGCAGGGGTTCTCTGAGAAGCCGTGCCCACCTTCCCTGGGTACCTGTGCCCACCATTTATGGGCACCTGTGCCCATCTTCCCAGGGTACCTGTGCCCTCACCGTCCCCGGTTACCCGTGCCTCCGCCGTCCCCAGTTACCTGTGCCCCCACCATCCCACGGTACCTGTGCCCCCACCGTCCCCAGTTACCTGTGCTCCCACCGTCCCCGGTTACCTGTGCCCCCACCGTCCCACGGTACCCGCGCCCCCCGTCCGTGGGTTCCTGGTGCCACCTGGTGGCCACGGTCTGGGGGTGGCCACGGTCTGGGGGTGGCCACGGTCTGGGGGTGGCCACGGTGGGACCCCCCCGGAAAACACCCCGACCCGTCCCCGCGGGGACCTTTGCGCTGCCAGGGGCTCCCCCAAGGGTCACCCCCTCCCGAGAGCCGAGCCCCTCAAAGCAGAGCCGACCCCCGCGCCCCAGCCCACCCGGGCTCCGGGCTCACACATAGAGGCATCCGGGGGGGAGGGAGATGGTGGGGACCCCCCAAGCAGAGCTCCTGGCAGTGGCTTCCCGCGAGTTTTTTCTCCTGGATGTCCCCCAGCCCCGGCACATTCGGGATTGGGCTTTTTTCTCTGCGGGGTTTGCCCCGGGTCACAACAGCCCCCGAGGAAAGCTTTGGTCGAATAACGCCCCCTGTCACCCAAGACTTGGTGAAGAGCGGCAGGAACAGATTGTAGACAGGACTCCATTCCAGCCAGAGACCCCTAGAGCATCCCACCCATCCCCTATGGATGGGGAGAGCTGATATGGGGGTCCCAGCCCCTGTCCTACAGCTGTGTCCTGCCCCTGTGGGTGGGGAGGGGGCAGAGCTGCCTGCCCTCTTCCCCAGCAGCTACAGCCGTGTCAGTCCTTCTTCCCACAGCTGGAGCCCCCCCGGTGTGCCAGCCCCTACAGCCATGGGATATCTGTGCCCCAGCCCCTATAGCTTGGGGGGTGGGCGTCTCATCCCCCTCCCTTCAGCCTGGGTTTGACTGTGACACAGCCCCTGCAGTGGGGGCTTCCAGACCTCTCCCTACAGGGGAGTCTGGCTGTGTCCCACCCCACACAGCCACACAGCCACACAGCCACCCCACACAGCCACGAGGGGGGAGGGTGTCTGATCCCTTCCCCTATAGCTGGGGAACACCTATACCCCAGCTCCTATTGCTTGGGGAGGGGGTGCATCACAGACCCTTCCCCCATAGCTAGCTCACACCTATACCCCTGCCCCTATAGCCAGTGGGGTCACACCTATACCCCTGCCCCTATAGCCAGTGGGGTCCTACCTATACCCCTGCCCCTATAGCCAGTGGGGTCACACCTATACCCCTGCCCCTATAGCCAGTGGGGTCCTACCTATACCCCTGCCCCTATAGCCAGTGGGGTCCTACCTATACCCCTGCCCCTATAGCCAGTGGGGTCCTACCTATACCCCTGCCCCTATAGCCAGTGGGGTCACACCTATACCCCTGCCCCTATAGCCAGTGGGGTCACACCTATACCCCTGCCCCTATAGCTGGGGGTGTCACAGCCCCTCCCCTAGGGTCGGTCACACCTATACCCCAGCCCCTACACCCAGGGGTGTCTCAGCCCCCTCCATTACACCCCAGTCCCTATACCCCAAAGGGGGGTGTCTGAGCCCCCTCCCCTATACCCTGTCACACCCACACCCCCTCCCCTGTACCGGAGGGGGTTCACAGCCCCCTCCCCTGTACCCCAATCCTTACACCCAGGGGTACCCCAGCCCCCTCCCCTACACCTGGGGCACAGCTGTACCCCCTCCCCCACAGCCGGGGGTGTCTCAGCCCCCCTCCCCTACAGCCGGTCGCACCTGTCCCCTGTCCCCCCCGAGCCGGGGCACCCCCCCCGTGTCCCCCACACCCCCGTCCCGTCCCCCCCGTCCCGGGCCCTCCCCGGGGGAGGCGCTCGGGGCCCGCGCCCGCCATGTTTCCCGGCAGCGCTCCGTGCCCGCCGCCCGCCTGAGCCTCCCGGGGCCGGCCCGGCGCGGGGCCGGGGCCGCCCGCGCTCCTCCTCGGCCGCCGGTGAGTGGGGCCGGCCCGGCGGGGCCCGCCCGGGGCTCCCGCTCCGCGCAGGCCGCAGAGCCGCGGCCTCGAGTGGCGCCGCGGGCCGGGCCGGGCCGCGCCGGGCCGGGCGGGGGGGCCGAGCCGGGGCCCAGCGGAGCGGGGTCGGCGAGGGGAAGGGGGAGGTCGTCAAGGCTGGGCGGGGGGTCCCGGCCGCCCCGTGCGGTCCTGCCCGGGCCCGCGGCTGTGGGGGGGGGGGTTCAGCGGCCGCCGGGGGTTCGGCCGCGCCGTCCTGCCCGGCTGGGCCGAGCGGCGCTCGGGGAGCGCTGAGCGCCGGGCCCTGCTCTCTCCGCAGGGACGCGCGATCGCCAGCGGCTCCTCCTGAAAGGTTTGTCCGTGTGGCAGCCCGGGGACCCCCCGAAGGATCCGCCCGGGACGCCTGAGAACCCCTCGGGACCCCCCTCGGGATCATCCCGGGACCCCTAAAGATCCGCCTGGCACCCCCCGAGGATCCACCCCGGACCCCCAAGGGATCCACCAAGGGGTCCACCCCGGGACTCCCCGAGGATCCGCCCGGGCTGCCCGAGGAGAGGCCGGTTGGGGATCCCGGTGCGGGGATGGGAGCGCCGCTCTGAGCACGGCGAGGGACCCCCGGGAGCGCAGCGGAGACCCCCCCGTCCCCCAGCTGAGCCCGGTTCGGGTCCATTCCTCGGGAGCGCTCCTGGCAGGGTAATGATTTCTCGTTCCTCTTGTTTGTTCCCCTCCGAGTAAAGGGAGCGAGTTTGGTAGGAGCGGGGAAGGAAGTGGCTGGGAGGGTGGTGGGGACTTTGTGCGCCCCACAAAGGCAGCGCTGCTGGTGGGGGGCTCACGGTGCCAGCGCTTTGTGCCCGAGCTGGTCCTGCTCACATCCTTATCCCCCACACCCCGTCCTGTGTCACAGCCGGACCGGCCACAGCCACGCTGTCCACACAGGCGTTGGGATGGAGTGTGGTTTTTGTTTGCTCCTCATGGTTCTCATTTGGAGCCCTGCGGTGGGTTTGGCCCTGTAAATGCTACGTCGTGTGTGGCTGGAAGGGGCGAGTTCCTGGGGTTGTGTGCGATCCAGAGGGGAATTATTATTAAATTTAAAATTAGGTTTCACTGTGTCAGCTGTTCCTCGGGAAGGTGTTCCTGAATCACGTCTCACTGCTGGAAAGAAACCCTCATCCCTATTTCCAGCCCAACCACGCTCACGTTCCCCTTACCCACGTATGTCAGTGGGTTCTTTTTGCATCGCTTGCGTCATCTTCCTGAGAATTAAAAAACTGAGACAGGCTCGAAATGAAACCCAAAATGTGACTGACTGGGAGCTTGAGGGGCAGCTCCGTGTGGGTGCTCCCAGCAGTGCTTTGGTGGCACTCCTTGTGCCGATGAGAGAGGGGATTGTTCAGGTCTGATGTGCTTGTCTGTCCCCAGGAATTTCGTGAGCCTCGTGCTGCAGGAGGGAGAACCGGGAGCCAGTTCCTGCTGGGCTTTCCAGGCTGGCTCTGGGCAGCTCCTGGCAGCTCTGGGTGGCCCCAGGGACAGGGGTTTTTGGGAGCCCCCAGTGCCCTGCGCTGGAGGGCCTGGGGTTGTGTTGCGGGGCACGTGCAGGAACTGGGCTCTCTCGGGATCCTTTGTGCTCCTTCCTGAGCAGCTGCAGCGAACAATGGCCCTCACAGCTGTCCCGCTTTTATTCCTGGTTGCAGCTTGGAGGGGCGAGGATGGCTCAGGAGACGAACCAGACCCAGGTGCCCCTGCTGTGCACCACGGGCTGCGGGTTCTACGGCAGCCCCCGCACCAACGGGATGTGCTCCGTGTGCTACAAGGAGTTCCTGCAGAGGCAGCAGAGCAGTGACCGGATAAGCCCCCCAGGTAGAGGGTTCTTCCTGAAAAATCTGCCTCAAAATGGGGGTTTGGATGCAAACTCCGTTCAGCAACTGGTACTGGCCGCCAGCAGATTCACCCCCTACTGAAAAACCATGTCTGTCCCTTTCCATGGAGACCCAAGGCTCTAAATCAAGGGCCCTTGAGCACTTGTGTTCCCTGTAAGGGGGGTGGTTGTTTCCTCCCCAGTCCCACCAGTTTGTGAAGCCCTGTCCCAGTCAGTACCTCCCAGTAAACTGTAAAACTTCACCTGTGCTAATGGTGATCCCAGTTTTTAGCTGTTCCCTGCTCCCTGAGTTATGTGCTGGAACCCCACAGATTCCCCACAATGACATTTAATTTGGGAAGAGCTGGGCCTACTTGGTTTGTGTAATTTTCTTACCTGAACAGCGTTGACAACCAAAATCCATGTCCTAAAAAGTTTATTTCCTGATACATGCCAGAGCTGGGAGCAGAAGGAAGATGTGATCACAATGTGATCAGGGTTGGGGTTTTTTTTGCTGGGAGTTTGTGCAGATGCCCCATGTACAGACTTTGCACAGTGGGAAATCCCTTCCAGAGCTCTTCCACAGCTTGTTCCTGAGTGTGATCACAGCTTTCCTTGAGTTACCCACCCAAAATATGCATCAGGAACACGGCCTTTCCTGGCAGAGAGTTTTCTGAGACCCCTAACTCAGCCCCTCAGCTGACACAAACCAACCTGTGTCTGCTGAAGCTGGGAGAGGATCTGGTTCTTCCACCTCAGAGAAGCTGCAGTGGTGTTGGTTCAAGATCCAGACAGCCCTGATGTGTTACCCCCCCAGAGACCTGTGCACAAATTCGGAGGGGAGGGTGTAGGAACGGAGATATGGGAATGATCCCAGCTGGGGTGTGCTCTGCCAGCTCCAGCAGGGAATGCTGAGCACTCCTCCTGCTTCCTCCTTGGCTGTCAAGCACACGAGGAACTCGCTGGCTTTTTTCAAAGGCTTTACCAACACTGGTCTTGTCTCGTAGCTCCCAGTGGTGCCAGCAGCAGCCCCATGGCTTCTGAAGCAGTTGCAGAGGGAGACCCCACACCTGAGGATGCAAAAGCCAGGTAGGGGCACAGCCCTGCTAAAATCCAGCTCTGGCCCATGGGGTAAATGGACTGGATCAAACTCCTCACTGTGACCCTGGTTTGTCTGAAGATGGAGATGATGATGATGTGTAGAGTGAGGTGCCAGGGGGTTGGTGGTGACTCAGGTGGTATCTTGGTTCTCTTGGAGCCAGTGCAGCTGCTCTGTCACTGGCTGTGCTCAGCTGCTGTGTTTCTGCTCAGTCCTTAGTGGTGGGATTTTTGGGGTTGTCCTGTGCAGAACCAGGAGTTGAACTTGTTGGTGAACTTGGTGCCTTCCAACTCGAGATATTCTGGGATTTCAAGTGAAAGCACCTGGAGGTGACCCAGTCTGGGAGCTGTGGCAGCAGGATTAGAGATCTCGGGCACGTTTGATGGGAAGGTTGTTAGAGCTGCACTGAGCTTTGTCACATTACAATCCTGACTCATAACTCTATTGCCCTGTCCCTGGACTTGTTTGGAGCTGTAGCCTTGGCTGGGAGATATAATTGGGTAGAAAAGGAAACTGAAATCGTCACGGGTTCATTCCAGGTATGCCTGGAAAGAACTTTGATCCCAGATCTCTAGGGGAATCCCAAATCTCACGTCTGCTGTACTCCTGACCTACTTCTGAGTATAAGGAAATTAACTTTACGGGCTGGAGGTCTCTCCCACATAACAACTGTTCATCAAAGGAAAAAAAAAACCTTGTGTTTGCTCTTTGTTTGTTTGTTTGTTTGCTGCAAATGCTCCCAGTGCTCAGACTCCTGTGACCCATCAGATGACGGCCATGAGCATATCCAGAGAGGAAACCAGCACTGAGCCAGAGGAGTTCAGCAAGACAGAAGAAGCCTCATCAGCATCTTCCTCGTCAGGTTGGTTTGACCTTTGCACGAGTGTGAGCGACACAAATCCCAAGAGCTGCTTTGAGCAGCACTGGCCGCTGACCCCGGGGGACAGGCAGGGAACACACACCTGGAGAGAGAGGAAACAGCTCCTCTGTGAGACAGGCAGGAGAGCAAATGCTGTGCCCCAGGGCAGGCTGATAGAGGTGGCTCTGTGGGCTGAGGGCTGAGGAGCTGCCAGCCCCGGCGTCGCTGGCAGGAGGATAATCTTCCATGACGCCTCTCCCGGGGAATGGCAGCGAGCCCGGAGCGGCCCACGGCCTGTCGCTGGCAGCACTCCCCTGCCAGCATGAGGGAGGGAGGGACAGGGATCCACCAGAGTTATGGGAGACAGGAGATGTGTTTGTGGCAGTGCCCAGGGGCAGTGGGGCCTGGCTGTGTCACCCCTGTGATGGGGGTACCTGTCCCTCGAGGGGGTGTTTCCCTCCTGAAGGGATTGGGCAGCACAGGGGGCACTGCCCAGCAGGCACATCCTCCAGCTGATGCCATAACCAGGTGATTCTGCAGAGACACCCTCCTTTGGTTCAGCTGACAGCTTGCATTGAAAGCTAAAAAAATCCCAGGAGCTGTTAGTTGCTAAAAAAACTGGCTCTAGTCACTGCACATGACTGTGCATTTTGGGTTTGGTAATCCCTGGCCTGCAAGCCCAGGAGACAATTTACAACAGCGAGGTGAGAGACTGTGTGGTGAAACAGGCTTGGGAGAGCCTGCCCCTTTCTTCTGACTCTGTGGTTTTTGGGAAGCTGTTTAGGGTCAGCTCCACAAAGCTGCCTCTGACTGTTTTGTCTCCTCAGAGCAGCCTGCACTGCAGGTGTATATCTGTTTGCAGCCACAGCTCCTCCCTCCTGTTGACTTCTCTAACCTGCTTAGGTACTGGAGGAAATCCTGCTAAGCATCAGTGACCTTTAACAATCTGGCTTTCAGAGCTCAGTTTTCCCTTTGGTAGATTAGAGGCAGTGATGGATATCTGTGTAAAGCATTCTGAGACCTACATATGGGGAACACTTACATAAGAGCCAGCAAAAATAATTAGTTGTACTTACAAGGGGTTAACTATTTTCTTTTTTTTTTCCCCTGCAAAGATTAACTGTGGGCTCAGCTGGCAGTTGTGTTGCTGTACAGCAGCTGAGCTGCAGTGACTATCCAGTCACTGTCCAGTGGCCACTCCAGCCTTGGATGTGAGGCATTTGACACAGAGAGAAAATGTGAGGCTGTGTGAGGTGGGAGATCTCCGTGGAACGAGGCAGATCCCACAGCTTGGGGTCTGTCAGCCAGGGCAGTGTGCACACAGAGGGGCTGGCAGAGACCCAGAGTTTACTTAGAGCCTCGAGCACCTCCTGCAGTCAAACAAATGCTTGCTTTTATCAAGAAGGGGCAGCAAAACTCTTGCCTGTGTTTCAGGTACCCTGCTTGAGATCCCCCAGGACACGGCTGAGGGCAAGGCCGCTGCGGAGAAGCCGAAACCCAAGAAGAATCGCTGCTTCACCTGCAGGAAGAAGATCGGCCTGACTGGTGAGTGCCTGGGCAAACCTGGCTGTGGCCTCAGCAGCGTGGTGTGAGAGCCCTGGGGGCAGCTCTGGCTGTGCTCTGGTGGCTCAGAGGGACAGTGGATGGAGGTTCCCACAAAGCCACCCCAAAGCCGAGGCGCTGCTGGGGAGCTGGGAGGAGAGCTCTGAGCTGCGGCAGCGCCGGCTGAGGGAGCAGCCTGGGGAACATCCCACTCCCTGCCGGGGTCCTGGCAGCCTTGGGGTGCAGGCTGGCACAACTGGATGCAGCAGCACCTCTCGGGCTGGTCCTGCTGCCTGGCAAAAGCTGCTGTGGAGCGAAGGCAGAGTCGGCTCCTGTCGAGGTCTGCGGTAAAGCTTTCGGAACGATGGCATGGAATGAGTTGGACCCAAATGGAAAATCCCTCTCCAAGACTCATCCCATTTGTTAATGGTGCTTGATTTCCACTGTTAGCTTCCTGAGAGCAGGGTGGCTCTCGGCATCCGGCCCATAAAGCTGGAGGGAGCGGTGCAGGGATGCTTGTCAGTGCTGTCGGTGGGAAAACTGCCCCTGGAAAGCGAAGCAATTAATTTGGCTGGGGTTTTGTTAATAAAAACATCATTCCCCTGAATTATCTCTGGCATTTAGTGCTTCCCTGGGAAAAGTTAACTCAGGAGCCGTGCAGGTCACGCTGTCCTAGCAGAGCACTCACCTCTGTGGCTTCTGTAGCTCATCCAGCAGCCAGGGAATGGCTGTTTGCTTGGATTTAAGAGGCTTTGGCAAAGTTTGGACTGAGAAGTTTGAACCTGAGCTTGCCTGGAGATCTGAGGGTGCTGTCCTAGAATTTCTGTGGGCTTATAAAGCTGGAACTGGGCAGGGTAGTTGGTGCCCAGCCTTTGGATCTGCAGGATCCAGGATGGTTTTCCTGGATTAGTGTTTCCTTAAGAACTTCAAGCTGTGAGAAGTTTCCTCATTTAGGATTCAGCTTGCAGAGAAGTCCTGTGTATTCAGGGCATTTTTTTGGATAAGTTTTCTCAAACAGGAGTAAAGTGGCACCTCGGAGTAAGGTGTTCTGTGGGCTGTAGTTGGGAAGATGAGAAGGGACAGAGCAGGATTCCCTGCTGTCCTGCAGCACATCCCTGCTCCCTGCCCGAGTCTCCCGGAGTGCTGTGTTGATGGCAGCTCTCTGAGCAGCATTGTCCCCCAGTAAAGTGACTGAATGGGGGATTGTGATCCCAGTGTGGTGCCAGCCCTGCTGCTCACTGCTGGCCAGCCCAGATGCTGCTGTGTGACCCTGGGGAGCTGGGCTGGCTCCGAGGGCTCCGCTCCAGCTCGGGCTGCCCGGGGAGCCTGGCCTGGATTAGCAATCTGGCACTGCAGTGCCTGGCATGTCCCTTGTCCCCGGGGGAACACAGAGAGCAGCTGCTCTGGGAGCTGTGACAGCTGGGGCTGCCCAGAGCACGAGGAGCTGCTGAGCCAGGGGAAGGCAAAGAGCCACCCGTGTCCTTCCCCCACGCCTGGGGGGGACAGTGACCCCCTCCCTGCTCTGTGCGCCTTGGTGGTGTTTCCTGGCCTGGCAGGAAGGAGCTGGGGGGGCCCTGTCGCCTTCCTGCCCGGCTGGACGGGGCCTGATGTGGCTTTGTTTGTGCTCTTCCTGCCCTCAGGCTTCGACTGCCGCTGCGGGAACCTGTTCTGTGCCATCCACCGGTACTCCGACATGCACGCCTGCCCCTACGACTACAAGGCAGAGGCTGCCGAGAAGATCCGCAAGGAAAACCCCATCGTTATCGCCGAGAAGATCCAGAAGTTGTGAAGGGGGGTCTGAGCAGCTCGAACTGCAGCCAGCAGGGCGGCCCGGTGCTCCTCCCCTTCCTCCCAGCCTCCCTCCTCCTCCTCCTCCTCCCCTCCTCCTCCCAGCCCCAGCGGTGGTGCGAGGGTGACTCCGGCAGCGCACACGGACCGGCACCGGGACACGGGGGGCTCCTCGCACCTCCTGGGCAGTCAGTCGGTGTTCCTTCTCTCCCTTCCTGCCTGTCCGACAGCCACAGCTCAGCTGACGTGTTCTCAACCAGCTTCCCAAAGGAAAAGGGGCCGTCCTGCCCCGCTGCTCCAGCGCTGAAGACCTTGGGACCTGCCTCTCTCCGGGCGCTCTGCGTGCTGTGAGCTTTCCCTTCCCGGCTGCTGCGAGTCCCGTGAGCCACCCAGGACTCGAGGCCGGAGTCCCTGAGCAGCCTCTGGACTTTGCTGCCTGTGCCCCAAATCCTGCAATCCCGGGGGCTGGGGGATCCCGGCAGCCAGGCTGCCGTCTGCTCCCCGGGAGGTGCCCGGGCTCCGAGGCAGCAAAGTTGTTTCCATGGTTCTGACGCCCCAGATCCCCCTCCCCACCCTGTGCTGGAGAAGCCCTGAGGGGACTGAGCAGCGGGGCTGGCACAGGGGAGTCATTTCATGGCTTTGGGGCGACCTGGGCAGGGCAGGACCTTTGGGAACAGGCTGCACTCGCTGCCTCGTGCCCCTCTCCACAGGGAGGGAGCCCAAGGACAGCCCTGCTCCAGCCTGCCGTGCTCCAACACCCCTGGAGAACCCCAACTGCTCCCCCAGCAAGGTTTGTGTCCCCTGTCCCCTCCCTCCCTTCCCCTCCCCTCTCCTCTCCCTGCCTTCTGCCTTACACGAGTCGCTCTCATCAGGGTTGTGCACAAAGCTCAGGTCCCCACACCTCTGCTTCTGGACCTGTCCCTGCCCCCAGGTCACAGTGGGGTCCCCTCCTCCCCCCTGGGCAGCTCGGGGAGCCCACCCAGCTGCCTTCTCCCCTGCCTCCTCCTCCTCCTCCCCCCTCCCTCATGCTCCAAAAGCCACACAGAGGGAACTGGGCACAGGGAAAGGCACGTGGAGGGGCTGCAGGGCACGGGAAAAGTCCCGAGGAGGGTCCCGGGGAAGCACGGGCAGGGGCTCAAAAACGCCCAGGGAGAGCCCCAGGGAGCAGGGAGAGGTGCTTGGAGAGCTCTGGGCCCACTGAGAGAGTTCCCTGGGGTGGTGGAAGACTCAGGGAGGGCTCTGGGGTGCCAGGGAAGGCAGAGGGAGAGCTTTGGGGTACAGTGAACACACTCAGAGGACGAGGACTTGGGCACCCCAAAAAGCACCTGAAGGGCTCTGGGGTGCCCGCACTGTCACACGTGTAGGGAGGTTTAGGGAAAGCCAAATGCCAGCTTGGCATCGCCCCAGGAGGAGCCTCTGGGGGGCTCAGAGATGCAGCACGAGGCAGGGCAGCGGCTCCTGGGGCACCTCCTCACCCTGTTCCTGGGAACACTGGGAGCAGGGTGTCACCGTGGGGCTCTGGTGTCACAAGCAGAGGACCCTGGATGTGTCCCAGGGGACAGGCAGCAACTCTGCCCCGCTGCTGGCTGTGCCACCCCTGCGAAGTGTCTGCCTGGGTGCTGGAGAGCAGAGCCCCAGGGAGCAGCCGGGGGGGGATCACGGCCAGCCCTTCCTTCCCAGTGCTGTTTTCCTGCCTTGCTCCTGGCAGGGATCCTTCAGCAAGGGGGGATCCTCCTGAGTGTTGGGTTTCCCAGTCTGATCCAGCCAGAGCAGTGTGTGCCCTGTGGCCACTGCCACCCTACAGTGTGACCAGGAGGGTCCCAACTTCCACAGCTGATGCAAACCCAACCCCCCAGCACAGAGAGGAGCGAGGCTGCCCCTTCCCAGCCTTTCCCTCGGGATTTTGCTCCTGGATAGCGTGGATGTCACACCCAGAGCACGCAGGTGTTGTCCCTGGACACCCCTGGGCTGGGTTTGCTGTTGAGATTTTGGCTGAGGACGATCCATGGCTCTCAGGGGGAGCAGGAATCACAGCCAGCCCTTGCCTTGTGCTCTCCCGAGGGCCACGAGCTCCAGGGAGGTGCAGCAGCTCCTCTGGATGTGACGGGAAAGCCCACGGCCACCTTCCAGCTTCTCCACCACCCACCTCCTTCCTGTCATCCCCTCCCTCTCCATGAGTGTAAATACAACACAGTCTAGTTTGCTTGGATGCTGTGGGTGCTTTGTTACGGGCAGGGATGTTCCATGGGGGCCCCACTCAGGGTGGCCCCGGGGTCTCCGTGCCTCAGTTTCCCTGTGAATAATCCCTAACTCCCAGCACCCAGACTCCTGGGATCTCAACCCCCCCAGCAGCTGGACTGGATGATCTTCAGAGGTCCCTTCCAACCCTGACTACTCTGTGAAGTCTGGGATTCTCCCCTTCCCCAGCCCTGAGTTCCCCCAGATCCCCCCTTGGTGCCCCTCTCGCGTTCACAGGGCTGGTAATGGTTCATGGGAATGGGTAAGGGGGTTTGGGACAGGCCCCAAATGCCTCCCCCCGTCCCTGTTCCCGTGCAGGGGGATCTGGGCAGCCTTTGGCACCAGCACTGAGTTCAGCCAGGCTTTTGGCACTGCCTCCTGTGACATCCTGGTAGGAAAGCTCGGGAATTGTGGGCTGGGTGAAGGGCTGGGGGAATGGCAGAGCTCGGGGGGTCCTGAGCCAGAGGATCCAGAATCCAGCTGAGCCAGAGGATCCAGAATCCAGCTGAGCCAGAGGATCCAGAATCCAGCTGAGCCAGAGGATCCAGAATCCAGCTGGGGGCCTCTGGTCCGTGGGGCTCCCCAGGGATCAACTCTAGGCCCAGCTTGTTCATCAGTGATCTGGAGGAAGGGGTGGGATGGACCCTCAGAGTTTGCTGAGACAGAACTGGTGGCTGATCCACCTGAGAGCCTTTCTGTGGGACATTAATAATTAGTCTGGATAACTGGGCAGAGGGAAACCTAATGAGGATCAGCAGGGGCAAGTGTAGGGTCCTGCTCCTGGGGAGGAACAACCCCACGTGCCAGCCCAGGTTTGGGGTGACCTGCTGGAGAGCAGCTCTGTGGGGAGGGACCAGGGGGTCCTGGGGGAGGATGAGTTGTCCATGGCCAGCTGTGTGTCCTGGGGCCAGGAGGTCAGTGGGATCCTGGGGGGCATCAGGAGGAGTGTGGCCAGGTCAGGAAGGGGATCCTGCCCCTCTGCTCGGCCCTGGGGAGGCACATCTGGAGTGTTGTGTCCAGCTCTGGGCTCCACAGCTCGAGAAGGACAAGGAGCTGCTGGAGAGGGTCCAGCAGAGCCACAGAGATGGTGAAGGGTCTGGAGCATCTCCCTGATGAGGAGACTGAGGGAGCTGGGCCTGGTCAGTCTGAAGATGAGAAGGCTGAGAGGGGATCTCATCAATCCACACCATCATCTCATTGATCCCTACAAATATCCACACAAATATCCCACCTGAGAGGTGATCTCATCAATTGACCCAAATATCTCCAAGGAGTCTCAGAGGATGGTGCCAGACCCTTTTTGGAGGCACCCAGCGACAGGACGAGCAGCAGTGGCTACAAACTGAACCACGGCAAGTCCCAGCTCAACACGAGGCAGAACTTCTTCCCATGCCTCCATGCGTTCAGAGCCCTGGAACAGCCGCCCAGGGAGGGCGTGGATTCCCCCTCACCGGACACGTCCCAACCCCCTCCCCCGGCTCCTGTGTGTCACCCGCTCCGGCTGCCCCTGCCGCGGCAGAGAGTCGGCCTGGGCGCTCCTCAGGGGGCTGGAGGAGTTAAACGCAACCATGGCAGGGGGTTCAGTGAAGGGGAAGGGTCGGTTTGTGCCCCGCCAGGCCAGGCCCGGCCCGGCCATGAGGCCGCGCCGTCTCCATGGCAACGGGGGGCGCGGGGCGATGGCGTCACTTCCGGCCGGGGGCGGGGCCAGCACCGCCCCCGCCTGGGAGGCCGCAGCGGCCGCGGGAGCAGCGAGAGGGGCCGGGGGGGCCCGGGACGATGGGCAGGTACCGGCGGGGCCGGGCCGGGCAGGGCCGGGCAGGGCCGGGCAGGGCCGGGGGGAGCGCCCGGTGAGCGGGGGGGGCAGTGTGGGGCCTGCGGGGATGGGAGATGGGGGCACCGGGCACTGAGGGGGGAGAGGAATGGGGGGGCCCACAAGGCTCAGTGTGTGGTGGTTGGGGGGTCTCACAGGGGTCAGTGTGTGGGTGGGGGGGTCTCACAAGGGTCAGTGTGTGGGTGGGGGGGTCTCACAAGGGTCAGTGTGTGGGTGGGGGGGTCTCACAAGGGTCGGTCTGTGGCTGGGGGGGTCTCACAGCGGTCAGTGTGTGGTTGATGGGGGGGGTCTCACGACGGTCGGGGGGGGGCACCGGTCAGTCTGTGTCTGGGGATGTGGGAGTTCCCACAGAGGTCAGTGGGTGGATGGGGGGGGTCCAACGATGGTCAGAGTAGGGGGAGAGCGGCCCACGGCAGTTGGGGGGGTCCACGCCGTTCAGTGGGGGGAGGGGGATACCGGTCACTATGTTTGTGCGGGTCCCACAACGGTCAGTGTGTCTTTGGGGGGGTCCCGCAGTGGTCAGTGGGTGAATCTGGGGGGGTCCCGCAGTGGTCAGTGGGTGATTTTGGGGGGGTTGTCCCACAGTCCCACCCTGGTCAGTGCGACCCACACAGGTCAGAGGGTGAATGTAGTGTGAATCCCCCCCCGCCGTGTGGGGTGGGGGTCCCACAGTCAGTGTGTGTGTGGGTGAAAGTCCCACACAGTCAGCGTATGGGGGGGATCCGGTCCCCACGGCAGCCACGAGGTGGTCGTGGGGTGTGGGTTGGACCTCCGTGCCGGCTGTGGGGTGAGGGCAGGGGGCAGGCAGGGCTGCCCACCCAGGGGGGGTGCGTGGCACTGATCCCACTGATCCCACAGACCTGTGCCAGGTGCCACCCTGGGGATGGTCTCCAGCCGGGGGGGTTGGCACGGGGGGGCAGGGACATCCCTTCCTTCCCAACACTTCCGTGCTGTCTCCCGGCTTGGTGTGTGAGGCCTCCCCCTTCCACCCTTTCCTCCCCTTACCCAGCCCTTGGGAAGCAGATGGAGCGAATTCCTCGGGGTGTGGGCTGGTTTGACATTCCTCAGCTCGAGCCTGTGCCCAAACTTGCAGAAAATAGTTGCTTTTCTTTTTTTTTTTTTTTTTTTTTTTTCCCCTCTTCCCTTTCTCTCCCCTCTCCCCTTTCTCCTCGGGAGCTCCTCTCTCCCTCACGCCTGAGCCGGCACCGGGGCAGGAGGGGTGGGCTGGTCCTGGAGGGGTTGTGTCCTTTGTCCCGCCGCTGGCGTGGGTGTGGGGGGAGGTGGGTAGGTGTGAGTTTGCGCTCGGTGGGCCGCCCGCGTGGGCTGCAAGTGTGGGAGGAGGGTTGTTTTTGGGGGCTGCGTGGGCTGCGAGTGGATGGGGGGGAGGGAGTGGGACACACACGCGGAGCCCGCGGGCGTTGCGGGGAGGAGCACGGGGGTGGGTCACGCGTGTGGTGGCCGCGGCAGAGCCCTCAGTGCCCACCCCCCTTGCCCGCAGGCCCCCGCTGCCCACGGAGGGACACATGGACACGCCATCCCCGCCGCGCTGCCCGGCCCGGCCGGGCCCCGCCGTGCCCAGGGCCAGCTGAGGACGGACGGGGCGTCACCCCCACCCCATCCCATCCCCCCTCAGCCTCTGCCCCGTCGGGATCCTCCCTCCCTCGCCGCGGGCGTGGCCGCCCGGGTGTCCCCTCACCCCTCACCATGAACGGGCTGTCGCTGAGCCAGCTGTGCTGCCTGTTCTGCTGCCCGCCCTGCCCCAGCCGCATCGCGGCCAAGCTCGCCTTCCTGCCCCCCGAGCCCACCTACGCCGTGCTGCCCGAGCCCGAGCCCGCGGGCAGCGCCAGCACCGCCTCCCTGCGCGGCGCCGCCGGCCGCTGGAAGCTGCACCTGAAGGAGAGGGCGGATTTCCAGTATTCCCAGCGGGAGCTGGACAACATCGAGGTGTTCGTCACCAAGAGCAGCCGCGGCAACCGCGTCGGCTGCATGTACGTCCGCTGTGTGCCCGGCGCCAGGTGAGTCACTGCCGCTCTACCTGGCACCCCAGGAGCACCCCAGGAGTGCCTGGAACACCAGGGAGCACCCCAGGAGTGCCAGGACCTCAGGGGTCCCCAGGGAGCACCTGTCGGGTCTCATGTGGGGCCTGGAACCCCAGGGAACACCTGCTTGGGTCTCCCATGGGGGGATGGAGCTCCAATTAACCTGGAGGGTGCAAGGGGAGCTGGAATAACCAGGGTTGTCAGGGAACACCAAGTGGGTGTCTCAGGGTGCTCAGAGGGCACCCACATGGGTCTCCTGGCGGGGCTGGAACCCTGAGGCTCCCCTGGGAACACCCACTGGGTGTCCTTGGGAAGGAGCCACCAGGGCTTTCAGTGGTGCTGGAGCCCCAGGGTTCCTGGGAAGCACCCCCCAGGTCCCACCCCAGTGTCCCCAGGAGGCACAGAGTGCCAGGCTGGGGCTGTGCCAGAGGGTCCTGTCCCCTCCCCTCCCTCCCCCCCGGAGGATCTGGCTGTGCCAGGGGGGTGGAGGCAGCTGGTCAGGCGGCTCCCAGGACCGGTCTGGCTTGTGGCTGCACTGGGAATGGGGTTAAAGCAGGAGCAGAGGCAAGGCAGGGATGCAGGGATTCCCCAGGCTGTTCCTGCTCACCTCCCTGATGTCACTCCAAGTGTGAGCCGAGCTCTGGGAGGCTCTCTGGGAGCACTGGGGGGGCTGCACTGGCTGCTTGTCCCCTGTGGGGATGGGCAGCAGCTCGTGCCAGCCTGGAAAGCCTGCTCTGTCCAGTCTAATTCATGGGCACACTGGAGTCCTCAAGGAGATGAGAGTGCTTTGGGCACATCCCACTGTGGTCCCCCCCATGGATCTGTGAGCTGGGAAGGGGGAGAGGGGCAGCCTGGAGTGTGGGACCGAGAGCTCCTCCGGGGATGGGGGGACTGGGCAGTGCTGCCCAGGCAGTGGCACCATTTGGGGTGCAGAGGGAGGCCAAGTCACCTCATCTGACCCTGCACACCTGGGAACAGCGTGTGCCCAAGGATCAGCATTCCGGGCTGCAGGGGAGAAGCTGGGCTGTGGGGGAAGCCAGACCTCCCAAAGCCTGGGATAACAGGTTCTGCTGGGTGTCTGACCTCCCCACAGCTCATCCTGCCCCTTCCTGCTGGGCCTTCCTGGCCATCCAGGCCAGGATTGGAGGCTCAGCCTGGCCAAAGACTCCTCAGAGCAGCCTGGGGGGCCCAGCAGGCAGCGGGTCCTGCTCCCTCCCTCCAGCAGAAGGGAGCCAAGCTTCCATCAATCCACTATTAGTGTTAATTTTTATGATTAACATTGTTTTTCCCCTTATGGTGGAAATTTCTTGTGCCTTGTCACTCCCACAATCCACTTCTCTCCCAGCATCTGGTGTCTTGCCAGGCTCAGGAGAGGGGAAAAAAAAAACAAAACCAAAAACCCGCTTGTCAGAATTCTTACTTGAAATCCCCATTGGGCAAACGGCCCCAAATCCTGAGCTTTTCACCGAAAATAGGCTCGGGAACTTGAGGAGAATCATCCTCCAGCTTTCAGGGCTGCAGTTCCCACCCAGGGCCCTGGCAGCAGGGGGGGCTGGGTGTCCCTGGGGGTGTCACAGGGGCTTTCCTTGGTGGGCAGAGGGGTGTCGGTGTTCGTGTGCCAGGTTTGGGTTTGGGCCTGGCCGGTGGAGATCCCTGGGGGATAACACACCGTTCCCGTCCGCCCCGCTCCGCAGGTACACGGTGCTGTTCTCCCACGGCAACGCCGTGGACCTGGGGCAGATGAGCAGCTTCTACATCGGGCTGGGCACCCGGATCAACTGCAACATCTTCTCCTACGACTACTCCGGCTACGGTGTGAGCTCGGGGAAGCCCTCGGAGAGGAACCTCTACTCGGACATCGACGCCGCGTGGCAGGCGCTGCGGACGCGGTGAGCGGGGCTGGGCGGGTGCCAGTGCTGCTCCCAGGAAAACCCTGCTGTCCAGGGGGCTGGAAAACGGGAAACCTGCCCCGAGGGGGAGTACTGGGTCACTCGGAGCAGGGAGGGGCGGTTGGAGAGCTGTGGGAGGAGCGGGCTGGGGGATCCGAGGGCATGGGTGCTTGGCACAACTTCCTGCACTGGGTTTGGGGTGCAGCTCTGCCCTGGCTGGCAGCGTGACCCAGAGCTGGGGGTGTGCCACATGGGTGTGAGAGCCCCCCACAGCACTGCCCCTGGCAAGGGAGAGCCTGGGCACCCTCACAGCTCTCCTGGCAGCTCAGCCCTGGCAGCCCCCTGGTCCTGGGGGTGCAGGGAACTGCCTTGGGCCCAGCTAGGGGAACAGACACCCCTGGGAGCCTTGTGTGGGGCTGTGGCCAAGCAGGGTGACCCCTGAGCTGTATCAGGCACAGGGTGGGGTTCTTGGGGTGTCTCACACAGGGCTGGAAATGGGACCGGATGATCCCGATGGGCCCCTTCCAACTCCGGTCACAGTCCGTGATCTCCTGGCGCTGTGACTCAGGTGTGAGCGGGTGCTGACCTGCCCTGTGCCCCCCCCAGGTACGGGATCAGCCCGGAGAACATCATCCTGTACGGGCAGAGCATCGGCACCGTGCCCACGGTGGACTTGGCCTCTCGCTACGAGTGCGCGGCCATCGTGCTGCACTCGCCGCTCACCTCCGGCATGCGCGTCGCCTTCCCCGACACCAAGAAGACCTACTGGTTCGATGCCTTCCCCAAGTGAGTGCCCTGGGCAGAGGGGCAGGCAGGGCTGGCTCTGGCCTGGACACCAGCCCTGGCCACACCCTTTCCTGTGATGGGCTTAAACTCCCTCTTAGGAACCCTTAGGGGGTCACATAACCCTCCCCAGGGTCACTGTGCCCCCCCCACTGAGGGCTGTGCCTTCTGTGCACCCCAAGTCCCCTCTGGCATCACCTCCTGGCCACCCTGTCCCAGTGTCGATGGCCACCAGTGTTGGGGCTGTTCCACTGGCCCCTTGTTGGGTGTTACAACTCCTGGGATCCCTCTGTCCCCCAGGGGTGATTCCTCCGGGGTTTTCCCGCTCTATGGGTGGCAGGAGCAGTGCTGAGGGACGAGCTCTTCCTTGTCCTCTCCCTTGCAGCTGGGCCAGGGGGGCCCAGGGGACGGTCCCCGAGGCGGAAGCTGTGCCTGGGCAGCCACCAGCCCACGCTCTGTGTCCTGATGGCCTCGTGTGGCCTTTGGGGCCGGGCTGGGAACAGCAGGGCTGATCCTGGCAGGGGAGGGATGTCCTGCAGCAGTGCTGAGGTCCCCCGGGGATGTTGTCACTGCTGGCTGCTCCTCATCTGTCACACCAGGGCAGATCTTGTCCTGGGGCTTGTCCTTGGCAGAGTGTCCGTGTCCCTCCCTGTCCCTGCGATCAAAGAGCATTTCCTGGTCCCTCTCCCACGGGATGTGCGTGAAGAGGGGGCAAGAGAGGAATGGAAATGTCAGTCCCTGTGCTCACCCCCCCTCTCCCCTCTCTTCCCCACCCTCCCTCTTGGCAGCATCGAGAAGATCTCCAAGATCACCTCTCCCGTCCTCATCATCCACGGCACGGAGGACGAGGTCATCGACTTCTCCCACGGGCTGGCGCTGTTCGAGCGCTGCCCCAAGGCCGTGGAGCCGCTCTGGGTGGACGGGGCCGGGCACAACGACATCGAACTGTACAGCCAGTACCTCGAGCGCCTTCGGAAATTCATCTCCCAGGAGCTGCCCAGCCAGCGCAATTAGGGCGGGGCGGGGGGCTCTGCTGGTCCCCCCGCTGTCCCTCCCCAGCCCCAGGCGCAGTGACTTTGTTCGGGCTCGGCAGCAAGGATGGCGTTTCCTCTGGGACACAAGCACAGCTCTCCCGGTGCCAGCCCTGGCGCTGCTGGCACCCCTGGCACGGCTGGGCAGACACGGCAGCTCCCTCCTTTCCCCTTCCCAGAGACACGAGAGCCCCCCCTCCGACGGCAGATCCTTGGCTTCGGACACGTCCCCGTCCCCTCTCCCAGGACAGCGACCCCCCGAGCCCCTCCCGGCCGCTGTGCTGCTCTGATATAGCAATAATGCGAGCTGGAGAGGGGCTGGGGGGCACAGCCCCCTCCCCGCTGGCCCAGGGGGTGGGACAGAGGAGGTGGCAGTTCCCGCTCCACGGAGCTTTCCCGGGACCAGCGCTGGTGGTGCCCGGGGTTCCCCCCACGGCCGGGGCAGAGCCGTGTCCCCCCCACGGGGACGATGGGGATGCACGGAGGAGGTGCCCTCCTGCCCCACACCTCCTCCAGTGTGGCCCTGCTCAGCCTTCCCAGAGCACTCCCGGTGTTCTGGTCACCCCTGGCAAACCTCCCTGGGGAGCGGGGAGAGGGGAGCGGGCACTGAATAAAGAGCAGAGGTTTAACGTTTGATCTGAGTGTGCCCTCGCCCGGGCTACCCCTGGGGGGCCCTCCCTGGGACCCAGCACCTTCCCTGGAGTGACCTTGGCTGGATCCCCAACCTTTGTCACCCTCCTCTGGGTTCTGGGAGGCCCCAAGGTGTCAGTGGGGGGAAGGTGCCCTTGGCCCCACCAGGACTGGGCTGCAAAGCTCTCTGTGGGGACAGCGATGCTCCATTCCCCTGCCAGCCCCTGTGCCGTGTCATTAGGGGATCCCATGGGATCCCAGGGGCAGAGGGAGGATGGTCTCAGCCTCCTGGGAGCTGTGGCATGGGGGACTCAGGTGTGCCATGGGGCCAGGGGAACATCCCCATGGCTGGCCATGTGCCAGGGCCAGCACGGCAAGGGACACAGGGGGGTCCTGAGGGACACAGGGGGGTCCTGAGGGACACAGGGGGGTCCTGAGGGACACAGGGGGGTCCTGGGGGACACAGGGGGTCCTGAGGGACACAGGGGGTCCTGGGGGCAGCAAACCTAATTTTTGACCCAGGTGATCCCTGGGATGTGCTGGCTGTGGAGGTTTGGGGTGTCCCACAGTGCCCTCTTGCCAGCAGATGGGAGCTTTGCCCCACACAAGGGCAGAGGCTCAGGTTTGTGCTTTTGGGGTGAACCCCCCTCAGTTTCAAAGTGTCTGTGGGGAATCCCTGGCCCCAGCCCAAACAGCAAAGCTGTTCTGCCCCTTCTCCTGCCCGCAGGGACCCTCGCTGGGCTCCCCGGTGCCAGTCCCCGGTGCCAGTCCCCCCTCCCTGTCCCCCTGGTGTCCCCTCCTCCCCGGCGCGAGGCCGAGGGGCCCGGCCGGCTCATGTGAGGAGGGATAATCTCCTTAGGGAATGCGGGGCCGGCCGGGGGGGCCTCGCTGCACCCCCCTCCCTGCACTCCCGGCACTCCAAAGCCCCCATTGTTTGGGGCTGGGAGCCGGGGGGAGCCCGGGCAGGGGGGCACAGGACCCCTCGCTCCTCACACACCCCTCCCCTCCCCCAGGACCACCACGGGGTGCTCCGGAGGAGGAGGAGGGGAGACCCTTCCTCAGCGCTGGAGCTCTGCAAGAGGATGTGGATTTTTTGGGCTCCCTCCTTTCCGGGGGGATTTTGGGATCCGGGAGCTGGGATGCCTGGCTTCTCCCCGAGCATCCCCCCCAACCCGTCCCCTCCCTTCCCCGTCCCGCCGGGGTGGTTTGGGAGCTCTGGGCTCACACGTGCTGGAAGCCAAAGCTTGGTCGGGGCTCCCTAATCCCGGCACAGAGCCCTTCTGTTCGCACCCGGGGGATTTTTATCCTCTTACTGCTGCCGCTTTCCTGTCGAGCCGCGGACGCTCGGGTCGGCTCAGCATCGGCGGTGGGACGGCCCGGGGCGGCTGGAGGGGGCAGGGAGGGGAGCCCCGAGCTTGTGTTTGCTGCCTCTCGGTTTAAAACAAAGCCAAAAGGTCAGGAGCGTTCAGGCCGGGCCCCAAAATTTAGAGCCAGCTCGGGGAGTGTGGGATCCCAAAGGGGAGATGGACATGGCTGGGGGTGAACTCCATGGGGATGGGATCAGGGATTGGGGCTTTTTGGGTCTGGATCTTTCGCTGCTCCTGGTCCAGAAGGGCTCAGGCTCCATCCTTGCCTGGCCCTGAGCAGCTGGAGCGAGGAGGGGGAGAGGGGCACTCACCCCTTCTGGAGCTGCAGGACCCCAAACAGTGGGAGCTGGGGGTCCTGGTGCAGCAGCCCCCAAGGTGGGGCCAAACTGGGCCACAATCCACTGGGATGGCACTTCTGTCCCCACCAGGATGGCAATTCTGTCCTCACTAGGATGGCCCTTCTGTCCTCACTAGGATGGCCCTTCTGTCCTCACTGGGATGGCACTTCTGGCCCCTCTGCAGGTGCTGTGGTTGGGGGCAGGAAGGGGGCTGAGTTGGGTCAGTGTTGGATGGGGTTGGTGCCTGGAGGGGACTCTGCAGGGTCCTTTCCTTGGAGGGTCAGGGCAGAGCCAGGCCTCGAGTGTCCCCACAGTCCCTCCTTGGCAGGGCAGGGCCAGGGCAGGTGTCACCTGGGGCGGTTTGAAGCCCCCCAAGGGGGGCCCAGGGGCCCAGGCCAGGTGTGGGGGCTGGTGGGTGACCGGCCAAGAGGGGTTTAAGTCTCTTTTGGGGCATAAATGAGGCTTTTGATGGCCGGGGCCTGCGTGTCATGAGACCCCGTTCAGAGGCCGAGCTCAGTCATGGGATCCAGGAAACTGAATTAAAGCGTCTTAAGGAGCTTTTTTCCGAGCTCTGCTCTGGTTTTCCACGTGCTTGTCATATGAACAAAGACGGTATAAAAGGGCAGAGGGGAAGGATCCCGTTGGTGGTCGGGCTGGGAGAGGGGAGGGCGCCACAAGGGTGCCAGGGGGAGGTGGAGGTGGAGGGAAGGGGACAGGAGAGGACAAGGAGAGGGGAGCCCCTGGCTCTGCCCTGCCTGGGCAGGGAGGCACAGGGCTGGGGACAGCAGGGACAGGGAAACAGAATCTGTGTCCCCTCTCCTCGAGCAGCACAGAGACCCCGACAGCGGCGGCACCTCCCTGGTGAGACACTGAGGGGGCATCGCGGCACGGGGAGGGGGCACGGGGCACAGGGGGCACCCAGCACCCTGGGGGGACACCCAGCACCCCGAGGGGACACCCACTGCCCTGGGGGGACACCCAGAACCCTGGAGGGACACCCATCACCCCGAGGGGACACCCACTGCCCTGGGGGGACACCCAGCACCCCAAGGGGGCACCCACTGCCCTTGGGGGACACCCAGCACCCTGGAGGGACACTCACGACCATGGGGGGACACCCACCACTCTGGGGGGACACCGAGCACCCCGAGGGGACACCCACTGCCCTGAAGGGGACACCCAGAACCCTGGAGGGACGCCACCACCTTGGGGGGACACCCACCACCCCAAGGGGACACTCATGACCCCGAGGGGACACCCAGCACCCCGAGGGGGCACCCAGAACCCTGGGGGGACACCCATCACTCTGGGGGGACACCCAACCTTGCACTTCTGCCTGGGAGGGCACAGGGGTGGGGGCAGAGGGGCCCTGAGGGTCCCTGGGCTGGGTTGGGTCCCGGGAAGGGAGCCTGGGAGTGAGAGGGCACCCACGGGATGGACCCCCCAGCTCTGTGCTGTGCACCCACACGTGTGTGTACAGATACCCCAACATGTGTGCACACACGTGTGAGCCTGCAGGCACACCCACACACACACCCACACACACACCCCCCCCACAGTCACTGCTGGGCTGTGGCCCCATTGGCACCTCACTCCCCCCCTCCAGGGGCTGGAGGGTCCCCAGGGCTGGTGGGTCCCACAGGGCAGACCTGTGGGTGGGTTTTCAGCTCCTGGAGATGTGGGGCAGGCTGGGGATTCCCCGGCTCCCCTTGGATCCCCCAGTTCCCTGGGATCCCCCACTCCCCTGGGATCCCCCAGTTCCTCGGGATCCTGCAGCTCCCCGGGCTCTTCTGTCCCGCCTCACGTTTCTCCTCCACCCACAGGAGCCCCTCGGAGTGTGGGGCCACAGCCCCTGCCCCCTGTGAGCTTCCCTTTGTCATCCTATGCCTGAGCGATTCCTGGAGGCTGGGACGGCCAAGGGAGGCCCACGGGCTGCCACAGCCCCGCGGTGACGGAGCCTGGAC
Source organism: Pyrocephalus nanus (assembly GCA_038380795.1). Taxonomy (NCBI): domain Eukaryota; kingdom Metazoa; phylum Chordata; class Aves; order Passeriformes; family Tyrannidae; genus Pyrocephalus; species Pyrocephalus nanus. The sequence continues at coordinate 2,050,428 of CM076287.1, read as the reverse complement.
CAGCACGCTGGGACCCCCCCAGAGGGGATGGGACACGAGTCCTGGGGGGCTGGGAGCGCCTCGAGGGGCTGCAGCGTCCCCTTGGGACACCAGGAGCACCCTGGGGGGCTGGGAACATCAGGAAAGCATCCCTGTGCCCTCCTGAGGAACCGGGACATTCCCGTGGGCTGGGGCTGGGCAGGGGGGCGGCAGCCGTGGGTGGCATCGTGGGGTGTCCCCTGGCTGGGGAGGAGTCACCCACGCGGGCCAGGGTGGGTTCACGTTGGGTGGCACCAGGACGGGGTTCCAGGAGTGGCGGTGTCACCACCCCAGCCAGCCCCCCCCACCCTGCGAGGACACGACCCCGTGTGAGGATGCTGTGGCAGCTCCGGAGGTGCCCCCTGTTCCCCCACCTCCCCTGCTTCCTTCTCCAGCTGGAACCTCGTGTGGGGGCCACGCTGGGACGATGGAAAACCGCTGTGGCTTCCCCCCAACACAGGGAGCAGAACCCCCTCCCCCGGGGGGCTCGGCTGTGGTGCTGCGGAGTGAGGAGCAGGGGCGGGGGCTGCGGGGGAAGGCTCCGGTCACGGCAGCATCTCCGGCTGGGTTCTATTTTATTTTAGTCTCTTTTCCCCCCAAAAAACCTCCCCCCGGCTCACCTGGCTGTGGGTTTGGGGCGGGGTCGGCTGTGGGGGGGCAGGAGGGGGGGATGAGGTTTTGGGGAGAGCCAGGGGTGGGTGCTGCTCCAGCAGGAGCATCCCCGGAGCCACATTCCTGGACCCTGGGGGTGTGTGTGGGTGCCCAGCACGGTGTGGGGCCACCCCAGCTCCGGGAGTGTGTCCCCTGCTGTCACCCTGCACTGTGATGTCACCCTGGCAGTGGGGACAGGCCCCCTTTGTCACCTGGCAGCCCCTGTGGGGGTGGCCCAGTGGTGCCATCCCCCTGCCCGGCTCTCCCGGGGAGGAAAGGGACAAACCTGTGTCCCCCACCCTGTCCCACAGGGTGACCCAGGGGTGCTGGGACAGCCCTGCCTCGTGTCCCACGCCCGGTCCCCTCCCGAAATTGGGGATGTGAGCCCAGGCCGCCCCTCTCTTCTCTGAGAGGGCTCAGGAGCTTTGGGGGGCTGAGCTCAGCTTTGGGGACCACCTGGATGGCTGAGGAGGCTGCAGTGGGTTGGGGGAATTCCTGTGGGATGGGGGGGTGGGCTTGGATCCAGCAGGAGAGGGGAATTTGGGGGTCCCTGCTCTCAGAGGAGCTGCCTCGGGGTGCAGAGGGGCCTTTCCCAGTGCTGCTGACTGGGAGCTGAGTGGGAATCCCAGTTAACCCAGCTGCCCCTTCCCGGGTTGGGAAGGCAAAAGCACAGCCAAGATCGCCCTGGATCAATTTTGGGCAGGTTTTCCACGTTGGTCCTCCAATTTAATTTTATTATTTATTTAATTTTATTATTTATTTCACTTCATTTTTGCCGGTTGGTGACTCAAGAAGGCACGGGATGAGAACTGAAAGGGAGGGGAATGCCCCGTGTGTGTCTGTGTCTTTTTGAAGTCCTTTCTATTAAAGCTGAAATTCTACAAAATAGATTTATCTGGACTCTGCTGGGACATCATGGGCAGGGAGGAGGCAGCAGCACGTGCCAAGTTTGGAAAATAAAGCCTTTGGATTTTTTTCCCACCCAAGACTGCTGTGAAATATGACTTTTGCCACCCTTCCCTCGTCCTTCCCTCTCTCCTGGCACTGCCCTGGAGGTTCCCACCTCTCCCTGCCCAAGCCATGAGCCTCTCCTGGGCCATCCCTTCCCTCTGGGCTGGGCCGTCCTGCTCCACCCCACAGGATTTCTCCTTGGAGGGCTCGGTCCTTGCTGCCATCCCCAAACCTGCTGAAGGTGGAGACCCCAAGGCAGGGGCAGCTCCAGGCGATTCCCAGGATTTGCAGATGCCACTCACATGGGTGATTCCCTCCAGGATCGGCTCCAAGTCCCTGCTCAGCTCAGACAAACCTCTGTCACCACCTCGGTGTCCCCAGGGGTCAATCGGGGTGTGGTGACACCCCGGGGTGGGGGGGGGGCTGGGCCCTCATGGGGGGTGTGGAGCCAGTTCTGGGTGAGGCCTCAGGGGAGTTTTTTGGGCTCAGGGCCACCTGCCCACACCTGTCCCATGTCCTGGAGGCCGGGGGGCTGTGCTGGGGCATGGGGACATGTTTGGGGTGGTGGGTCATGGTGGTCCATGCTGGGGACACTGGGACGTGCTGGGGCTGTGGTCTGTGGTGGGGTGCTGGTCCATCCTGGTCCATGCTGGGGTGGTGGCAGGGGCTGTGGTCCATGCTGGGGACACCAGGACAGGCTGGGGTGGTGGCCCACGGCAGGGCTCAGGGTGTGGTCCATGCTGGGGACACCGGGACAGGCTGGGGTGGGGGTCCCTGCTTGGCCAGTGCTCTGTGGTGGTCCATGCTGAGCCAGAGGAACCCAGAGCAAGGAACCCAGGATGTCCCTCAGCCTGCAGCTCTGGGGGGCTCTGTGGGTGCTCAGCAGCAGGACGGGGCTGCTCTGCCATCCCCTGTGTCTGCCGTGGCTCCTCAGCCCGGGCAGCGGGTCCAGGGATGAGCCAAACCCTGCTGAGCTTGGATTAGAGATCCACAGGGCATCCTGAGCTGGGAGGGACCCACAAGGATCATCCAGTCCAACCCCTGCCCTGCCCAGGACACCCCAACAATCCCCCCCTGTCCCTCAGAGTGTTGTCCAAACGCTCCTGGAGCTCTGGCAGCCTTGGGGCCGTGCCCACTGCCCTGGGGAGCCTGGGCAGTGCCCACCACCCTCTGGGGGACCCTCACGCTCACACCATCCCAGGGGCTCTTTCTGGCAGCAGGCACAGCTGAGGGGCCTCCCCTGAGCCACAAACAGGATCAGAGCTCAGGCTGGGGGGACAAACCCAAGGGTTTCTCAACACCTGACCCGAGCCCTGGGTGGGAAGCACACAGAGCTGCAGAGCTCTGTCCCTGCACCACACACACCCAGCCAGGCACCTTCCAGCCCTGGGATCCAACCTGCAAAAGCCTCGGCCATCCCAACAGAACATCCACACAGCAACAAAACCGCCCCACTCAGGAAAGTGCCGGGCAGCTCAGGAACCCCCCTGAGAGTGAAGCACTGCGGGAGGGGCTGAAAGCCTGGCTCTTCCCAGCTCACAGAACACAAGGATCGGGATCCCAGGGAAGGGCTGGAGCTGTGCCAGGGGGGTTGGGATGGATCTCAGGGAAAGGTTCTTCCCCCAGAGGGTGGTGGGCACTGCCCAGGCTCCCCAGGGCAGTGGGCACAGCCCCAAGGCTGCCAGAGCTCCAGGAGCGTTTGGACAACGCTCTGAGGGACAGGGGGGGATTGTTGGGGTGTGCTGGGCAGGGCAGGGGTTGGACAGGACGATCCCTGTGTGTCCCTCCCCGCTCGGGACGCTCCGCACTCTGTGACAATCCCGCCGTCCCCTCACGCCGCCCTTTCCTCCCCCGGCTCAGGCGCTGCTCGGGCAGCCCTGTGCGGGCAGCGGCTTCGCGGGGTCCTCGGCGCGGCCGCGGCGCTGCCAAGATGGCGGCGGGGCCGGTGCCGGCCGTGTGAGGCGGGAGCGCGTCCCGGGCCCCTCGGCCCGCCCGGCCCGGCCCCGCGCCCCGCCGCCGGCATGCTCCGGTCCACCGGCTACTTCCGCGGCATCGACTGCCCGTTCCTCAGCGCCGGCGGGCCGGGGTCGGGCGGGGGGTGCCGCAGGCCCTACTGCCACTTTCGGCACCCGCCGGTGCCCCCCGGGCCCCGCGGGCCCTCCGGAGACCCCGGCGTGGGGATCCCGCTCGGACACGGCGCAGGTACCCCCCCTTCCCCCGGCCCCGTCCTCCTCCTCCTTCCTCGAGCTGTGGCTCTCCCAGGTCCTGCCGCCCCTGCCTGGTTTTCCCCCTCGCCCCCCATCCCGGTCCTGCCCCCCCATCCCGGTCCTGCCCCCCCAATCCCGGTCCTGCCCCCCCATCCCGGTCCCCCCACGTTCTCCCCCTGCAAGGTCAGGCCCGTGCCGGGTCTCCTCCTCTCTCCGGCCGCCCCCCACGGCCTGGATCCGCCTCCCCCTCCCCTGAACCCCCCCGGTGCCCCCGGGACCGGGTGTTTTCCCTCCGCTCCTCCCCGCTGGGCTCCGGGGGCATCACCCGGCGGGGCAGGCGGGATCCCCCGCGTGTGCTCAGCCCTGCGCTGTCCCCTCGTGTTCCCACTGGGGAGGGGCTACAGGAGCTCTCCAGCCCCGTGGGCGCCTCTCCCACCGTTCCCACCGCACAAAGGCCGGTGTGGAGCCGCTTTCCGGGGTGCCCCGGGGTTTGGAACAGGCCCGCTTGTCCCCGGCGCGGCTGCGGGAGCTGCGGGAGCTCCGCGCTGCCCTCAGCCCGTTGTGTTTTTGTCGCTCCGGGCGCTGAGGTGTCAGGGCCCAGTTCCAAACGTGCTGACAGCTCCGGCTCCCGTTAGATCCCGGCAGGAGGAGCTGGAGGTGCCCGTGCCCTGCAGCCGGGGCAGGGAGGCAGGGCCCGTGCTGGGCTGTCCCGGGGGGCTGTGCTGAGCCAGGCCCCGCTCTGGGGGGTGTGTGAGAGGCACGGAGCACTGCCAGGCTTCCCGCAGGCAGCTTGGCACAAACCCCGCTGTGAATCAGGGACTCACGGGCTGTCCTGCCTTGGAAGGGCCTCCCAAGGATCAATAGTGAGTTATTGTTCTCCCTTCTCCCAGCAGCTCTTGTCGTTCTCCTTACGCTCATTATCTGCTGCTCTGCTGATTTATCTGGGCAGAAGAGCCTGCCTTCTTCTCCCCAGGAGATCCTTGCTGGCTTTCCTTTTGTTAAAGCTCTGTAACTTTCTGTTGGTTTTTCTCTCAAACCAGAAGCGGAAATTGCCAAAATGGAGCCCGGCTCGTGGGGTTTTTGGGTGCTTGCTCAACTCTTTGGGTTGCTCAGGAGTTTGGAAGAGGATTAATTCTCTGTGTCTCCTGGTTACCAGATCAACTCAGCACCACCACTAGTTTAGTTTAAAATAAAAGAAGCGTAAAAGTGCTGTCGCAGGCAGGTAAAACACATCAGAAAGACAAAGAGTTTTGCCTATTTCAGTGTTCTTTTGAACTTTAAAAGCTCCCTGGAACCCTTTAGGATGGTCCTTTAGATGACATCGTAATTGCCTTGCAGTGTGCTGTTCCTGTGTGTCTTTAAATATCTGTGGAGTGTCAGTTTTGGAACCAGAACTGCTGATTTTGGTCTGTGCCAGGTGCTTGGGAGCAGCTGGGGCTGGGTTTGGGTGTGGAGATGGGGAAGTGGAAATGAGTTTCCAGTGAGTGTTCCTGGTGCCCCTGGAAGGGGTTGGGGTAAGAGCTGAGTGTGGAGGGCAAGAAAAATCACCCCAGTGTCTTGCTGGGCCTGGCCTGGCTGAGCCAGAGAGCCAGGAGAGGCATCCTGAGCGCTGGGGAGTGAGGGTGGTTTCCTTGGAGTCCTGAGGGTCAGGAAAAGACCTCCAAGATCAAGTGCAGCCCCTCCACCACGGTCACCACTAACCCCTGTCCCCAAGGGCCACATCCACACCTTGTTTGAACACTCCCAGGGATGGTGACTCCACCCCTTCCCTGGGCAGCTGTGCCAGGGCTTTACAAGCCTTTCCATTCCGAAATTTTTCCTGATGTCCAACTTAATCTACTCTGCTGTGGCTCTTGGAGAAGCTCTGGCTGGTGACTGTAGGGTGGGCCTGGTTTGTGCCACTTGTGAAAGGAGCAGGATCCTGGAGAAGAGAAGGCTCCAGGGAGACCTTGGAGCCACTTCCAGAGTCTAAAGAGGCTCCAGGAGAGCTGGAGAGGGACTGGGGACAAGGGATGGAGGGACAGGACACAGGGAGTGGCTTCCCAGTGCCAGAGGGCAGGGTGAGATGGGATATTGGGAAGGAATTGTTGGCTGGGAGGGTGGGCAGGCCCTGGCACAGGTTGCCCAGAGCAGCTGTGGCTGCCCCTGGATCCCTGGAAGTGTCCAAGGCCAGGTTGGACGGGGCTTGGAGCACCCTGGGCTAGTGAAAGGTGTCCCTGCCCGTGGCAGGGGGTGGGATGGGATGCTCTCTAAGGTCCCTCCCAACCCAAACCATTCCAGGATTCCATTATTTCAGTTGAGGAATGGGAGATGAGCAATGGACCTGCTGCAATCCCTGGATTTCAGAGTGGCCCCCAGCGGGTCACGGAAGGTTCCTGATTTCTGTAGGAGCAGAAGACACACCCTGGCAGTGACTCTGTAGGCAGTGCTTGGCTCAGCTTCACCAGCAGGATTCAGCTCGAAGTGCTCCTGTCATTCCCCTGCCTGCCTGAAGCTCCTGGTGCCTGGCAGGATCTGTAGGATTTACACTAGAGGGTGTAGTAGCCCAGCCAGAACCAGGCAACCATCTTCTGGGAGCAGGTTCTCCCTTCCAGCAGGACTTGCTCCCTGCCAGGGGAGCTGCCTGTCTCCTTTTGAAGCAGCACTTGGGCAGGTTTGACCCATTTAATCACATCACTCGATAAATAAGCTTTAAAAGTATCATTTGTGGGTATTTTTTTGCCAGAGCAGGTGGGTCTCTGCACCAAGAGCTGCAGCCCAGAGCGGTGTTTTCTGGGATGGTGCCTGGAAAAGAAGGATAACATCTAAGGGAGCAGCCTGCTAAGCATATTGATTGCAGGCTTTGATGTCTGGGGATCACTGGAGGACTGGCAGGAACCCCAAAATTCCCGGTACAGCTTTGGAGGGCTGAAAGGAGCCTTTGAAAAGTGAGAGTGGAGCTTGGCCCTGGCAGGTTGTGGAGGGAGGAGGTTGTGGGCACGGGCCAGCTGGAGCAGGCAGGATGTGGAAAGAGGAATTGGTGGGATGTTGCACCGTTCCCCCTTTTCTTCTGTCCCACCATTCCAGCCTTCCCGAGGCACGGTGTTCCCTAACAGGTGATCCATGCGTTTCCTGCAGTGCTTGTGTGCTCCCAGGCACTGGGAGAAGAGGCCTCCATGCCCGTTCAGGAGCAGGAGGATGGAGTTTTCCCTGTCTGCTGCCCTCTGGATGTGTCAGACATTCCCTTTCCTTCCTCTCCGAGGGCAGCTGGGTCAGTGCAGAGGTGTGGAGTGAGGAGGGAGCTGTTGTGATGTGTCTGGTCTGCAGGGCCCGTGTGAAACAGGCCTGAAATGTGGGATAACTGGCGTGGGAAGTCTCTTCCCATGTTTTGCTGCCCAGACTGTGGCTCCCTGGAGGCTCCTGGAAATCCCAGGCTGGCTGGGCACTGAGGAAGGGGCTGGAGCTTGTGCTGAGTGAAGGAGGGGGGGGAATTTTCTGTGCAGGGCCAGGAATCTGGAGGTTGCCAATTCTAATCCTGACTTGGCTGAAGTGCTTTTTCCATCTGTGAGACGGCTAAAACCCACCTGCTTCAGAGCAGGATGAAAAGATTATTGAATGTGTGTGAAGTGCTTTGAAAGCGGGCGGTGTAAGGAGGAGGGAAGAACTGCCTTCAGTCCTAAAAGCGTCTTTTCAAGAGCTGTAGAGAGGAAAAATAGGTCTCTCTTTAAAGTCTGGGTCCTGAGTGTGCTGAAAGACATAAAAGAGGCATAATTCAGCTCTTCAAAAATATCTTAAGGGAAGCAGCTCTTTGGTTTGCTGGGTTTCAGGGCTGTCAGGAAGGTGTTTGGGGTGGATGTTTTTGAACCCAGAGCAGAAAGTTGTGTCCTGGTCTGGAGCTTGGAGTTCTTTTGCCTGCTCTGATCGTGGAATCCTGGAATGCCCTGAGCTGGAAGGGACCCCCCCCAGGGCAGTGGGCACGGCCCCAAGGCTGCCAGAGCTCCAGGAGCGTTTGGAAAACACTCTGAGGGACAGGGGGGGATCGTTGGGGTGTCCTGGGCAGGGCCAGGATTGGACTGGATGATCCCTGTGGGTCCCTCCCAGCTCAGGAGATTCTATGGTACTTTGTGGAACCTAAAGAGGCTTTTTAAATGTTAAACCCCAACTTTAATTACCCCCTGCCCGGGTGTGACTGCGGGGTCCTCACTCAGCCCTTTGCTGGGGGGGTCTGTGGGGTTTGGTGGCAGCAGCCTCAGCTCAGTCTGGGGTTGCCCTTCCCTGACTGCCACTTGCAGCGTTGCTCCATTCCACGGGTACAGAGGGTGACAAAAAGGGTCTTTCCAGCTGCATTTTCCTCCCTGGTGTTTATGTTGTGCAAGATCAGCTCAGGAAAGAGCTTTTATTATTACTGTATTTGCTACAGGGAAATGGAGGAGAGATGGAAACCCATGAACTGCCTTCAGTGTCACCCCTGAGAGAGGAAAGGGGGAGTTCAGTGTTGGGTCCTCCAGCCCATGGACTCTGTGTGGGGGCATTAATTCTGCTTTTTTTTGTTAGGGCAGTAATAACCAAAATGTCAATAATAACCAAAATTTATTTTTAACTGAAGTTTTTGCAATGAAGACTGAAAACCCAGCTGGTGGTAAGGTCAGGACGTGTCTTTTCACGCCGTGGCTCCCCAGCAATTTGGGATTTGGGGTCATTTAACTGTCCCAGCAGTTTCCTGTGGGTGGGCAGGGGCAGCTGGGTGATGTGCCAGGATTTTGGGGTGGGCTGACAGGACACTTGGGTTTTTTACTCTTTCTGTGGCTGTGGGCAGGTTCAGCCCCTAATCAGAGTCTCCCCACATGGCTCTTCCTTGCTCCAGTGGAAAAGCAGGAGTTGGGAGCAAATCTCCACCGACCCAGAAGGGTTTTGGAGGGTGAAGGTGCAGGGACCTGCCCGGTGCTGGGGCGCTCCCACAGGAGCCCTTCAACCACTCTCAGAGGATCTCCCTCCACCGTGCAACACCTTTCGAACACTTCCTCTGACTGGTTTGTTATTTTTTTTTTGTAATCTCCAGCCAAGCCCTGCCCCGCTGTGTTAATGAGCAGCACGACTCCCTAATCCCGGCTTTCCCAGCCCACGTTCCGGTGCTGGGCGAGGCCGGCGTGGGCTCGCGTGGGCCTCGGGCAGGCGCCGACAGGCATGGCCAGGCTGTGTCCCTTGTCCCTGCCCTGCAGGACGGGGGGCTGTGGGGCCGGGGGCACGGCGGGACGGGGGGATGGATGTCGGGGAACCCACAGCCACTCGTGGGGAGCCCGCAGCGAGCCAAAAGCCGCGTGTGCAGCTGGGGAGCGGGCACAGCGGATCGAAAACCCCCCCGGGGGTGACGAGAGCAGCTGTAGGGAAGAGGAACCTGGTCAGAAAGCCCCAGGGCGACACGGAGAGCCCGGGCGAGAGCTGGCAGGGAGCGAGGGTGAAGGCGGGTCCTGCCCCGAGTCTCTGCCCCTGCGAGTGCAGTGTCAGCACACGCGCGGCGTGGGGAGCAGCCCTGGCCGCGGTGCCTCAGCATGAACAAATACCTGCAGTGTTTGCTGAGCACGGGGAGCTCAGGTAACTCTTCTTTCTGGCCGTGTTTTTGGCACGGGGGGGGAAACTCGCGGGGGGCGCGGCCGGGAAGGAGAGGAGAGGAGAGGAGAGGAGAGGAGAGGAGAGAAGCGGCTGCTCCGGGGGGGCTTTCCCGGGGTGCCGCTCATGGATGTGCAGCCCCGGGTGCTCGGGCTGCTCCCTCCGCAGCTCAGAGACCGTGCAGACAGCTCAGCTCGCCTTGGGGGGATCTGCTGGCACCGGGGTTTTCCTCTTCCTGCGGGATCGTGGCTCTTTATCGAGGAGAGGGTTGTGCTGAGGGTGGGGGAAAGGCTGTGGAGCTGCGGGAGTCCCGAAGGAGCTGCAAAGTTTTAATTCCTCCTTTCGGGTTGTCCGAAGCCAGACAGGTTTTAAAACCAGCTTAACTCTCCCTTTTAACCCTTCATAACTCACATCTGAAGTTGTTATGTCTTTTTTTTTTTTTTAAATGTAATACAGCTTGAAAGGAGCTTTTCTTTAGCTTTTGACTTTGTATTTCAAGGTGTCCAGTTGTGTCTGTATTGAAATAGTTGTTTGGGTTTTTTTTTCCCCCTGAAATAGTTAAAGAAACAAGACAGGTGTTAAGCAGATAACTTATCTTGAGCACACCAGAGAAAGGCTGGGAAATTAAAGCACCGGTGGGTGTAGCTGCTTTGGACTGTGCTGGTCAAAGTAAGTTTTCAAGGTGGAGTTGAATAGAGAGAAGACACCAGATAACTTGAAACACCTAAATATTTCCTTCTTCTTTATAAAGAAGACTTTCTAATGCTCTGATGATTAGATTTTTAGATCCCAACAATTTCCCCTTTTCCTGTATTTTGAGGAATAACTTTAAGGCTGGGATGAGAGGGGGAATGGCAAGATCTCCAAGGAATTCAGACATTGAATATCCAGGTTATCATGGATATTCAAGCAGTGGGATGCCTCTGACAGGCTGTAGGGTGGGGGTGGCTTTGGGGTGGCATCCTTTGCTCTCTGGCAAATGCACCAGTTATGGCTCTCAGTTCTCTCCTAAGTCATGGGAGAAATGTGCCAGTGGAGTGATTTCCTCTTAGGAGAACATTCCCACCTATCACAGGCCTGGATGTTTCACAGTGGAGCGGGTGGGACTGTCAGGGCAGGTGATGGAGGGATGGGAGGGATGGTTTTGTGGGGCTTTTCCCCCCTTGGATTCAGCTGGGGGGGCTGTGGGAGGCAGTGACAGTCCCAGCTGCCCCCCAGGCCTCACAGGGTGAAGCTGCCACGTTCAGTGGCTTGAGGACTCTTTAGGTGTTTGTCTTGCTGTGCCAGAGGCAAAATTGCCCAAAGTTGTGTTTCCTTGAGTGGAATGGGGGGGGGTGTGCTGTGTCCTGGGGTGTTGGTGCCTGAGCTGCCCTGTGGGACATTCATCTGCAGGAGCTTCCCTCTGGAGGACCCGGCCCAGCTGGAGCTGTTCCCTGCTGGAATGAGCCCACTCAGGCAGGGCTGTGTCTCAGGAGGGCTGGAGAGGGACTGGGGACAAGGGATGGAGGGACAGGATACAGGGAGTGGCTTCCCACTGCCAGAGGGCAGGGTTGGGTGGGATATTGGGAAGGAATTGTTGGCTGGGAGGGTGGGCAGGCCCTGGCACAGGTTCCCAGAGAAGCTGTGGCTGCCCCTGGATCCCTGGAAGTGCCCAAGGCCAGGTTGGATGGGCTTGGAGCACCCTGGGCTGGTGGAAGGTGTCCCTGCCCATGGCAGGGGGTGGGATGGGATGGGCTTTAAGATCCCTTCCCACCCAAACCATTCCATGATTCCCTCCCTGGCAGGAGGCTGGGATGGCCAAGCTGAGGGAACAGCCTGTGGCTGGTCCAGGGGGGAGGACTGGCTGCTCTTGTCCCTTGCTGTGCCCCCCTCCCCGTGCTGGTTGTGGCACCTCTGGGAACCCCCCGCTCAGCCCCCGGGCTCAGGTGGCACCACCAGCTGGAGAAACCAGCCCTGACCCAGAGCAGGGTTAAAAATACCCCGTGAGAGATGACTGTTCAGCTTTTTTCAGCCTCTCTTTTCTCACATTTGAGTCCCTTTTTCCACTAAAGAAATGACTGTAGGGGGGTTCATGATGTACTTTACATTAAAGCACCTCCCTTGGAGTCACAAATCCGAGGATTGGGGTGATAGGGACCTCTCAGACCTTGCTGTCTCTTGATCAGCACGAGGCTATCCCTGCTTGTAAAATTTACTACTTAAAAAGAGAAAGAAGGAGCAAACCAAATTCTTAGGACTGAGGTTATATCTGAAGTTGAAGAAACATTTCTCTTAGCTCCCCTTCCCTGCCCTCCTAACCCATTTCCTCTGGACAATTACTTGAAAAGTACTATTTTAAATCTCAGCATTAATTATTTCCAAGCGATTGCCTATTATTGTGGAATTAATTGTCGGGAATTCGCTTTGGGTCCTGGCAAATGAGCTTTTGTGCCAAGAGCTGCCATTTCTTTTGCACTCTGAAGAGGAGCAGAGCTCACTCAGCCTGCTGGTAAAACCTTTTCTGAAACGTTTGGGTTTTTCTTGTTCTGGAGGAGCCACTGTCTCCTCTGTGAAGCATTTAATGAAAAGCATAAAGCACCTTTCCAGTGGTGCTAATTCCTGAGTGATTGCAGGGGCTGTCCATTTGCTGAGTGCTGGCACGGCAAACACAGGGAGCTGTTAAACCAACAAAGCTCTTCCGATGACGTGAAATAAAAATGCCTTTTGTTTGTTTTTTTTTTTTTTTTTCCCCTCCCCCCTCTCCAAAGAGTCTCCAAACAGCTTTCACCTTCCCCACCAGTGCAGCTTTTGTTGCCAGCTGCAGGTGACCCCGGGAAATGTGTGACTTTGATGGTGGCAGGTTTTGAAAATCACGGAATCTTTGAGGCTGGGAAAGACCCTTGAGGTCCCCAAGTCACACGTGTCTGTTGAACACTCCCAGGGGTGGTGACTCCACCCCTGCCCTGGGCAGCTGTGCCAGTGCCTGACCACCCTTTCTGTGGAAACATTTTTCCAAATATCCAACCTGAGCCTCCCCTGGCACAGTTTGGGGCTGTTCCCTCTCCTCCTGTCCCTGTTCCCTGGGAGCAGAACCCGACCCCCCCCGGCTCCCCCCTCCTGTCAGGGAGTTGCAGAGCCAGAAGGTCCCCCCTGAGCCTCCTTTTCTCCAGGCTGAGCCCCCCCAGCTCCCTCAGCCCCTCCTGCTGCTCCAGCCCCTTCCCAGCTCCATTCCCTTCCCTGCACATGCTCCAGCCCCTCAATGTCCTTCTTGTCATAAAATATTGTCAAAAAATGTTTTGCTGTGCTGGTCCCACTGTGCAGCTCGACCAGCAAAGCCTTTTGTTTTGAATTCCTAATTGCTGTAAATTTGGAAATTTTTAATTTTGCCACCCTTTTGCTTGGCAGCAGCAGCTCAGTAGCTCTGTCAGGTCTGGAAGGGAGGCATTTGGTTGTCACCCAGTTGCCCAGAGCAGCTTTGTCTGCCCCTGGATCCCTGGAAGTGTCCAAGGCCAGGCTGGATGGAGCTTGGAGCACCCTGGGCTGGTGGAAGGTGTCCCTGCCCATGGCAGGGGGTGGGATGGGATGCTCTTTAAGGTCCCTTCCCACACAAACCCTTCCAGGATTCTGTGCCCCACGTTCTGCCCCTGCAGGTTTGCACTGACCAGCAGCCATCACACATTTTGGCTTTGCTGTGTTTAAAACATCTCAGGTATGTGCTGTGGTGGGTGCTGGGGAAAAAAAAAAAAAAAAAAACCAACAAAAAAACCCCAGACATCTTTTTCTCCAGAATGATTCACTCTAGAGTCAGTTTTACCATCACACAGGTGACCTTGTCCTCCCATTCTTCTGTAATGTCACCTTTGTTTACTTGTTCCCCAAACTAGAAGGACCAGGGAGGAGCTGCTGGATTAGAGGAGCTCTGTAATAAAAGCAGCTCCACCTCAGAGCTGAGGCCTCGAGTCCCAGGAGAAAGCCCAGCCAGCCCCGTGGTTTTGGAGGGTCTTGTGTTGTGCTCCTCACTCTCTGGGCTGAAGGGGCTGACTGGAGCACAGCTCAGTGTGATGTGCTCTCAGGTAGTGCTGGGTTAAGGAAAACCCTCACTGAGGTCCTGTGGAAATCAGTAATGACTTGTTTTGTGTGCTGTTGGTGGGAGCTCCACCTCTGTGTGTCTTAGGGGGGTTATTTCATGTGTCTGAGGTATGTTAATTTATTAAAATTGTGCTTTAAGGAGTGCCCTGGTGGCAGTTTTCACAGTCCTGTCAGGGGTTGGCATCTCAAGTCTCATTATCTCCTCATTCCCAAAGGACAGTGTAGACTCTTTCACGGAATCCCACAGAGTGTCCTGAGCTGGGAGGGACCCACAGGGACCCTTCAGTCCAACCCCTGGCCCTGCCCAGGACACCCCAACAATCCCCCCCTGTCCCTCAGAGCGTTTTCCAAACGCTCCTGGAGCTCTGGCAGCCTTGGGGCCGTGCCCACTGCCCTGGGGAGCCTGGGCAGTGCCCACCACCCTCTGGGGGAAGAACCTTTCCCTGAGATCCATCCCAACCCCCCTGGCACAGCTTCATGTAAAACACCCCTCCAAAAAGTGTTACTTCAACGTGTGATGCCTCTCTTTGGCTTCAGCAGGAACCACAGACATCTCTCACATCAAACCCAGTGTAGTTCCTCCTGTTCTAATCCCCCTTTACATCCTGAGTGTCCAGATGAGTGAACTAAAAAGAGGAATAAAAGCACAGGGTGAAGAAGCTCCTTTGAGTCCAGGATCCCAGTGCTACAAAGGGATCTGGGTTAGAACACCGAGGGATCCTTTCCCTCTGCTGGGTTCCTGGGAGTGTAATCAGGCAGGTCTGATCTGAGACAGCAGGTTGGTTTCTCTGGCTTTGGAGGCTCGATGGCTCTCTCTGTTTGTGTGTGTGTGTGTTTATATAAACACCCCCCCTCCTGCTGTGTTTCCTCTGCATTATCTGCAGATGCTCCCTGGCCAGAGGTGCCGGTGCTGATGAGCTTGGTGGAGCCACTTAAGAGAGACTTTCATGGCCAGGCAGGCTTTGATCAGCAGTGCTGGGTGATCCATCAGGCCTCCTTCACAAGAGCTCTTTCCTGGCCTGTCTCAAAACCTGCTGGCACGTCTGGAGGTTGTAATGTGTGTTTTCATCTGCTCCCTCCACCCAGGGACACAAAAGGTGCCACTGGTTTTGTCCTGCAGGTGAACAGCAGGGGCTCAGACACCAGACCTGTGCTTGGCTTGCCTTCTGCTTTTATCTGATCCTGACTCATTTAAAGCAGTTTGGTTTCCTGGGTGGACGAGATGCCTTTTGTGTGGTTTGAGTTTGTGTTTTTGCCCATTTTGGCGAGTCTTTGGATCCAGACTCTTGTGCTCTCTCTTTCCAGGCCGCCTGATCCTTGGCTGTGCACAAACTGCCAGGCTTTCAGCTGTTCCCTTGGAATGCCTGTGTGCTAAATTGTAGGTCTCAGTCTGGATTCACAGGGTGATAGTTGAGTCCTCCTCTGTGCCCCCATGGAGCTGATGTTTCACAGGGTGGGAAGGGATGAAGTAGGAGGCATGGAGGGCTCCCTGCTCCTTGTCAGCTCTCAGGGTGGTGTTTACACCTCCTAGTTTTGATAACCTGGACATACACTCTCCTTGATGCTGCTGCTCCTTTCATCTGGGTTTGCTCCTGGTTTTCCCTCGTTACCTTCATTTCTTCCTGATTTCTGACTGGGCTCTGCAATCAGCCTGGGCAGTGTCCACTGCTCTGGTTTGCCACCTCCTCCCACGTGTGAGCTGTGCTGGGTGTCACAGAGGGGAAGGGCACTCCGTGCTTTGGGAAATGCTCTTGGTGTCGTCACTAAAGCTCTTTGCAACAGCTGGAGGGGAACTGCTTGTAGAAATAACCTCCTTGTTCCTCCTTCCCCTCATTCCTGGCTCTGACAGTGCCAGGAAGGTGGTGACATCACTGTGTGATTGCTCAGAGCCCCTGTTCAATCAGGAGCTCATTGGTTTGGAAAAAAACTTGGCAAACCCGAGGGGGATATAAAAAGTATTTTCAGAAATCACTGCCTTTAACCTCTCTTACTCTGCTTCCCCAGGGGCTGGTTCTACCCACTGCTGGACAGGTTCTTGTTACCAAAGGAAGCTGTGCACGTGTGGATCCTCTATCAAAAAAACCCCCAAAACCCCAAAACAACCCCCTCAAAACCCTCAGTCTTGTGGGAATGGGAGAAATGGCTCCTTTAGTGCTTTCTGACTTCCAAGAAATTCTCTCATCCCTCTTAGAGCTGAGAGGTTTTTTATGTTCTGTCTTTTATCTCTGTGCCTGTTGTTTGGTTCTTCTGCATATCCACGTTGGAAAGGCAGTTTTACTGCTGTCCTTGTAGGAGAGAACAAAAGGTTCCTTTGGGATATATCCAGAGGCACTCTGGTAAAACAAGGATTGAAAACAGTTCCGAGTCCAAAAGCAGCTGTTAATGCACCTGTAGCTTCTGTCAGCTTGCTAAGTGTGGGTTTTGTAAGAATCATGGAATGCTTTGGGTTGGAAGGGACCTTAAAGCTCATCCAGTCCCACTCCTTTTCTTACTGGAATTCTCTTCCTACCTCGGTTATTCTGCTGAATTAAGCAGATAATTCTGTGCACACTCAGCTCCTCTTGGGCCTCATTCTGTGATTATTCCTTGGTGCCCTGAAGAATATTTAATTTATAGAGATTTCCATGAGTAGTAAAAGCACTTTGGTAATGGATCTTTGATCCTAGGAGTGGTTTTTACTCTCTGGTGTAGCCTAGGCCAGAGAACATCACTGGTGGCTTTTGGTCTCCAGTGTTTATTTTTTCTGGGGTGCTTTTGGTTGTCATCAACGTTGAGTTTTGGTAAGAGCAGGCCTTACAAAGACCTCTTCTGGATTTTACTCCAAAGGAAATGTCCCTTGAATTGCTGGCAGTAAATGATGTTTAATTCCTTTTTTGCAGAGCGGGGATATGATCCCTACAACCCAGAACTTCCCAGGGCCTCGCTGGAGACGGAGGATGGCACCCTGGCCGACCTGACAGACGTGACCCCTGGGATCCTGGAGCTGGAGCTGGTCAACAAGGCCATTGAGGCTGTGAAGAACGAGGTGGAGAGAGAGCAGAAGAAATACGAGGAGCTGCTGGAAACCACCAAGGAGTTTGGTGCCTCAGAGGGCTCCTCTCTCCTCTCCAACTCGCCCGTGTCAGCTGCTGGGACTCAGAGCGATTCCTTTGCCTCCCTGGAGTACAATCCAGGGAGCTACAACTTCAACAGTAACTCAGACTACAACCCCACCCCTCTCAGTGCTGCTGGCCGGTCGAGTAAATACACTCTGGACTCCTCCCGATCCAAAGGGAGCTCCCTGGAATACATTCCCAAGGCTGTGGTGCAGAGTAAAAAATACAGCAGCGCTGTCACCACCAACAAGTACGTGATTGATGACTCCAAGCCTTCCACAGACTTGGAATACGACCCCCTTTCCAATTACTCAGCCAGGCTTTTGAGCAAAGCCACGACCAAGGAGCCCAAGGGGTCCAAGAGGGAAAGGGTGGCTGATTATGAGGACTCCTACTCTCCCTCACAGAAGAAGCTCTGTGAAGACCCCGATGACTACGAGGTGTTTGCCAGGTTCTCCTCCTCTGAGGATGAGGCTGATGTGGAGTACAAAGCAGCTTCTGGCAGCTCACCTTCCAAAGCTGGCTCTGAGAGTGAGTCAAACGAGCTCTCCAGCAAAGAGCTGAGCACCAAACTGGGTGGCTCTGCTTCCCAGGAGAGCAGGGAAGCGGCACAGCGTGGCAGGGAGGACCTCCCCAGCTGGCAGAAAAATGTGGCCAAAAACCTGCCAGACAAGAGCACAAAAGCTCCGGTGAAACCGTGCTCTGGTAAGAACAGCCAGGAGGCTGAAAATAAAAACAAAGACTCGAAAGACAAAGCAAAAAGGAAGAAATCAGACCTCAGTAAGACAGCAGGCCTCGGTGAGGCCGGGAAGAAGGAGAAGAGTAAAGAGACAGAAAAGGGCAAAGTGCTCAAGAAAGAGGAAAAATTGAAAACCAAGAGCGAAGAGAAAAACTGCAAAGATAAAAGCGTCAGGGCGAAAACAGATGGGAGCCTGAAGAAACCTGAAAAGCAGAAGTCAGAAAAAGCAGATGGGCTCAAGAAGGAAAAATCCAAGTCCAGCAGCAGCAGCAGCTCAGGGAAAAGCAGGAGCGAGGGCGTCCCCAAAGGCTGCGGCTCTGAGAAACTGGGGAGCAGCGGGAAGGACTCCCAGAGCAGAGCAGGGGACGTGAAAAATGGGAAGGAACCCTCGGGCAGGAAAAACAAGGAGAAAGGGACCAAGACTGCAGGGGCGGAGAGGAAGAAGGAAAAGGTCAGTCCTGCGGGCCAGGGGGAGCCCAAGAAGGGCCGGAAGCAGCGGAGCTTGAGCCACGTGGACCTGTTTGGGGACGAGAGCGGCGAGGACGACGCCGAGGGCCGGCCTTTGGCCTCCTCCCGGCGCGCCCCCAGCTCCGACTCGGACGGGGCGGGCTCGGGCTCAGAGGGCACCGGGGAGAGGGCACGCAGGGCCAAGCGCTCCCGGCTCTCCAGGTCCTCCTCGTCCTCCTCCACCTCCGATGACATCGACTATTCCATCCTGGAGAAGGACGTGGACTTCGAGTCGGACCCCATGGAGGAGTGCCTGCGGATCTTCAACGAGTCCACCGATGTGAAGACCGAGGACAAGGGAAGGCTGGGGAAGCAGGTAATGCTGGGGTGGGTTCTGCCTGGGCTCAGTGGTGCTGCTGCTTTCCAGAGGCTCCGTGGGTTGGAAGAATCTCATCCTTGTCCTGGCTGAGTGCTCGGAAGAGCTTGCACCTGAGTTTTTACCTGCGGGATTGAAAGGATCCAGTTCCCTTTTCGTGGGGAAGGCCTTTAGCTGTCGGGGTTATCAGTTACTTCTGTCTCCATCTGGCCTGGGTGGCTGGAGAAAAGGCTTCAGAGAGCAAGTTTTGGGGGTTTCAGAGCTCAATTTGTCAGTGTGGGAGATGCCTTCTTGTTGCAGCAGAGTTTAAGAACACGAGGGTAAAACCTGGGCAGTGTATTAGGGCAAGTGAAGTCCGTGTGCTTGTCACTGGATACTTTGGAGACTCCCCAAATATATATAATATTTATTATTTTGTGGTGTTTGGTCTCAGTAGTGAGTCAGGAAGGGTTGGGATGGATATCAGGAAAAGGTTCTTCCCCTAGGAAGAACATTCTCAGTCACAGGGTGGGACTGCTGGGCAGGGCCAGGAGTTGGACTGGATGATCCTGGTGGGTCCCTTCCCACTCAGGATATCCCAGGATTGTGATGCTGCAGGAACAGGGCACTGTGGTGCTTTTCCACCGGGAAGAATGGCTTTGTGGGAGGGCTCATTAGGGGTGTGAGTGAATTAACACACCCTGGAGTTCCTGGAGAGCTGAGTAGTTCAGTGGGAAGTGCTCATCAGAGTCAGATCCCAAGTTCTTCAAAAAAACCCCACCCCAAACACCCCTGGATTTTGTAGGAATGCCAGGAGAGGTGAGGTGTGTGAGTGGCTGGCAGGAGAGGGGTGTTCAGGTCTCCTGTGGCCCGTGTGGGCTGTCAGCAGTTGTGTCACAGCTCGTGGACTGGGGACTGTCACGCTGCTGTCCCTTGGCTTTCCTGGGGGCTCCTGGGGTCAGAGCAAGGTTTGTGTCAGCATTCCAGCATTCCATAACCTGCCAGCTGCCAGGTTAACCCCAAAGGAGACTTCTCCCATCTCCCTGTTGAGAGGGGTCTTCAAGTCTGCTCGGTTTTGGGAGCTTGTTCTTTTTTTTTTTTTTTCCAGCCATCCAAAGAGGAAGCGAACGAAGAAAAGACAGAAGATAATTTAACTACCTTGTTTCCTGGCCAGAAAAGAAGGATCTCCCATCTTGTCAAACAGGGAAATGTAAGTGCAGATTTAGAAGCAGAAGTTTAGATCCTTTCAAGTGAGGATTTTCTGTCCTGACCCTGGCAGAAGATGCAGTCCCAGGGCCAGGCAGGGGCACGTGAGTTGTTTGTGCTGGAATCAGTCTAATTCCTAAATAACCCCCATGTTTAGGCATCTGTTAAAAATGGCAGCAAAACCTTAATAAAATTTGTAAGCTGTGGAAGAGTGAATGGATTCTGCAGTCTGTAACCCTTTGGGATAGGTTGAGATGTTCGTTTTTCTTCACTATGGCTCCATTCAGTGATTCAGATAAAAAATGAGCTGGACACGAGGTCACTCTGTGCCTGATGGTGTTTTTCTGTGCCTTGTGGACCTAAAAGCTGCAGGAAATTTTGTCAGATGTTTAAAACCATTGCCTTACGTTTGTTCTGAATCAGCCAGGAGCATCAGCAGTATCTGTTTGGATACTCTTCTTTCCCAACTGTAAAAATACAGAGATGAGAAGAATTAAAGCCAAAAAAAAAAAAACAAACAAAAGGCGAGGAAGATGTTCTGATTCTTTCATTTTTTTCTCCCTGGGATTTTAATTCATGTTTTCTCTGAGGCTTTAATGTGTTTCCCTCCAGGTGCTGAGCACAGATTAGTTTTATGTTCCAGCAGGATAAGAGTGGAGACTTACACACTGATTTGAGCTGGCCAGTCCAAATTAATTGTTCTTCCTTTCCTCTCTGCCTAGGAAAGGTTTTTTTTTTTTTTTCTTTTTTGCTTTTAATAATTTGAAGCCCTGAGGTCAACACAATGTGTTTTATTTAACTACATATCTTCAGCCAGTTCGTGTGGTTTGATAAGGGCCCTTTCTTCCCAAGTGAAGAGATAAGAGACTGAAGCAAATGGCTTGGAAATTCATTAACTCAAATATTTATCGTAAAGAGGCGCCTTTTAGGCATGTACAGACCTTTAAATATATTTTCTTAATGTGACAGCTGATCCCAAAATGCTTTCCAAAGATGGGAGCCCCAGCACAGGCCCTGCTTGGGCAAACAGAGCCAATCTGGTGACTCCACTCTGGGACCGGCATTCCCTGCCCAGCTCCCCTGCTCAGCAGGTGCTGGCAGACCTGAGCTGCTGCTTTTCCACCCAGAACCGAGCCCTGTGCTTTGCCATGGCCCTCCAAGGGCAATGTTTGCTCAGTGCTGCTCGTGATTTACGGCTCAAGCACTGTGAGGGGAGGGAGCCAAGGTGGGGGAAATGATGGGCCAGAGGAATGGGAGGTGAGGCACCAAATGAGTGGCCTGTGCTGCTCAGAAGCCTGTCATTAGAATTAATGCCTGACTGCACTCAGTTTGGTATCCAGGAGCTGGTGGCAGCATCAGAGACCAGGAATGCAGGAGGTGCCAGCTTGCCCCCAATTTGCCGTGTTTGTGCTGACCCTTCTCTCCGAAGGGATTCCAGGAGGCAAGGCCTGCTCCTCGGATTTCTGAGGTTTTAGGTAGTGTGGAGAAGTTTGTCCTGCCTCTGCTGCCAGAAATCTTCTCTCTTTGCTGACATCATTCCTGGCACTTTTCCTGCAGCCCAGATTTGGGCATGGGAGGAAGTGCACGTGGAACCTGTTGGTGCTGGGCACGGCTGAGGTGCCTCCAGAGGTGGGCAGGGACAGAGCCTGCTGGAAGCGCAGAGCTCAGCTTGTGCAGTGCTCTAATCCCATAAATACATATTTGGGAGGCTTTCAGGTAGCTCCAGAGTGGAGACCTGGAAGGAGAGTGCCCAGAGCTGGGTGTGCAGGGAGAGAGCTGGGAAGCTCAGCATGGTGAACAGTGGGGAGTGGAGGCTAATTGTCACTTCTTCCTTGCAGTACAAACCCAAGCAGGCAGCACAGGGCTACATTTGTGTTCCAGTGCAAGCCTCAGAGTGTTGGCAGAGCCCACAAGTGGGTTAGGCACAGGGATGGGGGAACATCCCACCATTAAGAGCAGCTCAAACACCGCCTGCCAGCCGAGGATCGTGCTGGGAGGCCTCCCCGAGGGTGAATCATTAATGCCGTGGGCTTGGATGGGTGACTCTGACTGTTTTGCTCTGAGAGACAGTTGGCATCCTCTCCTCCCAGAAGCCTGAAGGTGCCCAGAGAGGAGGGGGTGAGGAGAAGAGGCCTCTGTGGGGCGGGGATGGGGCCGGCGGGGGTGGCTCTGACGGCGGTTTGTGTGTGCAGGCAGAGGCCCCGAGCAAGCCCGTGGTGCGGCCCTACCGTCCCCCCACGGCCCAGGAGGTGTGCTACCAGAGGATCCAGCTGGCTCAGCAGCAGGCAGCACAGCTGGTTCAGAAGGCCTCTCTCTCTTTGCCAGGAGAAAAGAGGAGGATTGCCCACGTGCCAAATGCCGCCCTCACCGCAGCAGCCAAGCAAGGTAAGTGGTGCTTGGGATCGCTGTGCTGTCCTGGTAAAACACACTGCCCGGGGTTCAGATTCCTCCAGGGCAGATGTGAAGCTATCAGGAGATGTGTGGAGACTTGATTCTTTGCTGACAATGGCCAGTGGAAGGCCTCTCTCTGAGGACTTCCATCCTGTTCCGAAAAGCAGCAGGCCAGACGTCCGTCTCTCACCCTGCCTCCCTCACCTCAGCCTTTCCTTTTTCTGTTTCTTGCTGGGGTTGGGTTTGCTCCTCGTTCCCCCTTCCACTGAAGCCTTCAGAGGTGGCACAGAGCAGGAGGGAAGTGCTAATTGATGCTTAGTGCTGCCCCTCTGCAGTCAGAGCTGACGTGACTCAATCAGTGCCCTGCAGTGACAGAGTCACCCCTTTAAACTCTGCTGACTCAGTTACCCAAAAACAAACAGAAATGAGGTACCTTTCCTGGCAGGAGGTTCCTTCATCCCTGCCTGGGAGCTGGTAAAATTACCCAATTTGTATCCCTTTGGAGACTTGGCTTTGGAAAAAAAAAAAAGAATCCCAGCTTGCAGCGTTGGCCTGTGATAGTGAGCATCCTCTGGCAGCCCAGAGCCCGTGGCAGGATTTGTACCTGGCTGTTTCCTGTCCCCTGCAGGCCTTGGGAGCAGCAAGGCAGCTGTTGCTGGCAGGAGTGTCACACCTTCCAATGACTCTGAAGCCCCCAGCCTCCCTCTCAAGGCTTGCACATTAGCTGGGATGGCTTCCAAGACCACCAGCACCGTCGTGCCCAAAAGGGTCGCCCACGTTCCCTCCTTGCAGGTAAGGGAGATCTGAGTTCTCTCATTCCTTGTTTAGGGTGGTGTGTTTGATCAGGCTCTTCCAAAATTAGCACTCCCTGGCAGTGGGGTTTTGACTGGGTTGATGAAATGGGTTTGTTTCTTCCTGGGGTTTTTCCTCGATGGCGTGGCATTAAAAAACGGGATGCTCTTGGGGGCAGGAGTTAAAACAGCCAGAGATAACCTGAGTGCTGCTCTGATCTCTTTGGGAACTGATCCCTCCTCTCCTTGTGCTCGCTGCCCAGGTGTGCAGCTCTTTGGGGCAGGCACTCAGAGCCTCTGGAGTTCAAAGGACACGGATGGGTTAACGGCCTTCCCGGGCTCTGCGGGCTCTGAGGCGTTGGGAATAGGAAAATGTGATCGCTGAACCTCGTGCTGCTGTAAATACTTAGGGGAAAAAAACCTGTTTGTTTGTTTTTCATGGTTTGCCTTATTTATTTATTTATTTATTTATTTATTTTTGTGGGATGTCTGCCCAACCTTTGGGTGCTTTTGCTGGGAGTTCCTCAGCAAAGAAATCACTCACCAGAGTGGCAGGAAAAGGGGGAATGGCCTGAAGATGAAGGAGGATAAGGAGGGCAGGGTTAGATGGGATATTAGGAAGGAATTCTTGGCTGTGAGGGTGGGCAGGCCCTGGCACAGGTTGCCCAGAGCAGCTGTGGCTGCCCCATCCCTGAGAGTGTCCAAGGACACTTTGATCCAGGTTGGATCAAAGGAGCAACCTGGGCTAGTGGAAGGTGTCCCTGCCCAAACCATTCTATGATTTTTCAAGTCCCTCCTTTCCCCCTGAGCACTGGGAAAACACTGAGACAATTCAGAGTAGAATTCCTGATGGCAGGAATGTGGTTGGTGCCCAGATATTCTTGTTGGTGATATCTTGTGTCAAGATATGGGATAACATGCTCTGATTATTTCTGTAAGAGTGGAAAGCCATTTTCTTCTTTCCCCACCCAAACAGCAGCCCCAGTAACACAGAACTCACAGCTGATTAAAAATAGAAGAAACAACTGAAAGGGTAAAATATTTACCAGTGTCACAGAGGTGCTTAAGGGTATCATGTTAGAGATTGAGAAAAATGTATATATATTCAATGGAAAGGACCAAACCCCCTGGAACAGGACATCGAAGTGGAAATGTCCTGGGGAAAATGAGCACTTTTCCCATTGAGGCAGGACCAGTTGCTCCCCTTGGAACGTGCTCACATCTTCCCAGAGAGTTGTTTTTCCTGCAGACTGCAGCAGATGGTTTGGATTGTGGATGTCTCTGGGGTGGGGTGGAGAGCAGCTGGGTGTTTTAGAGGGGAATGTGCAACTTCCTCTCTGCAAAAGAGGCAAATTGTGTGATTTTGGGGGGAGCAGACTGGTGTTAAATGGAAAGCTGCAGTGGAAGGTCATAGCATGCTGTGCCTGAGGAACTTTTCATCCTGCTGAAGGGGGAAATCCTTTCAGCAGCACCATGACTGGCACTGAACAAGGGAGGAAAACCCCAGTGCAGTAAAGCTGCAGGAATCCCCCGGGAAGTTGGGGTGGTTTTGTTGGCTGCCAAGCCTGGCAGGAGGGGCCTCCTGTTCCCTCCTCACAGCCAGAGGGCCAAACCCCACGTCTGTGACGACACCCCAAACTGGTTTCCTGTGTCACAGCTCTGGTTCAAAGCCTGACACCGTCCTCCTCCCGAATGTCCCAGTGGGAATGTCAGCATTTTCCTGCCCTGGAATGCTGTGTGTGCATGCAGGGCTGTGACTAAGGCCGCTGGAGGCCTTGCCCCCTGCGTGAGTTGCAGAAAAAAAACGCTTGTTGTTTTCTGGTTGAAGTGCTGCAGGTGCCACAGGACCTCCAAGGGGTATTTTTAGTACCAAAAATGGTGCAGGTTGTGTTTGGCTCTGGGCAGGTTTTCAGAAGGGAAGTCACAGCAGTATTAATAACAGCAGGAAATGGGAGAGACTCAGAGCAACTTCCTAAAGCCTGACCAGCCCTCTCTCTCTCTCTCTCTTTCTCTCTGTCTCATCTCCAGAGCCCCAGCTTACAGAGGCCTGTTATTCCCACAGAATTTGGTGCTAAAGTCCCCACAAACATTCGTCAGAGGTATCTCAATCTCTTCATCGATGAGTGCCTGAAGTTCTGCCCCTCCTCCCAGGAAGCCTTTGACAAGGTCTGTACAGCTCCTTCCTTCCCAGCAGGGAATAAAGGCCAAGGCCTTCTAAAATCGTGGCAGATCCAGAAAACTGCCTTGGGTTTGTCCACCTGGACAGCAGGAGCTGTTGCTCTGGTACAGCAGGAAGCACCTCCTGGAATCCACAGTGTCTGAGATGCACATAACTGGTTGTGAGTTGTTCCCTGCTCCTTCTGAAGGCTTTTAAGGAGATTTTTAAGGAGCCTCTGAGCAGTAGGAACAGTGGAGTAGGATTTCCAAAAGCAGAGTTGAGGCAGGAGTACATTTTATTGGAAAGCTTTGGCCGTTAGTGTAAGCTGGGTAAATACAGGCCACTGTGTGGTGTGTTCTGTAAGCAAAGCAGGTGCCCACGGGGATTTCTCCCGTGGGATTTCCCCCTCACAGCTCCCTGGGGAAAACGCTCCTGTTGCATCCCAGGAGCCACCATTTGCCAGACTTATTGTTCTTAGCAGTGAAGATCTTGTGGTGCACCAGAGTGGGGGACACAGCCTTTCCCAGGAACAAAGAACTGCTTTGTTCATCTCTCAGGGCAAGCTTCCCATGAAAATGCTTTTTTCAGCACTTTGCTTAAAATCCATTATTTTTTCTCCTCTGACTCTCCTGAGCAGGCCCCAAACCAGTGCATTTTTGTGCCATGTATTCATGACTCAATTCCTTTGTCAGGCAGGTGTTGTTTTTTTTTTGCTGTCTGTGTTTTTGGAGTCTGTATTTGAAGAGCTAAAGATTTCTTTTCCCCAAAAGCAAGAGCAGCTGTGGCTGCCCCTTCCCTGGGGGTGCCCAAGGCCAGGTTGGACAAGGCTTGGAGCAACCTGGGCTAGTGGAAGGTGTCCCTGCCCATGGCAGGAGGATGTAAATGATCTTTAAGGTCCCTTCCAAGCCCAACCATGGTGTGATTCTGGCAGGAGGGTGTGTGGTGATGGGCTGTGCTGTTCACAGGCTCTGTCAGAAGAGAAGGTGGCCTACGAACGCAGCACCAGTCGCAACATCTACCTGAACGTGGCCGTCAACACCTTGAAGAAGCTCAGGAGCCTCGTGCCCAACTCCCCATCCAGCACCAACAGTAGGTACCACCCTTGTGGTTTAATAACTGTGAGCCCTGCCTGGGGCAGAGCCCAGGGAGAGGAGGGTGTAGAAGAGCCAGTCCCCGTTTCTCAGCAGCCCCAGCTCAGCTTTTTATAGCCTGGCAAGCCCTAATGGGCCTTCAAGAGGCGAGTCCTGCAACGCTTTGTTGGCTCTCTGAACCTAAATGGAGATAATGCCACATGGATTCATTTATAAATTTTTTTTTTTTTTAGCACAAGTCCTTTAAAATGAAAAGCCCTGCTAATGGAGTAACTTTCACATGATGCCTTCAAAGTGATAGACTCGTCCATCACCCCAGAAATCTGTTACACACATTAAGCTTCAAGAGAGAAACGAAGAGGGTTAAGACATTTCATTATTGGCTCTCGAGAGGGTACATTAAACAATCAATTTGTGCTGTTCTTGTGGATCTTTTTTCTTCCCCCTGGTCTCTTCCCTTTTCTCCCCTCTGTCTTCGTTACGTTCCTGGCCATTAGTCGGAGCGGCTGAACTTGGGAAGCCGGCCTTTGTGAGAGGGCTGCCAGCTAATGATTAGTAAAAAGCCCCCCTCTCTGCCATTATCTGATGTGCTGAGCATATCCCAGAGCTCTGAAGCTCCTTTTCTGAAAGAGCTTGAAAGATTCAGCATGAGGAGGCTGATCTGCAGGGCCCACAAAGCAACAAAGCTGCTCCCGCGGGTGGCTGATGTGATGGGGTCAAGTTGCTCCTGTGCTTGGTCCTGTCTTGCTTTTGGTCAGTGCAGGGTGAGCAGGTAGAGAGCTACGAGGTTCTGGAAAAAACTGTTAAAGTGTCCCTGCTGCCTTTGTGGCCTGACAGTGAGAACTGAAAACTCTCCGTAGTGCTGGGATGAAAAGGCTGGGCCAGCACTTTACACACAGAATCCACTTCTGCAGCAAAGCAAAGAATCCAAGAGGATAAACACAGAGTTCCTCTTGCCCACGTGCAGTGCCCCAAACTGGGACTGAAGTCACTTGCTGGTGCCTGATCTGTGTCCTCCTTTGCTGCTCCCTCCTTTCTGCAGAGACGAGTAACAAGAAGGTGGTGTCCCACGAAGCTGTGCTGGGGGGGAAGCTCGCTGCCAAGACAAGCTACACCCTGAACCGCTCAGGGAGCCTGAGAGCTGAGGATTTGACAGGTGAGACCCTGCTCCTGTGGGGCTGTGACATGCAGGGCAGAGCTGGAGGTGCTGCTGTGACTGGGGGAGCAGGGTCAGGCTGGTGTGTTCACCTCCACACAGCTCAGCCCAGTCCTGGGGGCTGTTTGGGGGCCACAGTGTCAGAGGGATCTGAAGCTGTTGGAGAGTGTCCAAAGAAGGGACAGGGAGCTGGGGAAGGGTGTGAGGAGCAGCTGAGGGCACTTGGCTGGTTCAGCTGGAGCAGAGGAGACTGAGGGGAGACTCCTCGGGGGCTGCAGCTCCTCCCGAGGGCAGGCGGAGGGGCAGGCGCTGAGCTCTGCTCTGGGACCAGGGACAGGAGCCAGGGAAGGGCTGGAGCTGTGCCAGGGGGGTTGGGATGGATCTCAGGGAAAGGTTCTTCCCCCAGAGGGTGGTGGGCACTGCCCAGGCTCCCCAGGGCAGTGGGCACGGCCCCAAGGCTGCCAGAGCTCCAGGAGCGTTTGGACAACGCTCTGAGGGACAGGGGGGGATTGTTGGGGTGTGCTGGGCAGGGCCAGGAGTTGGACTGGATGATCCCTGTGGGTCCCTCCCAGCTCAGAACATCCCAGGGTTCTGTGATGTGAAGTGCTGGGGTTTGTCTGAGGGCAGTGTTGGGTTTTATTACCTGGGTGCAGCACAGAGTCCCTCGGTGGGGGTGGCACCACTGACCAGTGCCCTCCCCGCTCCCTCCTCCCGCTGCGAGGTCACTGCCGCTCCCAGCCTGGCTTTGATGGAGCATCAATAACCACTCAGAGCCGCCTGTGGTGTTCTGGGTATTATTTTAGTTTAACTTCTCTTGCCCTGCAGCAGTGCTTTCACACTGGACCTGTCAGATTGAAAGGCAAACTTTACAGATCTGCAGCCGCTCCTGCCAATGCCACTGGAAGGTCGTATCGTAGCCAAAGGGCTGTGCCACGAGCGTTAAATTCACATTGGCTCCGATCACTTGATGGGTGTTGTGGTTGCCAAGAGATGCAGGCAAATTGTCGAGGAGATCAGAGGAAGAGAACAGGGAGGCCACGGAGCAGAAGGAATTGATGTGGAGGGAGCTTGAAAGGGCCGGCAGAGCTCGGCTGAGCGACATCAAAGGGCACCCAGCGCTATCGGAAGGGTTTATCCAGCAGAGAAGGCAGATATTGAGCAGAGGGGGGAAAAGTTGTAATTACTCTGTGAAGTGAAACGAGCAGCCTGAGATGGGTAGCGGGAAGAAAGCTGCAGATAATGAAGTTTTTAGGGAGCTGTGGGTGGCCTTTGAGGGGTGCTCTGTGGGCTGTTACATCAGTTAAAGCATTAATGTGGCAGAACACTCACATTTAGGGGTAGGACAGGGGGGGAATGGCTTGAAACTGCCAGAGGGCAGGGTTAGATGGGATATTGGGAAGGAATTGTTGGCTGTGAGAGTGGGGAGGCCCTGGCACAGGTTGCCCAGAGAAGCTGTGGCTGCCCCTGGGTCCCTGGAAGTGTCCAAGGCCAGGTTGGATCAAAGGAGCAAGCTGGGCTGGTGGAAGGTGTCCCTGCCCATGGCAGGGGGTGGGATGAGATGAGCTCTCAGGTCCCTCCCAACCCAAACCATTCTGTGGCTCTGTTGGTAACAAAAAGGCCTGAAAATGGGACTTTTGGAAGAATTCTGCTTTCAGCTGTGCTTTCCAAGCTTAATGCTTCTTGTTCAAAGTGCTTAAAAATCAGCTGGTGCACCCAGTGACCGGATTTTAAAATATACCACCCGACACCTATTCCCCTGTCCATCCTGTGATGCCTTAAAACACACATTATGTAGATTTTAACACTTTGGAATAGGACTTTTAGCTGATTACCTTTTACCCCAAATTCCAGAGATACTCTTCAGTGTTCTTCTCAGGGATTTCAGTGGGTAAAGATTCCAGCAGGACCATCCAGTCTGTAGGACCTAAAGAAACACAGGAAGCACATTCCTTGATGCAGCCTTAGCCTGAACTGCCAGAGGAGGCCCAGAATCCCTGACAGAGAGCCAGGCAGGGCACAAGTTACTGATGGAGACACGGGGGCTTGGGACCACCACCCCAGTTCTGGGAGGTGTTGCCTGTGGCAGGACCTGGGGGACAGACAAGTTTGGGGCTGGGTGTGTCCCCATGAGGTGACAGTTAGATATTACAATCAGATGGTTCTGTAAGTTTGTAAAACCTGTGTGTGGGTGTGCATATGCCATCTTTGTGCACCTAAGACTAAAAGATTTTTTAACCTTTCAACACCAACGCCGTCCAGAGAATTATTTCTTCGATTTTTAGGCAACACAAGGGGCAGAAACATATTGAGAGCAGGGGGAACACCTGCCAGGGGGGGCTTGATAAAACCAAAAGCAGTGAGAGGAATGTTAAAAATCTGCCTTGTGTGTGCAGGAGCTGCCCTGTACCGGCGCCTCAAGGACTACCTGCTGACGGAGGAGCAGCTCAAGGAGAACGGGTACCCGATGCCTCACCCCGATAAGGCCGGCCGTGCCGTCCTCTTCACTGCAGAGGAGAAGAAAGTGCTTGACTGTAAGCCCTGCTGGCTCTTCCCTTCTCTGTGTTATGGAGAGCAGAGCCCTGTGGCTGCAGAGCCCTGCTGTGTTCCTGGAGGATGAGCTTCTCCAGCTTTGGGAATGTTGTTTTGGACCCGAGGTTTTATGCTTTGTGGCGTGTGGAGGGTTTTAATTTCTAATTTCCCAGGTGACAGGGTCAGAGGAAACGGCCTCAAGCTGTGCCAGGGGAGGTTTAGATTGGATTTTAGGGAATATTTCTCTATGGAAAGGGTGGTCAGGCAGTGGCACAGGGTGCCCAGGGCAGTGGTGGAGTCACCACCCCTGCAAGTGTTTAAACAACATGTGCATGTAGCACCTGGGGACATGTGTTAGTGGTTGATGGTTGGACTCTTGAAGATCTTGAAGGTCTTTTCCAGCCTTAGCAATTCCATGATTCTGTGCTGCCAAAGAACAGGAACTGGGCAGGTTGTCTCCCTGGCCCAGCTGCCTTTGTCCCCCCCTGCAAGGACACATTTTCACTTGGGTTTGGGCTCCAAGGCAATAAGTGCAAGGGAAGTGGTTGGAAAGAGGCTCCTGTTCCACCCCTGAGGATGTTCACCTCTTCCAGGGGAGGATTTTTGCTGTCTCTCTGTGTGAATTGCTGCTGTGTTGGGATGTGCACCAGCCTTGGGCCAGGCTGGGCTTGCAGTGGGTCCTGCCCTGCTGGGCTGGAAGGCACCTTAAAGCCCATCCAGTGCCACCCCCTGCCATGGGCAGGGACACCTCCACTGCACCAGGGTGCTCCAAGCCCTGTCCAACCTGGCCTTGATCC
Organism: Pyrocephalus nanus; assembly: GCA_038380795.1. Lineage (NCBI taxonomy): Eukaryota > Metazoa > Chordata > Aves > Passeriformes > Tyrannidae > Pyrocephalus > Pyrocephalus nanus. Next base: position 2,020,192 of record CM076287.1, on the reverse strand, counting down.
CGCAGATTTCCTCAGGATGGGATGGGCTCCTTGTCTGTCTGAATTTTCTGAACTCCTGGCAGGGTTTCAGCTCCCCAGACACTGATTAGGCAGTCTGTGCTGCAGCAGGGATAAAACCCAGAGTGAGGATCTCTCTTTGGAGGGGCCTTTCCACGCTCCTCTGAGTATCTCCTTGGAGAGACCTCTCTGGAGTGTGTTAAGTGCTCATCCATGTTAACACCTTGTGCCTACATTTGTCCCGTGGTTGCTGAAGCAACCTGGACGAAAGCCCTCCTGCATTAACACTCTCAAGAGCTGTGTTTGTTAGAGCCCTTTCCCCCAGCTGACCAGCCAGCTCTCTTCTGTGCTCCTGAGCTCCTGTTCCTGTAGTTTTCCTGCAGATGTTGCAGGATGTTTTTAATTCCTTCTTGTTCAGCTCGAGCTGTTGCAGGTCTGTCGATGCTGTGGGCGGTGGGCACCAGTGGGCTGGGAATGAGCTGAAATGCTCACACTGCCACTCAAGGAGTTGTTGGAGATCAGAAGGGTGATAGTCAGCTCCTTTACAGTGGCTTTTTGCACCCCTCTTCTCCAGATTTTGGGCAGCAGGAGCACAGCTGGCAGGACAGGACAGTCCCTCACTTGCTGGGCCAGGCCCTGCTGGGAGTTGCTCCCGTTTTTAGGTGCTGGGAATCCTTGCAGGAAAGCTGTTGCCCTGGAAGGAACTAAGATGTCATTTGGAAGTGACAAGGCACAGATCCCCTGGAAACCAGGGCTTCATTAGCCCTGATGTCCAAAGAATGACTTATTTATCCTGTTTCTTAAAATAACTGTGTTAGAGCCCAACGTAATTTGCTGTGGACGGTGAAACAGGGCAGCAAATGCTGATGGAGCTGTGGTGCAGCTGGTGCTGTGCACCAAACCCACCAGAGAGCCCTGTTATTCACCCCTGGGGAGCGTTCAGTGGGGCAGGTGCCGTGGGGGTGCATTTTCAGAGGGATTTCTGTGCCTCTGGGGGAGCTGGGAATGACATTTTTGGAATCCTTTCCGCTCGGGGCTTGGGGTGAGTCTGGTCTGGCTGTGCTTGGGTGAGGGATTTCTGGTTGGACCTGACTCTTGTTTCTGTGCTCTCCCCAAGCCTCCTGCAGGATTTGCTGTCGTTGTGGCACCGAGTACATGGTCTCAGCCTCGGGGAGCTGCATCCGCAAGGAGGAGTGTGTCCATCACTGGGGGCGGCTGCGCAAGCAGAGAGGTCTGTCCCTGCCAGGGGGGCTGTGCTGCAGCTCCAAACACACAGGATTCCTCCTCTGGGGGCTTGGCACCTCCTGCTCCTGTCACTGCTGGCCCTGCTGCTGCTGAAATGGCCTTGCAAAAAGAGCTGCTGGGCAGCGGGGCGGTCCCCAAAATGTGGCACCGGGGGGTGGAGCAGAGGTGGCTCACCTGTGTGTAAAAGAAGGAGAAGAAAAATCAAACCTCCCTGTGCCTTTTGAAAGAAAAAAAAACCCAGCCCTTCAGGAGGCTGGCTGGGAGCACTAGAGGTCTGTCCCTCCCAGGAGAGTTTGCTGGCATTGGTTGAATTCATTTGCAGTGAGACACTAACCTAGTTTGAGCTCTGCTCTGGTTTTCCATCAGATTATCCAGGTGGCTTCTGGACTTTGTCTGGCTGAGCACTTGAACTCCTCAGGCTGCTGCCTGTGAAACCAGAGTTCTCTCCCCCCTGTGTTTGACCCTTTGGTGTTGCTGTGCCCCTCCAGGCCGTCTCTGCACGGGAGAGCTGAAGTTCAGGCCTCTTGCTGACAAGGCTTTTTGACTCTGAATCTCTTGCTCTTCCAGTGCCAGGTGGATGGGAAACTCACTACAGCTGCTGCTCTGGAGCTGTGGGGTCACCAGGCTGCCAGGTTGCTAAAGTAAGTAAAGTCACTGAGCAGCACTTTTTTATCCTCTGTGGTATTTGTGCTCTGCTGGCAGTGGCAGTGGCTGGGGAACACTTGTTTAAGCCTTTGCAAGAACAGTGGCTGGACCTAAAGGGGGGAAAACAAGTGCTGCTTAAATAGTTTTTTGCCATGCAGAGGTAGGGAAATGCAATGTTTGGCACTCAGCTGTGTGGGGTGAGGTGGTTCCATTTACCCATCAGCTCATCTCCTTGGGGAGGAAGTGCTCATGTTCTTCAGGGAAACACAGAAATGAGAAATAAGAGGTTTTCTTTTAAGGAGCAGTGCCAAAACCTTTTTCCCATCTTCTCCTTGCCCAGATTCCCATGCTGAGGTAACTTTTCCAAGCTCTGCTGGCTGCCCTGCCCTTTGTTGTATTCAAGGGAGGAACCTTCCCCAGGAGCCTGGGGTAACTCATAAATATCACTTCTCCTGAGGAGGGAGCACCAGAAAACAGAACGAAAATCCAAGTTTTGTGCTTTTGGATAAAGCTGAGCGTTGTTTTGGATGCCTTTTGCCTTGCCTTTTTTCTTTCCTTAGGCAGCAGGAGTGTTGGTTCAGCCTGGCATCACCAGTCCTCTCAAACCATGGGCTGAAGGGAGCAAGTCTCTCTTTTGCCTCTCCCTCAGCTCCTCTGGGGATGTTCCTTGGCTCTTGTTTTAGTGGCATTTTTATATTTGGGGCTGCCACGCCAGGGAGAACCAAAAGCCAGAGGTGGGAAAGTCAAGGTTTGTTAAAATAGGAAGAGTTTTCTGTCTGGGCACCATAAAAGCCTGCCCTGCACAGCTGGAAGCGTGAGTGGGCTCAGCCTGCTGCTTCTCTTCTTGTTTAATGTAAAATTAGGTTCTTTTTTTAGTCAGTGTTCAAAAAAAAAAAAAAACAAAACAACAAACAAACAACAAAACATCCAGCAGGGATGAAAATCAGGAGAGTTTGATGGGGCTATAAAAACACAGCTCGTGCCAGGGCCTTACCACTCTCCCAGGGAACAATTCCTTCCCAGTGTCCCTCTGGCATTGGGAAGCCATTCCCCCTTGTGCTGTCAGCCCATGCCAGTGTCAGAAGTCCCTCTCCCTCCTTTTTTTTCCAAGCCCCCACTTTTCCCAGCATCCTGGGGTAGATTGAAGGCTGGGAGGTTCCCTGGGGGATCAGTGCCCGGTGGGATGTTGGGATGCTGGTGAGCACAGCATCTTCCAGCTTGAGCACTGAAACCAGAAAATACTTGTAATGAGATGCCGTTCTCAGCAGCCTGAGCTGGAAAAGCACCGTTGTGCCTCCCCAAAGGCCGTGTCCCGGTGTCTGCAGTTCGGCAGGGAGGCAGGAGATGGCAGGGTGGAGCTGTTCCCGGGCAGCCTCGAGCGGCCGCTCCTTGTGCCACCCGCGGCTGCTGCCCCTGGGCTGAGGAACAGGAGCAGCTCCTGAGCCCTCCTGCCAGCCGGGAGGAGCTGGGAGGCTGCAGAACAGCGGCTGGAGTGTAGAAAAACACCCAGTTGTTTTTTTTCTTTCCTTCCCTGCCCGGTGTTGTTGCACTGCAGAGGAAGGGGAGGGCTGGGGGTGACCTGCTCTGCCCGTTCCCTCAGCAGGACAGCGGGATCCCTGCCATGGGTGCAGAGTGGGCAAGTGATCCACGAGGCCTTGGAGCAGTGCTGGCTCTGGATCCAGGCAGAGCTGCCCTCAGAGCTGGCCCAGCCACCTCACTGACTCCAAAGGATGCAGTTCCTGGCTCTGGCTGCACCTGCAGCAGTAACCTGTGCAGGAAAATATGTAAATCCTGCTCTGGTTATACCCCTGCAGCTTTGCAGGGGCCTCAGTTCCTCACCTCCCTCCAGCCTTTAATCCTGAGACAAACCAGTTTGATTCCTGGTAGGGTGAGATCTGTGGGAAGCTCTGCCCTGTGCTGGGCACTGCTGAGGCACCACCTCAAATCCTGGGGGCAGTTCTGGGCCCCTCAGGACCAGAGGGACACTGAGGGGCTGGAGCATGTCCAGGGAAGGGGCTGGAGCAGCAGGAGCAGCTGAGGGAGCTGGAGGGGCTCAGCCTGGAGAAAAGGAGGCTCAGGGGGGACCTTCTGGCTCTGCAATCCCTGACAGGAGGGGGGAGCTGGGGGGGTTCGGGCTCTGCTCCCAGGGAACAGGGACAGGAGGAGAGGGAACGGCCCCAAGTTGTGCCAGGGGAGGTTTAGGTTGGAGAATAGGAAATATTTCTTCACTGAAAGGGTTATAAAGCATTAGAACAGGCTGCCCAGGGCAGTGGTGGAGTCACCATCCCTGGGAATGTTTAAAAAACATTTGGATGGTGGCACTTGAGGACATGGGTTAGTGGTGACCGTGGTGGTGGGGCTGCACTGACTTGACAGTCTCTGGGGTCTTGGATCTTCTGGGATTCCATGATTCTAAGCACAGTGCAGGAGGCTGTGCCCAGGCTGCTGTGATTGTGCACAAATGCACTGAGATTTAGGGACAGACAAAGCTCAAACACAACCAAAAGCCACTGGTGCTGCAGGTTCATCTGCCCTGGAACCGTGTCAGTGGGCAAAAGGGCAGCCCCAGCCTCTGCCCTGCCCTCAGCTCCTGCTTCCCCTTCAAACTCAGCCAGCTTAGAACTCCTGCTTCAGGGAGGGCTTCCAGGATCACCAGGGAGGGGTGGCATCTGTGGCTGTGGAGCAGTGTGGGAGTACCTGTTGCAACAGCAGCTCAGTCTTGCACTGGCTTAAGCCACTTGTGAAATCACTCCCCGAGTTTTCCTGCTGGATCTTGTTGACCTTCAGAGCTCTGGCTGGGAATAACAGGAGTGGTTGGAAATACCTTCTGTTGCCTCAAGTGCTGTAGCTCCTGTTTGCCTGTGGGCTGGCTGGATGTGGGGCACAGTGGCTTTGATTTTGTGCTCACTTTTTGACGTCTCCTGGTGCTCGGTTCCAGCAGTTCCTCACAGCATCTCCCCCTGGTGCTCCTGCTCACAGAGGAGTGCCTGCCATTGGAGTCCTGCACCAGTTAGATCAGTGTGAGGGCTCAGTGTGTCCCTTCCTGACTAGCTCTACTCCAGACTGAAAGCTCCCTGTCCCCAGATGATGTCCTGCTCCTCCTTGCACTGTCATTGTGACGCCACCAGCCCTGATCTGGGAGCTGGGCTTGCACGTGGCTGTGTTTGCTGTTGGGGTGAACTTTTCAGACCCACCGTAGGCAAAACTTAACTCCCTGTTAACCTTTAGAAATGATTAAAAAATCATTTTTTTCCCAAGTGGAGGATCACTGAAGTGGAATTTTTGGGTTCTTGTTTTTATCATCAACAAACCCCTTGTTTTTTTGTTTTTTTTTCCTTTAAGCAACACGTCCATGACGGGAGGAAGGAGAGTTTGGATGGCTTTGTGAAGACTTTTGAGAAGCTGCCCACAACTGATGGGTACCCTGGGATCTACGCCTTAGACTGTGAAATGGTGGGTCCTTAAAGCTTTTTGGGGAAGGCCAAGCTCTGTTTCCTGACCTTCTTCTTTCTCCTGTGGACTCTGAATCAGACCGGTCCTACTTATGCAAATTGTGGGGTTGGTGTGTTTGAGCTGGGGACCCATGGCTGCACCCTGAGCAGTGTTTGCTGCCTCTCTGCACTCTCTGCTGCATTTTGGGAGCTGCAGCACTTGGGGGAAGGGCTGCATTTAACCTAAACTGTGTCAGTGGGCAAGAGGGGCAGGCACAGCCTCTGCCGTGTCCTCAGTTCCTCGCTCCTGCTGCCCCTTGAACTTCATCCCATCCAGAGCTCCTGCTGCAGGGAAGGCTTTCAGGATAACCAGGGGGGCTCCCACGCCGTGGTTGGTGCTTCCCTTCACCCCTGCCCTGCTCCTTGCAGTGCTACACGAAGCAAGGGCTGGAGCTGACGAGAGTGACGGTGATCAACTCGGACCTGAAAGTGGTGTACGACACCTTCGTCAAACCGGACTCCAAGGTGGTGGATTATAACACCAGGTAGGGACTGGAGCACCAGGGAAGGACTGGGACACCAGGGAAGGAATAGAACACCAGGCAAGGGTGGTTCTTCCTTGGGACAGAGCTCTGTGCTCTGCCAGGAACTTGGAGGGAATGGCTGGGAGCATTTGTTGAAACCCCTGACCAAAACAGCAGAGGTGCTTTGGGTCCCTGAGGTGTTTCCTCTCTGCCAGCTCCCTCCTCTTGCTCTGCAGATTCTCAGGTGTGACAGAGGAGGACCTGGAGAACACGAGCATCACCCTGCGGGACGTGCAGGCCGTGCTGCTGAACATGTTCAGTGCAGACACCATCCTGATAGGGCACAGCTTGGAAAGTGACTTATTTGCACTAAAGGTAACTCGCTGTCCTGCCTTCTCCTCCCTCCACCCCAGGGGCTTTGTCACCCTGGGGGGTGTTAAATGCCCCCTTTCAGTTTGGGAGGTGTTCATTTCCAAGAGCAGATCTGATCTCTGGGCTGGTGGGGTCTTGTTTTTGGTGGGTCGGGTGTCACTCCTGGGGTCACCCCAGCTTTTCGTGCCTGGGGTGACAGACCTGTCTGGAGGTGACAGGCTTGGATGGGCTCAGAGCAGCCTGGTGTAGTGGAAGGTGTCCCCTGCCCACAGAATGAGATGGGCTTTAAGGTCCCTTCCAACTCAAACCATTCCACATGTTCTGTGACCAATCTGAAATCATTTGCCTTCCACCTCTGTCACGTTTGCTCTCTGCTCTCTGCCTGCTTTGCCGGGATTTGTGGTGTTACTTTGACCACTTTGGGTCACTGCTTTGACCCCTTTTCTGGCTTGTTTCCTGCCTGGCACTCATCAGTCTGGTCTGCACGTCCCTCAGCCATCTCTGCTGTCCTGCCAGGAAGGTTTGTCCCCTCCCTTGCCCTCTGCACGTCAATCCCAGGGGCTTGTCCAGGGCCTCAAGAAAGCACGTGGAGTCAGGAGCTGAGTCTTTGCTCTGTGCTCACAAGCCAGAACTTCCTCCAGCCATCCTTCATCCCACAGCCCCCCTGCTGCAGCAGCTGTGGCTGCCAGCTCTCAGCTCTGGGTTGGGAAGCAGGAGGTTTTAATGCCTGTAAAACACTTTACCTTTCCATGGCACCCTTTATCCTGGCCTGAGAGAGACTTCATCATCATCACAAAAACATCACTCAGGGGTTTATCAGCTCGAGATGACTGCCTTGGCCTCTCAGAGGCACGATTTTCTCTTAGCACTGCCAAGGGAGGGAGCCCAGAGCCATCCAGCAGGGCCTGACAGGCAGTGGGATGTCAGGTTTTAATGGCTCGGGGCTGTGGCAGCGCAGCCGACATCTCGCTAATGGCCCTGGCCAGCTCCAAATGGTGACAGCACTTCAGGTTTTATTTAAAGCTTTATTACCCCCTTTCCTCAGCCTTCCTGATCTACATAAGTAATTACCATTGTGCCTGGGATGGTGCCAGAGCTGAGTGCAGCCCAGGAGAGATTATCCATAACGTTGGCAGTTTTACACTCCGGAGAGCGTGGCAGGTTGTTTCTGCTCGAGTGCAGCTCTTCTCAGGCATTTTTTAGTTAGTTAGTGATGGAGTTACAGGTTGTCCTGCAGTATTAGCTGATGCCTCAGAAGAGTTGAGGCAGGCAGGGAGACTGGATTATCCGGGTCCTGGAGGAGTCACACCGTGTTGAGACTTGCAGAGCCGTCTCTTGGTCAGACACAGGTTTATCTTTTAGATCCTGCATTTTACTCCTGTACTCAAGATGTGGGATTGCTTCATCCACCTCCCTTTAGCTCTCACTGAACACAGTTCTTGTTAGACCTTGGAGTCCCTTGCAGGGCCTTAAAGGGGCTCCAGAAGAGCTGGAGAGGGACTGGGGACAAGGGATGGAGGGACAGGACACAGGGAATGGCTTCCCACTGCCAGAGGGCAGGGTTGGATGGGATGTTGGGAAGGAATTGTTGGCTGTGAGGGTGGGGAGGGGCTGTCCCAGGTTGCCCAGAGAAGCTGTGGCTGCCCCTGGATCCCTGGAAGTGTCCAAGGCCAGGTTGGATGGGGCTTGGAGCAACCTGGGCTGGTGGAAGGTGTCCCTGCCCATGGCAGAGGATTGCAAGTCCCTTCCCACTCAAACCATTCTCAGATGTGATTCAGTGATGGCATCTCCCTGTCCCAGCTCATCCTGGCTGAGCTGGTGCTGGTTAAAAGCTTCCTGGTGACTCAGTGCTGAGGGACGGGAGGATTTGGGGTTGGTTTGCACCCTGATGGTCAGGCCTGCTCTGCAGCAGCAGGTCCTGTGCACTGGGTCAGGTGCAGTTCTGCCTTGCCCATCTTCCCCACTTCTGTCCACATCTTAGAATCATCCCAGGGTGGTTTGGGTTGGTTGGAAGGGCCCTTGAAGATCATCTGGTTCCAAGCCCCTGCCATGGACAGGGCTGGCACTCACTGGGTCAGGCTGCCACTCACTGGACCAAGCTGCTTCATCTTGAGAAGCAGTTGAGAGGCTGTTACAAGGTTGTGGGATCAGTTGAGAGGCTGTTACAAGGTTGTGGGGTCAGTTGAAAGGCTGTTTTACAAGGCTGTGGGGTCAGCTGGTTGCCCAGTTTAGTTCTTCATTGTGAAAGACTCGAGAGTCACTCCAGCTTCTCCAGGCCAGGGTATTAAGGACTGACCTGTCCTGTCGGGTTCCATGGACTGAGTCAGCCCTGAATCCCTGCTGCCCTGGATGTGGGATGGGCAGGGTGCTGGGGGCAGAGGGGGACTCACCCTTCCTGCAGGACTGGTTGGGTTGGAAGCTGCGGGGCGGCCCCAGAATTCGACCGGAAGGTTGGTCAGTGCCAGGGAATATCTGTCCATGTGGGAGTGGGACAGTGACCCCCTTTCTCTGGTGCTCCCTCCCCCTGCAGCTGATCCACGGCACCGTGGTGGACACAGCCATCGTGTTCCCCCACCGCCTGGGGCTGCCCTACAAGCGGGCCCTGCGCACGCTGATGGCCGACTACCTCAAGCGCATCATCCAGGACAACGGTGAGACCTGGGGGGCTCCCAGCTCGCCCCCAAGGCTCCTGGGCTCGGCCTTCCCCTGCTCTCCTCCTCTCACTCCTAAGCTGTTTTCCCCTGGCAGCAGCTGAGGGTGTTGTAGGATATGGGGTCTCTCCCTCTGCATCCTTCCCTGTGCCACCTGGGCACCGGTGGGGTTGAGAGGGCTGGGGGTGGCTCTGCCAAGCCCAGGGCCTGCCCTCCCTCCTCTCTGGGGTCAACTGAGATTGACCTTCCTGTTGGAATTGTGGCCTGTTCCTTTCTGTCCTCCCTGAGCAGGGCAGTGACACCTGACCAGTGTCCCCCTGTGCTGGCACTGCTGAGGCCACACCTCAAATCCTGGGGGCAGTTCTGGGCCCCTCACTCCCAGAAAGGCATTGAGGGGCTGGAGAGCATCCAGGGAAGGGTCTGAAGAACTTCTGAGGGAGCTGGGGGGGCTCAGCCTGGAGAAGAGGAGGCTCAGGGGGGACCTTCTCACTCTCTGCATCTCCCTGACAGGAGGGGGCAGCCAGGGAGGGTGTGGAGTTCTACTCCCAGGGAACAAAGGGCAGGAGGAGAGGGAACGGCCTCAAAACTTGAGGCACCAGAGAAGGTTCAGGTTGGATGTGAGGAAAAATTTCTTCACTGAAAGAGTGGTCAAGGAGTGGCCCGGGCTGCCCAGGGCAGTGGTGGAATCCCCATCCCTGGCAGCGTTCAGAGAGCAAGCAGAGCTGACCCTTTGTGATGTGTCTCGGTGGGCTCAGTGGGGTCCAAGGTTGGACTTGGAGGGCTTCTCCAGCCTAAATGATTCCATGTGCAGCGTGGGGGTCACTGCCAGCCTTATCTCTCTGTCCCCAGTGGAAGGGCACGACTCCAGCGAGGACGCCCGGGCCTGCATGGAGCTGATGGTGTGGAAGATCAAGGAGGACGCGAAGGTGAAGCGATGATGGCTCCTGTGCCTCCCTGAAGCAGTGCAATAATTGCTCAGAGTAACACACTGTCCACCCCTGCACAGCAGCATGCTCAGCTCCCCCCCAGCCCCCCCAGCACCCCTGGGCTGCTGTGGGCACAGCTCGGCCGCCCCAGCCCACGCCCTGTGCCCAGGCAGGGCTCTGGGATCCTCCTCGTGCTCCACCCGAGCCATTCCCTGCTCCAGCAGCTGCCTTGTGAGCCCAGCAAGGGGGGCTTGGAGCAGCACAGCCAGGGAGAACTTCTTGGTTCCTAAGAGAAGCTTGTAGAGGTAGGTTGGATATGTGCAGAAGGATCTTTTTGGTTCAGTTTCAAGGTAGATATTGTACTTTTTTTTTTTTTTTTTCCCTCCACAAGTGTAACTTAAGTTGCCTCTGTGCTCCAGAGCTGGTTGGAGATGGGGGAGATGGAGGAAGGCTGGGCAGGAGGCTGTGAATTGAGTGGGCTGCGTGGCTGGTGTGTGACTGGGAAGCAGGAGCCGAGGATCAGGGGCCTGGGAAGAGATCCTGTGGAGCTGCAGGAGGGGCAGGCTGGCTCTGAGCAGCAGCAGGGAGAGCAACCAGATGGGATTGGGCAAGTGCCACCTACTGTGACCCAGGGGAGGGCTGGCTGGCCCCTGGTTCTGCAGGGAACCTTGCCCAGACCTCAGGGACACAGAGAGCTGCCAGGGCCAGGCAGGAGAGCAGGCACCCTGTCCTTCCTCAGCCTTGTCCTCCCTCAGCCCTGTCCTCCCTCAGCCCTGAGCTTCCAGCAGGTCCCCAGTGAGCTGGGCAGGGATATCAAGGTTTTGGGGGCATCTCAGATTGCCCCTAAGGGTGGCCTTGGCCATCTGCAGGACCCCCCCCAGCCTGTCCCTCATGCAGGGACTCTGTGCAGGCAAGAGCAAAAGCAATAGGGAAAAATCCTTCTTCTAAACTGGTTTACATGTTGGGGAGGGGGGTTTAAGAAGAGCAGAGGACCCCATTGTTGCCTGTCTGGCCCCTGCAGAAAAGCAGCTGCTGAGGGTGTGACTGTCACCCTGGTGTGACTGGGACAGACTGGGAGGCTCTGGTGGTCCCTGCACCCAGACTGGGGCTGTCAGGGGACAGCAGAGCTCAGTGGGACAGTCCCCATCGGTGGGGTCTCTCAGCTGGGCTCAGGCAGCAGTTTTGCCCTGTTATCAGAGCAGTGATTCCCCTCAGCACCCTGGTGGCACTGGAATTGTGTCCCCTGGGGGCTGCTGTGGTCCCCTGTCCCTGGCATGGGCTGGCTGTGTCCCTGGGCTTTGGCTCCTGTCAGAGCTGGGTCCTGCTCACTCCTCTGTGCCCTGCTGGGCTCAGGGTTTGGGGACAGAGTGAGTGAAGGTTCCTGTGGCTGCTGAGCCCATCTGTGCTGCTGTTCCTTTCCCCAGGATTTGGGAATGCAGCTCCCAGCCCCAGTGCTCCACCCCCAGCCCCGCAGCCCCCCCTGCCCCTGCCGTGGGGCTCCCACCCCAGGCAGCCTCGGGACAGCTTGGCCTGTCCCCCCTGTCCCATATCCTGCTGGGAATGGTGCTGTTCCTGCCCAGGCCGTGGGAGAGACATAGTCCAGTGCTTCCTAAGCAGGGAGGGAAGGTTTGTTCCTGCTTCTGCCTCCTTTCCCGTGTTTATCCCCCATTTATCTTCACCCCTGGCTGCAGCCATGGAATGTACCTGGAGCAGCCACGTCATTTCAGATCTGGCTCTTGCCTCGAGGTTCCCCCCTTCCTTGACAGGCAGCCCCCTCTATCCAGGCCTCCCACAGCAGCTCCTGCCCTGGAAAAAGCTGGAAAATTCTGACATGGACCCCCCCCAGGCAGGAGCTGGTTGCTTGGCTCGGTCCCACTGCCTGGGCTGGGGGAGAGGCAGGACGTTCCTCCAGGCAGGAATCCTGCCAGGCCAGGGGACCTCCACCACTTCCCCTCCCTTTCCCAGCTGGGAGCCCCTAAAATGAGGCTTTTTTTGGAGCTGGTGTGGGGGGAAGGTTGCCTGTTGTGTGGGATGTCTGTGGGAAAGCAGCACCACGTGGGCAGAGCAGGCCCTGCCGTGGCCTCCCCGGGCACCCCAGCACTGCCAGCCCAGGGGTTTGTGGTTGGGCAAGAGCTGTTTGGGTTGTACAGAACGACTGTAACCTGTCACTTTTTGTAATTGTTTTTAATAAAAGGGTGTTGACTAGATGCACGTTCCTGAGTGTGGGGCTGCTCTGCTCGGGGGCAGGGGGTGCTGGAGCTTTCCTGGAGCTGGGGAGGGCCTGGACAGGCTTCCCTGCCCTGCCTGGGCTGGACAGGTGGGTTCAGCTGTCCCTGAGCACTGGGGCAATCCCAGCCATGAAAAAGGAACTCATGGAGAGCAGCCCTCGGGGAGGACTTGGGGTGCAGGGGGATGAGAAGCTCCACACGCCCTGACCATGTCCTGGCACCCAGAAACCCCCCATGGGCTGACCCCACAGCAGGGGAGGGGGGGATTCTGCCCCTCTGCCCCCTCAGGTGAGACCCCCCTGCAGAGCTGCCCCAGCTCTGGGAACAACAGCACAGGGACGTGGAGCTGCTGGAGAGAGTCCAGAGGAGGCCACGGAGATGCTGCCAGGGCTGGAGCCCCTCTGCTCTGGAGCCAGGCTGGGACAGCTGGGGGGTTCAGCTGGAGAAGAGAAGGCTCCAGGGAGACCTGAGAGCCCCTTGCAGGGCCTAAAGGGGCTCCAGGAGAGCTGGAGAGGGACTGGGGACAAGGGATGGAGGGACAGGACACAGGGAATGGCTTCTCAGTGCCAGAGGGCAGGGTGAGATGGGATATTGGGAAGGAATTGTTGGCTGTGAGGGTGGGCAGGCCCTGACACAGGATGCCCAGAGCAGCTGTGGCTGCCCCTGGATCCCTGGGAGTGTCCAAGGCCAGGTTGGAGCACCCTGGGCTGGTGGAAGGTGTCCCTGCCTGTGGCAGGGGGTGGGATGAGATGGGTGGGTGTCTTTAAGGTCCCTCCCAACCCAATCCATTCCATGATTCCACGATCCCTTCAAGTTGCAGCTGCTGTCAATCCCTCCTTATCCCCTCAGTGGTTCTGCAGCAGATCCCTCTGGTCTGTGCCCCTCCCTGACCCACCAGCAGAGGGGCCCGAGGAAAAGGGGTTTCAGTGGTGCCAGTGGCAGCTCCACAGCCCATCCCAGCTGGAGTGCCCAAGGAGGGGGTGCCACATCCATCCCCCCCTCTGTGCAAACCCTTCCCGCCCCCTCAGGTGCCCCCAGAGCAGGGCAGGTCCCACCTTCTCCTGCCTCTGTCCCAGAGCTGGGATGGAGCCTCTGCACCCCCCCAGCCTGCCCGGGCTCCCCCCTGAGCCCGAATCGATCTCCCGGACAGGGGGCAGGGATTCAGGTGCCAAGCCGAGGAGCTGACTCAGCACGGAGGAAGAGGTGAAGGTAAAAAGTTCAAATAAAGAAATAATGGCCCATTAGATGACCTCACTGGCAATGTGTTTTATTTAACGGGCTGCTGATGGCTGGGGGTGCTCGGCAGGGCTGTGAAAGTCACGCCTGACCGGTGTGCTCGGCCACCTCCTCAGGCCTTTGGGGCACTGGGTGCTCTGGCATTGACCTCCAGGAGCCCTCCCAGCCCCTGGGGGTGAGTGGCTGGTCCATGCAGGGGTGCTGGGAGGGGGGGGTGACACCCCGGGGTGACACCCGGGAACCCCCGTGGTGCCCAGGGCACTTTGCTTTGTTGTCGTTCCGGAGCCTGGAGGGTGGCAGGGACCCTTCCGAGGCTCCTCTGGCTCCAGGGTGGGGTTTTTTGGGATTCTGAGAGCCCTGATCTCAGGGGAGCAGCCCGGACATGTGGGGGGACAGATGGACACGAGGCTGGACAGGGCTTGGAGCAGCCTTGGGGGGGAGGAGAGGGGCGAGTTCAGAGGTGCTGCTGCCTCACAAACCCCCAATTTGTCCTCCCTGATCGACCCCACACCTCGACCCACGGGAGCAGCCCCAGGCCCCTGTCCCAGTGTAAGCTGTGCCAGGGGGTTGGTGTCCCGGGGGTGGCCGTGTCCTGGGAGCTGTCACACACCCACAGACCCGCAGAGTCCCCGAGGGTGCCCTCAGGGTGTGTTTCCACCTGGGAGGGGGTCCCTGCCCGGCCCTCCCAGCTCCTCCCCCTGCCCCTTCCCTCTCCCAAGCAGGGAAGGAGTTTCCAAAGCAGCCTCAGCCCCAAACCTGCCCCCTGGGGGGGGGGGGGTTTGGGGCAGCCTGGGGGACTCCTGGGTGTGCAGGGTCGTGGTGTGGTGAGGTTCATCTGCCACAGCCAGGGGGGGACAGGAATTCCGGCTGGCAGTGGGGGATACCTGTGCCCCTCCATGGATCATCCTGTGCCCTTCCATGGATCATCCTGTGCCCCTCCATGGATCATCCTGTGCCCTTCCATGGATCATCCTGTGCCCCTCCATGGATCATCCTGTGCCCCTCCATGGATCATCCTGTGCCCTTCCATGGATCATCCTGTGCCCTTCCATGGATCATCCTGTGCCCCTCCATGGATCATCCTGTGCCCTTCCATGGATCATCCTGTGCCCTTCCATGGATCATCCTGTGCCCTTCCATGGATCACCCTGTGCCCCTCCATGGCCCTATTCCCCTCCATGGATCATCCTGTGCCCCTCCATGGATCATCCTGTGCCCCTCCATGGATCATCCTGTGCCCTTCCATGGATCATCCTGTGCCCCTCCATGGATCATCCTGTGCCCTTCCATGGATCATCCTGTGCCCTTCCATGGATCATCCTATACCCCTCCATGGATCACCCTGTGCCCCTCCATGGATCACCCTGTTCCCCCTCCATGGATCACCCTGTTCCCCCTCCATGGATCATCCTGTGCCCTTCCATGGATCACCCTGTGCCCTTCCATGGATCACTCTGTGCCCCTCCATGGATCATCCTGTGCCCCTCCATGGATCATCCTATACCCCTCCATGGCTCACCCTGTGCCCCTCCATGGATCATCCTATACCCCTCCATGGCTCACCCTGTGCCCCTCCATGGATCATCCTATACCCCTCCATGGATCACCCTGGTCCCCTCCATGGCCCTGTGCCCCTCCATGGATCACCCTGGTCCCCTCCATGGCCCTGTGCCCCTCCATGGATCACCCTGTGCCCTTCCATGGATCACTCTGTGCCCCTCCATGGATCATCCTGTGCCCCTCCATGGCCCTGTGCCCCCAGAGTGCAGGGCAGGGGGTCTGTGACACTCCCCAGGCATTGGGGTCCTCGTCCCCAGCCCTAAACCTGCTGCAGGGTGAGGTGGGTGACACTTGTGGGATCCTCCTGCACCCCCTGGCCACCAGTGAGAGAGATGAACTGGCCAGACTGGGCAGCAGAGGCAAGAAATGGGGTCAGCACCGGTGACCAAGCACCAGTGACCAACCCTGTCCCCTCCCTCCCCTGGCCTGAGGGGGCTGCAGGATGGCCCGGGACAGAGGAGGAGGTGGAAGAGGAGGATGGAAGGAGCAGGAGGAAGGGCAGCAGAGACTGGTTGTGCAGGTTTGGGGAGGGCAGTTTTCGGGTGATGGAGGTGGGTGCTCGTTCCTGCCGCCGCCTCCAGCCCCCAGAACGGGACACCCGTGGGAGCCTGGGAGGAGGCAGCTCGGAGGGGGCCGTGGGGCTGCACCCTGAGGCTGCTCCCAGGCCGAGAAACAACCCCTGTCCCGCAGGGAAACGCTCCTAAATTATTATTATTATTATTTTCCCCAAACAAACGGGGCTTTGTAGCTGCTCGGCCGCTCGGAACGGGGCAGCTGGAGCAGCCGGGGCCTGGGGAGTGGGGAAAGCCGGGATCCAGGATTAACTCCTCCCTGGGAGGGCAGGGTCTGCCACGGGGCAGCTCCCACCCAGGGTCTTCTGCACCCGGAGAGGGGACACGCCAGGACAGCCCCTGTGGTGGCAGCAGAGGGGACACGCCGGGACAGCCCCTGTGGTGGCAGCAGAGGGGACACGCCAGGACAGCCATCGTGGCGCCCCGGGAGCATCCTCTGCCCGGCCTCCCGGCGCTCCCTTAATTGCCCGGGGGGGGTGTCACTAATTGCAGGGGGTGATTGATTGCTGAAATGTCACTTCTCCCGGCCGCTGTTGCCAGGGTGACCTCGGCCGCTCTGTCTGCTGTCACGGGTTCCCGGGTGCCCAAAAGCCACCCCCTCTGTGTCCCTGTAGAGGGCAGGGGGACACACACACACAAGAGTGGGGGGTGGAAATCCCTTTCCTTCCTCCAAACCCAGCCTGTTGCTGCAGGAAGCAGAGAGGGACTGAGGTTTGGGGCCGGGGCCGGTCCCTGCTGTGCCCTGGTGGCCCCTGGCCCTTCCCGGTGGTGCCACCTTGGTCTGAGGGGGAGGTTGGCAGGTCCTGGTGCTGCTCCTGCCACACAGGGAGCAGAGGGTGGGAGGTGGCAGATGAGGGCCACGGTGCTGAATTTCCTCGTGGCTGCTGCTCCAGGGCAGGATATCAGCCCTGCTGGACCCACCAGGGGCCACGGGCAGGGCGTGGGCTCAGGGAGAGGGAAGGGAGAAGGAGCTTGGAGCGACCTGGAATAGTGGGAGGTGTCCCTGCCCATGGCAGGGGGTGGAACTGGATGAGCTTTAAGGTCCCTCCCAACCCCAACCAGTCCTGACTCCAGGACTCTCCAGCCCAGCCCCACTCTGGCTTTGCCCCTCTCTCTCCACTGGTGTCTGCTCAGACCATCCCAAACGTCCCCTCCTTCCTGCCCTTTGTGCCCCAGACCCGTCCCCTTGAGCTGGACCCCCCCCAGCAGCCACTGTGCTGTTTCAAAACGTGTCACTGTCACCAGCCCTGTGTGACAGCGAACAACAACTTGTTTATTTGGCCCATCACGCCTTGGGAGAGGCTTTTCTCTCCTTTCTCAGGGGTTCAGGAGCAGCCCCAGGATGGGGAATGTGCCCAAATCTGCCCCCACTGCTGTAGGTCAGGTGCTGCCAGTGTCACCCAGGCACCGTGGGGACACAGGGACACTTATGGGGACATGAGGACACGTATGGGGACAGGGGATAGGGGACATAGAGACATGCGTGGGGACACAGGGACATGGGGAAACGTATGGGGACACTTCTGGGAACAGGAGGGCATGAATAGGGATATGGGGACAGGGGCACATGGGGACATTGCAGATATGAGGACCCAGAGCCATGGGGACACGGCTGGGGACATGGGGGCACATTTGGGGACATGGGGACACAGCAGGTGCTGTTTCTGGGGCTCGAAGGAGCCGTTCCTGGTTGGGCAGTAAATGCTTTACAGACTGTGGGGCCGGCGATGGGGAGTCACCCCCGGCTCTCTGTGGTTAATTAATCTCAGCCGGCAATTAGTCTGACGATGGGGGGGCAGGATGAGCTCAGGGCACAGGGTGGGCACCGCGCTGGCCCCGGCCTCGCTAGTTTGTCCCCAGCAAGGTGGCCTCTGTCCCCGGCCGGGGTCGCAGTCCCGGGGCTGCCGCTGCTCGGAGGCTCCGCGGCTCTTTGGTGCCTTTTTCGGCCTCTTCCTCGCTCCTTCCTCGGTCTTCAGGGCACGGCCCGGGAGCCCTGGAGGGACCAGTGCTCCCCAGTGAGACCAGTGCAGCCCCGGGGCTGCCCAAACCTGCCCTGCCATGCTCGTGCCCACCCGTGGCCCTGGCACCCGGCTGGGACCCCCCGGCTCTGGGGCAGGATGGTGACAGGGACACCCTGGCCGTGACACCGCTGCAGATCCCACGGGAACGGCTCCCGCGGCAGCAGCTCGGGCTGTTCGGGACAGAGACCATCGATCCGGGCAGCGGGGGGAGCGGCCGGCGGTGTCCGGGCAGGGACGGGGACAGGGACAGGGACAGGGACGGGGACAGGGACAGGGACAGGGACAGGGACAGGGACAGGGACAGGCAGGAAGGGAGGGCGGGCAGGTCCCTGCAGAGCCAGGGCTGGAGGTGTGGCGTGGGCTGTCCCCGAGTGGGGCAGGACTGGTGGCAGCAGTCCCGCCCGGGGCGGGAGGTGGCAGGAGCTCGGCGCTGCCCGGAGCCCGGGATCGCTGCAGGTACAGGGACCCCGGGGACAGCAGGAGGGTGGCACCCACCCACCCACCCACCCACCCTGGGGCCACGGGGGGACAGAGCTGGCAGATCTGGGGGCTCTCCGGGGAGCTGCGCCTCTCCCCCTGGACCCCGGGGAGAAGGGGGGTAGCCAGGGCAGCACCCCCTGAGGATGCCGGGCGTGGGATGCTGGGCGCGGGGATTGGGATGCCGGCACGTTTTGGGACCGGCGGAGCCGCCTTTTCACCTGAAACCACATCCAAAGCGGGTGGAAAAACAGGGCGAGCGGAGGGAAACTCACGGCTCGGGCA
This sequence comes from Pyrocephalus nanus, assembly GCA_038380795.1. Lineage (NCBI taxonomy): Eukaryota > Metazoa > Chordata > Aves > Passeriformes > Tyrannidae > Pyrocephalus > Pyrocephalus nanus. The sequence continues at coordinate 2,002,022 of CM076287.1, read as the reverse complement.
CGTCCCCGGCGTGGGGAAACAACCCCCGACAGGCCATTAATGAGCCGTGATGAACCACAGCGCGGGGGCGTTTCCGGAGTGACGAGGGCAGGGGGAAGGCACCCACCCACCTGCTCTGCGTGTCTCGTGTCGCTGTCACTGTCGGGTGTCGCGATGGGTGACGCGGGATGGCCCGGGGGTGATGCCGGAGGGGGTTGGAGGAGGGGGGGTCGCACCGGGACATTGGGGTCAGGTAAACAACAGCAGCACTCACGGCGATGGTTCTGGGATCGAGTGCCAGCCCCGGGAAAGGGACGAGGGTCAGGCTGGTCCCGTCCCTCCTGGGTTTGTCCGGGAAGGAGCAGGAGGGCACAAAGGTGAGCAGGGACCCCTCGCCCCCGGCTGTGCCGGATCCCCCGGGCGCTCCCGGCGAACCCAACACTAATTCCTGCTCCGAGCAACAGCCCGACGTTGATCCGGTGGTTTCAGGAACGGCAGCGGGGTCGGATCAGCGAGGGACATAAATCTCTCCGCGTGTTTCACCAGCCTGGGCCAAACCCTCGTGGCTCAACGCCCGGCCCTGCTTAAACCTGACTTTTGTTCAGCCCTGCAAAACATTCGCTGTTTTTTTTTGGGGGGGGAGGAGGAAGCCCTGCTTTGGGTCTGGTTAGCACCCAGCAGCACCGTGGGGCTGCTTTGGGGCTGGAAACCTCAGGGACCAGCAGGATGGGACGTTCCCTGGCGGGCTGGGTGGACCAGCTGGTTCATCCTGGTGTTGGGTTGGAGGAACAGCCCCGTGGGTTCAGAAATCCCTGCTGGGCTCTGAGGTGCGGGGACAGCGGTCAGAGGATGTCCTGGGACCCTCCAGTGAAGGGTCTGGCTGGAGAGGGAGCCCTGGCACCCACTCCCAGCCTGTCCCCCCCCTCCCCAAAGAGCAGTTCTTATTTCTGATCGTTGAAGTGATAGGTGAGGTTTGTCAAGAGCTTTCTTGGAACTGAAGTTTCTTGGATACCTCCGTGAATTTACTTTTCAAGTGCTTTAGGTCACCCTTTCCCCTCCCATTTCCCCCTGCTCTGGGCCCCACAGGAGGTGTTTTTTCCCTTTGCAGGGCTCTCAGCCCGTGGAGTGTCCCAGTCCCACATCTGCCAAGTGCAGGTGCTTAATAAGCCGTACTTTTGTTTGGCACTGCTTGGGAACAGGGACACTGTGGAGCCACTGAGCCCTGCTGGGTACAAAGGGCCTCAGAGAGGCCAGGCACGGTGGGGACGTGGTGGATCAACCAGCTGGTCTGGAAGGAGAGAGCCCAGGGAAACCCCTGGGCACTGATCACTGCCAGCCTCACCCAGCGTCCTGGAGAAGGGAGAGGGGTCAGGAGATGCTCTGAGCCAAGGGCCAGCACCCTGAGGGCATGAACAGGAGTTAATGGCCCTGAGCAGCCTCCCTGGGACCCCTCACACATCGCTGTGGGCTGGGGAAGCTCAGCCCAGGGGTCGGTTCTAGACCAAGGCCCCGAGTGGGTGGGTCTGTCTCCAGCCTGGCCACACCCTGGGCCTGTCCCTGCATCCTAGGACTGTCCTGTCCCTGCATCCTGGAACTGTCCTGTCCCTGCATCCTGGAACTGTCCTGTCCCTGCATCCTGGGACTGTCCTGTCCCTGCATCCTGGAACTGTCCTGTCCCTGCATCCTGGAACTGTCCTGTCCCTGCATCCTGGGACTGTCCTGTCCCTGCATCCTGGGGCTGTCCTGTCCCTGCATCCTGGAACTGTCCTGTCCCTGCATCCTGGGGCTGTCCTGTCCCTGCATCCTGGGGCTGTCCTGTCCCTGCATCCTGGGGCTGTCCCTGCATCCTGGGGCTGTCCTGTCCCTGCATCCTGGAACTGTCCTGTCCCTGCATCCTGGGGCTGTCCTGTCCCTGCATCCTGGGGCTGTCCTGTCCCTGCATCCTGGGACTGTCCTGTCCCAGTGCATGGGCTGTGCCTCACCCTGCCCTTTGTCAGCCTGACTGTGGAGTCCCAAGCTTGGACCTGGACCTGCCTCATCATCACAAGCTTGACTGGAGCTCCAGGCTCGGGGCTGACCCCACCTGCCAGCCCTGGCTCTGTCCTAAGTGCTCCTGGTTAGAACCCTGGAATGGTTTGGGCTGGGAGGGAGCTCATCTGGCTCCAACCCCCTGCCATGGGCAGGGACACCTCCCACTAGCCCAGGTTGCCCCAAACCCCGTCCAACCTGGCCTTGGACACTCCCAGGGACAGGGATTGTCACCTCCACTGGTACACACCAAGGGGCACTGGCTGGCTGGGAGGGCTGTGAGCAGGTGACTTTGTTTTCCCCACTCTGGATACCCTGAGGTCCATCCTGTCTCCTGTTGGATGCTCTCTGTGCAGCAGTGACCCCCCTGAGCCCTCAGCCCACGTGTGGTCCCCGAGGAGGAGGCTCCTGGTGCTGCCAGGGGAGCCCATCCCTCTGGAAGGAGGAGGAAGGGAAATGTGCCTGCCAGGAGCTGGGGAGGGAGGGATTTGGTCCTTTCCACCCAGATCCAGCCCAGGAGAGTCTGTCTGCAGGGAAAGGTGTCCCCAAGCTGACAGTGCCCCTGGGACAAAGGGCAGGAGTGGGGTCACAGCAAGGAGGAGCATGTGAGGATTTACATTTCCCTGGGTCAAATCCCATTTTGCATCGACAAAGTGGGAAGGGTCAAGGGGGGCACTGAGGGGATCCTGTGGGCTTCCCTCGTGGGAGAAATCTCATCTCTGAGGTTTCTCAGACTTCCTCAGCCCAGGGAAGTTGTGATGCCCCATCCCTGGAAGTGTCCAAGGCCAGGTTGGACACGGCTTGGAGCACCCTGGGCTGGTGGAAGGTGTCCCTGCCCATGGCAGGGCTGGCACTGGATGGGCTTTAAGGTCCCTCCCAGCCCAAACCAAGCTTGGGTGCCATTTAGGATCCAAGGACAGTGGCAAACACCAAGTCCTTGGTGATAAAGGAGGTTTTTCTGGGCTGCAGGGGCTGAGGTGCTGCCCATGTTGGAGTTCAGGGTGTCTTTGACCTGGGGTGTGAGCCAGGATGAGGTGACCTCAGGGATGGGGACAGATGTCCAGCTGGTGGCATCTGTGAGTGTGCTGGGGCAAACCAACATCCAGGAGGAGCAAGAGGGAAGGAGATGCTTCAGTGAAAGAATGGGGAGGGAAAAAAAGAGGTGATCAAAGGAGTGAGATAAGAAATAATGGCAGGGACAGACCTATGGTGGGATTATTTAATAATAAGGTAATTAATGCTTTATCCCTCACTGGCTCCTTTCATGTAAGGATCACAAAGCGCTTCACAAGCGTTAATTAATCTCCCCCACCATCCCTGCAGGAAGGTCACTGAGCTCAGGGAAATGCTGTCACTGATGGAGGGCGGCTGCTCCCTCTGCCTGACGGGTGCTGGGCTGTGATGGCAGCACGGGGTGATGGCAGCTCCAGTTCCTCACCCCACAACTCCCAGTGATCCCCCAGAACTTCCTCAGAGGGGGAAAAAACCATCTTTGAGTTGGTCCAGGGAGCTGGGCTGGGTGAAGGCTGCTGGGAGTGGTGTGGGAGTGGTGTCCTCCCTGCGTGGTGTCCTGCCCTGTGGGGAGCTGCAGGGCCCAGCTTTGGGATGGTGGAGTGTCCTGGTGGGATCCTGGTGTGACTGCTCCTGCTGTGACTGCTCCTGCTGTCACTGCTCAGCCTTTCCCACAGCTGGCCTTGTCCTTGTCCTTGTCCCCAGCTCCCGGCACCGGGGCCACCATGGCAGAGCAGGACCCACCCCCGGGCTGCCCACGGGGTGAGAAGCAGCTGCCAGGTCAGTGTGGGCAACCAGTGTGGGGTGAGGGTGGGGGTCTCTCTCTTTTTTTTTTTTTTAATTTCTTTTTAGATGGTTTGCGAGAAATTCTAGCGCGGGACAGGGTGGTGAGGTGGGCAAGGAGCAGATTGGAGGTGAGGGTGGAGTGTCTGGCCGTGGGGCAGGCACTGGGGACAGGGCTGGGATGTCCCCTGCTTGGCAGGGCCTGCGAAATATTGGGGGAGTAACACTTGGGACAGCGAAATATTGGGGTGGCAAAATTTGGGGTGGCAAAGCTGAAACCGGGAGAGGAACGAGCAGGACCTCAGAACAGCCTGTGCTGGGGGGAGACTCATCCTGCAGTGCCTGGCAAGCCAAACCCTGAGCCCAAAGGGTGAGAGGAGGGCAGGGAGTGTTTGCCACTTTTCCTGCATCTCTGGAAGCTTCTGCTCTCCTGCCCTGGCCCTGTCCCCTCGGCTCTGTCCCAGCTGGGCCTCCAGCAGCACCCCTCAAACGGGAATCCCCCCCCTACCAGTGTGTCACCATGAGCCCAGTGGCACCCTCACTGGTCCTGGTGGCCCCTGGCACCCTCCAGCCCCCCGAGCTGAGGGTCTGGCTCTGGTGGGAGCTGCTGGGTGTCCCTCTTGCCTTCCCAGCCTTCACGTGGGAGGTGAGGGCCAACGACCGACGGTACCACGCACAGAGCAAGAGGAAAGTGGCCTTCTGCCTCAGCAAGAAGAAGTACAGGGTGAGCCAGCCCGGCCTGGGCCAGCCCCTCAGCCAGCCCCTCACTCCTGAGCTGATGGAGGTTGGGGGGGGACACAGCAGAGATGCTCCAGAGGGGTCTCCAGTGGGGTGGAGGGTCCCGTGCCCATCCCTCAGTGAGGAGAAGGGCTGCTCCCTCCCTGCCTGGTGCCCCCCAAAGCCGTCAGACAAGGACCAGAACAGTGCCAAGGAAACTTGTTTGTCTGATGGTTTAACACAAAGATTTTTCAAAAAGTTTTACTTGAACAAGATTTTTTTTAAAATTATATATAATTTTTTTTTTTAGCTAAAAAATGAGCATCTGTTCAGGGTCAGTTAGCTGGACTTTAATGACCAAAAAGAAATTATTATTTCTTTTTGGTCATTAAAGTCCAGCTAACTGACCCTGAACAGACTGAAGTTTGAAGTGTCCCTTTGCTCCAATAATCCCTCTTTTTTCCACGCTGCTTCAATTATTTTTTAAGGCGTCTCTTACCCCATGAAGAAAAAACCAAACACCAGAATTTTATGAGATTCATCAAGCAGATCCTTGATTTGTGACCTGCCTTTCCCTCTGCAGGGCAATGCCATCAAAACAGCCAAGTACAACCTCCTCACCTTCCTGCCCCTGAACCTCTACGAGCAGTTCCACAGGATGGCCAACGTCTACTTCGTCTTTGTCATCCTCTTACAGGTGAGGGGGACACCAGGGGAGTGTGGGAGAGGTGTCTGCCAGAGGAGGGGTTTGGGTCTGAAAGGTTTCCAAGGATGTTGCTTTTCCATGGTTTTCAGTGTCTTTCGTGAGCTCTGAGGAGTTTAAGTTTGGCTGCTTTAAATTAAAGTTTCCCAACATCAGAATAAGGACGTGGAGCTGCTGGAGAGAGTCCAGAGGAGGCCACGGAGATGCTGCCAGGGCTGGAGCCCCTCTGCTCTGGAGCCAGGCTGGGAGAGCTGGGGGGGTTCCCCTGGAGGAGAGAAGGCTCCAGGGAGACCTGAGAGCCCCTTGCAGGGCCTAAAGGGGCTCCAGGAGAGCTGGAGAGGGACTGGGGACAAGGGATGGAGGGACAGGACACAGGGAATGGCTTCCCAGTGCCAGAGGGCAGGGTGAGATGGGATATTGGGAAGGAATTGTTGGCTGTGAGGGTGGGCAGGCCCTGGCACAGTTTTCCCAGAGCAGCTGTGGCTGCCCCTGGATCCCTGGAAGTGTCCAAGGCCAGGTTGGACGGGGCTTGGAGCAAGCTGGGCTGGTGGAAGGTGTCCCTGCCCATGGCAGGGGGTGGCACTGGATGGGTTTTAAGGTCCCTCCCAACCCAAACCATTCTCTGATTCTGTGAACCCTACTGGGCTTGGGTGCAGCCAGAGCTCATGCAGGTGACCAACACAGAAATCCACCCCTCCTGAGACCCACAATCCATTTCACTCATTCCCCTTCAAAAACAGGTGGAAAATCCATCAGTCCAGGTCTCTGCAGACAGAGATGCTGATTTGATGTTTCTGAGATGGATTCCTGGCCCTGGCTGGGGAGCGAGGGGGTCACTCAGTCCCCACCAGGGTCCCAGGGCGGGGTGACAGTGGTGACAGTGGTGACAGTGGGGACAGTGGGGACAGTGGGGACAGTGGGGACAGTGGGGTAACATTCTCCTCCTCCAGACCTTCCCCGAGATCTCCACGCTGCCCTGGTACACTCTGCTCTTCCCCCTGAGCTGCCTCCTCCTCATCCGGGGCCTGCGGGACCTGATCGATGACATCGTGAGTGGGGGGTCCTGGGGGACAGGAGCAGAGAGGGGCTCTGAGGTAAACTGAGGAGCTCAGGAATTGCTGCTCTCCGTCATTCCTGAGGCATCAACAACTCCACCACACCCAAAACGCTTTGTGTTCTCCCTGGGCAAAGATGTGACCAGCTGGGTGCTTTTTTTTGGGGGGGTCTAGACCCTCCATTTCTGTCATCTTTAATACCTTCACCACTGGCTGCAGTGCCAGGTTGGTCCCCAGGAGCACCTGGGGGGGATTCAGCCCTTTTATTGATCAGAACACACCTTCTGATGGCTCAGAACGCAGCTCTTGCCCCAGGGCAGGTGGTGGCATTAAGGGGGTTGTTTTTTGGGGCAGGGGAGCCTGGCATGGCCCATCTCTTCCCTTTGGCCTCTGTCTCTCTGTGCAGGGCCGTCACCAAAGCGACAGGAACATCAACAGCAGGCCCTGTGACATCCTGCGTGGGAAGAGGTGAGGGGCTTTGGGAAGCTGGGTTCGTGTTTTCCACGCCGTGGGACGATGGATCCTCTGAAGGGCTGGGAAGGGTTTCGGTGGGACTGTCCCTGGCTCTGCACACTCCCATCAGCTCCCGATTCGGCTGCAGGTCCAACTGCTCCCCCCCAGGGACGATCACACGGACAGCAGGTCTAAAAAGCCCCCTCTTGGCTGTGCTGGCAGCGGAGTTTCCTTGGCCACAGAATCCCTCCAGGTCACCCCATCTAACCCACCACAGAGCCGTGTCCCTGCTCAGCACCGGTCCGGGGAAGGATGAACTTCTCCCCCTCCCCGTGCCCGGGGGGCTGAAGGTCCCTGTCACCTGCGGGCACCAGGGCCGTGGATGTGACAGATGGCCCCTGTGCCACCCACAGTGCTCAGCCACCCTTCACTCCCGCAGCTGGGAGCCTGGAGACCTCATTCCTACAGGAATTTGGGGCACAAACGCCCATAGGGAAAAAAATTTTGCCTCCTCCCCTTACCACTTCCCCCCCGCAAAAAATCTCCCGCAGCTTCCAGCGGCAGAAGTGGCGCGACATCTGCGTCGGGGACATCGTCCGGCTGCACAAGGACAGCTTCGTCCCGGTGAGCCCGGGGCCGGCTGGGCACGGCGGGGGCGGGCAGGGGGGTTTGGTGAGCGGATAGGGGGGTTTGGTGAGCAGGGAGGGGTTTGGTGAGCAGGGAGGGGTTTGGTGAGCGGATAGGGGGGTTTGGTGAGCGGGGAGGGGGGTTTGGTGAGCCGATAGGGGGGTTTGGTGAGCGGATAGGGGGGTTTGGTGAGCGGGCAGGGGGGTTTGGTGAGCAGGGAGGGGTTTGGTGAGCGGATAGGGGGGTTTGGTGAGCGGGAGGGGGGTTTGGTGAGCGGATAGGGGGGTTTGGTGAGCAGGGAGGGGGGTTTGGTGAGCGGGCAGGGGGGTTTGGTGAGCGGGCAGGGGGGTTTGGTGAGAGGATAGGGGGGTTTGGTGAGCAGGGAGGGGGGTTTGGTGAGCGGATAGGGGGGTTTGGTGAGCGGGGAGGGGGGTTTGGTGAGCGGATAGGGGGGTTTGGTGAGCGGGCAGGGGGGTTTGGTGAGCGGATAGGGGGGTTTGGTGAGCGGGGAAGGGGGTTTGGTGAGCGGATAGGGGGGTTTGGTGAACAGGGAAGGGGGTTTGGTGAACAGGGAGGGGGGTTTGGTGAGCGGGGAGGGGGGTTTGGTGAACAGGGAGGGGGGTTTGGTGAGCGGGGAGGGGGGTTTGGTGAACAGGGAAGGGGGTTTGGTGAGAGGGCAGGGGGGTTTGGTGAGCGGATAGGGGGGTTTGGTGAGCAGGGAGGGGGGTTTGGTGAGCGGGGAGGGGGTTTGGTGAGGGGGGAGGGGGGTTTGGTGAGCGGACAGGGGGGTTTGGTGAGAGGGCAGGGGGGTTTGGTGAGCGGATAGGGGGGTTTGGCGAGCGGATAGGGGGGTTTGGTGAGCGGATAGGAGGAGTTTGGTGAGCAGGGAGGGGGGTTTGGTGAGCAGGGAAGGGGGTTTGGTGAGCAGGGAGGGGATTTGGTGAGCAGGGAGGGGGGCTTGGTGAGCGGATAGGGGGGTTTGGTGAGCGGATAGGGGGGTTTGGTGAGCGGATAAGGGGGTTTGGTGAGCAGGGAGGGGATTGGGTGAGCAGGGAGGGGGGTTTGGTGAACAGGGAGAGGTTTGGTGAGCAGGAAGGGGATTTGGTGAGCAGGGAGGGGCTCACCCCGCTGCTCTCTCCTCCTTCGGGCTCCTCGAGGCTGACGTGCTCCTGCTGTGCAGCTCCGAGCCCAGCAGCCTGTGCTACGTGGAGACCGCTGAGATCGATGGGTGAGGAGGGAACACGGGGTGAGGAGGGGGATGGAAACCCCCGTGGCCGTGGGGGGAGAGGGGTAGAGGCTGAAGACCCCGGTCTTGGGGACCCCCTGCCCCCAGGGATGGACACCCCGTGAGGGCTGGGCAGAAACCAAAGAATGCTGGGGGGATCCTCCAAGCCCCAAACCTACAAACAACCCTAGAAATGGGGTTTTTGAGCCCTGAAGTTTGAAAATGGGAGTCCGAAACCTCTGGCTAGGTTGCCACCGAGCGGCTGGTGGCGGACTCAGTCCCTCGCAGCCTGCAGGAGGGAGGGCAGCGGCTCCCGTCCCCGCCGCCTCCATCTGCAGGATGATTTACAGGCAGCGACCCCGGGCCAGGGCTCTTCCTGCACAGGTGCCCCAAGCCTGGCACAGTAAGTCCCCATCTGGCCTCTCATTGCCATCGCTCCTGTAATCACCCGGTAATTAACGGCCACCTCTGCCCCACGGCCTCACTGACAGCGGGATTAACAGCTCTGTCAACCCGCAGGGTTGTTTCATTTTCCCTTTCCCCGGCTCTCGTTCGCAGGGAAACAAACCTGAAGTTCAGGCAAGCCCTTCTGGTCACCCACCAGGAGCTGGGGAGCGAGGAGAGCATGGCTGCCTTTGATGGTGGGTCTGCAGGAGCTGTGAGGGGCCATCCCAGTGGGATGGGATGGGTTCAGCCTTGGGAAGCGATCCCTGGTCCCTTGTTCCCCTCAGCCCACGCAGCAGTTCCTCCACCTGCTCACCTCGAGTGGAGGTGCTTCCCCAGCTGAGTGGTTCTGTCGTGGGTCCCTCCAGGCTGGCACCTTCCCCCTGCCCTGGATCTTCATTTTCCCACTTGCAACCAAGATATTGGTTCCCAAACCTGAGCTCAGACCCTGGGCTTTTATTTCTTCCCTCTGCTGCTCCTCAGGACTCAGTCTGCCCTCTCAGAGGCTCTGGGGGTGAAGGTTGTTGTGTCAGTAGCTCCCCTAGTTCAGATCCCAGTGCAGATCCTGCACTGACCGACCTGCCAGCACTTCCAGCCTCACCTGAATTTGAGCCTCCAAATCAGCTCCATTTGGCTGCTCTGACATGGCTGGGAAGGCACCAGAAGAAAAGGGAAATGTGCCCTTAAATCAGTGGCTTAATTCAGACAAGCCAGCACAGGTTCACTGCTTCTGGCCTGGGGAGGATGGAGAAAATTGTGCAGGAGAAGCTGTGTTGGAAAGTCAAGGCTGCAGCAGCCTTCCAATTTCCACAGCTCTATCATGCACTCATTCCTGGGAATTTAGGTTGGGAAAGGAGAAGGTGCCTTAATTTTGAGAGCCTTGAGACTCAGCTTAAGGCCTTTCACTGCAGAGCCAGGTTTTCCAAAGCCAAGCCTTGTGTCTTGGCACTGTCTGTTCCTGCACTAGAGAAGGAAGAATAAAAGCTGCTGGAGTTGCCAGAGGCCCTGGAATTCCCGTAGCTGCATTCCAGGAGATGCCCTGACAAAGCCTGGACCCCTCTTTGGAGGGGCTCAGGAAGGTCCTGTTGCTCTCCCCTGATGGGTGCCCCGTCCCCCAGGGAGGGTGACCTGCGAGGAGCCCAACAGCCGCATGCACAGCTTCACAGGCACCCTGGAGTGGAGGGGACAGACCCACTCCCTGGACAGCGAGAGGATCCTGCTCAGGGGCTGCAGGATCCGCAACACCCACCTGTGCTACGGCCTGGTGATCTACGCGGGTGAGAGCCCGCCCGGGGCCGGGAGTGGGGGGAGGAAAACACCACACCTGGGATTTTAAGCTGCCCCAGCACTTCTGGCACCTGAGACAAGGTGGAGGAGCTGCTGCCTCAGCCAGGCCCCCAGGTGTTTGTCCCCAGCCTCGCTGGTGCTGGGCTGGCTGGCAGGGACACCGTGTGGTGGTGTCAAACCATGGTCATGTCTCACCTGCACCACGCCCTGGCTCCTCCAAAGCCTTCAGAGGAGGGGAGATGCTGCAAGTCAACCCTCTGGGGGCTGTAGAGTTTACTTCTAAAACCTCTCCTGTCCAGGATTTGATTCCAAAATTATGAGGAACTGTGGGAAGATCAAGCGGAAGAAAACCAAGCTGGACCGCATGATGGACTGGCTGGTGGTGGTGGTGAGTGTGGTGCCAGCACCTCTGCCCTGCTCCACCAGCCTCCTGGGGCTGCTCACAAGCCTCCTGGTGAGAGGCTGCCTGCTTGGGTGATGCTGATTTTCCAAAGCCTGCAATATTTTGCCCAAAATATGTTGAGTTTGATGCGCTCATAGAATCAGGGAGTGGGTTGGGTTGGAAGGGACCTTAAAGCCCATCTCATTCCACCCCCTGGCACGTGCAGGGACACCTTCCACTAGAGCAAGGTGCTCAAAGCAACCTTGATCCTGGAGAGGTGGTGGGCCCTGCAATGGGATGTTCTCACCCTGAGACATTCCCATCCTGGTTTTCCCTCCCCAGATCTTCCTGCTGCTGTTGGTCACATCCCTCTGCCTCGCCGTCGCCTCCGGGTTCTGGGCCAGGATGTTCCAGGAGAAGCACAGCTACCTGGCTGCCATCTACAGGAACACGAGCCCTGCCCAACAGGCCTTCTTCAACTTCTGGGGCTTCACCATCCTCCTGAGTGTCATCATTCCCATGTCCATGTACATAACGTAAGGACCTCCGGGCTGGGAGGGGATCAGGGCTCGGGACCCCACCACTTGGGTCACAAAGTGACACCCTCCCCCCAAAAAAAAACCTGGGGCTGTGCTGAAGGTCGAGGTGTGGCCTGGGCCACCTCATTCCTGTGTGTGAGAGGGGAAGGGTGGGTGGGGTGTGTATCCCACAAAGCAGTTTTCCAAACTTTTTGGCCCTTCACTGAACCTCCAGATCTGCGAGTTCTGTCATCAAGGGCCAGAATTCCAGAGGGGAGCCCAGCTGCCTGGGTGGGTGATGAACCTTCTTGGAAACCTGGCCATGAGCAACAAAAACCCCCTCTTGTCTCCCCCCAGCCCAGAGCAATCGGATCCAGGTGGGGAGTTCCCCCCTGCCCTTCCTTCCTGGGTCAGGTGCCCCCTGGGATGTGAGGAGCACCGTCTCCTTCTCCCCTGTTTTCTTCTCCCCAGGCTGGAATTCATCTACCTGGTGAACAGCTTCTTTATCAACTGGGACCTGGGCATGTATTACGCTGTGAAGGACATTCCAGCCAAAGCCAGGAGCACCAGCCTCAACGACCAGCTGGGCCAGATCGAGTACATCTTCTCGGACAAGACGGGCACCCTGACACAGAACATCATGAGCTTCAAGAAGTGCTGCGTCAGCGGCACCATCTACGGTAACCTGGGCTGGGAACCGGTTTGTAAGGGCCAAAGAAATCATCATTCCATTTCAGTTGGTTAATTAGAGTGAATGTGTGTCATTGCTCTTCATTGCTCTTATTTTAATTTTTTTTCCAGTTGTTATTTTGAACGATTCTGCTTGGTTTTCCCCTTAAAAACTTGAAAATTGCCAAGTCCCTTCTGTTCTTCTTGCTGTGCTCACCTGAGCTCATTTTTGGGAGCTGTCTTGGTGCTTAACGAGTGAAATTCAGTGGGTGGAATGAGCCAGAGCTCTTTTTCCTGAGATAAGGGAAACTTTGTCTCAGGTGCTTGAGTCAAATGGACAGCGACAAAAGCAAAAAGGAAAGGGAAAAAAGAAAATCCAGCAAAGTTTTTAAGCAGGAATAAACCCCCAGTTTTGCCCTCCCTGTGGAGCAACATCTCCCTAATCCCAGCAGCCTGAAACGTGGGGGAAAGTAGAGCTGAGTTTTTAACGTTAAAATAGTATCCAAAGCCTGAACAGCCAAAAGCCAGAAAGATCAGATCTGGATATCCTGGTGGAGCCTGGCACTGGTCCCCAGCCTTTGCCTTCCTGGCTGGTTTTTGGCCCCCAGGAGCAGGGATCCCTCCAGAGAGGCTGCTCCAAGCCCCGCTGGTGCCACTCCCTGTTAACTGCAGTGTTTTTATTTTGGCAGGTCCCGGCACAGGCCACGAGAACAAAGAGCCACCAGTGAGTAACTCCCCCCTCCCTGTTCAGGGGCTGTTCCAGGGCTTTAGAAAGGGGGGTTTAGAAAATAACCCGGTTCTGGGTTTTATTTTTTTTTAATTTTTTTTATTCCCAACCTCTTTACACTCTCGGGGCGGGCAGGGCAGGGCTGGCTCAGCCTCTGCCCATCCCCTGTGCTCCACCTGCACCCTCACCCTGCCTGTGCCTCTCACAGGGCTTGGGGTCGGCCTGGGACCACCCCGGGGAGCTGAAGGTGGATGTGAGGCTCTTGGAAGCCGCCCAGAGGGACAGTGACCCCGTGCTGAGGGAGTTCCTGAGGCTGCTGGCGCTGTGCCACACGGTCATGGTGGAGGAGAGGGGCGGTGGGTTGAGGTCGAGCTGCCCCTCGGGGCTCTGAGGATGCATTGGGGGCTTTTGGCATTGCCCGGCTGGGGGGGAGCAGGGGGGGTGAGAGCCCGGGGGGGCTCCCTTTGTCATGGACATGTGCATTTGGGTGGGTTTGAAAGCTCACCAGGGGGAACAGAGGCACAGGGGGATGATCTGTCCCTGTCTGGGGCAATGAGTGGAAGAGATCGTGGAATCCCAGAGCGGTTTGGGTTGGGAGGGACCTTAAAGCCCATCCAGTGCCACCCCCTGCCATGGGCAGGGACACCTCCCACCAGCCTGGGTTGCTCCAAGCTGGCCTTGGACACTCTCAGGGATGGGGCAGCCACAGCTGCTCTGCCCAACCTGTGCCAGGGCCTGCCCACCCTCACAGCCAACAATTCCTTCCCAATCTCCCACCTCACCCTGCCCTCTGGCAGTGGGAAGCCATTCCCCCTTGTCCTGTCCCTCCATCCCTTGTCCAAAGTCCCTCTCCAGAAAGGACTGAGTTTCCCTGGCCTGTTAGGTTGGGCTTTGGGATTTCCCCACTGCTGTTGGTGCAAGGGCAGGAATGGGGCATTTCAGCTGCCCGAGCGTTGTCCGTCTGGGAGTCTCCATGTCGAGCCTTCCCTCCTGTCTGCAGACCAGCTGGTTTACCAGGCAGCCTCACCAGATGAGGAGGCCCTGGTGCTGGCAGCCAGGAGCTTGGGGTACGTGTTTCTGGCCCGAACCCAGGACACCATCACCATCAGAGAGCTGGGGAGGACCAGGACCTACCAAGTGCTGGCCATGCTGGACTTCAACAGCGACCGCAAGAGGATGTCTGTCCTGGGTGAGGGGGCTGGGGGGTCTCAGGGAGCCCCTGAGGGGACATGGAGGGTCCCTTCCACTCTCAGCCCTGCAAGGGATGGCACTGGGAGGGATGTGACTGAGCACTGGGGTGACTGAGCATTGGAAGGGGCTGCCCAGGGAGGGGGTGGATTCACCATCCCTGGAGGTGTTTAAGGACAGACTGGACGTGGCATCAGTGCCATGGTCTGGGTGACAAGGTGGTGTTGGGTCGTGGGTTGGACTGGGTGATCTCAGAGGTCTTTTCCAACCAAAATGATTCTGTGATTCTGTGATTCTGTGTCCAAAAGTGGCACAGGGGCTCCTAAGGGTCACCCAGGTCATCCCCGTGGTTTTGCTCACCTGATACCTTGGTGAGGGGCTTGAGCAGCCAAGACAAATAAAAACCAAGTAAATCCAGGGCTCAGAGGAGGTGTGTGAGGAAATGACAGTCCTTGAGGCCTCGGGGCAATGAAGGCCTGAGGAAATTCCTGTGTGGAAGCACTGTTGAGCCCTGTGGGTGCCTCCTGAGGGACAACACGGGTCTGCAGGGCCATCTTACAGGGCTGATGGGTGGGAGCCGTCCCTGAGGGGACCTGAGCTGTGCTTCCCCTCCCTCCCAGTGCGAGACCCCCAGGGCACCATCCGGCTCTACACCAAGGGAGCCGACACCGTCATCCTGCAGAGGCTGCGGAGCCGCGGCCCCAGCGAGGCCCTCACCGAGCGGGCCCTGGATGTGAGTCCCACCCCAGCACTGCTCCCCCTCCTGCTGGCTTTGGGCTGGCTGGCCTGGAGCCCCCCTCGCTGCCCTTCCTCCCTCTGGCTTCAGGATTTTGGTTCTGTCCTTTCTTCTGCTCTGGGAGCCCCCCCTGCTTGTAAGAGGGCACCAAACCCACCTTTGGTGTCCTGCAGGGATGCTCGTGGGGGATGCTTTAGGATGGGGGAGGGAGTCAGGTCCCACACAGAGGGACCCTCAGGTGTGCCTGGCTCTGCCCATGGCTGGCCCTGGGTGCCGTGGGGAGTGCTGATGTGTCCTGCCTGCAGCTCTTTGCAGAGGAGACCCTGAGGACGCTGTGTGTGGCCAGCAAGGAGGTGAGCGAGGCCGAGTACCAGGAGTGGGGCAGGAGGCACCACGAGGCCTCTGTGCTGCTGCAGGACCGTGCCCAGGAGCTGGACAGGCTGTACGAGGAGATGGAGCAGGACCTGCAGGTGGGAGGGGCACAGGGGCTGGGAGGAACCCCACAGGGCAGGAGAGTGGGGTTGGGCTCTCTGGGGTGAGGGGGTGAAGTGTCCAGCCCAACACCCATCCCCTGGGTGGGAGGGCAGGTGGATTTCCTCCCCCAGGTGTGACTCTGACATGTCCCTGGACACTGGGGTAGGTACCTGTCAGGTCATGTCCACCCACAGCTGGTTGGATCCAGGGGTAATTCCCAGCTCCATATCATGCCCTTCCCCGTGCCATGACTCCCAATTCACCCTCCTTCATCCAGGGGTAATTCCCAGCTCCATATCATGCCCTTCCCCGTGCCATGACTCCCGTTCACCCTCCCTGCAGCTGCTCGGGGCCACGGCCATCGAGGACAAGCTGCAGGAGGGAGTCCCTGAGACCATCCAGCTGCTGAAACTGGGCAACATCAAAGTGTGGGTGCTGACAGGAGACAAACAAGGTCAGTGGAGGCAGCCACAGAGCCCACAGACACGTTTCAGCTCCTCCCCTCCCCAGGACTGTCCTTGGAGCTGTTTCAGGACAGACTGGACGTGGCACTCAGGGCCATGGTCTAGCAGATGAGGTGGTGTTGGATCAAAGGTTGGACTGGATGATCTCGGGGGTCTTTTCCAACCCAGCTGATTCTGTGGCCAGAGGGGTGAAGGGCCCCTGGGAGTGGGAAGGAACTGGGTTCTGCTGCTCCCTTCATACAGCAGCAGAGTCACAAGGAGACCAGGTCTCCACCAGAGCAGGTTGTCCTTGGAAAGCTGAGGCAGGGGAAGCCACCTCTGCGATGGCTGGGGCTGGAGCAGAGCCCCCAGCAGCTGCTGCCCACCAGGGCCTGTGGGGCCCTAGGGATGGGGGTGCCCTGGGGAGGGGGGAGCAGCACCACTGACCCCGTGTGTTGCAGAGACTGCCACCAACATCGGCTACGCCTGCAAACTGCTGACAGACGACACGGAGATCCTGGAGGAGAAGGAGGTCAGGTGAGGAACCATGACCTCCTGGCTCCCTGTCCCTGCTGAGGACACACCTGAGGGCACAGGGACCAGGGCAGGGCAGGCAGAGCTGAACTGAACCAGAGCTGCTTCTTCCCTGTCCCAGCCTGCACATCCACGGTCCCATCTGCTGAGGCTTTTCCAGACCTCCCCCTCTGTCACAGCAGCTCCTCCTTGGCAGGCTTGGAGCAGAAAGGCTTCGAGCTTCTCTCAGCCACAGGGAGAGAGGCTGATTTCTGATGTTATTGAGCCCTTGGGGCGCCCTCTCTGACCCCCCCAGTTCCCACCACTGGCTCCCCAGTCCCACCTCCCTGGCTCTGAGATGCCAAAGGCCCAAAGTGGCTCTCAGTTTGCCCACCCGGTGTCCTCAGCTCAGCTCCAACCCCCCCTTCCTCACCCAGTGAGATCCTCCAGGCTTACTGGGCCAGCAACAACAACCTCAGTGGCAGTGGGAGAGCCCAAGGCAGCAGCCACCCAGCCCAGCAGTGCCCAGAGGCTTCGTGCCACAGGAGGAGAGCCGTCATCATCAGCGGGGATTTCCTGGTAAGGTGGCACCGGGGATGCTCCTCTCTGCTCCCTGCCTGTGCTGGCAGATGGTTGTTTCTGCCCTGGGTGGCACCAGCACGTGGAGGACGTGACGCCCCTCCTTGCCCAAGGGGTGGGAAAAGCCCGTTTGGGGCTGGGGAAGGAAGAGTGGGGAGGGGAACAACCTTGCTCTGGTCATTTGGGGTTGGGGGATGGCACAGGCTGGGTGGCCATCACGGGCTCCTCTGGCCATACTGGGACACACTGGTCTCATGGTCTGCTGCATGGTGAGCTTGGAGAAGACTGGAGCCACTCGTTTCTGTAGTATTTACAAGGTTTAGGAGCGTCCTGGAGGGGCCCCCACGCTCTGAAGGCGGTGGGTGAGGCCCCCACCACGTGTGCTCTCCCCTAAGGACAAAATCCTGCACACGGGAGAGGTGCTGAAGGAGAAGAAGGGGTGGCCGTGGCGGTGGCTGCCCCGTGGCGGGACTGGGGGCTCCCAGGAGCAGGGCAGCCTGGTGGAGAAGGCCTTCGTGGACTTGGCCACCAGCTGCCAGGCCGTGATCTGCTGCAGGGTGACCCCCAAGCAGAAGGCCCTCATCGTGCAGCTGGTGAAGAAGCACAAGCAGGCCGTCACCCTGGCCATTGGGGACGGGGCCAACGATGTCAACATGATCAAAAGTGAGTCACTTTGGGCCAGGGGAAGGGGGGGTTTGGCTGGTGTGTCCCACCGGCGGGGCACAATCTGCCATCTCCACCACCTCACCCTCCCGATCGGGGTCGGGGGAAGCCCCAGATCAGTTCCCCAGGTTGGTGTGCTGGGAGGGGAGTGAGAGGCACAGGGCAGAGAGCAGCCCAGGCCGAGAGCAGGGTGGGCCCTTTGCTTTTGGCACGGGGGTGAACTGGGATGAAACCTCCAACCCCAGCATGGGCAGTGGGCAGAGACCACCCTGCCCCTCCCCGGCAGCCCTGCCATGGGGCTGCCCTCTTTGCCTGCCCAGCCACGCCTGGAACGTCACTCCCTGTGGGATACAGGGAGTTTATTCCCTGTGCCCACCGCTCCTGGGTTCACCCTCTCCCCACGAGCCCCGGGGAAATTGAGCCCCCAGCTCCCCAAAAACCTCCCCACCCGCATTTCTGCCCCTCAGCCGCCGACATCGGGGTGGGAATCAGCGGGCTGGAGGGGCTGCAGGCCGTGCAGTGCAGCGACTACGCCCTGGCCCAGTTCTGCCACCTGCAGCGCCTGCTGCTCGTCCACGGCCGCTGGGCCTACCTGCGCATCTGCAAGTTCCTCCGCTTCTTCTTCTACAAGACCTTCGCTGGGCTCATGGCCCAGGTCTGGTTCGCTTTCCACAGCGGATTCACGGCTCAGGTGAGGCCTGCAGAGGTTTTGGGGGGTGGTCACAGCAGTGCTACCACCCCGACTCTGCTCAGGATGCCTTGCAGGGACGGTGCCTGACGGACACCACCCTGGTTCTCTTTCTCCCTTGTCCGGTTCTTGGTCTCCCTTTCTCCATGTCCAGTTTTTTGGGGGTTGCCTGGGTGAGCTGTGACTGATTGTCTGCTTTTTACCTGGCTGGGTCAGGAGAAGCAGCCTGGGGAGGTTGGGGACGTCCCTGTGAGCTGCAGCTCAGTCTTAGGCAGATGCAGGGAAAGATCCCACGTGGTTTCCTCCAAAACAGGAGCTTTTATCCCAAGGGCCAAGTCAGTGGGACTTGGCCAACACTGCAGAGCTCTTCTAAACCCAACCCTAACCCTAACTCTAACCCTAACCCTAACTCTAACCCTAACCCTAACCCTAACCCTAACCCTAACCCTAACCCTAACCCTAACCCTAACCCTAACCCTAACCCTGCAGCACAGCCCCCCAGACAATGTGGGGCTGATGCAGAACCTGGCCCAAGTCCCTGGGAATTTCCACATTTGGATATGTCTCTCAGACTCACCCCTGGGGCCTGGGAGTCATTTTGAGTCATTCCAAAGCCCCCCTGAGCTCACAGCTGCTTCCTCTTCCCTTCCAGCCCCTGTTTGAGGGCTGGTTCCTCGCACTCTACAACATTTTCTACACTTCCTACCCCGTGCTGTCCGTGGGCCTTCTGGAGCAGGTATGGATTTCCTGGGCTCATCCCTGGGGGGTGGGGACGAGCCTGGCAGCCGTTGCTCCCCACCTGCACAACCCTTCATGTGGTATCAGCAGCTCGAGGGGCGTTTGGAGCTCACCAGTCCTGGGGTGCCTGTTCCATCCCCACCCCAGAGCCCCTGGGCAGAGGGACCCGCTGCAGCTCCCCTGGGGGGAAGGTGTGTGGGGTGGGGTGGCCCCATCCTGCTCCCCCAATCCCGGCATCCCCTCGGTGCCCTCCCGGCAGGACGTGAGTGCCAAGCAGAGCCTGCAGTTCCCCGAGCTCTACGTGACCGGGCAGCAGGACGAGCTCTTCAACTACCGCGTGTTCGGGCTCACCCTCCTGCACGGGGTTGGCACTTCGCTCACCAGCTTCTACATCGCCCGCTGGGCCTTCCAGGACCACGTTGGCAGCAAAGCTGTCGGGGACTACGAGTCCTTCTCCGTCACCGTGGCCGTGTCGGCGCTGCTCTCGGTCCTCGTGGAGGTGAGCGCTGATCTGCTCCTCCCCAGCCCGTCCCCACAGCAGAGGTTTGGGGTCTGCAGCTCTGGGCTCTGACACCTTCCCCAGCCCGTCCCCACAGCAGAGGTTTGGGGTCTGCAGCTCTGGGCTCTGACACCTTCCCCAGCAGCTTTGTGGCTGGGGGGGGTGATTGCCCCAGGGTGGAGGTGGAATCTGGGACAAAAGGGCCACCACGGCCCCCATGAGACACTGTGTGCTCTGCCCTCGTCCACGCAGATCGTCCTGGACACCAGGTTCTGGACTGTGTTGTCCTTCCTGATGGTCACAGCCAGCCTGCTGTTCTTCTGCCTCTTCTCCTTCCTGACCCAAAGTATTGATGCCTTCAGGATAGCCCCTGCCATCTTCTGCTTCCCAGGTGAGCTGCCCTGGGCATCCCCACGCTCCTTCCCTTGCCCAGCCAGGACAGCCCAGCCTGGCCTTGGTGCAATGACCTCCTTCCCACCCTCTGGCTCATCTCCTTGTTGCCACTTCCCAATCTTGCCATCTTGACATTTGACCCCAGTTCAGGTGCCACCTCTTTATTCAGAGCTCTCCATGGGTGGGCTCCTGTCCCCCAGCAGTCGTTTCCCTCTTCCCTCTCCACCTTCCCTACTCAAACATCACCCCCCACGCCCCCCAAACTCTCGTGCTGACAGATGCCAGCCGGAATGCCCTCACTGACCCCTACGTCCTGCTGGTGGTCCTGCTGTCCCTGGTGGTGAACACCATCCCCTCACTCACCGTCCACGCGTTCCGCGCCACCACGGGCAAAACCACCATCCAGCAGGTGAGGGCTGGGAGGGGCTGCCTTGGCTGGGTGGTTGGGGCTGCCTCCCACTGGTGTTGGTGTCTGGGACTGGTGATGGGAAGGGGGAGGTTCCCCAGGAAGCCTGGCCTGTGGTGGTGGGATGTGTCACCTTCCCGTGCTGGCACCAGTCATGGTGGTCTTTTGTGACAATGGATCCCGACTCTGACTCCAGAGCCCACTTCCTAAATTGTTCCAGGGCCCAGCAGGAGGCCCTGGGGCAAAGAGACCTGCCCCAGCTCTTGGAGAGGGTCTGCTTTTGGCTGCAATAAGGAACCGGCCTCCAGGACCTCCCTCGAGGCTCTGGAGTCTGCTGTGGGTCTTGGTACCACCCCAGCCTTGGCAGAGCTCATCCCCCTCTGGGTCATGGGTTACACCTTCCTGGTGCTCCAAAGAGTCCCAGAGGGGAGCTTTGTGCTCCAGAGCTCCATGAGCTCTGCAGGCCCCTGGGAAAGTCCCCACATTCCTCATCCCACCACGGAAAATCCGGTCATGCTGGAGCTGGGAGCCAAACCGTGCCCCTGTGCTCCCTGCACGTCCCACCCTGGGCTGAGGGCTCACCTGGGAGGTGTCCTCAGCCCTGATCTCCCCCTCTCCTTGCAGAAGATCCACCTGAAGGCCAAGAAGGAGCCGGAGCCCTCGGTGGAGCTGAAGGCCCACGTCCCTCGGGGCTCCTTCTGCCGCCGCTCCAGCTACGCCTTCTCCCACCAGGAGGGCTACGCGGGGCTCATCACCAGGGGGGACAGTCTGAGGGCCAGGGCCACCCCTGGGGACAGCCTGAGAGCCAGGGCCACTCCTGGGGACAGCCTGAGAGCCAGGGCCACCCCTGGGGACAGCCTGAGGGGCAGGGCCACTCCTGGTGACAGCCTGAGAGCCAGGGCCACTCCTGGTGACAGCCTGAGAGCCAGGGCCACCCACAGCACCATCCCAGAGGGGACCCCGGCCATGTCCCCCCCCCACAGCCCCTCGGTGTAGCTGCCCTGGCTGGCACCGACCTCCCACCCTGCTGGGACAGGGGAGGAGTGTCAAAGGCACACAGCTGGCTGCTTCCCTCCTCTTCTGGGCCACCTTTCAGTCTCATCTGATGGGTTTGCAGCCCCTGCAGTGGCTCCATCTCACAGATCACTCAGTCAGGGCTGGAGGGCACCTCTGGAGGTCACCCCCACACAGTGTGTGCATGGGCTTTGCAGGAGGCTGCAGAGCTGTGAAAGCCACTGACTGCTGCCACCAGGCTGGTCCCCTCACTGTGAGCCCCTGGCTGGCACCTCAGCCCCCTCCCCTCTGCTGAGCCCCCCAGAGCCGAGGCTTCCTCCTGGCTCAGGCCGATCCTGCTCCTGGCTGGGGGCCACAGACAGCAAGGGGGCTGCCCCAGAGCCATTATCCCACCTCTGAATGATTTAAACACCCTGATGGGTGGTGGGTGCAGCCCCTCACCCTGCTTACCAACACCCCCCTCCATGGGCTGAGCTGCAGTGGCTGCACAAAGAGCTTTGTCTTGTGTTCCCCACACAGGGCTGGTTTCTACCACCTGGCTTTCCAACAGACCACACAACCAACCCAACAGACCACACAACCAACCCAACAGACCACACAACCAACCCAACAGACCACACAATCAACCCAACAGACCACACAACCAACCCAACAGACCACACAACCAACCCAACAGACCACACAACCAACCCAACAGACCACACAACCACAGAGTCCCTGAGTGGTTGGGGCTGGAAGATCCCAAAGCTCATCTCGCTCCACCCCCTGCCATGGGCAGGGACACCTCCCACTGGCCCAGGTGGCTCAGACCTGAGCAGTGTGATTTTGAAATGCCCCCTGATTTCTGGAGGAGGATCCACGTGTGGTTGATGGATCACCTGCAGTTCTTCCTCCTCCAGCCAAACCAGCCTGGCTCCTGCAGCCTCTCCTCGTCCCTCCCCACCCTTCCCTTCCCACCTCCTCCACCATCCCTGCACAAGGGGCAGGGTGTCCACTGTGTGCCATCTCCACGCCATTCCCCCTTTGGGGACAGCTTGTGGCTCGGGTTGTCCTCTGCAAAGCCCCAAAAAGTGCTCCTGGGGGAGGTTGAAGCACTGGGGGGGGGCCGTGGATCAGCTCTGCCCGCTGGGCACGGGGCACGTTCCTGCACATTCTGCAGCCTCTGGAGGAGTGATGTGTGAACAACTGACTGGTGACTGGGTCACCCTTTTTATTGTCCTTATTTTTTTAATTAAAAGGATTCTGGCTTTTCTCTGCTCTCCTGTAAATCTCTGCCACGCCACAGAGGGGCAAAGAAAGGGTCCTGTGGTCCCCCTGTGTGTGTCACCGGCCCTTGTGCCATGACAAAACACACAGGAGGACAAGATATTTGGGTAAAACGACCCCAAATTAAATCAGCCACGGGGACTTGGCCCTGCCTGCAGCACACACGACCCGATGGGTTTGTTTAACAAGTGCTTTGGCCCCGTCTGCATCGGGTTTGTGAGAATTAAAGTGTTTCCCTTGGGCTCTGGCCAGGAGGGGCTGGATGGTGCCAAGAAATTCCCTCAAGGAAAGCTCTCACCCCCCTGCAACTGCGAGGGGGAAAACTGGGAGAAGCTTTTCCCCAGCTGCATCTCCATCCTGGTGCTGCCAGGGCGGGGTTAGGGAGAGGAGCTGAGCTGGTTAAAATGGGGGGGCATCAGGAGGGACACACACACGCCAGGGTGAATGACTAGAAAATAATTTATTGAAGAAACAGAAAGCTGCAGAAATACAACACAGTCATGACCAGTAGAGGATGAACAAATAGAGATTAATTTTTTTTTTTTCTCTCTCTCTTTTAAAACCTGTTGACAGGCTGGAGTTAAATTTCCTGATAACTTCCCCTGCATGAGTCATTGCAAAGAACGAGGAACAAACTCCAGAGCACACAGCACAGTTTGGATAAAGTGCCTGACACATAAGACTCTTTTTTTATTTTATTTTTTTTAAACTTTTTTTTTTTTAACGTTTGTAAATAGCTTAAACAAATATAGTTGCAAGACACAGAGGAGTAACAATTGCATTTTGCTGTAGAGTAAAACCTATCCCATGAGAGTGACAATGAAGCAGCAGCAACAACAACCAAAAAAAAAATAAAAATAATTAAATTAATTGAATTAATTAGAAGGAAAAAGCCATTTAAAAACTCAGAGATGTGGCCCTCAGACCGTGTGGGATGAGGGTAAGTGTCCCCTATTGCTACACAGAAAAATGAGTGATGTTTTCTGGGGGGGATGAGGGGGTTGGGCTGGCAGACCCGGGGTTGTGGGTTCTTCCTGGCCGGGGTTAATTCTCTCTGACCTCTTCCTTTCCTTAAAAATCAAAGGGGGGGGTGAAAAAAGGAAAAAAAAAAAAAAACAAAAACAACAAAAACAACCAAAAAAACAAACCCCAAATATCTGTTCTTTGCATTTGGAATTTCCTCTCTTTAAAAAAACAACCCCTCCAGGCAGGAGAGGAAGAGGATTCCCTGTGGCAGCGCCCACAGGTCCAGCCCCATCGCTTGGATGTCCTCTGAGACAAGGGAAAGGAGCTCACCCCGTGCTGGAGACGTGTGCTGGGGATGGGGACAACCCCAGGAGGGCTGGGGACAGAGAGGTAACGAGGAGCTGATGATCTTCCCCAGCCAGGTTTTGGATGCTCAGGAAAAGGGGTGACGTTTGTGGGTGAAGCCGTTTCTCGGCTCCCAAAGCTCTGTGTGCCGATGTGGCTCGGGCAGGAAAAGCCCGGCCTTGGATGTGCCACAGTGGGGGAATGATGGTTAAAACCCAGCTGGGCACCCCCAGGAGCCCCTGTTCCTCCTGCTTGCCCCGTGGGATGGGGCAGGGCTGGCCCCACTGCTGGCCGTGGGTCTTCAAAGTGTAAAAGCCGTCGAGGGAAAACTTCCACCCCAGGTAGAACTGGGAGGTGTCAGAGGTAATGAAGTGACCCAAATCCCTGAAAACTTCCACAGCTGAAGTAGGAGAACAGTGGCCAGGCTGAACCAGCAGGTCTCAGTGGGAGAGCCCAGCTCTCCTCCTCTTCCTCATCCTTCATCACCCTCGGGGGGTGTCCCCAGGCCCCGATTTTGTTCCTGCTCCCCACAGCACAAAAATGCCCTTTGGGTGCAACCCTGGTCAAGAGAATTGTCTTTAGGACAGAGCTCGGATTGTCATTACCTGCAGTGGGAAAAAAAATCTTTGGTATCGTGGCAAGTTGCTCCTCAAGGCGTTTTGGTTGGTGTGGGCAGCAGGCACGGCCAGATCTGGTGTGGGCAGGGCTCAGCTGATCTCCAGGACAGGGCAGAGCGCTCAGATCCTGGCTTCTCTGGGTTCTCCTGAGCCATGACTCCCCAGGGTGGACACCAACTGGTCTCTGTAAGGTTCCTGGACTTGTGTCTGTGGGTTCTATCCAAGCCTGGTGAGACCTTCTTGCAGCTGGGATCGAGGTCTTGGCCTCCGAGCACCAAAGCTTCTTGTGCTGGGAAAGGTCTTGTGGGAGGAAACGGGACGTGGAGGGGATGCAGAGCTTCCCAGAGGACAGGAGAGTTGGTCAGTAGGTGAATGGTGCTGCTGGAATCAACACCATCTCTTCCTAAACCCCACATCCTCAGCCAGTGTGTCCGTGTCTCCCACCACCGCGTGGTTATGGGTGCTCAAGAGGGCAAAGGCTGCAGGGACAGCAGATGGAAAAAAACCCCTCCTTGGCTTTTAGGGGCCACTTTGACAGGACCTGAAGAAGCTGAGATCTCTTCCCTCGCAGAGGATCCACCCCAAGTGATGCAGGGACAGGGTGGAGTGGTGAAGAGGCTGGAGAGGGCTGAGGAACAGGTAAATGCTCGGGGAATGGAAGTGACCTGAACCACTGTCCCCATCAGCTCCAGGGATGTGACTCCTTCCTGCCACTCTCCTGCCATCTTAGACCAAGGAGAGGATGAGGAGCAGGGGGAGGAAGAGCAGGGGGTGCAGTCCAGCCACTCCAGCCCTCACTGGGTCCAGCCGGGTGTTGATGCAGCAGCTCCTCTGTCCGTGCGGGGCGAGGGCAGGGGAAGGTCTGTGAGGTGTCCCCAAGGCAGGGGGATTTGGGGTCACCCCCTGGCGAGGTCCCAGCCCTGAGGGAAGGTTTGGGGTGCCCAGGGCCGTTTCCCTTGTCTCAGAGCACACAAGGAGCCCCCAGGGCTGTGCCAGCTCGGGTGGTGGTGGCTGATGATTGTCTCTCCTCTCAGCTGCACTTGGGATTGGACCCCCGACAGACCCCCAGAGCTGGATAAAGAAAAAAAAAAAAAAACAAAACCACACCAAACCAACCCGAAACAAACAAACAAACAGATAAAAAGCCCAAACACAAAGCACGGCGAGGAGCCAGGCCCTGGGGTGAGGGGATGGGGACGGGTCCCGGGGTCTGCCCTGCTCCCCACCCTCCCCTCGCTGCTGCTGCTGCCGCGCGGCCTCCAGGGCGAGCAGAGGAAGAGAAAGGAAGAAACCAAAGGGGATAAACAGCGACTTCTTGGAAAACAACCGTGATCCATGCAGAGGAATCATCACCAACAGAAAAAAACTCGTGGACAAAGAAAAAAAAAATAATAAAATAAATAAAACAAAAGCACGGTTTGTCCCCTCCCGCCCCCACCCCACCACCCCTCCCCGAATAATTATTACATTACTTCAAGAAAGAGTATATTTTTTTTCATGCATAAATCAAATTCTCATCTTGTCTTTTTTTTTTTTTTTGTCTTTTTTTTTTGTCTTTTTTTTTTTTTTGGTCTTCTTTAAATTACATTTGAACACAGAACACGTATAATAAATACTCTTGTACGACATGACTCAGAGAAAAGTAACACATCTGAACGCAAAGGTATCGTCATCGTTATTCGTTTTTCTTTTTTTTTTCTCTTTTTTTTTCTTAAAAGGACTTGTTTAAATATGAAATCTGTAAACTCCGAGGGTCCTTTTTTTTTTTTTTTTTTTTTAATCTCTCTCTCTTTCTCTCTCTCCCTTTCTCTCTCTCTCTCTCTTTTTTGTGTAGTTTTTTGGTTTTTTTTTTTCTTAAATCTTGAAACTATCCAGCTTTCATTTCCTTAACATTCAATATGTCTCCCATGGAACGCGTCAAAGAAATAAAGAACATGCCGTCTTCTGCAAAATTATAATTTAACAGTATAAAGCTTCAAGTCACAAATTCCAAAAACTAGCTAAGTCTTTTTTTTTTTTTTTTTTTTTTTTTTTTTAGTTTTATATATATCACATAAACTATACATTAAATATTTTGAGGTATTTCAGAGAACATTGTCAAAGGCTTGTAAGGTCTGTGCTGGGTGGAAAAGAAGGCTTTCTCCTGCATAGAGAACGTCTTTGGTATCACAAGCTGTGTGGGAAGGGGGCAGAAAAAGGGGGGGGGAGTGGCCAGGGGGTCGGGCAAGGCCTGGCCAAGGCAAAAGTGTGGAAGGGGAGACAAGGGGGGATGGGAAGGGGATGGGGTTGGGGTTAGAGGGGCTCTGACCTGCCCTCTCAGGTTGCCCAGTGGGACAGAGGACCCAGGGGGGGGTTGGAATCATAAAATGTTACAGGATCACAGAATTACAGACTCACACAATGTCCTGGGGTGGGAGGGACCCACGGGGGTCACCACTCCAGCTCCCAGCCCTGCTGTTGTGACAACCCCACAAGTCACAGCAGGGCTGGCCCCGGGCAAGTTTGGTCCCACTCAAAAGGAGCCTGGACCGGGTGGGTGCCATTCAACCCAAGTTTTTCCCAAATTCTGGAGGCTGATGTGGAAGAGGATCTTCTCCAGAGGGTCCTCCTGTTGCCTTTGGCCAAAGCCAAGAGGCAGAGTGGGGCAGACTTGGCTGCACTTCCCCAGCCAGCCAAAAATCCCCCTCTGAGGGCACGGGAAAGGCTCCTGCTAAAAGGTGTCACAGCTCCAGACCATTCCCTACGGGAAGGGTTTGGAGAGAGCCCAGGGGGAGGTTTCCCACCACTCCTGCCTTTGTCCTTCCAAACAGAAATGCCACAAACCCCTTCCTGAAAGGGGTTTCTTTCTGCTACCAGAAAGGGAAACCAGAGCCCAGGGAAACCTGAGCTGAGCGGGGAAGAAACTCCTGAGCTTCCCATGAGGAAACTCATGTGGTCACCCCGTGGGGTCCCAGACATGGAGCAAAGCCTTTCCCTGCCCCCAGACACCAGGTCAGTGCTCCTGGGGCAAGAGGGGCCCAGGCTGGGGGACAGAGGGACATCTGAGAGGGGGGACATGCCGGGGGACCAGCACCTTTCCCGCAGCGGGCGGCGAGGGGAGGGGGGGATGTTTTCCCTTCGAGGGTTTCCTTTCCCTCATCCCAACAACCCAAAGACTACAAGAGCTGTGGGGGACCTGTCCCTTTCGGAGAGCTGAGGTAATCAGTGAAAAGTCTTTAGGGTCAAAGCAGAGGAGCAGAGAAATGGCCACACACCTTTGGTACAAGAAAAAGGCACTCATCTACCACGCTGCCATCCCGGAGCCGCTCGCTCGCCTTCGCCCTCGCTCTCTGGGGACTCTGGGGGCTGGTTAGAGGGGGTTTTGGGGGTGGCAGGGGGGGCTCTCGGCCAGGGTTGGGGGTGGGAGGGTCTCTTGGGAGCAGGGAAAGTGGCGTTTCCAGCACAGACCAGACAAGGCAACAAAATCTTTGGTATCAGACTGTGATTTTCAAATCACAAAAATTGAAAACTCAAGTGAGGTAGCCTTTAGTCTCGGGTTCTCACTAGAAATGTCTTTGCATCCTTGAGGGCCTGTGGCATTTACTCTTTTTTTTCTTTTATTTTTTTTTTCCCCTTTTGCTTTCTTTTCCTTCCCCCCCCCTTTTTTTTTTTTTCTTCCTGTGTGTGTTTTTTTGTTTGTTTGTTTGTTTTGTTTTTTGGGGTTTTTTTCACTTCCCAAACCAAGGCCCCCTTCTCCCTGGCTTTTCAGCCCTTCGAATACTACTCGATGGGGTTCAGGAATCCACCCACCATCGTCACCACGTCACGACAAGACAAGAAGAAACAACATCGGGGGAGGGGGAAAAACGCAGCGGCGGGGGGGGAGCGGCGTCCTGGGGAGGGCGGGGGGTGGGGATGAGATTGGCTTTGCCGGCAGGTTTTTTTGGGATGTGGGTGGCACAGCACGCTGCCCCTTCCCGCCTCTCCCTCCCTCCCTCCCTTCCTCCCGCCCTCTCTCTCCAGCAATCCATTGGTTCAGTCCGGTGTCACCGTGTCCATCGGACACCCCCGGCCCCTCCACCGCCCACCTACCCCAGGAGCTCTTTGGTTACCGACGTCCTCCGACCCCGCCGGGCAGGGCTTCGTGTGAAGGGGGGTTTATTATTTTTTTTTTCCCCTTTCTCTCTTCATTCTTTTGTCCTTTCTTTCCTCTTTTTTTTTTTTTTTTGAGTGCTTTTTTTTCCCGCTTTGATTTTTTTTTTTTTAATTTTTCTTCGTTTGGATTTTTTTTCCCCCGTTGTTGTTTTTCTTTTTGTTGGATTTTTTTTTTTTTTTGTGGTACAAGTACCCTTTCTTTTTTTTTTTTCCTTTTTTTTTCTTTTTCTCTTTTTTTTTTTGTCTTTCCTTCTTTTCAACAAGGTGCCTTCCTGTGACACAACTGATCACTCGCAGAGTAAAGTGAATCGAAGCAACCGGAGCGTTCGAACGCAGATGGGACTGTTTTGTTTTACCCGCATAAATTCAAGAGTGTCCCTTTTTTTTTTTTCTTTTTTTTTTTTTTTTTTTGGTTGACGGTTGGTTTTGGAGGATTTATTTATATTTTTTTTCGTTTGTTTTCCCCAACTGGTGGGGGAAGGAGGGGACCTCCCCGTCCATCCCCAAGCCTCTCCCAGCCCTTCCCTGTCCCCTCCTGCTCCTCCCAAGGACTCCCCCCGGGCTGGCAAGGAGCCCGCGGGGGGGTTCGGGGGATGGGACAAGGGCTGATTGCAAAGGGTTTGGCCTCGTGATTGCTTTTTTATATGGCACAAGTCACCATCGAGAGCTCGGAGGAAACGATCCCTTTGAATCTAAGTACCATTTGCTCCAGAAATTCGCGTTTTAAGGCAGGTTGTTAATTGGCACAACAAAAGAAAACCAAACCAAAACAAAACAAAAACCACAAAAAAAACCAAAACCCAAAAATCTGGTGTCTTTTTGGTAAGTTGCCGGTCTTGGAGTCGAGCTTGTTTGGTTGTGGTTTCTGTCGTTATTCCTTGGGTTTTTTTGTGGGTTGGATTTTTTTTTTTTTGAGGTTGTTTTTTTTTTTTAATCCCTTTCGATCTCACCGGGGGAGTTGTGTTTTTTTTCTCACACCCAGGGCTGGATTTTGCCACCAGATCCCTCGGATTTCTCCTTTTCCCGCCGGACGCCGAAGTTGGTTCCCCGGGAGGGAAATTCGTTGCTGTTATTGTTGTTGCCGTTGTTGGGTTTTTTGGTTTTGTAATTTCTTTGGTACCAGAGATGAAGAAGGGGGAGGGTGGGAAGGGGCAATAGCGCGTGTCGAGGGGCGGATGGGGCGAGGCACAAAGCCAACAAATCCGCTTTGTCCGCGTCCGTTTCCTCAACCAAAAAGCGGTGAAAGGTGGAGCCGGTCACCGGGACAGACCAGATCCTTCACTCCAAGTCTCTCCTCCCGTCTCCTTTTCGGACGAATCGTTAATCACCTTTTTTAAATACCCGATTTCTGTAGCTTAAAATGTGCTTCTTTGACCTGCTTTGGGCGCCAGGCGACGCGCTGGGGGGCGGCGGGTCCGGGGAGGCGACTCCTCAGCCAGGGAGGGATCCGGGAGGGATCTGGGATGGGGTGGGGGGGCTCTCAGGGGTCAGAGGGGTGCGGGGTGTGCGTGGAGGGACCGGGTGTGGGTGCTCTTGGGGCGTCCCGGGGGAGGATCAGAGGAAGGTGCCCCTGGAGGAGATGGAACGTCCTTAATGAAATACCCTCCGAGAGGGAAGTGCCGTGTGTGTGTGGGTGGCAGGGAGGGTCTGGCTGCC
Organism: Pyrocephalus nanus; assembly: GCA_038380795.1. NCBI lineage: Eukaryota > Metazoa > Chordata > Aves > Passeriformes > Tyrannidae > Pyrocephalus > Pyrocephalus nanus. The sequence continues at coordinate 1,972,096 of CM076287.1, read as the reverse complement.
CTGGGGAACCTCGGAGGGTTTTTTACAAGCTCCAGGAGCCAGAGGCCTGGCAGGAACCTGGTCACCCTCCAGGCAGGGCGGGAGCGTTGTCCCTGCTCGTCCTCATCCGAACCACGGGCCTTGTTTAGGTGGTTGCCACTTGTTTAGGTGATGCCACTTCTCGTACCTCCCCCACCTCTGCCCCTCCACCGTGGGAGCCACCAGGGTGGCCGTGACCGAGGGCAATGTTGGTTGGGGGATCAGGGTGAGCCCCTCTCTCCAAAACCCCCCGTGGGCAGGTGAAGAGAGGGTTCTATGATCCCCAAGGACCAGGGATGCTTCCAAACAGCCCCTCTGTCTCTCTCTCCTTCCATCCCCCATCACCACACGGGTTTCCTTCTGGGCCTTCCCGGGGACGGAGCTGACCTGGTGCCAAACCCTCTCCCCGCCCCAGGAGCCGGGGGGACGTGGCAGGACAGCAGGATGTGGCACGAGGCCCCCCCCGCCCGTGGGCGATGCCCACGCGAGGGCTGCTCACGGACCCAAAAACACCCACCCTGGCCGGCCCGGGACGTGCGTGCGAGTCTGGGGTTGGCTTTGTCACGAGGAGGATGTGCGGGAAGGGGCTGGGATGGCTCAGGGCGGGGTGGGGGGGACATCATGCCTTGGAGAAAGTGCTTGTAGAAGACGAGGGGACCCCGGGGTTGGCTCCTGGCTCCTCCTGCCAGCGGTTCATGCACCGCCGGCGGGCGTTCATGAAGAAGTTGCTGACGGTGTTGAGCTCCAGGCCCAGCTGCTGCGAGATGGTCATCTGCATCTCCTTGGACGGGCGCTTGTTCTCCTTGAAGATGGCGATCAGGGTGCGGCGCTGCAGGTCCGTGAAGACCAAGCGCTGCTTCTTGGGCTGCAGGCTCCGGTCCTTCTGCTGCTCCTGCTCCTTGCGTTTGCAGGCTGGGGATGGGAGGGAGGGTGGGGGGGGAAGGGGGCGTTCAAAAGAGACAACAGGGCCGTTAATCGGTGCCCACCACCCCGGCCCCGCCTGCAGGTCGCCTCCCGAGAGCCAGAGAACTTGCTGGCTCGGTGCCCGCCACGCCCTAGGCCACCTCCCTCCTCCTCCTGCTCCTCCTCCTCCTTCCCTGTGCCTCCTGAGCATTCTGAGCATCGTTTTGTGACACCGGCGATACAAAAGCCTGGGGGAAGCCCATCAGACGCCCAGGAAAAGCCCGAAGTCGCAGCATGTTCAGCTGAGCCCGGGACTGGGGGCTGAGGGAGCTCCTGGACTGCTCTGCTCCCACAGCCTGGCTGCTGGGACCTGATCCACCACCCCTGAGCTTTGGGGGTTGTCCACGGGCCTCCATCCCCCCTGCTGCACTCTGGGATGGTCTCCCCGGCCTCCTCACCCCCTCTGTGGATCTCCCTGGGGGGCTCAGGGAACTCTTGGCCATCACATGAAGCTGCCAGCTCTGAAATGCAGGGCAGGGCCAGGCTCAGGGATGCCATGGGAAGGTCTGTCTGCAGCCTCCCTGTCGCACCAGCCTGCAAGCACCATTTGCTGTTCCGTGGTTCCAACTGCTCTGGGAAAGGGTTTTCCCGCCTCTGGAGGCTGGAGAAACAGCCAGAACCACCTGAAGCCCCGGGAAATTCCACCTTCCCTGCGTGCCTTTGCTACAGAACCTTTGGCATGTGTGTCAGTGCTAAATTAAAACCCTACAGGCTTGGCTTAAGCCAAAGGTCAGCAGGGAGGGGCTGTCACACAGAGATGGACTGTGAGAGGCAGGAAAGCCCCCCTGGCCCCAGCACTCTGCATGAAGGCAGGGAGGGAGGTAAGACTGGTAAATACACGGATTTTAACAGTGGGAATGTCAAGCACACTGTCGGTGGAAGAGGCGAGACAAGGCACTTTCCTAGAAAACTCCAGGCTGGTGGAGGTGGCTGATCCAGTCCCTGCTTGAAGCAGGGCCAGTCTCGAAGCTGCCAGGGCTCAACCAGGGCTCTCAGGGGCTGTGCAGGGCTCAACCAGACATGCGTGGGCACTGTGGGAGGGTGAGATGCCACGGGCAAGGCAGGGCATGGATCTGGCTCTACGAGGCTGGGGACAAGACATTTCCTCCTGGAGAGCTCAGAAAAGACTAAGTAAACCACGGGCTAAAGACTTGCCAAAGAGAGTCCCACTCTTGCCCAGGGTTTGCTGGTTCACACCTTCCAAAGGATTTTACAAGGAAGGCACAGGTCCTGAGATATTTGCTGTCTGGGTGCTGCCTGAGCTTAATCCTCCTGGTTGCACTTCCAGGAGCCCCTTCGACCTGGGGCACAGACCTTGGAGGGGCCAGAGGCCAAAGGCTGAAAGCTCAGGGTGGCATCTCATGTCCAAGGGACGGGTATTTCCCCTCGGGGTGACTTCCTTCCTGCTCCCAAACACACCCTCCAGCTCCCAAACACACCCTCCTGCTCCCAAACACACCCTCCAGCTCCCAAACACACCCTCCTGCTCCCAAACACACCCTCCAGCTCCCAAATACACCTCCCTGCTCCCAAACACACCCTCCAGCTCCCAAATACACCCCCACAGCCCCGCTAAGGGACAGGGCAGGTGGGTTGCAGTCCAGGAGCAGCAGGAGGGTGCTGAAGTCGTTTCTTCCTCTCTAGAAAACAAGAGAGGACTCCTCTGATTTGCCTTCAGCTGCCTCCACTGCAAGTCCTCTTCACATCACCCTGAACTAACAGAGAGGGGTGATTTCCACCCCTTCCACACACAGACAGGGAGAACTGGAGCTCAGGGAAGCAGGGAATTCATCCAACACACCCAGTCCTGTTTCCCCAGCTGCTGGGCTTGCTCCCTGCCCCGTCCCCACGCGGAGTCGCCGCTCCTGCCGGGACAGGGGACAGGAGGCACCAAGCTTGGTGAAGAACCTTCCCCTCCCCTTCTCCCCCCGCCTCCCCCAGGCAGGTTTGGCTGCCCCTTGGGGACAAAGGGACAGTCGGAGCCCTGGTGGTGCCGGGGGGAGGTGGGGGGGAGGGTGGGGGGAACGACACCCTGTCCCAGGGGTACCTTACTCGAACAGCCAGCAGAGAATGTGGAAACCTACCCTATGACCATCAGATGCTTGCAAAAAGAACAAACAAACAAAAAAAAGCCTTTATGGAAAAATTGACTTTTTTGGTTTTTTCCCCAAATTGAACAACAATAAATAGAAAAAGTCCCGTCCCCCCCTCCACGCTGCACATGCACGTTTGGAGCAGTTTGGGCTCCCCTTGGGTGCCCCTCGCCCACCCACCACGTGCCCTCCCGGAATGCCCCCCAAAATCTCCCCAGAACCACCACCCCTCTCCCCGGGATCCCCCCGGCATTGCTCCACTCCAGCCTCGTGCTGGTGGCACTGGTGGAACCTCGTGGGCTCCTCACACGGCTCCACGAGCTCGTGCTCCACAGGGATGGCACCGAGGGGGGATCTCTGCCCCCGGGACACCCAGCCGCGTGTAGATGCGTGCAAACACCCTCACACACCCCACAGGACCTGCGGGGGACGCGACAAATCCCGCTAGTGAATCCCCCGGGATCCGGGGATTCTCCCACTCCTTTCCTCCCACTGCCCAGGCAGTCTCAGACCCCTCTTTCCAGCTTTCCGAGCTCTCATTCCCCACCCCCTCCACCCCCCACCCCTACCATTCCATTTTTAGGAGTGATTATTACAAGCCAGTCTCCCATTAATAACTCAAAGCTCCGAGGCAAACACGAACCAGCAGGGATTTGCTGCCAAAACCGGGCTCCAGCGGTAGAACCGGTGCCCACTGGGTGTTGCTCACACACAGAGGTGACACCCCGCTCCACACCCACCCCCCCTCCCCCGATCCCCCCGTTATTTTTGGCCCGCGACGCCGCCGGCCTCCTCACCCCGCATTTCCTGAGCTCGTTTGTTTATTTATTAATTTCTGTTTGTGCTGACGCAGCCCCACACCCCTCTCCCCCAGCTCAATCTAATTACAGCTCCGCGCGGCACGGATCGATAGTGACGCTGCTCGGATCTATTTACGGGGCCATCAAACCCCCCCCCAGCGGAGGATCTTTTTTCCTATTCCCCGTCCCCTGGGCGCTGCTTTCCCAGGCAGGCCGGGGGAGGGGGGGACCCGTCCCCCTGTCCCTTCAGGCGCTGGGGTGGGGGCCGCACACAGCTCTGACCTCAACCCCTACCAGCGTTGGGTTTTGTGCTTCAAAATCCCCATTTTTTATTTTTTTTCCCCGAGTCTTAAGATCCAAACCACCCCAATCCTTTGGCTCAGTGCTTTTGTTTTCTGTCACGTCCTTCCCGGGGTCTCTGGGCTTGGCCGCGGACCCCGGGGATGGGGACGAGCTTCCACCCCCTCCCCAAAGCTTGTGCTGCTCCTCCAGGGCACGGGAGATCCGGGGGGGCACCGGGACCAAGAGTGGGAGGGGCGCACGGAGGTGTCACCCGTGGCCAGGGTGACACTCTGGTGGCCGCTAAGGGGTTGAGCTCTCCCACAGGGGAGGTTTTCTCCTCCTCCCCGTCTCTCCCCACCTCTGCACCTCCACAACCATCCGAAGAGCCCAGGAGTGACGAGGAGGGGACTCCAGACACGGCGGGGACGGGACAGCTACACGGATCCCTTTCCTTCCGCGTGCAATCCGAGCCGTGTTCCATCCCCCGAGGCGGCCGATCCAGCCTTGGAAAAACCACGGGAGGAACCTCGAGGGGAAAAGCAGGAGGACAGAGCCCCGGGAAGCAGAGCCATCCCACCCAGCTCCTCGGAGGGTTCCTGCCTCCCTGGAGCCTCCCGTCCGAGGGAGAGCGTTTTCCTTGGCTTAACCTTGACGGCTCGGAGCGAACTATCTCCCAAATCGCTTCGGGAGGGACATAATAGACACAATCAAATGGCTGCTGCTGCTCAGAAGCTGCGATTACGCCTCGCAGCGTGAACTCCGCGAAGCATTTAACTGATACCCGATGGCTTCGGCGGCTCCCAGCCCTGCCAGCCCCTGCTTTCTCTGTTATCCCCGCAAACCTCTGTTTTCCCGGCCCCGGCGCGCTCTCCCTCTCCATTCACTTGCAATACAACCTGTAATTTTCTGCCCACTTTGCTTAAGTGCCGGTGATTTGTTGAAATCACAAAAGACAGCCGGGGGGCTTTCAGAGGGAGGGAGAGCCGGCTGTAAGCGAGGTTAGGGGGAGGAAAAAAAAAATCCACCACCACTACCAAAACACAAAACCCACCGGGATTTTCCTCTTTTTCTCCTTGTCAAATCATCTGGCAGGGGTGGAAGGGGATCGGGGAGCATTTAGGGGCTCAGAGGGAGGTGGAGAGGGGGAGCTTGGGGTGGTTGTCCAGGTCAGGGCGGGTTTCTGTGGAGCAGAGGTGGGATGGGCTCGTTCCACTGGTGGGCCCTGGGTGGGAAACGGCCCTGAGCAAAGCTGGTTTCTCTCCACGACTTCAGCGTGGGTGCAGCCCCTGGGCTGCCTCAGCTTCTCCCTCTCCTTGATCCTGAGCGGGATCAACCTCGTGGCATCTGCTGGAGTAGAGCCTGGACCAGAGATCAGGGGGTTTCATCTGCAGAACAGAAATCCTTATGGGATGACTTGGGTGCTGGGGCAACAGCGAGAGGTTGGTTTGAGTTCTCTTTCCTTTGCAGGAAAAGAGCCCGAAGAGATTTGCCACAAAGAAAGCATCTTCAGCAGGAATTCGGGTCTCCTCCAGCAGGGAAGGCACCGTGCTGACAGGACAGTCAGCAGTGACACAGGTAGAGTGTTCAATAACCAAACCTCGACTTTCTTTGCCCCACCCCGTTTCTTTTTTTTCTTTTTTTTTTTTTTTCTTTTTTTTTTTTTTTTTCCCCGTTTTGTTTTGTTTTGCGGTTGGTTGGGGGGTTTTGTTTTGTTTTGTTTTGTTTTTTTTGCTGAGACCCAATTTGACTCCAAACACACAGGGCACAGGGGTTGTAGTGTCAGCTGAGGCAGAGCCTGTCCCTCAGAGCCTGTCCCTCACTGTCCAGCCCTGTGATCCCCCAGATTTCAGCAGCACATGCTTTTTTTTTTTTTTTTTTTTTTTTTTTTTTTTTTTTTTTAAAAAAAAAAAAAAACACCTCTGGGGGCTCCAAAACCTATGGGGAGTTTTGACTGCCGTGGTGCCACAACATGGACAGCTCTGGGGGCAAAAACACAGGTCAGAGGCCACGCAGAGCCCGAGGGATGTGGTGGTCAGGAGCCGTGATGTGTCTGCAGAGCCGCAGCCTCACATTCCTGCCGGGAATTCCGGCCAGAGCTCCCGGTGCCACACGTGTCCCTGTGCCACGTGGCCCTGCTGTCCCTGGGAGCTGCAGGAGGACGAGCCCCGGGGCCGGGGAGAGCCCCTGGTCATTGGTATGCAGCCGGGGTGAGCAGCTTCCCCGAGCCCAGCAAATTAAATCTTCCTCTGAACGCTGCAAATGAGGAGATGAGCGGGGACAAAGCGCTCCTTGTGAGCGTTTTTTCCTTCCCTGGTTCCGTGGCTCATTCCAGGGAGCAGCTCTGAGCCACCTCACGGCCCACACCCCGACCTCCCTGGCACATTCCAGCAGCCCAGGGGCTTCCAGGGGCTGGCAGGTGGAGGGAAAGGGCTGGAAATGGAAGCACAATCCATCCTCTGCTCGGGTGGCACCGATCCTTCCTGAGAGGGGGGTCCCATCTCTTCCCGAACTGGGATCAGCAGAGGCTGCTGGAGACCAGCAGGGCGGTGACTCCAGCCCCCAGGACACCTCCTGTCCTCTCCTGCACTTCTCCAGCTCGGTCTGGATTTCCGTGGATGGCGTTTCCAGCTTTTTCAGCCCGGAAAGCAGAGGGGTTTGTCTGGTCTGAGGGTGGGTGAAGGGACACAGAGAAGCTGTGGTGGCTCCAGCCATGCTTGGCTCCATCCCTCCACATCTGCCCTACCTTTCTTCTTGTCCTTGCCAGGGGAGCTGCTCCGGGCCCTGGGCTGAGCCAGCTGCACCAGACCCCTCTCAGGGACACACAGACAGTCTCAGATGACACAAAAAGGTGAGTTTGTTGTTAAAAGCACTTTCCTTTCTGCAGAGGTTTCGTTTTTCACTTGCTTTTCCAGAGACCTTCACAAAAGGGGGACCTGGTGGCTCACTCTGCTCTCCACATCCCCTGGGGGGAACCAGGCTGAGCCCCCAGCTGTGCCATCACATCTGCTGGAAAGCTGCTCCTTCTTTTTATCCTATTTCCTCCTTTTTTCCCGTCCTTTTTATTTGGACCAGGACTGGCTTCTATCGCTCCAGCGGAGATCACAACCGTCCCGAGCTGCCAGCACGGGCTGGGACCGGAGCAGCCGCCTGGAGAGGGGCCGGGCCGGGCAGAGGAGCCCTGGGAGCGCTCCCGGCTGCTCCCTGTCCTCACTCTGCTCCCGAGTCACAGCCACTTAGCGTGACGGGGAGTAAATTGGTGCTAATGAAGTGCCGGAGTCAGGCAGGGCCGGCAGCGCCGCGAGGGACGGCAGCGGCGGGAGGGGGGGAGATCGTTTCCTTCTGGGAGAGAGGAAGGATCCAGGCACGGAGGAGGGGGTGCAGCTGGAAAGCTCCTATCTCCCGAAATAAATCCTCCTTGGAGTCAGTGATGCTGGTGCTCGGTTCTGGTGCGAGAGCCCCAGAGGAGGAATCAGAAGAGAAAAGGGAAGTTTGGGGTTGGGATGGATCTCAGGGAAAGGTTCTTCCCCCAGAGGGTGGTGGGCACTGCCCAGGCTCCCCAGGGCAGTGGGCACGGCCCCAAGGCTGCCAGAGCTCCAGGAGCGTTTGGACAACGCTCTGAGGGACAGGGGGGATTGTTGGGGTGTGCTGGGCAGGGCCAGGGGTTGGGCTGGATGATCCCTGTGGGTCCCTCCCAGCTCATGAGATTCCAAGATTTTGTGGTTCCATGAGAACTGAGTAATGCTGGACACGAAGCCTGTGGTGGGAATCTGGGATGAGTGACACCCCCGTGACCCCCGTGGTTGTGGGTCCTGCTCATTCCACTCTGCCCTTGCTCCCTTGGGCAGGGAAGCAGCAGCAAGAGGGATCTCCATCAGCACCACCTCGGGCTCAGTGATTCCCATCAGCCTGTTCCTGCCTTCAGCAGCTCCCAGACCCTGCACTCCGAGCAGGGATGAGGAAAAAACATCAACAATGTGTGCTCCATCAGAGCTTGTGCTGTTCCTGAAATTCCCTCAGCAGAGATTGCATCCAGAGAGGGCCCAGGGCCATCATCAGCCATGGAACATGTGCTGAAGAGAGGGGAAAAGCAGTGTGTGTGGGGGAAAAACTTAAGAGTTTTCTGCATTTCCTGATTAAATCTGGTCTTGGTGGATTTATCGGGTGTGAGATGGGAAGGTCCCTTGGGGTTTGGCCGAGTCAATCCTCAGCTGGCTCCTGGATTTCTTCCCATGTGGTGCAGTGAGAACCAGGACAGTGTGAATGCCTGCAGGTTGGGGTGTCCCAGGTTTGTGTCTCCAGAACGCCCTGGGATGGCCTGACAGGGGCACTGCCAGGTTATCCCTCAGTTCCAACAGGCACATGCCCGGCTTGAATTCCATGAACCGAGGAGGGATCTGCGCAATCCCAGCCACAAGCACGGACTGGGAGAGGAACTCATGGAGAGCAGCCCTAGGGGAGGACTTGGGGTGCAGGGGGATGAGAAGCTCCACACGTCCTGACCATGTCCTGGCACCCAGAAACCCCCCATGGGCTGACCCCACAGCAGGGGAGGGGGGGATTTTGCCCCTCTGCCCCCTCAGGTGAGACCCCCCTGCAGAGCTGCCCCAGCTCTGGGAACAACAGCACAGGGACGTGGAGCTGCTGGAGAGAGTCCAGAGGAGGCCACGGAGATGCTGCCAGGGCTGGAGCCCCTCTGCTCTGGAGCCAGGCTGGGAGAGCTGGGGGGGTTCACCTGGAGAAGAGAAGGCTCCAGGGAGACCTGAGAGCCCCTTGCAGGGCCTAAAGGGGCTCCAGGAGAGCTGGAGAGGGACTGGGGACAAGGGATGGAGGGACAGGACACAGGGAATGGCTTCCCAGTGCTAGAGGGCAGGGAGAGATGGGATATTGGGAAGAAATTCTTGGCTGTGAGGGTGGGAAGGGACTGGGATGCAGCTGTGGTTGCCCCTGGATCCCTGGAAGTGTCCAAGGCCAGGTTGGACGGGGCTCGGAGCACCCTGGGCTGGTGGAAGGTGTCCCTGCCCATGGGGGCAGGGGGTGGAACGAGATGAGCTTTAAGATCCTTTCCAACTGAAACCATTCCATGCTTCCATGGCAGTGCCATGACCCCACTCTGCAGCTCTGAGGGCCTGGGGGCTGCTCAGGGCTGGGGTGACCCCGTGGGGGCCCCAGCCTGGCCCCTCAGGTGTGTCCCTATCACACGGTGACAGCTGAGGGGGGTCCCCCCCATTCCGAAGCGCTGCTCCCTCCCCTCCCCCCGCAGCCGGGAATGGTTTGTTCCTCCCCCCCCTCCCCTCCCCCCCCCGTCAGCCTCGATGGTCTCTCCCCGTCGCTCTGGCGCCCCCCTGCGGATGGTCGGGCTCATCCCCCCCCCCGGGGCGGTGTCGATGGTACCGCCCGCCCCCCCCGGCACTCCCAATGGCTCGGCCCTGTCCCCCCCCCGTTCAGTGCAATGGGCCGGTCCGGCCGCCCCGCATGAACGGCATGGAGCGGTCCATGCGCGTCCCGCGGGGGGGAACAGAGAGGGCAGCCCCGGGAGCCGCGGGAACGGCTCTTCCCGGCCCGGGTGCGGGGCAGGGGAGCTCGGCGTGTTCCGTCACTGCCCCATCGCTGTCCCATCGCTGCCCCACGCTGCCTCATTACTGTTCCGTCACTGCCTTTCGGTGCCCCGTCGCTGTCACAGCACTGTCACACAGCACCCCGTTATTGTTCCAGCACTGCCCCGTCTCTGCTCCATCGCAGCTCCACCACTGCCCCGTCACTGACCCCAAATTGCCCCAGAACTGCCCCATCGCTGCCCCATGGCCGCTCATCGCCACCCTTTCTACAGTCCCATTACTGCCCCATCACTGTCCAATCTCTGCCCCGTTTCTTCCCCATCCCCGCTTCAAAACTGCCCCAAACCAACCCTAACACCGCCCCATGGCTGCTCCACCGTCACCCTCTCGAGTGTCCCCCCACTGTCCCCATCAGTGTCCCGTGACTTCCCCATCACAGCCCCATCACCGCTCCACAAACAGGGGTAGGAGCAGGAAAAACGCCCCATCGCCCCCACCCAGCGGCCCAGCCGCCACCCCCAGCCCCTCCAGGACCCCCCTGTCCCCTCGGGGGTCCCTCCATCGCCCCCACGCGTGGGGCCGGCGCGGCGTGGCCGGCGCTAAGCCAGTGACTCTTAATACACCGCTCCGGCGTTATTAGTTCAGCTCCCCAGGCGTCTCCCGCAGTAATTGCACTGATCTGCCAGGGATTATGCGCTGCCACTGGAACGATGGATGATGTTTTAATTTGAGCCGGGCACCTCCGGGGAGGGCAGGGCGGGCCCGAGACCCCCCGAGCGCCGGGGAGGACGCAGAGAGCGGCTGGAGGGTCTCACAGCCGGCCCGAAGGGAACGGGCAGCCCAGGGGAGGGGTTTTTGGGTAAGGAGCAGCCAGGAACCTGAATCCTGACCGAGCATCAGGTGATGCCCTGGCTGGGAGCGCGGTGGAGTCCCAGCACTGGGACACCAGAGATCCCGGCTGGATGGGGTTCAGCATCCTTCGAGCAGCTGGGAGGGGGGATTTCCCACCTTTCCGACCCCCACATCGCTGCTGGAGGGATCAAATGGCCACCCTGGGCTGTGTCTGCTGTCGTTACCCCCCACGGGTCCTGCCCCTCCCGTCCTGCCGGGAGGGAAACACGCGGGAAGAAGGGCTGGATCTTCCTCCCGTCCAAACACAGCAGAGAGATCCCCCCCCTCCATCCTCAGCGTTCCCTTTAAAAATGACCCCCACCCCGAGCTGTTCCTTCTGGTAAAGCAGCAATTAATCACGGCGAGTAGGGGATAGATTTGTAATCAGCTCCCCCCTCCCACCGCCCCCCATTCCGCAGCCCTGGGTGTTTTTCCTGCCCCCCTCCCCTCGCCCCCCAGGTGGGGCCGGGGCCAGCGCAGCCCATTGATCCTGCCCGGTCGATTTTATTGAAACTCCCACGAGTGGCTTTAACTGCGTGTTGGATATTGCTGGCACATCACTTTGATGGCGACGTGACCGGCGGGAGCTCGCGGGCAGGTTTGCAGGGAGGGCTGCGGGAATGAGGGGGGTGGGATTCATCCCGGTTATTCCCGGTGTTATTCCCGGCGTTATTCCCTGGGGTGGGAGATGCCCGTTCCCCGGGGCTTCTCCCCGGAGGTGGGAGGATGAAATGTGGTGGCACACGCGGGGGGGAAGAGGGTTTGGGGGGGTTGGGGTTAAAGGGGTTTCTCTCTGGAAGATTTTAGTGCTGGCGGGGAAGGGGGTTGAGGGGTAAAAATGGGTTGAGAAGGAAAAAAGGAGAGAGAGGAGGGGGGAAATATAGGAGAAAAGAAGAGAGAAAAGAGAGAAGAGTCGAGAAATGAGAAAAAAGAAAAGGAAGAGAAAAGAGAAAAGAGAAAAGAGAAAAGAGAAAAGAGAAAAGAGAGAAAAGAGAGAAGAGAAAGAAAAGAGAAAAGAGAAAGAAAAGAGAAAAGAGAAAGAAAAGAGAAAAGAGAAAAGGAAAAGAGAAAAGAAGGAGAAAAAGAGAAAAGGAAGAAGAAGAAATGAAAAAGAAAGAGGAAGAAGAAAAGGAAAGGGCAGAAAAGGAAGAAGAAGAGGAAGAGGAGGAAAAGGAAGAGGAAGAAGAGGCAGAAGAAGAAAACGAAAAGGAAGAAAAATAAAAATAAAAAAATAAGAATAAAAATAAAATAGAAAAATATGTTAGCAAAGAAAAAGATAAAAGAAAAAAGAAATATAAGGAAAAAAGAGATGATAAAAAAATAAATATAGGAAAAGGGGGAAAAAGGGAAAAGAAAGCTTGAAGGGAAAGGAAAAAAGGGGGAGGAAAAGGAAAAAAAAAAGAAAATATAAAGGGGAAAAAAAAGAAAAAATAAAGGGGAAAAAGGAAACGAGGAGAAGGGAGAGCAAAGGGAGGCAGAGGAGAGATCTCAGGGACCCGCGGGGTGTCACAGCTCTGCCCAAACCCAATCCCAGCAGCGCCTTTGTTTCCCACCCTGGTCCCCCTTTCCCTTCCTTCCCGTTCCGTCCCGTTCTTGAGGAACAGGAGACACCCAAGGGAGTCTCTGCCGGTGATGGTGACGCTGCCCCCTCCCACCCCCGGGACCCCTCTGGAGTGAATCCATCGTCCGGGGGAAGCACAAACCCTCCACAAACAGCCCGGGAAAGCGGCGGGGCAGGAGCCTGAGGGGGATGTCTGACCCCCTCAGTTCCCCAAACCGTCCCCCTGAGGTCCCTTTCCCAGGAGGGTGACGGTGCTGTGACACCCCCTCGAGGCTCAAGGACTCAGCTCATCCCCCAGCACCCCCCAGCAGGGCAGATGCCTGTAACAGCGTCAAAAAACAGAGTAAATAAATAATCAGGGTTTTCCTCGGAGGTGCTGGAGGCAGAGGGTTGACTAGGAGTCACCAATTCGGGGTGGGAAAAGCTGTGTGTCGGTTTTGGGGAGATGCTTCCAAACTTTCTCCAGGAAAAACCAGCTGGGTTGAAATCAGCATTCCCTGAACAAATGCCCTGATTTGGAGGATTTATTTTCCAGTTTCTCCTTTTTTTTTTTTTTTTTTTTTTTTTTTTTTTTTTTTTTTTTTTTTTCCCGGGCTGGCCGTGTGGGGGGAAAGTGGCTTTTGAGGGATCCAGCAGGAGCCTCCCGTTCAGGAGCTCCCCTGGGAATATCAGGGCAGGAATATCGGGATCACTGCCTTCCACTTGAGAAATGTCATTAAAATCCTCAAGTTTGGACCCCAAAAAAAAAAAAAAAAAAAAAAAAAAAAAAAGAGAATTAACATCAGGCATTGATCCGGGGATCCATTTCCAGAGGCCCTCCCTTGGGGCGACCCCGAAGCCCGGGCAGTGCCACCATCCCACCTCCCTCCTCCTCCTCACCCCCTGGGAGCTGGGAGGAAGATGGGGAAGGGACGCCCCCATCCCAGGGGGGATTTGGAAGCACAAACCACATCAAGCGTCACATCTGGGACAAACTGGGCCAGATACTTGTCCATCCATCCACCCAATAAAACCCAGCCGAGATCCCATCCCGTATTACTGATGGATCACGTAATTTATCCAGGGGGGTGGTCCAGGGCAAACAAGGGACACTTAAAAAAATGGGAAAAAAAAAAAACAGAGCAGGGCCAGACCTCCAGAAAAACTCCGAGGGGTGGAATGCTGTGTCCACCACTCCTGTTCCCGGGTCCAGGATGCTCCGCAGCGGGAACAGCATTCCCGGCGGCAGAGCCGAGCCGCCGATATCTCTGTCAGCCCCTGATGGTATCGCCCGTCAGCAGCTCCCAATACACTTGCAAATTCGTCCCTAATGGAGAGAGTTTGCTCCTTCCCTGCTCTTTATCGGCCGAGAGGAGCGAAGGGGCCGTCGCTCTGAAGAGCTCGACTTCAGGCTGAGAGGTCCAACCTGTCCCGTGGCACCCCGGAGTTTCCCGGGATTTAACCACTGCCAAAGCACCCTCATCCCCGCCCCTTCCTCGGGGAAACTGAGGCACAGGGGGGGTCCGTGGAGACCCGACCTCCCGACCCACGGCCGCGTCACAGCTCGTGTCCCTTCGGCCGCGCGGTGTGGGGAGAGGGGACGAGGCTTTGGGACGACCCTGCCACAGATCTCTGTGCCCTCCCCGTGGCTGGCGCTGCCGTGGGGGTTCCTTGGGGACACCATCACCTCTGAAGACTTGGGCACGAGGTTTTTCTGCTGATTTTGGTGTGTTTGGGGTTTTTACGGGCTCCCTGACAGCCCAACCTGATGCATCGTGTTCCCAGCTGTGTCTGCACACTGAGCCCTCTCAGCATCCCCCAACCTCGCCAGCCCCCAATATTTAGGGCTCCCCGGCTTCATCCAACAGGTGGAGACCTCAGTTCTCCTCCAGGCTGAGTGGGAGATCAGCAGCCCCCTGCTCCCCTCACTGCCCAGCCCTGGGTTGGCATCACTGCCCGTGGCAGCAGCAGCAGAAAAAGCTGCAATTTGCTCTTCCTTCATTTTTTTTTTTTTTTTTGGACAACACGTTGGGATTTTCCTGCAGGAAAGGAGACAACAGCCAATCCCAGCCTTCCCACAGCAGCCCCTGCTTTCCCCTCTGCAGCTTCTGCTCCACACGGGGATTTTCAGGCTCCTTCTCCCAGGCTGGGCAGAGCTGAGCCACTCCCAGCCTGTCAGGGGTGACCAGGCTTCCCATATCCCAGAGGATTCACTCCTGATGGATACTTATGTATCTTGGGTTTGGGAGCAGAAGAGGAAGAGGGGCAATCTCAGAGACACAGAACCGAGGCGGGACGGCGGGTCCGGGTCCCCAGCGCAGGGCGAGTGGTGGTGGCATCTACCAGTGCCTGGGGTAGAGACCGAGGAGAAAATTCCACCCCCAGCTCCCCGAAATTCCACTCCCCAACTCCTCAAAATTCCACTCCCCAGCTTTCCAAAATTACACCCTCCAGCTCCCCAGAATTCCAGTCTCCAGCTCCCCAAACTCATCTCATGGTGACACCGAGTCCTCCCGCATTCCCTGGACTCCTTCCCGGAGGAAACCAGGGCAGGGTTTGCTTGGAGCACCTGCAGGGAAGGGCTTGGAGGCAAAACCCTGGGGATGAGAAGGTGAAGAAAGAATTCTCTGATCCCCAGTGGGAGGATCAGCGGGATGGGGACAGGGAATTTGAGAGTCCTGCAGCCACAGCCCCATTTTTGCTCTGACAAATCATTGCCTTCTCTGTGTCCCGACTCCACCACCTGTGAAACACCTTGAATCCAAATTTCTCCACTCAATAAACACCCTGAGCCCCATCAAATCCTTTTTAAAATGATTTCTGAACCTCCTCCTCCTCCTCTTGCACTGCAGAAACCACCAGAGCATCGGTGCAGATCCCTAATGGATCATATCTGTATGTTAAAATTGAGTTATTAAGGTCATTCTTGAAATCCTACCCCTCGATTTTAATATTGGGTCTTTATTTTTTGAGTGGTCCCTCCTTCCAGCACCAGAGAATCCACCTTGCCTTTTGGTTTCACTGTTATTTAACGACCCCAAACGTTTTAAAAATCCATTTCCCTCCTGTCCGACCCTGTCTTGGTTTACATCTGGCTGGAGATTGCTCTGTATCATTCGAGGTATTAACGAGATTTTTGAATTTCCATTAAATCAGCAAAATCTGCTGCTTGATGGCCACGGCCCCTGCACGGAGCCAGGAATAAACGCACTCCCTGCCAAGACCTGCTGCCAGCTGCTCCCCAGCCCCTCGCTGCCAACCGCACATTCCTGCAGCGCTCCCGGTGCACCCGCCCAGCAGCGCTTCTGGCTCAGGATGGATGGGGACAATTTTTGGCTCCGACTTCCCCTTTTTGGCCGGTTTTCAAAAGCAGGGCTTGGCCCCAACCCCTTCTGCGCTGCCGCTGGTGCTGAGTAATGGCCAAGAGCACATCCTGGGCTGATGGGACACATCCATCCTGGGCTGAGGGGATACATCCCAGGCTGATGGGACTCATCCCAGGCTGATGAGACTCACCCTGGGTTGACTGAAGTCTCAGCTTCATGCTAAGCCTCAGCAATTCGGACATCTCAGCTCTGCTCCAGAAAGGAGCAGGGACAGAGCCGTGCGGGTCTGTGGATACGGGCTGGAGGTAGAACAAAGCTGCCCAGTGTCTCCAGCCCCTGGACAGGGTGCCAGGCTCCTTCTGCCTGAACCTTCCCAAGAAACCCCAGGGGATCAGTCAGCGTGGGGGGAAGCTCTTCTGGTGGTTGGGTGACTCCAGGGAGGCGGCGATTCCCGCAGGGAGCGGAGCCCGTCCTAAGGCAGCGGAGCCCCAGATTGCACTCCAGGGTCTGGAGCGGAAGGACAGGTTGGATTTCCGAATCCCCACCGAGCTGCCAAGACCCCATCCTTTCAAAGCAGGCTCTGAAGGGGGTTATTTTCATTTCTCTTCTCTTTTTTTTTTTTTTTTTTGGTGAGTGTTGCAGATCAGCCCTCTCACCCCCTGCCCTGGCCCCGGGAAGCTCCTGCGGGGATTTTTGTTACCTTTACACCCGGGTGATGCCCAGGGCAGGGTGAGATGTTCCCATGGCAGGAAAACAGGCGCCCCGGCCCTTCCTTTGGGCTCCTCCTGCTTTCTCCATTCCTGGTTTGTTTTTTTTTTTTTTTGGTACCGAGGAAGCTGGGCTGAAAACCCAGCGGTGGGAGCACAGAGCTGCACGGCTGCCCACCCCCCACCGCCCCCCCAAGAGCCACAGGCTCCCCAGCCCTGCAGCTGCCTCTGAGCAGAATGAGAAAATATTGGATTTGTTTTCTGAACGAAAAAAAAAAAAAAAAAAAAGAAAAAAAAAATCCAATATTCTGTCTGCACTCGCAGACTCCGCGCCTGGTTATGGCAGGAAAATGCTGTAAATCTCCCCTTTCCCCACCAGCTGGGGAAGGAAAACCCATTTTCTTTTCATATTCTTATTTTTCTCCCGGTTCAAGCCCCATCATTTTGCAGGCAGCTCTGCAATCTCTTTGTTGACCAGGGCTTAAACCTGCTCTCCCGGCTCCCCCGACCCCGGGAAGTCGCCTCGCACACCCTTCCCAGCAGCTCCCAGGCAGCGGCAATGAGATTTTAATAGATGTATTTTCAAATTAGTTCTGGGCCTTTCAAGACTTATCAGTTAAATGAGGCAAATTGATTCAAAGGTCACTCCGAGAGTTTTCTCTTCTCTGTTATCTCTCCCTTATGGTTTCAGTGGCGATTGACAGGACAAGGAAAAAAAAAAAAAAATCACCCCCGTGTTGTACACCCAGAAAAAGATAAACCCGACAAAAACCCACCCAAAATGTGACAACACCCCTCTCCTCCCCCCCCCAAAAAAAAGAGGCAGCAAGAAAAGCCCCTGCTGTGGCCCCCGGGGCTGGGGGTCCCTCCCGGGCAGGCGGCGAGCAGAGCCCGGGGGGAATGGGGGGAGGATTTGGGGAACAGCATTTGGGTGACCCCACGGACGCGGGTGGGGGGAGGAACCCCATTTAATGTTTAACCGGCGGGAGGTTTATTGGCCCCGTTCTGACTGCGCACACCGGGAGCAAACAGGAAAACAGCGGCGGGCGGAGCGAGGCGGCCCCGGCGCTCCTGATAAGGCGGCGGCGGCGCGGTGCGGGGCGCGGTGCGGGGCGCGGTGCGGGGCGCGGTGCGGGGCGCGGGGAGGCGCGGGGAGCTGCGGGGAAGGTGCGGGGAGGTGCGGGACACGGGGAGATGCGGGACACGGAGCCGGGCACGCCGGAGGTGGCCGCTCCGCAGCGGCGGACGGAGCTGCCTGTGTTTCACGGGATTCCGGAACGCTTCGAGTTCAGAAGGGGTCCTTAAAGATCATCCAGCTGCCACCCTATTAACATGCTAAAAAAAAATTAAAATCAAACAAAATAATAATAATTTAAGGAAAAAAAATTAAGATATTTAAGTAAAAAAAAAAAAAAACAAAAAAAAAAAAACCAAAAAACCACGAACCGAAACAGAAAGACGCCACTTTTTTTCCCCACAGCGGGAACGCGGGTTTCTCTCCTTTCCCCAATCTTTCTCCGACTCCCCCGAGCCGGGAGGAGCCACTGGGAGCCTGGACCCGCAAGCTCCCGTTTTCCCCCCATTTTACTGTGGCGAATCCCTTCCCTCTCGATCCCCTAAAAACCTCCCCGCGGCCGAGGCGCGTTTTCCCCGTCGCTCCGCGGCCACGCGCGGATCGAAAGCAGCGAAACCGTCCCGATTTTCCGCCGCTCTCCCGGGCCGGGGCCGCGGTCGATGCCCGGGCCTGGGTCGGTGCCTGGAGCCGTGGCAGCCGCCGGAGGAGCCGCCTTGGGCCAAAGTCGTTTGAAAGAGGCTGAAATTAAAACAAAGTAGTGGGAAAAAAAAAAAAAAAGGTGTATTTTTTTTCCCCCAGAGGTTTTTCTCAGGGCGATCTTGTCCTTCTTTTTGGCAATTCTGTGTATTAATTCGCAGTATTAGTTAGCGACATTAATTACTGGTGTTGTCAGAGCTGTCGGGCATTTGTCTTGGCCCAGCCCTGCAATCGTGTGCGCGGTTTCAGGGTGGTTTTGAGCCTTTTTTTTTTTTTTTTTTTTTTTTTTTTGAATAACGACGGTTTGTACTGCGTCGGAGATTTGCTCTGGGAAGAAATTCCTTGGACGAGAGGAGAAAGGAAAAGAAAAAGATAAAGATAAAGAAAGAAAAGGAAGAAAAGAAAGAAAGAAAAAGAAAGAGAGGAAAGAAAGAAAGAAAGAAAGAAAGAAAGAAAGAAAGAAAGAAAGAAAGAAAGAAAGAAAGAAAGAAAGAAAGAAAGAAAGAAAGAAAGAAAGAAAGAAAGAAAGAAAGAAAGAAAGAAAGAAAGAAAGAAAGAAAGAAAAAGAAAGAAAGAAAAAGAAATAAAATGAAGGAAAGGAAAGGAAAGGAAAGGAAAGGAAAGGAAAGGAAAGGAAAGGAAAGGAAAGGAAAGGAAAGGAAAGGAAAGGAAAGGAAAGGAAAGGAAAGGAAAGGAAAGGAAAGGAAAGGAAAGGAAAGGAAAGGAAAGGAAAGGAAAGGAAAGGAAAAAACGAAAACAAAGCAAAACGAACACCAACAAAAAAGTAGAAAACGAAAAAAAAATCAAAAGGAGAACTAGAAATCGGAGGAGGGAGCAAATAGAAAAATAAAAAGAACTGTGGGAGAGGTAAAGGAGAAGCAAATGTAAAAGCAGAAGGGATTGCCCGGCTCGGGGAGCTGCCCAGGCCCCAGGCACAGCCCGCGCCCCCCCCCAGGCAGGCCGTGCTCCCCCCGCGGGGTGAATTCCACGCAAAGAGGGGAAAACCACAGGAGGGTGGATGGAGTCAGGGACGAAGGAAGGAGGCGAGTGGGGGGCGCCGCGTCCCGAAAAGGCCACAACGATGTTGTCGCCCTCCCGAGAAATAACCGCGAGCGAAATTCCTGGTCCTGAGTGTCCAGATAAACCCGTGACGGGGAGAGGGGTTTCCACAGGAGGGGGAGCGGGGGTAGGAGCGCACCCACGGAACACGCGGGGCAGGAGGGCATCCAGGGACACGCCTGGTGGGAAGGCACCCACTGCCCTCCGCGGACACGCGGGGTGGGAAGGCAGGAGCGCACCCGCTTCCCGCATCATCCCACGGGAACGAAGCCGATCCCTATTTCGCCCCCAGGGACGAGCCATAACGGGTGGGGGTCGGAGCCGTGCAGGGACCCCCGAAAGCGCCACAGTGGGAGCTCTCCCCCACGCGCGGGCCCTCGCAGGCCTCGTGGGATGGTCACAAAGTTTGTAGAGTTGAATCCCGAGCGGGGCCACGGGGGCTGCGGCCACGCCGTGGGGATGAATGGCCCGAGGGGGACGGGCCGGGCACCGCCAGCTGCAGCCCAGATGTTTCTCCGTGGGACCCCCCACTCTTTTGCGGAGCCCCTTGGGGCGAGCGGGGCCGGAGGGAGCCCCGGGCGGCGGGAGCTGCGGCCCCCCCTTCCCCCTCCCGGCTGAATAATTAATGGTTCATCTGCGGAAGGGGAGGCGGGATGGGGGGAACTGGGGTGGAAAGAGGAGAAAAGCGGCGGGTGCCATTTATAGGGGCCCGGCGTGGGCATCGATCGGCGACTCACTGACTCGGACTAATCCATCAGATGGACTCCTGCGGCCCCGGGCCGGGACTAGGACCGGGACCAGGACCAGGATCAGGACCAAAACTAGGAGCAAATAGGAAGAAGAATAGGAATAGAAGTAAGAATAGGACTAGGTCCAAAAACAGGACCAGGAATAGGAATGGGAATAAAGCCAGGAACAGAACCAGGATCAGGAGCAGGAGTAAGATCAGGACCGGTACCAGCCGTTGCCCCGGCCGTGCCCCGAGTCTAACACTCGTTTTTTTCACTTTTACTCGGAAGAAAAAATTCCTCTCGCTGCCTAGGAGAGGAAAGGGTCCCTTCCCTGTTTGCCGGGGGGGAATGGTGGGGGGGTTTGCAGCCATCCAGACCCCTCCAGGCCCCCAGTCCGGGGCGGCCTGAAAGGACGAGCAAGCTCAACCCTCGGCCTCGGTGTGGGTCGGGTTGGGGGGGATTCGCCTGCATCGACAGAGGGGCTCGGGTACGGCCCCCCCAGCGCGACCCCCTCCCCCAGACCCCGCTGATCGGGGCGGCCGGGCCGGGGCTGAGCCCGAGGGACTGGAACGGGCCCCACGGCCGGGCCCGGGAGGGCGAGACGGCGGCAGGAGCGAAACGAAAGCGGGTCCCGGCGGGGCCGGGCACCGGGAACAAAGCGGCAGGGCCGGGGTGGGGGGAGCAGCTCGGCCGAGCCCCTCCATGAGCCGCGTGGGGTGGCCGGGCACGCGTGGGGAGCGGGTTCAACACGGGCGGATTCATGGCGGGCGAGTGGGCTGGGGATTTGGTGTGGGGTTTCTCCTGTTTTCACGGAAATGAATAAACCCTGTTCCCAGGAAATCTGGGGGGTTAATTCTCGTAAATAATGGGGACATGGCGGCCTTGGCGCCAGAGGAAACGACGCTGGGGAAGAAAAACCATTTTAAGGAGAATAAACCTGCCACGGCGGCGGGAGGAGCGGGAGCGGTGGCAGCGGGGACAGGGACCCTACGAGCAGGTAGAGGGACAGGGATTCCTGGCCCGGGCTGGGGACTAGGACCCCAATAATAAGACGGCCGAAAACAAGAACCCCTCCGAGCTTCCTCCACCTGCAGCTGCCTTTTTATCATCACCATCACGGTTATTTTTATTTTTACTATTATTATATTGAATTATTTATTATTGTTTCCAATTCTGGCGAGGCAGAAGCCCAAGCCCGCTGCTCAATTAGCCCCAACAACGGGGGCATTAAACGGCCGATCGCGGCAGTGTTTAAATCTTTATTTACCAGAACCTTGTAAAGCCAGGAACAATTTGCATTCTATTAACTGCTTTTCAATAGGGCATCGACTGGAACTAAAAGATGCCACTACCCTGCCCTAATTAAAGAGCAACTGAATTACACTAAATACATATGAACGCTGCTCTCCCCCATAAATAACGGCGGGTCCTCGTCGCTGGCTCTGCCCGGCTCAACGGGGAGCCCGGATTTCTTAAAAAAATAGATTAAAAATCGCACACGCGTGTTTTCGCCTCCACGGCTCGGCCCCGCGGATCCGAGAGCTCTGGCCCTTCCCCGGGGGAGCGGCTCCGTGCTGGGGGTGGTGGGTCGCACCCGGGCATGTCCCCCCTCGCCGCTGACCCCTCTGTGCCCCCCCGGCCTTTTTCCCCTCGACCCCCTCCCTCCCTCCGCGCAGAAAAGCCACGTTTCTCCAGCGAAGCCTCGGCCCAGCGCCGGCCCGAGGCCGCGGGGATCGGCCCTGCGGGACCCCGACCCAGCCGGGAACCGGAGACACGGGCAGGGGGGTCCCGTTCCTCCTGCTGAGCGCAGCCGGTGCCCAGAGGGGTGTCCCGGAGCTTCCCCGGAGCGCGGCCCCGGTAGCGACGGCGGAGGAGCTTCAGCAGTGGCCCCGGGGGCAGGATACTCCCGGGGCCAAGCGAGTAGTTCGGCGGGACCGAGAAGGGACATCCCCGAGGCAGGCGGACCGGGGAGCTCCCGGCTCCCGCCACCCGCGATCCCGCATCTCTCGCTGGCAGCAGCAGGCCCGGGGAGCCGGGGGGTCGCCTTAGATACACCTCGCCTTAAATCTAAATCCCTTTCCTTTGGTCTTCATGTTACAAAAAGCCGGTCGGCAACACCCTGCCTAGCCAGTCCCCAGTTCGCACCCCGAAACCCTCGAGGGGTTCCCATGCGTGTTTGGCAGCACCCCCTGATCCCCCCGCCCGGAGGTGCGGAGCGGGCGGCCCGAGCCGTGCCGTGCCGTGCCGTGTCCTACCTGCCAGCCTGAGCGCCGACATCCTCTGAAATTCCGGCTCCTGCAACCATTTCCACATCCTGCGGAAAGTCTCCCGGCCGGACTTGAGCTTACTCCAGGGCTTGGGGTTCCGCAGCAGGTCCGAGAGGGTCCCCTGGGAGCGGCACAAGATCCTCTGCGCGAAGATGGCCTGCGGGATGCTGTAGCGCTTCAGCTCGGCCGTGATCCGCTGAGCCACCTCCTTGGTGTTGATCTCCTCCACCTGCCCGGAGCCGCCGGGCTGGGAGCCGGGGCCGGGCGCGGGGCGCTCCCGCTCTCCCAGCAGCGACGCTCCGGGCTGGCCGTGCGGGTGGCCGTGCGGGTGCATCCCGTTGAGCGGCGGCATCATGGCCGAGCTGGGCGCCGCCAGCCCCCGCGCCAGGTGCTCCTCGCCCCGGGACAGCATCGCGGCGTGCGAGTCGAAGCCGTTGGGCGAGAGCATCTTCTCGTTGGGCAAGTGGCCGGCGGGGCCGTAAGGGGCCAGCGGCTGCTGGGCGTTGTGGAGGCTGCCCAGCCCGTTGGGCAGCGGCGACAGGGGCTGCCCCATGGCCGGCATGTCCTTGGGGTAGTGGCTGTAGAGGTTGCCCATGGAGGCCAAGCTCCGCTCGTCGCGCATGAGGGTGAAGCTGCCGCTGACGTTGCCGGCCAGGCGCTGGTGCGGGTGGTGGTGGTGGTGGTGGTGGTGCGGGTGGTGGAACTTCTCCGAGACGGTGGAGATGGGCGGCAGGTGCTGCAGGGGGGTCAGCGTGGTGTAGGTGCTGCTCAGGCTCATGCCGGAGGGCGACTCGCAGGACATGCTCATGGCGGGGTGCAGCGGGGCGCCCAGGCTGTGCTCGCCGCGGTAATCGCCCCCCTCCAGGATGGAGGCCATGCCCGAGACCATGGCTGGCCGGCCGTGCGGCACCAGGTTGCGGTGCGAGCTCTGCCGCCCGTGCGCGGGGCTCAGCAGCTCGGCGGGCTGCGAGTGCGGGACGCCGTGCAGGCTGCCCAGGTTCTCCATCGCCAGCTCCATGGTGGCCGCCGGGCTCTGCCGCTGCCTCGCCCGCTCGCTCGCTGCCTTCCTCCCCCACCCCCCCGCAGCCGCCGCCGCCGCCGCCTCCTCCTCCTCCTCCTCCTCCACCGCCGCCCCCCCCTCCCCGCACCGGCTGCCCGGATTAATTCAGACTCCGCGCCCGGGGGGATCGATGTCCGCGCCCCGCGGTCAGGCCGGCATGGTGCGCCCGCCGGCCGCGCTGCTGGGCGCGGGGCTCGGCGGAGCGGGGGCTCGGCGGAGCGGGGCGCGGGGCGCGGTGCGGGGCGGCTGCGGTGCCTCGGCCGCCGGCTCCCGGCAGCCTCGCTGTGGCTCGGCCGTGACGTCAGCGCCGCCCCGCCCCGCGCCGCCCCCCCGCACCTCTCCCGGTGCCGGCGGGGGGGGGTGGGTGGGATGGGCGGGGGGAGCGCGGGGCTGCACCCCGCCCGCACCCAGACTCCAGCCTGGGTGACACCCACCGCGCCAGGGTGACCCCCCCGCTCCGGGCGACCCCTGACACCGGGGTGACCCTCCCTGTACCGAGTGACCCTCCCCGTACCGGGTGTCACGCCTCCCCCCGCACGGCCGTGACCCCCCGCACCCGGTGCCCAGCGCGGGTCTGGCAGCGCTGCGGGTGTGATGTGCGGGTGTGATGTGCGGGTGTGATGTGCAGGTGTGATGTGCCCACCTGAGCCCCCGCACATCTGGCTGATCCCATCTCTCCCCCCCACACACACACATGCACACATCTGGCCGCCCCCACCCCTGATCCGCCTCCATCCCCGGCTGAGCCCGTCCCCGACTCCCCCACCACCCCCTGTGCCTCCCCCTATGTCCCTCACCAGGGCCTGGCTGTCCTCGTCTACCCCAGATATCCCGTCCTGTCCCCGCACATCCGTGTTTTCCCACGCGTGTCTCCCCCCCATCCCCACAGACCCCCGTGGGCGCTGCCTCGGGAAGAGAGGGGGTTCTCCTTGGCACGAGGAGGGGAGGTGACAGGGACGCTCCTGGGGAGACACACGGTGCTGGAGGGCCCTGGGCAGTCGTGGTGGAGGGAAAGGGAAAGAAAAAACGAGAAGGGAAAATGGACAGAGAAAGCCGAAAGGGAAATGGAAAATGGAAAGGGAAAATGGAATATGAAAAGAGAAAACTGAAAGGGAAAATAGAAAGGGAACGGAACAGAAGGGGAGGAAGCTGGGATGAGCAGCCAACACGAGCCGGGTTTAGGCCACCGGAGAGGCTGCTGCTCGGTGTCCTTCCAGGGGCATTCCCAGCCGCCCCCAACCCTGCTGCTTTGAGCTGGGCTCCCCGGCCCACTCTGGCCTTTCCCGGCCATTCCCGCTCCTCCAGGCCGGCACATGCTGTTTTTCCAAGCTTTATTGAACAGAGCGAAAAAATAAAAATAAAATCCGTAGCTTCCAGTGGGTGGGCCCTTCCAGCTCCGCGCGGGCTGCTCCGTTCCCGGCCACTGCCGAGAGGCTCCTGTGACCGAGGGGCGTCCGTGCGGGGCAGCACAGCTGGTCCCGGCGCTCCTGGGAGTGGGAGCCGCAGGTTGGTGCTCGGAGTGTCTCCCCCGCCACCCGGCTGCGCAGGGACTAATTCAGCAAAATTTAACATTGACTGTCCGAATTCAGTGCATTTCACCCAAGCCATTTCCCACCCATTCCAACTCAGCCTGTCCTATCCCATCCCATCCTATCCCACCCCATCCCACCTCCGGGAAGTCGATTAGGTGCCCGGTTCAGTACAATAAAGCTCCGCAAGGTCCCGGGAAGTGGGAGCAGGGCAGCTGATGAACGGAGGGGAGAGTGGGGGTCTCTTCTCAGCCCCTTTTCTGCCCCCTATGCCGCGATCCAGCCCTGTGGAGCCGGGATGGGCCCGACCGAGCCGGGATATGGAAGGACTCCCACCCCCTCCTCGATATCCCCGTCGGTTCGTCCCTGCCGGGAAGACCCGCGGGCCATGAGCAGGATCCCCAAAACTGCGGGAGCCGCGTCCTGGAGACTCCACCGGGGATGGGAAATCTGCAATATCCAGGTGGGCAAGAGGTGGGCAAGAGGGGGCTTCCAGACCGGTAACGGAACACGAAGCCGAGCAAGGATGGGCAGAGGGCTCTGGAGCCAGGCAGGGATGGGCAGGGGGGTCTGGAACCAGGCAGGGATGGGCAGGGGGGTCTGGAGCCGAACAGAGATGGACGTCGAGGCCCGAAGTCGGGCAGGGGTGGGCAGGGGATGACCAGATCAGGGCAGGGATGGACAGGGGTGCCTCCTGGAGCCGGGCAGCGCCACAGGATGCTGAGGGGAGGGGGTGCCGAGGTGAGCGGCGAGGAGGAGGTGGGGAACAAACCAGGGATGAAGCAGCCGCGTCTGGAAGGGTTTCATTGAGTGTAATAATGGCGATAGCGCATCGACCGGCCCATCGACCGCCCATCGATAGATCTATCCCTGCAGCTGCCGTCCCGCACCGCGTCCCCGGGCCGGGCTCCCGAAGCCCCCACAGTCTCCCCCCAGCACCGCCGGGCCCGCAGCACCGAGGGCCCCCCGGGACTGGCGCTGGACTCTGCCCTCCGCCCAGCTCTGCACCGAGCGAACGGCAGAGAAGAGAGGGACTTTTTAGTAATTAGTGCGACATAATTGAGTAATGCGGTAGCCCCGCGCCCCCCTCCCGCCCCCCCGGCCCTTCCCCGATCGATGCAATATCATCAGGCGAGAGGCACCGAGACACGCGGGGCCGGGGCGCGGGGAGGCTGCGGGAGCTCCCCGGGCAGCGGTGCGGGGCCGGCCCCGGGCCGAGCCGCTGCGGGACCGTGTGAGCCGCGGGGTTCGCTGCCTGCGCGGCCGCCCCGGCCCGGGGGAAGCCCCTCGGAGAGCCCAGAGGCTCTGGCGATGGGCCGGGGCGCAGCGCGGGGGAGAGGCCCGGGCTCCATTCGCCAGCTGGATGCTATTGATCCCTTCCCTCGCCTCCTCTTTCTTCCTGAGCTCCCTCTCTCTATTTAATTCCCTTCCCTCTGCTCCTCCGCAGCCGCCCGGGCAGCGCTCCGAGCGGAGCCGGGCTGTGCGGGCACCCGGGGGCGCAGAGCGGTAAGTGCGGAGGGGGGAGCGGGGCCCCGGGGCAGCTCCCCCCGGCCCACCCCCCACACACCCCCGAGACATCCCCGCAGCGGCTTCGCTCGGACGGGGCGAGGGGGGAGAGAAGAGGCGCGGACCCAGTAACCCCCCCCCTCCCCAAATGGACCCCAAACCCCTCCAGCTTCGCAGAGCTCCTCTCTGCACCCCTGCCCTTGCCCTGCTGCCCCCCCTCCTCCACGGGCGGTGCGGGACTTTTGGGGCGGCCCGCAAAGGAGAGGCGGTGTGGGGAGGAGGGGGCAGCCCGGGAGCCGGGGGAGGGGTGCGGGAGGCAGGACGAGCACTGCTGCCGGTACCCTGCCGGTACCCCTGCCGGTACCTTGCCGGTACTCCTGCCCACCGGTGCCGATGCAAAGCTCCTGAGCTACTTTGCGCTCAAATCTGTATTATTTTTATTTTTTTTTTATTTTTCCATCCCACAGCGCGAAAGCACAAACGACCCAGCCAGGACCAGCCCCAGCGGAGGGGCCGCACCGCGGGCGGTGCCTTCTTCGAGCAGGCACCGGGCACCGGCCAAACCTTCGGGGTTCGCCGGGCAAGGAGGGAGAAGGAGCCGGGACGCGGCTCCGCGCACCCCGCCGGGAGCCAAAAGTTCCTTAAAGTTCTTTAAGGCTTCAAAATAACAGCACCATCGCCTGGCAGGTGAATTATTTAGTGCCTATAGATCCCTCGCAAACCCTTTCATTTCGGTTCCAAACCTCTCCCAGCCCAGCCTTTGCCTATGGATGTCTCGATTTTCCAACAATCAAGCGGGAGGCAAAGAGCGTGGCAATTCCTGCTAATCGATTTTCCATACAATGGGCCCCAGATGATGTTTTAAAATGTGAGAAACTAAAATGTGTTGGTTTAAATAAGACTTTTGCAATCAATAGCTTTTAAAAAAAGAGACTTTGATACCCGTTCTTGAAGGGGGATTCAAACGCTTTCGCTTCCAAAACAAAACAAAGCGGGGAAAAAACCAGCCACGCCGGAAAAGTTCCGCCTGGATTTGGGGTCATTTAAGCGGGATAAGGAGGAAGCCGCTCCGGGGAGCGCAGTGACAGGACCGGAGCCCCCCCGGTCCCACCGTCCCGAGCGAGCCCCCGCCCTGGGGCTCCGAACCCCCTGGGCCGGCCGCGGGCTGAGGGGGTATCCCCGCACCTCTACCCCCTTCCCCCGCCTTATCCCCCCTTTTCGGGTGCGGTTTTCCCCGTCCCCACTTTCCCGGCGGCGCCCAGCGCGTTGCACTGTGGTTCGTGGCGCTCCGGGAAGGAATCCAGCCAGGAAAAAAAACTCCAACCCTTTCTTTCCCCACCGGCCGTTTCCTCTCCTTAAAATTTCGGCCCCTTCCTCGGCCGATCAGCGGGATATGCGCCCTCGCAGGCTTTTCTTTTCTTCTTCTTCCTTTTTTAAATTTTTTAATTTTTTTTTTTTTTTTTTTAATTATAAGACAGTTTTAGCTGCCAGATCAGGCCCTTTCCGCCGCCGCTCCCGACTTCTTTTCCTTTCTCTTTCCTTTTCGCGGGATATAACACTGTTTTCTTGAATGCCCTCCCCCCGTGAATATTTTCCCTCTCTCCGCAGATCCGGTCCAGGAGGTTTTTAGGGACAGGACCGGACCGGGGGTCCCGCCGGGAGCTGCCCCCGCCTCCGCCGCCCTCCTTTCCCCGGTCCCGGTGGGTCGGGCCGGGACCGCGCTGGGAGGTGGGAAAGCGA
This sequence comes from Pyrocephalus nanus, assembly GCA_038380795.1. NCBI lineage: Eukaryota > Metazoa > Chordata > Aves > Passeriformes > Tyrannidae > Pyrocephalus > Pyrocephalus nanus. Next base: position 1,944,258 of record CM076287.1, on the reverse strand, counting down.
CAGAAAGCGGGGTAAATGAAGCAGGGAGGGAAGCGGGGAGGGCTGGGGGGTGAACCGACCCCTCCGCTGCCTTTCCGGAGACTTTTCTCGTTTGCCCCGAAACTTTGGGCCGCTTCGAAACTCGGTGGAGTCGGGGCGACGGCGAGGAGCGGGGGCAGGGGGGTTTCCGTCCGATTTCACCCCTGAGGGGCAGTTTGAGGATGGGCTGTTGCTCTTTTCGATGTAACCCCCGCGGGTTTTGCCCGAACGAAGCGGCTCCGCGGAGCTCCGGCGCATCCCGGGCCGGGGCCGGACGCTCCCGGGGGTCCGCACCCACCCGGGGCCGGGGGCGTGCCCGGGTCCCCCCCGCTGCCCCTCGGCTCGGGAACACCAACGGGAGCCTCCGGGAGCCTCTTTCAGCCTCAATTTGTTTTCAAAAGTTCCCCGCGGAGCAGCCCTGAACTTTACACCCTGGCAGCGGGGCGGAGAGGGCTCGACCCCTCCCGAGCTTTCGGTGGAAAAGTGGGGAAAATTGCTGGGATTTCACGCAGCTCCCAGCTACAAAAAATCCCCCATAAAATAGAATTTTTTTTTTCCTAATTTTTTTCTCCCCTACCTCCCGTTCTCTCTCCTCCTTGCCCTGGTCAGGCCCGGCCGTCCCCGAGCCGGCCCGGACCGCGGGTGTCCCACAGAGTGAGACGAGCAACGAGTTTGTCCGTGCTCTGCGGGGCGGGACAGGGGGGTGTCCCCCAGACCTCCGAAATGTCCTCGTCCTCCCTCCTCTGCCGCTTTTTGCTCCTTGTGCAATTTGGGCACCCTCAAGAGCGCCTCTCTCAGCACCCCAAGAGCTCCCCGGGGGTTCAGGGGGGCCCGGGGGCAGGAGCCGGGGCCGGTAAAACATCGAGGAAACGAGAGGAACCGGGAGCTTCCCTCTGCACTGCAGCGCGATCCCACAGCCCACCCTGCACCGGCGGCACGCGAGTCCAAGGCAGTTATTTTATACAGTACAGACAAGATACATAGTTTATGTATTTTATATACAATATGCATAGAAAGCGTGCAGATTTTTATATATATATGCGATTTTTTAAAATACATGTTTTATATATATATATATATATATATATATATATATATATATATAATTTTTTTTTTTTCCTCTTTCCCGCAGGTATTTTTCCTGTCGCCGCAGGCTCCTTCACCTGGCTCGGGAGAAGCCGTCCCTGCTTGTTCGCTGAGATCCCGGGTTTGGACACTTTTCTCCCCCATCCCGAGGGCAGAGGGAAGGCAGGGCCTTGCGCGGTCTGTGGAGCGGCCCGGGGAGGGGGTGCGGGCCCGGACCCCCCCGCTCCCCGCGGCTCAACCCCCGCAACAGGTCCCACCGCACCCCGGGGCTGCGGGGACACCGCGCGTCTTGCGGGGACAGCCGGGGGAGGAAGCGGGGGGGGCGGGAAGCGATGGGCAGGGATGGGGATGGGAATGAGGAAAATGGGAAATGAGGCAGGGAAGGGGACAAGGCAGGGATGGGGGTGAGGCAGAGACAGGGATGAGGAAATGGGGAAAGGAAGCAGGCATGGTGAGAAGTCGGGGATGGGGATGAGACGGGGAAGGGAATAAGGCAGGGACGAGGACGAGGCGGGGATAAGGATGAGGAGAAGGCGCGGATGGGGATGAGGGAAAGCAGGAACTGAGGCAGAAGGAGGTGATTAAACAGGGACAAGGCAGGGACCTGGCAACCACCGGCCACACCAGGCAGCTGCCCTGGGGGGACGGGCAGGGGGTCCCTGCACCTTGGGGTGCCCGGGCCTGCCCCTTGCCCACCCGGTCATGGTGCACTGGGCACCAAAATAGCCCAAAGTGGCTCATACCCACCCAGGACTGTCACCCCCCCCCCCCCGGACACAGGGACACAGGGACACAGGGACACAGGGACACACACAGACACACGGACACACACCCAGAGCGGCCGCAGTCCATCCCCATCTCACAGACCTGCCCCAGGGAAACACGCTGCCCCCAAACCCACCCCCCTCCTACCAAACTCCGCCACCTCCGCGGGCACAAAGCCACCCCCGTGGCAGGTGACACCCCCCCACCCCCCCGATGGCAGATGGCACCCAAGAGCCAGCCTGGCTGGGGCACGAGGCGCTGGCACCCCTTTCCCCGTGACCTCCTCTCTCCCGCAGCAGTAATTGCTGCCGTATTTATCCAAACTAGGAGGGGGTGCCAGAGAAAGACTTCGAAGAGTAATTTTCCGGGAATTCTCCTCGGTGTAATTGTCTTGATAATAAATCCAGACGCTTAGCCTGTGTATGAATTGCTTTTTACCATTTTCATTTATTATTGAACACAGTGGGGAGAGGGGGAAACGCAACAGGGCTCTTTCTTGTGAGAGAGAAGGGGTGAAGGGGCTGAGGAGATGATTTCTCTGCAGATCCGGGAAACCTGGATGTGTTCATCATCCTGCTCTCTGGTTTGTTGCCTTTTTTTTTCTCCCCTTAATGCTTAGCCCGTTTCCCCACCCCCCACTTTTTCTTTTTTTTTTCTTTTTTTTTTTTTGGGGGGGGGGTTGTTATTGAAAACTAATTAAATAACCCGTTAGCTAACACGTTAAATTAAGATCCACTCTTGGATTTAATGATGTCTCCGGAAGAATTGACAGAAATGTGAAGACAGACTGTCAATAGATTCCTTCCCCTGGTTACAGTGTATAAATGTGATTAAAACAGATCTCAAGGAAGGGTGTCCCGACACGGCGCCCTCACAGGGACGGAGCCAGCGGGGCACTCGCGGGTCTCTAGAGATAAACATCTCCTGGAGTGGGTGCTGAGCGGGAGATGGATGGCAGGACGATGCTGCTGCATCCTGTGGAGGAGGACAAACCACCCTGAGACGGAGTTTGGGCTGGAGGAAGACCCTGGAGGACGCTGGGGAAGGAGGGAGCACCCCCAGCCTGTGCAACACAGCACCGAGCGATGTATCCCGACCTGCCCCTCCATCCTCAGCCCTCGGAGCTGGCAGGGCAGCCTCGAGCCGTGTGGGTGGGTGAAAAGCTGAGCCTCCCCTCTGTCCTGGCTCCGGCAGTGCAAACAGCAGCCGGCGTGGCCAGCATACACCCATGGCTGGCCGCCTAAGCTCCCAGGTAAAGGTTACCTTAGCATCCAGGCTGGGGAAAATCAATGGCTGATACAGCCTGAGACTCGGAGAGACAACATACATCTATCACTCAGGGATTCGATGGGCTTAGAATAGTCTTGTCAACAAATGGTTGTTTAAACAGAATATCTCAACTGTTTATGGCACCCTTAATCCGCAGATCTGAGCACCACTGCAACATGTCAGGAGCGCGGATCGCGCCGTGGAAACCTCTGTCGTCAGGCCCGGGGCTGCAGAACACTTAAGCATGTGCTTAAGTCTCTTAGACTACAAATTAATCACCTACTCAAGCGTTTTGCTCGACCAGGCCCGGCCTAAGAGCGGAGTGGAGGGGGGGAAATGCCCGTCATTCTGTTAATGGATGAAGTTTTTGTTTCCTGCTCTTCATTTGTGCAGTTTAAGGGCTGTGCTCCGGACACCGGGGCTGCTGGCTGATTTATCCAGCCTGTGTGCAAACACACCCGGTGTCACCCGGCTTTGTGGGCTGTTCCAGAGCTCTCCCTTCTCCCCTGGGCACCGCAGTCCTTGATGTGGCATTTCAGGGAGGCCTCTTTGGTTTGGCAGAACCGGGTGGGGGTGGTGGTGGGTGAAAACCCCGCAGGGGCTGTGGGTTAAATGAAGGGAGGGAAAGAGGAGAGGAGCAGATTGGGAGAGGCTGCAAAAAAAAAAAAAAAAAAAAAAAAAAAAAAAAAAAAAAAAAAAAAATGCAGGGGAGAGTGAACAGCAGAGAGAGGCTGGAAAAGCATCACAGAGCCAGAAAAACATCCACAGTGTCTGCAGGGACCCCGGGCAGGGAAAGTGAAGAGCCGGTTCCAACCACTCTGGAGACCTTCTGGTGGAGACCTGCGACCATCACAGAGCCCCCCCAGCAGCAGCAGCGGGGGAAACCTGCCAGGACCAGAGCAGGGCAGAGCAGATGCTGCATCTGGTCCCCACAGGGGTGGCTTGGCTGTCACCTGGGGGAGTGGAGGGATCACTATCCCTGGAATGTTCAAAAGCCATGCAGATGTGCTCAGGGCCTGGTTTAGTGGTGGACTGGCAGGACCAGGTTGGTAGTTGGATTCCATGATCTCAGAGGGCTTTTCCAATCTTAATGATTCCATGAAATCCCAACATTACCATTCCCTTCTTGCCTGCCCAGCCTGGCTCTGAGGTCCCCGGGGCAGGGGACATCCCTTGCTGTGGGCTCTGCCTCTCAACACTTGTCTCATGTTAATCACAGAGCAAATTCAAGGACATTGGGAAGGCAAACCTTCTGCTTCCTCCCCTAAATAACTGCAGCTTCCAAGTGAATTTGAGAAGATCCTTTCAGGTGTCTGAGGGGCTTTGGAAGGGGACAGGGGCTTCTGGAAACAGGATCTGCAGAACAAACCCACAGTGTTTCTCCTGAAAATGTACAAAGCATTTTCTTTTCTGAAAAATTAATAACCTCCCATTGCCAAGGGACTCTCTCCCCCTCCCCACCTTCCCTCCCTCCTGCTTGCCTGCCCTCCCCTTCTTCCTTCTCCTTGATGTTCAGGAGAGAATTCACAGAATTCCAGAATGGTTTGTGCAGAAGAGACCTTAAAGCTCATCCAGTTCCCACTCCCTGCCATGGGCAGGGACACCTTCCACCAGCCCAGGGTGCTCCAAGCCCCGTCCAACCTGGCCTTGGACACTTCTAGGGATCCAGGGGCAGCCACAGCTGCTCTGGGAAACCTGTGACAGGGCCTGCCCACCCTCCCAGGCAGGAATTCCTTCCCAATCTCCCATCTCTCCCTGCCCTCTGGCACTGGGAAGCCATTCCCTGTGTCCTGTCCCTCCATCCCTTGTCCCCAGTCCCTCTCCAGCTCTCCTGGAGCCCCTTTAGGCCCTGCAAGGGGCTCTCAGGTCTCCCTGGAGCTTTCTCTTCTCCAGGTGAACCAAAATCTTGGACCTCTGAGTGGTCCTGCTGGAGGGCACTGGGGTTATTGTATCCCAAGATCCCTCCTCCCTCCCTCCCCAGTCCGTGTCAAAACCTCAAACCCGGCAGCGAGTTCAGAGCCCTTGGAGATCTTCACCACCTTCACCACCCCCTCACGAAACCTGGGGGAGGCTGGGGCAGGGATGGCCACAATCCTGCCCCCCATGGGGACACCACGGAGGGCTTGAACTGGGATCAAACCCATTCCCCACCAGTCTGGCACCCGGGGGACGCAGAAAGCCGGGGCAGGGCGGTTGGGAGAGCTGGGGAGATCCATCCTCCTGGATCAGGATCAAACCTGCAGGTTCCCGTGGCAGTGGGGACCAGGAATGTTCTCCCGAGTCGCTGCTGAGCTTGTCAGATATCGAGCAGGCGAGTCGGGAGCTCTGGTGAAAGCACAAATCACTCCATGGTGTTCCCGAGCCGCCCCTGGGCGTGGGGAGGCCTCGCAGAACCCGGGGCTGGATGTGCTGCTTGGTAAATGAGCCTTCAGCAGCCATTAACACGTGTCCACAACAAAATATCCCCCCCAAAAAATCCCAGTGGGAAGAGGAAGAGCACTGCCTTGATTTGAGGAAATGTTGTTATTCATCAGAGCCTGGAAGCACCAGCCTAAATTCCTCCCTCCACCCCAGGAATTTGGAGAAGAGCTTTGGCACCTGGCAGGAGGTGGGTTCCTCCTTCTCTTGTGAGAATTTATGTGAATTTTCGTTTCTTAATTTAGGAAAAAAAACAAACCAAACCAAAACAAAAAGGAAAAAAATTGAAAATAAAAAAATGCAAATGGTGACAGACGTTGTCAGTCAAGGCAGAGGGTTCTGACAGGCTTTAAAGCTGCAGCTAAATTTAAGCTTGGGCTGTTTTTCAAATTTCCTTTTAGTGTAAATTAATCATGAATTTAAAACAAAAATGCAATCCCACGGGGCCGGAAGAGGAGAATTATTCTTTTGGAAATGCTGTAAGTGGGGACAACCTGATGACTCCCACTCTTTTCATGTGGCCAATGGCGTGTTTGAAAAGGGAGGTTTAATGTAGCAGTTAAATGAGCAGGCTCAGTTGGGAAAATCATTTGTTCTGAAAAAGCGATGTTTTCTGAGTTTCAGGACTCTGGGAGCGTCCCTGCTCTCTGCTCTGCCCTCCCAGGTTTGTGTCCTGCCCTTCCTCTGGGGGAAAAAAAAATCAGTGCAGGACAAGAAAATTCCAGAAGACAGTTACAGAGGAGGAGAAAATTGTACCAGCAGAGTCAGGAGGACTCCTCATGGCAAAGGAACGGCTTCCTTTGGCCACCCTGGGGCAGGGTGGGACCCACAGCTGGAATTGAGCCCTGCCTGTGTGCAAGGTCTGAGGAACTGCCCCTGCCTTGGGCTGAGTTATGTTCAGCTCTTCCAGCTGACACGAAACTACTGGAATTTTTAATCTGCATTAAGGTGGTAATATATCTTTAGGTACAATAAGATACCTTTGGAATGGGGTCATAATGTATCTTTGGAAGGGGATGATAATGTGCACGTCCTCTGATGCTTCTTCCTTGGGCTGAAGGACACAGGGTGGGATGGGGGTCCCTAAACCTGCACTCAGTGCCCAGGGGGTCTGATCACAGCTGATCAAACCTGGTTTCTCATCTCCACTGTGAGCCAGAGTCCACTCAGGTGCAGTGCAGGTCCTTGGTGACTCACCTTTCCATCAGGAACCAGTTAAAGAGCTTCTCCACACAGGTTGACCCTCAGCTACTATGATGGAGAGCCCCAGAGTTATGTGTCGAACTCCAAAATTAATCAAAACACCCCCCCCTCCCCCCCAGTGACAGTATGGGCACCCCAGGGGGGGCCCTGAGATCAGAAGGATGAACAGGATGAGGGTTGGGATCAGAGGTGCAACTTCACTGGGCTCATGTTTTCTGTCTGGGAAACACCTTCAGGTGTGAGTTGCCTCTTGCAGCTGATGAAAGTGGTTGGTTCTGCTGGAGAAACGTGGCTTTTCCTGGCTTTTGAGGGAGCGGATTTGCCCTTGTGGGTGTGAGGCCACTTCACGTGGGTGCCTCACAGGGGGAAATATCCACTCGTCAGCACTTGTGGAGTCCAGTGTTGGACTCTGGCAGTGCAGATAATCACAAAATAAGTGAGACAGGCACAGAATAAGGGTTGTAAAGCTATTGTGCAGACTTTGGGCTTGAGACACAACATCTTCGAGGGGCTGTAGTGAAGACACGCATGAGATCCCTGGATCTGCAGTGGGATGGGCTGAGAGCAGGACCGATACCTTGACAATAAAGACTCCACAGCACCTGGGAAACAACCCCCTCACCCCTGGCCTGTGTCTGAGGGAAGAGGAGCAAAGCCTGGGCACCACTTCTAGGATGAGCTGCTGGAGGCTACCGAGACGATGCTGTTGGAGAGGCCGTGGGAGCCAGAGCTTGGAGCCCTCCAAGGCAGCAGGATTTGCCTAACGAGCGGCTCCTTGGCAGGAGGGATGGACCTTGTCTACACACAAAATTGCAAGCCAAAATTGGTCTTGTGTAGACACTCCTAAATCATTTTAAAGCAGGTTGGTATCGGTTTGTATAATTCGATTCCTTTGCCAAAGCGAAGCGAAATCGATGCAAATGGGGTTTCCATCGATCCCAGCACATCCGCACAAAGGTTTTGCCCCAGTTTAATGAAATCAGTTCAGAAAGACACCTCGAGCCCGGCTGGCACAACTTTGTGCCCGGCCAAGGTGAGGCAGCGAGCGAGAAGGGAGGAGAGGAGCGGGGCCCAGCCCGAAGGGGAGGTGTTGATGAGGCGCAGGGGCCGCGGTGGCGCGAGGCGATAAGGGACGGGTCAATAGAGTTTTCTCAAAGATTTTTTTTTTTTTTTTTTTTTTTTTAAAGAAAGGTTAAATGTGAGGTGATATCGATTTCCCTATCCCATCCCCACCCTCCCCCCCACGCACACACCCCCCCAGCCCCTTCCCCTCCTCCCTGCCCTCCGCCCGGAGCCATCCTTGGAGGAGGAACCGCAGCCCGAAGTGGCCAAGTGACCAGGGAGGACCACGCGGCGCTGGCCAATGGCCATCCCAAGGAGCCCCCGTTGCTTAGCAACCCGCTGCGGAGAGAGGCAGGGAGCGCAAAAAAGATGGATTTTCAGATTGCAGCAGCCAAGCAGATCAATTCTGCAACATGGGCTACAGTGGCCAAGCGGAATCTCTCTTGCTCCCAGCAGGTATTGATCCAGCCATGCTATAGGCATTGAATGAGCTCTAATAAGTCCTGAGTAAACAGGAACAAGGACTTAAGTGATAGCCCAGCAGTCAAACATCAACTCCCTTTGTCTTCTTCTTCCTCTTCTTCTTCTCTCTCTCTTTTTTTTTTTTTTTTTTTTTTTTAATTGCTGAAGGGTTTGCAAGAAAAGGCCAATAAACTTCATCGATAGAAAAATGGAGTCAGAGATATCACTGGCAGGATTTGGAAGGGGGAAAAGTCCTTCCCTCAAAAATCCAGGTTGGCTTTTGCAGAGCGTGGACACACGTGGTGACCGTGGCTCCCACTTCCCTGAGCTTCCCTGGGCACCTCCAAGACCCTTCAAAGTGAAGTTTTTACGGAATCCCAGAAGGGTTTGGGTTGGGAGGGTCCTTGGAGCTCATCTCATTCCACTCCCTGCTATAGGCACCTTCCACTAGCCCAGGTTGCTGCTCCTTTGATCCAACCTGACCTTGGACACCTCTAGAAACAGGGCATGGAAGTTTTCATGGAAGAATTTACCAAGGACAGTCTGGTGAGGGACTGCTCGTGTCCAGAGCTGCCCGTCTGAAGCAGACAAGGAGGTGAACACACCCAGGAGTTTGGACTCAGGTGGAGTCTCCTCCAGATCTCCAGGGGACGAAAAGGGAGATTAAACCTCCTGGCAGGGAAATGTAGCCCTGATCAGCCTTCAGGATGGGGCTGGGAGCTGTGAAATTATCCCTCTGTGGATGTCAGGGCAGGCAAAGGAGCTGGCTCTGAAGGCTGCAGAGCCTCAAGGACGTGTCCAGAGCTGCTGAATGCTCAGGGAGAGGAAGGGGCACAGCCTTGGCTGTGACAGCAGCTTTGTTTGCTGCAGGGAGATGCCAAGTCTGGGAGCAGAACCAGGCAAGGAGGAGTCTGAACTGATCCAGGACTGTGATGTCAAAGGAAGGGACACTGGATGGCATCTGGGGGGACATAACTGAGCTTGAAGGACCTGACTGTGGATAAAGTGAGTGGCTGAGACCAAGGAAGGGCCCAGATAATCTCAATTGACAAAAACTTTACCTGGCAGGTCCCAGACACCCAGCTGGGGCCAGGGTTGAGCAGAACCTTTTCCATCTGCCCTCTGCTGAGGGCTGCAGTGACCAGCCCATGGCAGGCCGAGAGCCTGGAAAACAAATACCCTGTGGATACATCAAAACCTGACTGTCCCTGTCCCTGTCCCTGTCCCTGTCTCCAACTCCCCTCCACTCCATGGCCCATGCCCAGATCTCCTCCTGCAGCATCTCCACCCCCTTTTCCTCCCCCAGGCTTCCCCTCCCTACACCAAGTAGCTCCACGGGCTCAGGACCCTCCAGCTCTTGCTCCTTGTGCCTCAGCTTTCATCCATTCTCTCCTAAATTTCCTAAATATCCCAAATTTCTACCCCCATCCCTTTGTGCAGAGGAGCCTCCAGCCAACTGCTGTCACCCAGCTGAGCAGTTTCTGCTGCCAAGGCAGGAGGGACAAGGGGCCCATCCCAAGGCTGGATCCTGCTCCCTCTGGCAGTGCCCAAGTGCCACCAATCAAATCCCAGGCCAGCTCTGTCTCCAGTGATGAAGGGACCAGGGGAAATGAGAGCTCTTTGCCTGCACTCGGAGTTCTCTCAGCCCACATTTCAGCAGCTTCATCATAACGGGGCTGATAATGAATCGATCCAGTGTGAAGGTGGTGCCTCCCGAGCTCCCAGCCACTGTTCAGCAGCAGGGCTGTGAATCCTGACGGTGCAGAGGGAGCAAAAGGGAGTCTCAGGCTGGTGCATGTGTGTGTGTGTGTTTGTGTGTGTTTGTGAGTGTTTGTGAGTGTTTGTGAGTGTTTGGGAGGGTGTTTTGGAAGGCGGGAGGAGGAGAAAGCAGGCAAGCAACTCGCCCACTCCCGGCGATCATTTGCCATTTTCCGAAGGCGAGGGGAGATTTAGCCTCTTTTCCTGAAGGTTTCTGCATTTCAAAGTAATATCAGAAGGGCTTGAAGCTTAATCTTGGTTACCCAGGAGGCTGGAGGAACCAGGCAAAAGGAGGAGAAAAATCGAATCGATGCGGCAGTATGAATTTATTCCCAGGGGGGTCCGAGGCACCAATATTTTCTCTCCCCTCCATTAAAGAGATAGAACAGCCTGACACAGAAGGCCCTCAGTGCTCAGGAGTTGTGCCAGGGCAGCGGGTACGATGGCACGGGGGTTAAAAACTGTGGGAGATTAAACGGCGTCACCTGGAGGGCTGAAGGGGAGTAGTAAATGGCTTCTTTTATTTGCCAGCAGCTCCCTGCACCCCTTGGTGTGATGTTGGGGACAGGAATGTGGGGGGATGTGGCAGGGGATTGGCACTGGGATGCTGGGCAGGTCCCAGGGCTGCTGAGCTGGAGAGGTGGGAGGGGTGGAAGGAAACCACAGAATCATCAAAGCTGGAAAAGTCTTCCAAGATCCAACCATTAACCCAGCACTGTCAGGTCCACCCAAGGTCCCTGTGGTGCTGGAATTCACCTGACCTGGGTGCTCCCTGGCTGAGCCTCAGCTCCCTTGGGTGGGGATTGCTGTCTGTCCAAGGGACTCATCCTGAGCACAGATCCAGGGGCCTGCAGGGTTCTGGGGAGATCCTGGTCGAGTTTAAGCTGAAACCTTTCCCCCTGAGGAGCCCACCCTGGGGGGGAGCCCCAGGGCCAAGCAGGGGAGTCTCCAGCCCCTCAGTGCTCAGGTCCTGCCCAGCAGAGCTGTGTCCTGGGGCCTGTGGCCCAGCCCTGACACACCAGCAGAGGAAAACAGAATCACAGCAGCTCTCTGCACACACCAAAACCAGCTGGAGCTTTGCCTCAGCACCCACTGGAAGCCTCCAGCGTCCCATGGGATGTGGGGATTCCCTCCTGGCATCAGCAGTGTGTGACTGGTGGGGAAGGTGATTCACCAGGGTGGTCCCAGCCCTCACATTGCTCCTGTGCCACAGGTTGCTGCCCTTTGGCAAAGGGGAGATGCCAACCCTCCATGGCCAGCCTGACCCCACAGCTGGTGGCTGTTCTGCCCTGGGATCCTCCTTCCTGAGCTCTGGATTTGTCCAAGGCCTCCTGAGGAGCATGTTAACACCAAGGATATATGGTGGAACTTGCCTTCCCAGCCTAGAAAAAGCTCCTTCTGCAGCCACAGGAGAGGGATGAATCCTTCCCTCTGCACTGCCAAGGACGAGCCAGTGGCTGGGAATGGTTTTAAACTGCCAGAGGGCAGGGTGAGATGGGGTATTGGGAAGGAATTCTTCCCTGTGAGGGAGGGCAGGCCCTGGCACAGGTTGCCCAGAGCAGCTGTGGCTGTCCCTGGATCCCTGGAAGTGTCCAAGGCCAGGTTGGACAGGGCTTGGTGGAAGGTGTCCCTGCCCATGGCAGGGGTGGCACTGGATGGGCTGTAAGGTCCCTTTCCAACCTAAATCCAAGAGTCAGTGATTCCACGATCTCCCTCTTCACCCTGGGAGAAAAAAAATTCCTCCTTTTCCCTTCCTGCACCCAAAGCTCAGACCTTTGCTTCACAAGCCACACTCAAATCACCCCTGGGAGCTGCATTAAAACCACGTTAAACACTCTGGAGCATCAAAGCAGGCCCAGGCAGTGGAGCTGCAGGTTGGAACTCAGTGGCCTTTGCTGAATTCCAGGGACAGCAGCAGGGCTGGGACCTGGGTATTTATGGCTCTTGCTGCAGCAGCTCTAACCAGAGCTATCAGCTTCCCACCACAATGCGCCCAATCGTTTGAAATTTAAAACAAAATGTAAAACAAGGAATAATGGTAACAAAAAAGGCTTAATTAATTGAAGTAAATTGCATCACAATAGTGATTTCTCAGTAACATGGCTAAGTGCCCCATTATTCTGATTTCACTCAGTATTCATGGATACTAAATAAATCACGGGCCCTGCACTCCCAGCCTGCTGCAGAGGGGCAGGGGGATGGAGGTCCTGCCATCTCCTCCTCTATCCATCGATATCCCAACAATTCCCGCCTTAAATGGCAGCCAGAAAAATGACCATCAAAAGGAATTAATTGTACAGCAGGGTGGGGGGGTTTATTTATTTTTTGTTTGTTTGTTTTGTTTTCTTTTTTTTTTTTTTTTAACCTTGGCACAAATTTCCCCTGGAGATTCACCAGGAAGGGTTTTGGTTTTTTTTTTCCCCTCGGAGCTGCCCTGGTCTGGTTATCGATATCCTATTACTGCCAGTTTATTGGAAATCACTTATTTTTCCCCCCCTTGCCTGAGCTGCCCTGGTTGCCCCCAGCAGTGACGGGTTCTGCTCGGCACAGTCCCGTGGTTGGCAGCTCCCCGGGCACCTCTGGTGTGCTGGCAGGGACAGCTGAGCTGGCAGGCGGTGCCTAGCACCACGGCGAGGCCGTGAGGAGCAGCTCATGGTTTGGTGTTTGTGTCCAGATCCAGGTTTTTCCAGAGCCTGTCCTGCTCCAGGAGCAGCCTGGAACCCTGCGAGTGCCACCCGGAGCAGCCCTGAGCTGGCAAATTGTGTCGGGTGATTTGATGAGACTCTGAGCTTGGAAACCCTGGAGCCGAGGAGAGGAGCAGGAGGACGCTGGAGAGGGGTCCTGAATCCCGACATCCCCGGCGTGGATCCACTGGGGCACCAGCGCTTGGCTTTGTTCTCCTGCCCTCGCCAATCAGGCCGGGCTGGGAAGCGCTGCTGGATGGACCAAGAGCGAGCAGCCCGCAGGCATCTCCTCCAGAAGCCTAATGATGGAAAAACACCTATTGGGTGCTGCGGCCCCCGTCCCTCCTCCCCGCCGGAGCAGGGCTTGGTAGGGCCAGCATCGATTCCCATGGCAGGACAATGGGAATCAGCAGCGCGGGGGGCCGGGGGTGGCGGGAGGGGGGTGGTAAGTGCAGACCCTGCGACAAAGAGGCTTCGTCAGCCCCGCGGCTCAGCGCGATCCCACTGCGGGATCGGCTCTCAGGATCCCATCGGTGTCCCCAGCCGGAACGGGGGTCTCTGGCAGCTCGGGAGAGGTGACACTCCACGGCCCCGCGGTGTCCCCGCTCGGCACGGGGGCTCTGCCTCCTCTCCCCCTCTCGATAGAAGCATCCCTGCTCTCTCAAGAATCCCTGGAGCCCCCATTCCCAAGTGCCCCCTCCCAGGGCCAGCCAGGCCGCCGCACCCCCTTGCGATTCCTGTGGAGCGGCCCGGCAATCAATTAATCAATGGCAATCAAGATCCCAAGGTGCAATCATAATTAATGTTCATCCCTGATTGATCATGTCATGGTTTCGCCGCGTTCACGTGAGCTGGGATGAGAAAACTGCCTGTTCAACGGGGCTTCTGCAGACCCCTCCCCGTCCCCAGCGCTCCCCGGGCTGTCCCCTCTCCTGCAGGGGGGACAGAGGTGACGCCCCGGGGGACCCAAGGAGAGGTGGGACCTCGGGGGAAGGCGGATCTGCCGGGAGCAGGGTGTTTGTGCACAGGGTGGGTGACAGGGGTGCTCTGGGCGGGCACCCTCGTAGCGATGGAGGGCACCAGGATGGCACCCGTGGGGTGGCACCGCTGGGTGCCACAGGCGGGGTGTGCAGCCCCTTTCCCAGCTCTCCGCTCCCAGGAACAGCTTCCCAGCCGGGCAGGGCTCTGCCCAGAGCTGGCTGGGAGCCCTCCGAGTGTCACAAACCCGGTGTAACTAGACTTGGATCAATCCGTCAATGTGCCGCGGTGGTTAAATAGTGCTGTGCTCACCTCCCTCCAATTAAACTATCATTTCTGATAGATCCCTTGGTTCCTCAGTTCCCCCCCCCGCCACCCCTGCCGGGCTGCTCTGCCCGAGGGCGACGATGGTGATGGTGATGGTGATGGTGATGGCGATGGCGATGGTGATGGTGATGGTGATGGTGATGGCGATGGCGATGGTGATGGCCATGGCACGGAGGAAGCTCCCTCCTCCTGCCGCAGCCACATCCACGCTGGCCGTGGGCACAGTGCTCCGGAGGGGTGTGGAGGATCCTCCAGGGTGGCTGCAGTGCTTGGAAGCCCAGGAGAGGACGAGCCTCGGGGATCACCCGTGGTTCCATCGTGCAGGTGAGAGCAGTGGGAGTGGTGGTGCCACGGTTCTCCCGTGTCCCGAGGCTGTGCTGCTGGGTCATCCCTGCCCGTGGATGTGGCAGGAGGGGCAACCCCACTCCCGGAGCTCCTGGATGTTCCCCTGCCCTCGGGATCAGGGATCATCTCTCTCTGGCTTCAATTCCCCCATCCCCTGTGTGGGCCGTGGCTGCCTCCTCAGCACCCTCTGGAATCAGCCGGGGAAATGCAGCACGTGGGCTCAGTCTGGTCCCTCCAGTCCCGCTGGGAATTCAAGGTTCGGCTCAGCCCCCCCGGAAAGCCCAGAGCCCCCCCTGCCCCACAGAGCTTTGTCCGTGGCCTGGCACTCCCAGCTTGGTGGATGCCAACATTTCTCCTCCTTTCCCACTTCTGAGGGGCTGCAGGGGGGGTTCCTGGCTCGGGGTTGGGGGCTGTCCAGGGGTCATTCCACGGGGTGCAGGAAGTTGGGGGGTTCCCGGGGGGCGCAGCAGCAGCAGGGCCTGGCGGGAGCCCGCGAAGCAGAGCCGGGTATTGATTTCCCATTGATCCCATGCAACCACATCCTGCAGCGGCTGCTGTCCTACATTTCAATCCCACACCTTCGCCTCTGACTTTAATGGGCTTCATCACAGCCCAAAGCTTTATTTAACCAAGAGGGGAGGGGCACAGCAGGCGGCTGCCAGAAATCAGAGCAAGCGGGGCCCCCGGGGTCTGCTCTGGATCCCTCTGGATCCCTCTGGATCCCTCTGGATCCCTCTAGATCCCTGCCAGCCGCCCAGAGCAGCGGACAGGCTTCCTGAGCGTTTTGGGGGATGGGAGAGGGTGCTCCTGGTGCTGCTGACAGCGGCTCTTCCGCGGCGAGGTCTCTCCCCACCCCACCCCACCCCGCCCCTGCTGCACCTGCACTGCTCCATCTCCCGAACAAAGGGCTCCAACTGCAGCCGGAAGGGCAGAGCGAAGCTCCACCTTAGCAGGGACGTGCACAGCGGGGAGCGTGGGGGCTCTGCACACCCACCCACCCACCCCCAGGTGTGGGGCTGCACACAGCCCACTCACACCCCCCATGACAGCCGGGAGATGAACACCGAGGCGCCGGACCCGGCCGGGGATGCCTGCGCGTTCCAGGGGCGTTCCTCGAGCGTCCATCAGCGCAGATCGATGCGGCGGGGACACAAAATGTTGGGATCCAGCTCCTGCTGGCAGCCCGGGGAGGGGGAAGAGGGGAGACAGCGCAGACACAGCAGGGAAGCACAGAGAGGAGCAGCTGGGAACGGGGTTGCCCCCAAGAGCCGGGATGGAGAGGGTGGGAGCCTCAGCCAAACCCTCCTGGATGAGAATCCTGCGAGATGGGAGAAGGAACCAGTGGAAAGGAGGGATGATTGAGGTTCAGGGTCTGCTCAGGCCTCTGGCCCTGGTAGAGGCAGGGCAGTGTCCTTCCTCTCCTTCTTTCCCAGGTTATCCTGGACCGTGTGGGTGACAGGCACTGACATGCCAGGCCGGTGACTATTCCAACAATCCACAAATGTCCCCCCAGAGGTGCCAGTAGCTCAGGTGAGCTATGGCTGGGAGCAGGACATGAGGACAGCAGGGAGGGAGCAGCTGGATGCAGCTGGGTGGGAATACCTGGGAGCAGGAGGGATGGAGAACTTGGGCAGTGGGAAATAGCCAAGAACACCAAACTTTCCCAGTGGCTGCTGGCTCAGAGCCCAACTCCAGGGCTCATCTCAAGAAGCCTTTTAGTGCTGATTTCCACGGGAGGAGCCTGAAGCCAATC
The DNA here is from genome assembly GCA_038380795.1 of Pyrocephalus nanus. Lineage (NCBI taxonomy): Eukaryota > Metazoa > Chordata > Aves > Passeriformes > Tyrannidae > Pyrocephalus > Pyrocephalus nanus. Next base: position 1,928,130 of record CM076287.1, on the reverse strand, counting down.
TTGAAGTCTCTTCGAAGGAGTCCCCACTGCCATCCCATCCTCCCCCTGTTCCAAGGCAGCTCAGAGGGGCTGAGGGAACCTCTCTGCAGAGCCCACGCTCCTGCTCTCCCCGGGGCAGGATATGGATGCTGTGTTTATTTTTGATTTATGCCAAGGCGAAAAAGAAATACATTTTCTTCAATTATTAATCAGCGAGGTGTGAGAGGGGGACACGAGCTGGAAATTAACTCCCTGACCTCTGTGGGTGGGTTTTTGCCTCCCTGCCTCCCTCCACTCTGCAGCCCAAAGCATTTTACCAACCCTCTCAGCAGAAGGGGGGCTGCTCCTGGGAACAGGACACCCCCAGACATGCTGAGGGGGTTTAGAGGATGGGGACAGTGTATGAAACAGGGAGCCCAGGACTCCAAAGCCATCCTGGCCCCATGGATGTCTGTTCACACCCCCTCATCCACCTATGGATGGCCTGAGCCCAAAGGGTGGCTCTGATGCTGATCAACCTTCCCTGCTCTGCTCTGTCCCACACCTCCCTCGATGCCTCTGGGTATCTGCCTGCCCCTGGGTACCATGGAATCACAGAATCACTGAGTTTGGAAAAGCCCTCCCAGCCCATGGATCCCCCCTGTGCCCCATTCCCACCCTGTCCCCCAGCCCAGAGCACTGAGTGCCACAGCCAGGCCTTCCTTGGACACCTCCAGGGCTGGGTACTCCAAACCTCTCTGGGAAGCCCCTGCCAAGGCGTGACCCCCCTTTCTGTGAAGAAATTCCTCCTGATGTCCAACCTGACCCCCCGGTGCAGCTTCTGGTTGTTTCCTCTCCTCCTGTCCCTGTTTCCTGGGAGCAGAGCCTGACCCCTCCCCCCAACTCCCCTCCTGTCAGGGATTGCAGAGCCAGAAGGTCCCCCCTGAGCCTCCTTTTCTCCAGGCTGAGCCCCCCCAGCTCCCTCAGCTGCTCCTGCTGCTCCAGCCCCTTCCCCAGCTCTGTTCCCTTCCCTGGACACCTCCAGCCCCTCAATGTCCTTCTTGCTGTGAGGGGCCCAGGACTGGACACAGCACTCGAGGTGTGGTGTCACCAGTGCTGTGCAGAGAGGGGCAATCACTTCCCTGCTCCTGCTGGTCCTGCTGTTTTCGACACAAGCCAAGTGCCCTTGGCCTTCTTGGCCACCTGGCCTTGCCATGCACGGGGCCAGCACAGGACACCCCAACCCCATCTCTGCTCCCCTACAGAGACACACTGACCCTCTGGGGAGCAGATCAGGTGTCCCACAGCTCTCCACACCCCTCTGGGTGCCCTCAGTGGGCTCCAAGCACAGACAGACACCACATCTCCCCTTCCCTCCTGTGGCTTCTGCTCTTGGCATTGGGTGGGCGCCCAGCTTGGGGCATCTGAGGAGGCTTTGGCAAGGAGGCTGCTGGGCAGGGGAGAGGAGGATTTTTGGACAGCTCCTCCACTCTGCTGCCTCGAAAACAACCCCCCAAGACAACAGGCGAGGCTCGGAAGGGCGGAGAGGCCCCAAACTCCGATAACCCCAAGTTGGCCTTGGGAAGTTGGAGTGTCCCCGGCGCAGGCGCGGCGTGGCCTCCCTGCCCCCTCCTATGCCACTGCCTCCCTCCCTCCCTCCCTCCCTCCATCCCTCCATCCCTCCCTCCCTCCCGAAAGCAGCACTGCGGCAGCAGCACCAGCAAACTGATCAAGGCCCAGCACTGATCAATAGGCGTATCGAGCACTTCGCAAGGTACGCCGAGTTGTGCGGATTCAAGCGGTAACCTCGAGCTGGAGCCCCCCTGAGCCGTCTCCCGCCCCCCAGTGCCACCACCCCCAGTGCCAGCTGTGCCACCTTCTCCCTCCAGGCTGGCAGGGACACTCAGCCTGCTCCCAGCAGGAAGCAGAGACCCTGCAGGCTCCACTCACCGGTGGCACTTCCAGCTGGAGGGAGAGGGGACAACGGTGCGTTTTGTCACAGTGGGGTCGTTCCGCTGCCTGGGGAACCACCTTGTTCTGGGGCAGCTCATGGGGGTTCAGAGAGGGTGTTGGAGAGGTGCATCCAAGCTGTGAGATGCCCAGGGATGGCGATGGATGAGCTGGGATGGTCGTGATGGTGGGAAGAAGAGGGCTGAGAGCAACCACCTCGGGTGGTCCTTGACCAGCAGTGGGAGGGAAGGGATCCCCTTCCTCTGCTTCACTCAGGTGAGATACCCCTGCAGAGCTGCCCCAGCCCTGGGGAACAAGAGCAGAAGGTTATGGAGATGATGGAGGAAGTCCAGAGGAGGCCACGGAGATGCTGCCAGGGCTGGAGCCCCTCTGCTCTGGAGCCAGGCTGGGACAGCTGGGGGGGTTCACCTGGAGCAGAGAAGGCTCCAGGGAGACCTGAGAGCCCCTTGCAGGGCCTAAAGGGGCTCCAGGAGAGCTGGAGAGGGACTGGGGACAAGGGATGGAGGGACAGGACACAGGGAATGGCTTCCCAGTGCCAGAGGGCAGGGATAGATGGGATATTGGGAAGGAATTCCTGACTGTGAGGGTGGGGAGGGGCTGTTCCAGCTGTGGCTTCCCCTGAATCCCTGGGAGTGTCCAAGGCCAGGTTGGACAGGGCTTGGAGCGCCCTGGGCTGGTGGAAGGTGTCCCTGCCCATGGCAGGGGGTGGAACAAGGTGATTTTTAAGGTCCCTCCCAACCCAAACCCTGGTGTGTAACCACCTGCAGCTCATGGGGCCAAACTGAAGGCGATGGTGGGAGGGGGGAACCCTCCAGCAGCCCATCCTAGGATGGAAAAGTGCAGGAGGATCAAGGACCCACCCCATGCTCTGTGGCACTGCAGGAGGTGACTCTGGAACCCTGGCTGAGTGTCCCTGGGCTGCAGCTCCCAGGAGGAGCCCTCGGGATGCACTCCCAGCTCAGGGGCTGCCCCAGGCCCGGCTGAGATTCTGATGGAAAAAGGATTTTCACATTTAACATCCCCCAGCTCGCTGACAGGCACGAGGGGAGGGGTGAGGAAGGCAGATAGCCCGGAGAGGCTGATAAGGTGCTGGGAAAGATAAGGCAGGCATTGAACAGGACTTCATGTGAGGAGCTGATGCATTAAACGTGTCCCAACCCCTTCGCTCCCGCGGCATGGATGGATATTGCACCTCCAGAGGTAAAAATAGCACGTTTAATGAAGCTGGCAAAACGTCAATTGTGTTTCGTTGGAATTGCAGAGACCTCATTTCCACGTTCCCCCTGAAAATGCCTCGGCTTTGGAACAGGCATGAGAGCTCCACACGTTCATCTGCAAGATGAGCTCTGAGCAAGAAAATGGGCAGGAACCGATAAAAAAAAAAAAAAAAAAGTTGTCAACCCCAGGTTTGACCTTTATTGCTGCAAGACAGCTCAGGTGTTCAGATTTCGGTCACCTAGGGTTAAAAAAAAAAAAAAAAAAAAAAAAAAAAAGAAAAAAGTTAGTATGTTTGAACCCTGCTGAATTTGTAATCGAAATTTCTATACTGAATTCTGCTCCAAAACTGTGGGAATGAGCGGCAGAGGGGATGGAGGACAAGCCAGGGCTGCAAATGGATTTAGAGGAGCAGGGATGGGCCATTTGCTTTGATTTAGGAGAGGGGAAATATCTGTCTCTGGAGAGGAAGGAAACGTCTTTGCCCACTTAAGCCTGGAGGGAAGGACGTGCCCTGGCCCCTGTCCCAGTGCCACTCCAGGAGGATGGTGCTGGTATGGATTTTTGAGGGAGGAGAGGGGTGGGGAGGGCGGGGGACGCTCTCCCTGATGCCATTTCAGCCATTTCATTTCCCCCAGCAGCTCACTGTGCTCACACACTCTCCAGCAGGCCCCATCCGTCACGCTCCTCGTTAGGGAAAATCTATTTTAAAAATCTCTAATTTTTATTTTAAAGTCTAATAGAGCCGGGTGGTGATTTTCACTTTAAATAACGATTACCCGCTCGGCAGTACAAGGTGTGCCTGGGCTCCAGCCCCGCAGCCCCTGCCAGCAGGGCCCTGGCTGCTCCCTTCCCTCCAGGCAGGACCCAAGCGATGCTGCTCGGTGCTCCACGAGCACAATTCCCACTTGCAGCCCTAAAGTCGGTCCTTTTTATATCCAGAAGGAGGAGTTTGGGGCAAAGTTTTCCTTTGGAAGCGCTGACATGGGGCCTGAGATGCAGTTCTTGTGTGCAGAGGGTGACATGAGCTCTGCTGCTGCTCCCAGGGGAGCATCCCTGGAAGCCTGAGGGAGATGTGGCAGCTCCCAGGGAGAGCCAGGAGCACCCTGGGAGAAAAAGGGTGGGATGATGGAGAGTTCAGCCCATGAGGTTTTCCCTGCTGATTCCTACCCTTCTCCCTGAGCCCACAGTGTGACCCAGGAGACACTGGGTCTGCAGCATCCACTGGACACTCACTGTGGAACACAAGGCTGGGACAAACCACGGGATTTCTGCAGGGCTGGAAACCCTCCCGGAGCACAGGAGCTGCTTTGGAGCCTTCCCTCACCCTCCTCCTCTGTCTGCATGTGCTGAGCTGTTCTCCAGCCACCAATTCCATCCAGCCACCAGCCCATCCAGCCCTCAATTCCATCCAGCACCAATTCCATCCAGCCACCAGCCCATCCAGCCCTCAATTCCATCCAGCCACCAGCCCATCCAGCCCTCAATTCCATCCAGCACCAATTCCATCCAGCCACCAGCCCATCCAGCCCTCAATTTGATCCAGCCACCAATTCCATCCAGGCACCAACTCCATCCAGGCACCAATTCCATCCAGGCATCAGCTCCATCCAGCCACCAATTCCATCCAGCCACCAATTCCATCCAGGCACCAATTCCATCCAGCCCTCAATTCCATCCAGGCACCAATTCCATCCAGCCCTCAATTCCATCCAGGTACCAATTCCATCCAGGCACCAATTCCATCCAGCCCTCAATTCCATCCAGCCACCAATTCCATCCAGCCACCAATTCCATCCAGCCACCAATTCCATCCAGCCATCAATTCCATCCAGCCATCAATTCCATCTAGCCACCAAAACCATCCACCCATCAGCTCCATCCAGCCACCAATTCCATCCAGCCCTCAATTCCATCCAGGTACCAATTCCATCCAGCCACCAATTCCACCTAGGCATCAATTCTATCCACCCACCAGCTCCATCCAGACACCAATTCCATTCAGCCACCAACTCTGTCCAGGCATCAGCTCCATCCAGCCACCAGTTCCAGCTGCTCTCCTGCACATCAACTCGTGGCACGAGGTCTCAGCCCACCTGAGAGCAGAGACAGGTGAGGATCAAGACAGGCTGCAACACATTTCTGCTCGGCAAGGTTAAGAACCCTCCCCTGCCCCTGAACAGCAGTGTTCTAATTACACAGGGAGATGGTGAACAGGTTGTTTCCCCACCTAGGCCAGCTGAAAATTAAACTCTTTTTCCCCCTCCTTTTTTGGAAGGACTGGTTTCCAGTTGGACCAATTATTCAAAGTGTCTCAAAGGCACAAATTCCAGGGGGGGAGGGGGTTGGCAGTGCAGGGCTTGGGACAGGAGGAGGACAAACCTGTAAATTGCTGGAAGCTGCTGTAAAAGCACATACTCAGATTCCAAGGCTTTCAGGCAGCCCTATTTCAGTTATGGTGGGGTTTTTCTTGGCTTGCATTTATTTATTTATTTATTTATTTTGGCTAGAGCTGCTGAGACTTTCCAGGCAAACAAACAAACCAACCAACCAACCAAGAGATTCCCCTCCCTGCCCCTTGCACCCACCCACCCACCCTGGCAGCCGCCCCCTCCCCACTCCCCCCTGGGCCGGGAGCCGCAAAACCCACCCGAGAAACGAGCGGGGGAAAGAGATGCAAGGATGGAAAATTCCCCTTCATAATTAATAAATGAAGAATATTGTTGTTAATCGATGTAGCTGTGAAGAGAGTATCGATCCCAGCCGCACGCTATTTTTTGTGCGGCTTAGATTTTTACACCTCATTTAGAGGCAGGTCTCTCTGGGGACCTCTTAACACCAAAAGATATTTGCAGGAGCCCAAAGTAGAAGAGAAGAAAAAATGAGGGGGGGGGAAGAGAAAGATTAATTATTACCAGAGCTGGAGAGTTATGTGTGTGTCCCATTGTGGGCAACTGCAGCGGTGATTTGAATATTTGATTAATAGCAATTATGGCTGCAGCTGATAACTTATCTCCACGCTGGGTATTTAGGAAACAAGTGGGAGCCATTATAAACCTTTTTAATATTAATCCCGGGAAATTATGCTTATGAAGGCAGGGGATAACCCTTTGCCTGCTAGGGCTGTGTGAGGAGGATGCTCTGCTCTCTTGCCTCATCCCGTCCTCGCGTGGTTTAAATCTCTCTGTGCCTCAGTTTTCCTTTTCCAAGGTGAATAGATCCGGAGTTGGAAGCTGCACTGGTTAAGGCACCGAGGAAGGAGCTCTCATGAACACCAAACTTTTAATGAATAGCCAGGGAGATGGTTTGGGATGAGCTTTGGGAGCAGCTGTGGGGGCTGCTGGGGGGGTTTCTACAAGGTCTCGGTGCAAGGGTGGGTTTGCTCCAGGAGGGATTTCATTCCAGCTGCTGCTCCGTGGCCCTGGGATGATGCAGAGCAGGAGTTTTGCGTTGCCAAACTGCGTGTGGGGAGGAGATGGGCACAGACTTGGGTGCCCCTGAGGTGTTCAGAGAGGGTCAAAGAGCTGCAGGGAGCTGCGGCATTCCTGAAAACTCTGGCAAAAGCCAGGTGGAATTGGAGCAGGGGATGCATGGAGTGCTGGGAGAGGGGAATGTAAGCCATGAAAGCTCCATCTCGGCAGTCAGAAATCCCTCCCACTTCCAGGCTTTAGGAGAGAGTGGGGAGGGGAGAAGCTCATCCCGAAATAGGAGGGTGGGGTTGGATCCTTCCCCCGTGCCAGAACTGTCACCTTCTGCCACTGCCACTTCCTCCCAGGGAGGGAGCAGAGGAATTCGGGCCGGGGGGATGTTCAGAGCACATTTGTGAATTTGGGTTAAACTTCAGCCAGGGAGGGAGGGTGAGAGGGAGGGAAAAGAAGTGTGAGAGCAAAAAAAAAAAAAAAAGAAAAAAATTAGAAAACACCAAATGTTTGGCTTTTCACTGTCACAAAACCTTGCCCAGAATAAACACAGGGAGAAAGGCTCCCAAAAAAGGGGCGAGGCTGAGCCTGCCTGAGGTGGATTTAAACCTCAGCTTTCAGGCTGAGGGGAATCAGCAGGAGGAGTGGAATTCTCCTTGGCAAGGCAAGGGGAGATCTTTGAGGTGCAGGAGGAGGAAGAGGACAGGACAGGGCTGTCCCACCCCTGACAAGGTGCTCCCAAAATGCTGCCACATCCTCCCCAAAGCCCTGCCCTGAGCACAGCCGTGTCCCCTCTGCCTGTGGGGACAGGGGGACAGCGGGAGGAGCCGTCAAAGGCCGGCTGTGGAAGCGGGAGCAGCATTCCCGGGATGAGCTCCCTCCTCCACGCTCCGGCAGGGCTCACGCATCCATCTCCTCCCCGGCCCGTGATAGGCCCTGGTGCTGCAGATCCATGCAGATCAATGCAAAATTAATTAGAGTAATCAACTCAGCTGTACCACAGAGATCATACAGGCAGGGTTTTAGGTGACTAATTGGTGGAAGCTGACAGCCAGTGTCCCCGGTGTCTTAGAGGTATTAACACTTTTTTCTCTGTAGATTAATTACCTTTTTCCACCTTTCACTGGATGGGCCTGCCCGTGCCGTGCTGTTTGGGGGGAGCAGGGATGGAGGCCTGGCCTGAGGAGCATCCTGTGGGGTGCAGTGCCTGGGTTTGGGGGCAGGGTGTGTTGTGGGGGACAGTTTTTGCACCAGCAGCCTGATTAGGGCAGGTGGGGGTTGTCCTGTCCCTCTGCTGAGCCTGCAGCCCTGTGGGATGGCAAAGCCCCCCCCATGAATGTGCACAGCACAGAACACTCTCCCTGTGTCCTTCTCCTGTTGTGCCCTTCCTTCCCAGCTGATCTGGGGGCTCTCCAAGGCTGAACCCCCTCTTTTCCACCTGGGGTGGGGTTTGACACCCCTGGGCCATCCTTTGGCAAAGGCTGATGCACACCCTGCCTGTCCAAGGCTGTTTCCCAGGTCCACCAGGAGGATAAAAGGGTGGGTTTGTTCAAATTCCAACGTGGGAGCTCCGTGATAGAGACCTAATGAGGCCCCTGTGCTGCTGGAATCCAGGCTGGGAGCTGGGCAGGAGCTCTTAATGACCCTGGTAATTAATCACCACCAGTTATCTACCGCTGGAGATGGGTCCTCCATCACCTGCACTCGAAGTTGCCACTGGGCATCTTCCTGCTGAGTGTGGCCTGGCTTGGACAGAAATTATGGAGAGGCAGAGAAAGAGAGAGGACGGGGGGGCCCATAAACTTGGCACTGCTGAGGCACCACCTCAAATCCTGGGGGCAGTTCTGGACCCCTCAGGACCAGAGGGACACTGAGGGGCTGGAGAGTGTCCAGAGAAGGGAACAGAGCTGGGAAGGGGCTGGAGCAGCAGGAGCAGCTGAGGGAGCTGGGGGGGTTCAGCCTGGAGAAAAGGAGGCTCAGGGGGGACCTTCTGGCTCTGCAACTCCCTGACAGGAGGGGGGAGCTGGGTGGGGAAATCGGGCTCTGCTCCCAGGGAACAGGGCCAGGAGGAGAGGGAACGGCCTCAGGCTGTGCCAGGGGAGGTTGAGGCTGGATATTAGGGAAGTCTTTGCTGAAAGTGTGGTCAGGCATTGGAACAGGCTGCCCAGGGCAGTGGCAGAGTCACCATCCCTGGAAGGGTTAAAAACCACCAGCAGATGTGGCACTCTGGGATATGGGTTAGTGGGCATGGGGACACTCTGTCGAAGTTTGGACTTGGTGACCTTGGAGGACTTTTCCAATGTTTATGATTCTTGGATTCTTCAAGTCTGCAATGGTCCCTCGGGATGCTCCTGGTGGTCTTCACACCACTGAGCCTGGGGAGTGATGGGCAATCTCCTCATGGCTTCGACAGATGACGAGCCAAACCACGAGTGAGTAACCACAGGAACAGCTCAAAGGCATCAGCTGGACATGCAGGAAGGCAGCAGGGTCCTCCTCCCATCCACAACACTCAGGACTGAAACCCAACGAGTTGAGCCCTTGGGTGTCACTTGTCCCCTCAACCCACGGGGGATGTGGTGGAGGGAACCTCCACCAGCCCAGTCCAGGTGCAGCTTCCCCAGCCAAGTCTGTGGCTGCCCAAAGGGAAGGTGTCAAATCCATCCTGGTCGCTGCATCGAGGCCATCAGAGAAGAATCTCCCCCCTCAGGGAGCCACTCGTCCCCTCTGACGGCCGGTGGCCGATAGCCAGGATGAATTGTCCTCTCGAGGAGGCCCCCTGTCCCCACCCAGCTGCCACAGCCACCTCACCCAGGTGATGGGAGATGGATCCTGCCATCATTGATCAAGGGCTCGATGTCGGGAGCGGGTTTTATTGGCAGAGATGACAGAGAGGAGAGCGGGAAGTGCAAGCCAGGGGAGCAAAAGCCTCCCAGCCCAGCCCCAGCTCAGGGGCACGAAAGAGAGCTGTTTCTCTGGGCAGGAGGGTAAGTGGAGCCACCAGAAGGTTTAGTCCTTACAGGAACATCCAGAGGACAAGCAGTGCCTGCTCTGAGGAGCTCAGCAGAAAGGACGAGTAATGGATTTAAACTGGAACAAAATGAGGTTAGATTGGATATCAGGGAGGAATTCCTCCCTGAAAGGGTGGGGAGGCCCTGGCACAGGTTGCCCAGAGCAGCTGTGGCTGCCCCTGGATCCCTGGAAGTGTCCAAGGCCAGGTTGGATGGGGCTTGGAGCTACCTGTTCTAGTGGAAGGGATGAGATGAACTTTACGGTCCCTCCCAACCCAAACCATTCCATGGTTCTGTGATGACCTGTGGAGCCAGTGGCCAGTTAGTGACTCTGTGGTGGAGCTGACACCCAACTCCAAATCTCAGCAGCGCCAGATTTGCATCAAAGCCTCAATCCTTCCTTTCTATTTACTTAAAATAAAAAAGCAAACCCCTGTACCATTCCAGCAAGGGAAAAGATAACTTTTCCAGGAAAAGTGCCTCTCCTTCTTTCCATGTGAAAGAGAGACTGAGGGGAGACCTCACTGCAGTCCCAACTGCCTGGGGAGGGGCAGAGGAGGGGCAGGACTGAGCTCTGCTCTTGGGGGACCAAGGACAGCCCCCAGGGAATGGCTGGAGCTGTGTCAGGGCAGGCTCAGGTTGGATCTCAGGGAAAGGTTCTTCCCCCAGAGGGTGGTGGGCACTGCCCAGGCTCCCCAGGGCAGTGGGCACGGCCTCAAGGCTGCCAGAGCTCCAGGAGGGTTTGGATGATCCTCTGGGGCACAGGGAGGGACTCTTGGCCTATGCAGGGCTGAGGGTCGGGCTGGATGATCCTGATGGGTCCCTCCCAGCTCAGCACACTCCATGGTTCTGTGGTGAGACACCGACCCACGCCCGCTCTGTCTCCAGGGCACCGAGGGGTGAAAATCCCCTCCCGGCTCCTGTGCCCCAGCCAGCACCTCCATGGCAGGCAGGCAGGGGCTGCAGGAGGGGGATTATCCACTGCTCAGCTCCCAACACCAGAGCCAGCACTTTAGAGTGCTTTCATCCCTGAAAGCTTCGGCGGGGAAGAAAGGAGAGTGGACTGAGTAAGTGCTTTCCTTTTTTAACAAAGCATCAGCCAGGCTGGAGCAGGGAGGGGGGCAAAGGGCTGAGCACCCCCTTCTCCAGCACCAGGCACGACCCCTCCCGCCGTGGGTGATCAGGATTTGCCCAACCTCAAAAATAAATCTTCCCCAGTTTCCTTTTATAGGGCCTTTCAAGCTCTATCCCCCAGGTCCTCGTGGAGGGTAATGAACGCACGAGGCCTGGCTTGGAGGGGCTTGAATTATTCATTGGGAATAATATTTGTTGCCCTTTTCCTTCTCCTGGTGGATCAATGGGGGATTTATGGGCCAGGGGTTCCCGTTATTGGGGGGCCATTGGCTGTGTGGGAAGCAGCATCTGCAGGAAATGGGGCATTCCCCATCCTCTGCCTCTGGGCACAGAGAGCCCCAGGCACAGCTGCAGTCGCTGTTGGCCAAAGCCAAGGCTGGCCATGCCTGGGGGAGGCTCAGAAACACAAGGGGAGGGTGGTCCATGTGGGAGAAATGACTTCAGATCCCTCCAGCAACGCCTGAGCAGCCCTGGGAGCAGTCCCTGCACAGGGACAGCATGGACACGTGTGCTCAGAGCTCACCTGGCACGGCCCAGCGCTATCTGGGATGTCCCATCACATCCTCACTGGCTTGTTTAGGAAGTTGGGGTTCCCAGCCTGGAGAAGGGGCTTAACAGACACGTTTAAAGCCGAGTGATGCTCCCAGAAAGGCTCTGTACACGGTGCAGGTACTCCAGGGCTTTGGGGCACTGCTGAGCAGCACTCCAAGGAAACTTCTAGAAGACCTGAACTGTCTTCTCACCCCTACTGCTGGCTCTGAGTTCTCAGCTTGTGCAACCTCCAGCCTGGAGCAGGGCAGGGGGAAATCTCATTTCTGCCTCCATGTGGGCAGTTAGTGCTGTGATGAGCCCTGCCTTCCATCCCATCCCACCCCATCCCATCCCATCCCATCCCATCCCATCCCACCCCACCCCATCCCAGCTGGGGAGCTGGAGATGTGTTTCTGAGAGCTCTTTTTGGAGATGATTGCAGTTTTAACCCATCTGCCCACCGAGCTGAGGACTTTGCAGGGCTTCATCCCACCTTTGTGCTCTTCCCAACCCCGACAAGGGTGAGGATCCCACCAGCAGCTCTCTGGACCAACACCTGAGCAGCAGGGGAAAGCTCCACAGACAGGTCTTCTTGCAGAGCCACTGAGGAGCTTTGGGGGAAAACCCTTTCCCAGCCCCTTTTTGGGATGGGGAAGAGCCTTACTTGGAGCCGAGGGACTCCACAAGGCAGTTGCCTGCAGATGGCTCAGGGCCAGGAGAAGCAACATCTTGGCTTTGGATTTAAAGGGAAGATCACAGAATCCCAGAGTGGTTTGGGTTGGAAGGGACCTTAAAGCCCATCTCCTTCCACAGGGACACCTTCCACTAGCCCAGGTTGCTCCAACCTGGCCTTGGACACTTGCAGGAATGGGGCAGGATCTGAGAGCGGGCTCAGCCTCCTGCAAGCTGCACTGAAGACCAGGGATTTCAGACCAGCAGCATTTCCTGACATGTAAAACTTGCCTTTTGGATCTGAGATTTGGACCTGAATCCCCTCCACCCCCCAAAAAAAACATCCAGGAGGGCTTCACAACCCCCCATCCCCCGAGCCCTGGCTCAGCTCCCCCGACACCCAGCAGTGGTGGGGCCGGACCCGAGGTCCCTTCCTTCATCACCCACCCCCTCAAGGTGACAGCCAGGAGGTGGCTCTGGCACAGTGTCACCATTCCCGGGGCTGGCCCGCGGGAAGGAGCAGAGCCCTAATGCGGTTTTGACAAGGGGGCCATCAGTTAAGTGCTCCGCGCGCGGGTGTTTTTTCCCCTCTCTCTATTGTTTATTATTGGAAGTTACAAGTAGCTAAAGACCTCCCCAATTATCCGGGAGCCACTTAAGAGCAATTGAGCACCTGTCACCCAGTGAATGGGCTGCCTCGCCCTAATGACAGGAGAGGAGAAAAGATGCAGGTCAGCGGGGCCGGGGATGCCGGCGATTTACAGCTCGGCTGGGCCCGCTCCCAGGGCCGGGAAGGGCGGAAAAAAACACCCCCAGAGGCAGGAGGAGGAGAGGAGCCTCGAGGGGTCTCCCTCGTGGGATGGGTGGGAGATTCGACGGCCGCAGCTTGAGGGTCATCTCTTGGTCCATGGAGCTGGGCAGCTCCCGGCATCCCGGGGGACGTGGAGCAGGTCATGCCATTAACTGCTCAGTCCCGTAAATAGGGAAGGGAAGAAAAAAAAATATCCAGGAATCGTTCACTGACCGTCAGCCAGCAGGAAAAACAACAAAAAAAATTTACCTGTGCTTTTTTTCCCCCTGAATGGGGGCACATCCCACAGCAGGGGTTGGTTTGGTTTTGGCTGCTGGAAGGGCTGCAGGAGCTGCAAACCCCCAGTGCAGAGCCGGGACCTGCGGGATTGTGGCTGCACTTCCCACACAGGGACAGCTGAGGCAGATTTGGATGTGAGGTGGTGAAAACATTTGCTTTTGAGGCATCGTTTGGATGAGGTCCCTCATAATTTCAGTGTGGTATGAATGCATCAAATGGGTAAATGGTACAGAACGACACGAGAAAAACCCCACAACCGAACACCAGCCAAACCTGAGGTGACGATCCCCCCACCACCAAGGTGAAAGGATGTGCCTAAACACCCTAAAAACCACGTTGCAGGAGGCTGCACTGACACAAAACCTGGTTCCACTGCCAGCAAATCAAACCTGAAGGCAGCCTTTCCCCTCCTGCCGTGCCTCAGGAGCCACCGGGAACGACTTTCCCGGGAAGGGCAGAGGTTTTCCTCCCAAACGAGGAGACCTGTCCGTCCAGGAACGCCCTCTCCTGCAGGGAACTCCGGCTTTGGAAGCAGCTTTTTGGAGCAAGGACGGGAGGAGGGGCTGGAGCGGCGATCGCCCCGAGCCGGGGGGGTGTGCCCGGGAAGTGGGGGGCTGGGAGGAGCGGGAAGGGGGGAGAAGGTGCCAACCTGGAAAAGTCCATCGATAGAAACATAAAATTAAAATAATTTGCGTCAATTCTGCTGAGTGGCTGTTAGGCCTAATTGTTATTGACTCCTCGCTGTAATTATTAAGGCTTACACAGAGCTCGGCTGGCAAAGGAGGTGGGTTTGGGACCCCCCACCCTCCCCCCCACGGCGTGTCCCCACATGCCAGCAGGGGTGGAAGGGACATGTTACCTCCTTGATTCTTGGAAACAGCCCCCAGGAAGTCACCAACAGAGCAAGGGGTGGTGGGGGGAGGGATTTTGGGCCATTTTTGGCGGGCAGGAGCAAGAGGGGAGCTGGAGAAGAGACGAGCGAGTGGAACAGCGAGGGCAGAGGGAGGAACGGGAACGGGCGGAAGGAGGAGGCAGCTCCGGAGAGACCCCGTAAGGCGCTGCCAGAGCTGTTTGCCTGGTGTGGTGCCGGGTAATTTTCTCCCCTCCTTCCCCCCGGCCTTTGTTTCTGCTGCCAGCACAGACCCCAAGCAGCAGAGCGGGCTGATCAATAGGAACACGGTGTTTGCATGGATCATACATGCGAAGAGCACGTTCCCGGATCAATGCCGAGGTCTCGCAGAAGGAGAAGAAGGGAGGGGAAAAAAAAGGAAAAAAAAAAAAAAACCACAACAACCCACCCTGCCAGGATGCACATCCTCACAGGATGGACCGTTTCCATGGCGATGGGCTGCTCTCCCTGTCCTCTGCAGCCACGGGGACCCTGCTCAGCACCCCAAGGCAAGGGTCCCTCCAGCACCTCCACCTGCTGAGGGGGTCAAACCCTCATGGGGGTCAAACCCTCCCTCCCCTCAGCTCAGCTCTGCCCACGGGCTGGATGAGGCCCCTCGCACGAAGTGACGTGGGGTGTCACCACCCTTCGTCCGGGGCAGTGCAGAAGATCCTCATCCCGGTTTTCCTCCCTCCCACAGGCCACGGCTGAAACCTCAGCTCCCATCAGCCGGTGAGCCCGTGCAGGATCCCCGGCTCCACCTCCCTACCTGCCCCCTTCCCCCGGGGAGAGAGGGGGGTGGTTATGAGGAATTAATTAGATCGTGTCTTTAAAGTGCTCTGGAAATGAGAAGCGCTTGAGAAAAGCGGTCAGGAACCTGGAGGGAGCCAGAGGCTGCCCTGCCAAGGACGGACGGATGGAAGGACGGATGGACGGCCCCTGCTTTGTTTCCGTGCAAGGAAAGACACCCTGAGCCAAAAATCCCTCCCCAACCACCCCCCGTGGGTTTTTTTCTCGCCCACTTTCCACGCTGGGCTTCACCTGTGGCTGCGCAGAGGGGAGGGAGGTTGGCTCTGCAGCAGAGCCAGCCGATAATTCCCAGCCAATAAAGTTATCTGAGGGTAATCATTAAACCCTCACGAGCGACGCAGCGCGTGGGGAGGCAGCGAGGGAGGCTCTGCCGTCCTTCAGAGAGAGGCTGACCTTGGCCAGGCAGGTCCTTCCCCGAGTTTGGGGATGGAACACAAGTCTCCTGGCCCGGTGGCAACCACGGCCAACTCCTGCTTCGAGCAGCAGTCACGGCCCTCCCGCAGCGAGGAAAGGGCAGGGGGAGGAGGGTGGGGAGGAGCTGGGAGCACACGGGGCACAACTGGAGATCTGAGAGGAGCCCCTGAGCATCACCCACCCCGTCCCTGAAGTTGGGCAGTTGTCATTCCCTGAGGGCAAATTGTGGATGGGAAGCTCCAAACGCCCCAGCCCGGTGTGTTGGCAGCCCAGAAAACTCCTCTGTGCCCTGGGCTGGTCCCACAGCAGGGGAGGGGGGGATTCTGCCCCTCTGCCCCCTCAGGTGAGACCCCCCTGCAGAGCTGCCCCAGCCCTGGGAACAACAGCACAGGGACGTGGAGCTGCTGGAGAGAGTCCAGAGGAGGCCACGGAGATGCTGCCAGGGCTGGAGCCCCTCTGGAGCCAGGCTGGGAGAGCTGGGGGGTTCAGCTGGAGAAGAGAAGGCTCCAGGGAGACCTGAGAGCCCCTTGCAGGGCCTAAAGGGGCTCCAGGAGAGCTGGAGAGGGACTGGGGACAAGGGATGGAGGGACAGGACACAGGGAATGGCTTCTCAGTGCCAGAGGGCAGGGTGAGATGGGATATTGGGAAGGAATTGTTGGCTGTGAGGGTGGGCAGGCCCTGACACAGTTTTCCCAGAGCAGCTGTGGCTGCCCCTGGATTCCTGGAAGTGTCCAAGGCCAGGTTGGATGGGGCTTGGAGCAACCTGGGCTAGTGGAAGGTGTCCCTGCCCATGGCAGGGGTGGGATGAGATGAGCTTTAAGGTCCCTGCCAACCCAACCATTTTGTGATTCCATGAAATCCCATCCTTGGAGCACCAGAACTGCTTCCCAAAGCAGCTGCCCCTGATGCTGGCAGCCCGTGGGCAGAGCTGCCTCCAAAGGGTCTCTGCCAGGGTTTGTCTTGGCACTCCCTTGGCCCTTGCCGTGGCAGGAAACTTTTTTTTTTTTAATCAGCCAGGAAGTAAATTAAAAAAGTTGGCTGTGCAGGAATTAGGCCTTTTGGCTGATAGTTTGGGCAGCATCTGTCTCCATTGCCTGCAAATTAGTCTGAGAGTAATCAGGTGGTAAATGCAGCCCCAAATGGAATCTCCCCTCATTAACCATGCAAAGCAAGAGGTCTGCAAAGGATCAGCCCCCCGGAGGGAGGGCAGGGGAGCTGGGCAGGGGTTTGGTGTCACCTCTTTGGTGCCACGAGATGGGGTGGGGGCTCTGAGCAGGAGGTGCCTGAGAAGCACGAGCAGGAGGGGGTGGTTTTGATGAACCAAAGCCCAGCTGGTGGATTTGGAGCAAAACCAGATACCAGTCCAAAAAATACTGGTTTGGGAAGGGTGAGGGGTCAGTGAGGCCAAGTCCCAGGTCCTACTGGTCCCTGGGGAACTGGCTTGGGGTTTTCTAAGGCAGAATCTCCCCAGCCCTGTGAATGAATCCTCGGGGAGGGCCATGAGCACCACGCTGGACAGGCAGCATTTCCTCCTCCTCCCCGTGATCCTGCCCACCCATCACCCTGTCCTGGAGCTCCAGGGTGGCCCTGCTCCATCCACAGGCACAGGTGGAAGAAGGGACATGTGGGACAGGGGGTGCACTGGGATGTCCTGGGAGGAACAGCCCCTGTGGTGACATCCTGGCTGGTGCAGCAGGAGAATCACTCAGGGTTGAATGCTGGGTGGCAGACTGGCGGTTTGGAGCTGGGAAAAACAAGGGTCAGAGGGGGCCTTTTCTCCTATTTTGATCTCTCCAAACTCCTGGGAAAGAGTGGGGAAAGGAAAACCAAACCAAGCAGCAAATCCCACCTCCAGCAGTCACAGGAGAGGGGACAGTGCAGATGTTGCCAGCTGTGCCCTGCCTCCACAGAGCCTGTTTGGACTGGGAGTTCATCATCGTGACACAGGGAGAAAAAAAAAAAAAATGTGAATTTTGGTCTCACGGTGTGACAGCCCCACAAACACGTGACAAACCCGGGGAGCCAGGGAGACATTTACCCCTGTGAGAGAGGTCAGCACAGAGGTTATGCAGCCTCTGAGCCCTGGGGAGCTGCCTCCAGCCACGGGGCTGTGCTCTGCCCTTAAAGAGTAATCCCTTAGAGATGACTCTTCAGCCGGAGGAGGGGAGGGGACGGAGGGAGTGTGAGAGAGAGGACCAAGTTCTTTGTTGCCTAGAGCTTGTTAAATCCATACATCGAAGGCAAGAATAAATAAAAAATCAAATCTCTACTTCTGAAAAGCCGTTTCTGTGGGGAGCTGCTTCCCTGAATCTTCCAGCCCCGGCCTGTGTCGATAAATCAATAGCTGATGCAGGTCGGCTGCAATCGGCTGCAGGAGAGCAGGCGTGTGATGGATGGACAGCAGAGAGGAGGATCTGAGAGATAGGGCAGAGGTGATGCTCACCTTGAGCTTTATTGTTTGCCACTGAGAGGCAGGGTGGTGTGGAGGCACCAGCTGAAGTGGGAACAGCACCAACAGCCCCTCCTCACATCCCGCAGTGCCTCCCCCCCGGCTCTTATCCCACCTCTCGTGGTCTCACCTGCCACACCAGTGGGGAAAGGGAGATGAGGAGAAAAGCTGAAGGATGCTCCAAGTGGCTGGGAAAGCAGGGAAGGCCCTCAGGCCGCTGTTCAGGTGTGTCTTGTGCGTTAAAGCCCCTCGGTGCTGGCTGCAAGGGGATCTTGCTGCTCCTGCACGGTGAGGAGGGGGAGGGAAGGGCAGAGAAATGTGGGATTTTCACAGCTGATTTCCCTTAAATACCAGGATTTAAGCTCGGCATCGGAAAGGGGACGACTGAAGCAGGGAAGGAAGGATGGACTGGATATCCTGGTTTGGAGTTTGGCTCAGGCAGCACAGACCAAGCCCAGCCCTTGCTCCCAGCCCAGCCCAGGGATCAGCCTGGGGCAGGGATGGGCTTCCACCAGTCTCACTCACGAGGTGAAGTTCGTCCTCCTGACCCAGGGATTTGCTCTTCCCTCCCCTGATCTCCAGGAGAAATCCCTCCCTGTCCCCTGGGATGGATGTTTGAGGGAAGCTGGTGAGAAATAAGGTGTCACTTGTCGTGCTGAACCATTTCTCCTGATCTTCAGCCTAACGAGCTGCTTGGCTGGGGCTGTGCTGGCCATCCCCTGTAACTGCCCTCGAGGGGTCATTCCAGCCCCTCCAAACACTTTTATGCTTTGGGTCCAGAGCCAGGGAGTTCCTGACCACCAGGAAACACAGTGGGAAGAAGATTCCCTTTGGTTTGCTCTGAGCCTGCTTATCAGAGAGATTTGGGAGGGTTGAAAACCCTCCAAATTCCTTTAGGAAAACAGGAAAACAACTATTTCCCCCTCTTCTCCAGGCTGATCACAACCTCAGGGCTCCTCATAGGCCCCTGAATGCCCCCACCAGCCAATCCCACCCTCAGTGCCTCCCCTTGCTCGGCTCCCAGAGAGGGAGGGGCCGGGATATCGAACACGGATCAACACAGGACTGCAGCGATGCTTTCTGATTTCTCCTCTGCTCCTCTCCTAATCACTGCTAACATCTGATTTGCCTTTTTGTCTGCAGCTGGACATTGAGCTGACATTTCCAGAGATCTCCCCACATTAACACCAAGAGCTCTTCCCTGAGCAGTAGCAGCTAATTTGGAGCCCATCCTGGTATCGGGGTGCTTGAGGTTGTTTTCCTCGTGGCCGTGACTTTGCATTTATCAACATCGTATTTTATCTGCCCTTTCATCCCCCAGTCCCCTCCTGTCCTTACATCCTGCTGCAAACTTGCCCAACCACTTTGTGGCACCTTCCCTAAAAATTCCTGCTCCCCACCAAGCCCTGTCACTGCTTTGTCTGCTTTTTTTCACCCCCCTCAGATTATTTAAGGCCACGTGGATCAGGGTGGGTCCCGGCAGTGACCCACACATGGGAGGTCCTCCACAAGGGTCAGTCTCAGGCTGAGGGAATGGTAGCCAGGCACCAGCTGGTGACATTCCTGGTCCCAGGTTCTCTAGGAAAAAGGAAAACCTATCCCAAACCCAAGACACTTGTTGCTCTCCATGTGTGTGCCTGTCCTGAGCTCTGTCTGTCCAGTTTGTCCATGCCCTGGGCTGGGATCCCATGGGAGCAATTCCGGCCTGGGAACCTGCAGAGCAGGATTTTCATAGAATCACAAGGCCCTGCTTTGGAGGTGAAGGCAAATCCCTTCCTAATCCAGGGAGCTTTTCCCCAAAGGAAGACCCAATTGCTCTCCCAGGGCCTACACAAAGAGGATGGGGCTGGGATTTGTACCTCTACCCCTCCCACAGGTGAAGGCATCCCTTTTCATCTCCACAGAGGAGGGCTGGGATGGATCCCAGGGAAAGGTTCTTCCCCCTGAGGGTGGTGGGCACTGCCCAGGCTCCCCAGGGCAGTGGGCACGGCCCCAAGGCTGCCAGAGCTCCAGGAGCGTTTGGACAACGCTCTGAGGGACAGGGGGGGATTGTTGGGGTGTGCTGGGCAGGGCCAGGGGTTGGGCTGGTGATCCTGGTGGGTCCCTCCCAGCTCAGAATATTTAATCCTTGCATGACTCCCAACCAAGCCCTGGAGATGCTGCATCACCTTTCAGAGCCTTTCAGTCTCTTTGTGTCCCAAAAGGTGCAGCAGCCCCACAGCCACCCCAGCTGGCCCAGCAGCCCTTCCCACAGACCTCCCTGTGCGCCCCTTGGCACAGGGAGCACCAAGGGAATCCAGCTTTGCTTTGTTTTGCTTTGCTTTGCTTCCCCCTCCAATTCGTTCTTGGTTTCATCCAAAACACCTTGGAAAATAATAGCCAAAAATACCCAGGCTGGCAGGGAGAGGACTGTGCACACTGCTATGGCAACTGTGATCACTGCCTGCCCTGCTGGGGAGGCAGAGCTGCCCATTTGTCTTTATTTCTGAGCAGATTGGCCCAGCCCCAGGCATGGGCCTCGGGTGGGCACACTGGCACCTCACCCACTGAGAGCCCTGGGCGCCCCTGACTGGGCAAGGGGCAGCCAGAAACAGGTAAATCCGGGGGTTGGAAGTGTTTGGAGGTAAGTGGGAAGCAGCAGAGTTGTGGTTTCCACGCTGGGCCTCCCCCTCCATCCATGCAGAGGACACAGCAAGACAGAGGTGCTTAAAAATAACCCGGCCAAAGGCAGACACGAGAGTGCTCTCAGGGATGAGATGTTTAAAAGGTTTGAAAGCAAACCTAAAGCCAGATCTGACAGCCACTGCGTGGTGTAAAAGCACGCCAGGCTTCTCCAGATCACTTCAGGCTCCTCAGGGAGATTGTTGGCCGAGGCTGAAGTGGATGACAGGGGTGAGGTTTGGTCTGCCCAGCCACCCATCCTCACACACCAGCTGCTGTCACCCCGTTGGGTCCTTGGCCAGCCCAGTCCCATCTCCTACAGGCCCTGGGGGAGCCCAGAGCTCCCTCTCAGGCTCCTTCCCAGAGCTGGATGAAGAGGTTTTCCAGTGCTGTTTGTGGGGTTTGTGGCGTGGGTGCCTCACTGGAGTGTTCTTGGGCTTCCCCCAAACCCCTTCCTTTCGAGTTCATCCCAACTGCCCTGGCAGAGCAAGCACTGCCCTCGAGGGCTCTGCTGCCTCTTTTCCGACCTGCCATTTATTGCTGAAGACAGAATTCCAATAGGTTTTAAAACCCACCCCCAAGGGCTGCAGAGGGGCAGCGTTTTTGGGTCAGGCTTTGCTTCCCTTCAGGATCCTTCGGAGTGGAGAAGGCAGGTCCAGCCCTTCTGCTGAGGGCAGGGGCACCAGGGCTGAGTGGGAGCACTGAACCCACACAGATGTGGCCCAGAGTCTCGAGAAAAATCATCTCCAACCCTTAGGGTTGTTTTTTTTTTCTCTAAAACTACAACTTGTCAACATCTCCCGTGAAATAAAACCGGGGAAGGTTAAAATCGGATTAAAATCCAGTAACTTCTTGGCTTGCTCAGGAGCATTACAGGCACCTTAAACGTGGAAATTAAGTACCATTTGAAACATCCTGCATTGGCAGGTCAAAGCACTTAATTCCAGCTTTTAAATGGCCTTTCCTTCCGGTGCTTTCCCTCGTCCACTTCATTCAGTCGACGCCAACGACCTTCCCAGGGGTTTGTCTGACCAAGGATTTGTCCCTGCACGGGTTCCTGAACCATTTCTGCTCGCCCTCAAACCCAGCAGCCAGGCTCCTGTCCCAGCAGCTGTTTAAAGCACGAGGTGCTGAGATCCTGGCACACATTCCCAGCTGGATCCTTTCCCTGCCCGTCCCCCCCGGGCTCTGGCGCTGCCCGAGCTCTGATTAAGAGCCCGGCAGGATGACACACAATTTGGGGACTGGAAGCTAATTCAGAGTGATTCACCCCAAGCTCTGTGGCCTGGGGAAGGGAGTGGGGCTGGATTGCAGAGCCAGGACTCCATGGAATCATCATGGAATCACAGAATCACTAAGGCTGGACGAGTCCTCCAGGATCAGCACTGGGTTCACCACTAAACCACCTCCCCAAGTGCCACATCCACGTGTTTTATGAACACTTCCAGGGATGGTGACTCTGCCACTGCCCTGGGCAGCCTGTTCCAATGCCTGGCCACCATTCCCATGAAGAAATTTTTCCTAATATCCAATCTAAACCTCCCCTGGGGCAACCTGAGGTGATTTCTTCTCTTCCTGACGCTTATCACCTGGGAGAAAAGACTCAAATCTCCTTAATTTCCAGAATGTGCCCAGTGCAGCCCCAATGTCCAGGCTGGTAGCAGCTCCAGGGGGTCTTTTTCAGACTAAATGATTCTGTGATTCTAAAATCATTTAGTGCAGCCATTAACCCAGCACTGCCACATCGACCACTAAACCGTGTCCCCAGGTGCCACATCTGCACCTCTTTTTAATCCCTCCTGGGATGGAGGCTGGCCTGGAAGTGGGAATTGTGTCCTGGTGTCCCTCCATGGCCTCTCCTGGTCTCCAGTGGTGCCTGCAGACCCAGAGGTGTCTGAGAACCCATCTGTGATTTGTTTGACTGGAGGAAGGGGATATAATGTAAAGAATTTAAAGAACAGTTTGGGTCAGAAGGGACCTTAAACATCATCCAGTTCCAATCCCCTGCCACAGGCAAAGACAACACACCTCACTGGGCACAGCTGGAGACAGGGAGATGTTTCCAGCTGTGACCAACCTGAGGCTCATGGCAGGACTGCCACCCACGTGGGCACAGAATCATCCAGTGCCATGGAATCACTCAGGTTGGAAAAGACCTCTGAGCTCATTAATCCCAACCTGCATCTCTGCAGGCACCTCAGGACCAGCTGCCCTGGGCCTTGCAGGACGAGGATCTCCCAAAGGATGAGTCAGGGAGGGCTGGGACACCTCTGTGTGTCACCTTGCTCAGCACCACCAGGCCTGGGCAAGGCCCTGGGATGCCACCCAGGAGCAGGGAACACAACTCCTCCCTTGCAGCTGCAGTGGCAAAGCAGTGGCAGGGAATTGAGGGGGAGGATGGGGGTGGGGGTGTTTTTTTTGTCCTCTCTTTATCCTTGCACTGACACCCCGTGGGTCAGGACTGGCTTTTCCACGGGACCCACGCTGTCCCAGCGCTCCGGGGCCGTGCCCTGTCCCCTGTCCCCCCAGCTCCTCCCAGCTGCCCTTCCCGGGCACTGTCCCTGCCCTGGCCGGGCTCTGCCGCCTTCCCTGGCTCTCAGTACAGTATCTCCCGGCCCCCTCCCCGCTCCTCGGGCTTTGTCAAAGCACATTTCCCAATTAGAGGATAAAAATATTCCATTCCTGACTCGGCACGCTATCGATTTTGCCTGTAGCTGTGGAGGGGGCGAGGGCGGGCGTGTGCGGGGTAGGGAGAGGTGAAGGGCTGTAGGCACGAAGTGCAGCTGCCTCCCCCCTACCCCTTTATTATTATTGTTATTATTCATCCCTGTGAAAAGCGGCGAGCAGGACTGGTTAGCTCAGCTGACCACTGATAGAGAACAGGGGATCGATACTTAATTGACACAGGCTGGGCAGCCGGAGTAGCGATTGGAGATGGGGGAAGGCTTCTGGGAGGAGGGAGGGGAAGAGGAGAGAAGGAACAAAAGCCGGGCGAAGGAGGAGAGGCAGGGAGAGGGTGGGAGGAGCGGAGGAATAATGAAGGAAGAGGCAGAAAGGACGGAGGAGGAGGAGGTGGGAGGACAAAGCCCCGCGGAGCCCATCGTGCCCCGGGGGGAGCTCCGCGGTGGGTGCTGTGCCACACGCAGGGTGCGACGGGACAGGAGGGGACATCCCCACGTGGATATATCCACAGGCTCTTTCGAGGGCGAGGGGTGGGCTCTGCCACTGCTGCGGGCACAAACACCCCAGTGAGCCTTGAGCAGCTCCCAGGAAATGAACCTGCCGGCCTCGCATCTCCTCTTCCCCCATCCCGTGCTGTAACTCCACCTCCCTGGGCAGGTCCCTCCCTCGGCAGCGCAGCCTGTCCCGCGTGGCTGGAGGTGTTTTGTGCCACTGGCGGTGGCCTGAACTCCCCAAACCTCAGATTTCCGACCTCCAGATGATTCCTGCCTGGGTTGCTGGAGTTTGAGTGAGGCTCCTCTACCACCACTGATCCCGTGAGGGACATCCCTGCCTAAGGCAGGGGAGTGGAACAAGGTGATCTTCAAGGTCCCTCCCAACCCAAACCAGACTGGGATTTGGTGATTCCGTGACATGTTCTCCCTCACGTTGGTCATCCAGGTCCTCCCTCTGCCCAGCCAAGCCCTGCCATGGGGCTGGCAGCTCACAGGCCGGGCTCTCACCAAGGACTGATGTGTCACCTGGTGGCCCTGGCCGTTCCAGTCCCTCAGGCAGAGCTAGTCCTGAGTGCCCTCTGGGTTTTTTTGGGGAAATCCCTGAGCAGGTTGGGAAGTGCATGGGGCCCAGGTGAGGTCCCAGACCTGGCAGCCACCCTCTTTTTACACTCAGCTTTACTGAGGGCCCCGCTGGAGCCTCCCCAGCTGGGCTGGGCCCCAGATTCACAAGGACAGTGTGGACAACCTGGGGAACCATGAAGGGAAGGAACAGGAATTAGATGTTTGGAAGGCATGGCCTTTGACAAGGGCAGAAGTTCAACTCCAGAAGGGAGAAGACACCAACAACAAGGCCAGTAGGACACAACACCGGCTGATTTCTTCTCTGTCTCTATCAAGGGACAGAAGAAACCATGGCAGGTCGAAGGTTGGCTCCCAGCCAGGAGCCAGTTTCTCTCTGGGGATCTCGGTGGCCTTTGGTGACACTGAACATGATTTTTGCAGAGCTCTGGGGCAGGATGAGGTGGACACTCCTGCACAGCTCCAAGAGACACCACCTGTGGAATAGAGGTCTCCCAAGGGGACTTTGACCAGCAGGACAGAACCTTGTTGAACTTCTCCTGGTCTTGGCTGCTCCCAAAGCACTGGGCAAGTCATGCCTGGGGCCTTTTGCTGGGCCAGGAAGGGAGAAGCTGAGACTGGCCTTGACCCTCAAAGTCCTTGGGCTGCTCTTCACTGTGAGCTGAGCTGGGCTCTCACCCCCACAGAGAGAGGCAGCAGAACTCCTTCCTTCAGCAGAGAGTTCTTCACCCCTCCTTGGGTAATAAGCAGGATGACCTTTCCTAAGCCAGAAGGTGACTTTTCTTTCTCTCTCATTTTACCCTGGAGCCTTCCAGTTCTCCCCCCTCATTGTCTTCAAGAGGACACCCACACAGAGAAAACCAAGGCTCTCCCTCCTGCTGACCTTCACCATCACCTCCCACCACACAGCACAGCCATCCAGGGAGTGGCCAGTTGGCCTTGAGCAGAGCCCAGTAGAGCCTTTGGCTGTCTCCCAGTTGGTGGGAAGAAAAAGAACCTTCCAGGCACCTTGTCCTGCTCCCAAAGTTTCAACCTACACAGGACATACCAATCTGGAGACACGAACTGGGAGAGGTCTGGATGGGGAAACACTCCGATCCTCTTCCCATCCACACAGATGACTATTCATGGAGGGCAAAGACAGATATATTTAACTTTTCCTGGCACCAAAAGAGCCGGTAGGGGAGGGAAAACAAGACTTTGGTTGTACTTGTTCTTTTTATGGACTCTTATGGGCACAGGCTGCCAGTCAAGGCATGGGGCCCAACAGGCCATGGCAGCCTCAACGCCGGGCCCGTCTCGTCGCTCCCGATCTATAACACGTCAGCCTTAAAAGGCTCCTCTCCATCTCCTTAAACAATATATTGCTGCTGTCCGTCGCTGCCATTAATGCATAAAAAATCATTAGGGATTTCTATGGAGACCCATCTCCATAAACAGCCTCCCAAATGCACTCCGGCGTGAAAGGGCCAAAGTAAACTGAGGGCGATTTCTGCGGTGAAACCCTCTCATCACATCCCAGCCCAGCCCTCCCCCGGCCCTCGCCGTCGCTCTTCCCTCGATCAATTTTATGGTGCTTGCCTGGGGTTCATTAATGTTTCCGGAATCTCTCTCTCTCTGCCCTGCTTAAAAATTCTTAATTAAGCAAGGGGGGTTTGTGTTGGTTTTTTTTTTTTATTTTTTGTTTACACTTGAACTAATTACACTTTTAAACCCGACAATAAAACATCAGCTCTGGGCCATTAGGGCCCGCCAGGGCCAGGCAATTCAGGAACTGCCATGCTCTGCAAGGAGATAGGAAGGCCGGGGATGAGGCCCTTCTGCCTGGTTTCAGTCAAGAGGACGCCAGGATCTTCACCTGGCACGTGGAGATGGGGGCCAAGGGTTCGAGCAGCCAGATGTCCCCTTTCAGCTCTTCCTCGTTCCCCCCGGATGCGGCATCCACGGATAGCGCCTGGCACAGCGGATCGATGGGCACGCGTCCTCCTCCGCTGCTCAGCCGTGTTTGCCGCGCTTGGGTTCTCCTCAGAGCCGCCCTGTTTGCCCACGGGCACGTTTTGGCACCGTGGGGCCCAAGGGTGGGGGAGGATGGAGGCGGTGGAGGGCCGGGAAGGGGCCCCGTGGAGGATGCAGGCCTGGGATGGCAGTGGTTGGGTTGTCTCCAACAGGCCGGGCTCGAGGGCTCGTCCCTATGGAAGGAGATGCTGTCCCAGGAGGCCAAGGAGCAGAAGGGATGGAGCAGGATCTCTGGGACACACCTGCCTCCATCCACAAGGGAATGTGTCCAGGCTGAGCCATGGGAGCGCATCTCAGGAGCGTGGGCTCAGCTTCCCATCCCTGCAGGACTCTTTGCTCCTGGCCATTGTCCCCTTGAGCTTTGTGTGTCCATCCCTGGGGACTGGAGCTGGGTTGTGGTGCTGAGTCCTTGGGCTGATGGTGGTGGAGGCCCTTCAAGCAGGGGCTGGTGAAGCCGATGGTGGGCACAGTGCCCCCCTGACAGGGAGCTGCCCAGCACCACCATGGTGTGAGTGCCCAAAAGCCCCTGTGAGCAGAGCAATGTGGGTCACCCCAAAGCTGCTCTGCCCCAGTCACCTCCTACCACGCTTGTGAGACTCCAGGTACCAGCTCCAAACTGGTGTTTCCTGCCTTCTCCCTGTCCCATTGGAAAATAACCTCCCTGACATCAGGAAAGCACGTGGAGAGAGATGAAGGTGGGCCATGATGGAGGTGGGACAGGGGCCAGGGTTGTTGGGAGACTCTGGGTTGTGGTATCAATATCCATGTGGAGGGGGGAGGGTAGGACAAGGCAGGTTCTGTCACCTGCACGTTGGCAGCTCTTGGTGGCCTCAGGCTTCTGTGTGAGGCTCCTGACACCCAACAAGAGGGGTGGCCACTCTCCATATCCCACTGAACCAGCCTTTCCCAGGTCCCCAAGGGACCCTTTTTCCCAGAGGAAAAAGAGAGAACCAGGTCCTGGTGGCCCAGTTTTTGCTCAGCTGCTTTCCTGAAATCCCCACCAGAGGGGAAAACCAAATCCAGGGCTCCCTCTGCGGAAGGGAGGGTGGTGTTGGAGCCCCA
The DNA here is from genome assembly GCA_038380795.1 of Pyrocephalus nanus. Classification (NCBI taxonomy): domain Eukaryota; kingdom Metazoa; phylum Chordata; class Aves; order Passeriformes; family Tyrannidae; genus Pyrocephalus; species Pyrocephalus nanus. The sequence continues at coordinate 1,901,073 of CM076287.1, read as the reverse complement.
GGAGACATCCTTCCACCAGGGGAAACTCAGAGTGGGTATTAGGAAAGCTTCCTTCACTGGAGGGGGGGTCAGGCACTGGCACAGACTGCCCAGGACAGAGTCACCATCCCTGGAAGTGCTCAAACAATGTGTGGATGTGGCACTTGGGGACACAGGTTAGTGGAGAACATGGCAGTGCTGGGTTAATGGTTGGCCTCGATGATCTCAGGGGGCTTTTCCAACCTTAATGACTCCAGGATTTTGTGACTTTTTCTTCTGTGTCCAGGTCTCACCCAGCCAGGAGCGGGGGAGGCTCCCCTTGTTGCTCCAAACCCAAAACCTGCCCTCCTCACCCTTGGCCAAGACCCTCACCAAGACCAACCTGCCTGACAAACTCACGTGGGGAGAGACGAGGTTTCAAAGCAAATTTTTCTTCTTTTTTTCTTTTTTCTTAATTTAATAGAAAACTATTACATAAATAAATAATAATGTAAAAAAATCCACAGGCAAAACTTTTTACCTTTTTGGGTTTGTTTTTTTTTGTTGTTGTTGCTTTTGTGTTTTTTTTTTTGTTTTTTTTTTTTTTTTTAACATGAAGAAAAAACCCAGAGGCACCAAGGTCTTTGGGATCCTAACTCCTAAATGGAACCGTTGGATTTGCTAGGAAAGGACAGAGGAAAGACGGGACTGGAATTGCCTTCCACCACACTGATCCTTCTTCTCTCCCCTCCTGTTTGAAGCTGAAAAATTTCACGTTTTGTGAGAAAATCTGAAGAGAAACGCGAGCAAACAGTTGGTTCCGTGATGCTGCCCACGTGAGCGCTCAGCCCTCCTCCCGCGCAGGAGCCCGAGCGAGGAGGCAGCAGCGAGTCAGTCCCCCCTCGCCCATCGATCCCTCCGATTCCCGTGTTATTCCAGCCATTCCGGGCTGGACCTGCGTGGTGGCAGCTGCTGGTTGGTGTGAAACCTGCCTGCACCTCACTGCAGCCACCCCAGCCTGCCCCGGGTGAGCTGCACCTCGGCTCAAAGGGGTTCCTGCCTTGCCCCCGGGCCAGGAATCCCCCTGGGGGTTCTCCTGGGGGGGTTTTATCCGTGCACAGCAGAGTCCTGCCTTGCCCCAAGGCAGGCTGGAAGGAAGGAAAGTGCTTTGTTCCTACTGGGCTTTCAGAGAAACCGGGGCACGGAGCAGGAGAGCAGCTCAGCAGACCTGAGAGCCCCCTTGCAGGGCCTAAAGGAGAGAACTGGAGAGGGACTGGGGACAAGGGATGGAGGGACAGGACAATGGGGCAGGGTGAGATGGGAGATTGGGAAGGAACTGTTGGCTGTGAGGGTGGGGAGGGGCTGTCCCAGGTTTCCCAGAGCAGCTGTGGCTACCCCTGGATCCCTGGGAGTGTCCAAGGCCAGGCTGGACGGGCCCTCCTCACCCCACCATCCCCCTGCTCTCTGCAGCTGGAGCTGAGACCTGGCAGACTCGGTCCCTCAAGGAGTCACTGCCAGTCCCACAACCAGAGCTGGGGATGAGGGATAAAAGCACCCCAGGCTGCTGCCAATCTCCTTGGGAGGGATCAGGAGGGATCTGGAGGAGAATACGAGGCTGTGGATGGAGGATGAGGAGGGCAAGGAGGAAGGAGTGTTTCCAGCAGGTTCCTCTCAGGGTGACTGACTCAGGTTGTGTCAATCCCATTGTGGTTGGGATGTTGTCTTTGCTGCGCAGGGCTGGGGGAGAAAAGCTCTGCAGGGGGAAGAGGGGGAAATTTGGGGGTGAGCTTTCCTGTCCCTTCTGTTGCTCTAGAGAGAGGCAAAATAACAGCCCCCTCCCCTCTCCCCCCCATTCCTGGCACATCCACCCCAGGGCCAGTCTAGGGCATCCCCAAAATACCAACTACAAGTCATCAGACCCCCCTGCAGAGAACTCACGCTGAGATCAGCAAACTCATCACACCTGTAACACAGGTGGGTCCAGGCAGCCTGGTTAATGAGGGGAGAGAGTAAATCATCAGGACACTCCATGTCCAGGGTTTGTTTTTCCTGGAGCGCCCACGGGAACCTGCAGGGACTGGGGAGCCACAGGGAGGATGGAGAGGGGTTCACATCCCCCTGCTCCCCCACTGCCCATCCACCTCCTGGGAGGGGTTTTTGGGTGGGAGAAATCCCCCTGGGTAATTTGGAGCAGCGTTTTAGGAGAGGATTTACAGCAGGGAAGGTGCCAGGGGAGGTGGAGAAGGGAAACAGCTGTGGGTGGGGTTCAACACTGTGTTAAAGAGGAGGAAAGAGGAGAGGGATGAAGGAGCAAATCATGGCAGGGAGACCACATGGGGGCCTTCATGCATCTTCTGGCACGAGGGGTCACCCCTGGGTGTCCTCCTGGCTGGGACAGAGGAGAGGGGACACACGTTTTTGGGGCGGGGATGAGCTGATGCCCCTGCACAAGCCCCTCTGCCCTGCTTCATCCTTTCCCCCAATTCTTCTCACAAATATCTTCCCTCATCAAGGCCTGGAGGAAAACTGCAGCTCCTGGAAACGCCGGGCAGGGCTTGCTCTTTGAGGCCAGAGGCAGGAGGGACAGGATGGGACAAGAGGGGAACAGGATGAGCAGCTGCAGGGGGCAATAAAGGGAGACAATGCCTTCCCCCTGTGTGTCCCCCCAAAAATAGGTCAGGACCCCTCTGCGGGCTTTGGGCTGGCCCCAGAGCTCTCCCCCTGGGGTGTGTGGCTGATGGGGGTCTGCACAGGGCTGGGGGGCAGGAGTTTGCTGGGGTTGACACCCCAAACCCCCTCCAGGCACAGCCATGTGTGTGTCCCTCCCTCTGTGCTCTCCCCTGACCCCACTCGGGACATCGTTTGGTGCTCCCCTGCCCCACGCGCTGAGTCTCGGCCCCACAAGCCCTCCAGCACCCAATCCCAACCCCTAACCAGCCCCCCAGGATGGGTGGGCAGCTCCCCCACATCCCTTTCCCCTTCCCGTGGTCAGCGTAATGGCCGGAGCGGGGCCGGGCTGAGCCTCCTCCCGCGCTCTGCCCTCCTTCCCGTTTTATGAGCTTTTTCTTGCCGTAAATACGGGGTTGAGAGCCCATCTGTCAGGTCCTGCAGCTCTGGAGTCAGCCTGCCGCGCTGCCCATGACAGGGCACGATTGACTCGGATGATATTAGAATTGCTATCGATCCCTTCGGCACCTCGCAGCGCTCCCGGCTCCGTGACCCGGTGTCAGGCTGGGCAGGACCCTGCCCCCAGCAGCCCCCCCCGCCACCCTGCCCTTCGTCCTGCCCGCTCCCCGTCCCTCTGTCTGTCCCTGCCGCTGGGACACGGCCCCCCTTGCTCTCCCGAGGGCCGTTTATCCCCCCATCGCCTCCCCCTTGCCGCTCCTCTGGGAGGTGCTGAGCGGGACGTGCCCTCGGAGCTGCTCCGTGAATCCCGGAGGGAAATCCCTCTCTGCTCCGGGGAACTCTCAGGGCTCTGAGCCCGTTGCATGAAGACTTTGGGGCTGGGATTGGTGTGGAGCCCCAAAAGGGCCGTCAAACCCTCCGTGCCTCAGTTTCCCTGCCTGCAAAGGGAGCATCTTCCCCCTCCTTTTCCTGCAGGGTTGCAGGATTTGTGGCACTGGAGGCCTCTGAAGGCTCAAACAGCTCTGGGGGGTTGTTTTTATCCAAACAAGCAAGCGCCACCACCAGTTGAAGCTGAATTATCCTGGTTTCCTCCACCCCTGTTTCCTGGGGGATCCGTGCAGGTTCTTCCCATGCTGGGAGTCCTTCAGCAGCTTCCCAGAACACGGCCATTCCCACCCCCACATTCCTGTGACCTCCTATCAAATCTTCATCCTCCTTTTCCCCCCGGAGAAGGAGACAATGGAAAGACCATTTGCTGTCCCTTCTTGTGGAGAACGGAGGGCACCAGAGGCAAAGGGCAGGCAGCAGGATCCAGCCATGCAGGAGAACGTCCTTCTCCACTGACATCACTCCCTGCTCGGGCAAGAGGGTGCTCGGGGCCAAGGGCCACATTCATGGGAGACAAACCATCCGTGGTTGGGCACAGCCAAGACACCAACCCTGCACCTGGGGGCTGAGGGGACAGCTGGGGCTGCCGGTGTGGTGGTGGGGTGGTGGTCACCCCTGGTCATTTGCTGTCATGCGTGGTCCCATGTGGTTGTACGTGGTCATGGGTGGTGTTGATTGGCCATGTGTGGTGATCCACAAGTTGTGCCTGGTGGTTGCCATGTGGCTGTGTGTGGCTGTGTGTGGCTGTGGGTGCTCATGGGAGGGGGGATGGTGGGTGGTCGTGGATGGTCCTGTGGGGTTGTGTGTTGTTGTTGTTGTCATGGGTTGTGGTGACTGGCCTTGCGTGGTCGTGCGTGATTGTGAGTGGTCCAAATTGGTGGTGAGTGGTCATGTGTGGTTGTAGGCAAGCTGTGAATAATAAATATAATAAATATAGGGTTGTATGTGGTCATGGGTGGTCGTGGGTGGCTGTGTGGGGTCATGGACGGTGATGAATGGTCGTGGATGGCCATCCATGGTTGTGCATGGTTCTACACCATCCTGGTGGGGGTGAGTGGTCATGTGTGGCTGTAGGTGAGTTGTGCATGACAATATGGGGTTGTACGTGGTCCTGGGTGGTCCTGGGTGGTTTTGTGTTGTTGTAGATTGTGGTGAGTGGTCATGGATGGTCATCCATGGCTGTGCATGGTCCTGCACTGTCCTCGGTGATGGTGAGTGGTCATGTGTGGTGACACATGGTACTGTAGGGTTATATGTGGTCATGTGGGGTCATGGATGTTTGGGAATGGTTGGGAATGGACCCGTGTGCTCCTGCATGGTCACACAGTGTCCTGCATGACGCTGAGTGGTCATGGATGGTCACACATGGCTATGGGGACACCCAGAGCCACGTCCCTGTGCCCACAGCCTGGAGCAGGACACAGGATCACCACCAGCTCAGCAGCTCCCGGGTGCAGCCTCAGGGATGCTGGAACACCAGACCTGGCTGTCCGAGGGGTTTATCTGGAGCCAGTCCTGGCAATCGATCAAGGGGAAACTCCACATCCCGCAGAGCAGCCCAGGATTAATTTATGTTTGTCTGAAGGACGCTAATTAAGCCTGTTTAAGAGAAAGTTAACTTTAATACCGTGATCTAGTTGATATTAAGAGGCTGCCAAGGAGAGCTGGAAGCAGCTGATCCAAAGTCTGGCCAGAGGCTCCATCTCAGGATCTGCTCAGCACAGACCCAGGGCAGGACCCACCCACCCTGGGATGCTCCTGGGAGAGGCCATTCCCTGCTCCTGCATCCCACCTGCTGCAGCACCCAAAGGACCAAATCCTGATCCAACCTGGGCTTATCAAACAGGACCAAAAATGCTTTTTTTTTTTTTTCCAGTTTATTGGCAATTTCCCACTCCCCGCCAAAAAAAAAAAAAAAATAGAAGTAATTTGATTTGAAATGAAAACCAGTTCGAAATCATTAACAAATCAAAAGTTGAGCAAAAACCGATTGTTCTGGGTCGGGCAGCACGTTCGGGTTTGATTTCAGCCTTTGAGGAGCAGCTCGAACATTTTAAGGTCAAACCAAGGGAATTTTTGTTTTTTTCTTTTTTCCCCCAAACAAAGTTTGTGCCGTGGCAGAGCCGGAGCTGCTTCGGTGGGAGAGGGCACAGTGGGCTGGGATCCCCTGGGACGCTCCCGTCACCCTCGGGCTGGGAGCTGGGCCTGATGTGCGGTGCAGGTAGCCCTGGGCTCCTTCTTCTCCCCATTACACCCCTGGCACCTCCCTGGTTACACCCCTGGCACCTCCCTGGTTACACCCCTGGTCACACCCCACACGCCCTGGTGCTGTGAGAGAGGCCACCAACCCCGCTCCTCGTCCCACCCAGCCCCATCACCCCGAGCAGGGCGATGCCCGTCGAGCCAACAGCAACAACAACAACAAAAAAAACCCAAACAATCTGCTGGCAGCTCCATCTCTTTTTTTTTTTTTTTTTTCTTTCTTTTTTTCTTTTTTTTTTTTTCCCCCCTTAAAGCAAACATCTTCATTACAGCTCGGAGTTGTTTAAATAAATGAATTAATATTGACAAACCATCAACGAGGCTAATAAATGATTAGTTAAAGGCATACATACATCACATTACGGTTAGCATTAGCCCAGGCTTAATTACTTGTGGAGAGGATCCCATTAGAGCAGGTGCTGCGCCGCCGTCACCCTCTGCTCCCACGGGGCTCCCAGGACCCCCTGTGCCCCCGTGGGGCCGTGCCAGGGTGGGCACCGCTGTCAGGAGGGGAGATAACAGAGGAATCCACAGCCTGGCAGCTGCTGCGGGCACCGCCCGTCGGTGCCATGGGTGGGACGGTCTCACCTCTCACCAGGCAGAGCTGGCGGCTCTCGCCGCGGGGATTTTCGAGCCCTGGCTCGACGGCATGAGGTGATCAAACCAACCCCCCCTCTCCCTCCAGATCCATGAGGCCCTTGAAGAGAGACACCGACAAATAAAACAGGCAATAAATAATAATAACAATATCATAAAATTTTCAAATTTATTGAAAACCGGTCCACTCGCCGAATATCGGATTTTTCTATTATTTACACAGCTGCTGATTTTCTGTAAATATTTAATGCCCCGTGGATGTTTTTTTTATTTTTTTTTCCCCAAAGTACAAATCCGAACAATTTCTAAATTTGAAAATCCTCTGCACGGCACAACACGGAGAGGGCCCGATCCTGCCACTCTCCCTCGGTGGGAGCCGTTCCTGGAGCTGGGACAGGACCAGTGTCCCCCCTCAGAGGCGTCCACAGAAGCTCCTCCTGCTGGGGATGTTTCGGGCCGTCCTCTCTGTCCTCTGATATCAGAGGGGGACAGGCGAGCAAAGCAAAACCCCTGAAAACCCATTAACATCTCGGCGGGGTGCCCAGCGCCCCGCGGCCACCCACCCATCCCAGGGTGCCGAGGCCACCGCGCCGGTGACACACGCGGTGTCACCGGGTTGTTCCTGCAGGGGGCAAAGAGCCGAAGAGCCCAAAAGGCGAACGCCGAGATGAAAGGCAGCGAGCGCCCCGGCTCGCATCCATATGCATTTCGGCTTCGAGAGGTTTGTTAGGACTAAAGAGGCGCTTTCATCCCTTCCCAAGGTGTTGTAATGTATCCCCAGCTGGCTTTCATCTCCCCCTGATTGATACTCAGGGCTCTAATGAGCGTGACGGGAAAAGTGGCCGAGGCCGGGAGAGGGGAGGGGGAGTGGAGGGGAGGGGAGGGGGAGTGGAGGGGAGGGGGGACACAGACCCCTCTGCGAAGGTTTCAAAACACTTTCCGTGTTGCAGCTAATGAGGGGATCAGGGAGGGGAGCTGGAGCCGCTGCCGAGGAGCGTGACGGGAGGACAGGGCTCCCTGAAGGCTCCCGGGGGTGGGAGGGGGGGGGCAGGTCTGTGCCCACTCTGGTGACATCGAACAGTGGGTGACTCCCCCCACCCTCCCCACCCCCGGAGCATTTAGAGCCAAAGAAAGACTTGAACTCCCTTTTGCTGCTGCTCCTCCAGCTGGTTTGTCCCCAAAACACAGAGCAGGGGGAGAATGGCCCCAGTGCCCCTCTCCCAAGGGTGGGTGAGTGAGAAAGGAGCCCCAGAAGAGAGTGCCCTGCTCCTGGGCAGGTCAGATGCTTAGTAGGCATCATCTGCCTCCTCTCCCATCCTTCTCCTCACTCCTGGGCTGAAAATCCCAGAATGGTTTGGGTTGGAAGGGATCTTAAAGATGATTTTGTGGTGGAACGAGGGCCATGGGCAGGGACACCTTCCACTAGACCAGGCTGCTCAGAGCTCCACCCAGCCTGGCCTTGGACACTTCCAGGGATGGAGAATCTGTGCCAACACTGCTGGGACACCCCTGTGTCCCCACGTCACCTCCCTGCTCCTGCTCCCTTCCCATTTATGCCACAGGGTCAGCTCGGTGGCAGCAGGACTGTCCCCTCCCTGCTGTCCTGGCACCAGGGGACCAGCCCTGCTGGCTCCTGCCATGGGTGCCCAGCTGCCTCCTGGCATCAGCACCCCAGTGCCATGAGGAAAAAAGGGGGGAGAGGAAAAAAGGGGGGAGAGGAAAAAAGGGGGGAGAGGAAAAAAGGGGGGAGAGGAAAAAAGGGGGGAGAGGAAAAAAGGGGGGAGAGGAAAAAAGGGGGGAGAGGAAAAAAGGGGGAGAGGAAAAAAGGGGGAGAGAGGAAAAGGGGGAAGAGAAAAAAAGGGAAAGGGAGAAATGGCAGCTCCATGGATTGGCAAGTGCTCCAAGCTCTGTACTGGAGATGTGCTGGGGAGCCAGACACTGTCACCTCCCTCCATCCATCACCCCAGTGCAGTTCCCTCCTCTCTTCTCCCCCATCCCAAGCAGTACCCACTGCCCCCAGAGGGGCTCAGGCACTCCTGGCCCTGGCACTGGGTGTCCTTCCCTGCAGCAGCTCCATCAGTGAGGGGAAAACCAAAACAACGAAACCCCCAAGCCAACCCACACCCCATTTCCCAGGAAATGCAGGGATTTGGGGCAGGGCACCTGTGTGCAGCCACAGGGGAACAGGGATGGGATTTTTATCATTGTGTTTCATTTTCTGTTTTCACGGAATCCCAGAGTGGTTTGGGTGGAAAGGGACTTAAAGCCCATCCAGTTCCACCCCCTGCCATGGGCAGGGACACCTTCCACCAGCCCAGGGTGCTCCAAAGCCCATCCAACCTGGCCTTGGACACTTCCAGGGATCCAGGGGCAGCCACAGCTGCTCTGGGAAACCTGGGACAGCCCCTCCCCACCCTCCCAGCCAACAATTCCTTCCCAATCTCCCATCTCACCCTGCCCTCTGGCAGTGGGAAGCCATTCCCTGTGTCCTGTCCCTCCATCCCTTGTCCCCAGTCCCTCTCCAGCTCTCCTGGAGCCCCTTTAGGCCCTGCAAGGGGCTCTCAGGTCTCCCTGGAGCCTTCTCTCCTCCAGGTGAACCCCCCAGCTCTCCCAGCCTGGCTCCAGAGCAGAGGTGCAAGGATTTACTTTAAATCTCTTCCAGCCCTCGAAGCCAGCTGGGATGCAGGAACAAGAACTAACACAAGAGAAAGAGAATAAGAGGAAAAAGAAGGGGAGGACAAGCAGATGCCCCACTGTGCACAAGTGTCTGCAGTTCAGAGAGACTTGCCCAGAGCCTCTGGACCCCCCAGCCCGGCGAGGAGTTGGGAACTGGGGGGTTTCCCACCCCCAGCACTGGTGTGGTTGTGGTACCCAGGACCTGTCCCAGCTCACAAAAACCATGGGCAGTGCTCTGTGCTCGGGAAAACCAGAAACGCACTGAAAAACCTCCCGGAATTCAGGGCCTGAGGCTTTAAAATCCAACCCCCAACCTGGCCATGGGCAATCTCTGTCCAAGCCAGCTCAGCTCCCAGAGCAGCTCGGGACTCCCACGACCTCAGCCCCAGCCTGGAGCTCCTGCCCTGTGGCTGCTCCAGCTCCCGGCCCCGACCCCAGACCGTCCCTGCCTGTCCCACCCAGAGCTGGGAGGTGCTGGGGGGGCATCCCAGGTGGAGGTGGCGCAGGTGCTTCAGCCTCTGGCATTTCGGGCAGCCCCGATGGATCCACCCCCCTCCTGCCGGCACAGCCCCCGGCTCAGGGATCGATGGGATTTTCTGTTGCGCTGGGAGGAAGAAGGTAAAAATAAAAGGGGAAGTGAGGGAGGAGGAGCAGGAGCTGCGTTTGGCACTGGAGCAGTTGCTGGGCAGTGCCTGGAGTGCAGCACCCCCGGCCCTGGTGGCTGCTGCTCCCAGAGACCCCATCTCAGTCCCAAATCTCCGACTGTGAGCGCTGGGGCCAAACGTAAAGGCAGCCCTGCGAGATGCAGCAAAGGACCTTAATTCCCCTCCAAATTCCTTTGTCCTGCCTCCAGCCAGTCTCCCAGAGAGGGTCCTGTCCCGTTCCCTTTGCTCCCTGTCCCCAGTACATCCCAGTGACTGTCTGGGTTTGCTGGTGTCACCCCGGGCAGGGCGGTGTCGGGCACAGAGGGGTTGGTTGGGGACCCCCACACTGATGGGACCCCTCGTGGGGCAGCTGCTCCCCCAGGATCTGGGCTGGCCCCAGTCCAAGGGCAGCCGGGGGTGAAAAAAGAGGGCAGCAGGGCACAGCTCCCACCCAAGAACCAAGGGAGCTGCGGGGACACCCCCAGACACATCCCAACTCCCTTCTGCGACCCTCCCCGGGCTGACCCCTCCTTCCCTCAGCTCCTCCAGCAGCTGCCTCTCCTCTCCCCACCGCCTTCCCCTCCCTCCCCACTTTGAAATGTGCTCTGAGCGTGTGGCACGATCCTGTTCCTCCCCATGCCGCTCCTGTTCCTCCCCATGCCGCTCCTGTTCCTCCCCATCCCGCTCCTGTTCCTCCCCATCCCGCTCCTGTTCCTCCCCATCCCGCTCCTGTTCCTCCCCATCCCGCTCCTGTTCCTCCCCATGCCGCTCCTGTTCCTCCCCATCCCGCTCCTGTTCCTCCCCATCCCGCTCCTGTTCCTCCCCATCCCGCTCCTGTTCCTCCCCATCCCTCTCCGGTGTCTCCCGACGCTGCCCCGTGGCTGCCACAGCCAGCACCGACAGGTTGGGATCCACACGGATCTCCCAGATGCGTGTGAGGGTCCACACGCCTCGGGGCTCTCCTGGGAGAGGATGATCCAGCGGGAATAGGACGAGCCGTGTCCTGTCCTACCGACTTGTCGGCGAGGGAATGGGCACGGAAGGCTCTGCCTGGGATTTGGGAGCTTTATCCACCCACCCAGGGGTTGCTCCCTCCTGGCGTTCCGGGGAGGGGTTTTGGTTGAGCCCCAGCTCCTCACCTTGTTCCTGGGGGTCTGTGCAAAGCCAGGAGAGGGGCTGGAAGGAGCCTGTCCTGCAATCCCAGAGCGCTCAAGGAGCTGCAGGGCTCGGACTCGCCGAGTGAGCTGGATCAGCAGCAGCTGTTGGATGGAAAAGGATTTTGGCAAAGCTGCCCCACTGCAGTCCCCCTGCCCTTCCTGAGCCACAGCACTAGGGAAAAACTGCTCTTTTCCAGCTCCAAAGGCAAAGCCCCGGCGGATGGAGAGGTTGGAGAGAACCCAGACACTTCACCTGCCCTGTTTCTTGGGCCTGGGTCCTTCCCTGGGTGTTCCTTCCTTCCAAGGAAGACGGGATGTGGGAGTAGCTGTGGCTGCTTTGGGAGCAAAGGGGTTTGCCGTGGGATTTTCCCACTTCTGACCAATTCCACAGGTATTCCCATCTGTCTGACAACACCTTTCAAACCCAAACCCTTGGGCCCTGGAGCGTGGATCCCTCATCCCACACGTGCACCGAGCGCTGCCCGTGCTCAGCTCTGGAGGAGCTGCCACACCACAGCCCCTGCTCAGCCCAAACCTCTGCGGGGAGCTGGTTTACAAGAAGAGGAGTGCTGGCTTCCCAAACAAGCCTCCCAGTCCACAACACATTTCCAGCCATACATAATCTAATATACGTTACCATAGCGCCAATCAATAACTCAGTAGGCCAGCTCCGAAATTATTCCCTTAAAGGGCCAGCGCGGCTCTTCCTCCCCCTCCCCGGGTCCATCTGGCTCTGTTATGGCCCAGAGGAGCCCTGTGCCCCCCACATCTCACCTGCCAGGTGAGGCACCACGCCAGGCTGGCGTCACCCACCCCGTTCCCCTCTGTGTCACATCCCTGTGGCACAGAATGGTGAACACTTGGGTGTCCATGGCCAGGGCACAGCTCTGCCACCACCAGCAGCCTCCTCCCTGCTCAGCAGCTCCACCACGGGCACGGATTTCCCCCCCTCAGCATCCCACACTCCCTCATCCCACCAGCTCAGCAGGATTTTCCGGGTTCCCCGGAGCTGCAGCAGGAACAGAGGACGAGGCAGCACCTGAAGCCACTCCAGCCCCTGCCCAGCAGCTCCCTGCACCTCTCACTGCCCCTGGGGACAGGGACCCCCGCGCCCAGCCAGCCCTGCCAAAACCCCGGGGTGCTGCCCCTCTGGTGCCAAAGCTGCCGGGACTCCCAGAGCGTGTTTCTGCCTGCTCCTGAAGTACCACGGGCAGCAGCTTCTCCTCCTGCTTCTAATCCAAGACGAGAAAAACTCCCAAAGCCCCCAGAATGGCAATGTCCTCCCTGCAGCCTTCCCTGGACTCAGGTCCCCTCAGGAAAACCCTCCCCAGAGCCCCCGCTCTGCTCTCCGGGCATCCCCCGCAATCCCACCCTGCACTGCAGATCTGCAGACCCAGTTCTGAGCCCTCAGGGCGCCATTCCCTTCCCTCAGGCACTCGTGGTGGTGGCTGGAGCGGGGTCAGGTGGGCCCTGAGCTCTTCTCCCCTGCTTCACTCCCTTTATAAAAACCAGGGAGCCACAGAGGGCTCCTCAGTGCCAGGACAAGGGGGGATGGCTTCCCACTGAGAGCAGGGTGAGATGGGAGATTGGGAAGGAATTGTTGGCTGGGAGGGTGGGCAGGCCCTGGCACAGGTTGCCCAGAGCAGCTGTGGCTGCCCCTGGATCCCTGGAAGTGTCCAAGGCCAGGTTGGACGGGGCTTGGAGCACCCTGGGCTGGTGGAAGATGTCCCTGCCCAGGGGGTGGAACTGGATGGGCTTTAAGGTCCCTCCCAACCCAAACCATTCCACGACTCTTGTGACAATTAATAAGGCCCTAATGAGCCTCAGCAAGTGGCATAGGCTGCGAATTGTCTCATTTTGGGTGGAGTCTGGGAGGTTTCCGAGCTGACCACAGGCTCGGCAGGTGCTTCTGTTCGACTTGCGTTGGCAGAATTTGGAATTGCCCACCTGCCCCCAGGGCTGAGCAGCGAACGGCCACGGCCTGGGAAACAGGAATTCTGCTCCAGGCCCCTCAGCACTGGAGGGAAATGCTTTTGGGGGGGTATTTTTGAGGCTTTGCTTTTTTTCCAAGCTCACCACAAAACGCTCTGCAGAGGCAAAAGAGACACTGGAACTCCAACTGCTGGATGCAGGCAGGGTCCTGCTTCCACCCTGCTCCTCTGGGCACAAAGAAAGAGAAGCCAACCGATTTTAACAGGAAACTGGGGATATTAACAGGAAACCGGGGATTTTAACAGGAAACTGGGGATTTTTCTCTCCTTTTATTTCCACACAACCCCCAAAACGTTTTCATGGGAAATTCTGAACAAAAAGCCTCCCCGAGAGCCCCATGAGAAAATATCCTTTAAACCCCGAGGTGCCTGGCTGTGGGTACAGATGATCTCCCCAAGCTGGGATCCCACGGAGGGGGATCCGTGGGTGCCAGGGGCTGTCCCGGGACCCGGAGGATCCCAAATCTCCCGTCGGTGACAAGCTCCGGAGCCACAAGGTCCCTGCGGCCACACGGCCACCCCCAAACCCCCCCGGCCCAGCGGCATCCCCGGCCCCCGGGGCAGGGCTGGAAGGAGGGAGGGTCCCCGGGGACCCCTCGCGGCATCGCCAGCTGCCTTCCAGCAGCCCCCGAAGGGCAGCGCGGCCCCGGCAGCGCTGTCAGCCAGGCTCTACGTCTTCCATTAATTCACTTCACACTGTCCGTATTGATCGGCCCTGCTCTCTCCCCGGTGCCCCCCCCAACCCCCCCATCCCGCGCAGCCCTCCCCCCCGCCGGCTGCTGCACCGCTGGGCAGCCCAGCCTGCATGCTGCATGATCCATACAAACTCACTTACTCAGGGAAATCAATGGGCTCGAAAGAGCACACGCAGCAAGGCGAGGAGTCTGTCTGGGGATCGACCGCCCAACAAGGAGACACAGAGAGCAGCAGCCCGTGCCCCGCCGCAGCCCGGCGCCCCGCGGGGGGATCGAGGGGGATGGGGGGTGATGGTGGTGGTGGTGGGGGGGGTCCTGCTGCCACCCCGCTGTGCCCCAGACCCCCACGGGATCAGCCATCCTGGGAGGGTTCCTCCCTTTCCTCCCGGGAAGTGGCGTCGCACCAAGGGCAGGTGCAGGGGAGGGTCCCCACAGAGACCGGCTGACTCCCCACCAAAATCCAAGAGGAAGCACATCCCTCTTTCATGGTCCAGCATCCTCCCTTTGGTTCTCTTTGGCTCCAGACAGCCCTGCCTCAGTTTCCCCGAGTTTAACCGGCAGGATGGAACATGGAATCCCAGAATGGGTTGGGTGGGAAGGGACCTTAAATCCCACCCAGTTCCACCCCCTGCCATGGGCAGGGACACCTCCCACCAGCCCAGGTGGCTCCAAGCCCCGTCCAACCCGGCCTTGGACGCTCCCAGGGATCCAGGGGCAGCCACAGCTGCTCTGGGCACCCTGTGCCAGGGCCTGCCCACCCTCACAGGGAAGGATTCCTTCCCAAAATCCCATTTAATTCTACTCTCCTTCAGCTTAAAACCTTTTCCCCCTCCCCTGTCACTGCGTGCCCCAGGAAGCTGGAATTGTCTTCCCCTTCCAGCCCGTTTCAGGGGGAGGGGGGTCCTGTTCTACCAGGCTCACCCACAGCAGCAACAACTGGTTCTAGGCTGAGAAGAAGCTAAAATTGAGGATTTTTTGCCCCCTCTCAGGGCACCACTGGCCCTCTTTGCCCCGGGAAACAGTTGCCACAGCACAGGCAGCGCCGGGGTGATTAATAAATCCTTGCCAGAGGAGCTGCTGCTGTGCTGAGTTTGCCCATCAAGGAAGGAAATCTTTATTTATATATATCCTATAAACTAATTTTTGCATCATTGCAATAAATCCATCTTCCAGCCGTCAGCTGCAATCTGCCCTGGGTGCCGCTCACGTGCGGCCCCGGGCAGGATGCTGGGGGTGGGGAGAGCAGGAGCATCCCGGCACTGCTGGGGGCAGGGGTGAGGGGGGGTCCCCAGGGGTCCCAAAACGGGGACTCGGGGCCGTGTCAGGGGGGAAAAGCAGCTGCTGGCACCCAGTTCCCACCCTGTGGGTCCGTCAGAGGGGTTGGGGGGGGCCCCCTGGAGCATCGAGGGACTGGGGTGTCCCCACACCGAGGACACGGGACCCCCAGCGGGGCCAGACCTGCTGCGTCCCCGGGGAGGAACTGGGGGGAACTGGGAAGGCCTGGAGACGGCGCTGTTGGCCCAGTACCGGTAAATCCCGGCCGGCAATCCCCTGCCTGGCGGGGGGAGCCTTTTCCCAGCAGCCCCCCCCCCCCCCCCCCCGAGGCCAGTGTGGTTGTGAGCTGGAGACACCGTGTCTGTGCCGCACGGGCTCCAGCCCCGGGGCACAGCCGGGGGCAGCTGCGGGGGCACGGGGAGAAGCAGCAGAGCTGCGGGGATGGCCACTGCCCCCTCCCCAAAACCACCCCCCGGCTCTGGGGTGTCCCTGGGGGGGTTCAGTCTGGGTGACAGGAGGTGACAAGGCTGCTCTGAGCAGCCTCTGCTGGGACCTGGTGGCTTTTTGGGCTGGAACCTTTGCACCATCCCAGCATGGGAGCTGCACGGGAAGTTGGAGATCCCAACTCTGCCCTGCCAGGCTGGGGTGTCCCCCAGGAACAGGACCCCTTTTGGGGGAGGATTTCAGCCCCCTGCCCGGGAGGGGGCTCTGCTGCCCGGCCTCATCCCCGCACAGCCCGGAGCCGAGCGGCCGGATCGAACACAGCCGAGGGCAGGCAGGGCAGGCAGGGCAGGCAGGAGATGAGGGCAGGGACCCGCTGGGGAGATGAGTCTGCTGGGCCTCAGCCAGGCCAGGAGGCCCCGCAGCCGCGGTTGCCGGCCCGGTACTGATGGGGATGGTGGGAGGGGAGGAAGGCTCCCAGCGTTGGGGGTGGAGGGAGGCTGCCATCACTTCCCTGCGTGGCAGGCACTGAGCCCTCCCCAGGGGCTTTGCCCAATGCTGGGGGGCACAGATCTGTCTGCCCCCCTCCCCTCCAGGGTGTGGGTGGGGTTCAGCAAAGCCCTCTGTCCCCCCAACCCCTTCCTGACACGGCCTGGACGGTGGGAATGGGAGGTCACCCACTTGGGCAAAGGGGTTCAGGAAGCCCTGGAAGCCCCCCAGGCCCAACCTCGGGCACCCAGACCCCTCCCCTGCCGAGGGACACCCCCCCCCCCAGCACACCCCTGTGCCCTGAGGTCCCTGCAGAGCCCTGGAGGGACCCACCTTGGGGGTCCCTGGGGAAGACTGGGGGTCACTGGGACAGGCTTTGGAAACAGAAGTCTCTGAGTTGCTTTTCTATCATTTTGCCCCCATTTTGTCCCTTTCTCCCCCCCCCTCCTTTCCCTGCCAGCCCTGGCACTGGTTGTGGAGGAAACACAGGGCCCTGTGCATAGCAATGAGATTGATTGACCCCTGTGACCCTGGCCAGGGCCAGGGCTCCCTCCAGGGCACCCAGGTCACCGGCTGCTGACCATCACTGGTTGCCACGGTGACATCAGTGGTCCCCAGGGATGGATGGGGGGCTCTGGGATGCAGGAGGGGGCCGGGGCAGGTCAGAGTGTCAAGGCTGCTGCGTTAGTGGGATGCTCCTGGTTTGGGGAGGGCGAGGGTTCATTTCCCGGCCCAGGTGGGACCCCCAAGGGGCAGGTCCCTTCTGAGGGGAGCAGGGCAGGGGGTACCAGAGTGTGCCAGATCAGCGGTGAGGGTTGGGGTGTGTGTGGGGGTGTTCCCTGGGGAAACTGAGGCACGGAGGGATCCGGGGTGGCACGGCAGGAACCTGAGATCGATGGGAGCCGGTGGGGAGTGGGGAAAGAAGACTGGGGGAGCTGGGGGGCAGGGGAGGAAGGGGATGTGGAGAGGGGTGGAAGGGTGGAGAGGGGTAGTGTGGAGGGTGGAGGTTCGGGTGGGGAGGTGTGGGGTGGGGGTGCAGGATGAGGGGAGTGTAGGAGGAAGGGAGGAGGGGGGCAGGACATGACGGGGGTTGCGGGATGAAGGGTGCAGGGGTGGAAGATGAGGGGTGCAGGGTGAGGGGTGCAGGATGCGGGTCCAGCCCGCCGACCCCAATTCCTGGGCTCCGGTGCCCTCTAGTGGGCAGGTCCGGCCCTCCCCGCCCGGCCGCCCCCGCGCCGCGACCCCCCCTGTCCTGAGGGTCGCGGAGCAGACCCCGCCCCGTCCCCCGGGATCCACGTGGGGCCACTGTCACCCCTCGGGGTGACACGTCCGGGACACGTCCCCAGGGTGAAGGGGACGGCGAGGGAGCTGCGGGTGGCTCTGGGGTTAAAGCCACGCCACCCGACCCACCTCTCGGGGGGAGTCCCCCGCGCGGGACCCACGAGCCACTGCCGGGTTCCCACTGTCCCCTCGAGGGTCCTCCCTGACCCCGCGGGTCCCCCCGACCCCCGGCCCCGCCGATCTGCAGCTCCTCCTGCGGCCGCCGGGTGGAGACTCTGCCCTGTGCCGGGACCGGCGAGACCGCGTCTGTCCGTCCGTGTGTCCGTCCTGTCCCTGTGTCTGTCCGTCCGTGTGTCCGTCCGTGTGTCCGTCCTGTCTCTGCGTCTGTCCTGTCCCTGTGTCTGTCCGTCCGTGTGTCCGTCCTGTCTCTGTGTCTGTCCTCTCCCTGTGCCAGTCCTGTCCTTGTGCCCAGCCCGGACCTGTCCCCTTGTCTTGGTCTGTCTTATCCCTGTCCCGCTCCTGTTCCTGTGTCCAGCCCTGTTCCTGTGCCCAGCCCTGCCCTGTCCCTGTGCCCTGTCCCGATCCTGTCCCTGTGCCCAGCCCTGCCCCCTTCTCCAGCCCCGTCTCCAGCCTCGATTCTGTCCCCAGTCATGTCCTTGTGCCCAGCCTTGTTCAGACTCATCCCTATCCTTGTCCCCAGCCCCGTCCCTGTCCCCAGCCCCGTCCCTGCCCACCCCACCTCCCGATCCTGTGCTGTCTCTCCTCTATATCCTGCAGGGCTGTCCCACCCCCGGGCTCCCTCCGCGACAGCCCCTGGTGGCACCTGGCAGGCTGAGTCAGCCCGGGCAGCCCCGGCTTGGTGGCACCTGGGTCAGCCGACCGTGGGGACACGCGGCCACACCGCGGGCTTGGCCGGGGACGGGAAACTCTTGGTTCTGCTTCTGCCCCTCTGACGTGGGGTGAGATGTGGGAAGGCATCAGAGACCATTCCCCTACCCGAGGGCCGCGGTCAGGGCACTCTCGGGGACCGCGCAGCGGGTCCTGCCGGGGTTCAGCTGGTCCTGGCGGCCGGGATGGGACCCCAAACACCAGCGGGGGGATCTGGAGCGGGGGGCACAGCACCCCCAACCTGGGCAGAGCCGGGGGGCTCCCAGCCCAGCCCCGCACCCCGCGGAGAGGGCTCGGCATCTCCCCCATCCCCTGGAACCTTCCCTTTCCCATCAGTTATTTCGGGAGGTGGCACCTCCTGATCCCGCCGTGCCCTGTCCCGGCGGGCAGCGGGAACGGGGATGCTCAGGAGCGAGGCCGGCGGGGAGCGGGGGGAGGCAGAGGGGAGGCAGAGGGGAGACAGAGCCCCCGCTCCTGCCCAGCCTGTTGCGGTTGGAGCCATGGAGTGGAAGTAACAGGCAGTGACACCGCTGCCCAAAAACCGCCGCCAGAACAATAGTAGGGAGCGCGGAGGACGCAGGCGGCCACGCCGCCCCCAACGCTCGCCAAGGAGCCGGGAACGTCCTGGGGACATCCTGGGGACACCCCGCACGGGCACCTGGCCTGGGCACCCCACTCGAGGGATGCCCGACGGGGGGCTGGGTGGCCCGAGGGGCTGACGAAGGCACCGTGTTGATGAGGAAGAGTTGGCAGTTCCGAGGGTGGCACTGGGGACACAGCGGGGCCATCGCGCTGGGGACGGGAGCGGAGGCATCGCTGAGCCCGGGGCTGAGCCGCCTGCGGCCCTGACGGGGAGAAAGGGAGGGAAGAGAAAATGGCAGGAGACACAACAGAGGAGCGGGGCCGCTTCGCCTTTAAAATAATGCAGCAAAATTAGCAGCTCTGCAGTCATTAATATGCAAAAATGCAAATGAGGAGGTAATTAAGCTGCAGTCCTCCGGAGGATATTTCCATCATAATGAATTCTATTGTCAGGGAAAGAGCAGCCAGGCGGATTTATGGTGCTTACATGAATAAAAAATATGAGTATCCAAGCGGTGTCCTTGCTGCCGGCTGCTGTCCCCTGCCCCAGCCGAGGGGGGCACGGGGCACAGTGTCCATGTCACCGGCAGAGGAGGGCACAGGGCACTGAGGAGGGCACAGCGTCCCCGTCCCTGGGGCAGCCTGACCGGCACTGCCCATTCCCGAGGCACAGCGGCAGAAAGGGACCTGGGCACCTGCAACAGGGGGGAAGTGGCCTCTCTGTTCCCTTCCCTCTGTGCCACAGCCCCAGCAAACCCCCCAACCAACCGGCAGCACATCAGTGCCCACCGGCACCGGGACCTGTGCCAGGGCCACCCCAGCTCCACAGGGCCACAGAGGGGCTGGGGGCACCCAAGCCAGGGGGTGACCCTTCCCCATGCTGGGGGGCTCCCCCAGGGGCAGCCTGGCCCGGCCAGTGTGGTGTCTCTGCAAGGACGTGGAGCCTGAACTCGCCAGGATCCTCCCAGCCAAACTCCTGGGAGAGCTGGATGCTGGAGAACACTCGAACTGTCCATCTCTTCCCTGCCCGTGAGTCCTTTGGGGGCCAGGACCCAGCTGAGGAGCACAGGGGAGCACAGGGACTCTTGGACCCCGGGACCCCAAACGGGGAGAGTGACCTGTGTGTACCCCCAGGATTTGGGGTGGGGGCAGCCGGACCCCTGAGCCACAGAGCCACCAGTCCTTGGGCACGGGCTCAGAGCCCGCCCTCCAAGTCCCTGCCCGCGGGTGCCCCCTCCGCAGCCCCCAAACCTGGCGAGGAGGGGCTTGGGGCACAGCCTTCCCCTTTCATTCCCTCCAGCGGCGGCCGCCACGGAAAACAAACCGAAACCCACCCAAAACGAAATAGTTGGCCGGGTGCCACCCTGCAGCTGCCGGCCCCGGCTCAGCCTGGCATTTTTCAAATGTCAAGGCGAGAGGCGGCGGGGCCGCCCGGCTCGGGGGGCTCGGGGGGCTTCGGGGGGCTCGGGGGGGCTGGGGACGGGAGGGGGCCGGGAAGGGGCGCGGGAGAGGCGGAAGGGACACCCGCAACCCTCGCAGCTGTCATTGTCACCGAGAGGTGAGGTGTAGCTGCGGGAGGCGGGTTGGATGGGAGGGAACCGGCTCCATCTTAGCGTCGATGTGGTCGAGGCGAGAGAAGATGATTTAAAAAAAGAAGGTTGGGGAGGGGTGGGGGGAAGCAGGGAAGGAGACGGGCAGACAGGAGCAGCTGCTCCTGGAGGCGCAGGGCTTTTTTTTGGTGTGTGGTTTTGTTTTTTTTCTTGCTTTCAAAGCCGCAAAAGTTGTTGCTCGCCGGCTCGGGACCACCCCCCCCCCTACACACACACAGAGTCCACCATCCCATGCGATGTCTGGCGAGGGTGGCCAGAGGTTGGGGCTGTGCTGATTGTCCGAGGGGAGCTGGAGGTGAGCTCGTCCTCACCCCAGGGCATCTCCCGGGCTCACCCGGAGGGAAGGGTCCTCCCTGCCGTGCTCAGCGTGGGACTGGGGGCTGGTGGGGGACACAGAGCGGGTGAAAAGCAATCCTCTATCCCCAGCAGGACCATCCTCCTCCTCGGCACAGCCCCAGCACGGCCCACGGGTGCCTCTCGGCCAGGCTGAGCCCGCGGGCACAACCCAGTGGTCCCCCCTGCCCACCCCTCCACCTCAACCCCCCCGTGAGCCCCCCACGGGCCCCCCCTCAGCCCCACCACACACCTGCACAGCCGGAAACCTTCACACCCCCCCTCCCCACGGTGGAACCCAGAGTGGGGGCACGGGGGGGTGAGGAGGGGGGGCAGGAGGGGGGTTACCCCCGTCCCTCCTCCCCGTGCTCACCCTCTGGCCGTGGAGCAGAGGGAAACCTCCTCCTTTCCCCACGGGAAGCTCAGAGCCCCCCGATGCTCCATCCCTGGGGGGGTGGGCAGCTCGTGGGTGCCTGTGCGGGTGGGGGGGGGGGGGTCGTCCCGTGTGACACCTCCACGGAGGAGCATCCGAGCTGTGGGGCCACTGCCATACCTGGGGGGGTTCCCTCCCCACCGCCCTCCTGAGCCCCGTTAGGGTCAGCGGGGGCTGGGAGGGCTCCGGGGAGCAGCCGGGGATTTAGGAATGTAGGAGGGGGTCACAGATCCCCCTGTGTGGTAGAGGGCCTTGGTTTTCCCAGCTTTCAGGGTTCTCATGCCCCAGGTGGGCTGAGGAGGGATTCGGAGTGTCCTGTGGAGGATGGAGGAGAAAAAAGGGTTTGTGGTGGTGGTCAATAAGCTGATATCAAACCGGCTCTTGAGGAGTCCAGAAACAGAGCAGGCTGAGGGCAAACCCCCCAATTTACCAAAGGTCAGACCCCCCTCCTACCCCAGGAGGTTAAGGGGCCGTGGCTGTGTCCCCAACCCTTGTCCCAGCGCCACCAACTCCATCCCGCAGCAGATGGCAGGGATCGAGGGGCTGGGGTGCTGTGTTGACCCCAGAGAAGGGGACACCCTTGTGCCACCAACTGGGAAGGATCCTTGAAGGCACCGGGGCATTCCCTTCAGTCACGGACCCAACACAGCCCTGCAAAGGGTCGTGTCCCCACTCCGGGAGGCTCCCAGTGCCCCGAGGTCACTCCCAGTCCCCGGGAGGACACGGGAGCTGCTCAGCAGGGCTGGGGTAGGGGACAGTTGGGAGAGGAGCAGCCGTGTTTACATCCAGTGCCTTGCAAAGCCCCCCCTCCCCTCAACCCCAGCATCCCAGCCTCACCCTCCCCCCCTCGGAGGCAGCTCCTCTTGAGGTTTGAGGTGACATCCTGCTTTCTGCATCTCGCTGTCACCCTGCCCCGGGGGGCCCTGGAGCAGGCAGGGCAACCGCAGAGGCAGAGCAGGCAGGGCTGGGGGGGTGCAGGTCCCCCTGCCCAGCTCGGGCTGCACCCGAAAAATGGCAGCTGTCAAACCCAGTGACTTCCCAACCCTCCTCCTCGCACAGCTTTTGGGGGGGCTCGTGGAGGGGGGTAAAGGGCTCTCAGATTCCTTTCCTGAGCTCCCCATCCCTGCCTCCTTCCTCCATTCGGGGAAAAAAATTGCCGAATTTGGGTTTATAAACCGTCAAAGCAAGGAGAGCAGCAGGCTGTAAGTCAGGGGGACGTCCTGCCCAGCAGCAGATTGGAGCAGGTGAAGCCTTTTCCATCAGTGCTTTGCTCTGGAAGCGCTTGCAGAGGCAGGATTTGGGACAAACACCGGGCTCTGCAGGCTCCGGGCACCTCCACACCTCCAGCACGGCCGAAACACCAGAGAAATGGATGAAAATACAGAGCAGGGGGATGGCAGGCGTTCCAGCCTCCCCTTCCCGGGACGCTGGGGGACGGAGGAGGGATGTGGGCATGGGAGCACTCATGAGTTAACCCGGGGCAAAGCTGCAGTGCCAGCTCCAAGTGCCGTGTGAGGAGCAGCTGCTCCCCCCGGGGTGTCCCCCCACCCTGAGGGTGGGTGCTCAGGGCTGTGCCTGGGGGTGGGGGTGTCCTGGCAGGGGTGATGGGGGTGCCCTGACAGGGGTGATGGGGGTGTCCTGGCAGGGTCGATGGGGGTGTCCTGACAGGGGTGATGGGGATGTCGTGACAGGGGTGATGGGGGTGTCCTGACAGGGGTGATGGGGATGTCCTGGCAGGGGTGATGGGGGTGTCCTGACAGGGGTGATGGGGGTGCCCTGATAGGTCGTTGGGGGTGTCCTGGCAGGGGTGATGGGGATGTCCTGGTAGGGGTGATGGGGGTACCCTGGCAGGGGTGATGGGGGTGCCCTGGCAGGGGTGATGGGGGTGTCCTGGCAGGGTCGATGGGGGTGTCCTGGCAGGGGTGATGGCGATGTCCTGGTAGGGGTGATGGGGGTACCCTGGCAGGGTGGATGGGGGTGTCCTGGCAGGGGTGATGGGGTTGTCCTGGCAGGGTCGATGGGGTTGTCCTGGCAGGCAGGAGCAGGGGAAGCCACGGCACTCGGCACTGGTTTCTCTTCGAGCACAGCCTGATGCAGAGATAAGATAAAAGGTGTCTGAGGCTGCCAAGGTAAACTGAGGTCGCTGCAAACCCAGATGGCTGAAAGTGTCCCCACAGCCCCGGGTTACACACACACAGAAGCCCAGGCTGGTTTGGGTTGAGAGGGACCTCAAAGCCCATCCAGTGCCACCCCTGCCATGGGCAGGGACACCTTCCACTGTCCCAGGTGGCTCCAAGCCCCATCCAACCTGGCCTTGGACACTGCCAGGGCTGGGGCAGCCACAGCTGCTCTGGGCAGTTTGTGTAACTCTGGGCCACATTCAGGTGTGTATTTTCATTTCAGGCAGGTTTGTGTCCTTCCACCCATCTCCTGCCCAGTGTGATAAAACACCCCCTTTTCCCACAGCCCCAAGTGTGGAGCAGAGCTGATGGCACGACAGGGCCAGGGGCTTGCAGGTCACTTTTTTGCCTAATTTTGCTCGAAATTCTGGGCAAGATGCTCGGTGGGAGAGGGGCAGCCTCTTGGGCAGCCAGGGGTTCTTGTATTTCACAGCTGGAGGGGTTGGGGGCTCCCCCTCTCAGTGTAACCACGGGGCTGGTGTGGGGTGGGCTGTCAGGACACCATCCTGCAGCTCCCAGCCTGTCCCAGCTCCTCCATGCTCCAGGGGCTGGCAGAGCTGGCACCCTGAACCCCTTCCCTGGCACCTCCTTGGGGGGCTCCAGTGCTGCCAGTCACTGATAGCTCTGGAAGCAGCTTCCAAAGCTGAGGGACTGCAGAGCCAGGGCTCTTTTCCCTCCCCTCTACAAATGCACTTTTCTCTCCCTCGAGCTCCTGCTTCTGAAACAAAACCATCATGAACCCCCCTGACTCCCCGACCTGGAGCTTTCCAGAGGCCTCAGAAGAGGAGAAAGCTCCTGGGTGTCCCAAAACTGGTTGGAGGAGAGGCGGGAGCCCAGGCCAGGGGCTGCCTGTGGGAACGAGAGGAACATCCAGGGCTTAAAAAGGGTAAAAAGCCCCTCTGGCACCCCAAGGCCTCCTCTCCCCCTCGGAGGGCGCTCCCCACAGCCCCCCCGGATGCGGGTTTGCAGGGAGCAGGGTGGGGAGGGGCTGCAGGGGGTGGGGGAGGCATCGCAGGCGGATTCGAACGGGAGACGCCTGACAGATGGGTCTGCCCTACATTTCACGACTGGCTGCCGTTAATCTGGCTTCCTGCACCCTCCCCCCCAGCCCACCTCCCCTCCCTGCAGCTCAGGGCTCCCCACGGCCGGGGTAGGGGGTCGGCAGGGCCCCGTGGGGACACGGGGGGAGGGTCACGGTGCAAGTGGGGGCCATCGGGTGTCCCCTCAGCCTTTGGCAGAGCTGCTGGGAACCCACCAGCCCATGGCCAGAGTGCCCCTGCTGTATCCTGAACATCACCTGTCACTTGGGCACCAGCCCTGGGGTGCCCATGTCCCCTCCTGACACCCCCCCTCTCCACTGACCAAAGGGGTAATGGGCTTTGCTGCCACTTCCTTTCACATGCCCAGGGCTGAGCATCTCTTCAGCCTCCTCCTCTCCCTCCAGCGTCCCTTAACCCACCCCTGGATCTCATCCCATCTCCCCTCTGTGCCCCCCTGTCCCCCCAAAGCCATGGATACAGGGGAGGGGAGCACCCTGCAAACTGCCGGGGAGGGGCCTGACAGCTCCGGCTGTGGAACTGTCACCCACGGAGGGGCTGCAGGAGTTTTGGCCTTTCCCCCATTGCCCTCTGCCACCCCCCCCACCCCCCCCAGCAGCAGCTTCATGCCCTGCCTTACAGGGCACGGAGGATGCTCTGCTCGCCTCAGCTGCGCTTTGCTGTGTCCCCAGCCCAACCTCCCCCACCCCCGGGTCCCCCAGCAGCAGTTCAGCCCTCCCAGGAGCTCCTGGTTCTCCTTCCTCTCCCGCCGTGACGAGCTCGGGGGTTGCCGGTGTCTGATTTCAGCGGGGTTGGTGCGGTCGATCCCCCCCCTCTCCCCACCCCTGCACCATCTCAGGCCGGGGAGGCGAAAGGGAAGCGATGCCACAGCCAGAGCGGGTGGGAGGACACGGCAGGGACGCAGCTGCAGCCGTGGTGAAGGATGGGCAAGAGCCCGCAGAACTCCGGCCCCCCCTCCGTGCCCTGGATGTGGGGGTGTGGTACTGCTGCAGCCCCCAGCTCCCCCCGGGATGAGGGGGTGGGGGGTGGTGTGTCCAGGAGAAGCCCACCCAGACCTCAGCCCCTTGCAGGGGAGCTGAGCTATGAATTTAAGTCACTCAGGGGTCACTCTGGGGGAGTTTTCAGCACTGAAGATTCTTCCCCCAGAGGGTGGTGGGCACTGCCCAGGCTCCCCAGGGCAGTGGGCACGGCCCCAAGGCTGCCAGAGCTCCAGGAGCGTTTGGACAACGCTCTGAGGGACAGGGGGGGATTGCTGGGATGTCTGTGCAGGGCAGGGGTTGGGCTGGATGATCCCTGCGGGTCCCTTCCTAGGATATCCTGTGATTCTGTTACCCCACCCATGTCAGAGGTGCACACAGTGGGATGGGGACATGGTTCATTATGGAAGAGGACAGAGCCAAACTGGATGTTCCCAATGCCAGCAGGGCTGGATCCAGCAGTGAGAATGTAAATGGGGGCAGGTGGTGCCCAAACCACCCCCGGGCTGAGATCACAAGAAAGGAGGATGGGAAATGGGGCTGAGATGGAAAATTGGGCTCCTCTTTGCTGGTGAGGAGACTTGAGCCCTCTCCCATCACCTGGATCCCATCACCAGGATCTGGCCAGCCCCTCCCACGGATTGGAGCAGGGATCACCTCACTGTGTGGTTTCTATTACTCCTCAAGTGATGCTGAAAGTTGACATCACATCATGAAACCCACTAAGGGAACAAATCTGGGTAGGGAAGGGAAATCCCCCCTCAGGCCCAACGAGGCATCTCCATGTCCTCTCCTTCCCCTGTGCAGCAAAGGAGCAAAGGCCACGGTGGTCCCAGAGCTCAGACCAGCTTCCCTTTGGGGGGTGTTTGCAGACTGAAACTTCCTGAACCCCTCCCAAATGCAAGGATGGATTGCTGGAGCTGTTTAACTTGAAGAATCAGGAAAGGTGGCCCAAGAGCAGCACATTCACACCCCAAAGACACCCAGACCTCCAGCTCAGCCAGGCAAAAACCTGCTGCCTCCTCCTGTCCTTCCTCAGCTGGGGGGCTCCCACTCCTGCTTTGGGCCTTTTCCAGCTGGCTGGGGGTACACTGGCAGTCCTGGGTGCTGTCCCCTTCCTTGTCCACAGGGAATATTCACCCTCAGGTCTGAGAGCTGCCCTCAGGCCCTGCTGTTTTCACCTGTGAAGGTGCCAGGTGCCCCATCTGACATCCAGGACAAGGCTCCCATCCCCTGCTCCATGTCTAACTCCTATGACCACTACCTCATTCCCTCTGTTTCTCTCTCCCTTTCCTCCTCACTCTTCCCTCCTTTCCTTCCCCCTGCCCCCATGCTGTCCCCCAGAGCCTCCTGCCCGTGCCTCTGCCCCAGATCCAGGACCCAGGCTCCCTTCAGGAGGTTCTCCCACTCCCCTTTCAACCACGAGCCATCCCAGGCAGCAGCAGCAGCAGCATCTTCCCCCCCACACCCTGGTGGGGGACGACGGTCCCCGGGGCACCCCTGGAGATCCCCCCCCTCCCCCATCCCTCCCCAGAGGAGGTGCTAAGATGGTTTTCTGGGGGCGAGGGCGCCTTTTCTTTCCATTCAGAGGAGATTCCCCGGGCCCCCGCCCCGGCGAGCACGTCCCGAGGGTTTCCTGTTGGTGGGCGGATGCTATTCTGGGGCCGCGGCTGCCGCGGGGAAGGTGGGGGGGACCCCACCTGGGGCCGGGGATGCCGCGCTGCCTCCTCCGCCACACCACTCCCAGGGCACTCTCATGACCCCAGCTCGGGTTTGGTTGATTTTAGGACAGTTTTTTCAAGCCCCGTGGGCAGGATTTCACACACACGCATCCCCCCTGGCAGACAAGGCATCCCCAGGCTCAGCTGTGCCGTGGTGGGGACAACATCCCACTGTCCAGAGCAGAAGGACCTGGTTCCCACCCGGGACACTCCGGGTGGGATTTCTGTACAACCAGACCATCCGAATGTGACAATTTGGGGACCCTTTTCTCCTGAGCGGCGGGAGAGGAGCTGGGGGGTTGTTTTCCAGGGGGTGCCCAGCAGCCTGAGGGTGAAGGGCTGGATCACGGAGGGTCGCTCCGGGTGTGAGGAGGGGCAGCAGCACCGCGGTGGCCGCGGAGGGAGGGGTGGCCTCGGGAGGGTGTTTTGTCACAGCCGCGTCGCCCTTTCGATGGAGAGTTTCTTTTTCTTTTTTTTTTTTTTTTTTTTTTAATCGAGCCTTGACCAAAAAACGAGGGGTTTGTGGAACTTTCCAGCGGGCTGCCCCGAAGGTTTTCGGCGTGGGAAGGTCGAGAAGTTTCCATCCCGGCTCTGCCTGGGCTGGGGGCAGGGCTGAATCCCTCCTGAGGGTCCCGAGCGAGGGGGGAGCCACCCCCATTGCTCCCAGTGCCCCTGCCAGTACCCCTCCGTCCCACTGGGACATGGCCCTGCGTGTGAAGACACTCAGTGGACACCCCAAAACGGGTGGGCTCGATGCTCCAGCAGAAAAGCTGCTGCCCCTTCCTGGGCCTCGATTTCCCCCTCCACAAATGGGGCTGGGGGCTGCACAGACCCCCTGAACGGGGTCTGGAGGAGCAGGGATGGACAGTTCACTGGGTCCCTGTGGGTCCCTGGGGACACAGACATGACCCAAACACCCACCAGCAACACCCAGCCAGGAGCTGAGGGGGGTTCAGGGGTGACAGAGACCCCCGGGGAGGTGGCAGCAGGAGGTCAGAGCCACTGGTGTTCCTGCCCCACTCTGTGCCCAAAGGAGGGGTTGAAGGAAGAGAGGAAGAAGAGGGTCCCTGAGGCCCCCATGGCCGGGAGGGCAGTGAGGATGACGATGCTCTCGGTGTTATTTCTGTCCCCAGAGCTGGAAGGAAAGGAGCAAAGCAGGTCGGGGAAGGGGATGTGCTGGGGGAGGACCCTGTGGGGCAGCCCCGGCAGGCAGGGGTGAGCTGGGATCTGGGGGGTGACTCCAGAGTGTCCTGCAGGGGTTCGTGACTGTCCCAGCTCAGCTGGCAGAGACAGAACAGTGGCAGGGGCCGCGGGGACACCGCTGGTGACAAATGGCACCTGAAGGGAGGGTGGTCAGTGAGGCCGAGGAGGCTCCCAGGGAGCTGCCAGCACTCACCCTTTGGTGAGGAAGTGTCAGGGGGTGCCAGGAGCTGGAGGGTGCCCCAGCTCTGCTGTGCTGGCCGGGAAGGAGGGGGAACCCTGGCAGGGGAGGGGACAGTGTGGCCAAAGGGGCTGTAACCACCGGCCAAGCCTAGCCCAAAGCTCAGCCCTGCCCAGGGCCCAGCCCAGCCCACCACACAGCCTGGGAGGGAGCTGGGACAAAGTCGCTGTAATGTGAGAGATGGGCGGGTTTTAAAGAGAGAGAGAGAAAAAAAAAAAAAAAAAAAAAAAAAAAAAAAGAGTTTTGAGGCCTTTCTTCTCTCTCGCTGTTGTTGTTGTTATCCATAAATAATAATTAAACCCCCATTTCCAGCCCAGGCCACTTGTTTTAAATTTCCTGGCTAAAGTGATGTAACAGCTGTGCGTGATGCAACGCCATGTGGAATGCATCATCCAGGAAACCAAAAACAAAACTGCCTTTCTGTCCAAGCCCTCGGCCCAGCTCCTTCCCCCAGCCCCCAGAGCAGCCCCCAGGTCTGGGCTGGGCACCCCGATGCCCCCCCAGGGCCCAGCCCCGGGTGCAGGGGGGACAGCGAAGGGCAGTGTGGGGGCACGGGGGGGGGAGGCAGCTCCCTGCTCTGAGCCCGCTGAGCTCCAGGTTCTTTTTTAATTAAAAACTTTACAAATCAGGACCTGGCGCTTTGCTGAGGAAAAATAAACCTGTGCAAGCCTGACACGTACCCTGCAGCTGAGGGGAGGGTCTGGTGGGCTTTTCCTTGGAGTTTGCCAAATTCTCCCCCTTCTTTCCCCCAGTTTTGCCCTGCCCTGGGACCTCTCTGTGATTGCTGCTGGTGGCTTCAGCAGGGCTCCTGCCACCCCGCCGTCCCCCCAGCATTGCTGGAGGGATGTGGGGGCTCCCTGGCTCAACCCTCTCCACCTGGCAGGGTTTAACTCCTCCTTGGCTTCCCACAGCTACAGGGAAAAATGAGCTCTCCGGGATGCCCGTGCCCCTCCCTCTGCCCCATCCCCTCTCTGCCCTGTGCCCCCTGTCAGCTCTGCAGCTGCCTCTGGAACAGGACTGGCCAGAAAGGACAGAGAAAGGGAAGGTAAAGAAGAGACAGGGAAAAAGGGTGGGGGGAGAGAAAAGAAAAAAAAAAACAAAAAAAAAAACAAAACAAAAAAAAAAAAAAAAAAAAAAAACAAACCAAAAAAACCAACACAAACCAACCCAAGGTTGCAGTGGGAAATCAGAAGTCAGAGCTGAGGCATTTCGGCAGCCGGGGCTGGAATGTCTGACTCACACTGTGACTAAATGCAAATATGAGCTCGAAGTTGCTCCTTAAAGTCCTCGGGATCCAGCGAGGAGCCCCGAGCTCCCCCCGGCCCCTCGTCCCGCCGCTCCCGGAGGGGTGGCCCGAGCCGGCCACACGCTGGCCCAGGGCTCGGTGGCTCCGGGGAGGGGCACCAGCCGTGAGCGATGCTCTGCACCTCCCGGTTTGTTTTACCTGCCAGGAACTCCCTGAAAGGGGAGCCTGGCGCCGGGACGGTGCCCACCCCAGACCTCGGTCCCGGGTGGGAGGTGCCCTCCTGGTCATGCCCCTCACTGTCCCCCCCACATTCCTGGGGTTTGGGGGCAGGGGGGCTTTGCACAGGCACTTGGTGCAGTGGCCTCTCTGGGTGGTCCTGGTCCCTCCACCCCCCCTTGCACTGGACAGCAGGTCCCTGGTGGTGTGGGTGGCTGTCACAGTGTCCGTTAACACACAGGGCAAGGGTCTGGGTCCCAAACAGGAGCAGGTCCCAGAGAGCAGAGCCATACCCAGTGTAAAAAATCAGCCCTGTTCAAAGGAAATTCCAGGGAAATGGGGACTTTCTCCAGGGCACATGTAATTTATTTAAAGCCTATTTCATTGCCCAGCACTGCTCTGAAATTTCACTCATTTTCAAGTTTTTAAGAGGGGGGTGGGAGGCTCTGACCAGGGTCCAGCAGCCCCCACTGAGGCCAAAGCCTTCCCCAGAGAGTTTCACAGGCTGGACCAGCCCAGCATTCCCAAGCTCTCCTGGCCAAGGACTGCAGCAAGACTTTCCTGGACCTTACTGAACCACTGGAAGGTGACATGGGGACAGTGACAGGCCAGGTGGGAGCTCAGAGGCAGAACAACCTGCCCAAAACTAAGTCTTCCATCCATCCATCTATCCCTCCATCCCTCCATCCTTCCATCCATCCATCCCTCCCTCCTTCCATCCATCCATCCTTTCATCCATCCATCCATCCATCCATCCATCCATCCATCCATCCTTTCATCCATCCATCCTTCCATCCATCCATCCATCCATCCATCCATCCATCCATCCATCCATCCCTCCATCCTTCCATCCATCCATCCATCCATCCATCCATCCATCCATCCATCCATCCATCCATCCATCCATCCATCCATCCATCCATCCATCCATCCATCCATCCATCCATCCATCCATCCATCTCTCCATCCATCCATCCATCCATCCATCCATCCATCCATCCATCCATCCATCCATCCATCCATCCATCCATCCATCCATCCTTCCATCCATCCCTCCATCTCTCCATCCATCCATCCATCCATCCATCCATCCATCCATCCATCCATCCATCCATCCATCCATCCTTCCATCCATCCCTCCATCTCTCCATCCATCCATCCATCCATCCATCCATCCATCCATCCATCCATCCTTCCATCCATCCCTCCATCTCTCCATCCATCCATCCATCCATCCATCCATCCATCCATCCATCCATCCATCCATCCATCCATCCATCCATCCTTCCATCCATCCCTCCATCTCTCCATCCATCCACCCCTCCATCCCTCCATCCCTCCATCCATCCCTCCATCTCTCCATCCATCCATCCATCCATCCATCCATCCATCCATCCATCCATCCATCCATCCATCCATCCATCCATCCATCCATCCATCCATCCATCCCTCCATCTCTCCATCCATCCATCCATCCATCCATCCATCCATCCATCCATCCATCCATCCATCCATCCATCCATCCATCCATCCATCCTTCCATCCATCCATCCTTCCATCCATCCCTCCATCTCTCCATCCATCCACCCCTCCATCCCTCCATCCCTCCATCCATCCCTCCATCTCTCCATCCATCCATCCATCCATCCATCCATCCATCCATCCTTCCATCCATCCATCTTTCTTTCTATCTATCCATCCATCCTTCCTTCCATCCATCCATCCATCCATCCCTCCTTCCATCCATCCCAACTGGGGTTTATTTAAGCCACAGCTCTTGGTGTTCCAGGACTTGGACACAACCTCAGCTTCATTTCCTAATTTATCAGCTGTGTGTTATTAGCACGACCAGCTGTGAAGATGATGAAAACTGCTATCCAAGGGTTCAGGGGATGGGAACAAGGAGAACTTGAGATGTTCTTGGGCTCCTGGGAGAATCTTGATGATTCTTGGGGCTCCTTCCCTGCAGGTCCAGGAGCTGGACACTTCGATGGTCCTTGTGGGTCCCTTCCCACTCAGGAGATTCCAAGGTTCTGTGGTTCTGTTGCTGTGTTTTATGCCTCCCATCAGCAGGTGCTCAGGGCATGTTGAGGTTGCTCTTGAACCTACAGGCTCTATAGGGCACCCCCAGTGAGGAATGTCACCAGAGCCCCCCTGGTGTCCTGGGGGGATGTGTCTGCATGGCATCCCTGTGGCACCCCTTTGTGTATTCCCCCCTTTGTGTCTCCCCCCTTTGTGTATCCCCCCCCCTTTGTGTATCCCCCCCAGCCCTTCTGCTTCCTCCTGCCCGACCAAAATAGCTCTAAATAGGAAACTGGGGGGGGCCATGCCGTGAACTGGAAGGGGGAACTTCCCAGCTCAAAAAAAAAAAAAAAAAAAACCCCACGATGTCAGAGGAGTTTTAAGCCCTCCTGGTTCCCCACGGGCAGGCCTGGGGAAATGCTTCATGCCACCAGGGAGGAGGCATTATTAATTATTGGCTAATTAATTACAGGCTGGAGAGTTGGGCAGAGAGAGACTTAATGAAGTTCAACAAAGGTAAGTGTAGGGTCTTGCTCCTGGGGGGGGGATGACCCCCAGAACAGGTTGGGGGTGACCTAGCAGAGAGCAGCTCTGCAGAGAAGGACCTTGATGGATGATGACAAGCTGACCACAAGCCAGCTGTGTGTCCTGGGGCCAGGAGGTCAGTGGGATCCTGGGGGGCATCAGGAGGAGTGTGGCCAGGTCAGGAAGGGGATCCTGCCCCTCTGCTCGGCCCTGGGGAGGCACATCTGGAGTGTTGTGTCCAGCTCTGGGCTCCACAGCTGGAGAAGGACAAGGAGCTGCTGGGGAGGGTCCAGCAGAGCCACAGAGATGGTGAAGGGTCTGGAGCATCTCCCTGATGAGGAGACTGAGGGAGCTGGGCCTAGTCAGTCTGGAGGGGAGAAGACTGAGGGGGGGGTCTCATCAATCCATACAAATATTTCCAAGGGCTGTCAGAGGATGGTGCCAGACCCTTTCCAGTGGTGCCCAGAGATGGGATGAGGAGCAAACTCATAAGCTATAAACCAAAACACAAGAAGTTCCACCTCAGCATGAGGAAGAATTTCTTTCCATAGGAGGTGTCAGAGCATTGGAACAGCTGCACAGAAAGGTCCTAGAGAGGGAGACATTCCAAACCCATCTGGGTGTGTTCCTGGGTCACCTGCTCCAGGTGACCCTGCCTTGAACTGGAGGATCTCCAGATGTCCCTTCCAACCCCAACCATTCTGTTGGATTCTTTGATTCTGTGAAATGCAAATTCTACTTTCAGCGTAGACAAAGTGACCAAAGACGGCTCAGAACAGGAAAATTTCATCCCACACTGTCCCAGCCACGGATGCCCAGGGGACACCAGCCAGCTCCTGCCCATCCCAGCTCTCCATGGCTTGGCTCTGCCCAGCCACCAGCAGCAGGAGAGCGAGGCTCTGAGGCTTAATTACAATTGTTGACAGGGAAATCATGGCCACACACGCAAAATTAGAGTATAATTGTGTTAGGGAAATGTTTCGTCTTCTCCCTGTCATCCCCAGGAGAGGAGAGCAGGGGGGGAGCAGGGAGAGGGATGGTGCTGGTGGGAGGCCCAGCAGTGGAAGGGAACAGCCAGGCTTGGGGTGCTGTGGGGTGACCCCAGTGCCAGGGGCCACTGGCACAGAGAAAATGCAGCAGAAAAGGGGGAATGGCTTCTTTTTACCGAGGGGGCAGCGATGAGGCAGAGCTGCCCTTCCTGGGGAGCAGGGGAGTTCATGGCAGGTCCTACTGAAGGCACCTGAAGGGAACCCACAGGAAAGAGGGAGAAGGACTTCGGACAAGGGCCTGGAGGGACAGGACACAGGGAATGGCTTCCCACTGTCAGAGGGCAGGGTGAGATGGGATCTTGGGAAGGAATTGTTGGCTGTGAGGGTGGGCAGGCCCTGGCACAGGTTGCCCAGAGCAGCTGTGGCTGTCCCTGGATCCCTGGGAGTGCCCAAGGCCAGCTGGGATCAAAGGAGCAATCTGGGCTAGTGGAAGGTGTCCCTGCCCATGGCAGGGGATTGGAACACGATAGGCTTCGAGGAGTCTTGTAGCCCAAACCATTCCATGATGCTGTGATTCCATGTGCCCTGGATCAGCACCATTGATCCAGGGTGGACTCAGGGAGATGAGGGGAACCCCTGGCCACATCTGCAGCAGCCACATCTGCCTCTGCTCCTGCACCTGAACCAGCTGAACCGGGGGCAAAGCACCATCTCTTCCCTGTGGGCTGAGGGGACCCCCCCAGCTCCTCAGTCCGGGCTCCTCCTGCCCAGATGGAATGTTAAAAACCCGCTGGGTAAGTGGTGGGGGAAGCAGCTCCCAGGGCACCAGGGAATGATCCTGCCAAGCCAGCACCAGGCTCCCTCACCCCCCTGAGCCAGGAAGACGCTCCATGTCGGCACCTTTGATCCAAAGCACCTGCCAACTGCTCCGGAGTGCGGCTGCAACGGCAAACCCGGCAGGGAAAGGGGATGGGAAGGTCTGCCAGTGGCACGGGCTGTGGGATCACTGCACACACACACAGAGGTGCTGGTGACACAGAACTGGGGGGTGCTGGAGGGAAGGGACGGCATCCACAGGGGCCCAGACAGGCTGGAGAGCTGGGATTGGGAGACCCTCGTGACGTTCAGCGAGACCAAGTGTAAGATCCTGAACCCAATCACAACACGGGCTGGAGAGAGAATGGATGGAGAGCAGCCCTGAGCAGGACTTCAGGGTGCAGGTGGATGAAAAGCTGGACGTGGACGCAGTCCAGCTGTATGTCCTGGCACCCAAAACCCCTCATGCCCTGGGCTGATCCCACAGCAGGAGATGGGGGGATTTTGCCCCTCTGACCCCTCAGGTGAGACCCCCCCTGCAGAACTGCCTCCAGCCCTGGGGAACAACAGCACAAGGATGTGGAGCTGCTGGAGAGAGGCCAGAGGAGGCCACAGAGATGCTGCCAGGGCTGGAGCCCCTCTGCTCTGGAGCCAGGCTGGGACAGCTGGGGGGTTCACCTGGAGAAGAGAAGGATCCAGGGAGACCTGAGAGCCCCTTGCAGGGCCTAAAGGGGCTCCAGGAGAGCTGGAGAGGGACTGGGAACAAGGGATGGAGGGACAGGACACAGGGAATGGCTTCCCAGTGCCAGAGGGCAGGGTGAGATGGGAGATTGGGAAGGAATTGTTGGCTGGGAGGGTGGGGATGCCCTGGCACAGGTTGCCCAGAGAAGCTGTGGCTGCCCCTGGATCCCTGGGAGTGTCCAAGGCCAGGTTGGATGGAGCTTGGAGCAACCTGGGCTAGTGGAAGGTGTCCCTGCCCATGGCAGAGGGTGGGACTGGATGAGATTTAAGGTCCCTCCCAACCCACGGCGCTCTGTGATGACCCCACGATGCAATGCAGGGACTCTCCATTCCCAGCTCCGCTGCACTGCAGGCCCTTCCCGAGGCCAGGTCAGACCCGTCCAGGCCTCACAGCGCTCCCGGGCGACCCCAGACCCCACAGCGGGGCTGCCCCGGCCCCAGCGCCGCCCAACGTGCCCAGGGCCCCCCCGAGGGGGTGGCGGGTCCAGGCCGCGGCCGCCACGCAGGACCTGCCGAGCCCCCTGGCCCCTCGGTGGGGAACCCGGGGGTCCGCGGGCTGTGCAGCAGCTGCTGCCGGGCGGGATCCCCTCCTGGGACGCCGGGGGGAGCCCCCGGCCCTGCCCGCCCGCCCCGCCGGGGCCGCACCGTGAGCGGGGGAGCTGCGGGCGGCGACGAGAACCAGCGGCCACCCCCGCCCCGCCCCCGCGCTCGGTGGGCGGAGCCGGGGGCAGAGCGCGCTATGATTGGCCGTGCCGCCTGCCACTCAGAGCAGCACGTCCTTCCCATTGGGCGGCGCCCCGCTGCTTTATCAGTCCATCGCGCGGAGCCCCCCGTGTCGTCACAGCGATGCGTTCGCCTGTCTCCCTCCGCTACGAAACATAGTCCCCCCATCATGGCGATGTCCCCCCGCACCCCCGCGCCTCCGTCCCGCCGGTCCCGCTGCGGCGGCGCCCGCGCCGGTGCCGCGGGGTGCGGAGCGTGGCGAGGGACACCCCCCGCGCTTCTCCTCCGCCTGTGCGGGCGGCGGAGGGATACGGCGGGGGGGGCGGGGCGTGAGGACGCGGCTAGGCCGGGCGGGGGGGGGGGGGCGTCAGAGGCGGGCGGGGGGGGCGACGAGGGGGGAGTCTCCGCTGCTGCCGCCGCCGCGGGGGGAGACCATGCGGGGGCCGCGGGGCCGGCGGGCGGGACAGCGGCGGGAGGCGGAGCGGCGGCGGCGGCGGCAGGAGCAGCAGCAGCCCCGGCGGCGTTAGGGCCCGGTTGGCGGGGCGGGGCCGCGGGGCGGTCCCGGGGCGCACGCGCCGCCCGGTGCGGGGCGATCGCGCCGCTTTTCTCGCTACATTGTATCCGCCGGCGGCGGAGAACAATAGGCGCCGCCGCCGCCGCCCCCCGGCCCTGGGCGCCGCGGCCGCCCCCCCGCCCCCGCCGCGACCCCCGCGACCCTTCATGCGCTTCCCCTGCCCCCGGGCGCGCCGGGCCTGGAACAGGTAAAAAAACCGAAAAAAAAAAAACAAAAGCAAAATTAGTAATAAAAGATATATATTTATGTAGATTAGTAAAATAATAACCGAAGCCGGCCGCGCCGCCCCCGGCGCTGCGCGGAGTGCCGCGTCCCGGGGCTGCCGGCCCTGGGTGGGGGGGTCCCGGGGCTGCCGCCCCCTCCCTGCCTCGCTCGGTCCGTGCGGGACGGGACGGGACGGGCTCGGCGCTATTGTCCCCTCGGCAAAGTTTGCCGGGCCCGGGGGAAGGGGGGGCGGCAGCGGCGGGGCCGGGCTGGGGAGGCGTGCGGGGCGGCTGGAAGGGGGTCCGCGGGTCCCCGACGTGCGGGGGGGGGCGGGGGCCGGTCCGCGGTCCTGCTGCGAACTTCAGCAACCCCCTCGGCCTCGGGGGTCTCCGTGCCCCTTCCCGGCTCGGGAGGCTGCACAAGCTGCAGGAGCCACGGCGGGGGCGGCTGCTTTGGCTTCTTTGAGCCGCCCGAGGCTGGGAGGGGGTTCGTGGGGGCCGCTGCGCCTTCCTCCTTCCTCCGGTCCGGGTGGGGGCTGCCCGCCGTGCCCTCCCCCTGCCCACGGCACGGGGGGTGCGGGTGGGGGCCCCTGACCAACTTCACCCACCGTGGGACCCCCGGCCCGGCCCGCGCCTGTCCCGGGGCAGCCGAGCCTTTGTCCGGGCTGGGGAGGGGGCGCGGGGGCATCCGCGGCGGGTCCCCGGCCCCGTAGCCCCGGGGCTGCTTTGGGGTTAGAAAGTGTGCGTGGGGCATAAATAAAAATGAACTCCCCGGGTTGACTTTGGGTTTTGTTCAAGTTGTCCCCGGGCGCGCTGAGGGGGCTGCAAAGTGATGCCCCCACCCCCTCGCTCGGGTTCTCCGGGGTCTCGTCTGCCCCGGCCCCACTCAGGGCACCAGGGCAGAAGGTTGGGAAAGTGGCTTTAAAAATACTGACCTGCTGCACTGATGACACTTTTAAAAAGGGCTTTGCAAAAGAAAATAAAAAAGAAAGAAGGGGAAAAAAAAAAAAAAAATCCCCCGGCTGTTTTTTTTTATAGTGGTGAAGGGTTTTTACACGCTGGGCTGATTTCAGTGTTTTATAAAAAACTTCGTTGAAACGTAGTGGCTGAGTCTACAAATGCTTTGGATCACAGAGAGTTTTCTTTTTTTTTTCTTTTTTTTTTTAACCTTATGATTAATGAGTTAAATTTATTGGCCAGCTGCCCTTTGTAACCATGAATGAGTTCCTAAAAAAAAAAAAGGCAAAAAAAAAAAAAAGGGAATCTTTTATCTCATCCCAGGCCTCTCTTCCTCCCTCCCAAAGAAATATTTTTCTATCATAGCAAGCTGGCCAAAAAGATCAGTCTCCCTTTTGAAAAAAAATAATCTGTAAAATTAGGAAGAATAATATTTACCTATCTTGCAAGGTTGCCTGGAGGGCTTTATTTTTGCAAAACACTCCGAAAACAAAAATTTTTTTTGTTTCCAGTCCCTTTTGGGAGAGCGGAGAGGTTCAGTTCTCACTGAGCGCAGCCTGGCCGGGCATCCCCAAACACAGTCCCTGAAAAAGCAGCTGCAGGTGCTCTGCGACCCGAAGGAAAGAGCTGTAACATCAGACTTTTTTTTTTTTTTTTTCCTTCATTTTTTTCAAACAAAACTAGGCAAGGACAAGAGAGCCTCCTGCGGGGAGCGAGCGTGGGGGAAGGCGAGGGGGCGAGCCGAGCCAGACAAGCGCCTGAGTGATAACTTGCCTGAACCCTTTGATAAATGAGTTGACTTTTTTTTTTTTCCCCTTTCCCCCCCGCCCCCCCATCCCTTCATTCGCCACACGCCAGGAACAGAATTGGCCCGAACTAGTGGAATTGGCAGCAAAAAACTAACATACAAGTGTGTCTGGTCAATAGAGCGCTTGTTCCTGCCGCTGGGTGCTGTGTGAGGACTCCGACTGTGTTCTCCGAGGAGAGTTGGACGCTGAGGACGCGCTGAGGGCTCTTCTTTGCTCGCCCCCTCGGCTCTGTCTTTTTAAAATATTCATCAATGGGGTGGGTAGTTTGCTCTAGTCATTAAAATATCTCTCTCCCCTCCCCCTCGCTTTCTCCAGGACTGCCACTGTTGAGTCTGTGGGAATATGAATCAGCAGCAGCAGAGAATGGCTGCAGTTGGGACAGACAAAGAGCTCAGTGACCTGCTGGACTTCAGTATGGTGAGCGAGCGCGGCCGGGGGGCTCGGCAGGCCCCGGGGCTCTGCCGGGGCTGGGAGCTGCACAGGGGAGGAAATGTGAGCCTGTAAATTGGACATGATGGGTTTCAGATGTGCCGTGTTTGTGTGCGTGCACATGTGCTGCAACTTGTTTATTTTCAAGTTAAAGCAAAGCCTCTGCCCCTCCTCTCCCCCCTCCCTCTCCCCCCTCAAACGTGTGTTGTTTCCTCGTGGGGAGCTCAGAGAGGTTTTTTTTTTTTTTCTGGATGGGAAATTTTGGGGGAATTAACGGAGTTGTGTGTTCTCTGTTTAAATGCTCACTGGGTGACTGTTTCTGCAGCCATGCAGAGATGTAGCTTCAGTAGCTGATTAATCAAGCTTTTTTCCTCTCCCCAGATCCAGACTATTAAACTTTTGCTCCCACAGGTTATTTTGTCACAGTTTGAAACGTGTCCAAGCTCTCCAGCGCGTTATTTTTGCAGGAGTTGGACACTTGTGTTCCCCATGCTCCGCTCCTCTGTATCCTGGAAACCTGGAGCTGCCTTTAGGAGCTGTTTATTTTCAAAGAAACGGGACCTATAGAGTTCCCCCCGAAGGGTGTGCACAGCTCAGAGGGAGGAGAAGTCCCTTTGGTGACGGCAGAGGGGGGTCAGTCCCTGGCACGTCCCGTGTGGCGCTGCCGCCTCTCCTTGGCAGGTGACTCGTGGAGGGCAGAGCTGGTGTTGGAAAGCAAACAAGTGTCTGTTGGGTTCCCCTGTTGTGTGCTGCACCCTCATGGCACTTGGAGCGTGTGCCTTGCTGTTTAGATAAGCAAACGTGCTGCAGAGATAGAAACAACAGCTCCAGGAGGAGGAATGGCCGGGGGTGTCACTGCTGTGGGCCTGGGCTGGCCTGGGTCACCCAGCCCACAGCCCTGCTGGGCTGGATTTCCTGCCCCTTGGAGAAGGGAGGGAGGGAGGGAAGGTGGTGGCAGAACTAAGGTCACCTGCAGTCCTGGTGACACCTGTGAGGCTCGTCCGCTTTTCTGCCCTGAGGTTCAGCAGTGGGACATAAACCTTTTTGTACAGTGGGGGTTTGTACCTGTTGGTGCTGGTGGGGGGGTCTCTCAGCCCTCACAAGAGCAATTCTCCTGCTGGAGAGGCCCAGTTCTCCCAGCTTCACCCCTCTGTTGGGAGGCTGGTTCTGTGCATTTACCAGTGGTGGACTTTTGCAGTGGGATGTTTTACAGGGGCTGCAGAGAGAGCATCCCTGTAAAACCAGGAATCAGGTCAGGGCTTGCTGGGGAGCAGTGTGTGGTTATTTGTCCCTCTCAGAGGTTGGCAGGAGCCCTGGGGCTTTCCATCTCCTGCCCTGGGAGTTTTGAACTGCACTTTGGGTCAGTAACCCAGAATCTGCTCCTTGGCTGGGGCTGCTTTGCTTTTTCTCCCCCTTGGAAAAAAAAATCCAACCCCACTCACCATTTAGAGCTTAAAAAAAAACCAAAAACAGAAACAAACAAAAACCCAAGACCTTTTCAAACCTAACGAACCATCCTCATTTGCATGCTCAGATCTGTATTCCCTGGAGGGGTCCTGACCTGTCCCCTATGTACACGAATGTTCCTGTCCTTGGAGATGAATCCACTCCAAATCTGGGTTCGGATTCAATGCTTTTACACTGGTGCAAACCTGGGAAGGACCAGGACTCGTCCTGTGTCGGGGTAAGGCTCGTGCAGCAGCGCCGGGGGCGGCTGCTCTTGCAGCACCAGGGCCTGCAAATGTCATTTGCCAGCAAATGATTCGGAGACATTCCCTCCAGGATCAGTTGGCCGATGGGCTCCGACGCAGCCTGGCCCGGGGCCAGCTCTGTTTCACAAACCCTCATCTCCACACACCCTTCTCCCGGGTTTGCATAAAGGGAATGTTAACATCTCTCCTCCAGGACGAGTAGCTGAAGTGGAAAAGCTTCCTAGACTGTCCATGGTGGGTCTGTCAAAGAGGCTCCCCCAGGATTCGCTCGCTCTGTGTCCTTGGGATGCGGGATTTTTGTCCACAAAGCTCCCCCTTCCAAGTATATTTATATTTTAATTTGAATAAACAGGACTGGAGCATCAGTTCTGCAATCCTCTCCAGGAGAGGACATGGGAGGGAAATCTAGAGATATTCAGAGCAGCTGGAAGCATTTGCTCCAGATCAGTATTTGGATTGCTTTTTTCTAGGGAAAATGTGCTCAGCCCCAGTAGCCTGTGGTCCAGCCCTGCGCTGTGGGAATTTTAAGATTTGGCCAAAATGGGTTTGCACAGTCTGCCCTGAGTTCCTGGGCCATTAAATGCCTGGGTTGTGGGAGATGCTTTAAGTTGGGCCTACAGTCCTGTTAATAAATAATACCACTGCATAGATCCTGAGCTGCCCCAGAGCTTTGTGCCAGTGCAGTTTGCCAACAGGGCAGAACCCAAGGGATGTTCTGTAAGTGAGCTGGAACCAAAGGCCCAGCAATGCAGCCTCGTGGCTGCTTTGGGGTGTGCATGGCAGCACGCTTCCCTCTGCCCTTGAACAAATTGCTTTTTATGATTGCCCCAAAGTGCAGGTAATTTGTAAGCTTGCCTTCACCGCTGCTCCCTGGCAACCGGCCAGGACGGGCTGGCAAATCTGGAGAAGAGCTTTCCAGAAAGCATCCTGCACATACACCCCAGTGGGCAGCTCAACCCATTGGTTAGGCTGGGCTTTGGGGGCTGCCAGGCTTTGCAGGTCAGTCTGGCAGGTGCAGGAGCTGCCCTCAGCCTGTGCTCTTGGGAGGTGATGGACT
The DNA here is from genome assembly GCA_038380795.1 of Pyrocephalus nanus. NCBI lineage: Eukaryota > Metazoa > Chordata > Aves > Passeriformes > Tyrannidae > Pyrocephalus > Pyrocephalus nanus. The sequence goes on along the minus strand of CM076287.1, from coordinate 1,859,852 downwards.
GTGAGGACTTGGATGTTAAGGAAAGGTTCTTCCCCCAGAGGGTGGTGGGCACTGCCCAGGCTCCCCAGGGCAGTGGGCACGGCCCCAAGGCTGCCAGAGCTCCAGGAGCGTTTGGACAACGCTCTGAGGGACAGGGGGGGATTGTTGGGGTGTCCTGAGCAGGGCCAGGGGTTGGACTGGATGGTCCTTGGGGGTCCCTCCCAGCTTGGGACATTCTGCTATTCTGTGACTTGTGGTTGTTGGTTATCCCAGGCACTGTGCCATCAGTGCCGGTGTTGGTGTGCTGTGGGAAGGTGTGGGTGGGTATCCTGGCTGGGCTGGGATGCTCCAAGGGCAGGGGCACCCCCAGGCACAGCCGAGCTGGGACAAAGCAGCCCCAGGAGGGTCCGTCGGTGCCGCCGAGCGCCTGCGGAGCCGGAGAGCGGCAGCGGCTCGGTGCCAGCCGGGGGCTCTGGCAGGAGCGAGATGCTGTTAACAGCCATGATTATTAGCAGAGTATTAACCATATGCTGCGGGGAGGCTGCTGTCAGAGGGGGTTTCTGGCTCGATGAGACGGTGCAGGGTGGGCAGGGGCCTGAGCAGTCGCACAGGACCTGCCGGCTCATTTCCCCGCACGCGGCCGCTCCCGCCGCGCTCCGGCCCCCGCGGCTCCAGCCGTGGAACCGGGGGTGGAATGCCTGGCTGTTGGCAGCAAGCAGGGCTGGAGCAGCTCCTCCTGCCCTGCTGGAGGATGCTGAAGCTGTGCCCTGCTCCAACCAAGGCCCAGTGCCTGCCTTTCCATGATAAACCTCTCACTTTTGTTGGGAGCGGAGCAGTTGTGAAGTTTGACTTCACTCCGCAGTGGGCGTTTGGGGCCGTGGTCAGGAAGGTCTGTCTTAAGTGAACACGTATAAAATGTCCTGCTGGCAGTGGCTTTTGAGCCGAATTCCCTCTTCTCCCCAGATTAACAGCTGGATACTTTCCACCCTGCAAAACAGATTTCAGGTTTGGAGTTCAGGCTTGAGGTTGGGTCAGCCTGGAGTTCAAGAGGTGGGAGAGGGGAGAAAATGAAAACTGATTGAATTTGAGAAGCGATGCGCTGGTAGCAGTGCACAGTAAATGAAATGCTTCTTGATGTTCCTTGTGTCTGGCAAATTCTCTTTCTTGCCCATGAGTTTGCTCATGTTGAAAGTTTGGGGTGTCTTGGCTATAAAACCTCCCCGGGGGAGGGTGCAGGCGTTTGGATCCTGCCATGTGCTGGATTTGCCCCGGCAGAAGTGGATGGAGAATAAATCCTTTGGGAGGGGTGGAAATTGAGCTACAAGGGCATGCAGAAGTTGTCAGCTCTCGGGGAGGCTGGAGGTAGGACCTGAGAAACCAAATACAGCGACTTAAGATGGGGGATTTTACATAACCGTTTCAATCTACATTATTCAAATCTAACAAAGGCCGAGTAATGACCCAATTACAACCCTTGAGAGCTCCTGTCTGGGTCCCTCCTCAGTGCCTGGGTCCCTCTGTAGGTGCCAGCTCTGGTTTATCTCCTCCCTGCCCCCCCCCTCCTCCCGTTTATTTTTAAAGCAGCATTTTAAAAGCAGAAAGGAAATTTGCAGTGGGTGGATGAACTTTGCCTGTGAGCGACACGCGCCAGCGAGGGCAGGCGGCACTTCACGTATGACTTGTGCCGGCTCCTCGGGGCTGCAGCCCACACCACAGTGGAAAAAGGAGCTGGGAGCAAGAAAAAAAACACCCCAAAACACTCCTTGGGGCTGCCAAGTGATAAATGTGGAGGGGTAACCCCGGGTTCTCCCCGCTCCATCACCCTGCTTTGAGGGCTGGAGCTGTGCCAGGGGGGTTGGGATGGATCTCAGGGAAAGGTTCTTCCCCCAGAGGGTGGTGGGCACTGCCCAGGCTCCCCAGGGCAGTGGGCACGGCCCCAAGGCTGCCAGAGCTCCAGGAGCGTTTGGACAACGCTCTGAGGGACAGGGGGGATTGTTGGGGTGTCCTGGGCAGGGCCAGGGGTTGGACTGGATGATCCCCGTGAGTCCCTCCCAACTCCCAGTTCCATGATTCTGTGCTTTGGCCATCCCCACTTGCCCTGGTGCAGGAAGGGGTCTGTGACTCCTAAATCCCTTGTGGGGAGGGAGAGCAGGAAGGTGTTGCATCAGCCTCAAAACACCTCTGAAAGCAGGTGGAGGAGGGGAGGGAATCCCCAGGGGATGTGGGGGTGTTTTGGGGATGGGGGGGGGGGGTTGGGGATCACCAGGGGGTGGGGGAGACCCACCTCCTGTTCTGCAGAAGCAGAAGGCTCTGGGTGCACAGTGGAACAAGGCTGTTCATTTTCTCCACTCGTGTTTGGTGCTCAGACCTTGGGTTTTTCAACCTCAGCAAGTGCTGAGCAGAAATGCTCATGAAAAAGAGCCAGCCATGCCTTGGGGTTTAATTTTTTTATTATTATTATTTCTTTTTTTGGGTGCCTGGGTTCATCGTGCATCCCTTCCCCCCATGCTTGCACATGCAGACCTGCCCCTTGCAAAGGGGGTTTCTAAGCACTTCATCCTCTTCCCTACCTTAAGAGGAGGGAGTGAGCACAGGCCGGGTGGGATCAGCCCCGTAAATTCCAGTAGTTTTTGGAGGCCTTTGCAGAAACCACCCCCTGCCCTGCAAGGGAAGCCCTTGCAGCAGTGCAGGGAGGAAGGCTGGCTGCAACCTTCGGTGTGTCAGGGTTTGTTTTTATTTTCTAGCCCAACTTCCTGAGGAAACAAGTGCCATCCGATGGTGGGGCTGCTGGGCCGCCCCAAATCCCTCTGGAGCCCCTCGGGTGGGCAGCAGGGGCTCCCCCCTTGGGGCACCTCCACAGGGCGGGTCTGTGGGCAGCCAGGTGTGGGCAGGTGCTGGCAGCAGTGCCAGGATGCTTAAACACTGTTTACCCCTTTATTTAAATCCATATACAGAACATCTACACCCCGTGCGTGCATATACACGATCCCAAATTTGTGCTCTTTATGAATGGCAGTTGGTTCCTTAACTGCTTTCTTTGCATCTCCACCACATTTTAACTGGTTTTTGTTGGGTTTTTTTGTGTTGTGTGTTTTCTTGTGTTTTTTTTTTTTTTTTTTCTCCCCAGCATTTGTGAAAACAAAGCTGGGCAGACGGCTCTGCACAAAGGAATGTTTCTGACCACAGCCAGACATCAGCTATGTCAGGGCATGAAACGCTGCCTTTCTGTAGGCTCTTGTGCCATTACATTGTTTAATCTTCAAAGCATTAAACTTTTTGAGTTACTCAGACGTTACAAAGCTAAAAATAATAAAAATTCAAATGACTTGGTGGTGAAAGTATCTTGAGTAGAAAAAGGATATTAAAATGTTAATTCACTAAACGTTTTCCCACCGGTTGTTTCATTGGCTGGAGCTCCATTTGTGTGGAGGGGAATTAGTTTTCTTTTCTGCTGCACGCAGGTGCATGTAAATTATTAAATAACAGCTTCTGAAACTCTCCCAACTTTTATTAAAAATATTTATACAGGTTAGGTGACGAGGTATGCAGTATTTTTGAGGAAGCTCCTGGCAGGAGGAGCTCAGTTGTGATACTGGAGCTGCAGCAATAGAGCAAACAAGTCCCCAGAGCGACTAATACTGTAAAACAGGGTAATTTTGGAAACCTTTGCCCTTGGAGTAGCTTCTCCCCCCCAGACTCCGGGGCTGTGCTGGGTCCTGGGGCTGCTGGACCCCCGAAGCAGCGGGGTGGGAGCTGCTCTGGGGGGCAGGAGGGCTCATCCCACTGAGCTGGCACCGAGCTCGGGCATCGCCGGCTCCTGGGGCTGAGTCATCTCTGCCTGTGCCAGCCAGACCCATGGGCAGCCCACGCCCTGCCCAGGCACTGTGTGTGTCCAGAGAGACCCAGAGTGCTGTGGGAGCTGGGATGGGGAGGGATGGGATGAGTTTTTTGGGGTGCTGCAGTGCCATTGTCCTGCCGGGTGTTTGTGAGTGGGAGGGCCTTGATGAGCGAGTTAGGGAAGAAGCTGCTGGGTTTGACCACAGCAGTGATGCTCCTTGGCAGGTTTTTAGTTGCACCCAAGGAGCCTGGCATGCTGTGGACACAGGAGCATCACAGAATCACAGGGTAGGCTGAGTTGGACCCACGAGGATCATCGAGTCCAACTCCTGTCCCTGCTCAGGACCGTCCCCAGGAGTCACACCGTGTGCCTGGGAGCATTGTCCAAACACTTCTTGAACTCTGTCTGGCTTGGTGCTGTGAGCCCTTCTCTGTGGTCAGGTTGTGTTAGTGCAGAGCTGCTCTGCTGCCCCTGCTGCAGCTGATGGATGGAGCAGGGACGCAGGGAGAGGGAAGTTTTTTGCATCAATAAAGTGCTCCTCTTCCCCCTTTCCTCCCCCAATCTGACCCCTTTGCAGCAGCACAGTAAAACTAACAGACTGAAATCTCTTTTCTCTCCCCTTCTCTCTCATCTTCTTGTTTTTCTAGATGTTTCCCCTGCCAGTGGCTAATGGAAAAAACAGACCCACGACCCTAGCGAGCACTCAGTTTGGAGGATCAGGTACTGTCATCTTACTTTTTTTTTTTATCACCCTAAATACCGTAATGATTCTCGAAATAAATTTGTGTTTGGTTCCAGAGACACCGAAGGAGGGGTTGGTGTAGTTTTGTTATGTGTTTTTCTGGTGATGGATATCTGCTGCTGTTTCTCTGGGTGATTTTCTTGTTGCTCCGGGTGTCTCCGGGTGGGCAAAGCTGCTCTTGCTGATCTGTCTCCCGCTAAGAAGTTGCTGCCTGAGCTGGAGGTTGTTGTCCCACCGCTCCAGGATCCTGGGAGCAGACAATCAGGGCTGTTCTCTAAGCTGCTTAGACGTGTCTGCACTGCCCTGGAAGACTTTTGCTGCTCCTTTTTTTGAAGACATTGTGATGGTTCGTTCCTGGGGCTCTGGTGCAGTTTGGGTGTCCGCTCCTCACGGTCCCTCCAAAGGCTCCCTGGGTGGGATCTCGGCATTCCCAAAGGGATCTTGTGAAGCCCTCCTGGCTGGATGCTTCCAGAGTGCCAGGAGTGCCAACACCCAAGGGGTTTGGGAGCAGGGCAGCTTTGGGGAGGAGGGGACAGGCGATCTGGGTGTGACAGGAGACTCTGCAGGGTGTGTGGCTTCAGGTGTCTGGTGGGAAATGTGCTGCTCCTGGCTTTGAGGCTGAAGTGGAGAATTCCCAGGCAGTGCTGTGCTGGGTTTTTGATGCCTGAGGAAGCTGCTCTGTGCAGGGCTCACACGGCCCCTGGCAGGTGGGAAGTTCATTCATCTGCCCTTCTTGCTGAACACCTTGTGGATGGTTAAAACTCAACCATCTCTACCATGGGCTGACTCCAGCTGTCCAGGGAAACCCCTGGCCACGTGGAACAGGCATGCTGTGACATCCTGGAGGTTTCTGGAGAGCATCTTTGATGCCCCACAGCGTGTTGTGGGGCATTGGTGAACCTGCAGCAGCAGGACGGGGGTCCCTGCCCTGCTCTGCTCGTGCCCTCTTTGACCAGAGAAATGTGCTGCTTTGGGGTTCAGCTGCTTAGCTGCACGTCAAGATGGTTTTGAGCAAACAGTTTTCCAGGGAGGGAAGCTGTTGAGTGGGCTGGAGGAAACCGGAGGGGGGAAAACTCTCGGGTTAACCCAGATGGAAGCCGAGCTCTCCAGCGAGCGTTCCTTGTGCGACTTCTGCTGTTAAAATAATCCACAAAAGACGTGCTCCACGCTGTGGGGGGACAAGAGCAAAGGCATTCATGTGTTTCCTGCTCAGAGCCTGGCCTGGCTGCCGGGCCTGTGGTGCTGGCCAGGAGCAGAGGCACAGCCGGACCCCCCCCCGCTTGGCTCCGAAACCGCCGGAACGACACCGAATCTTTGAGTGTCCCTCCCCTCCTCCCCTTCTTTTCTTTCGGGTGAGTGAAAGGTAATGTTGACACCACCCTTCCTCTGGGCTGCTGCTCTCTGAGGCTGCCTGCGAGCAGCTCCTGGGAGCAGAGCGCTGCTGTTATACAACTGCGCCGGAGGACGTTGCACAATCCCCGCTGTCCCGCTCGTGGACTCTGCCAAGGCTGCCTTGTCCTGCCATGAGCATCCTGGGGTGGGAATTTGTCTCCAGCAGCAGAGTTATCCCTCAGACAGCCGTCCTTGGCCTCGCCTCAGAGCGGGGGACACGTTCCATTGGTGTGTTGGCTTTGTGACTTCTCGCTGTTCCTGAGTCTCTGGCTCTTTGCTGGTGGGGTGGATAGCTGCAGGGAGACATCAGTGACATGCTCCGTGCACAGGGCTGTGCTCTGCCTGGTAGAAGGATCTGAAGGGTCTAAGCGAGGTCCTAGGTAGTGGCAAGTGGTTGTTTTCACAGTTTGTTGATGTTCTGGCTTTGTTCACTAATGGTCAACAAGGTACAATCAGGTGCTGGTTAGAATCATAAAATCATGGAGTTCCACCCTCTGCCATGCCTCCCACTAGACCAGGTTGCTCCAAGCCCAGTCCAGCCTGGCCCTGATCATCCCCAAAGGTTGTTCATCCCCAAAGGTACTTCATCCCAAAGACATACCCAGCCAGCCGGCTCAAAATTTGATATGGAGTCAAACCTTCACTAACCTTGCTGTGGTCAGAGGGTGAAAAGCAGATGGTCCTTGGATTTGGGGACCTGGCCTTGCTGAGGGAGCAGAGTGTCTCGCAGCCAAGCTGTAATCTGGACCTGGAGATTAGCTCCCTAAGTCTTGCCATGCAGCAAGGCCAAGGCTTCATCTTTAATGTGCCTCGTGTTTCGAGCCCTCCTGCTCAGTCAGGGCCTGGCCACCAATGAAGGCAGAGCAGCATTTCCCCTCCACTGCCACCTCTGCCCAGAAAGGAGAAGCAAACACTGATTTGTGTAAGTCTGAGCTCAGTGCTGTGCACCACAGTGCCAGGATCTCATCCTTTGGGCTCATTATACTGGGCCCAGGATAATAAACTGGTGTTGTCCTGCGTGCCAGAAGAATTGGTGTGTCATTCCCTCTGTCCACACACGATGGGATCCTGTCTTTGATGGCATTTGGGCTGGACATGGGAATTCATGGCTCCCACTTTCCATCCCCTCCTGGTGGAAACCCTGGAGCAGTGTGTAGCTTCTGTGATTTTTCCCCTCCAGAGGAGCTGTTACCTCGAGGCTCTTTCCTCCCCAGGGCAGGTGAGGAGTGAAGAGAGCAAGGCACTGACTGATCACTCCCCTCCAAAAGGCCCCGCTTGCCAAAGTGAGGTTCTTTCTTCCAAAGCCCAACTGGTAAATAAGGCAGCACAGGCATTTGAAACAGTGCTACAGGAGAATCCCAGCTGTAAAATCACCCCCCATTCAAATCCTTTCCAAAGCCAGAATCTCTTTAGCAGAAGGGTTGTTAACCATTGGCACAGGCTGCCCGGGGCAGTGGTGGAGTCACCGTCCCTGGGAGTGTTCAAACAACGTGTGGATGTGGCACTGGGGGACGTGGTTGAGTGGTGAACGTGGTGGGGTTGGACATTAGGATCTTACAAGTCTTTTCCATGATTCTGATCAGCAATCCCATGATTCTGATAACTGCCCTGCCCAAGCTGCCCGTGGCCCCTCGGCTATAGGGGAACCTCTTTTCCCCCTCACGGGCCAGAAAAACCCAAATTGTTCATGCAAACCCCCCAGCCTCGAGGTCCCTTCGCTCTCCCATTTGCCTCCTGCTTTTATTTTAAGCTCCTGCCGCCGTTTCCCTCGTTCCTGTCCTCAAATGCCCCCGGGGAGGAACTGCTTTCGCTCCCCCGCCGCACGGACAATTCAGCACCTCCGCTCTGCCTTTTCTTGGCAAGGAGAAACCCAACAATTGCCACGAGGATGGAGCTGACGTCACACAGCCCGTGTCTGCGGCATTTATAGCACATATAGGTCACGGTGGGAAGTTGGTCTTCCCGGGGCTTGGAGCAGCTTGGAGTGTTTTCCAGCCCGGGCCCTGGGGTGATTTGGGGTTTTATTTTGGCCGGGACACCCCCCCGGCCCGTTGTGCCTCTTGTCCTGCCCTCAGAGGCAGCGGTTCTGCCAGCCCCTCCCCGAGCTGTCTGTTGTTTGCAGCAGCAAAAAAAGTCATAAAGGGCTCATCTGAGCGGCACCCAAGCGCCCTCCTTGAAGCTTCCTCGGGCAGGGAACCACTGGGGCGGGATTTCACCTGGAAGTGACCGCTTGGGTGGACGTGGGGACAGCAGGAGTGGCAGGAGGCAGCGAGGTCAGGCTGTGCTTGGGGCTGGTGCCTTGTGGCTGCTGAGCTTTGGCAGGGTTGGTGTGGGCAAGGCTGAGCCTTCGCCCCAGCAAAGGAGTTTGGGCTCTGTGGGGCAGGGGGATGAACCCAAGGCACGAGGCTGTGCGAGGGAACTCATCTCCTGCAGCAGCACAGGAGCAGCACTCACAGCTGGGGGTGATGTTCAGCCATCTCACTCCACAGCCCAAATGCTGTGGGGTGCCAGGACTGGGTCCTGTTGGAACAGGAGCCCAGAGGTCTTCTGCTCACAGACAACAGATAAAACCTCTGCTGAAAAATAGGGGGTTTGAGGGTTTTTTTGCCTTTTAAGTAAGCTAATTCACCATTAAATGCCTTTTTCTTCTTGCTTTGTGCCCAAGTGAGCTCCTTTGCTTGGGCTCTCTCTGGTAGCTTTGGGGGGAGGGTCCCCTCCTGGCCTGTGCTGCAATTCCCACCCCCAAAATTGGTTGTGTCCGTTCTTGCTCGTGAGCTGAGGCTGCTCGTGGGGGAATTGCTTTGATCGGGGGAAGTTCATCACGTACATTTGAAGCTGGCTGAGCAGGGAGTTTTTCAAAGAGTTACAAGCTGGTGCATGTAACAAATTTTAAGTTATAGTCTGGTGAACAAAGCAAATGGATTCTCCCCGGAGGGAGGCGAGTCCGGATCCCCTTTGAAAGGCGCTTTAAACAACGCTCAAACTTGGATACCTGTGGCAACAGCACTGAAAGTCATAAATTCCCTGAAAGCTGGGGTTGTCTCTGTAAATTGGTGCTGTGGGGGAGCTGTTTGAAGGTTTAATTAGTTACTGTGTGCAGGCAGCCCTGCCTTAGGAAGCCCCGAGCGGGCCGGGGAGGATCTGGTGCCCTGGTGGGAGCAGGATGGTGCTGAGCTCCACTCCGCTCGTGGGGCTGGGGGTGCTGACAGTGAAACCTTGGAAGGTGGGGCTGGGAAGAGCCAAGCACAGCCTTCCTGCTGCCGTGCTGTCAGCAGCCGAGTCTCGGGCTGCAGAAACCCGTTTGCGACTGTTTTCCATAGCGAGGAAAGCGGGAGCTTTTATTAGCAAGGCTGTATCACGTTTTCCTACAAACTGCCTCGAGTTCCCACATGTTTTGCTTGTGCTGAAGTGGGGAGTGCTGGGCTGCACTTGCTATTTTGGTGGATGGTGAAAGGCAGACGCGAGGTGTGCAGTGTGTGGGGCTCGGTGTTTTGAGCTGGCACTTCCCATGGCAGTCCAGGCTCGGTGTTCGCGTGGCAGGCGTGCCTGTGACCGTCCAAGTGCCACCAAACACAGAGCCACCACCACAAAAGAGGCAGAGCAGGAAGGTTCACTCACCAGCCCCGTTGGTGTGGCCATTTCAGTTTCAAAGTAAATGTTGCTGTTTAGCCATTGTCAAAGGAAATCAAAGGGGAGCTGGGGCTGTTCAGACAGGAGCAGAGAAGGATCCAGGGAGACCTCGGAGCCTCTTGCAGTGCCTAAAGGGGCTCCAGGAGAGCTGGAGAGGGACTGGGGACAAGGGATGGAGGGACGGGACAAGGGATGGAGGGACAGGACAAGGGGGAATGGCTTTAAGGTGAAGGAGGGGGAGGATTAGGTGGGATATTGGGAAGGAATTGTTGGCTGGGAGGGTGGGCAGGCCCTGGCACAGGTTGGGCAGAGCAGCTGTGGCTGCCCCTGGATCCCTGGAAGTGTCCAAGGCCAGGCTGGATGGGGCTTGGAGCACCCTGGGCTGGTGGAAGGTGTCCCTGCCCATGGCAGGGAGTGAAACTGGATGGGATTGAAGTTCCCTTCCAACCCAAACCATTCCATGATTCTCTGGAGAAGCCTTGCCATGGACAGGTCAAGCTTGCAAGGCTGTGAGGTCTCACTAGGCTGGAAGGAGACAGTCCCTGCAGCCCCCACCGCTCTCCACCACTCTGGAGCATTTCCATTCCTGCTCCTGGCAGAGCCCACTCCTGGGGTGTAGGAAGATGCTGCCAGGTGTGCCAGGGATACCCTCAGGATGCTGCAGTCCTGACTTTTCCAGTATCAAAGCCTGGAGGACTCTCAGTGAGATTCATCTCCCACGTGCTAGTCGGGCTCTCTGCTTTGGTTTTGTCTTTGCCTTTGGGAAGCTCCCGTTCTTCTCCCTCTCCCCTTTCTGCTCCCTGTTTCTCCTGTGGGGTGCATCCCATTAACCAGGATCCAGAAAGCAGGGTCTGGAAGGAAAGACTTTGGAGGGCCCAAAAACTGGGAGTGCAGGAAATAGCGAGTGAGGGGGAACAAATGGCAGGGCAGGATCTTCACCTTTGTCCCTTAATGCAGAACCACATCCCAGCCTCATCTCTGATCCTCCTGCCCTGGGCTGCTCGTTCCTGCTCCCAGGGCTGCCCCACCTGGGCAGAAGGTTCTCTGTGCCTTTGCAGTGAGCTTGAAACAGAATCCCAGACTGATTTGGGTCAAAAGGCACCTTAAAGCTCATCCAGTCCCACCCCCTACCACGGGCAGGGACACCTTCCACTAGCCAAGATTGCTCCAAGCCCCGTCCAAACTGGCCTGGAAATAAGAAGATCTCTCTCTTCCCCACCATCAATTTTTTCCCTTGGATTTTATTGTCACACTGAGAGTGAGGGTGTCCTGTCCTGCCAGAGACACGGGGGGGTCTCTGCTGGACACAGGAGGAGCGAGGTGGGGAAGGACCAGGGTGACAATGCTGTGGGGGTGCCTGTTTTCAGAGGAAGGTATTATTTTTGGGGGTTCTTTATTTTTTTTTCATCCATCTCCCACCCTGGAGAAGAGTCCTCCTGACTGGATTTGAGATTTTGAACTAGGAAAGAGCACAGAGAGTGCTGGGGGTGCCAGAGCTGCACTGAGAGAAGTGACAGCTTTTGTTTAGAAACTGCCAATTTGCCACAGACCTTGTTTAAGCACAGTTCTAACTTTGCCAGAATTGCTGAAGCAGTGCAGTGCTCTCTCTTCCTGGCAGAGCTCTTTCCTTCCTTTGATGAGGCAATTCCTACCAGTGGAGCTGTGCCTGCTGGAGGGGCTGGGATGGGATCAGTGCCTTATGTAAAAATCACGTGCCTGGTCTGAGGCTGAGGTGAAGCTGGGCTTGGTGTGCACCTTCTGTGTCCAAAGAACAGCTACAAATCCCAGCACCTGCTTGTCTGGTAATGAGAGGAGCTGCTGGGTAGTAACCAGTGAGTAAAGAGAGTGGTTTACATCAGATATTGGGAAGAAATCCTTCCCTGTGAGGGTGGGCAGGCCCTGGCACAGGTTGCCCAGAGCAGCTGTGGCTGCCCCTGAATCCCTGGAAGTGTCCAAGGCCAGGTTGGACGGGGCTTGGAGCACCCTGGGCTGGTAGAAGGTGTCCCTGCCCATGGCAGGGGGTGAAATGGGATGAGCTTTAATGTCCCTCCCAACCCAAACCATTCCATGATTCTGTGAATTCCCTGCTGTCACTGCCCTGTTCATCCTGCTCCCTCCTCCCCTGCCAGGTCTCCGTGTGGGTGCTCTCCAGGAGGCAGCACACTGGGATTTGGTGCTGGATGCAGCAGCTCTGCCTCAGCCCCCCCCAAATCCCGCTCGCCCGGCGCTGCCCGAGCGGCGCGTGCCGGCTCAGCCTCCCGGCTCGAGGCCTCCACGCTTGTTGTGCCCTTTCCAAAAGGAGAGGGATGGCTTTGGAAGGGGCCCAGCAGGCCTGGCAGGCGTTTCTGCTGGACCTCGGTGCTGCTAATTTCCAATGCTGCATGCCCTGTGGGGTGCCCTGCTCAGCACGTGTCCCACGTGTGACCGGCTCCTCGGCCTCTGGCACCTCCCCTTGGCCGTGTTTGTGTGCAGTGAGACTCCAATTGCAATTATTGTCATTATTATTATTATTATTATTATTGCTATTATTATTTTGAGACAACAAACGGGCATCTTCAAGGGGTGGATTTAAAGCAAAGTGATGTTTTGATGCTCTGGGGAGCTTCCTCTCTCACCTGGTACCAACACCCCCGGTGTTAACACAGCTGAAGGATGTGCCACTCGTGCATTTCTCAGCTCACCAGCACCCAAAGACACCAGTGCAGGTGAGGTTTTCAGTGCTTTTCTAACATAAGGGAGGGAGACCTGGGAGACCCTTCCAGGGCCTAAAGGGGCTCCAGGAGAGCTGAGAGGGACTTTGGACAAGGGATGGAGGGACAGGACAAGGGGGAATGGCTTCCCAGTGCCAGAGAGCAGGGTTAGATGGGATATTGGGAAGGAGTTGTTGGCTCTGAGGGTGGGGAGGCCCTGGCACAGGTTTCCCAGAGCAGCTGTGGCTGCCCCTGGATCCCTGGAAGTGTCCAAGGCCAGGTTGGACGGGGCTTGGAGCAACCTGGGCTGGTGGAAGGTGTCCCTGCCCATGGCAGGGGGTGGAACTGGATGGGCTTTAAGGTCCCTTCCAACCCAAAGTATTCCGTGGTTCTATCTGCCTGTTGGATTCCCAGCTGTGTGGGTCAGGATTATCCTGCCTTCTCCCAGCACCTCCAAAGAGCTGAGAGCACAGCAGGAAGGTGTTATCCCAGAGACTTCGAGAAAGGTCACTGACCAACCCACCTGGCCCTGTGTGGTGGGGATGAGACCTGAGCAGCCTCAGGACTGGGTGCTGCTGTTTCCCTGGCACATCCCCAGGCTGCCAGCCCAGCTGGATCCGTGCAGGTGCCTCAGTGTGATCAGCTTGGGAAGCGAGGATGGACCATGACCCACTTGGTGTCCCCTCCTCCCGAGGGCAGGCGGAGGGGCAGGCGCTGAGCTCTGCTCTGGGACCAGGGACAGGACCCAGGGAAGGGCTGGAGCTGTGCCAGGGGGGTTGGGATGGATCTCAGGGAAAGGTTCTTCCCCCAGAGGGTGGTGGGCACTGCCCAGGCTCCCCAGGGCAGTGGGCACGGCCCCAAGGCTGCCAGAGCTCCAGGAGCGTTTGGACAACACTCTGAGGGACAAGGGGGGATTGTTGGGGTGTGCTGGGCAGGGCCAGGGGTTGGGCTGGATGATCCCTGTGGGTCCCTCCCAGCTCAGGATATCCCAGGATTCGGTGATTCCCACATGTGGGCAGCTCAGAGCCCCACAGACCCTCAGATGGTGTCTTGGCCTGACTGCAGGTGCCTGGTGGTGCCCGGGGCTGTCGGAGGAGGGAATGCACTTTAAGAGAGTGGGGCTTTTCCAGAGGCTGGTGGCATCAGGAGCCAGTCCCTGTGTCCCCCCCAGGCAGAGCCCAGCTGGTGTGGGGCACATCTCACTGCGTGATCTGAAGCCCCCTCTGCCAGGAGGTCCCCAAACACTTGGCAAGCCCTGATTAGCACATTAGCTGAGACAAATTGAGTCGTGTGTGCACGGAGGGGAGAGAGGTGCTGCACTCCTTCGGCGCTGACTTAAAGTTTAATTAATTTTGTTGCCAAATGAGGCATGAAATACAGTGTGAAACACGTCGTGGTGCTGAATGTGTAATTGTTTGGGGGACTGGGAGCGCTGAGGATCAGGGATCACCTGAGGCAAGGCGGGCACAGAGCTCTCATGGCCCTGAAACGTGTGTGAGTGTGACAACAGAGGGGGCACAAACAGGGGACAGACCCCCCCTGGTCTGTCCTGTCCAGGAGCAGCCACTGTGGCCAGGGTGTCTCTGCCATCCCAAAATTGATTTGCCCCATGTCTGGGGTGGGGTGGAGGGCGGTGGTTTTGCCCCATGGGTGATGGAGATCCCGGGTTGTCTGTCCCCTTGGTGGGGCCTTGCAGGGTGGAAATAAATGTGAACAAACATCAGGAAGGGAAAAAAGCTGAACTGTGGGGGGAGATCTCTCTGTTCACCTTCTGGGAGTTTCTGTCCTGGCTGTTTGGATGCTCTTCTCCCTGCCCTGATTAATGTTTCTGGAGGGAGGTTGCCTTCACAGTGCCTTGTTCCCCCCACTAAGGAAGGGAAAGAGGCAGCCTGGAACATCTTGCCCCCATTTTTTAAACTTGAATTTTTCAATTAACTCGCCAGGTAGCCCAGCTCCAAAGCCAGCAGGGAGAAAAAGCTAAAAAACACTGTCCATCTGCCTGTTAACCCTGGGAAACACATCCCCACCTCCAAAGTGACCTCAGGCAACGTCTTCCTCTAAATTTAGCTGGGGATTGCGTCAGGAGTAAGAAGGAGGTGAAGTTAATGTGGCATAAGCTTTTTCTAGCAGGGGAGTTTGCATGATTAGGCAGGGACTGAAAATAAATAAATGGGCTTCATATCAGAGCATCTCAAGCATCTGAGGCCGGGGCTGGGAGGAGGGGCAGCCTCCAGCACCCTGGGAACTGTGGAGGGGTGGCTTTTTTTTTTTTGGACCAAGTGGGGCAAAGGGTTGTTGTCTACAAACCTTGGCTCTTCCTGACTGGGAAGAACCTTCCAGGAGAGCGGGTGATGCTCCCCAGGTCCTGTCTCCAGGGCACTGGGCACGGCCAGCGAGCTCTGGGGTCGCTCTGGGACCGGTGGCAGCAGGTTTGGTGGCAGCTCGTGGGCACTGCTCGAGGCAGAGCTGTTCCTGCCCTCCTCAGGGAGTGCTGGAGCATCTTCTGCCTGTCCTTCATCCCTGGCCCCTGGGGGTGAGGAATTGGCAAGCTTTTCCCCCCCCCAAAAGCCCTCCTGGCTCTCTGTTGCAGCGACAGACGTGGTGGCATCCAGGAGTGCCCCAGGGGACAACCCAGCGTGGCCCTGAGCTGGGAGAAGGAGCTCAACTCCTGCAGGACAAGCCTTGGGAGGGCACTGGCGTTGCCAATCCTCTCTTTTCCCTTCTGCCTCATCCTGCCCAGCCCAGGGGACGAGTCTTGGTTGTGCCAAGTGACAAACCCCGTCCCCGTGGCGCTGAGTGCGTGACCTTTGCCGGGAGAGTGGGGGTGGCCTGGGCCCCTTCTGCTTGCTGGGACATTTTTTTTTCCCCCCAAAGTGCCGTGGTCTCCCTTCCAAAGGCTCCTCAGTGCCCCGTTAACATTGTTATACAAAGCAGCAGTGTGCCATTTAATTAGGAAAAATACGCACTAACCTCTACCATATGTTGCTCTTCTCCTCGTATTTGCATTTGAAAGTCCAGCTGAATTTCAATGTGAGACTGGATTTTATCCAAATGATGAATGGCCTGGGAAGCTGTGGGAAGGTGGATGTGCCTCCCCATCGCATATGCTTGGTTGGTTGGTTGGTTGGGGTTTTCTTTCCCCTTTTAAAGAAAGAACCTGGGTTCCTTGACTTCTTGTCCCACTCACACCTCTCCTCCAAACCCTGCTGTGTGCTTGTCTGGCTGGGTGGGCATTCCTGAGCGTTCTGAGGGGCAGGAGCTCCAGCCCCTCCTGATTGACAGAGACTGGATTTACTCCTAAGTAAATCCTTGCACCTCTGCTCTGGAGCCAGGCTGGGAGAGCTGGGGGGGTTCCCCTGGAGAAGAGAAGGGTCCACGGAGACCTGAGAGCCCCTTGCAGGGCCTAAAGGGGCTCCAGGAGAGCTGGAGAGGGACTGGGAACAAGGGATGGAGGGACAGGACACCAGGAATGGCTTCCCGGTGCCAGAGGGCAGGGTGAGATGGGATATTGGGAAGGAATTGTTGGCTGTGAGGGTGGGCAGGCCCTGGCACAGGTTGCCCAGAGCAGCTGTGGCTGCCCCTGGATCCCTGGAAGTGCCCAAGGTCAGGCTGGATGGGGCTTGGAGCAACCTGGGCTGGTGGAAGGTGTCCCTGCCCATGGCAGGGGGTGGAATGAGATGAGTTTTAAGGTCCCTTCCCACCAAACCATTCTGGGATTCTCTGATTTTTCCAGCACACCATCAGGTGTTGTCAAGGCCTGTGCCCCTTGATTTGTTTCCTGGCACTCAGGGCTTTAGGGAAGGGCACCACCCACAGCTCCTGCGTTGGGGGCTGAAGTTTTTGGCTTGGCTTTCCTGGTTGGAGCAGTGGCAGCTCCAAACCTCTTCCCAGCCAGGGCCATGGCTTGGGGCAGAGTTCCCCAGCCACCATAAAACAGGAGCAGAGCCATTGCTCCTGCTGGAAGTTTTAGGAGCCATGTGGTTGCTGAGTCCTTACAGCACATCCCCACATCTCTCAGAGCTGCCTGGACTCTTTTTTTAACTGGGTTTTTCTCTCCATTTAAGCTGAGTTAAGCTCTGTGACACACTCAGCATTACACTGCTGAGCTGGGTGTGCTCACACTGCTCTTAGTGACCTTTTACCTCACCTACCTGGCAAAAAAAAACCCCAAACCCTTAAAAATCACTTCATATCCTGATGATTTCACATCCTCTGCAAATGTGTCGTCAAAGAGCGGCCTGGGTGCTGGGCTGGCCCTGCTGCTCACAGGGGGAGCTGGCTGCTTCAGGTTTCTGACTTTTGTTCTCCTTTCTCTTCCCCCCTCAGCGATCAGTTCAATCTTTAAGACAATTTTTGTTGGTTTTTGTTTTTTTGTTGTGCTAATGCAGCTGAACTAATATGATTACATTTCCAGATTTGGGTAATGGAATAACAAGTCAGGAAGCTCTTTTTTTTCCTCTTTTTTTAGAAAAAAAAAGGAAAATTTATGTCACTTCCAAATTATCCAAGTCTCCAGTTGGGAAGCTCTTTCCTTTTCTCAGTTAGTTGCCCAGAGAGGTTGTGGATTCTCCATCCCTGGAAGTGTCCAAGGCCAGGTTGGACGGGGCTTGGAGCAACCTGTGCTGGTGGAAGGTGTCCCTGCCCATGGCAGGGGGTGGGATTGGGTGGGATTTAAGGCCCCTTCCAACCCAAACAATTCCATGAGTCCATGTTCTACCCTTGGCACGAGGCTGCTGTGGCCATGGACCAGCATCCCACTCCTGGCTCTGCACTCTCTGCTCCAGACATGGAGCAGCCACAGGGTTGTCCTGGGTGCCCAAAAAGATGGCTCTTCCCTTTTCCCTGAGAGCTGCCAGGCCAGAGGGGCCACATCCCTGTCCCTGAGCTGTGTTTGGGGCAGAGGCTCTTGCACATCTTCCCTTCCTGGAGTGGTTTCACCTCTGTCTTGAGGCGTGTTGGCTTCGCTCACCCCTGTGCTCACACTCACGTTCAGAGGAGGGATCTGGAAAACAGCTCAGCCAAACCATCCTGCAATGGCAACTTCCTTTCTGAAAAAGAGAAGGATGTTGTGGAGTTGGTGGCTTCCCATTATTTTCCCCAATTTGAGCTTTCTTACCATTGGTCCCACGGTGTCTGCAGTGTCAGAAGGATCTGAAGCTGTTGGGGAGTGTCCAAAGGAGGGACAGGGAGCTGGGGAAGGGTGTGAGGAGCAGCTGAGGGCACTTGGCTGGGTCAGCTGGAGCAGAGGAGACTGAGGGGAGACTCCTCGGGGGCTGCAGCTCTTCCCGAGGGCAGGCGGAGGGGCAGGCGCTGAGCTCTGCTCTGGGACCAGGGACAGGACCCAGGGAAGGGCTGGAGCTGTGCCAGGGGGGTTGGGATGGATCTCAGGGAAAGGTTCTTCCCCCAGAGGGTGGTGGGCACTGCCCAGGCTCCCCAGGGCAGTGGGCACGGCCCCAAGGCTGCCAGAGCTCCAGGAGCATTTGGACAACGCTCTGAGGGACAGGGGGGGATTGTTGGGGTGTCCTGGGCAGGGCCAGGGGTTGGACTGGATGATCCCTGTGGGTCTGGCTCTTGTTTTCAGCCTCACTGCTGCAGTTCTCACCGTAGCAGGGGGTGCTCCTGCCCTCCCAGGCATCCTCCCTCCCTGCCACCCCAAGGATGGGGGTCCTGGCCAGCAGAGCCCCCACAGCATCACAGCCCCTGTGAGCAGGAGCAGGACTGTGGTGTTTGCCCTTTTTGGGAATGCTGTAAGAAGGTAGTGACTCACTTTCCATGGAGCTGATAGTTACCCTGCTCTTGTCTTGGATTTGTGTTGTTTAGCCAGCAGGATTATTTATAACTTAGCCAGCATCCCGAGTCTATTGTTTCTGCAAAGAGCAGGAATGACTAGATGACTTCCTGAGACTTTTTTTTTTTTTCTGCCACCCCCTCATTTTTTATTTTTTCAAAAATCTGCTTTTCCTTCCAAGTATTATATTCGCCAGTTGGATGCTTTCCCCCCACATCTTCCCCTCCTGATTGTGCATTTGTGCTGCTGACAATCCCACTACCGGTGCTGCTTTAACTCTCAAGTCTCTCCCAGGAAAACCTGTGGGCTGTGCCCCAGGACGGCTGGGGCACCTTCCCGTGGCACAGGGGGCTCTCTGGCCTTGCAGGTGCTGAGGACTGAGGCACGAGGCTCCAGCTTCCCTGCATCCCAGGGGCAGAGTTAGTCCCTTTGAGGATTGCAGCATCGAGCTCCAGGTCAGCCTTGTTGTTGCTGCCCCTCTGAAGGTGTCACTTGGGGCAATGGAAAGGCCTCCCCTGAGCCCAGGGCTCTGCAGGGCAAAAATCCTTTCCATCCTGGTGCAAGTGGCACATCCAGGCCTGGGGAATGCAGCAGTGGAGGTGGAAGAAGTGGGTCCTGAGCTCCAGCCCTTGGATGTGCAGCCACTCTCCTGGTCCCATCTGGGCAGGGTTGGCCCTAAATCCTGGAGCTTTCTGGGTTCTTCTCTTCCTTGGCCTGAAGAGCACGGGCTGTATAAAGTGGGAGCTGCCCTCAGCCTGTGCCATGGGGACATGCTCAGCCAGGAGGACTCGGATCTCAGGGAAAGGTTCTTCCCCCAGAGGGTGGTGGAAACAGGGACAGGACCCAGGGAAGGGCTGGAGCTGTGCCAGGGGGGTTGGGATGGATCTCAGGGAAAGGTTCTTCCCCCAGAGGGTGGTGGGCACTGCCCAGGCTCCCCAGGGCAGTGGGCACGGCCCCAAGGCTGCCAGAGCTCCAGGAGCGTTTGGACAACGCTCTGAGGGACAGGGGGGGATTGTTGGGGTGTGCTGGGCAGGGCCAGGAATTGGACTGGATGATCCCTGTGGGTCCCTCCCAGCTCAGGACATTCTGTTATTCTGTTCCTCTGTTGTGTTTGTCCATCCACCTGCAGTTGATTCACCATTGATACCACAAGGCCCAGCTTTAATTAAGCACTTCCCTGGAAGTCAGTGGGGAGTGAAGGTGCAGAAAGGAGGGAAGGGGCTTGACACTTGTGCCTGAGGCCCCCACTTTGGTTCTGGTTGAGTCAGATTCTCCCCTTGGCCGAGTGGATGCTCATCCCAGCTGTGCTCCCCTCCTTCCCTGCTGTGAGGGAACGAGCAGCCTCGGAGCTTCCAGTGGCTGCAGGAGCCAGGGGGGTGAAACAGCTGAAGGGGAAGGAGCCTGGGCTGCCTTGTGGGCAGCAGAGACCCTGCTCAGTCCTCTCAGTTTCCATCAGTCCAGAACTCAAAACTGAGCGCTCGTTTATTTTGAAGCTGCCGTTCCCAGAGGGGCAGAGGCCTCTGCTCCTCCTCTCCCCATCCCTAAAAGCTGCCTCTGGCCCTTTCCCGAGCTCCAGGGAAGCCATGGAAGGGGCTGGCAGTTGCCAGGCCCATCCCTGGTTCTCCCCCTTCCCAGGGCTCGTGCCACTGAGGTGCTGCTGTCCCCATGCTGACTTTTCAGGCTCCCCAGGGGAGGGTGAAGCTGATCCAAGTGGAGTTCTGTCGTGCTGGAATCGCCACTCGGATGTGAGCAGCTTGGAGTGGAAAATGAGTCCTGAATACTGTCCTGTGGGGTTTTTACACACTCTTCAAAGAGCCACAGAATCAAGGAATGGTTTGGGTTGGAAGGGACCTTAAGGATCATCTCATCTCATCTCATGCCCTGCCATGGGCAGGGACACCTTCCACTAGCCCAGATTGCTCCTTTGATCCAGCCTGGCCTTAGACACTTCTAGGGATCCAGGGGCAGCCACAGCTTCTCTGGACTGTGCCAGGGCCTGCCCACCCTCACAGGGGAGAATTCCTTCCCAATATCCAATGTAAATCTGCCCTCCTTCACCTTAAAGCCATTCCCCCATGTCCTATCACTCCATGCCCTCCTCATAGCCAGTTTTGCTCTTCCACTTTTCCTGTGGTGCAGAGCCCCAGGTGTGGGCAGAAGCTGGAGGGATGTTTTGTCACCTGAGGTGCCAGGCTTGGGGCCGAGATGGTGCTCCGAGAAAGGGCTCGGGAATTGAGGCATCTCAGGGAAGTGATGTCTGGAGTCAGGGGCTCCCAGCAGACTTTGGGGTTCTCAGTTAATTGCTCAGTGCAGACAAATTGGAGGTTCTTTGGGCCAGGCCCTTCACTTGCTTCCTGAGAGAGCTGGTCCCAAGCCCTTTAAAGCCCGAGCAGAGCAGGTTTGTGCATCCCAGAGGGTGCCTGTGCAGGCTGCTGGGCTGCTCCCTTCTCCTGCTGGTCCTGTGACATTTTCCAGCTGCTGTTCCCCGTGCCAGGGCACCCTTGAGCTGCCTCTGTCCCATCCCAGACACTCAGTTACTTTGGTTTCCTCCCCAGCTGGAGCCCACAGGCAGCGAGTGATCTCCCAAGCAAAGCGCTGGTACAATTCCATCCCACCCTGGAGTGGTGGGAAAAGCCAGGGCTGGATGGCACTGGATTCCCACTTCCTGCTGGTCCTCAGGTTCCTTTAAACTGGAATGCATGGAAAATAAAGCTGAGTGAAAAGGTGGGGAGCTACAACACTCCCCATGGTGAAACCACGGGAGTGGGACAGCCAGGCAGGAGCATCACCCCCAGCCCCTGCCCCTGCCAGCCCTCCTGGGCCAGCCCAGAAACAGAGAACAGCCCTTCTCCCCCTGCCTGCTTCGTATTTTTAAAATCATTGTGGTTTTTTTGTTCTGTTTTCTTTAAATAATTTTCTAAAAAGTTGAAACTGTAGAACTGGTGGGTTGTTGGTTTTTTTTTTTTTTTTTTTGTAACCCGAAGAAGAAAACTGAAAGATGAGTGAGACCTTGTGGTTTGGAGGAGCACCAGTTGTAAATAGAGGTTTTTCTGGGTGCTCCAGCGTGCCAGGCTTTCCCACCTGGAGAGCACAACTGCTTCTTCCAGAGGTGGGTTAGGAGCTGGAGATGTGTTTGTGCACACAGGTATTCCAGGGATAATCTGTGTCGCTGTATATTGTGCTGGTATATATATATGTGTGTGTATATATGTGCTGATATATATATATATATATATATGAGATATATAAAACTCAGCTGTATCAGCTCTGGGCTCTGCCACATCCCCAGCTCTGCCCTTATTTTTGGGCAAGTCTCTCCATCCGTACAATAGCAGAGAGAGTTTTGTTCCCTGGAGAGGCTTTGAGGTTTAACATTTATAAAATGCTTTGAGATCTGCAGATAAAGCAAGCCAGACAATAAGCAGCTCCCAGGGCTGTGCCACGGGAGCCCCCTGGATCACCATGGCAGGGCCAGGGTTGGGTGGGGGTGGCTTTTGGGAGAGGGCAAACAAACAACTGCTCCAGCTGCAGCCCTGGTTGGGAGCCCGGTGAGCAGGAGGGGGGCTGAGCCGGCCTGTTAAGGAGATAACACGATGGAATCCCAGGATGGTTTGGAAGGGATCCTAAAGCTCATCTCATCCCACCCCCTGCCATGGGCAGGGACACTTTCCACCAGCCCAGGGTGCTCCAAGCCCCATCCAACCTGGCCTTGGACACTTCCAGGGATCCAGGGGCAGCCACAGCTTCTCTGGGCAACCTGTGCCAGGGCCTGCCCACCCTCATCTGGGGCTCTTGGGTGAGTTTTTCCAGGGCTCCCTGGGAGCGATCCCGGTCTGGGAGAGCTGCTGCCCAGCCACTCTTCTCTCTCTCTAGGGCAGCGCTTCACAAAAATCCCCCCGGCAAACCCGACCCACTCCATCAACTTCATTAACTTCCCTCGCACTGCCGCTGCCCGCCCTCCCCGCGCTCCCTCCGCTGTCCCCAGACAAAGAAAGGCGGGCAGGGGTGGGCAGGACGAGGGACCGAGCGGGAGCTGCTCCTCCCCGAGCTCCGGCCGGGGTGGGAGGAGCGCGCCCGGCTCGGAGCGCTCGGCGCGGGGTGCGGAGCTCCTGGGCTGCTCCGGGGACATGGCATCCCGCAAGAAGCTGCTCGGGGGTAGGTCCTCCCGCCGGGCACCTGGCAGCGCCGGGGTTTTTTTTTGGCAGAGGGAGGGAGGGAGGGTGGAGTTGTTGGATCGCGAAGGAGCGATTTGCAGTGGATCGGTTGGGAATTGCGCTCTTCGAGGGATTTGGAGGCAGGTGGGCTGGAAGTCTGCGGGGATCGTCCTCTCCGTGCTCTGAGTGTCTGCTTTTGGTCGGGAACAGGGAGAGTTAAAGCTGCTTGAGGACCTGTTTTGGGAGGATGGTCAGCTCAGCTTGGTCTGCCCTCTCCCTGCCATAGCGTGTGCCCAGGTCCCTTAAAACTGTCCCAGCTGTGGTGAGGGCAGGGCAGAGGAGGACAAGGGGATGTGGATGGAGCCCTGGCTGGCTCCAGCACACCACGAGGGTGGGTGCCAGCCGGGGGTGCCCTGGGTGGGGGTGACCCGTGGTCCCCAGGCAGGGGGGGGCACTGGCACAGTCCCTGTGTACGGGGTGGTGACATGGCCTGGTGGGGGTTTCTTTGCTCTGCAAGGGTCTCCTGGGGTGGAACCAATGCACAGCTCTCTGGAGATGGTGTGGCTGTGATTCCAGTGACTTGTGTGTGTTGTGTTTTAACTCAAGAGAAACCAGTTTGTTGGAATCACTGCAAGTGGTGCCTGCTTTGAACTGAGGTGGGTACAGGACCTGCACCTCTGGGTTTTGAATAAACATGGGCTTGTGTTTAGGTGAGGGGGCATCCTGTGTGCAAACCGGGTTCCCTCTGGGATGCCAGGGGGCAGCTGAGGCTTTGGGATGCTGTGAGAGAAGAGAGAAGGTGCAGGATGGACAAAATATTGCAAGCCCAGAAGTAGGTTCCCATCTGCACCCTGTGCTAGTGGAAGGTGTCCCTGCCCATGCACGGGGTGGGAGATGGGCTTTGAGGTCCCTTCCAACCCAAACCACTCTGGGATTCCGTGGCAGAGTTAAAGCTCCGTGCCTGAGGTCACCAGAGGTCGGTGTGTGCTCCCCATCCTGACCAGAGCAGTGTGGGCAGGAGCTGGATGGACAATCCCTCGAGTGCAGTGGATCCTGGGCACCAGAGGGATTTACACCAGCTTGTTTCCCCTTGATTCTGAGGGGTGATGAGTGGTGTGGTGGAGTAGTGGGGCAGCTTGCACAGAGTTGATGTCCCCCCAGCTCCCTCTGCCCTGATGGCAGCAGTGATGGGGCTCTGAGAGGCAGGAGGTGTGGAGCTGTGGTTTTGCAAACCAGCTGCTGGCTGAGGTCTTCCTCTTCCCGTCCATCTTGGCCTGCCCCAGCTTGGGGGCTTCTGGGGCACGTTGTGCTCCAAATGGGGAACTGATTTTCTTTGGGTTTCCTGCTTGTCTTACGTGTTCAGCAGCCCCTGGAAAGTCCAGCGAGCCCCAGAAATCGCTCAAGATAAATGCAGGGTGAGGAGGGCCCTTTCCTTCCAGAGCTGCCATGCCTTGAGCCACCTCACTAACCCAGTGCAGTGAGGATCCAGGGGGAGTGGTGATCCAGAGGGAGCTTGGTCCACAGCCAGGGTAGCCCTGGCTCTCCCAGGAGCAGAGGTGGGAGCTGCCGACAAAGCTCGTGCACTGGAGTCAGTCCAGTCATTTAGGGATGACTTTCTCATTTTTCTTGCTGCACTAGGCTAAGAGTGGCTTTATTTTTTTCCCCCTTCCTCATTTTTATACATATATTCTTTTCACAGCTGCATTTGAAAATGCAGCCACTTCTCTTCAGGACAGCAGCCTCTCATCCAGAAGAAGGGGGAGCTCGGCTCTCACCATCCCAGCAAACTGCAGCTCCGGCTTTTTAACTGATGTAGCTCCTTTTGTTCATAGAGAAAAACATTCCCTTGAGCTTCTCGTAGTTAAAAGAAAGCAAGCTTTGAGCAAAATATCAGAGAAGCTTGTTAATGGTCCATTTTCCTCGACAGTTATATTGGGATTCCTGATAAGAGGCGTTAGTGCTTGGCTTGACAAAAGCACCAGAAATCGAACCATCATGTAGAGGAGACACAGACAAGATAACCTAATAGGCCTCTTTTTGTCTGCATGTTGTTGCTGTGAGCAGCACAGCCCTGATGTGTGGGATGTGGGTGGGAGGCAAAAGCTGGATGCTGCCCTGGGTTTGCCACACGGGCTGTGGACCAGGGAGGGAAAATCCCTTCCCACCTTCCCAGCATCACCCAGCAGTGGTCAGTGCATGCCCAAGGTAATGTGGAAGATCTCAATAAAAAAAAACAAAACCCATTTTCCTGAAACCTCCCTGGGGCTTCTGAGGGACTGTGCAGTGCTTTTTTTTTTTTTTTTTTTTCCAAGGCTCTTTTTGAGCCTTGAACCCTCCCACCCTGAGGGGTGAGACCAAAGGAGCACCACCTCCTGCCAGCCGCTGTTAAGTGATGCCAAAATCGCACCCAGGAAATGGTTTGAAACGTGCAGGCAGGACCAAAAGTGTTGGTTAGTCCCGGAAAAGAGAGGAGCTGTGAGGGAGGATCCGTGCTACACATGGAGTGCCATCTACTGGCACCTCACCCGTGCCATCCGTGTGATCCGGGGACAGGGAGGGACGGGCGTGGGGCAGAGCTCAGTGCCCAGCCCGGAGGGATGATGGGGATCCCTCAGTCGTGTCCTCCTTGCCCTTCCCTGGAGTCCCAGGTGGTCCAGGAGCAGCCCAGCAGTGCCCGCTGAAGGTGGCACATCCCAGCCCGAGCCGGTGCCTCCCTGACTGGTTCCACTCGGGAGGCATCCACGCTGCCCTGGGCAGGAGCTGTGCCCCCTTCATCCTGTCCCACCCCAGGCACTTCCCTACCCCCCAAACCAGACCAGGTGACACATCCAGATTTATAAAACCCACCCTTCCCCCCCAGCTCAGTCCCTTAATCCCTGACCAGCGCTCGGGCCGAGGCCCTGCGTGGAGCCGGGGGGTGTGAGCTGGTTTTAGGGACAAGGGAAATCAGGGCACGAGGGCTTGGAGCAACTTTTTGGTGTCCCCTGACCATTGTATGACTAGAAACAGGGTCTCAGGGGCTGATGGGCAGCCTGAACCCACGGTGTGAGGCATCACTGATTCCCACCAAGGTCAAGAGTCTGAGCCCTGGCCTGCTGGCCCTGCACCATAAAACTCTGTAGCCCTAAAGCTGCTGGGTTTGGGTGGTTTTGTTCCAGGTGAGCTCTTCCTGTGACTTGTCCTTTTGGCTTCAGGGTCACAAGGGGAATTTGGAACATGGGGTGTGGTTGTACAAAAGATGTGGATTCTTTCAGGGGAAGGGACGGATGAACATCTTGAAATGTTTATGTGTAAAGAGAAGGGGAAAAAAGAGTTGTGGTCTGTGAACATGGTGCTCCATAGCAGCAAGTGGATTGAATTCAGCCCTTTTTAATGCAATTTAAATTATCAATGGTCTATTCAATTGCAGAGATATTTGGCAGAGCTTTAAATAGGTCACATCTGTCTTTAAATTGTTCCTCAGGTAGATATCTCACCGGGTGGTGTCACATTGACCAATTCTGTAAGAGCTGGTGTCTGGGAGGGAAAACTCCTTGGCAGTCCAAGCAGTTACCCCCAAAACTCTGCACGTGGTGTACTCTAACCCTTGGATTTGCTTCAGGGGTGTCTTAGAAAGCCTGGCTTGTGTATTTTGGGCATATCCAGCTACTGAAGTTTGCACCCCTGAGATTACTCTCTGTAACTGGGCACGGCCAGAGGCTTTGTTGGCATCTCCTGTGTTCCTCTTAGGGGCCAGGGTGGCGTCCTGATCCCACTGTGCCCCCAGAGACGGGGGAAGGAGAGAGCACAAAGCCCCAGCTTTTGTTGTGGTGACCCGAGGCTGGAGGTTACTCTCGAGCAGAGGCTGGGGCTGAGGGAGGGAGGCAGGTGGTGGTGAGAACACTTTGTTTGGGAAAGTTTTCCTCATTGTGTCCAGCAATTCTTCTTAGATGATCCTTCCTGTGGGCTGAATCATCGTCTCGGCAAACACGCTGGCTCCGGAGCCGGCCCCGCGGCCGCATCCTGTGCTGGGGCATCCCAGCTGAGCCCCAGGGCGCTGGGCTGCCCAGCACCCCACAGGATTGCAGAACAGCCACTCCTGGGTGTCTTTCTCTCCCCTTTGGGGTTGATTTTTCCCAAGGAAGTTTGCAGGGATGGCGCAGGCATCAAGTCATTAACCACCATCCCTCACCCCGCCGAGAGGAGACTCACAAACAAACTGCCAAGGCCACTGTGGTGGTGTCTACGTGTGTTTGGCCATTTCCCCGTGTAATCTCCACATTTTTTGGAAGCAGTCCTTAATTTGTCTAATTTTTAACAGCCCCTGGCCTCCCTCCCTGCAGCTCTGTGGCACTGGAGGGCTGGGGGGGCTCACGTACGCAGAGCTGGCACTGCGCTCTGCCACTGGACATCAAGCCCAGCTCTTCGATCTCAAATGCCCCTCTGGCAAACTTCTGGGGTTTTTTTTTGGTCAGTTATAAGTAAACATGCGTTTGCCCTGGGTTTTGTCACTCGGTGAGTAACGGAAACCAAGTGGGAAAAGGTTTCTGCTCCCCAGAAACAACGCCCGGTGTCCCGGTCGCGTGGCCGTGATTCGGTTTTACATTGCAAATGAAACAATACTTGGAAAGATGCAAATCAGGGCAGAAATAGAGGAAGATGCTACTAAAGGAAGGAGTGTGGGGGTGTTGCACCTACTGGGTGCATCTGTGGGGGTGTGCAAAATACACCGTGGCCCCAGGGACACGAAAGGTCACCGAGGGCGTCCCGGGGGACCCGCAGTGTCTCATCCCTCACTGCCCTCAGGCTGCTGAGTTCATCCTTCACTCAGCAAAATGAGTTCTCTCTCTCTCTCTCTCTCTCTCTCTCTCTCTCTCTCTGGACAAGGACCCGTGTGTGAGTGTGGAGTGTCTGCAGCTCTCATGAGTGTGCAACTTTTGCGGTGAAATAAATGAGGTGGAAAACCCAGGATGTGGATTTACTCGTGCTCTTCTCCCTAAAGCTTTCTGTTTAATGGGATGTAACCCCTGGCTCTGTGAATAACCCTGGATCTACTGAATTTAATTTGTTTTGTGGGAGCAAATGTGTTGATGTTGCTGAATGCATGTGAGGCAGAAGATGAGTGAAGGTTCTCTGCAGGTCTGTCTGAGCATTTCAGTTCCCCTGTGGGGGAATGGACTGAGAGCAGCCCTGAGGAGAAGGACCCTGGGGGTTTTGGGTGGATGAGAAGCTTCACATGTCCTGGCACCCAAAACCCCCGTGCCCTGGGCTGGTCCCACAGCGTGAGCAGCAGAGGAGGGGGGGATTCTGCCCCTCTGCCCCCTCAGCTGAGACCCCCCTGCAGAGCTGCCCCAGCCCTGGGAACAACAGCACAGGGACGTGGAGCTGCTGGAGAGAGTCCAGAGGAGGCCACGGAGATGCTGCCAGGGCTGGAGCCCCTCTGCTCTGGAGCCAGGCTGGGAGAGCTGGGGGGTTCAGCTGGAGAAGAGAAGGCTCCAGGGAGACCTGAGAGCCCCTTGCAGGGCCTAAAGGGGCTCCAGGAGAGCTGGAGAGGGAGTGGGGACAAGGGATGGAGGGACAGGACACAGGGAATGGCTTCCCAGTGCCAGAGGGCAGGGTGAGATGGGAGATTGGGAAGGAATTGTTGGCTGTGAGGGTGGGGAGGCCTTGTCCCAGGTTTCTCAGAGCAGCTGTGGCTTCCTCTGAATCCCTGGAAGTGTCCAAGGCCAGGTTGGACGGGACTTGGAGCACCCTGGGCTGGTGGAAGGTGTCCCTGCCCATGGCAGGGGGGAACAAGATGAGCTTTGAGGTTCCTTCCAACCCAAACCATTCTGGGATTCCATGAGTGCAGCTCCCAGGAGTCCCCAGAGCTCCTACAGACACTCGTGGGGGCTTCAAGCTGGGGCCTCCTGAGTGCTGTGGGTCTGGTGCTCCACACAAGGATGTAACTCCTTGCAGCTCCAGGGATTTTAATATTGAGGGAATGAAATGGAATGGAATGGAATGGAATGGAATGGAATGGAATGGAATGGAATGGAATGGAATGGAATGGAATGTTGTCAAGCTGCACAGCAGGAGCAGTGAGAATCCTCGTGCTGGCAGCACTGGGTGACCTCAGGGCGCAGGACCTCGGGGAGGTGACAGGGTGGCACTGCTGCTGTCCAGGGCTGCATTTCCCTGCACCAAGATCTACTACCCTGAGTCAGACCTGGGTTCAAGGCACGGGTGTGTCCCCACCCCCTGTCACAAAGCACTCTGAGGTGCTGCCTGACCCCCTCCTGGAAAGGGGGGGGCTGTGGGGTCGGGTCTGAGCCACCTCCTGGCTCCTCTGCAGGGTTGGTTTTATCCCAGGCTGTTTCCAGTAGCTGCAGGGGGCTCATCATCCCCAGGGTTTAGGGCAGCCCCCCATGCCCTCCCACCCTCTGTGGGCCCTGTCACCTGCCATGTCACAGAGCAATGGCCCCACAGGGCTGTCAGCCCCGGGGTTCCTGCTGTCACCTCACGCTGCCTCCATCTGCAAGGAGGGAGCGGAGCTGCTCCTGCAAAGCCCCCGCTGACCCGAGGTGCAGCAAAGGAAAAGCAGCTCCTCTGACACCTGTCAAGGGTCTGACTCAGCCCGGTGTTGTTCTTGGTCCTTCTCCCTGCACTTTTATCCTCAGACCCTCCTGGCCATCCTGCTTCTCGCAGGGCTGTGGGGCTTGAGTAGAAGCTGGGGCTGAGGGACATGGAGAGGTTTATCCCAGACAGGCTGAGGACAAGGGACACAGTGGGTTTGTCCCACAGGCTGGTGACCTTTAGAAAGCACCGACTGCTCGAGCCCTGTGTTGTCCTCCATCCCCTTCTCATGCCTCCCCTTTGTGCTCGTGTTTGGTCATTGCTGGCCTTTGTTTTTACAGCTGGGGGAAGTGTTTTGAGCTTTAAAGTTTATTTTCTTCCCCCTGGTTGTCGTCACAGGTTTGTTTTCTTTCTCCCTGTGGCATCTTGCTGGCTCTCCTGGGGGCTGGGAGAGAGGACTGTCTGCTCTCCATGAATTTCTGCTGGAGGGAGTGGGCTCTTCCCTGCACTCTGGGGGAGGCTCAGTGGCCTCGCTGCTCCCAGTGGCTTTTTGTTATCACAGAATCCCAGAATGATTTGGGTGGAAAGGGACTTAAATCTCATCCAGTGCCACCCCCTGCCATGGGCAGGGACACCTTCCACCAGCCCAGGGTGCTCCAAGCCCCATCCAACCTGGCCTTTGACGCTCCCAGGGATCCAGGGGCAGCCACAGCTACTCTGGGAATTCCATCCCAGCCCCTCCCCAACCTCACAGCCAACAATTCCATCCCAATATCCCATCTCCCCCTGCCCTCTGGCACTGGGAAGCCATTCCCTGTGTCCTGTCCCTCCATCCCTTGTCCCCAGTCCCTCTCCAGCTCTCCTGGAGCCCCTTTAGGCCCTGCAAGGGGCTCTCAGGTCTCCCTGGAGGACCCTCCTGTAGGGCTGCAAAGAACACTTGTGTCTAAAGGGAGGGATGGTTGGATTTGTTTGTTGCTTTTTGTTGGTTTTTTCCAAGCCTTCCCCATCCCTGTGCCAGGCACTATTTTGTTATTTATTATTGCATATAATTATTATTATTTATGCACAGGGTGGGATTGTTGGGGTGTCCTGCAGGGACAGGAGTTGAACTTGAGGATCCTTGTGGGTCCCTTCCAGCTCAGGACATTCTGTGATTCTGTTTCTGGGATGTCACACCAGCACCCCTAAAACCAACCATGGGGCTGCCTTGGAGCCTGCCCTGTCCTTTGGGAGCAGTTTCAGTGACATTGGAGCATCTTCCAAAGACCAGGAGTAACTGAAGTAGTTCTTTGACTCTTTTTTCCCCCTTTCTGGTGAATTTGGATGTCCTGTTGTACTTGATGATCCTGCTGGGTCTCTTCCAGCTCAGCATATTCTGTGATTCTCTGATTTTGGTGTTGACTGCAGATTTAATTTCTCTCCATACTCATCCCATATCCAAAGCCAATGGGGAATGGGTAATTTTTCCCTGGTTCTCTCCCATCTTTCCCCAGCCACAAACATTTCCTAAAACCCATCTCTGAGTGTGCAGAAACTGCTGAACTGGAGCAGGGCGCAGGAGATGCCAGAGCAGATGCTCAGCAGAGGAATTAGTGATCACCCAAGTGGTGGCATCAGCTTTTTAAATCAAAAATTATCCCTGAGTGTGCATTTGGGAGGTTGGGGAGGCAGCAGCAGGTGCTTCCCAGGAACAGGGGATGTGCCTGTCTTGGCTTCGAGTTCTTGGTTCGTTCATCACCACAAAGACCAACAGGCAGAGTCTGCTCCAGAAATCCTGCAGGGATCTGTGGCAGTGGGGTCTGGTACAGCTCTGTGTGTCCCCCTGCGGTGCCTGGGCTGGGTCCAGAGCACCTGTTTTCAGAATCCCAGAATGTCCTGAGTTGGGATGGACCTCAAGGATCATCCAGTCCAGCTCCTGTCCCTGCCCAGGACACCCCAACAATCCCCCCTGTCCCTCAGAGCGTTGTCCAAACGCTCCTGGAGCTCTGGCAGCCTTGGGGCCGTGCCCACTGCCCTGGGGAGCCTGGGCAGTGCCCACCACCCTCTGGGGGAAGAACCTTTCCCTGAGATCCATCCCAACCCCCCTGGCACAGCTCCAGCCCTTCCCTGGGTCCTGTCCCTGGTCCCAGAGGGCAGTGCCACCTGGCCCACTTGCTCCTCTGGGACACTTGCAGGGCAGCAGAACAGCAGAGCTTCGCTGTCACCACCAGTTCTGATCCAACCTCAAATTTCGAGGCAGTGGAGGGGATCAAACGCCCCCCTCCAGCCCCACGAGCAGGGCCCTCTGGGGTGGCATTGCCAGGGACCCCGTGCTGCCCTCCAGGTGTTTGAGGCGGGTTTTTTATACCCCCCCCTCCTCCCCCTTTTCTTTCTGATTGTTTTGTCGTGCGCCGGGAAAAGGAAGTGACCGAATTGTGTAGTCCACAATCGACGTCCTGTAAACAGCTCCACTCACAGCTGTTTTTTCCTATTTGGGGGCGGACGGGGCTGGTAAATAAACAGGCAGAGCTGGAAGCCGCTTCCAGCACCCCCTTTTTTTCCTGACAGGGGCTCTGCCTGCACCCCCGAGCCTCTCCCGGGGCCGGGTTGTTCCAGGCTGAGCGGTGGCGGCGGCTCCGAGGAGCCCACTCGGGGAAAAACAACTTTGCTGCTTTGCCTGGGACTAAAGCTAATTACTAGTCGACTAATTTTATTGATTTCCAATCCCTTTTAGCAGAGATTTTGCTGTGGGGCTGATGGCCAGGGCGATTAGGACACAAAGCCGCTTAATTTGGAAGTGTTTATCAAGCAGCCTTCTGTCACCTCTGCTTCAAATCAAATTACGGGGCCACCACCATCCCTGCCCCCCGTGGCTTGTGCTGTCCCCACCTCCGAGGTGGGCAACAGGGATCCCCAAACTCCTCCTCCTGGGCTTTGGAGGGAGTTTTGGAGCTAGATGGTCTTTAAGGCCCCTCCAGACACAAAGCATTCCATGATTCCCGGTGTATTCCATGAGAATCGTGTGGGCAACCCAGGGGCACCAGGGCAGAGCTGAATTTGCTGCCTGTGGCTCTCAGAGCCCCACCAGGGGCACAGAGTGGGTCAGCAGACCTTCAGAGGTGGAAAGTGCCAGCTGTGGTTGCCTCTGACCCCTCTCCAGCCGTGTGAGGGATTTGGCCTAAATATTGTTATTAGAATTAAAAAAAAAAAAATAAAAGAAGCCTGGCCTGGTGGTTTTGATGGGAATCAGATTAGGAAGAGGGCTTGGACACTGGCAGATTGTGGGGGCAGGGGTGGCTGGGGGGAGGGAGATGCTCAGCCCAGCTCAGCCACAGCTTGAGCAGCACAGCAACCCCAGAGTGTCCCCCACTGTCACCTGTGATGGTCCCATCGCTGCATCCTCCTCCTGACAGTGAAAACAAGGTGCCTTTGGGTCATTTCCAGTCACAGGGACAAATTGTTCCCTGTGAGGGTGGGCAGGCCCTGGCACAGGTTGCCCAGAGCAGCTGTGGCTGCCCCTGGATCCCTGGAAGTGTCCAAGGCCAGGTTGGACAGGGCTTGGAGCACCCTGGGCTAGTGGAAGGTGTCCCTGCCCATGGCAGGGGGTGGGATGAGATGATTTTTAAGGTCCCTTCCCACCCAAACCATTCCATGCTGGGGCACAGCTTTGCAGCAGTGTGTGCTCTCCTCAGGGTATCCCAGGGTGCAGGATTTAAGAGCAGAAACTCTGGATCTTGCCATACAAATGGTGTCTGAGAGGTCTCAGGAGCAAAATGTCCTGCTCTCCATCCCTACCTGCCCTCTGGATTCAGAGGGATGGCTGCACCCTCCAGGAGCTTTGCTCACAAAGCCATCACTGGGGGCTGAGCTTGTTTTGAAAGACCTTTCAGAGAATCCTGGAACATCCTGCATTGGAGGGGACCCCTAAGGATCCTCCGGTCCCACTCCTGACCGTGGCCAGCTCAGGACCGTGGCCTGAGCACAAAGGCTGGCCATTGGGGTCACATCCCAGTGCTGTGCCCAGTCTGGGGGCTGCAGAACTGGGAAACACCTCAGGGCTCGCCCTGCCTGCAGGACCAGCACCCGTGCCAGGGTGGGTTTGGGAGCTCTGCTTGTTGAACCCAGAGCAGCATCTCGTGGTGCAGCATTTGGGGCTCCAGGGACCCCCTGGATGGCAGCTGGAGGGCAGAGAGCAGGGACTGAGCAGGGGGGATGGGGGATGTGGGATGGATCACAAAACCCTACAGCTTTTCACAGAATCCCAGAGTGATTTGGGTTGGGAGGGACCTCAAAGCCCATCCAGTGCCACCCCCTGCCATGGGCAGGGACACCTTCCACCAGCCCAGGTGGCTCCAAGCCCCGTCCAACCTGGCCTTGGACACTTCCAGGGATCCAGAGGCAGCCACAGCTGCTCTGGGCAACCTGTGCCAGGGCCTGCCCACCCTCACAGGCAGGAATCTCTTCCTAACACCTAAACTAAATCTCTCTTTTATGTTAAACCAGCTCCTCCTTGTCCTGCCTCTCTCTCTGCCCGTGTTTTCTTGACCAAAGTGGTTCCTCGTGGGTGGGGAACAACTCCTATCACCCTGTGTCACTGAGCACTTGCCCACAGCCTGTTCCTGTGGCTCGTTGCTGCACCAAGGATTTGTTTTTTCTGAGGCTCGACGTGGTTCAATCATTTTTATCCCTGCTGCAGCCTGGGACAGCTCTTGTCTGTCAGCTCTTCTTGGCTGCTGCAGAAAAATCGTGAGGGGAGGGGGGGGGAAAAAAACACGGCTGTCTGACAGCTACATCTTATTCTATTAGTATGTTTTAATTAGAACATGAGCAAGAAATGTGTTATGAATATTCATGCCCAGGGTTATTAAAATGCACAATTAATCTGCACGCAGTTTAATAACTGTATTAATGGCGGGAGGAGGTAGCTCTCCTATTTTTGTCTTTTCTCAATTGGAGAGTGTGCCTGAACTTGGGGAGCTGGGAAATGGGGTGATTTTAAAATCAGGCTGGCTCCTGCCAGCAGCGTGGGCACGTGGGCATCTCCAAAACTCACACACCCTGCACTGGGAGAGCGCTGGGATGGGGGCAGAGCCAAGGGCTCCAATGCCGGGATGAGCTGGGATGGAGCTCACCTGGGCAAACTTAATCAGCTCAGTGCCATGGGAGACTTCAATCACACAGTCATGGAATCCTGGAATGGTTTGGGTTGGAAGGGACCTTAAAGCTCATCTCATCCCACCCCCTGCCATGGGCAGGGACACCTTCCACCAGCCCAGGGTGCTCCAAGCCCCATCCAACCTGGCCTTGGACACTCCCAGGGATTCAGAGGAAGCCACAGCTGCTCTGGGAATTCCATCCCAGTCCCTCACTATCCTCACAGGCAAGAATTCCTTCCCAATATCCCATCTCTCCCTGCCCTCTGGCACTGGGAAGCCATTCCCTGTGTCCTGTCCCTCCATCCCTTGTCCCCAGTCCCTCTCCAGCTCTCCTGGAGCCCCTTTAGGCCCTGCAAGGGGCTCTCAGGTCTCCCTGGAGCCTTCTCTGCTCCAGGTGAACCCCCCCAGCTCTCCCAGCCTGGCTCCAGAGCAGAGGGGCTCCAGCCCTGGCAGCATCTCCGTCCCACCCCAGCTTCCCTCTCCTCCCCCTTCTTCCTTTTCCTCCATCTTCATCCAGCCTGGCTGTTCCGTGCCAGCTGTGCCCAGGGGAGCACCAGGCTGGTGGGCTGGGGAAGGTGTGGTGGCACTTGGGGGTGACCCCGTGTTCGGGGGGCTTTGTGGTGTCGAGTGGAGCAAACCCTGCTCTGGGAGCTCTTCCAGAGGCTCCTGCCTTTGGCCAAACACTGGGATTTCACAGGGCTGGCAGAGGGGCATTTGCTGCCAAATTGTGGCTCCTTCCCCATAGGAAGGGAGGGGAGGGCAGGCTGGCAGTGAGTGCAGCACAGATGCCAGACGTCGGGCGCGGGCAGTCTGCTTTTTCCTGGCTCCAGCCCAGAAATCCCTGAATTCTTGAAGCACCTGCAGGCTGAGGATGGGAGGTTTTTGCCAGCACCTTTCACGCTGGTGGCTGCAGCCTGGGGAAGGTGTGAGACCTTGTTTTTCCAGGAGACACCAGACAAAGAGCTGGCATGGGCACCTTTGGGGGTGGTGGAGCCTCGGCTGCTTCCAGAGCCGTGGGATGCTCTTTGCTACAAGGGTGGGACAGGGATAACCTCACTTCACCTCTCTGGGGGTCTCTCTGCCATGCTGGTGACCCCACAGGGTGGGAGCAGCTTCTGCCAGGGGTTTCTCCTTGTTGAAGGGATGTTTGAGCCTCCCCCTCAGCTTTTGTCCCCTGTGCCACCCGCCCTCTCCTCTCCCTCCTTCCCTGGGGAAGCCTGGCGGGTTTATTTTTATTTTTCAGGGATTTTGCCACAGAATCCCAGAATGGGCCAGGCTGGAAGGGACCACAGTGGGTCATCTGGTCCCACCTCCCTGCTCTAGCAGGGTCATCCCAGAGCACAGTGGCACGGGATTGTGTCCAGACTTTTTGGGAATATCTGAAGGTTTCTGAATATCTCAAGGGGTGATTCAAATGAGGGAGACTCCACAATCCGGGCAAAATTCACCCTGGGCTTCCAGGCAGCCCAGGTCTCTCCAGAGACTGTTTTGCTGCAGTCCTTGTCCTTCCAGAGCAGAGGGATGATATTCCAAGGATGTCCGAGGCTGCGGATCCTGCTCGTGCCTTCGCCCTGACCCTTGGGGAGCTTTAAAACCACCCGTGACAGCAAAATGACTCCAAGGAGCATTCCTGCCTCCTGCCTCGCTGGGGTTTGCAGGGATCGCAGATGAATTGCTTTGGAAAAACACATTAGCAAAGCAAAAGTTTATTCTAGGAAGTAGGAGGTGGGAGAATTGGCAGTAATTCTCCCCAGTATCCAAGGTATTATTAGAGGCTTATCCCTGCTCTGCACAGTAATCACATTGGAAATTTTTGATTAGAAAACAAAATCTAAATGAGAATTATGAATATTCATTAGGTGTGGAGATTAATATGCATAATTATGCAAATTAGACAGCAATTAAACACCAATTCTCTGGGGAAATGATTAACACAAAGGCACCGAAATAGAAGGATGTAATTTGAAAGAAGTTTCTGGTTAAATGAACAGTGAGGGGAGCGGAGGAGACAAATCCGTGGCATGTTTGCCATAATAATCAGCTTTGCCAAGCTGGAATGGGAGTGAGCCCCGTCCCCCTGCCCCTGCCCCCGTGTCCTTGCTCCCACACACTCCCCACCCCACTGTCAGCACCGCTGCAGGCAGCTCCCTGCTCCCAGCACAGCGTTCCAGGGCACCTGGAAGGGCCATCCCTGTTGGCAACTTGGGCTTTTGGAAGGGCCAGCACAGGGAGAGCCCCCAGTGCAGCCAGGGGGTGATCCTGGATGCTGCCAGGGAATGCTCATCCTGTGCAGTTGTGGTATCAGCTGGAACTTCAGGAGCTTTGCCAATGCAACACCCTGGGATTTTTGTGTCCTAGTGGGAATTTGCATCTCCCTGAAGGGGATCCAGGAGAGCCGGAGAGGGACTTTGGATGAGAGCCTGAAGAGATAGGACAAGGGGGAATGGATTCCCAGTGCCGGAGGACAGGGTCAGGTGGGACATCAGGAAGAAATCCCTCCCTGTGAGGGTGGGCAGGCCCTGGCACAGGTTGCCCAGAGAAGCTGTGGCTGCCCCTGGATCCCTGGAAATGTCCAAGGCCAGGCTGGACGGGGCTTGGAGCAAGCTGGGCTGGTGGAAGGTGTCCCTGCCCATGGCAGGGGGTGGAATGAGATGAGCTTTAAGGTCCCTTTCCAACCCAAACCATTCCATGATTCTCTGGCTCCCTGGGGTGCCTCGTGTGCCCAAGAGCTGCAGCCTGGGTGGACCTGGCAGGGGATGAAAGGAGCCCATTTCCCACCAGAGGCTGTGCAGGCTCATTGCAAAACCCTCCTGGTTGGTCCTTTGCCATTTGGGTGAGATCCCCTGTTGCCAGGGATGTGCTTGGAGGGCTGAAGCTGAGATAAGCAGGAGTGTGCTCTGATGGGCCCCTGCTGACATCACACCTTGACACCACGACCTTGTAGCTCCAGGGACAAAAACCAGGTCCTGCTGGAGCGTTGGGATGGGTGCACTGGGATATTTTCGACTCACAGTCCTCTCCACCGTCAGTCTGTGGGGGGAGGAGGTTGATGGGTGCTCTCTGGAATAAAGGAGTTAAAATACTTGTTTCTCCTCTTCCCACTGTCCCGTGTTTTGAAACACTTCCAGGCTGTGGTGGGATTTGCTTTGAAGTTCGTGGAATAAATCCCAGCGGGAGTGGGAAGGTGAGGAGGGAGAGGGGAGGCTCACTCACGCCAAGTGGAAGTGGTTTATTAATGAAAATATTGGTTTGTTTGTAGAAGGAAGAGTTAATTTTACGAGAACACCTTTGAGGCTTTGCTGATAAAGCAAAGAGTAACCTTTGTTCTTCCTGTTTTTCGGCAGGCTTGGATGAAAGGCCGGGATCGGGTTCCTGGGGAACGGGAGATCAAAACAGCTCCGCGTTCGACCAAGGAAGGGTAAGGACAGAGCACAAACAGCCATCTCCAACCAAAACAAAAGGGGGCTTTCCCAGGCCTTTCAGAGCAGTGGGTCTAACCCTGGAACAGCTTCCACTGCCCCATTTTGGATGTGGGTTCTGTGAACCCTGCGGGGGTGACAGCAGGGCCTCCCATCCCCATCTCTCCAGGCTTTGCTGCTTTGAAGTCCCCTTGGAGAAGGTTTCTCCTCCAAAAGCCTCCCCCAGCCCCACACTGGGCTGGTCTCCCATGGCTGCTCAGGCATCTCCTCTCCCTGCACCCAGTGTTGGTGTGGGAGAGGGGCGTTCCTGGGTGGGGCCGGGACAGATCCCCACATGGGGTCACGGCTGAGTGAGCTGAGGGTTTTCACCAGGTGGCAAAGCTTTCTGGGCACCCACTACGCCAGGTTTTGGGAGACCAAGGAGGGGATCCAACCACATCATCCAGCCAAGGTGACCTTAGTGGGGATGGAGAACATGGGAAGGGTTTTGCAGGGAAGGAGTCGAGGCTGCAACAGCTCATGGCTTGAACCTGGGGAGGGAAAGAGAGAAAAGGCATGAACTTAGTGGAAACAGTGTTATTTTGGCAGATGCTCATGTCTAATGGGTTTGTGCCATTCATTTTTGCAATGGCACCTTTCCCTCCCCTCCAGTCGGCAGCGGAGCTGTCGCTGTGCTGTCGGCTCTCATTTATATATTTAGAACTCATCTATTTATATAAATATATTAAAAAATCATATTTATATTTATCCAGCCTTTTCCTAGCCCCTTGGCCTCCCTGGCTCTGGGAAGGCCTGCCTGGCTCTCACCTGGTGGGTGCCAAACTGTCCGGGAGCTGCCAGCCTGGGGCAAACCGTGGTGCCACATCCCCTCCCAGCGCCACATCCTCGTGGCTGCACTGCCCAACTCTGCTCTGGCACGAGGATAAAAAGCCTTTTCACAAGGAGCCTTTGGCTTTGCCCCTGCCTGGGGGAGGCTGGGTCCTGGGGTTTGGCTCAGATCCCCTTGGCTCCAGGGTGACCCTCTGGTGTTGTCCCAGCAGAGCTACGGCGAAGGGCCCCACTACGGCGAGCACCGGGACATGCCCTCCCACAACAGCATCTCCTCGTCACCATTCCTGGGAGCAGGGCTCGTGGGTAAGTGCTTTCCAGCTTGCCTGGCAGGTCCCTGGGGCAGGGGACATGTGGCACAGCCTGGCCCGTGGTGGTGGGAGCGTTTGCCATCGCCCGGCGTTGCCGTTCCCTGTGTCAGAGCTGCTCCGGGTGTTCTCCAAGCTGTGGATCCAGAGGGTTTTCATCAGTGCCCAACCTGTGGGACAGCTGCCATGTTTTGTGTGGGGGGAGTTATTTTTCTCTGCTTCACAGGAGCACCCAGAGGCAGTAGCAGGGATCAGTGCCTGACTGGCTGGCACAGGGTGGGCTGAGTGTGCCCCTGGGGGCTGGTAATGAGGGGTGGGAGAGCCCCAGGAATAAAGGGGAGAGAAGACACACTCATTGTTAAGGATTTAGGACAACATTAAGGACTTGGGATGACCCTGCTTGAGCGGGGAGGTGTGACCAGATGACCCCACCGTGGTCCCTTCCAGCCTGAACCACTCGGTGACTGCAAGGGGCTCGTGGCTGTGGCGCTTCCCAGCCTGGCAGCCCCTGCAGAGAGCTGGGGGTGCTGCCCTCGCTGCAGTGGGATTTGGAGGGGCCTCTTTCCGTGTCCTGCAAGGCTCCAGCAGCCCCATCTGACTCCTCCATCTCCATCTCCAACCGAGCAGTGTGAGGAGCTCCCAGGAGATGATGATCCTGCGTGACCGGATGTGTGTGACCATTTACCCACTTACCTCTCCCAGCTCGGGGGCGGGAGGAGAGATTAAGAGCAGAAAATATCCATCCTGAAGGGCTTAGAGAGCTCTAATGGCATTAGGTCAGGAATTGGGGTTAGTCCTCCCCACCTTTGCCCACGCAGGGGTGGTTAAACCCTCGGGCAGGTGTGGAAGGAGCAGTGCCAGGACAGGACCCGCTCGGGTTTGAAGGAGGGACGGGAACAGGGAATGGTGTTTGAAGCAGAAAATCCCCCCCAGGACAGGACCTTCCTCCTGCAGAGCTGGTGGGAAAGGGGAAGAGCAGAGCAGGCTCGTGCTGGGAAGGGAGCAGCCACACGTTGGAGTGAGGGGCTCGCTGTTCTGCTCCCCCCTTTCACCCCTCCTGCTGCTGGGGGGACAAAGTTTAGTTGCCCCTGGGGGCAGGGGTGTTGTGTGCAGGTGGAGGGGCATTTCTGAGCAGCTCCTCCATCCCTCTGCAAGGGGTGGTTGTTCCTTCTCATCTGTGCCCAGGAGGGTGTTGGTGAAGCAGAGGAGATGTTTCGGAGCCTCGATGCGGCTCGGCAGGGTTTGGGAGGGGGAAATGTGCGTGGGGGGCCCAGCCCAGCCCATCCCACACCTGGGGCCAAGGCAGCCTTGAGAGTTTCCAGCCCAGGAGGAGCTGCCCGGGGAGGAACACGGAGGTTTCCCCTTTGATGTGTACAGGGAAGACGCCTTTGGCTCCCTCTCAAAGCCGGGGCTCCCAGTCCTTGGCAGGCGCCACGGCACTCCCGGCGCTCCCGGCGGGGCTGCCGGCCCGACCGGTCCCCGGCACGTGGAGCTGGAGCCTCCACAGCCCCAGAGGGTGATTTCCAGTGGCTGGCCCTGCAGCTGAGGGCAGTCAGTGGCCTGTGGGACAGTGGCCATGCTCCGTGCCCGAGGCTCGAGTGGCACCTCCGCAGGGTCCCAGCCCGGGCGGTGGGTGCAGCACCGGGAGCTCCGGTGCCAAAACAGGGAACAGCCAGAGGTGTAAAGGGGTTCTTCACGTTTCAAAGTCTCTTTTGTTCCTAAAACTGGGTGTGGTGAAGTAGAAAGCGTCAATTCCTGGGGCAAGTTCCAAAATACATAAATAAATTTTCACTGTAGAATCATGGAATGGTTTGGGTGGGAAGGGACCTTAAAGCCCATCTAGTCCCACCCCTTCCATGGGCAGGGACACCTTCCACTAGCCCAGCTTGCTCCAAGCCCTGTCCAACCTGGCCTTGGAATCTTCCAGGGGCAGCCACAGCTTCTTTGGGCAACCTGTGCCAGGGCCTCCCCACCCTCACAGGGAATTTTTTCCCAATATCTAATCTAAACCTACAGTCTAATCTAAACCTGCTCATGTGCTGAGCAGGATGGACCCAAGGAAGACCACAGGTGGGATTTTCCCTTCCTCTTTTCCAAGCTGCTTCTGAAAAATTTTCAGGTGGCCAGATGCTGAGGGGTGGGGGAGAGGAACAGGCAGGGAAATAAAATAGTGCTTTTGCATACAGCAGTGTGAAAGCAGTGGCAGAATGGGAGGAAAAGGAGAGTTTTGGAGGTTTGTCGCTTCAGCTGCCAGTCCCTTATTGCCATCAAGGTCCCCCTGGGCTGGGAAGCTCACTCCAGTGGGGAAAATGAGCAGAACCAGGAAATTTGAAAATTGGAGGAGGTGGAGGGAGCAGATGAGGATGAACATGTTCTGGTACTCGGTGCATGAAAGGTGTGTGAGACATCTGAGCCCTTATCCAAAATCTGAATTTGTGTCTCTTTCCCACTTGATCTGTCTCTTCAAGAGGGATCAAGAACTGCTGAGAGAAACATTTTGGGTGGAATATGGATGATCTGTGTTGGCAGAGGTGGGCTTGGCCAGCCAGAGATGGAGGCTGAGCTGGAAGGGCCCCCCAAGGACAATGTGGACATTGGCTTCCCGTGCTGCTGCAGGCTCTGAGCACAGCCCTGGTGGTGCTGGCCTCCTCCTGGGACCCCTGTCCTCTGGATTTTGGGTTCCTGGAGTCAGTGCATGGGCCAGGGCCAGGCTGCAGCCCTCCATCCTCTGCCAATGGGCTTTAGGGACAGCGAGCACCTTCCCAGGGCGCAGGGACACTGCTGGGCAGGCAGCACTTGTTGGGAAAAAGGAGCTAAATGGTGATTTTCTCAGCTATCTTTTCCACATGGAGAAAGAGGTTCCTCTCTGACCAGGCTTTTGGTGGGCTGAGGAGCTCCTGCCAGCCTGAGCTTTGAAACAATCCTTTCCAGAGTGGAGATTTCCCCTGCCCCTGCAGGCTGGTGGCATTTTGGGGCCGTGAAGTGCCCGAGGAGGATCCCGGGGGCAGCCTGTGCTGCCCTTCCCTCACGAGCTGTGTCACCACTCAAAGTGATCTGACACGAGCAGAGGGCAAGGGGAGAGATTTGGGAGCTGCAGGGTGGGGTGGCCCTTTGGATGGAGGAGCAGTGGAACATTTGTGTTCATCCGGAGTTCCTCCCGCTCTGTGCCTGCACCGGGAGCTGGCTTTGCAAACTCCATGAGCAGACACTCCATGAGAAAGGCAGGGCTGGAGGGATTTGCCTGGCCCAGGAGAGGGGGAACACAGGTGTGAGTTCAGCCAGAGTAGGGCACTGCCAGCACATCCCCGAAATCCCTGTGGGGCTGCAGCTCTGCCCCTTTTTCCTGTCCTGGCAGGTCCCTTTGCCATCAGCCCAACCCCTGCCCTCCTCCCCCTGCCCACAGTCCCCTCCTGGAGCAGTGGGGAGGGGGCTGCACAGCCCCTGGGGCAGAGCTGGTGGAGCACAAAGCTCTGGTGCACAGGCCAGGCAGATTTAATCCCGTTATTCCCTGTCATTCCCTACAGGCAGGCAGTGGTCCCAGCAGTGCTGGCAGCCAGAGGGGACGGTCACTGCCTGCTCCTCACAGGCAGCCCTGGTCCAGCCCAGCCTTGGGGTGGTGTCCCTGTGGATTGCAGGGTGCACAGCTCACCCAGAGCCAGCTGGAAAGGAAAAGCACTGAAATCTGCTCAGCTCAGACACAGAGATGTTGGATTTGGCCTTAGGGATGTTCTTTTGTTGAACGTCTGGCACGGTGGGATTTGCTCTGGGAGGCCCCTTCAGAACAGAGCAGGGAGGGCTACCCTGGCGTGGGACCTGTGGGAGCTGCTCCCAGAGCTGACCTTCCCCTGCCCTCAGGGCTGCCCCAAGCTGGGGGTGATGCCCCTCCTGCACTCCTGGAGGGGACAATGTGAGGGGAATCCTCAGTGAGTTCCCTCTGCCACAGCTTCAGCTCCACGAGGGGAGGGGAACAACCAGGACTGACTGGGCAGGGGGCTCTGAGCTGGGTTACACTGGGATGGAATAACCTGAATTTACAAAAAAGAAGAAGAAAGTAAATTAGAAAGTGTCCAAAGGAGGGACACAGAGCTGGGGAAGGGTCTGAGGAGCATCTGAGCTCTGCTCTGGGACCAGGGACAGGACCCAGGGAAGGGCTGGAGCTGTGCCAGGGGGGTTGGGATGGATCTCAGGGAAAGGTTCTTCCCCCAGAGGGTGGTGGGCACTGCCCAGGCTCCCCAGGGCAGTGGGCACGGCCCCAAGGCTGCCAGAGCTCCAGGAGCGTTTGGACAACGCTCTGAGGGACGGGGGGGGATTGTTGGGGTGTCCTGTGCCAGCCCTTGGTGCTGCTCCTGGAGGACAAGGGATGTCCTGGGGACTTCTGAGCATCCCAGCCTGGGGCTTGGAGAGGTGACAGGAGGGTCCCTGGCTGTCCCAGGGTGGTGCCAGGACACA
This sequence comes from Pyrocephalus nanus, assembly GCA_038380795.1. Lineage (NCBI taxonomy): Eukaryota > Metazoa > Chordata > Aves > Passeriformes > Tyrannidae > Pyrocephalus > Pyrocephalus nanus. The sequence continues at coordinate 1,816,966 of CM076287.1, read as the reverse complement.
GCGTGGTGACAAACTGGCTCGGCCCAGACAATGAGGAGAGTGAGGGGAGCTTTTCTGTCTGTTTGCAATCACCAGCTCCACAATTTACTGTTCATCTTCAGCAGGGGCAGGCGGGGAGGGGGTTGGTTAAACAGTGAGGAAACTGATAAGCCATAACAGATTTCTTTCTAGTAATTATTTCTAGTAATTAGCTGCCTTTCAGAGCAGTGTTTCTAATCGGGTGGGTATTGTCAGCGCCTGTGGATTGGGGTCTTCCTGGACAATGGCTTTAATCGGGGGGTTGTTGCTGCTCCTGGGTTTTTAACTTTTTTTTTTTTTCCCCTCCCCCTCTTTAATCCCTGGCTGTGTTTTTCCTCCCCTTTTCCCCCAGGCCAGAACTCTAATGGAATTATCGGTGCAGGGCTGGGGAAGCACGTGCTGGGTGGTGGGAGCTGTTTCAGGATGGGGTGATGGCTCTGGTTTTCCCAGCAGGTGCTGCAAAAACTCGTAGGCAGCACTTAAATATCTTTTCTTGGGGTCAGGGGCCGGACTCTGATGATCCCTGTGGGTCCCATCCATCTCAGGACACTCTGTGAATGGGGCTTGTCCTGGGGAGAGAAATGGCAAAGCCACAAGTTCATTTAAGAGCAGTTTGCTCTGGTGGGGGTGAAATGCCTCCACAGTCCAGGTGCCAAAGCCAATCCCTGTTGCTGCCAGAGCTGGTGGGAACCTCGGGGAACAGGAGTTTTGACTGTGCCAACCTTGTCCCTGGGCTCAGGAGCAGATGTGCCTTTGGGAGGAGCCAGCACAGACAGCGTGGGGGGGTTCTCTGGAGAAGCCCTGGGTGAGGGCAGGGCCTGGGGGAGGCTTCCCTGAGCCTGGCACAGCCAGAGCCTGCAAGAGGGAATGTGCTGGAGATGCTGAATGCTCCCAGCCAGTTTCTGGGGGCACCTTGCTCGAGGTGCCTCCACAGGGCTTCACCTTGGCATGTTGAAATCCGCAGAGGTAAATCCCACAGGGAGGATTTCCAAAGGAAACCCCTTTCCTCTTCAAGGGATTTATTCCCGGTATCTCCTGATCCCCCTCCCACAAGAGCCCTTAACACCGGTCTGCAGGATTTCAGTAATGCTGTCGGGAGCTCGACGGCACCTGGGGAGATTCCTGGGGGTTCCTTTGCCGAGAAGCTGCCTCCATCCTGGTCCCTGCCTCCATCCTGCTCCCTGCCTCCATCCTGGTCCCTGCCTCCATCCTGCTCCCTGCCTCCATCCTGGTCCCTGCCTCCATCCTGGTCCCTGCCTCCATCCTGCTCCCTGCCTCCATCCTGGTCCCTGCCTCCATCCTGCTCCCTGCCTCCATCCTGGTCCCTGCCTCCATCCTTGTCCCTGCCTCCATCCTGCTCCCTGCCTCCATCCTGGTCCCTGCCTCCATCCTGGTCCCTGCCTCCATCCTGCTCCCTGCCTCCATCCTGGTCCCTGCCTCCATCCTTGTCCCTGCCTCCATCCTTGTCCCTGCCTCCATCCTGGTCCCTGCCTCCATCCTTGTCCCTGCCTCCATCCTGCTCCCTGCCTCCCTTCTGGGGCTCTGCCACCTTTCCTGGTCAGTGCTCTGGGCTGTGGTGCCAAGGGGTGACCAGGGGGACTCCAGGTTTGCCGCCTGTGCCAGTGGCATCTCCCTGCCCACGGAAACAGCTCCTTCTGCTGGCAAGTTGAGCTGCTTCTGGCCCAGCTTGTGGACTTCTTGAATTTCATCAGGCTGAGTTACCTACCTGGAAGAGTTTGCCATTCTCTTTTCTGCCTTGTTTCTGTAGGAAATTAAATGTAGGATTTCTACTGCTGAGCTTTTTGCTGCCTTTCCCCTTGCTATGGGATGATGGAGAGCACAGGAGCTGGGGCTGGCTGGGGGCTGCCCTCTCTTTACCAGTCTCCCACATCCCAGGAGGCTCCCACTGATCCAAGCATGCAGGAGACCCTGATACTGGGCACGTTAACCAAGCAAGGCATCAGAGACCACCCAGGGAAGGTTGTGGGTTTGGAGCAGTGCAGAGCTGGCCCTGGGTTCAGAGAATCCCAGATATTCTGGGATTCCTCCTGAGCTGGAAGGAACCCACAGGGATCATCCAGTCCAACCCCTGGCCCTGCCCAGGACACCCCAACAATCCCCCCCGTCCCTCAGAGCGTTGTCCAAACGCTCCTGGAGCTCTGGCAGCCTTGGGGCCGTGCCCACTGCCCTGGGGAGCCTGGGCAGTGCCCACCACCCTCTGGGGGAAGAACCTTTCCCTGAGATCCATCCCAACCCCCCTGGCACAGCTCCAGCCCTTCCCTGGGTCCTGTCCCTGGTCCCAGAGCAGAGCTCAGCGCCTGCCCCTCCGCCTGCCCTCGGGAGGAGCTGCAGCCCCCGAGGAGTCTCCCCTCAGTCTCCTCTGCTCCAGCTGAACCAGCCAAGTGCCCTCAGCTGCTCCTCACACCCTTCCCCAGCTCCCTGTCCCTCCTTTGGACACTCTCCAACAGCTTTAGATCCCTCTGACACTGTGACCCCCAAACAGCCCCCAGGACTCGAGGTGAGGCCACCCCAGGTCAGGGCAGGGCGGGACAATCCCCTCCCTGGCCCGGCTGGCGATGCTGGGCCTGATGTCCCCCAGGACAGGGTGGCTCTTTGGGCTGCCAGGACACTCTGCTGACTCAGATCAAATTTGCCACTGCCCAGGACTCCCAGGGCCCTTCCCTCCAGCCTCTCACTCCCCAGTCTGTCCCTGCATCCAGGGCTGCCCCATGCCAGGGGCAGGATCCAGGACCTGCCCTTGTTAAACATCTCATGGCTGGGCATTGCCCAGTTCCCCTCAGCTTCCCAGGCATGGCCAGGAGCTCTGAGGTTCAGCCCAGCTTCTCTGCTGGTGGCTGATGCTGATGGAAAGGGGTTGGAACAACCTGACCTAGTGGAAGGTATCCCCACCCATGGCAGGACTGTGGAACAAGATGGGCTTTAAGGTCCCTTCCAACCCAAACCAGCCTGAGATTCCATGATTCCCGACTCCAGGCAGGGCATGGAAGAAGCAGTGTGTTATCAGATGGGAGATGTGGCTGCTGCTGTCCAGCCAAACCCACATGGCATCCCCCTGGTTTTCCTCTGCTTTAGGAGTAACTGTGACCCCCCAATGGCACAACCTGCTGAGTCCTGTGCAGCGTGGCCGGCGCTGCGGCAGATCCAGCCCTTAAGCTCTTTTAGGAATTAGGTCATTTAGGGGATCCATCCTCTGACATCCTGACCTTTGTTTACTTAACGTTTAAGCCTCTGAGAGGAAAGGGCTCTGGGGGGTGCTGGGGTGCCCTGACCTTCCCATCGGGAATGGGGTTCTGGGGCTTGGGGGTTGCAGTGGGGGAACCCACGCTGAAGTTTTTGGCTCGAGTTCAAGGCCTCCATGCTAAGGTTGCACTGTGAGCAGCCTCCTCTCTCTTCCCATCTGGCACAGGTTGCCCAGAGCAGCTGTGGCTGCCCCTGGATCCCTGGAAGTGTCCAAGGCCAGGTTGGACAGGGCTTGGAGCAAGCTGGGCTGGTGGAAGGTGTCCCTGCCCATGGCAGGGGGTGGCACTGGATGGGATTTAAGGTCCCTTCCAACCCAAACCAATCTGGGATTCTATAAAGTCCACGTGGGCACTGCTGGCATGGGGCTGCTCCCATGTGGATCCCAGTTGGCATCAACGCTCCGGCCGTGAGGAACCCACGGGCCAGGAGGAGTCTGCCTGGTGGGACTGAGCAGAGAGGGCTTGGCAAGGAAGGGAATGCTTTCCTATTAATCCCCTTTCCTATTAATCCCCCCTCTTCAGATCTGGATGGGGTTTGGAAGGCTGAATCTCCACCAGGAGAGCGGGAGAAGGTGACCAGGGCACTGGAGCCGAGCTCAGCTCTCGTGCTCTGGGATTGTATTTCCTGTTGTCTGGGAAGCGCCTGTGGAGTCTGGTCACTCATCCTGGCACTTGGTTTGTTCCGTCCCTGCCTCTGCCAAGTTCAGCTGGCTGGATCTGAGGTGTCTGCAGGGATTTTTTGGCTCTGGGCTGACACTGCCCGTTTCCATGGCCACGGGCACTTCCCTGCGCCGCTGCAGCACCGGGGGTTGGTGTTTATGGACCTGCTCTCCCTGAACTTAAAGTGGCTCCTGCTTCAGCACAAGCTTTTTTGGGGGGCTGTCACTTCCATGGAGGGTGGGGGGAGCTGCCTCACAGAACCAGGCTTTGCCCCTCAGCCTGGCCTGGGTGCTTGGGGGCACACAGAACACATCCCCTTCCCTCTTACCCAAGGCCTTGTCTTTTCTCTGCAGGGAAGAGCAGTGACAGAGCCTCATACTCCACGTTTGGAAGAGACACAGGGATGCCAGGACTGAACCAGGTAATGATCAAATGCAGGGAGATTTTTTTTGCCTGATTTATTCGCTCCCAGGAGTGAGAGCCTGTGAGTGAAAACCAGCCTGGAGTTTGCATCTCATCTCTGTGCACGGGGTCCTGGAAAGCCTCTGCTCTGCTCCAAAACCTCTGTGGAGTGTCAGGAGTTCACAGAGGCGTGTGTTGCTGGCTCAGAAGAGTTGTCAGAGGTTAGAAAATGTTGGTTGTAGCAGCTTCTCACTTCTTTTCCAAACCTCTTCAGTCAGGCTCACTTGTTTTGTTATTGTTAATCCTGGCTTGTATTTAATCAGCCATGACCCAGCTACGCTGTCTTAGTGGGGAGATCCAAATAACACCTTTCCCTGTGCCAGGGTGGCCAAGGAAGGAATCTTCTCCCTCCTGCTGCCTGCCCTGGGCTCTCTCTCTGTCTCTCTCCCTCCCCAACCCAAAAATCCCCAGTACCCTGTGTCCCAGTTTAGGGCAGGGAGGTTCCATGAGATGGTTTCCAGGCTGTTGTGTCATCATTTCAGTGACTGTAGGGCAGTGGTTTTATGGTGGGGACACACAGACAAGTTCTGTGTTCAGCTCTGGAGCACCAACATCAGGACGTGGAGCTGCTGGAATGAGTCCAGAGGAGGCCACGGAGATGCTGCCAGGGCTGGAGCCCCTCTGCTCTGGAGCCAGGCTGGGAGAGCTGGGGGGGTTCAGCTGGAGAAGAGAAGGATCCAGGGAGACCTGAGAGCCCCTTGCAGGGCCTAAAGGGGCTCCAGGAGAGCTGGAGAGGGACTGGGGACAAGGGATGGAGGGACAGTTCAAGGGGGAATGTCTTTGAGCTGAAGGAGGGCAGATTTAGTTGGGATATTGGGAAGGAATTGTTGGCTGTGAGGGTGGGCAGGCCCTGGCACAGGTTGCCCAGAGCAGCTGTGGCTGCCCCTGGATCCCTGGAAGTGTCCAAGGCCAGGTTGGATGGGGCTTGGAGCCACCTGGGCTAGTGGAAGGTGTCCCTGCCCATGGCAGGGGGTGGAACTGGGTGGGCTTTATGTCTCTTCCAACGGGAATCATTCCAAGATTCCACGATCTCCACAGTGCAGGACGGTGGCAGAGCCTCCTCTTGCAGCCACAGCCCGGCCCCGCTGGGTCACCCCGTGTGAACCCCCGGGCTGTGCCGGCTGGGGGGGAAGGACTCTCTTCCTGTGGGGAATACCACGGGCGTAAATCCGAGCCCGGGAACGCGGTCCAGCAGCCCTGAGATAATCTAGCAGCATCCAGAAATAGTCTGTCTGGAAGGAGCAAGCACCTCTGCTTTGATGTGCTGCTCTCAGTGCCCCTGTCGGTGCCCAGAGCGGCTCTGGGGAAACAATCCCACCGTTTGATCCGCGGGAGGGGCTCTTGGCCGGACAGCTCTTATTTTATCCCTGTACACACACGCACACATGACATGTTTTAATTTTACACAAATTGGTCATAATTTCCTCCTCTCTGAAGTGAGGATGTTTCCTTTGCTGGAGCAGCTGTGCTGGCTGTGCCAGAGTGGATTTCATTTACCGCTGAAGCTGCTCAAACAAAACCGGGCCCGGTGCCAAGTGTTGCTTTTGGATGTGATGGTTTTGCTGGGCTCTGGTGGAGGAGGGGAGATATAAGGTAACACAGATGGGGGGGGGGGGAAATGGTGCTGCAGGGCTCTGGATCGGGTGGCAGATCCCATTTAATGTCGAGGGGGAGACAAAACCCCCTTGTGTGGGGCTGGGGAGGCAAACGGAGCCAGCTGTGACCCCCAGAGCAGTTGTTGCTTCTGGCTCCCATTTGAGGGGAGTGAGGGGAGGGTTGGCCTTTTTTTTTTATTATTTTTGAAAAGATGAAAAATTTCCTGGTGGAGATGCCCTGGCTGGGGGAGCAGGTTCTTCCCAAAAACACTCTGCTCCGAGGCAGAGCTGTGGCTTCCTCCTTGTGCAACTCTGAACCACCTCCAGAGGCATCTCGAGGGAGAGGGAATGGGAAGAAAACTCCTTTCTCTGGGAAATGGCCTCGAAATCCCAGAGATGCCCACGGGAGGAGCTGGGCAGCAGCTCCTGGGATCCCTCTGGGCTGCTTTCCTTGGCAGAGCAGGTCCGGTGTGATGGTAACCTGAGCGCTGGAACAGATTGCAGGAATGTCACCAGCTGTGAACACACGAGCTCCTCTTTCCCTCCCTGACCCCTTTCTGGAGTCTGAAAGCAGAGGTTTTTCTTTCCAGTTTCTCCAAAGCCTGAAATCCTCCTTTATTTCCATGTGTTGCCCTCGGAAGATGGGTCAAAGACGAGCTTTTGGGACTTGAAGGGCCCTTTGGCAGCCAATTGCCTTTGCAATTCCATGTAAATACACTGAACTTGCTCCTGAGGTGAGGGGGGCTGGAGGAAAGGTGGGATTGCTCCATCCCAGGAGGGTTGGAGCACCCTGGGCTCCAGCTCCCCCAGCTCCGTGCTGCTTCCCAGCGTGCCCAAGGTCAGCCAGGATAAACACGGGGGAGGAGTTTCCTGGTTTTAGAAAGAGGGATTTGGCTTTTTCTCTGATAAAACACGAGAGAAATCCACCCCAAGCAGCAGCAGCTTGTTCCCAAGCAGGGCTTGCCCGTGTCTGGATCTACCTGGGAATAATCCATTTTGCTTTTGCCGAAGGCTGAGCTCAGGTGTGAGTTTAACTTTGGAGGGAAGACAAGCTCCACGTCCCCAGAACTTGTGTTTCTTGTCACAGTTCCCCCTGGACCCCCCAGAATCACTTTCCTGCTGCTATTTTGGGCTTTCCCAAACAAACAGAGCTGGCTTATCCCACCCTCCTGAGCAGCAGGTGAGCTGGGACCCCGACACTCCCACCGTGGCACCTGCGGGGTGAGCTGGGACCACGATGCTCCCCGTGATGGCACCTGCTGGTTTTCCTCCTCGGCTTGCAAGGGTTCCTTGCTGGGGTCCAGCAGGAAAACACAAGCTGAAAGACCCTCTTGTTCCTCCACACCTCCCCCCCCCATCTCCCCCCCCATATTTACGGGTTTGTTTTCCCTTCTGGCCCCTCGGCTCGTGTTTGTTTTTCCCCTCGGCCGAGTCGCTGGGAAGGTTGTCTCAAAGCAGCTCTGTTCTCTCCCAGCGAGTCGTTTTCCAGCCTCATTCCATGGAAGGGCCTCTCTCTCTCTCTCCTTGTTTGCAGAGCGGGTTCCTGCCCAGCGAAATGGGAATCGCCAGCCCCGGCACTCTGTCCCCCACGGGGGGCAAAGGGGGGTCCCAGTATTTCTCTTACCCCAACAATCCTCGCAGGAGAGGTGCTGAGAGCAGCATTGGTGAGTCCCCACGTGCCACGTCTTGAGGGAACCTCAGGGGTGTCACCTGAGGCAGGTCTGCCTTTGGGAATGGAGGAACTGAGGCTGGGAATGTTGGGAATGACAAATTGACGTTGCCACGCGTGTACCTGGCGTGAATTTGGCATTTGGGTTTTTTTTTTTGGTGGGGGGGGGGAATGCATAGAAATATCTCTGTATATCTATATAGAGATATCTGACTTGAAGAAAATAAAGGGCTCAGGGCCAGGTAGAATTCCCTTCTTCCTGGAAAATGTCAGATTAGATGAAAGCAGCAAATGGCTCGAGGTTCTTCTCAAAACACCTGCAGCCACAGTGCACATCACTGGGCATTCCTGGAAGACCTTGGAATGCCTTGGCAGCTGTTTTTATGGCCGGTGGCCCTCCCTGGAGCCCAGGAACAGGTCATTGCAGGGTAGCATGAGATCCAGACACTCTGCCAGGACGTGGGACACAGGGAATGTCCACTCTCTCCCTGCCTGCTCCCAAGTTCCCAAGCAGGAGCCCATGCCTGGATCTACCTGGGAATAAACCATTTTGCTTTTGCCAAAGGCTGAGCTCAGGTGTGAGTTTAACTTTGGAGAAAAGACAAGCTCCACTTCCCCAGAACTTGTGTTTCTTGTCACAGTTCCCCTCCAGAATCACTTTCCTGCTGCTATTTTGGGCTTTCCCCAACAAACGAAACCAGAAGTGACCCTGTGTGACGGGTGGTTTCTCAGGGCTTTTCAGAAAAAGGCTGCCCCCACCCATTTTCAGCCTGGAAAATAATTCTTTTGTGTTCTATGGGATTAATTTCTCCTCCAGAGAAACATCCCAGCAGAGTCCCTTGCTGTTTTAGCATCCTGCCCTCCCCCCCCCCCCCCCAGCCACAGCCTTCCTTATTATGAAAAATAAGGATCTTAATTATGAAAAATAATAACTAATAATGATGAGAAATAATAACTATTAAAAAATACAAATTAGGAAAAATATCAAATTAAAATATCAGAAGCACTGCTTGTGCTTCCCCTTGAGCCACTCATGATGTTTCCCCACCACCCCCCCACCCAGGACACTGTCCCTCCAGAGCTGGACCTGCAGGGATGTGCTGGGGACTGGTCCTGGGAAGCACATCCCTGCCTCCTGCAGCAGTGAAGCTTTCCCAAGTATATCCTTGTGTAAGGAGAAATGAAAATACAACCCAGCCCTGCACGTGTTCCCTTTCTCCACAGACCCACTTCAAGTTAAATTGTTTCCCAAAAAAGCCCCAACGAGGGTTCGTAACATTAAATAATATTATATTTATGGGCTCATTCTCTCCCAAGGAGCCCTTTCCCGTGGGCTGACACCTCTTGCTGCCCTGGGATCTCTGTCTGTGGGTGAAACCTGCCCCCAAAAGGTGCAGATGAGATTTGGAGAGGTTCATCCTCGGACATTTTCACCGTTGATCCTTCCTTGGCTGCGGGACAATTGGGATCTGAGCCCTGTCTGTACCTGCAGCTTCCAGCCCTGGAGACTTTTGCTGTGGGTGGTTTTCCCTCCCACTGACCCCCTTCAAAACTTAGACCCTCTCTTCTCTCCCCTAACCCAGATGGACAGCCCAAAAAGGTTCGGAAGGTGCCTCCTGGACTCCCCTCCTCGGTAAGTGGCGGCAGCGTGTTCCCGTGTTCCCTGCAGGTGCCTCCTCCCTCCCTTGGGAATTATCTCTGCCCCTGGGAGCTGCAACCCCAAACAGCCAGGGTTTGGATTTTAGCAGGATGGGGAAGGGTTTTCCCAGCTCCCAAGCAGGACAGCGGGGAAGTGACGGGAGGGAGAGTTCCTTAGGGAAGGAGCATTCCCAGTGCGGGGGCATTCCCGGTGCGGGGGCATTCCCGGTGCGGGGGCATTCCCGGTGCGGGGGCACCTCCCCAGCCGGAGCCCAGAGCCCCGTGGCCTCCTGCCCTGCTGCCTCTGCTGTGTTTGACGTTATGTGGCGAGTGAAAGGCGATCCTCAGGGCTCGGGTTTCAGTCCGGGAGGGAAAGCAGCTCGGTTGGAGCGGGCGGGCAGCTGAGCCCGCTCCAGGTGTGCTCTGCCCGCTGGGAAAGCCGAGCAGCCTGCAGGAATACGCTCTGCCCGCTCCCTCGGCTGTTCCAGGGGAGCAGACTGAACAATGTCTTTGTGGCTGCGAGTAATGGGATCTCCAGGAAAGCTAATTGGAGCGGGCTGGAGGGTTCCTGCAGGAATACGGGAGCTGTCTGCATTCCTGGCTGGAGCGTTTGCGTGCTTGGAGGGGGACGGGATGTCTCTGTCCCATGGGCTCTGTCCCATGGGCTCTGCCCCATGGGCTCTGTCCCACACCAGGGCTGTGCCCTCCCCCAAGTGTGTCCTGTCACTCCCTGCCAAAGCTGGTGCTGGTGCAGTGCTCCCCCATTGCCCAGGGAACACCCCCATCCGTGGGGGAAATCTGTGCAGTTGCATTCCCTGTCTCTGCTGGCTGTAACCTCCACCACAGGCTCTGCCTGTGGAATTGCAGCCTGAGGTGCTGGTTTGGGAGGATGGAGGGGGAGGAAGGCAGGGGGGGTTTGCCAGGTTGTGCTCACAGGCTGGAGGGTGTTGAAGGGTCGGTGTGGATCCACATGGGGCAGAAACCACCTCCAGTGAGCAGGGCTGAGTTGCTCCAAGTCTGTGTTTTCCCTGGGAGTCCCTGTCGCTGCCTCGAGTTTCTGTGTGAAATGTGGAGCTTTTAAATCCAGTCAACATGTGGGGAAAACATCACTCCAGACAAATGGCCTTTATTGGCCTCGGATTTCAAAGTGTGGGGACTGGCCTCGTCCTGCTGGCAGTGCCCTGCAGGGTCCCGATTCCCACAGGAAAAGCCACTTGGCATTTGCCAAAACCCAGCCCCTTCCCTGTGCCTGAGCCAACACCTGCACAGTGGCCTTTCATAGGATTATGGAATGGTTTGGATTGGAAGGGACCTTAAAGCTCATCCAGTCCCATCCCGTGCCATGGGCAGGGACACCTTCCACCAGCCCAGGTTGCTCCTTTGATCCAACCTGGCCTTGGACACTCCCAGGGATCCAGGGGCAGCCACAGCTTCTCTGGGCAACCTGTGCCAGGGCCTGCCCACCCATGAGGGTGAATTTCCTCCTCACATCTCCCCTAAATCCCCCTCCTTGCCCTGGCTGTCACCTCGGCTGCCCCTTGAGGCCAAAGCTCTGATTTTGGGAGCACGGGCTGGTGCTGCCTCCTTCCCTCACCCTCCCCGTGCCGTGAGCTCCGGCTTCCTGCTTTGTTTTTGAACTTCCACACCTGGGGAGAGCAATCCGTGCCGAGGCAGCGGGAGAAGTGTGAAGCAGAAGGAGTGGCCTCAAAGGCAGCGGATCAAAGGCTCTTTCTTGTCTGACTCGCCCGTGCAGGAGCCCGCCCCGTGTTATCACTGGACCCCGTGCAAAATAAATAGGTTAATCAGCATCTTATTAAAATGAAGTGCTTTAATCTGTAATTCCCGAGCTGCTTTGAAAACTCGCCGAGGTCAGCGGCTGGAAGGGCTGGGGGTGGCTGGAGGGGGAGTGATGATGCCAAAGGCACCGAGAGGCACCGGCAGTGTGAGGGGGATGTGAGGGGTGATGCCAGGCAGGGATGGGCACAGAGGGGCCTGTTGTGGTAACCTGCAGCCTTTGGGCTCAGTGCTTGTGTCCTGAGGAGGACCCGGAGATGCTCCCAGGGCTGGAGCCCCTCTGCTCAGGAACCAGGCTGGGAGAGCTGGGGGGGTTCACCTGGAGGAGAGAAGGCTCCAGGGAGACCTGAGAGCTCCTTCCAGTGCCTGAAGGGTCTGGAGACCCTTTAGGGGAGCTGGAGAGGGACTTTGGACAAGGAATGGAAGGACAGAACAAGGGGGAATGGCTTCCCAGTGCCAGAGGGCAGAGTGAGATGGGAGATTGGGAAGGAATAGTTGGCTGTGAGGGTGGGCAGGCCCTGGTACAGGTTGCCCAGAGCAGCTGTGGCTGCCCCTGGATCCCTGGAAGTGTCCAAGGCCAGGTTGGATGGGGCTTGGAGCCACCTGGGCTAGTGGAAGGTATCCCTGCCCGTGGCAGGGGATGGAATGAGATGATCTTTAAGGTCCCTTCCAACCCAAACCATTCCATGATTTCAGGCAATAGGTGCTGGGCTCTGGTTGCCCTCAGGGCAGGAAGCCCCTTGGAGCCTCCCTGCAGCTCTGGAGCTCCTGACCACAGGCTAGTGTGTCCAGGCACAGGACCAGGACTGGATAGGGCCCCCCAGGCCCTGCTGCACATCAGCTGCTGAGCCAGAGGAACCCGGGGAGGGATTTTGTGCAAGTCCATTCCTGCAGGATGTTGTTGCCGCAGCGAGAGCGGAGCCGGGGAGCTGTTTGAGCCTGCGAATTCCCAGTCTGGTCACTGCTCTGTTTAGCCTCAGTCTGCCCCAAGTCCCACCCCAGCTCCTGCGTTTGAGCAGGAAAAACAGGGAGGGGAAAACAACCCAACAGCATGAAGCGCCGCGAATCCCAGCGCTGGGGCTTTTCGAGCGGCTCTCGCCGCGCTGGCAATTTTAACCAGAGGAAATGACCTCACCTGGAGGTCCCCGAGGCTGCCGGCTGAGGGCTGGGGCCACGGGCTGGGGAAGGGCTGGGGAATGGGGACCTGGCCCTGATTTACTGTTTCCTGCAGCCTTTGGCCCCCGGCTCGGCCGCCGTGCCCGCACGGAGGGGCTCAGTGCTCCTCACTTGGCTGGGCCAGGGAAGGATGGAGTCGGCTTTTCACAGCCCTACCCGGTGCCGAGCAGCGAAACGAAAAATCTGGAGGGGTCAGGGCCAGAACTGTGGTGAAATTTGGCTCCAGCAGGAGATGGAGGGGGAGAGTAGGGGGATGTCCAGGATGGAGGAGCAACAAGGCGAACTGCCCTCTGCTTTGCCTCTCCCCTGCTCTGCTTCTTCTCCCTTGCTTTGCACCCTCCTTGCCCCGTTCCATCGCTGCGATTTTCCCCTCCCTGTTTCCAGCGTGGATGTCGGAAATGGCTGTTGGGGCCGGCGGTTCCCCCCTCGCCCGCCCCGCTGCTGCGGCACAGCTGCCTGTGGCGCTGGCCGGGCGCCAGCCCCTGGCAGATGGCGCGGGGCTCTTCAGGCGTCCTCCCCTCTGCTCCCCCGGCCCAGCTCCCGCCATTTAATCAAATTACAGCAAAAGGCAATTTGCTGGGTTCTCTCGTTCCCCCCCATCCCATCCCACCACCACCATCACCACCCCCCGCTCCGCTCCCCCCTCCCCGTGCCCGCCGCGCTGGCCCCGCTGCCGCTCCAAGGAAAGGGGCCTGCGAGTCTCTTCTTCGAGTGAGGGATGAAGGGCAGCTGCCAGTGTCTGTCAGGGTTTTCCCTGCCCCCTCCCATCTCTTTATTTCCTTTTTTTTGGTCTTCAGTTCACAGGTTCCCCCCAGAGTCACAGAGTTGGGGGTGTTGATGGAGCTCTCTGAGTTCCTCAAGCCCAACCATTACCCCACCACAAACCCCTGTCCCCAAGTGCCACATCTGTGCGTTTTTGAACACTCCCAGGGATGGTGACTCCACCACTGCCCTCGGCAGCTGTGCCAGTGCCTGACCACTCTTTCAGTGAAGAAATTTCCCCCGATATCCCACCTGAGCCTTCCCTGGCACAACTTGAGGCTGTTTCCTCTTGTCTCTGCCTGGGAGCAGAGCCCGACACCCACCCCGGCTCCCCCCTCCTGTCAGGGATTGCAGAGCCAGAAGGTCCCCCCTGAGCCTCCTTTTCTCCAGGCTGAGCCCCCCCAGCTTCTTCAGCTGCTCCTGCTGCTCCAGCCCCTTCCCCAGCTCTGTTGTCCCTTCACCCTCTCTCCATCCATGGCACCACAAGGTGATTTCAGCTCCCTGTGGCTCTGCAGGGTCCAGCCACCCGTGAGCCGACACGTGGGGAAGGACCAGGGCTGCTCCTGGGGTTCTGAACACCCCAGTTTTGGGAGAAACTGCTCCAAGAAATGGGAACATCGGCTGCTGGGGGAAAATGAAGCCATGGATATATTGAAGTGCAGCCACCGCTGGCTTTTCAGAGGGGTTTGGTGGGATTTGGGAGATTTTTTTTGTCCGTATTTTGGTTTTTTTTAACAAAAAGAAGCCTGGAATGGACTGCCCAGGACAGTAGTGGAGTCACTATCCCTGGAAATGTTCAAAAAATGTGTAGATGTGACATTTGAAAACATGGTTTAGAGGTGAATAAGGTGGTGGTGCTGGGCTGAGGGCTGGACTTGAGGATCTTGAGGGCCTTTTCCAACCTAAACCCTTCTGTGATTCTGGTTTTTATTCTCCACCACCAATTCTGCCCCTTCTTGCTGGTGAGGGCCAGGGCTGGAAGGGAGCAGCTGGCTGTGAGGAAAGAGAAACTCGGGGCAGGTTTCCTTCCCAAAGAGAGCCGTGTGTGCCAGGCAGAGCCCAGCCTGTCCCCGCCTCTGCTTTCGGCTGGATTTAAAAAGAAAAAAAGATTATCGGTTTCAGAATGAATCAAAGGGGATGAAAATAAGCTGTGACGAAAGTTCTCACATCATTCTGAGTGCCATTTCAGTTTCTTTGCGTGTTGAATTTCTGCTTTTTTTACTTTAAAAAAAAAAAAAAAAAGGTTTGTTTTTTTGCCCTGGCACAGGTGATTTTCAGTCAGGGCTTTCTAAGGATGGGTTTGTTTAATTTAGAAAGGAAGGAAAGGCCTTTTCTCCTGGTTAATGTGCTGTTAAATCACATAGCTGAGCAGTGCTGCAGAAATCTGTCCCAGAGCTGTCCCCCTCCCCCTGACAGCCCTTTTGAGGGGCTGCTCAGCCCTCAGTGTCCCCTGTGCCACAGTTTCCCCTCGAGCTGGTTTGTGTGGCAGGTTTGGGCAGGGGAGCCTGGCACACCCCAGGGTTGGCACAGAGGGTCCCAAGGCCAGCCCCCAGCCCGTCCCCCAGCACGGGCTCACCCCACAGCAGTGGTGGCTTTTGTGGTTACCCAGAAAAACTTATAACCGTGGAAAACGGAACTGGAGCCGAGTCGAAACTTCTGCTGGGGCCGGCGAGTTCTGCAGGAGGGGCCTGGGGGACCCACGGGGTTACAGGAAGGCAGAGGGGCTCTGTCCCCTGTCCCACTGCCCTTCAAGGACTTGGGCTGAACCTCTCCAGTGCTGCCCAGATCTGCTGTGGGATGAATAGAAGCAAAGCTCAGGGACTCATGGAATGGATTGGGATGGAAGGGACCTCAAAGCCCATCCAGTGCCACCCCCTGCCATGGGCAGGGACACCTTCCACCAGCCCAGGGTGTTCCAATCCCTGTCCAGCCTGGCCTTGGACACTTCCAGGGATGGGGCAGCCACAGCTGCTCTGGAAAACCTGGGACAGCCCCTCACCACCCTCACAGAGAACAATTTCTCCCAGTATCCCATCTCACCCTGCCCTCTGGCACTGGGAAGCCATTCCCCCATGCCCTGTCCCTCCAGGCCCTTGAAGGGCCAGTTGAGTGAAACACTTGTTGCTCTGTTGTGAGAGAGGCCACTCAAACACTGCTGAAAGTTAACTTTGAGGCTTAAATTTGAAGTTTAGGCTGTGCAGGGCTTGGGAGAGGCACAGTGAGGATGTGGGGCCTTGGATTGGCCAAGCAGTTCTGTTCAACCCTTTTCCTGCCCCACAGGTGTATCCATCCAACTCAGGTGATGACTACAGCAGGGATCCAGCTGGATATACTCCCTCAAAACCTCCCAGCACTGTGTATCCTGGAGCCTTTTATATGACAGGTGAGTTACTCACACCCTGGGGCAGAGCAGGGGCTGCCTGGATTGGTACAGACCACGGGAGGGATTGGATGGAGGAAGCTCAGGACAGGAGTGCAGGAGACAAAAAGCAGCCCTGAAATCATAGAATTATGGGATATCCTGAGCTGGAAGGGACCCACAGGGTCCACTCCAATTCTGGCCTGGCCCAGGACACCCCAACAATCCCCCCCTGTCCCTCAGAGCGTTGTCCAAACGCTCCTGGAGCTCTGGCAGCCTTGGGGCCGTGCCCACTGCCCTGGGGAGCCTGGGCAGTGCCCACCACCCTCTGGGGGAAGAACCTTTCCCTGAGATCCATCCCAACCCCCCTGGCACAGCTCCAGCCCTTCCCTGGGTCCTGTCCCTGGTCCCAGAGAGATGGTCCCGATTTACTCAGCGGGTGATGCTCAGTGCAGACAGGACACGATGGGGACAATCACAGCCCCTCAGCCCAGGCTGACCTGCCCCTGGGGGACTGGGGGCTGCCTGTGGTGTCTCTGCCCTGCCCAGCTCCGCTTTTCCTTGCAGATGGACTCCATAACTCTCCAGACCTGTGGAGTTCCCCGGGTGCCATGAGCCAGTCGAGTTATGGTGCCATGCTGGGCAGCTCCTCCTCCCCACTCCCACAGTCCAGTGGCTTCAACAGTTTACACCAGCACGAACGCATGGTAACGCGTCCCCCGGGGCTGGGGGGCTCTGTCACCTCCCTGTCACCTCCTTCCATGGCTCTGGGCTCGGGGGACCCGGGTCCTGGCCCTGATGCCGCAGCCCAGCAGCTTTCCCAGGGCTCCTCTCACCCCTCTCCTCCTCCCTGCCAGAACTACCAGCTGCATTCAGGAGAGGTGAACGGGGCACTCCCCTCCGTGTCCGGCTTTTCCTCGGCCTCCACGCCCTACGGAGTGTCCAGCCACACCCCCCCCATCAGCGGCACGGACAACATGATGGGTATGTGCAGCCCCCCTGGCCCTGCAGGGGCTCACCTGGAGAGCCAAAGTCTTGGGCAAACCTGCTCCCTGAGGCACCCAAACCCCCGACACCTCCAATCCCTCGTGTGTCACCCGTGCCCGCAGTCACTGCGTGAGCACAGCGAGGTTCCTGCTGCTGGA
The DNA here is from genome assembly GCA_038380795.1 of Pyrocephalus nanus. Taxonomy (NCBI): domain Eukaryota; kingdom Metazoa; phylum Chordata; class Aves; order Passeriformes; family Tyrannidae; genus Pyrocephalus; species Pyrocephalus nanus. The sequence goes on along the minus strand of CM076287.1, from coordinate 1,800,428 downwards.
TGCCTGGAGCAGTGACACAGGTGTGGGGTTTCCACCTGCTCTGGGGGATCTGGGAGGAGCCCAGGAGCTCTGACGTTGTCTCTTGGAGGTGCTGTGGCTGACATGAGTTGCGGGAAGGATTTGCACCTGTGTGAAGATGTTCACTTAAATCTGCAATGGGAATGTTTGCGCTGCATTTAGATACCATTTTAACCCCTGAGTGCTTTAATCCCTGACCCTGCTGAACCTGTTACCAAACCTGTCACTGAAATGAACTTATGCTCCCCAGGAAATGAGGATCCTCACCTGGGCTTGTAGAAAAAACTCTTATTTTTCTACGGGCAATCAAGTTTGGGATTCATGGAATGATAGAATCATTAAGGTTAGGAAAGATCTCCAAGATTATCCAGTCGATTGGTGATTGTAGGGGCTTAAAATGCCCCATGGCAATGGGCTGTGCTGCAGCAGAGACATCTGACTGCTGTTGGTGGCACCTCCAACCCAGAGCTTGGAGAGACCCTGAAAGCTGTCAGGGGGTGTGTGCCCTGTCCGGGCTGCCCCGAGCCAGACAAACATTTCATTTACAAGCAAAGCACTGAAAGCAAAAAGTTCCCACCTCAGAGCAGGTGACCCCAGAGAAGGTCTCGTAGGGTGCCATGTCCTGCTGGGGTCTGGTGCCCTGGCAGTGACATCTGTGTCCTCTCCTGGCAGGTAACAGAGGAACCACAGCCGGGAGCTCTGGAGACGCGCTCGGGAAGGCACTGGCCTCGGTAAGGGTTGGGATCATCCCTGACCTGCTCCTGCTGCTCCTGCTGCTCTGGGCCCCCTCTCCATGCGTAGCAGGGGACATGGACACAGTGAGAAGTGTGGGTGAACGCAGCCCAAAGCCACGGCAGACTCTGAGGGAGGGTTTTCCCCACTCCACGCGCTGTCATCTCGGTCCTGCTGCCTCTTGGCAGATGAGGAAACTGAGGCACTGATGGGGAAACTGAGGCACTGATGGGGAAACTGAGGCACTGCTTGTTGCAGCCCAGTGCCCCCCCAGCCTGATGCTCTCTGCCCAGACCACCCTGCACGGCCCCTGTGGCAGGACTTGCAGGTCCCAGTAGTCCTGGCCCTGCATGTGCTGGTTCAGACTGGAGGGCACTGGTCTCACTGGGTTATCAGAGTCTCCTTTGTCACCTTCAGTGGCTTTTGCATGGTGGCAGAGGGGGGCTGGCAGTGCACCCTGTGACAATTCCATAGGGCTGTCACTTCCTTCCAAGGTGGGACCTGAAGATTGGAGGCTGCACTCAGGGGTGGGGACAGAGAGAGACCCTGGGGTTGGTGGGGGAGCTGGGGGGAGCTGGGCTGGGCCTTCACCCTGGGTGTGGGTTTGGGACAGGGGGTCCCCTCAGGGGTCCCAGTGGGTGGTGGGTGCTGCTGGGAGGGGGCAGCGGCTCAGGGTGGGCCCTGCTCACTGCCCACCCTGTCTCTCCCCAGATTTACTCCCCTGATCACTCTAGCAATAACTTCTCCTCAAACCCCTCCACACCGGTCGGCTCCCCGCAGGGGCTTGCAGGTGAGTGGCAGATGTCGTTCTCTGGGTCGGGTTTGCTTTTGGGAGCTTCCCAGGCCAGCCCCAAACCCTCACTTACAGAGCCCAGGGGTGGCAGCAACCCCAGGACCTGCTCCTGTCATTCCTGATCCTGTCCCTGAGCATCCCATCTCCCAGAGGCTGTCCCTGAATTTGTCTCCCGTGGGAGAAGCACACTGGGAACTGGGAGCTGGCCAACCAGTTAAAAGCCATTTCCAGCACCTGGTGAAAGCCTGTCCCCAGGGCAGGACAAGGTGCTGTTGTGCCCAGCAGAACCCGTGCCCAGGCTCCCCATGCCTGGGGTGCAGCCCCAAGGTCACAGCGTGTCACTGAGACCGGGGACAGATGGAAACCTCTTGGGTCTGAAGGTCTGAGCTCAGCTCCCTGCTGAGCCAGGGCAGAGGCTGAGCCCATAGTGCCACAAGATGCCATGAGGTGCCATGTGGTGCCATGAGGTGCCACGCAGCTCTGTGGTGGCCCGTGCAGTGTCGTGTGGTGCTGTGGTGGCCTGGGTGGTGCTGTGGTGGCCGGGGTGGTGCTGTGGTGGCCCACGCGGTGCCATGGGGTGCTGAGCGTGGCAGGGTGGCCCGTGCACAGCGTGGTGGCCCCGCAGTGCCGGGCCATGGCCCAGCTTCCAGCCCCATCTAGTGGCAGCCGGTGCCGGTGCCCAGCTCTCCGTTTGTCCCCAGGCACGTCGCAGTGGCCGCGGGCGAGCGGAGCGGGTGCCTTATCTCCCAGCTACGAAGGGAGCCTCCACACTTTGGTGAGTTTTGGCTGCTCCTTCTCCCTCCCGTCCCCTGGGGCTTGGTGGGGGAGGAGTTTTGGGGGAAGTCCTCTCCCCTGAACAGCCGGGGCCTGGAATCAGATGGTTGGTCAAGGTGGATGGATGGATGGATGGATGGATGGATGGGTGGGTGGGTGGATGGATGGATGGATGGATGGATGGATGGATGGATGGATGGATGGATGGATGGATGGATGGATGGATGGATGGATGGATGGATGGGTGGGTGGATGGATGGATGGATGGATGGATGGATGGATGGATGGATGGGTGGGTGGATGGATGGATGGATGGATGGATGGATGGATGGATGGATGGATGGATGGATGGATGGGTGGATGGATGGATGGATGGATGGATGTGTCCCTGAGCCTGGCACCTGGACAGCCTGGCACCCTCCCCCTGTCTGTGGCCCAGGCCCATCCTGGGCTCTGGCCCAGTGGAATGATGGATTCCTGGCAGGTTTCTGCCTCCCTTCCCTGAGCAGCTCTGCTGGTGTGACTGCTGTGACCCCTCGTGCCTTTAGGGGGTGGCACTGACTGGGGGGGTTATTTCTCCCCATCCCTGCCCTGTGGCACTTCAGTGCTGGGTTGCCTCGAGCCATCCTGCAGTGCAGAGCTGCAGCAGGCTGCTGGCTTAACGGGGTGGCAGTCATGGAATCATGGAATGGTTAAGGTTGGGAGGGACCTTAAAGCCCATCCATTCCCACGGCAGGGACACCTTCCACCGGATCAGGCTGCTCCAGCCTGGCTTCGGGCACTTCCAGGGTCGGGCAGTTAACACAGCCCTCTCTCTCTGCCCTGTCCTTGCAGCAAAACAAAATGGAAGACAGGTTGGACGAAGCCATCCACGTGCTGAGGAACCACGCCGTGGGCCAGACCGCTGCCATGCCCAGCAACCACGGGGACATGCACGGGCTGCTGGGCTCGGCTCCCCCCCACAGCGCCGCCGTGGGCAGCCTGGGCCAGGCCTTCCCTGCCTCGGTCATGGCCCTGGGCAACAGGCACCCCAGCCTGGTACGTGTGGGGGCACCGTGGCAGCTGGCGGGGCCACGCTGGGGACACGTGTTTTGTGTGGGCTGCCCTGGCATCCAGAGGGATGGGAATAGCTCGGTGTGGCCCGGCTTGGGTCGGGTGCTGAATGTGTGACATGTGTGGAAGTCACGTGCTGTGTCCCTGCAGGGAGGGCTGAGTCCCCTCTCATCCCACCCCCTGCCATGGGCAGGGACGCCTCCCACTAGCCCAGGTTGCTCCAAGCCTGTGTCCAGCCTGGCTTTGAACACTTCCAGGGATGGGGCAGTCACAGTTTAGTTTCTCTGGGCACACCAAGTCCACCCTCAGCACAGACGTGGCTCTTGGCACAACTCTGTGTGCACTTTGCTCATGCCCCTTCTCAGGGCAGGCAGAGATGGTGAAAGCTCTTCTTTACCTGCAACGTGGATGGAAATCCCTCAAAACAGCTTCAAGCCATACCTGGAGTATGCAGGGAGAAGGAGAGGAGGGATCCAGAGGGTATAAGGGAGCCAGGAAGGAATTCCCTGCTCTGAATGACTGGGGCAGGCACCGTGTCCTGCCCTGTGTGTGGGGAGTGCTGGTGTGTGAGTGCTCCTTCTGGCTCCACGGAATGGGACAGATTCCAGGCTCCCTGAGCATGTGGATGCTGAGATCCCATGCTGGGTCACCAGAATCCCCCTTATCCAGAGGCTGGTGACCACAGCAGCACATCTCTGGCAGAACTGGTTGCAGGTCTCCAGACTCTGAACCAGTTGTGAGCCCTTTCCAGGCTTCCCAGACTCTGCTGCTGAGCGAGGAATCAGACGTGATCACACACACGTGTCCTGCCAGCTGGAAACCCAGCAGGGCTGGCTCTGTCCTGCCAGTCCCTGGCCTGTGTGGCACAGAAGGGCTGCCCCTCACCCTTTCTGAAGCCAAGTTCACACTGCTGGGATGTCCCTCGCTCTGCTGGCAGTGGGAGGTGGCAGAAGCTGGTGCTCGGTGGAGACAGGGCCCGTGTCCTCCCTGGTGTGCCAGCCCTGCATCCAGGCAGGGAGGGGCTTTTCCACGGTGGGGGCACAGCTCTGATGGGGGCTTTGGGCTGTGCCCAGCTCATGTGCAGGGCTGCAGTGTCCCTGCCACGGTCCTCAGAGAGCTGGTGCTGGAGCAGGCTGGCTCTGCCCTGCCACCTGCCTGTGCTCTGGGTGATGGGATTGTGCAAGGGCAACACACAGCTGAGCCCTGGGGGTGTCCTCAGGTGACTGTCCTCAGGTGACTGTCCTCAGGTGACTGTCCCCCTGCCTGCTGGCCGTGACGTGTCCCCCTTGCTCTGCTTGTTGTGCTGTAGGTGGGAGGAGGTCACCCCGAAGACGGCTTGTCCAGCAACCCCAGCTTGCTCCACAACCACGTCACGCTGCCATCCCAGCCCAGCTCGCTCCCTGACCTCAGCAGGCAGCAGGACACGTACAGCGGTAAGGCAGCTCTGCCCATCGGGGCTCACCTGTGCCAGGGCTCACCTGTGCCAGGGCTCACCTGTGCCAGGGCTCACCTGTGCCAGGGAGAGAGAGTTTGGGGCACCTGTCAGGTCCAGCCCTGTGCAGCAGCAGCCCAGGGGGACATGGATGGTGCTGCAAGGCTGTTGCTTCCTTGTGTGATCCACAGGGCAGTTTTGACTTAGAGCCTTTTCCAGAGGTTTTGTAGAATCCCAGAATGGTTTGGGTTGGAAGGGACCTTAAAGCCCATCCAGTCCCACCCCCTGCCATGGGCAGGGACACCTTCCACCAGCCCAGGTAGCTCCTTTGATCCAACCTGGCCTTGGACACTTCCAGGGATGGGGCAGCCACAGCTGCTCTGGGCACCCTGTGCCAGGGCCTGCCCACCCTCCCAGCCAAGAATTTCTTCCCAATATCCCATCTAATCCTACTAGGTTAGACCTACACGTCCCTGTCCCTCCTGCCAGCTGTGGGTGCACTGCCCCCCAGGCCCTGCTCTGCTGGAGAGGTTGGGCTCTCGTTTTGGAAGGCCTGGGAGGTGGAGGGAGAGCAGGGAGCAGCAGCAGGGCAGAGCCAGCACGGCTCCATCTTCCCTGGCTGCAGAGCAGCAGTGCAGGATGAGTTTGGGATGCCACAGCAGGAGCAGGGCCTGGGCACCCCCCAGGCTCCTGTGTGGGTCAGGCCCCTCAAGCCCTGCATGTGGCTCTGCTCTCTCCGCAGGTTTGCCCGGGGGGCTGGGGCGGAGCAGCGTCTCCTCGGGAACGAGCGAAATAAAGAGGGAAGAGAAGGAGGACGAAGAGAACACGTCAGTGGCAGATAACTCAGAGGAGGAGAAGAAGGAGCTGAAACCCTCTCGGAACAGAACAAGGTGCTCTTTGAACAGGTCTCTCCCATCACTTACTCTGTTCCCAGGCTGGGGGTGACCTGTCGGGTGCTGGGCTTGGCCCGGTGAGGCTGAGGGTCATCCTGTGGCACAGACCCCCAGCCCCTGCCCACCCTGGGAGCCTGGTGTGGCCTCACACAGCCTGAGCTCCTGCTGCTGCCCCAGGGGAAGGGTCCCTGCTGCCCTCCTGCTGGCTCCTGTCCCTGTGGGCTCAGGGCTTCCTCATGCTCCTAAAGCAGAGGGATGCACCTCATCCACAGAGCCTGTGTGGGCCCTCGGGGCTGTGCACAGGAAGGAGTGAGTGCCCAGCCTCAGACAGGGAAGGTTTGACCTCTTCCCTGCCTTGGGGCGTCTCTGCTGTCTGCTCTGGGCTGCTGTGTCCTCTGTCACATCCAGCCGAGGAGTGGCAGCGGGTCAGGTTCCAGCTCGCTGGCTGTTCTGCAGCCCCACCACCAGCTCGGAGACCTCGCCAGGGGGATGGTGCCCAGCAGGGCAGTGCCAGCCCCGCTCCTGCCCTGGAGGCAGAGGGCTGTGCCTCCCCAAATTCCAGCTGGGGATTCCAGTGTCAGCCCTCACCTTCTCGGGGCCACCCGCGCCCTCCCAGCAACAACCTTTAGTTGCTCTGTGGTTTCTTTCTGTGTTGTTTAAAACCAAACCAAACCAAAAAGAGGCAGAAGAAGAGCCTTAACTGCTTCTCTCCAGAGTCCCTGCGTGTCCCTGTGCCCGAGCGTGTGGCCCAGGCTGGCACGTCCATGGGGGCACCGGGGGCCAGGCGGGGCTCGGCGTGTCGGCGCCTCGCCGTGTGTTTCTTGTCTGTGAGTTGACCAGTGCTGAGAGTGCACGCGAGGAATGTCCCTGTCTCGTTCTTATTTTAAACCATTAGTCAAGATGAGGATGAGGAGGACGATCTTCTTCCCCCAGAGCAAAAAGCCGAGAGAGAGAGAGAAAGGAGGGTCGCCAATAATGCCCGTGAGCGCCTGCGGGTCCGGGACATCAACGAGGCCTTTAAAGAGCTCGGACGCATGTGCCAACTGCACCTAAACAGCGAAAAACCGCAGACCAAACTGCTAATCCTACACCAGGCCGTATCAGTCATACTGAACCTGGAGCAACAAGTTAGAGGTCAGTGAGGGTCCCGGAGTGGTGATATTTTACGTATCTGATCGGCACGGGGCTGTCTGTCTGTCTGTCTCCTGTGACGTGCTGTGGTGCCTCGCACTGTCTCTCTCCCCCTGTGGCCTTGGGGACCAACCCAAGGCTGTTGATGTCCTTTTTATTTTTATTTTTTTTTGCCTTTTTTTTTTTTTTTGCATCCCTCCCTGCTGTTCTCTCCTCCGTCCCCCCCACTGCCGCTGCGTGTGCTGCATGCCCTGCGCCGTCACTCCCCCGCAGCCAGGGCTGCTCCGTGCTTGGCCAGCTTGGAAAATCCCCAGCCAGCAAATCTCCCAGAGGGACCCAAATCTGCCATCGCCACGGGCTGCTCTGGGCACAGGGCACATCCCTCGTGGCCCAGCGGGGCTCTGTGCTCCTGTCCCACCTGGAGAACCCCTGGGATCACCGGAGCTGTGCCGGGGCCAGCGGGACGCCCTGGGCCGAGCAGCCCTCGCTGCCTGCACAGAGTGGTCCCAGACCAAAGCTGGGAGCTCTGCGCGTTCCGAGCTGAGCCGGGAGCTGCCGGTGGGTGCGTGCAGGGCCTGCCCCTCACCGGGGCACCCTCACCTCCTCCCACACGTGTGTGCACCCATCTGGTGCGCCCACCTTCTCCGGGGTGCACCCCTCTGTGCCCCAGCCTTGGGTGCGGCGTGCCCGCGGGCTGGGAAGCGGAGGGCTGGGTGTCCCGCTCCGGAGGACTTTGCTGCTTTGCTCCCGCATCCCGCAGTGCATGTTCCCGCTCCAGCCCGGGGTGCCGGGGCAGGATAACCCCCTTTCTCTCTGCAGAGCCTGTCGTAACACGCGTCGGGGGCTGTGCCTGGCTGTGCTCCTCTCTGCTGGCCTTGCTGTGCCTTGATGTTGGAGTCCTTTGTGCCTCTCTTCAGTTTGTAATTTTTTGCCTTTCATAACATGTATATTTTTTCCTGTCTCTTTTTTAATTTCCCCTTCCTTTTGTTTTTTGTTTTTTTTTTCCATTTTATTTCGAGTTTTTATTTTTTTGGTTCTGTTCTTTCCGATCTCCTACAGACAGTCCCCAGCCGTGACCTCTCGGTGGTCCCACTCTACCTTGTACTTGCTGCTCACGGATCCCAGGCAGGACCGAGGGGGGCAGGGCTTAGGCAGAGTTGGCACCGTCTTCACTTTGGTCTCCCACGCTTGTCCCTTTTTAAACCCTTCCTGGAGGCAGCCAGGGAAGCGGCTGAGCCCGGTGGGCTGCCCTGGGCAGTGTCAGTGCAGGCAGCCTGTGTCCCCTCCCTGTGGGTTTCCAGGAGAGAATCCCACTCTCACCCTCCATGGGAATGGGGCCGTTGGGTCCCTGTGTGCCCAGCCAGGGCTGCCAGGACCCTCCTGCTGCCACAGTAGCTGTGGGGCAGGAAGGGAAAGGAGGAGACTGAGGGGTTTCAGGGGGCCCAGGCAGGCAGGTCGGTGTCCCCTTGGAGCGGGGCACAAGGCAGCCAGAGCACCCCGTCCTTATAACCCCCTGCAAGCTGCCAGCAGCGTGTGCTGGTGGCAGGGAGGTGGCTCTGTCCTGCCCGGGTGTGACATCCAAGCTGTGACATCCCAGGAGAGCCACCAGCCAGGCCCCATGGCCACCAGCCTGAGCTGAGAGGAGCGAGCTGGGCTCCTGCTGTGGGGTGGCTCGGTGGCCCCATCCCCCTGCCCGTCCTGGGTGTGTGCAGAGAGGGTGGCAGTGCCAGCTGGGGCAGCGAGGAGGGGACAAGGACAGGAACGAGGCAGCAAAGAGAAGCTGCAGGAAGGGACAGTGGGCAGCCCTCTGTCCCACACAGGCAAACACTTGCCAGGGAAGCACTTGCCCCCCTTCCTGCATCCATGCACTGCCCAAAGGCCCTCCAGGCCCCCAGGAGGGCTCTGCCTCTGCAGCCCCTCTTCACTGAAGGCTCATCCCCACACGGCTCCCCTGGCAGGCCTCAGTCTGTCCCAGTGCCAGGGCTCAGGACCCTCCTCAGATAGGTGTCTTCCTGCAGGAAATTTTGCTCTGGGGGAGAAGGTCGTCTGTGCATAAATTGGGGCTTTGGAGGGGACGGGCTGGGGGCAAGGCCACGGTTCAAGGTGCTGCCAGCACGACTCTTCCTCCCCCCTGTCCCGGCCTGTTTCGGGTATCCATGAGGTGCTGTCGCCAGCAGAGGCTCTCCCAGAGCTTCTGGGTGTGCCTGGAAAAGAAAATCACCCCCTTCTGGTGGGATCCAGTGTCTGCATCTGAGTCTGATCCTCAGCAGCAGCCCAGGCACTTGGCTCCTGCCCCTGGTGCTGCCCCCGGCCCCTAAGAGGGTGCCAGGCCAGGCTGCTCCTGCTGCTGTGGCAGAAACGCCTTCACTGGGAGCTGCAGGTGGAGTTTTGGAAGGAAATCTTACAAAGAGGGATTTGCTTTCTGCCAAAAAGTCTTTTTTTTTTGGGGGGGGGGGGGGACCAGGCCTGATGGTTTTGGCCGAGACCCTCCCCTAGACTTGGAGTTTTCAGCTGAAAACTGGCATCCCTGGCCCTGTGGCAGCACCCTCCAGCCCTGTGGCAGCACCCTCCAGCCCTGTGGGCATCCTCCAGCCCTGTGGGCACCCTCCAGCCCTGTGGGCATCCTCCAGCCCCGTGGGCATCCTCCAGCCCTGTGGGCATCCTCCAGCCCTGTGGCAGCACCTTCCAGCCCTGTGGGCATCCTCCAACCCCATGGGCATCCTCCAGCCCTGTGGGCATCCTCCAGCCCTGTGGGCACCCTCCAACCCCATGGGCACCCTCCAGCCCTGTGGCAGCACCCTCCAGCCCCATGGGCACCCAGCCTCATGCTGGCAGCACCTTCACCTGGCTCGCAGAGGTGACACAGCCCGGGCCACTCCTGGCAGCAACCCAGAGGAATTGGCTTTGCAAAGTGAGGCTGTTTGGGCCATTTCCAGTGGACACCAGGAGCACTCCCAGCACGGCAACATATAAACCCCCCCCCCTTGGTACCACCCCCTGACTAACCCCTGTGGTGCTGTGAACCCAGCAGTACAGACGAGGCCTTGTCACTGGAGGACAAAGATCTGAGGGACCGGGAGAGGAGAATGGCCAATAACGCCAGGGAGAGGGTGCGTGTGCGGGACATTAACGAGGCCTTTAAGGAACTGGGACGAATGTGTCAGATGCACTTAAAAACGGACAAAGCACAGACCAAACTGATCATCCTACAGCAAGCGGTGCAGGTCATTCTGGGCCTGGAGCAGCAAGTACGAGGTATGGTACCAGCTGGCAGGGGCACTGCGGGGCCTGTCTCTCCCCTCTGTCTCTGCATGTTCGTGCTTCTCTGTCCTGACTCCTGCTCTCGGTGCGAGGTGTGTGTTTGCAGCGCCGGCAGCACCCCTGGGGGCTGGCTGAGCTCTCCCTGGACCCAGCCCGGGATGGATTTGAGGCTGCTCTCTCCCTCTCCCTTCCTGCTTAATGGGAATTTGGCACCTGGATCCCATTAAGCAGCTTTGGAAAAATCAGTCCTCAACTCTGAGAGCTGTTTGAGGCATTTGGGGGTTCCTGAAACAGGCACATGGGGAGGCCCTGGCACAGGGTGCCCAGAGCAGCTGTGGCTGCCCCATCCCTGGAAGTGTCCAAGGCCAGGTTGGACAGGGCTTGGAGCAACCTGGGCTGGTGGAAGGTGTCCCTGCCCATGGAACTGGCTGATCTTTAAGGTCCCTTCCAACCCAAACCATTCTGTGTTTAAATTGGCGTGGGGGTCCAGCCAGGCCGGGGGTTCTGCTCGATCAGGGGTCCAGCAAGGAGCAGCTGCACGGGGCTCGTCCCCCCACACGGTGCCGTGGGGCTGCTCTGGGACTCTGTCCTCGCTCTCCCTCCTGGGTGCTGCTGCCCCGTGCCATGCTGTTGCCCACACTGAGGCTGCTCCCCCTCCCTGTTCCCGGCACAGAGCGCAACCTGAACCCTAAAGCAGCCTGCTTGAAGCGTCGGGAAGAGGAGAAAGTGTCCGGAGTGGTAGGAGACCCCCAGATGACACTTTCAGCTTCACATCCTGGTCTAGGAGACGGTCACAACCCTGTTGGACACATGTAAAGGTACCATTTTTCCCCCCTGACGCCACACCCCCAGCCCGTGCCGACACGCATTGCTCTGCTCTGGCTGCTCAGCCCCCTTCCCTCAGCACCAGCCAAGGTCCTGCTTCCTTCACCTGAAATCAGTGGCTTGCACATGTCCAAGGCACTGGCACAGCTTGCCCAGAGAGGCAGGGGACACCCCATCCCTGATAGTGTTCGAGGCCAGGTTGGATGGGACATGGAGCAACGTGGTCTAGTGGAAAGTGTCCCTGTCCATGGCAGGGGATTGGAAGGAGATGAGCTTTAAAGGCCCTTCCAACCCAGACCATTCCATGATTCTTTGTGCGTGTCATGTGCCTTCTGGCCCACAGGAGGGGTGGGATGGGGGAGTTTCAGTGCTCTCCCCACCCTGGGTGAGCTCATCTCTGCTCTGCATCTCCCAGACCTGCCCCAGCTGGTTACTGGAAACCAGCAGCTCCTTTCCCTTGTGGCTCTGTGGGAGGGAATGGGCAGGTTCCAGAAATGCCGAGAGGGTCAGAGAAGGTAAAAATCCTGCACTGGAACTGTAGCAGGCACAGGCCCTGAGGGGCTGTCCCCATTTCTAGGGGAGCCCTGTGCTTGGCCAGGAGCAGCCCAGCCTGTTTATCCCAGCGGTGCAGAGATGCTGGAGGGCGTTGAGCAGACCCAGGAGTGGTGGGGCAGGAGCTGATCCCACCAGCACTGCATGGAGGGGCCACAGTTCCCTCACTGTCCCCTGTCCCAGTGGGTGCCTGGGGGTGGCAAAGCTCATGTCCCAGCTCTGCTGCAGCCCTGTGGGATGACTCCTGCAGGGACAGGCTGTGGCAGGAGCCTCAGGGCCCCCATGCAAGGAGCACAGGTTTATTCTAATTTGTATTTCTGTCACTTCAGGCTCTTTTATTTTATTTTGTTTTAGTTGTAGGTCTCCCTGTTCCTCTGGCTACAGAGATCTGTAGGAAGAAAGCCCTCGGTGTGACCTGCAACCTTCTTGAACCATGGACTGTAGTACTGCTCATACTGACACACGCAGACGGATCCTGGTGTGACGTAAGGGGTGGAAAAAAAACACTTTGTCAAAAACAGAACGGTAACAAAAAAATTGCCTTAAGTATAAAGTGCAGAACAGTCAATACATATCACTCAGTTAGGAGGGGGTGGCGTGTTCTCTTGGCTTGTTCACAAGCAGCCAGCAGCAAAATTGTGCCTAAGCTTGATATTTCTTTTTTTTTTAAAAAAAAAAAAAAAAAGAACATTAGTTACAAGATTTTTTATGTAGAACAAATAGCAATGCCTTTTGGGTTTTTTTTAGCTTCTTTTGCATATGTTTTGTAAGCGACGAAAAGAATTTTTTTTTTTTGTATAAAAACATGTCTTGTACCCTCCGCTTTTCTGCTGCTGTTTCTATAGTTAACGTTGCATCTTTAGGATCAACCAGAATATTAAAATTGTATTAAGAGAGACTGGATATAAAGAGAGGAATTCTCAGATTCGGCTCGGAAAGCCACTAAAAGCGAATGTAGCCACAGCAAGGGGATGTTCTTCCTTGCCTGGCTTGTACCTTCCATGATAAAAAATCAAACAAACAAACTCAACGTGCTGAATTCACCATCTCTTTTGCTTCGGCCACTTCTGATTTGGGAAAAGGAAGTTAAACAGCAAAGCAAGCGGCAGCAGCGCCCCTTGCTCCTCCCGGGAGGCGACCGAGGTGCTCTGCAAGGTTTGCTCTGTTCCCGGAGATCTGGAGTGGCACAGGAGGTGCCCCACGGCTGTCCCGGAGCTGCCAGGAGGGAGCAGGGGTGGAAGAGATCCAAGGCACTGGGGCACTTCCAGGCAAAGCGGAGCAGGAACACGGATGCCCGAGGAAAGCCCGAGGTGGAGGGAAGAGCCTCTTCCCCACACGCCTGAGCTGTCGGAGGCAGCTCCAGGAGCAGCGCTGAACAAAGACCGAGTGAACAAAGCTGGAGCACTGGGAAGAGGCGGAGGCAGCAGCAGGACATGGGGCCAGGCAGCCCGGTATCCAGGGCAGGAAGAGACCTGGAATGTGGGCTCACTCCAGCCCGGTATCCGGGGCAGGAAGAGACCTGGAATGTGGGCTCACTCCAGCCCTTGGCAAGCCACGACCAGCAGCAGGATTCCTTCTCCCTGCACTGGAGTCACCGCCACTGGAAGTGGAAAACGCCGCAGGCTCAGGGAGAGGAGCCTCACGCTCCGCTGTCACCTCCTGTGACATCTCCAGGGCATCCTTGGAGGCAGACTGAGCTCGGCACGGGCTTCCCGTGGGGATGTGAGTGGTAACTTCACCTGCCTGCAGGCTCCTCTCCGTGCTGGGAAGGAGGGAAGTGGGAGCACCTGCCCTGCAGGACGTGCTCCAGCAGCCAGGCTGGGCCAGCCATCCCCCACTGCCAGGGACTCCCAGTGCTGCTCCAGAGTTCTCAGCAGGAGGAAGATCCCTGGCAGCCCCACTAGGTGGCCCGGAGATGTGGAGCAAACGAAGAGGTGCTGGGCGGTTCTGAGCTGCAGCAGCCGTTCTGGAGGTGGCCATGGAAAAACATCCGCCGGGAATTTACTCTTGTTTCTTCCCTCTCCTTCCCCTTCTGAAACGTTTTGTGCCTGGTTCCTCCCAGCTCTGCAGGCGGATGGGGCAGTTCCCCAGGGAGTGTGACATCTGGAATGTTCTTGGACTGAGGCCACAGCTGCCCAGATGTGCCTGGCAGAGCCCAGTCAGACAGGACAGTGGTGGCTTGGGGGGGATGTGGGGACGATGAGTACGGTAGGACCCCCCCTCTCCCCTACAGGGTCCATCTCTCCCCTCTGCTGCTCCAGCCTTTGCTCCTGGGGAAGCTGTGCTGCTTTGGCAAAGGGAAGGACCAGCAAACAGGATTAGGATTGGGTTCTGTAGCACTTCCCAGCAATGCCGGGCTTTGGCATAACCTCCTGGTGCTCCTCTGTGCTCGTGGCTGCACTTTGTGCTCTGGCAAACCCTGCTGGAAGTGCTTGTCTCCCATCTCACCTGGGCACCATGGCCTCAGCTCCTGCAGCATCTCTGAGAGGAGCCAGTCCAAGTGCACTGGGACTGTCCCTGTTGCCCCTGGCACTGCTTTGGGGCTCCCCAGGATCCACCCTTAGCTCTGAAGCTTTTTGGTGCTCCTGGCTTTCCCCAGCTTGCTGCTCCCATCATTCCTTCCGTGTGGGGAGACCTGAGACCACAGCAGCCCCCAGCTGTGTTCCCAGGAAGGCCAGGAAAAGTCAGCAGTTCCAGCAGCCCAGGTTCTTCTTGCCTGTGTCAACAGATCCATTTTAGCCTAATTAGCTCACCAGGCTATAACACCTCCCTCCTTTGGGTTCTTCTGGCTGCTGAAGCACAGGGCAGTGAGATGGATGAGGTTTCCCTCCACGTGTGACAGTCCTTGACTCCCATCCGTGCTCTGGGGTACAAATGTGGGGGCTCATCAGCTGCTTTTTGCAGCTGTGAGATGTGGCTTCATCCCATGAGAATTCCTGCTCCACAGGTGGGACAGTGATGGGGCTGCAGGGCTTTCACTGCTCAGGGTTTTCAGCTGGCTCAGTGCCCCTGCCCCAGGAGTGGGAGGGATGGAGCAGTGTCCCAGATCTGGCAAGCCTGAAGCCCTACAAAAAAATTTAAAGTGCTTCCCAAACCCTTTGATTCTGCCACAAGAATTGAAGGTGGCAGTCGTGGACAACTGGACTTACAGAGACTAGTCAAGGAAAATCCAGGAACTCAACAAAATTGGAAATTTGAGAAGATTCATGAGTTGTTCAAAATTTGTCCTGAACTTCTTCATCCCCTCCAAGTCCTGCAGGCCAGGGGGGATTCCTGATGAGCCAGAGCCTTTCCCACCATCCCTGAATTCCCAGGCATTGTGACAGAGATGGGGCTTTTCAGCTGCAGTGCAGTGGTTGAGATGCTGTTTTCTTGATGGCAATCCCAGGCAGCTTCCTTCCTTGGCAAGGCCTGGGTGAAGATCCTTGAGCACAAACCCTCAGAGCCAGGGTTTGGAGAAGATCTTGGTTCCTCCAGCTCAAAAGCACAATGTGGGGGTGGCAGTGCTGTGCCACCTCGATGGCACAGCTTTGTGTGCCAGCCCAGTGTGTCCTCGGTGGCATCTCTGCTTTCCAGGTGCTCACGAGGCAATTGGGAAGTGCAGCAAGGAAAAATTCCTTTGGCTTCCCAGTGTGTTTGGTTCAGTGTGAATGAGGTGCCTGTAACCTGCCAGGGAAAGTTGCTGTTCTAAAAATGAGCACCATCAGGTGCAGTCCCCAAAATACCACCCTGAAATGTCCCCCTGTGGCAATGAAACTCTTTTCTTTAGGTGTCACTGAGGTCACTGAGGGACAGGTCAGGGCTGTGCTGGCATTCCATTTGGGATCTTACAGATCCCCAAACCTGCTTCTCTGCCTGCCTGCATGTCCCCCCCACCCACAGTGCTGCCAAGAGAGGTGTCCCAGGGGGGTGACAGACTGTAGGGTGCCATTAATTCAGTTTTCTGCTTCCTCTCTCAGCCTTGCATGCACAGGTGCTCCTGGGCCACCTGCCCCTCCTCCCTGAGGGCCACAGAGCCCCCCAAAGCTTCCATCATCAGACAGGGGATCGAGGGGCTGCCTTCCCCTCTCTGCAGCTTCTAGTTTCTCTTTTCCCAGGCTGTATCCCAATCAAGCAGCAGAACTGGGTTCCCATCTGCCTTGGGACACTTCTTGTGTGGCAGGGACAGTCCTGGAGTGCAGTCCTGGGGTCCCCAGCCCCAGGGGTCTGCCCTTCCTCCCTCCCAGCCAGCCCCCTGTCTCCCTGCATGAGCTGTTCATGCCATGGTGCTGAGGAGTGTGTGGAATCCAGTTTATTAACAGTAAGACTGCAGATTTTTGTTCTTTCTCCCTTTTCACCTGCTTTCACCCCAGAGCAAAGCAGCTGCAGCCCCCCCGGCCTTTACCTTCCTGGGCTCGTGCTGGGGCAGTGGTGTCAGCCTGCCTGCTGTTGCTGCTGCTCCTGCTGCTGCTGCTGCTCACAGCCCAGGGAGCAGAATTCCAGCTGTTTGCAGCCACCTCCCTGCCACCACCCTCCAGTCAGACCAACTCACAGCCAAGCAACTGCAGTTCCATGGTCAGTGCAGAACCTGCTCTCGAAGGTCCTTTGTGCCCCCACAGTGTCCCCACTGGAGCCAGCAGAGCCTTTGGGCTCTCAACCCTCACGGTGATTCCTCACATCCTCCCCTCAGCTGGTTGGGGGGGCTTGAGAAACAAGAGGCTTTGGAACCCCCAACCCCTGCACCCCCTGAGCTTTGCTGCCAACTTTGGGGCCAGTGGAGCCCAAGATCCTCTTGCAGGCCCTGCTCTGTTCTAGTGAGGACCCTGGGCCAGCTCCATTCTCAGCAAGGCCCTGGCGTGGTCTTTGGGATGTGAAGCAAAGCTGGGGCTGGAGTTGGGCCAGGACAAGCCAGCAGCCCCTCCTGCAGTGCTGGCTAACCCAGAGCAAGCTGTGGCCACTGGACTGCCCCGTTCCTGCCCCACACCAGCAATAGCAAGGCCTGTTTTCTGTCCCCCAAGCTTGCACAAGGTCTTTGCCCTGTTAAATCCTATGCAACCCCCTCTCCTCTCACCAGGACTCTCCAGATCCCAGCCCAACCCATTGTCTCCGCCCTTGTCCCATGACTGCTGAGTTCTCCCTCCCTGCTGCTCTCAGAGTCCAGCTTTACTTCTAGCAGCTCCAAAAGCATTCCAAGTCCTGTGCCCTGGAGCTGGGAAGGGGTAGATGAGGGCTGAGACCACAGGAACACCCCTTCCAAGTCACTCTGTGGGAGCTGAGCACTCAATTGGAGGGGGCAAGGCCTGGGGCCCCCCCACACCCCCTTCACCCTCCTGTGCCTTCTGCTCGCTGCCATCCTTCATCCCCCCTGCCCCAAAGGGAGAAGTTGAGTCACACCACGTTGCTGCCCGGACTGTTCTTTTAACACCTGAGCCTCAGGCTTGGCTTGGCTGCTCCCCCTTCAGCTCCCCCAAGCCTGAAGGAGTGTTTCCCTGTCTCCCCTGCTCCTCAGTGTCTCCAGCCAGCACCTCTGAGCTGTGTCCCTTGGCAGAGGGGAACCAGCCTTGGTGGAGGCAGGAGGATTCAGGAGGTCAGTCCCACGCCATGGCTGCCTCTCCCTGCAGGTGTGGGGGGATCTGGTGCTCTGTACTTTGATTTTTCGGGCAATTCAGCCCTTCCTGGGAGCCAGCCCTGCCATGCCTTGGCCTGCAGGACTCCCACAGGAAGGTGGGCTCTGGTTAGGAGGGTGGTACAGGCTGCTGGTGTTCTGCCAAACCTTTTGTGCCCATTCTGCAGCCCAGCCCAGGGCAGGAGGCATTCCTGGTATTACTGTTCCCCTGGCATTGTCCATCTGCTCCTCAGGGCTCTCAGTTCCCACCCTGGCCCAGCCAAGCACCTGCCATGATGGAGGGCCAAAATTTGACACCCCTCCCCAGTACATCTCATCTCATCTCATCCCATCTCAGCTGTGGCACCAGCACAGGAGAGCAGAGGGGCTTTTTGCTTCCAAACGGGGTGTTCTGGCACCAAGAGCATCCCCACGCCCTGCATGCCTGGGCTGTGCTTGGGTCAGCCCTGCTGCTCCTCGAGGCAGCAAGCTGGGACACCACAGATCCCCCTTCCCGGTGCCATCCATGTCTTCCCAAATCACTTGGACCCCACCAGCTTTGGAGCAAACCTTGGAACGTGGGGCCTCTTGGGCAGGGAAGGAGCCGTGGGAAGCCTCGCACCAGCCATGGTGACTGTGCCAGGAGAGGGGAAAGAGGCACCTGGAGAGGCAGGACAGGGGTGATCCCAACCCCATGCTGGGATTGGAGTTGGAGTGGAGGGTTCCAGCTCTTGGGAATGACCCGTTGGGAGTGGAGGGCTCCAGCTCGCAGGGGAAACAAAGCATTCCTGGGATGCTCTTTCTCTATATTTTTGTAGGATGGGGGGTGGGAGAGCAGATGGGAGATGCCTGCGGAAGTTGTTTATTTTTAACCCTGGTTGGTTTTGGGTTTTGGCCTTTAAAAAAAAAATAAATAAAATGGTCCTTGCTTTTGATGTTTATGCTGCCTACCTGTAAATCCAGATGTACTTAAGTGGCTGAAATCCTTGTTCTTAAATCAGATACACATTATAGTTTTGAACTATATATATAGTAAATATATATATATATGCCTAACCCAGCAAAAAAAAAATAAAAAAATAAAGTATTTGGGGGAGGGAAATGCGTTGCTCTTTGAAATGAATCACAATTGGGGGATGAAATTGTGTTTCTGAGTGCCTCAAGATATGAATTGTTTTCATTTTTTTAAATAATTTTATACAAGTGTCAAAACAGCTGGCTGGATTATTTGGAATTTTTAAATAATCCTAACTTTTTTAAAGTAGATTTTGAGAACTGTCCTGTATATAACAGTAATGTAGCAATAAATGTGACATTTTATAACAATATTACTTTTTTTTTCCCCCATGTCTGTCTTTCAGATGTTGTATTCCTAGGAATGAGAAGTTGGAATAAAGGTTTTACCTTGTACTAAAAAAAAAAAAAAAAAAAAAAAAGAAAGAAAACACCAGACAGGTTTTCAGACACTCTGGACACAGATCCTGCATCAGCTCTGGCACAGCTGGAATGGTTTGGGTTGGAAGAGACCTTAAAGTCCATCTTGCTCCAACCCCTGCCATGGGCAGGGACACCATCCACTAGACACATGCACTGGGAATGTGGCCTCTGGGGAGGGTTTCCAGCACTTTCCATCACTGTGGGATCAGGGCACCATTTCCAACACCATCAGGAAGGCTTTGGAGGTGCTGGGCCCTCCCTGGTGCAGCACAGCCTCTCCCGTGGCTCTGCTGTGCTCAGTGGGCTCAGTCCTGTCCTGGAGAGAACTCAGTGGAAATGGGATCAAATGCCCCCCAGTCCATCCCAGGAGTTCAGCACGGACTGGTGGTGGTGATTCATGGAATCACAGAATCATTCAGACCTTTTAAATCATCAAGTCCAACCATCAACCCAGCACCGTGTTCAGCACTAGGTCCCCAAGTGCCACTCCCACACACCGTTTGGGCACTTTGAGGAATGGAGGGCTTGACAACCCTTCCCATGAAGAATTTTTTCCTAATATCCAACCTAAACCTTCTCTGTACAACTTGAGGCTGTTCCCTCTTGTCCTGTCACTTGTTCCCTGGGGGAGCAGAGCCTGACCCCCAGACCTGCACCCTCCTGTCAGGGAGCTGGAGGGAGCAGGTTCTCACTCTCCCACCCCCATCCGAGGGGTGAGGGTGAATAGTTGGGTCTCTGTCGCTCTGTGCCAAGGGCCCAGCCCCAGCCCCTCACACCCCTCACTGTGCTGCCCTGCCCAGGCTCTACCCACCCTCATCCTCCACTGCCAGCTTGTCTGTGGGATAAACAGAGAGGGGGCAGCTGCACCCAGGAGCACTGAGCTTTGCAGACCCTCTCTGAGCCCCCGGCTCCAGTGGGGAGATGCTGCCTGGGAGCAGGGTGGGAAGGAATGTGAGAGCTGCTGGAATTGCTGCCGGACACAGGACACCATTCCTGTGGGTTTGCACAGGGGAGCCCAGGAAGCATCTGCAGCCCTGAGGCTTTGGCAGTGCATCCACCAGCCTCAGGCAGACAAGCACTTCAAGCTCTAACATCCTGCGGGATTTTCATAGAATCCCAAAATGGTTTGAGTTGGAAGGAACCTTAAAGCCTATCTTGTTCCACCCCCTGCCATGGGCAGGGACACCTTCCACTAGACCAGGTTGCTCCAAGGCCTGTCCAACCTGGCCTTGGACATTTCCAGGGCTGGGGCAGCCTTTTCCAGCGTTCTTCCTGCAGGTTCACAAGAGGCTG
This sequence comes from Pyrocephalus nanus, assembly GCA_038380795.1. Classification (NCBI taxonomy): domain Eukaryota; kingdom Metazoa; phylum Chordata; class Aves; order Passeriformes; family Tyrannidae; genus Pyrocephalus; species Pyrocephalus nanus. The sequence goes on along the minus strand of CM076287.1, from coordinate 1,780,650 downwards.
AGCAGGCTCAGAGCAGAGCCCTGGGAATGTTATGGTGAATTTAGGACCCTCTGCTGAAAAATCTGGCTGGAAGCTCCCTCTCCTGTAGGGAGAGGCTGAGCAGCCGTGACAGGAGGGTTTGTGGGGGCACTGACAGGCACTGGGGAGATCTCTCTGGGAAGGGACCACTACCCTTCAGCACAGAGGGAGGGAAGCAGTCCCAGCTCACTGCGGGGACAGTGCCACCCCTCAGGGCTTGTGTCCCCTCTCTGGTGTAGGGACAGCCCGTCACTTCAGGGCTGGTGTCCCCCCTTCAGCATAGGGACATCCCATTGTTATGACCCGCCCCAGAAGGCGAGGGTAACCCAGGTTCACAGATTCCTTGGGATGGATTAGAGTGAAATGACACTGAATGATCAGTGTTTGTAAATATATATATATGTATGTGTAGTTCATTTTAGAACAATTTTGCTTCAAAGAAAAACAGGTATGTAGCCGTTTTCTTGGTTGTAATCGAGTAAATATTAAATATTGTTGTAATAGAGCAAATATTAAAGCATAAAAATAACACTTAGGAAAGTGTATAAGGGAGAGAAAGAGAAAGAAAGGATGAGAAAGAGGTGGTCTTGATCCACTGAGGGTGGGGGAAGTCCACAAAACTCAAAAGATTTGATGAGTTATATGAGTTCCCCCTCAGGCTCAGGTGGGAACACCTTGTACCTCTTCCCGGGGTGGGGAGTTTTAAAATGGATGATGTAATACTGGATCATGGGACACCTCATGAGCCTTTGACACCTTCTTCAGATATTACAGCTGCCCATTATGTTAGAATCAATCATGACCCGTTAGGGTCCATCATCTGACATGAATAGCTCAAGGTAGGTGTGAATGTCTTCGATGCTCCCCGGAGCGGTTTCCACAGCAGAGTCATCAGGAAAGGGAGGACATTGGCATGATAAGAAGGACTACCCCACTTCGGAGGATTTGCCTTTTAATTAGCCTCTTCCCTTATCTGGAAATCCAGTTTGTAGCTTCAAGGATGGAGGCCCTTCTGCACCTGGGGTAGTTGGACAATAGTACCCCCTTATCTTACCTCAAGGTCCTCTAGCAGCTCAAATTAGGAGGCGTATTCAGGGAGGGGTGGGCTGCTGGGCGAGCAGCTGTTTCTTTGCAGTTTGCTAGAGTGGACAGAAGTCTTCTGGTGATCTTAAAATGTTTAAGACATTACCCATTGCAGTCTCTGGCGCCTGTCCCCTCGGGGCTCATGTTCCCTCTCCAGCATGGGGACAACCCAACCCCTCAGGGCTCATGTCTCCGTGGGGTTCGTGTCCCATTCACCAGCATGGGGACAGCCCACCCCTCAGTGTTCATGTCCCCTCAGGGCTCGTGTCAGGGCTGGTGTCCCTTCTCTGGTGCTCATGTCCCCTCACGATTTGTGTCTCCTCCCGACTTGCGTCGCGGCTCCTGTCCCCTCTCCAGCGTGGGGTCAGCCATCACCCCCTCAGGGCTCGTGTTAGGGCTGGTGTCCCCTCAGGGTTCGTGTCCCCTCACTCCTCCTGTCAGGACTCGTGTTGCCTCTCCGGTGCGGGGACAGCCCACCCACTCTGGGCTGGTGTCCCCTCAGGGCTCACTCACGTCAGGGCTCTCGTCCCCTCAGTCCTTGTGTCCCCTCAGGGCTCGTGGCAGGGCTGGTGTCCCTTCTCGGCCGTGAGGACAGTCCGTCCCCTCACCCCTCCCGCTTTGTGTCGCCTCAGGACTTGTGTCGGGGCTCTTGTCCCCATCAGCCCCTCGGGCTTGTGTTAGGGCTGGTGTCCCCTCACGCCTCGTGTCCCCTCTACCCCGTGTCCCCTGTCCACGCGAGCTGGAGACAGCCGATATCCGCGGCGGTTCCTCCTCCAGCCCCCTCAGGGAGCTCCGGAGCCGCCTCCTCCCGCCGCGCCTGCTCGCAGCGGCCCCGCCGCCATCGCCGCCCCGCGCAGGCGCCGCGGGGGTGACTTTGAGGCCGCGCCATGTTGAGCCAGCTGCTGGGGCCGCGCTACGTCCAACTGCTGCAGAACTGGTGAGGGGGCACCGGCGAATGCCAGCCCGGACCCGCGGCTGTCCGCCCGCCGGTCCCGGCCCTCCCGCCCGGCCCCGGGTCCGCCCGCTCACACCCAGGCTCTGTCCGCCCGTCCCGGCCCGGAGTTTGCCCGCTCTGGGCGGGTGTGAGGGGCTGAGGGGGTGTGAGGGGGGCAGGAGGCTGGTGAAGGCTGCATTTCTCTTTTTTTGTTTGTTTTGAACGTCTTTTTTTAAAATACAGCCTTTGTAGGGTTGTGTGTGAGGCACAACGAAGCGGTGTGCGGGGCAGAACAAGGGGATGTGGCTGTAGCAGCGTGTCTTACCTTTATTGAGTAATGGGCTTTCTGAGTAAAAGCATATCGCTCTTTCCACGTGAAATATCTTGGCCGCCCCGAGGGCTAATGCTGTTCTGTGTATGTCAGGTTGTTTTCAGTATTTTACTGTATGGTTTGCAGGCTGCAATACCAGAAAGATCTAAAGCTGTTGGGGAGTGTCCAAAGGAGGGACAGGGAGCTGGGGAAGGGTGTGAGGAGCAGCTGAGGGCACTTGGCTGGTTCAGCTGGAGCAGAGGAGACTGAGGGGAGACTCCTCGGGGGCTGCAGCTCCTCCCGAGGGCAGGCGGAGGGGCAGGCGCTGAGCTCTGCTCTGGGACCAGGGACAGGAGCCAGGGAAGGGCTGGAGCTGTGCCAGGGGGGTTGGGATGGATCTCAGGGAAAGGTTCTTCCCCCAGAGGGTGGTGGGCACTGCCCAGGCTCCCCAGGGCAGTGGGCACAGCCCCAAGGCTGCCAGAGCTCCAGGAGCGTTTGGACAACGCTCTGAGGGACGGGGGGGATTGTTGGGGTGTCCTGGGCAGGGCCAGGAGTTGAACTTGGTGATCCCTGTGGGTCCCTTCCAGCTCAGGATATCCCAGGATTCTAAGCTCTTTCCCTAACTGAAATGACTTCTCAAGTACCTTGGCTATGAGCATCTGCCAGACAGTGGAGAAGGAATGTTGTTCACCTGCACGTGTGTCTGTTCTTTAGGACTCCCACCATTGTGACATGGGGTGGGGTGGCCGGTGTTGGGGTGATCTGGGCCACAGACTGGAAGCTGATCCTGCAGTACGTTCCCTACATCGGCGGCAAGTACAAAACTGAAGACTGAGCTTCCCTCTAATGGTAAGTTTTGTCTGTGTATCTCTTGGCTTAAGTAATAGAGTCATAAAATCACAGAATCCCAGACTGCTTTGGGATGGAAGGACCTTAAAGTCCATCCAGTTCCAGCCCCTGTCATGGGCAGGGACACCTTCTACTAGACCAGAGTGCTTCAAGCCCTGTCCAGGCTGGCCTGGAACACTTGAACACCATAATCCTGACAGTTGATGTTTCCTGTTTGTCTGGGGCACAATCATAATGTTGTTTCAAAACCGTGTAGATTTTTTTGTTCAGAATTTTTTTCCAAATGGGGGCTTCACAGAATGCCAGAAGAATGAAATACTCATAGGAATATGTTCCTCAAGTGACTATTTTGCAAGTAGTGGGTTTCCACAATGTAATGTGGCTCTTGAGAGGTCAAAACAGGTTTTCTGTGGTCATTTGGAACTTTGACAGATCTGTTACTTCTGTTCCTGGGGAGAAGGCCTACAAGCTCAGGACTAGTTTTGTGATTAATAAAATTCACACTCCTTTCTGCTTCTTGTAACTGTTACTGAAGTAAATTGACTTTTCAGAGCTGGTTACTATATTCCACAAATTCCTTGCAAGATTGGCTTTCTCAAGGTTTTGGTTATTTTCCTTCTTTAATTGCGTACCAGAAGTGCTGTTTTGAATGTTCTGGAAGTGTCAGCCACCCTAAAGCTGGAGCACCAATTAGGCAGACCTGTAGTAGGCAAGCTCAGGACTTTTTTATTCCTTGCTGCAGGAAGTCAGAAAGATTTTTCCCTGGCATTAAAGGATGCTGAGGGGAAGAGGTCCAGAGAAAACTGTGCACCTCAGTACTTGTTTCTGCATAGTTTTTTACAGGGAAAACAGCCAGTCTGGAAGGCACAGACAGTACTTTAAGCCACTTTTCCCAGCAATGTTTATTGCAGTTTAAACAATTGAGTGTCTTCCCTGTTTGAAAACTGTATTGCACAGACCCTTCTGTTACCAAAGGAGGAAGGAGCCTTTTCACAAATTTCAGCCACACTGGAAGCACCTCGGGTGATCAGAAGTGTTTACAAACAAGTCACAGAATCCCAGAATGATTTGGGTTGGAAGGGACCTTAAAGCCCATCCAATTCACATGCCCTGCCATGGGCAGGGACACCTTCCACTAGACCAGGTTGCTCCAAGCCCCAAGGGAAAAGTTCTCAAGTGGGAAAGCTCTCAAGTTATGTAGAGGCAATTAAATTACCTTTCAGAGAGCTTCCTTTACTTAAAAATTGTCTTAGGCAGTGGTAGGAACACGAATCCACTCCTGGGCCAACAGTGTGGGTTTTCTGATTTGAGGAAGGAGCTTTGTGTGTAACTCCTCTGGAAAGAGGAACAGACAAAGGGAATGCATCTGTGGTGACCTGTGATCCCTTCCAGAGGGTCTCCAGGCTCGCACACCTGGACCTGCTGTGCCAGGATCAGCTCCTGTGCTGGAAACTTCTTACCTGGGTGCTGGAGGCTTTTGAAATCTGCTGTGTTGGCTGCTGTGGCCCTGGGCAGGGAGCTCTGCTTAACAAGTGCTTTGTGTTTGTTGTAGGAAATGTCTTGCTGGAGAGAGTGTTTGGAGCCATCCGTCCACTGAGCCCCTGCTTTGAGGTGACCCTGAAATGCCCACTGCAGATCCTGCTGCAGGTTGTGGGGGGTGTGTCTCCCATGAACAGCTGTGAGCAAATTTGCCTTCACCCACCACTTGCTCTGACGACTTTCCCAGCAGATCTTGCACTCATGGGAGTAATTTATAAACCTGATGTACACAATAAACCAAGTGAATGATATTTTGGGGCTTTTTCTTTGTTTGTTTGTTTGTTTTTTAAACCTTCTTAAGAGCAGGCTCCTGGTTTGCTTTTGGGTTATAAAGTCATGGGATCCCAGAATGGTTTGGGTTGGAAGGGACCTTAAAGATCATCTTGCTCCATGGGCAGGGACACATTCCACTATCCCAGGTTGCTCCTTTGATCCAGCCTGGCCTTGGACACTTCCAAGGATCCAGAGGTAGCCACAGCTGCTCTGGGCAGCCTGTTATGTCTTCAGCTTGTTTAACTGTGTCCTAAGGCAGGTCTGCCACGTGTTTGCCTCTTTTCCTGTGCAGGTTCCCTGGGAATCAACCAGGGGCTGCTGGGTTTGATGATTTATTTATATCATTTCTAGTTCATGAGCTACTCTTACTGATGTCTTGATTTTAGGTCCTCATTCCTCACAATCACTGTGGCCTCATGCATGTAGTTAGCTTTTCATAGCCATTATTCCAGAGTTTCCTGGTAGCAGAATTTACTAGAAAGGTTTTGGGTTTTTAACATCGACTCATGGGTCATTTAAACTGTATGATTGGGCACACACTGGTTTTTTTTTAGCTTTTCTGGCTTTATCTGGGGGCTCGAGAAAGGCAGTCCCCAAACCCTGGGAGCCTTTCTGTGTACGGGGGTAAAAACCAGGGCTTCAGAGAGCTGCTCAGGTCCTCCTGAACGTGTGGTTCGAGCAGAAAAAGAATCTGTATCCTTGCTTCATAGGTCTGTTTATTTGTCAGCATAAATTGGTGATGAAACGACTCCCTGTCACAGGCCTTTAGGTGACAAAGATTTTAGCTGTTAGAAAAAGGAAGAACAAGGATTACTCTTGCTCTGGTCTCTGCCACTCAGCCACAGCAGATGACTCAGACAGGAAAAGTTCATCCCTTTTCACAAAGACCAGAATTTGCAAACAAACTTTTTCTCTCTGTCAGAACAGAGTCACTGTTTTCTCTCCATTCAGTACCAAGTTTCACCTTGTTGTAATTTTTTGGCTGTAATGCAGGGGGAAATCCCAGTTGTAGCTGTGCTGCCCATGTGTCACCCTCAGGGCTGGAAGCTTCTGAGGGGTGTTTTTATGGAAAACTGTTGGAAAATCTGCAGAACATCAGCACTTGAACCACTTATTGAATAGGATGGTTGTTTAGTGTTGCTTCAGCAGCATCGTTGTCAATTAATGGGGGGGTGAGGAATATAATTTTCTCATGCAGAATTCCCTTTGCTTCCCTGCTCTAACAGGATAGAATCACAAAATTCCACCTGGAAACTGGACATTGTGTCAGCCTGTGCTCCCACAGCAGCAGGACTGCATGCTCAGATCAGACAGCTGAGTGCCTGCTCGCTCTTCCCTGTGTAACACACCTGGACTTGAGGGGCATAATGGTGCTGCCTCAGAAATTCCCGGGCTTTGGCTCGTTTCCAGGGGCAGGGAAGCATGTTCCCACAGCTCGGGATTCTCTGGGAGGCCGAGGAGCTGCGGGGCTGGGTGTGGCTCCCGTCCCTCAAGGTGTCAGCCACTGGTGACAGTTACCTGTGCAAAGCCCCGCTGATTGCTCTGTGCCCAGCAGGGCCACGAGGAGATGCTGAAAGGAGGAAAACTTACTCAAAATATCCAATCTTTGCACAGGCAGCGCTGCAAGGAGCCTGCAGACCTTGCATTTGTTTGGGGATTGTTCAGCTCTTTGCGTTTCCTGCAGCAGTTCCAATGATGGCTTCATTGCTAATTAACCCCAGGATTAGTGTATAACTGATTGAATTGCTGCATTTCACCTTTCACAAGAGCAGAAAATGCTCTGTTACAAATACCTTCTGCATTCCTGGGCAAGTTTCTGTTGAAACTCTAATTACTGTTCAAGTGGCTTGGGTGGTCCTTGTAATATTTAATATCCCAGCATTGCCTCTTTTCTAACAGTTAATTATTTCCATAGTGAGCTACTGAATGCCACATGCCTTAAAGAAGCAAAATTAAAATACAGTGACCTGACAGAGGGGGGAAAAGGAGGAAAAGCTTCTCTGACCAGACCTGGGAGAGGGCACAGAGGTGACCAGACTCGTGGATTGGGAACCCTATGGCCAGTTCTGCTCTGGAAAAAGCTCCTTGGTTGGCTCTGGGATATTGGACTGCAGAGCAGGGAGCTTCAAACCAGGGCTAAATAAAGAGTTTTTCTGTCAGGATGCCCTGTCGCTCCTTCCATGACTGACAACAGCAGATTTTGGTGATTTTTTTAGATTATCTGCTCATCCTGGAGCAACATGGACTCTCTGGCAGCTGAATCCACTTTCAGCTGGTGGCAATACCTACAAATACCTCATCTGCTGTACCTTGGCAGTGTTCCCAAAGCAGTGCTGGAATATTTTCCCTGGGGCTCAAGAGTTCCTTTCTACCCAAACATTTCACAAAGCTTGTCACAGAATATTCTGAATTGGAAGGGACCCGCAGGGATCATCGAGTCCAGCTCCTACAGGGATCAAACCCACACCCTTGATGTTGTTAGCTCTAACCAGGCTCTAACCACACACAGTCCTACTGCCAGTAAAACTGATTTTCTAACTCCTGATACCCCAAGCTCGAGGCCCAGAGGACATTTCAGGGATCCCCTTCCCCATCTGCACCCCCAGCTCTGCCAGTTCCTTCTTAAGAATGCCCCTGAAGGGGATTTCAGGTGCCTCAGTTTCCCTCCTACACTCACTATGATACTTCATTTTCAGTCAAAAAGCTGGATTTTGGTGCAAGGTTTTGGTTAGAACAGTATGAGTTGGGCTGGGTTGTGAGGTCTTGGGGTGGTTTTCCAAAAAAAAGAGGATTTATGCGTTACAGAAAACAGTGTAGATTTGATCAATACTGGGAACTGGAACTTTTCTGATCTGTTTGTTCAAGATTGCAGGAAATAACAGCAATAGAAGAGGGAGTTTCCTAAGTGTGAGCCCAGGGGAGACAATGTTAAACCACCAAATCCCAAACCAATCCCAGGGGAGCTGGAATGCCTTGAGGGCAGTGGGAAGCTCAACACTGATCAAATAAAACACAACACCTCCGCCCTCGTGGGTCTTAAGTCTTTCTGAACCAAGCAAATGTAACCCAGCTCTTGGAAGTTATTTTTGGTTTCTACCCCTCAATCTGGACAACTTGAACCCCATTGTGGGAGTCTTGGGGTTCCCTCTCATCTGCAACACGTGTCTCACATCCATCTACTCCTGCTGCTTTCCAAATGAGGGAGTTTGAAACGAATGAGTGAGCCCTGATATAAAAAGAAAAAAGATAATAAGTAATAACCCACTGTGTGAAGTTTAACAAGAGTAAGTGCCAGATCCTGCCCCTGGGATGGGCAGCCCTGGATGCAGGGACAGACTGGGGAATGAGAGGCTGGAGAGCAGCACCAGGGGAAAGGCCCTGGGGGTCCTGGGCAGTGGCAAATTGGATCTGAGTCAGCAGAGTGTCCTGGCAGCCCAAAGGGCCACTCTGACCTGGGGGGGGTTGGACAACGCTCTGAGGGACAGGGTGGGATTGTTGGGGTGTCCTGGGCAGGGCCAGGAGTTGGGCTGGATGATCCCTGTGGGTCCCTTCCCACTCAGGATAAGCCAGGATTCTAACCTAATCTACCACCAGCTGTGGACTGGAGGAAGCACTGGCAGTTCACACAGACCGAGTTTGATGTCAGCCCAGAGCAGTGGCTGGAGCTGAGCTCATTGCAATGATCCCAGCGGGGTCCGGGCACGCTCCCATGGACACCACTGCTCTGAAGTCGGATGCTGATCCCCTTCCCAACTCTCCTCCTCCCAGGGCTTCCACCATGGGTCGTTTGGCCCTGCTTGGTGTATACGTTTTTCCTGAAAAACTTTTCATCGCTTTGTCTTCACTCCAGCTCCTCCAGAGCAGATTTCCCCCCTTTCACGAGGTGGCTTTGAGTGGTTTTTTTTGTGTGTGGCCCGCCCTTCAGCCCCTGTCCCGGAGCGGGGCTGTGGGCGCTGTGCCGAGCTGAACGGGGGCCACCCTCGGCGGGGTCTCAGCGGGTCCGCGTCCCCGGGCTGTGTGCGGGAGTCGCGCCGGGCGGGTCCGTGTCCCCATCCCCGGGCTGTGTGCGGGGGTCGCGCTTGGGCGGGTCTGTGTGCCCGGGCTGTGTGCGGGGGTCGCGCCGGGCGGGTCTGTGTCCCCGTCCCCGGGCTGTGTGCGGGAGTCGCGCCGGGCGGGTCTGTGTCCCCGTCCCCGGGCTGTGTGCGGGGGTCGCGCCGGGCGGGTCTGTGTCCCCGTCCCCGGGCTGTGTGCGGGGGTCGCGCCGGGCGGGTCTGTGTCCCCGTCCCCGTCCCCGGGTGTGGGCGGGGGTCGCGCTCAGGCCGGTTTGTGTCCCCGTCCCAGGGCTGTGTGCGGGGGTCGCGCCGGGCGGGTCTGTGTGCCCGGGCTGTGTGCGGGGGTCGCGCCGGGCGGGTCTGTGTGCCCGGGCTGTGGGCGGGGGTCGCGCTCAGGCCGGTCCGTGCCCGCGGGGCGCGGGCGGGGCGGGGGGCGCGGGGCGGGGCCGGCGCTGCGGGGGGCGCGGGCGGGGGGTCGCGGGGCCGCCAGTGCGGCCGGGGCGGACGCGGGGGGAAGATGCCCAAAGCGGCTCTGCGGGCACACCGCGGGGGCCCGCGGCGGCGGGGGCCGGGGTAAGAGCGGGGGTGCCCCGGGATGGGGGAGCAGGGCTGAGGGGGGAGACGGGGGGCGCACGTGGGGGCGGTGGGGAGGGACTATATCCGGGCGGAGGGATCCGGGCGCGGCGGACGGTGGGTGGAAGGGGCGGGCGCGGAGCGGCGGGGGCGGGCGGAGGGAGCAGCGCCGGGGCCCGGCGGGCGGGATCGGGTCTGGGATCGGGAATCGGGTCTGGGATCGGGATCAGGAGCACGATTGGGTTGGGATCAGGAGTGCGACCGGGACCGGGACGAGCCGGGTCCGCGGCGCCGCCTCCCGGGGGCAGCGGGAGCTCGGAACAGCCGGCGGCGGGAGGAGAGCGCGGCGGCCGGGAAGAGCCGGCGGGAGGCGGCCGGAGCCAGGCGGGAGCGGGCCGGGAAGAGCCGCCATGGAGCGGAAGAGGTGGGAGCGCTCGGCGGGGCCGCCCCGGGCACGGGGAGGGGGGGGGGGGGAGCTGGGGCCGCGGGGGTGGCCCGGGGGGAGCGCCGGGGCTGCAGCCACAGGTGGAGGGGTGTGGGACCTGCCCCGGGGATGCTCAGCACCCCCACCCGAGGGGATGCCCGTAAAGGGGGGAGCCCCCGCGCCCCCTCAGGGCGGCTTATCCCCTGCACACCGCCTTGGTGGTGTTTTTTGTTTGTTTTTTTTTTTTTTTGTTATTATTCTCTAATGAATAAGGTGTTTGCGAGCAGCCGGAGTGTAGTTTCTCGCTTTCCCTGCTGCTTTTTGGGTGCATTTCAGTTTTTTTTTTTTTTGGGGGGGGAAGTCGGAGGGAGCCTTGCCTGCCCGCGGTGATGGGAGAGCCCCGGACGGGCTCGGGATGCGCCTCCCAGGAGCGCGGCTGTGGGGGAGCACATGGCCCGGGAGCTGAGGGGTTGCTATTTATATCATCCCCGTATGGCTCATATGGATCCTCCCCGCACCCACGAGGGCTGAGCTGCGAAACTCGGGTCCTTCGGGAACTGGGGAGAGCAGGGGAGTTATCCCCGCGTCCTCGCCTGGCCCTGCTCGTCGGGAAAATATAGATCGTCAACTTACGTACCTGTCATGGAATCATCACCGAATGGTTTGGGCTGGGAGCGACCTTAAAGCCCATCCTGCCCCACCCTCTGCCTTGGTCAGGGACACCTTCCACTAGCCCTGGTTGCTCCAGGTCTCATCCATCGTGGCCTTGGACACTTCCAGGGATGGGGCAGCCACAGCCTTAGGCTCCGTTTCTAGAATCGAGTTGTGGGAAAAGCAGTGAGCGAACCAGAAAATGCCATCCTTGGGAGCAGAAAGCTGGAACTGCCAACTCTGCTTGGAGGGCGAGGGAAGCACGAGACCACCACCAGCAGCAGCTGAAAGCTTTTGGAGATCCCATTTTTTCCCCAGAACTTACTTGTAAAGTTACAGTAGGGGAGCTGAACTTCAAAAAGAGGGGGAGTGAGGAGAAGTGGCATGTTTTTGTTCCCGAATTATAATGGGTTGTCCCTTTATATCAGTTTGGACGGAGATCAAAGTTAGAAGTTAGGGCTTTGTTGCACTAATTTTTGGTTACTGTTGCATTTTGCATTATGTCAGAGTGGCAAATACAGGTGTGGTGGTTCTTTAATACCTCTGCTAGTTCTACCTGTTGCTTACCTGGGTGATTTTTCTGTCCAGCTCCTCTGGATGTACAGATGCAGTGAGGGCTTGTGGAAAATTCTCTGTGAGATGTGTGTGTCAGCCAGTCTTTGGCTGGAAATCAAACCTTCCTCAAGGTGTAAGTACCTGGGCAGGCTTTAAAACCAATCCTCCAACTTCAGGCTCTGTGGTCCAGATTTGGAGTGAGCAGGAAGGATGCTGGGATGCAGGATTTCAGGAAGGGAAGTGTACCAGGGGTTTTGTGAAAGTGGCAGGCTGTCTTTGGGGGGAGTTTGGGCTACAAAAGCTCTCTTCAAACTCAGAGTTCTCACCCAAAGAAAGGAGAATTTAGTGCTGCTTTGTGGGGCTTTGCATCAAGAGTATTTTTCTGCAGAAATTTGGGATCTCTGCTCATCTCTGCTTCAAGTTGTTGAAATTGCTATGCTGGGAAACTTCAGAGATCTCTTACAAACTTATTTGGTGGAGAATATCTTGCCTTTGCAGCAGTAATGTAAAAAGTTGGAAGAAACACTCTCCCAAGGATATTTTGATCAATATACCCTTTTTCCCCTCAAAAAAAGCTACAGAGGAGAATGCTTTTCCCGAGTTTGTACTCTGCTTTTCCTCTGTTCTGGTTTGCCCACAGGGAAGCTCTAATGATTTCTCTCGTGAGAGGGGATCGGCCTCAAGTTGCACCCGGGGAGGTTTAGATTATGTATGAGGGAATTTTTTTCCATGGAAAGGGTTGTCAAGCATTGGAAGGGGCTGCCCAGGGCAGTGGTGGAGTCACCGTGCCTGGAATCTTTCATAAAACATGTTGGGGACACGGGCCAGTGATGGTGGTGGTGCTGGGCTGACGATTGCACTCAGTGGTCTTAAAGGTCTTTCCCATCCTTTCCAATTCTGTGATTCCATGATGCTGGAGCCGAGCCTTATAGAAACATCTGCTTCTGTTTGTGCTCATTCCTGTGTTACAGTGGTACCAGTGGGGGCTCTTGATTAGGGGGTGTGGCACTTCCGGAAATTTGGGAGGTTTTGTGTATCCCAAGTTCTTCGTTTTGGGGTTTTTTGGTGTGGTTGGAGCCCCCAAGTCACTGAACAAAGACTCCCCCCCATTGCTCTGCAGGGCAGGGAGCACCATCCCTTCCACGCTGGTGCGGGGCCCCCACATGCCTGGGACAGCCCTGGTGGGAAGGGACAGGACGGGTCCCCGAGGCTGGGTGTGAAGGAGGGGAGTGGGTTATGGCAGCTGGAGGAGTCACCCAGCGTGGTCTGGCGTGTTCCCAGCAGTGTTCCTGTGTCTGCCAGCCCATCCCAGTCAGAGTGTGGGACCCTCAGCCGGAGTGTGGGACCCTCAGCCGGAGTGTGGGACCCTCAGCCGGAGTGTGGGACCCTCAGCCGGAGTGTGGGACCCTCAGCCGGAGTGTGGGACCCTCAGCCGGAGTGTGGGACCCTCAGCCGGAGTGTGGGACCCTCAGCCGGAGTGTGGGACCCTCAGTTGGAGTGTGGGACCCTCAGCCGGAGTGTGGGACCCTCAGCCGGAGTGTGGGACCCTCAGCCGGAGTGTGGGACCCTCAGCCGGAGTGTGGGACCCTCAGCCGGAGTGTGGGACCCTCAGCCGGAGTGTGGGACCCTCAGTTGGAGTGTGGGACCCTCAGTTGGAGTGTGGGACCCTCAGTTGGAGTGTGGGACCCTCAGTTGGAGTGTGGGACCCTCAGTTGGAGTGTGGGACCCTCAGTTGGAGTGTGGGACCCTCAGTTGGAGTGTGGGACCCTCAGTTGGAGTGTGGGACCCTCAGTTGGAGTGTGGGACCCTCAGTTGGAGTGTGGGACCCTCAGTTGGAGTGTGGGACCCTCAGTTGGAGTGTGGGACCACCATGGCAGGGCTGGGAGTCGGTGCCTCATCCAGGGGTAACGTGGTGATGCTGTGAGAGGGATGCTGACAGTGGCAGGGTGTGCATGTCCCGGGATCCCCATCTCCCTGGGAGCACAGTCAGGGGTCCTGCAGCCCCCCAAGGGCCCCCAGCGCCGGCCTTGGCCTGGAGCAGGGCTGGGGGGAGAAGTGAGCGGAGGGAGCGCAAGGAAAAGGAGAAGGAAAATCACTTTGTGTTCTCCCCGTTGCCCCCCTAGCGAGTAAAAGAGGCTCTGAGTGTCTGCTCTCCATCTCCCGTTTTCCCCGGGTTATTCCCGTCTCCATTTCTTCCAAAGGCAGGCGGTTGGCTCGGGGTTTTTTTGTCTTTTGTCCCTCGCTTCCCAAGTTGTGCAGATCCTGTGCAGGCTAAATGGGAGAGCGGAGGGGAGGAGACTCGTGTGAGGAGGGAGGAGGGGAGAGGGCCTGGGCTGGCAGCCGCTCTCTCCTTAAGGATATAAGGCTGGAAACAAAGGGTGAGCTGCACATGGAGAGCAGGGGCACCTGGCAGGCCTGGCCCTTCAATAGCCTGCCCCGAACGCGGCTTAATCCGCACGGAAAAGTCTGGGAATGAGGGGTGGGGTGGCTCGGGCTCGGCCCCAGCGCCCAAGTCTGTTTTGTTGGTGGGAGCCGGGAGCAGATAAAGCCTCGGAGCTGTTGATGGACGAGCATGTAAAATCCTTTGCAACTTTGCTTGCCCTCGCCTTTCACCCTCGGGGAAGTGTGACAGACCCTGATTTGGGACCCCGGGATCAGTTTGGCCTCGCAGCTTCGGTGCCTGCGGGGTTTGTTGCTGAGAGAGTTTGGGTTTCGCAGCTTTGTACCAAAATGTCTCCTTTCTGGGCCTCTTTTAAAATCTCTGTGTCTCCAAACCAGGAGTGCAAGGCAAAGCCTTCGCTCTGGGCGGGGGGGAAGGAGGTAAATTCTGTGTTTTGTGACATTTTTAAAGGGCACAGAGGCACTTCAGCAATGCTCAAAGCTGTGAAACGCTGGGGTGCAGTTTCTGTGTGTGTTCTGCTGCTCGAGTTTGGGGTTCTTTGGCCTTCCCCCCACACTCTGAGCCTCTCAGCTGTGTGGAGGTGCCCCCCACGTCCTGTGTGCCCCTGCCAGAGGGTCCCCAGAGCACCCCAGCCCCTCCTTTCTGTGCTCACTGTCACCTTGGAGTTGTAGCGTTGCTCCTGATGTGCTGTTGCCCCAGAGCAGCTCGGGGTGATCCTGCCTGTTGCAAGACCTAATGAGAATAAAAGTTTTTCTTCTGACCCTTTCAGTGCTTTTCCTTTGGGCCAAGCTTCCCCTGGAAGAGACAGGACTCTCAGTCACTTCAGGTGGGTGTTTTGAGATGTTTGTGGACTTGGAGCAGCTTTTCGGTCCCACTGCAAAACGAACACAGCAAAACCACACAAACCCAAAGGGCTCTGTCGGTTTAAAATCCTGCCTCTGAGTGTATCTGATTGTTCTGAAAGTTACTCTGCACTTGAATTCATTACTTTTAAAACTACACAGAGACACTAAACCCTAAATTGGAGCAGCAGGTCTGGGAAGAGGAAGCAATGCCATGTTCTTCATAAGGAGGAGTTTCTCTTCCTGGCTGCACCGACAGCTCTGCCCTAAAGCTGCTGGAGTTGGTTATTCCTCTCTCTGGACTGAGACAAAAACTCCCTTTATAGTTCTAAAAGGTGATTTACAAAGTTGAGGCTGGGCTCAGGCTCTGCTCCTGGGTGCTTGTCCTGCTCTCTGTTATCTCCTGGCCAGTGTGGGTGCAGCTCCACACTGGACTGGTCCAGCTGAGGAATAAGCAGGGATGGGGTGTTTCCCCCTCCTCTCCCTGCCCTCCAAAGATGGATTATTTTCCCCAGCTGGCTCATTGGCATGAACACTTGGGAGTGTTTGAGCCGTGGTGGTGGTGGCAAGGAGGAGATCCAGGCAGGATAAGCAGCTTGGGAGCAGCCTGAGCCAGGAGCTTCCTAAGCAGATGCTGTGTGGGATGACCACAATCTTTAACTCCTTTGAGGGGCTGTTTCAGTTTTAGTATAATTCCTTTTAACCTTGCCTCAGTTTCCTGGAGAGCTTTTAATACTTAGGTTGTGTTTTTGTTTTAATTTTTTTTTCATGTACTTGTACTAATTACTTTGCCACTATCCCATACTAGAAATTCTCTGTTTTTCCCCTAATAAAAGCTTCAGGGCAGCAGATAATATGTGAAAATAGACTTTTCCTTTGATCTTTTGTTGTTGTTGAGAAGACCCTGGTGAGGTTGTCAGATCTCACCAGTGGGAGAGAAGGGGGTAACTGGCATTTTTGATCTTAAAATGCCTTTTACCCTGTTAACCTGTGATAATATAATGGATTTGCACGGAGTGAGCTTCTCCTAGATGGATACTAGGACTGGATTTTCAAGTTGAGGGGTGGAGAAATCCAGAAGTGAGAGAAATTAGGGGAATGAAGAGGAGTTTTTATGCTGCTCAGGGAGGTGAAGAATACTTTGTGCTTACTGTCTGTAGAGGTCTACACTGCAGCTGTAACATACTCACTTATTTTGCTTTATGCATTAAAAAAAGAGCTTATAACATTAATATTATTTTAAAAAAACCAACCCCAGAACCCCAGCAAAGTATTTGTCTCCAGGTTGAGTCTTTCACGGGAACCCAGGGATTTAAAAGGAAAGAGAGTCTTCCCTTTTGCCAATAATGGAAAATTTTCCAAGGTTTTGACCTTTATCTCTGCACCACTTAAGCTTTTGTAATTCATTGTTCTGCAGCTTGTCAGCAGTTATCTTCTGGTTTTCCCCTTGCTTCTGGGTAATCCTGAAGTGTTCAGGCTGCAGCCACAGAATTGTATTTAAACCTGAATGTGCTGCTCTGGGGGGAAGGGAGTGGAGATGAGGAGACATTTGTGGTGCTGGTCAAGTGGAACATTCCTGGGAGAAGAAACTATGCTTGAAAATGGGTATTTATTACCCAAGACAACTGAGTGAGAAGTTCTTCTGTAATGAGATCACCCGTGGTGGTCAGTGTGTGAATTGTGCCACACTCATTGATGGGATCTGAACCTTCCTCTTGATATATAAATACATTTTAAAGTGGTCTGCACTTAATTTGGCTCTTCCACATGAAAAGCCGTTAATATTGAAAGCCCAAACATCCGTTCAGAGTTTCACGTGAGCCTCGTCCTTGGAGAATCATTTTTCAGGAGGGAAATGGGAACTGCCTCTCCTGAGCTGTAGCCTAGTGCTGGGCTGGAAGTGCAGAGGGTTCCCATTTCCCTCCTGGGGTTTCCCTGCAGCCCCAGTGGGAAGAAGTTCCGGAGCAAGCCGCAGCTGGCGCGGTACCTGGGCAGCTCCATGGACCTGGGCACCTTCGACTTCCGCACGGGGAAGATGCTGATGAACAAGATGAACAAGAACAGGCAGAGGATGCGCTATGACTGCTCCAACCAAGCCAAAGTAAGAGCTGATGCTGCTGTGGCATTTCCCCTCCCTGCCTGTTCCTGTGCTGCCAGAGCAGTGGCTGGGATATTTCGGGGTCTGGGGTAGAGTGAAAGTGAGGTGTTTTGTGATTCAGGTGTGATGTTGGAGCTGTGTGAGAACATCTCTGTTGGGGGGGTGGGACAAAAGCAGTTCCCTGCTGCTCCCAGGGGGTTGGTGCCAGGGAGGGTGTTGTGGTACTGCTCAGTATTTGTGCAGAAGAGCACATCTGTCATCTTCCCAATGTCAAGAAAGACTTGGATGTGTTGGAGTGAGGCCAGAGGAGGCCACAGAGATGCTCCCAGGGCTGGAGCCCCTCTGCTCTGGAGCCAGGCTGGGAGAGCTGGGGGGGTTCAGCTGGAGAAGAGAAGGCTCCAGGGAGATCTGAGAGCCCCTTGCAGGGCCTAAAGGGGTTCCAGGAGAGCTGGAGACGGACTGGGGACAAGGGATGGAGGGACAGGACACAGGGAATGGCTTCCCAGTGCCAGAGGGCAGGGTGAGATGGGATATTGGGAAGGAATTCTTGGCTGTGAGGGTGGAGAGGGGCTGGGATGGAATTCCCAGAGCAGCTGTGGCTGCCCCTGGATCCCTGGGAGTGTCCAAGGCCAGGTTGGACAGGGCTTGGAGCCACCTGGGCTAGTGGGAGGTGTCCCTGGCCATGGCAGGGGGTGGGATGAGATGGGCTTTAAGGTCCCTTCCAACCCAAACCATTCCATGATTCTGTGATCCCACTCCCTGGACTGTGGGCTCACCTTCTCCAGCACAATCTCCTGCAGAGCCCCAGATCTCCAGCTGTGCAGCAGCTCTGCCCTGGCTTTGGTTTGGGAGGAGAGGAGGGATCTGTACCCACAGGGATGAGAGGATGATGTAGCCTCTGGCCAGCAATTTGGTGGAGCTATCCCAAGCCATGCCAGTGTCTCAGCTTTGGAATTGATTGAAGGGAAGGAGGCATCTGGGGCAAAAAGCTGGAGAGGGAAGAGGATGGCGAGGCCCATTTGTAGGACAAAATAAGAGGCTGTGTTAGCCCCTGGTAATTTGGATTGCTAAGGGTTAGTCAGGGTGACATTGCAGGGCTGCGCTCAGGTCTGGATCCATCCACTCAACTCATTCCTAAGTATCTTCACTGGGTGCTAAAATCTTCCTCAGAACCCAAAAGCTGATGCCTGTGCACCTAAAATTAGTGTGGAAAAAGCACAATGCCTGTATTTTAAATACATCGAGTCGAGAACCATCAGGGGAGTGGTGAGAACGTCTCCTCCCAGCCCTGGGTGCTGCTGTGATATTTTGGGAGCTGCCCTGAGGCAGAGACCAGCAGCTCACACACCTCTCAGGCTAAAAATTCTGCCCAAACCTCCCAATAAATGTACAAATCGTTACCATTGGCTTCTGAATGGATTAGCACCCAGATGGTTCAGAATTATATTTGTCCTGAATACATCTTTTCTACATCTCATGAATAAATCTGTGAATCAGATGCAGTGTTTGCATCCTCGAGAACAAAGTGTGTCCTAGAGCCATTCCAAGAGTTGCATCTTAGATTTTGGGGATGAGGAACAGTCTTCCTGTGTTTCCACTGACAGAAAATGCAGTCATCTAGTGCAAAATTGATGAAGAGCTTCATTTAAAAGCTGAGTTTTGTTCAGAACTGAAGGTAAA
Organism: Pyrocephalus nanus; assembly: GCA_038380795.1. Taxonomy (NCBI): domain Eukaryota; kingdom Metazoa; phylum Chordata; class Aves; order Passeriformes; family Tyrannidae; genus Pyrocephalus; species Pyrocephalus nanus. The sequence goes on along the minus strand of CM076287.1, from coordinate 1,762,368 downwards.
GAAAGGCATCCAGATTCCAGCCGTGCTGGTTTGTTTATTGGTCTCAGCTGGATCTAAATGGAATGGTTTAGAATAGTTTCTGGATTCACAAGCCAGTCTCTAAAGCCCTCTTCATCATGTTCCTAATTATTACAAATATTGGGTTGTAGTTCTCCTGGTTTGGTGATCTACAGGTGGCTTGGCAAAGCATTCTGCCTCCTAAATTCTGTGGAAAAGGGGATAAAAGTGATGTGTATGAACTGGAAAGGGTGGAGGCTGGTATGTTAAACAGAATGAGTGGAAAACTTTGATTTTGATAGGTCTAAGGCAAGATTTGAATTTAGTTATGCAGTTTTAGCTGTCTAACTTGTATAACTTGAGATCAGATCAGATTTCAACCCCGTGATCTGTGTGCTGCTGCACATCTTTGTGGCTGTAGGAGCATTTTGGCAAATTGAAACTGTTTTTTTGGGGGGCTTTTTCTCTGCTCTTGCTTGGAACAGGGCAAGCCTGATTTGAACACAGCCCTGCCCGTGAGACAAACAGCCTCCATCTTCAAACAGCCCGTCACAAAGATCACAAACCACCCCAGCAACAAGGTGAAGAGTGACCCCCAGAAAGCTGTGGACCAGCCCAGGCAGGTAAGATTTGCAGCTTCTTCTCCAGAAAACTGAGAAACTCCCAGATTTGCCACTGGAAGGATCCCAAAATAAACCACTTCAATTTTGTGGGGCCGAGCAAACGCTCCCTGGTGATTTCTGATCTCTGGGATTTCAGAACTTGGGGAGAAATCTTGTCTTTCAGAAGCATTGCCCTGCAGTGCTCCCAGCTTTTAAAATCAGAGCAAACCCCATTCCCAGCCTGCACTTACAGGCTGTGTGCACTGGGATTTATAACTGAACTCCAGCCTTTGGTCACATCACAATTCTGCAGGAGTTAAACCTTAATTTCCTTAATGCCACAAATTTAGTCAGGTGTTGCAATCACTTCAGGGGTTATTTAGGATTAAAATTGCTGTCAAATGTTGCAATTGTGTAAGGATTCCATGTTTGAAATCCATGTTCAGGCCACCTCCAGTGTGGTGTTTGATGCAGTGCAAGGGATTGGGTATCAGTAGTAGTTAACTCTGCCAGTGTGAGATCATAAATTCACTTAGAATGCCATTATTAATATGAAATCAAAGTGGTTTTCTTATCAAACTGTGTATTTTCAAATGAGAGAATACACCAAAATTAAGGTAAACCTTTCAGCTTTATTTCACCAGGTGAAAGGATGCAAAAAGTATGCTTAGGACAGGTAAAGGCCCTGGCAAAATGAGCTGTACCTGTTGGAAGCAATTACCAGTACAGTTTAACTTCTTGCAGTTCAAGGGGAGTTAAAATCTATTGTTCCAAGAGGGAAAGTGATTTCAATACAGTTCAAAAAATTTCCTTTCTAAGCTGCCACTTCTCCCACTGAAAACTTTTTCTGCAGACTTCAAGACTGCAATTTGAGGGCAGTTCACATGAACCTAGTTCAGCTGGAACCTTCAGGTGTGAGACAGAGCCTGCCTGAAATGGAGTTGGGTGCTTTGTTGTGATAGTTGGGGGTGGGGTTTTTTGTGTTTTTTGAAGAGATTGGCAGGATTTTACCGTGGTTTCCTAAGGAAGTAGAACCTGTGAGTTCACAGTGTTGTAGTTTTGATAGTTCAGACAGTAAAAGAGCACCAAAGATATGGCACTGATCTCCAAATTCAGAGCTGGACAGAGATTTGTGTCCCTGTTCAAAATACTCTCTCAGACAGCAGAATAGTTGAACTTCTGCTCACAAGCTCCAGAAGTTTCTGCAAAATTGGAAAGCAGTGCTGAGGCACTGGCTTCAAAATCACAGAATCCCGGAAAGGAAAAGGGGTTGGGGGGGATTTGCTTGGGCTGTTTGGGGTGAAGTCTTGATTTCTCAAAACCCGGATAAAATTGAGTTTTTTGAAACATAAATTGATCCTCCAGCTGTTCATGGATCACCCTGGTGAATCCTGGGGGTGGGTTGAGGGTGTGCCAGGTGGTGTAGGTGACTTTCCACCAGACCAGACGTTCAGATACTCCCAGGAAGAACCTGTGACTCAAAATCTGGTGAAGGACCAGACTTGATTGTCCTCATAAGAAACTGCTGGAGAGGAAGAAAATAATACTTTACCTTGGACACAGTCCCTGCATACCTTAACTTCCTGAGGGTTATCTGAGACAGCAGGAGAGGAACAGAGTGTAAAAAAGGCTGTCTCACTATGGGCTTGTAGATGAAAGCCATCAAGCCTGGCCTTGCTTCTCCAGCTGAGAGCAGTGAAAATACCAGGCCCTGGAAGTAAAGGAAATCTCTTTCAAGGCAGCAGGTTGGGGCAGGGGAGTTGTGGGGCTGATTGACAGTGAAGGTTGTCCCTGCTGGCAGGTCCCTTCTGGGGTAAATCCACATTAAATTGTCCACAGCAGAGCTCTTCCCTCCCTGGGCAGGAAGCAGGTGCTTTGTGGAGTTGACAGCTCCAATTCTGTTTGTGCCAAGAACCCCTTTCTTTGATTCCAGCTCTTCTGGGAGAAGAAATTAAGTGGACTGAATGCCTTTGACATCGCAGAGGAGCTGGTGAAAACAATGGACCTTCCCAAAGGTCTGCAAGGTAATCAGAGCCTGCCCTTCACTCAGGGGAGGTGTTTTGGTGCCTGCCAGCAGTGAGCTGTGTGTGCCTAGCAGTGCCATGGTCACTCCTGCTGCTGCAGGAACTGTCAGTGCTCTCTGAGGGTCTCGGTGCCCCTTGGCCTGAGGAAGCACCAAATGAAGCAAAACTGCTTGATATTTTTGGGGTCCATGTTCCGGGAGCAGCAAAGAGTCAGACTGGCTTGGGTTGGAAGGACCTCAAAGCCCACCCTGTGCCACCCCCTGCCGTGGGCAGGGACACCTTCCACCAGCCCAGGGTGCTCCAAGCCCCATCCAGCCTGGCCTTGGACACTTCCAGGGATCCAGGGGCAGCCACAGCTGCTCTGGGAATTCTATCTCAGCCTCTCCCCACCCTCACAGCCAAGAATTCCTTCCCAATATCCCATCTTACCCTGCCCTCTGGCACTGGGAAGCCATTCCCTGTGTCCTGTCCCTCCATCCCTTGTCCCCAGTCCCTCTCCAGCTCTCCTGGAGCCCCTTTAGGCCCTGCAAGGGGCTCTCAGGTCTCCCCAGAGTGTTCCCTTCTCCAGCTGAACCCCCCCAGCTCTCTCAAGTTTCCATTCAAACATCATGCAAACACCTTTCGTTCCCAGTCTGGCTTTTCTTTATCGTTGCTGTTTTTGGGTACCAGAATGAGGAACCGCCCTCAGTTTGGACACCCTTGCAGAGCTGCACAGGCACTGTTGAAGTGTTCAGGCCTGGCCTTTATGCCGTGTTAGCTTCCAAAAAAACCACAGCTTGAGTTTTTGCCCTTCCAGTTCCCCTCCTGCTGTCCTGATCTGCTGCTCCCTGCCCCGTGCCCTGCTGGTTATGGCTTCTCCTTCCTCCCGCAGGGGTGGGCCCGGGGTGCACGGACGAAACGCTGCTGTCTGCCATCGCCAGTGCCCTGCACACCAGCACCATGCCCATCACAGGCCAGCTCTCTGCAGCCGTGGAGAAGAACCCCGGGGTTTGGCTCAACACCTCCCAGCCTCTCTGCAAAGCCTTCATGGTGACAGATGAAGATATCAGGTACGGACCAGAAACGCCGCTCGCTGCCGAGGAACAAAGTCCCCCGTGGTAAAGCATTGCCTCTTCTGTCGGTGCCTGCTGGAGCACTGTGGCTTGGGAATTAATCTGGATGGCTCTTCAGCAGCAGAGTAGACAAAAATTGTCACACAAAGCTGCTCTCCTGTGCTCAGAGCCCGTTGTTCTTTATTTTGGCCGTGCTCAGTTACTCTGAAGTTTCAGGTTTTCGTGTCAAAGTGTCCTTTTGTTGACAAAGCTGTCTGAACTGGGGTAACCCTGATTAGGCACCTCAGAGCAGAGATGGGATTGGAGAAAGCCTGAACAGCGTGATTGGGTTCTCCTCACCTTCATCTGTGTCAGTAAATAAAACCAAAATAAATAAAATTTTATGTGTTGACCAGATCAAAGTCCTGCCTGCTGTGGTGGCAGGGAACAAGGTGCAGTTTATTTAGCTATAGGTTGCTTTAGTAATGAATTATATTGCTAAATCAGGGCTGCTCAAACTCAGCTTTAAGCACTGAAAATACCAAACAGTAACCTCCAGGTGTGCTATTCACTAAATGTTTAAAGATAGATAGTCCTACTTGAGAAATCTTTGGGAATTACAAGATGACTTTTTTGTGCTTGATTTGTACCAGAATGACCAAGAAAAACAGTCTGCTTGTAACTTTGATTTCCCATGGCTGAGCTGAAATAGGAGACCTATGAGCCACCAATTAATGACCTCTTCTTTACTGAGACTTTGACAGCAAAGGAGCCATAAAATTTAAGGTTTGGGCTCAAAAGGGGAATGAGCAAAAAGAAATTACCAGAAACTTCATTTTTCTCCAGTCTGATTTTTGGAAATCTGGGCAGGGTAGGCTGAGTTCTTCTTGTTTATGTTAGCAGTAGGAGTTAACAGGAACAAAATCCTTCAGGCAGCTGCTGGATTGGTCAAATTCCAACCAGAATTCAGCAGGGTACAGGACTTGTAGTAGAAAACATTGGACAAGTTTTTAAAGTGTTTTTCGTCTTCACATCAACATCATGCCAAGGGTTCTTTTTACAGTGCAGTTCTCAGAGGGCTTTTCCCATCCAGGCTTGTCTGTCCAGCCTCGTGTGGGAGGGATCTGGGGTTCCCTTCCCCTGGAGGGGGCAGCTCTGGGGGTTGATGCTGGGTGTCCCTTGCTCCGGGCAGGAAGCAGGAGGAGCTGGTGCAGCAGGTGAGGAAGAGGCTGGAGGAGGCCCTCATGGCTGACATGCTGGCCCACGTGGAGGAGATCGCCAGGGATGGGGAACCCCCCTCGGAGAAGGAAGGAGGGGAGGAGGAAGGAGAAGAGGAAGAAGAGGAGGAGGAGCAGGACCATGACCAGGAGATGGAGAATGTATAGTCCAGGTAATGTGCCAGCGTTCCTGCTCGCCCTGAGCTGGACTCCACTGGAGGCAGGAAGGTTTTCAGGAGGAATCTTAAACAGATCTGTGGATTTCAGCATGTGCTTTGAAAGGTGTGCTGGTTGTGTGTCAGGTGAGACCCCACCTGCAGAGCTGCCTCCAGCCCTGGGGAACAGCAGCAGGAGGACGTGGAGGTGCTTTAGGACGGTGAATACCTTGAATTCTTTTCTGCTGCAAAGGTCTGGCAACAGGCAAGAACCAGAACAAACTGTCTGCTGCAGGTGAAACCCAGGAGATAAAGACATGGATATGTTATGGCAGTGGGAATTCTTTTCAGAACTCACTTGCCTATAAAGATGTAAAAAGTTCTTACTGACTTACAAGGTCTTTTTCTCTCTTCCAGGGAGCTCCATCTAAGAATTCCCAGTATAAACCCAATCAGCAGGGTCAGCACAACCATTTCCAGAGCCAAGAGTGCACCACCAGTCCAACTGTACCCCGGAGCATTTGGATGTACTTCGGGAAACACGGGAGCTGATGGTTCATTCACTGCTGGGGAGTTCTGCAGGTGGAACTCAGCTAAACTCTACTCCCCCTCCTTTTTCTAAAGGGGTGGGGTGATTGGGAATGCAAAAGTGGGAGGGGATAAAGGAATATCACGTGGTGGGAGGGGAAATACTAGGAACCAAATTTGCTGTCTCTTTTTTTTGTTTTGTTTTGTTATTTTTCGTGGGTCAGTGCGAGGTGATACATTTTTAAGCTTTTTTATCAAAATACCTTTAATGACCCATAGAAACGATTTTCTCTCTAACCCAGGAGAGAGAGAGAGAGATGCTGTTTCACTCCTTGGCTCCTCTGCTGTGGGCTACCTGTTTGCACCTGGCTGTAGGGAGGTCATTTCGTGTCGTGGGTTGTCATTCCATGTGTGAATTCCTGTCACTGAATTGCCATTTCCTCACAGGACCACATTGGTCTTGGAAGTGTAGTCTCAGAGCTGAACTGCCAGTGCCTGTCCCACCTGGGGTTTGGGGAGCAGGGGAAGTTACACTCGAGGAATTGGGCTGCCAGCTCTGGTCCTTGGGGTTTGGGGTTAGTTCCACACCACACTGAGAGCACTCCCGAGCACAGCTTGGACTCTGTGTGTCCAAACACTCTGAACAGAGTTTTGGAGAGAAATATACCCAACCTGAGGTGTATTTTGGTTTGGTTCAAGTCCAGTCAGAAGGACTTTCTCAACTGGGGATGGAAGGGTGTCTCATTTCTGACTTGACAATGAGGAAAACTTCCTCCTTTTTCTCTTCTGGTGCCAAGAACCTGCCCTCTGTTCCTCTGTGTGGAGGGAAGGGGATCCATTCCAATGGGTGTGGCCACACACCTGCTTTCGTGTGCAGTAATGTTCTGACCTCTTTTGAAAAAAAAAAAAAGAAAAAAAAAAAGAAAGGAAAAAGGTTGATTTTTCTATAATTGATATCTAAAAAGGAATTTAAAGCTTTTTATTAAGTATTAAATCTTTTCTTATTTGCATGTGCAGTGAAGTGACCAGCATTTTGTGTCGAAAATTGAACTGATGTGAAACCTGCCTTAATGTGTTTATAAGTATTTGGCTTCACCATGGGTACCATGATTGATTCCTCAGTCTCTTCCAGTACACCTGTGAGCATATTGGGGTAACCTGTGGCTAAAAAGGGGTTTCTCTGGGGAGGGAGACAAGGGGAGGGGGAGGAGGATGAGAGTTTATGGCTTGGAGGATGCGTTGACCGGGTTGCAAAAGTTATTTTAGTCTTAGGGTATCCATTGCACAATCCATGCTGAGAGAACACCAGAAAGTGGTGGGTTAAATATTGTGCCGCTGACCGACTGTACAGGTTGTTGGTATCCCAAAACTTGGGGGAGAAAGAAGTTTCCAGAGCCTTTGTGGTGTGAGGACGATCAGCAGGGACAGCAAGGGACCGGGGAATGGCCCCTGGCAGTCGCTCAGCTTCGTGACCCCTGAGAGACATCCCGTGCCAAAGTGATTGATCCTGGATTCACCCTGTTCTGAAGGGTTTGAAAAGGCAAAATCCTGTGATTGTTGCTCACTTGAGTACTGCAGAGAGACTGAACTGTACTTTGCTGCTGCTCTGCCAGGTGTTGCTCTGGGGAGCTGTGCCTGGCTCTGCAGTTGCCATTGTTTTCCTTTCTGAACAGTCTGTTACGGTTATTACTCTGTAAATCTGTCCTCTTGTAAGTCATGGTGTTGAATTAAATGTTTCTCACAAAGAAGAGGTTCCTCTGGTCTGCCTCAAGCCCTTACCTGCAGTTTTGTGCTCTGCCCCTCCCAGTTAGCCCAGCAGAGATGCTGGGGATGGAGGGGTTGCTGAGGGCTCCACTCTGAGATTTGGATCTTGATATTTAGGGGAAATACGGACGGGAACTTGGGGGAAAGCTGATAATTCTTGCTGCAGATTCCTCTCCTGTGTCCTCATCGAGCAAGGGACTGCCAGGGTGTCCCATCTCATGGGCAGGTTGGCTCTAGAGAATCGTGGAATCAGTGGGAAAAGGCTGGAAAAGACCTTGGAGGTCGTCAAATCCAACCATCCCCTCAGCACCAGGGTCACCACTCAGCCATGTCCCCCAGTGCCACATCCACATGTTTGAACACTTCCAGGGATGGGGACTCCACCCCTGCCCTGGGCAGCTGTGCCAGGGCTTGACATCCTTTTTTTGTGGAAAAACCCTTCCTAATCTCCAATCTAAACCTGCCCTGGCTCCACCAGAGGCCATTTCCATGTGTCCTCTGAATCCCAACCCCAGCAGTTTTTAACCCACACCAGAGGTGTCCTTGTGACCACAGCAATCACATTCTGACACTCTTCCTTTCTCAAAGCTTGTTTAACATCCAGTGATGCCTTTATTACTTTTCCCTGAGTCTAAACGTAGCCATAAGTGTCTGTAGAACCATAACACAGAGGACTGAGATGTTGATACTCCTGTTTTGATTCACTGAATATCAACTTTAAATTGCTGTCACCCCTCGTTTTCCCCACTGTGCTTTCCCTGTCCAGCTTTCTCTTTCCTTCAGAGATTTGGAAAGATTCTTCCTGTTTCTCTTCACGTGGAGTTGACTGTGCAAAGTGCCAGAAGGGGCCCAGGACTCCTCTCACAGCCAAAGAAACTGCAATAACTTTACCTGCTTATCAAGACAGGTAAGTAAACCAAATGTTTCTGCTCACTGACCATGATGTCTTTCTCATGTTGCTGCAATAACTGGATTAGTTTGTCTTATCACAGCCTTGGAAGTGAATAATGGGGATAAAGTATCTGCCACCATCAAATGTATCCCCAGGGTGGAGAGAGCAGCTTTTTGAGGTATGGCTTGTAAAGCAGATGATCAGTAAAGAATATATTTAAGGGCAATGGAACAGAATTGGGGCAAAACTTATATTTCATTGATTAATAACCTGTTCTGCACAGTGTGTTGGAGCTGGTCCAGTAAGGTGGCTCCAGTTTTTTTCCTCCCTACTTTGTTTTCCCAAACTTAGAGGGTTTAGGGGAATTATCTCCCTCTGTGGATTCCCAGTGTTAAATTTATTGAATCCTGGTTGGACAAAATTTTGTGCAGTCTAAAGAATGAATTAGCATGGATGTGGGACAGTCTGGCTTTGGCCTGCAGAGCTTTTGGGGTGGTTTTGCCCAGGAGAAGTTGGCTCGATTCACATCTGAAGCTGAACTTGCTGAACTGGCTGTTGAGCAAGGAAAGGGAGGGGTTTTCTTGCTTGTAAACTGAGCACATCAGGAAGGGAAAACACTCAGGGATGACATGGCTGGACTCTGGGAATGCAGGCATGTTAAACCCTGCCTGGGGTGGCTTTGTCATGGCTGTGAGTGAGAGTCATCCAACAGTTTGGGCTGGGGGGGACCTCAAAGCTCATCCAGCCCCACCCTCTGCCAGGGGCAGGGACAGCTTCCACTAGAGCAGGTTGATCCAACCTGGCCTTGGACACTTCCAGGGGCAGCCACAGCTGCTCTGGGAAACCTGTGCCAGGGCCTGCCCACCCTCACAGGCAGGAATTCCTTCCTATATCCCATCTAAATACTCTGCAAGATGTGGATGAAGCAGGACACCTGGAAGGACAACTGGTCTTTCAGCAGTCCTGAGTCATGTGTCCTTTTGTCTTGCTTTAGGGAGAGACCGTTCTGTCTGCACTGACAGTCCTGGCCCTGGGAAAGAGGGTGGGATCATGTGTTTAAAGGGGGAGGAGGCAGGAGAATGTTCTTATGGACATAATCCCAAATAACTAGGATTATCTAAGTGGAGAGTTAATCCTGAAAAACTTACTGTTCTTCATTAAACAAACAACCTCCAAGAGTCCAGGTGCCCATGCAAATATTTGGATGATACCACTTACTCCCTATCAAATAAAATGCATATTCTTAGCTGTTGTCACTCTGAACAGGAATTTCTGCATCCACTGGAGCTGCTTCAGAACAGACTTTGGGGTCGGTCGAGGTTCCCAGTGCTGCATATTTTAGCTCCCTGCATTAATGAAGCACAGAGAGCCACGAGAAGGTGGTGTCCTAATTCTGCAGCACAGAAAAATAATGTCCTGTATGGGCTGTGGGGAGCTAAAAACTTGGATTTGTTCTCAGATTAGCAGGGATCAACTTGAGCTAATGAGGGAAAACCATTCCCACCTCCCCCATCCCCCCCAGTCTGACCCTGTGAGAAGCTGAGTGTAGGAGAGAACAGCACAGAACAGCATGTGCTAAATGGTATTTACAGTGACAGAGCATTTGGGAGGGTGAGGAGAGAGAAAACGTGTTGAACTTCAAAATGACCCACCAAATGCACTAGAAATTGTCAGGGCATTGGTTAGAAGTCTGAGTTAGTGTTGCTGATTCCTTCCCAATATCCACAAATGATTACTACTAACTAATAGCACTACTTACTACTAATAAATAACTTTTACCAAGCATAGGACACTGTTAATTCATTCAATAAATCTCTGAATTTCGGTGGGTTTTCCTTACATTGCAGGGTCACAAATGGACATGGTTTGAGAGTGTGCAGGGGGAGCAGTGGGACAGTGAGTGCCCTCTGAACGGGGTTGTGTCCAGTGGCAAAAGTCAGAAACGTTTCGCTGTAGGAATCTGGTTTCATTGGCATTTACCAATCACAGGTCCTCTGATAAACAGAATCTCAGGCTGGTTTGGGTGGGAAGGGACCTTAAAGTTCATCTCATTTTACTCCCTGCCATGGCCAGGGACACCTCCCACTAGAACAGTTTGCTCTAAGCCCCGTCCAACCTGGCCTTGGACACTTCCCAGGGATCCAGGGGCAGCCACAGCTGCTCTGGGAATTCCATCCCAGCCCCTCCCCACCCTCACAGCCAACAATTCCTTCCCAATCTCCCATCTAACCCTGCCCTCTGGCACTGGGAAGCCATTCCCTGTGTCCTGTCCCTCCATCCCTTGTCCCCAGTCCCTCTCCAGCTCTCCTGGAGCCCCTTTAGGCCCTGCAAGGGGCTCTCAGCTCTCCCTGGATCCTTCTCTTCTCCAGGGGAACCCCCCCAGCTCTCCCAGCCTGGCTCCAGAGCAGAGGGGCTCCAGCCCTGGCAGCATCTCCGTGGCCTCCTCTGGACTCTCTCCAATGGGTTGGGGTCTCCAGAGCTGGACATGGTGCTCCAGGTGGGGTACAGACCCCCAAGGGTTGAGTTTCTGGAAGGATGTGAATACTAAAAAAGTTAACTATGTGGTTTTGTTTGTAATATGAGTCTGTTTTCATGTCCTGGATTAGCTTGTTGGGCACATTCTGTGGGGTTCAGTGATCTTGAAGGGCTGTAAAACCCGAAAGCATGATGGACCATCCTTTATTTTTTCATCTTTTTGTCTGATCTGCAGTTAATTCTTAGCTTTCCATCAAGAGGCTGCTCCACAACTCCAAAATCACTACCTGACAGCTCAATTCTTCATCCTTTTAATGCCTGAAAAAGAGCCATTTGCTAATGGCTTCTCCCCCAAGGTGCCTCTTTCGTGTCCTGCTGGAGTGAGGAACTGCATGAAGAAAACCATGAAGGAATCACTGTGGTGCTGATGCCAAGAGGTGACAGAGAAAAGGCTGCTGGGCCTCTTGGTGCTGAGGGATCTCAGAGGTCCATGGTTTGAGTTCTGCCAGAGCTGGACAGCTGTAGTTTGTGCCTGTGATGCAGTTCTGGCACATCAGGGTGACATTGATCCCTGTCACCTCGAGCTGTCCCCATGTGCTGTTCCCTCAGTCAGCGACTTTGTGGGATGATTGATCTCAGGCTGAGGTCATCTCTCAAGTTCCAGATCTTGTCAATCTGTCTGGCTCCACCCACAGGCAGTGATTCAGCTCCTGATGTGCTGAAATATTCCCTTCCCACACAGGGAAAGGGGTTTTTTTGTGCTTCTGCTCCGAGCTGCAGCACCTCTTCTGTGCTCTGCTCCAAGCCTGGCATTTTGTGCTCGGTGTTTGCATGTGCCTGAAGAACTGTAGACAGCAAGAGCTGGAGCTCCTAAAGAGTGAGAGGAGCAGCTACTCTAGTCCTGGGTAGTGCTGTGATTTAGGCAGATGGATAAAATACTGAGAGAGATGAAAAGCTGGACGTGCCCTGGCCACATGCCCTGGCACCCAGAAAGCCCCTGTGCCCTGGGCTGAGCCCACAGCGTGGGCAGCAGGTGCTGCCTCCAGCCCTGGGGAAAAACATCAGAAAGATGTGGAGCTGTTGGAGCAGGTCCAGAGGAGGCCACAGAGATGCTGCCAGGGCTGGAGCCCCTCTGCTCTGGAGCCAGGCTGGGAGAGCTGGGGGGTTCCCCTGGAGAAGAGAAGGCTCCAGGGAGACCTGAGAGCCCCTTGCAGGGCCTAAAGGGGCTCCAGGAGAGCTGGAGAGGGACTGGGGACAAGGGATGGAGGGACAGGACACAGGGAATGGCTTCCCAGTGCCAGAGGGCAGGGTGAGATGGGATATTGGGAAGGAATTGTTGGCTGTGAGGGTGGGCAGGCCCTGACACAGTTTTCCCAGAGCAGCTGTGGCTGCCCCTGGATTCCTGGAAGTGTCCAAGGCCAGGTTGGACAGGGCTTGGAGCAACCTGGGCTAGTGGAAGGTGTCCCTGCCCATGGCAGGGGTGGAAACCAAGATGAGCTTTAAGGTCCCTTCCCACCCAAACCATTCTGGGATGATTCTGGGACAACTGTGGGGGTTTTGGCTGGGGGCAGGGAGTTCCCCCCTCTGTTCAGTGATTCCCATCTTTAGGGGTTGATCTCCAGAGAATGGTCTCTAGAGCAGAACAAATATTCTAGCTTGGATATTGCCCCTTCTGCCTTCTCCCACTTGACCTGGAATAAGCTGCTGTTGCAGAGTTGTTCCCAGGGGATTTGGGCTGATGGAGCTGTGGGTTTAGTAATGCTCTGCTGTAGTTCTGGTGCTCTGCTTCTCCCTATAGAAAACACCTTAATGGGCTGTTGCACCTCTGCTGAGCTTTAATCCAGTGTTCTGTGATTCCCTGGGCACAGCCAAGGGATTGGATTGGGCATTTTGGGGGGATTTGTTTATTCTGTAGATCAGAGAATCCCAGACTGGTTTGGGTTGGAAGGGACCTTAAAGCCCATCCAGTGCCACCCCCTGCCATGGGCAGGGACACCTTCCACCAGCCCAGGGTGCTCCAAGCCCCGTCCAACCTGGCCTTGGACACTCCCAGGGATCCAGGGGCAGCCACAGCTTCAGTGGTCAGAGACCAAATGGTTTAGAGGCAGCACAAACACTTTGGAACGAGTCCTGCTGGGAAATGGGGAAAGCACCTGCAGGGATGGGCTTGGAAGCAGCAACTAAGTACCTTCTCTTTTGTCTTGTCAGGGAAGTTGGTTCTTCTGCATGGTCATGTTTGGTAAAGGAATGGAGTTGTGCTGAACAACCTCTGTAGTTTGTAGACTCATTTTCTCTGTTAATGGGAGACACAAGTCTCTTTAAGAGCTGCTAATTGCTCAGGTTAAAAAAAACCCAAAGGCCACTTGGTGTCATGAGTGGAATTAAGGCTCTCAGAAGAAAGCGTGAGCTAGTTCTGCTGAAAATGGAGCAGATCAGAGACACAACATCCACAAACCAGGTTTGCCACAGCACTTAAAATAACAACTTTCAGTTTCCCTGGGTGTTGTTGGACTTGACATAGAAATTTCCCAAAGGGATTGAGAGAGCAGAGAGAGGCAAAAAAGGGCAGTGTTGGGAGTGCAGTTCCTGAGGGGATTTTGAAAGCCCACGTACAGGACTTCTCAGGGGCTTCAGAGATGTAGACATGGGAGCCTGGAGTGTGTCAGTGTTGGAAGTGGAGGAAGGACATACTTAAGGAGCCACTTGGGCAGATTGGGGTACAGGTGGACTCCTCTGTGTTGGTGAAGGTTGCCCAGAGAAGTCACCAGAGTTGTGGTGGTCGTTCATGGGTTTTCTCCATCTTGTGCAAACAGAAGAAGCTCAGACAGGAGGGGTTGTACCCTTCTGTCTCAAGTTATGGAAAGCCCACTACTTTTAGTAGTTTGGTGAGGTGTTTCAGCTTAGTGCATTAAATATTCTGAGTGTGAGAGGGCAGATGTCTCACAGCCAGTTTTGGTGGCTCAGACCTGGATTGGCTGTGTCTGTCCTTGGAGAAGCTTCTCTCCCTCAGGAGGTGCAAACCTGATGCCAAAAATGGCATGGAGCTGTGTCAGGAGGTTTGCATGGATGTCAGGGAAAGGTTCTTCCCCCAGAGGGTGGTGGGCACTGCCAAGGCTCCCCAGGGCAGTGGGCACGGCCCCAAGGCTGCCAGAGCTCCAGGGGAGTTTGGACAACGCTCTGAGGGACAGGGGGGGATTGTTGGAGTGTCCTGGGCCAGGGATTGGACTTTGATGGTCATTATGAGTCCCTTCAGGTTATTCTAGGATCCTGTGACTCTCTGTAACAATCCTGGAGCTGGCAGCTCTCTGAGCAGCTCCTGGCAGGGGGAAGGCGAGTCTGGAGTGGGAGGATTCCCAGGGCTGTGCTGATGCTGCTGGATCTGTGTAAGTACTGAGGGATCGGGATGGATGCAGACACATCTCCACCAAATGGAGCTGTTTGGAGGGGAAAACAGGAGTTGCCAGAGCCTTCCTCTGCAGCAGCCAGACAGAAGGGAAGGGCTGGTGGGAGCTCACAGGGCTCTGGAGGTAAAGCAGAAGGAGAGGAAAGAGAGAAGGTAAAACAGGAGGGAAGAAGCTCATTGGAAGATGTTGGGTTTAGTTGGCAGGTGAGAGGAGTGGAGAGAAGTGAAACAGCTCCTGGTGGCTGTTACCCCTTTCAAAATATCAGAAGGTGAAAAGTCTCTTTCCATAGAGGAATCACCAGCTGAAGGGCAAAGCCTGGAAGCACAAGACCAGCCCATGTGGCTCGTGTTCGGCACGTGGAGCAGCAGGAGTTAATGTTTCCCAGGATCTGGGAAATGAAAACAGGGTGGGTGGATTGAAGGGGGGGTTTCTAGCCCAGACATTGATGGCTCTTGCAATTAAAAACAATCCCAAGCCAACTGGTTGAATTAATCCCAAAGGCAGTGCTTGGGAAAGACAATTATGTGAAAACGGAGCACAGGAGCTGTGGAATGGGAGCATCTGGGGCATTTGGGGTTGTGGATGAGCTGGGAGTGGGTCTTAATGTTATTCTAGTAAATGTGTGCTGTGCCAGCACTTCCAGGAGGGTTCCTAAAGCTGTGGCTGTGGAAGGGCCCTGTAAATCCACGGCCCAGCTCGGACAAAGGGTTTGGAGGCAGGGGATCCGGGTTGGGGGGACAGTCCATGGCAGCAGGGACCTGCTGTTGGAGATATTCTGGGGAGGGAAGTTTGAGGAGGTGATGGAGATCCCTATGCTCTCAGGGTGCCCAGGCTGCCGAGGTGGCTGGGGCTCTGTCAGGCAGAACCAGGTGACGTTGCTGAGTGTGAACAGCAAAACTGGGGCGGTGGGATGGGGTGGGCTTTAAGGTCCCTTCCAGCCCAAACCGCACGGGAATTCTATGGAAAAACCCTGTGAAACAGAAACCGAAGATCCAAGGGAAAACGGCAGGAGAAAGGACAATGATTTTATATTTTCTTAACTTTGAGTAACTCGGGGAGAAGGAGGGATGCAGCCGTGCTGGAGCGGGGCTGTGCTGGGGCTCGAGTGCCCGGGAGGGGCGGGCTGGAGGGGGCTGTCCGGCACCGGGGGAGCTGCGGCCGCTCCAGCGCTTCGCGGTCCCGGTCCCTGCTGTGCCGAGCGGTCTTGGCTGACCTGCTCTGTCCCGGTCCCCTATCGCCTCCCTTGGTTTCGGCGGCGTTCTTCCGGCAGCTCCGCCCCGGCCCCGCGGTAGGAACCGCCGATGTTTGAGCCGCGGGGAGGGGAGGGCGGAGGGGCTGGGAACGCTCGGAGCCCCCCCGGGACTGCCAGAACCCCCCTAGGGCTGCTCGAACCGCCGCGATGATCGAAGCTGCCCAGGATGCTCGGACGCCTTGGAATGTTCGCCACCTCCCCCACCGCGATGTTCGGAACCTCCTGGGATGTCGGAGTCCCCCCGGGATGGTCGGGGAGATCCCCGCGGCGTTCGGAGCCACCGAGATGCTCCCAACGCCCCCCTCCCCTCAGTGCTTGGAGCCCTCCCGGGTATGCTCAGAACCTCCCGGGATGGTCAGAGCTCCCCCGGGCTGCTCGAACAACCGCGATGCTCAGAACCTTCCAGCGGTGCTCGGAGCCGCCCAGGGATGCTCAGACCCACCGTGCTGCTCGGAACCGCCCTCCTGCTTCCCCGAGATGCTCTGACCCACCCTGCGCTGCTCGGAGCACCCCGGAGATGTTCGACCCCGGCCATACTTGGAGCCCCCGGGCTGCTCCACTTCCCCCTTCCTCCCCGCGATGCTCAGAGTCCCCTGGTGATGCTCAGAGCCCGCGGGGGCTGCTCGGATACCCCGGGATGTCCAGAGCCCCCCCTCCGCCCGGAATGGTCGACCTCCCCTCCTCCGCGATACTCAGAGCCCCCAGATACTCAGACCAGCCAGGATGCTCGACTTCCCCTACCTCGCCCTCCCTCCGATGCTCGAAGCCCCCTTCGGGCTGCTCAGAGCCCCCCTCGGCATGGTCTCTCCCCCTCCTCCCCCCGCGATGCCGCCGGGCTGCTGGAGCCTCGCTTCCCTCCCCGCGCAGCTCAGCGCCGCCCTGGGGACGCTCAGAGCCCCGCGGGAAAGCCGGGATCCCCCGGGATGTCCGACTCCTGGGATTTTCGGGCTGTGCCGGGCGGGGGTCGCGGCTCCCCCCACCCCCGGGAGTGGGCGTGGCCTCATGGGTGTGGCCGGCGGGGTGGGCGGAGCTGCGGGCGATGGGGGCGCGTCCCCGCTCGGTGGGCGGGGCTGCGCGGCGCATGCGCGCGGCGGGCGCGGCGCGGCCCATCGGCGGGCGGGGCGGGGGGCGCAGGAGGCGGCGGCGGCGGCGGCGGCGGCCCCGGGAGCGGCACCGCCCCGGCCCCGGCCCGCTCGCTCCGCGCCATGCCCGGCTCGCTGTACCAGCCCGAGCCCGGGCAGCCGGCCCGCGGCCCGCCGCGCTGCCTCACCCTGCTCAGCCCGCCGCCGCCGCCCTCCGCCGGGCAGGACCCGCCGCCGGAGCCCGAGCCCGGCCGGGAGCGGGAGGGGCCGGCAGGGCCGGCGGCGCAGGGCGAAGCCGCCGCGCTGAGGTTCGCGCTGGACCAGCTGTCGCTGCTGGGGCTGGAGGGCGCGGAGGAGCCGGCGGGGGCCGCGGGGCCGGGCGGCCTAAGGGAGCGGGAGCGCGGCGGATCATCCCCCGGGCCGGCCCCGGCCCCCGCCCCGGGCGCCTTCGGCAGCCTGGCCCCGCCGCTGGGGCCGCCCGCGCTGCTCGGGGAGCCGCCGGCCGGCAGGAAGAAGAGCGTGAACATGACCGAGTGCGTGCCCGTGCCCAGCTCCGAGCACGTCGCCGAGATCGTGGGCCGCCAAGGTACCGCGGCGCGGGGGGCACGGGGGGCGCGGGGACCCCCCCGGGGCCGGGGCGGCTCCGGGGCTTTGTCTCCGTGCGGAGGCGGAAACTTAGCGGCGGAAACTCGGCCGCGGGTCCCGGGAGCTGCGGTGCCGCCGGTAAATAGCGATTAAACTCCACGGTGCGGGAGAACGGCCGGGGTGGGATCACCGGAAAGTTCCCGGGAGCCACGCGCGTCCGCGGGAGCTGCCAGGACACGGAGCTTTCACTGCTTTCATTGTAGTTGTGCCTCTGCCCCCTCCCCTCCGGGCTCCGTATCTCAGACCCGGTGTGCGAGCAGTGCCGCTTATCTCGGACTCCGTTTTGTAAATCCCGATGATAAATCCGGTGTAAATGGTCATTAACCCGCTCGTCCGTAGGTGGCCGGAGCTCCGGGGGCGCGGAGCCCCTCGCACCCAGCTGTCACAAAAGGACGCCCCAGCCCTCGCCCGGGTGGGTGTGCCTGGAGTGGGCTTTGTCTCCGGGAAATCCCAAATAAACCGAAGCTTCGCCTTTGAAAATCCAAAAGAAAAGACCCCGAGGCGGAGGATTTCAGGAAAGAAAGGAAAAGGAAGGGAGCCTCTGCCCTTAGGGATCCCGGCAGGAATCCCCTCGCAGGGAGCGTGACCTCCGGAGTGTTTTGGCCAGGTGGGGTCTGGCACCCCAGCCCTGCCCTCACCCCGGGGCTCCCACCCCGCCCCGGCCGGGGGGCTGCGGGTCGGGGGGCTTTTTTTTCGCGGGGGGAAGCGAGGAGCTGGGCAGGCTCATTGTTCTCTTTGTTAGCCAGAGCCATGCTGTGATGAGCGCGGTGACATCATGCTCTGCGCTTCCCATTGGCCTGCGCTGCCTCCCAGCCGGCCCCGCTTCCCGGCCTCCCAACTTTCCAGGCACCCCCTCTCCGGTCCCGCCGGCCGGGCCGCGGGGTCCCCCCCGAGCTGCCGGACCCGGCCGGGGCAGAGCCAGAGCAGAGCAGAGGGAGAGGAGTGTGGCACCGCGCCCTGCTCGGAGGATCCTCCTCCTCCTCCTCCTCCCGCGGCTGGATGGAGACCTGGATTTGGTGGCTTCACCGACGGGCTCCGCAGAGCCCTGGGGTCCGACAACTTGAGACCAAACCTGTGCCGGGGAGCCCACTGTGGTCCTGCCGGGCGGAGGAGCAGCTGCGTTTGGGGCCGGGAGCTGCCGGGTTGGCACCTTCCCCTGGGGGTTTCGGTGTGGTGGGACCTCGGTGCTGCACGCCCAGACCTCCACCGGGTTCAGTGGGCAGCCAGGTACCTGCCTCAGCACCTTGGGCGGACTCTGGGGGCTCGCTAAGCTCCGAGGGCTCGTGGAAAAAGTGTTGCCAAAGAAATTATTACACCAGTTTGAGGCGGGGTGCTGGTTGTGTCCTGCTGGTGGGCTTGGAGGGGACCTGAGCCCAGCCATGGGGCTGGAGGTGTCTGCTGCTTCCCCGGCCCACGGGCAGGAACAGCTCTCCCCAGGGGTTCCCCCATGTGTTTCCTGCCCCTTTCCTGCCTGTTGGGATGCTGTGCAGGGGCCTCACGCTGGGTTTTTGGCATGGAGGGGGACTCAGCTGCCCTGGCCACACCGGTGGGCAGCAGTGAGGGGACAGGGCTGGCAGCACAGTGTCCTTGTGCTCCGGCTGCTCTCCGGTGCTGCCAGCAGCTGGATTAATCCAAGGCTGTGTGAGGCCGGTGTAGCCCAAGCAGGGGCAACCCCGAGGTTGTTTCCTGGGGCTCACACCAAGCAGAGCCTTACTCATCCTCCCTGTGCTGGCTCCTGGGTCCTTCTGCTCCTCAGGTGGGTGTCCCTCAGTCTTGGCAGCCCCGTGGCAGCAGGGTCTGGCTGCAGAGCCGAGCCTCGTGGTGCTTGGCTGGGCCTGGCATTGATGTGGTGACAAGATGTGCTGCTGGTGACACTGCAAGGCAGGATCAGGTCACCCAGACTGTGTCCCTGTCACTCTTGTCTTCCCCACACTGCCCAGCTTGGCCATGACACAGGGAGCAAACCCTTGTGGTGCTGCCAGGCTCGGAACACAGGAGGGGATGAAGATGTGGATTTTGTGTGCCCTGGAAGGGACTGGAGCTGGGACAAAGCTCAGGTTCCCTCCCCACACACCCTGTGCTGAGGAACAGCTCTTGGGGCGCTTAGGGACCCGTCCTGCTGTCCCCAAACCCAGCAGCCCCTCACTGCCCTGGTGAGTGGGGAGCAGGGAGGCCCTGGCAGCCAGGACTGACACATGGGTGTCCTGTGCACTCTGAGGTGGGACTGAGCCAATGGGACACAATTTCTCCTACTTCTCCCTTTCCTTCAATTTCTCCCCTTATTTAAACCTTTCCCCAAGGAGCAGCAGCAGCCCAGCAGGTAAACCTTTATCCTGTGAAGCCAAGCAGTGTTTTCTTGCCCAAGCTGGAGGAGCAATTGCCGTGGCCCCGTGTCCAGATTGGCATTGGTGATGGCACAGTGTGCCAGCTGGGATCTGCAGCCTCCCCCTGCCCACACAGCTTCCCACAGGCCAGGCAGGATTCCCTGGCCGTGCCCTGGCCTGCAAGCCCCTTCGTGGCTCCTGCCATGGGAGGGACCATCTCCAAAAATTGCTGTGGGCACCGCTGGCAGCGGCGTGGGCTCCTCCTGCCACCCAGCAAAGAGCTGTGGTGATGGTGGGCACTGCTGGCAGCGTGGGGCAGGTGCTGGAGCTGCCAGGGCTGTGCTGGGGTGGCTCCCTGCTGTCCTGGCTTTTGGGGGGTGTTTTCAGCAGCTCCTGCCCCAGCGGGGCCGAGGGGCCCGGGCTCTGCTCGCCCCTCCCGCGCCATGTGCCTCCCGTGGGATGGAGCCACGGCTCCTCTCCCCATCTGTGACACGCAGGGACTGTCACAGCTCTGCAAAAGGAAAGTTGCCATTTATAGAAGGCGCTGGGATGCTCAAAGGGGAGATCCAGGGAAGGATGGAACAGTGCAGGCAGCGTTCTGGTGCTGGGAGGATGCACGGGGAGACCACGGGCCCCCCTGGGCCAGCCCAAGCACCTGTAACCTTGCTGTGGGTTACAGGGGTGGGATGAATCCTCTCATTTTGGAGCCCTGGGCTCTCTGCTGTCTCCTGCCTGTGGTGCCACATCCCTTGAGGCACCTGGCACGTCCTCCTGGCTGCCTCCTCCCACCTCCCTTGGCCGTAGCAGAGCCAGGAGTTCCTGAGGGTGGTCACACACACGGATCTGGTCGCTGAAGGCTCTGCCTGTGCTCTGCTCTGGCTCTGGCTGCACCCTGTGTCCCCAGGGGACGAGCCCAGCCTGCCTGCCTGGCTCTCCCAGGTGCCTGGAGAAGAAGCCAAGGTGTGCTGTGCTTGCCTCTCGCAGCAGGGCTGCAGGATGGATTCATCACCCCGTGCTCAGGTGGGAAGAAGCGCTTGGGAAGAGGGGGATGAGCTGCAAGGGAGGTGCAGCCTGTTCTCCTCCATGCCTGGCCCCAGCCCTGGCCCATCCTGTGCCATTCACCAGTTCCAAAGGGAACTGGGAGCTCTGGAACTCTGGATCAGAGGCCAAGAGATGCTGCAGAGCTGGGGAAGGGGAAGAGAGCAGGTAGCACATTCCTGAGGCCAGGCACGAGGCCTGAGTGGGCCCCAAAGGCCGTGACAGGCACCATCCCCCTGGGTGATGCCATCAGAGGCTCCTCCAGAAAACCTTTCTCGGGTTTTCCCCCCTCAGAGCTGGGCATGGCCAGCACAGACCTCCCTGGGCAGGTGGAGATGTGGGCTGGGCAGGGCAGTGGGCTGGGCTGGCTCTGCCCTCCCTGTGTGCCCTCATGTGTGCCTCCAAGAGGCCCCTGATGTTGGTGCAGATGCTGCCTGAGCCATGCTGGGGATCAGCACATGGATGAGCTGGGTGGGCTCCCTCATGTCTGGTGTGGGTGTCAGGATGGAGAGGCCTTTCCCACCTCACTGCCCCAGTGTTGGGTTCTCAAAAGCTCTTGCAGCAATCCCAGCCCTGATCAGGCTGGGGCTCCTCGCAGGGGGCCGAGGTCTCTCTGGTGATGCTGAGAAAGGGCACTCAGGGAGAGCAGCTGCTGTTCCTGGGGTGCATCATCCCGGGGAGCATCCCTTGGGATTCTGTTTCTTGCCAGGAACAGTGATTTCCCAGCCTGAGGGCAGGTGGGGCAGGTCCAGCTGTGTGGAGTGTGGCAGGAGCCGTGGGGAGTGGGTGGAGGGGGAAGAGAAGGATGTGGAGTCTGGAGCCCGAGGGAGGGGGGTGAGAGTTGGGAGGAGAGTCCAGCTCACTCCTTCCAAAGGTGCCCTCCATGTGGCAGAGCTGGGTGTGGTGGCACAGGGGGCTCTGACTCCCTGGGTTGGACATCTCTGGAATGTGGGTGTTTGCTGCTGCTGGGAATGGCCATGGGATGTCCAGATGAGTTTGGGCCCACAGGGGCTCTACAACTGAGCCACCCTCGGGCTCTGGTGTTGAGAGGGGGCTGCTGGAGCTGAGGCATCCCTGGGTCTGTCCTCATCCCACCCCTGGTTTTGAGGCATTTTCATTTGGATCTGAAAATCCAAATCTGGGAATGTGGGGATTCCAGCTGCTGCTGCTGCTGCTGGGTGAGGGCTGGCACTGCCTGTGGGGGGGTCACTGGCACTGCTGGGCAGTCCCAGGTCCTTTCCACGGCCCCCTCCACCATGTCCCTGTTCTTGCAGCAGCTTCAGAGGGTGCAGCCATCCAGGATGGTGTCACAGCATGCTGGGCTGGGGCTTGCAGGGGCTCATCTGAAACATTTCATACTGGTCAGGATCATTCCAAGCACAAGAAAGACGTGGAACTGCAGGAACAAGTCCAGAGGACACCACAGAGATGCTCCAAGGGCTGGAGCCCCTCTGCTCTGGAGCCAGGCTGGGAGAGCTGGGGGGGTTCAGCTGGAGAAGAGAAGGCTCCAGGGAGACCTGAGAGCCCCTTGCAGGGCCTAAAGGGGCTCCAGGAGAGCTGGAGAGGGACTGGGGACAAGGGATGGAGGGACAGGACACAGGGAATGGCTTCCCAGTGCCAGAGGGCAGGGTGAGATGGGAGATTGGGAAGGAATTGTGGGGTTGCCCAGAGCAGCTGTGGTTACCCCTGGATCCCTGGCAGTGTCCAAAGCCAGCTTGGACGGGGTTTGGAGCCACCTGGGCTAGTGGAAAGTGTCCCTGCCCATGACAGGGACAAGATGAGCTTTAAGGTGTTTTCCAACCCAACCCATCCCATGATCCCCCCAGTTACAGTTCCAGTTTAACCCCAGTGTGTGGTTTGAGCCCCTCTGGCTCTCAGGGGGCTCTGGGGGGTTCAGTCCCTGTGGCCAAGGGATGTCTCAGGAAGAGTTTGGGGCTGGGGACAGGGCAGGACAGGTTGGTCCCTGGGTGTGGCCGTGGTGCTGTCCTGGCCCTGCTCCCTCCACATTTCCAGGAGTGCTCCCCACTGTGTCCGATGATGGAAGCTCCTCTCAGGCACCAGTTCCTGGTGCTGGTGCCAGCCCATGGCCTCAGGCAGTGCCTTCCCTGCCCGATGCCTCCTTTCCCACAATGTTCCCTGCTGCCAGCCCCTCTTACACCTCACCTGGGAAAATCAGCTCCCACCCCCTGCCTGCATTTGGTGCCATCAGTGCCCTGGCAGTGTCCTGGCAGTGTCCTGGCAGTGTCCTGGCAGTGTCCTGGCACTGTCCTGGCAGTGCCCTGGCAGTGCCCTGGCAGTGTCCTGGCAGTGTCCTGGCAGTGCCCTGGCAGTGCCCTGGCAGTGCCCTGGCAGTGTCCTGGCAGTGTCCTGGCAGTGTCCTGGCAGTGTCCAGCAGCTGCAGCCTGGGAGCATTTTTCCTGCCCTTCTTGTTGGAGGAGGGTGGAACTGGTCAAGCCAGGCACCCCTTTAATTTTTTATCCCAGGCTTTCTCCCTAGGAAGGGCTCACAGGAGCAGCTGGATAAACTCTTCCTCTCTTGTGCTGCCGTGGCATCAGCTGGGTCCCTCTGGTGCCACCAGTGCAAGGGAGTGGAGTGAGGGAGAGCCTCAGGGTGCTGTGTCCCCTGTGGGACGTGGCTCCTGGAGCTGCTGATGCCTTTGGATCTTGGAATTGCCGTTCATGAGAGAGGGGAGGAGGTTCAGGGTGGATCTCAGGGAAAGGTTCTTCCCCCAGAGGGTGGTGGGCACTGCCCAGGCTCCCCAGGGCAGTGGGCACGGCCCCAAGGCTGCCAGAGCTCCAGGAGCGTTTGGACAACGCTCTGAGGGACAGGGGGGGATTGTTGGGGTGTCCTGGGCAGGACCAGGGGTTGGACTGGATGATCCCTGTGGGTCCCTCCCAGCTGAGGACATTCAGAGTTTCCACGATGCTGCGAATTTGGGATCTTGGGAGGCACCAGCAGAGCCCCTTCCCACTGCCCTGGGCTTGTCCTGGTTTGCCCAGCACTGGATCAGGGGAAGAGCTTATAGCAGGTACCAGGGTAAATCTGGGGGGGAAACATCACTTTTGATGGTTCTGCCCTGCCCCAGTCCTGTTGCTTTCCCTTCCATGTGCCCCAGCCATAAACCCACCAGGGGTTAGTGCTGCCCAAGAGCTGGGCTGGCACACCCCAGGGTGGCACTTCCTGTGACAGTTTTTGACTTCTTGTTGTCCATGATGTTTAATACCCTGGGAAGTGCGGCAGGAATAGCACAGCTCCTGTTTGCCCTCTGGCTGCTGGGGAGCCTGGATTGATTTACCTCTGATTGGGACAGGCCTGACTGAAGGTCTTGTGCCATCTCAGCCCTGGCTGAGTCACAGAATCCCAGGATGGTTTGGATTGGAAGGGACCTTAAATACCATCCAGTGCCCCCCCCTGCCATGGGCAGAGACACCTTCCACCAGCCCAGGGTGCTCCAAGCCCCGTCCAACCTGGCCTTGGACACTCCCAGGGATCCAGGGGCAGCCAAAGCTGCTCTGGGCAACCTGTGCCAGGGCCTCACCCTGGTGGGCTGACCCTACCTGGGTTCCAGGTGCCCACCAAAGCCGTGCCATCACTGCCCTCCACAATTGGACAGGGGAGAGAAAATCTCATGACTTGAGACAGGGACAGGGAGAGTTCCCTCACTAATCACCAACATGGGCAAAACAGACTCGACTTGGGGATATTAATTGAATGTACTACCAACAAAATCAGAGCAGGACAATGAAAAAGCAAATCAATCTTAAAAACCTCTTTCCCCACCGCTCCCTCTCCTGGGCTCTCCCTCCTCCTCCCAGTGGTGCAGGGAGATGGGAATGGGGGTCATGGTCAGTTTATCACAGATTTGTTGCTGCTGCTGCTCAGGGAGAGGAGTTGGAGTCCTTCCCCTGCTCCAGCCTGGGGTCCCTCCCACGGGAGTCAGTTCATGAGTTCCAACGTGGGTCCCTTTCCACAGGGCCAGTCCTTCAGGAACAGCTCCAGTGTGGGTCCCCCACAGGGTCCCAAGTCCTTCCAGCAAACCTGCTCCATGTGGGCTCCTCTCCCCTGGGGCTGCAGGTCCCTGCCAGGACCTGCTCCAGCACGGCCTTCCCAGGGCTCCCATCCTGCTGTGGGCACCCCCTGCTCTGGAATGGGCTCCTCATGTGCTGCAGGGGGGTCTCTGCACCCCATGGCCCCCCAGGGGCTGCAGGGGAACCTCAGCTCCAGAGCCTGGAGCCCCTCCTGCCCCGCTTCCATCCACACACTAACATTTTTCCCATCTTAAATGCATCATCCCAGAGGTGTTACCACCATCTCTGCTGGGCTGGGCCTTGGCCAGCAGCAGGTCCATCCTGGAGCAGCTGGAATTGGCTCTGCCAGACAGGGGAGAAGCTTCTGGCAGCTTCTCACAGAAGCCACCAAACCCTGGCCATGCAAACCCAATACACTCACCACTTTCACAGAGTGAAGAATTCCTTCCCAATCTCCCATCTCTCCCTGCCCTCTGGCACTGGGAAGCCATTCCCTGTGTCCTGTCCCTCCATCCCTTGTCCCCAGTCCCTCTCCAGCTCTCCTGGAGCCCCTTTAGGCCCTGCAAGGGGCTCTCAGGTCTCCCCAGAGTGTTCCCTTCTCCAGCTGAACCCCCCCAGCTGTCCCAGCCTGGCTCCAGAGCAGAGGGGCTCCAGCCCTGGCAGCATCTCCGTGGCCCCCTCTGGACTCGTTCCAACAGGTCAGCATTTTTCTTGTGCTGAGGCCTCCCAGGGCTCTCCCTTCTCCAGCCTTGCAGCTGGAAGAGCAGCCCTGCCCTTCCTCAGGGAGCATCTGGGAAGAGGAGGAGGAGGAGGAAGAGGAGGAGGAGCAGGAGGAGGAGGAGGAGGAGGAGGAGGAGGAGGGGGTTTGCAGTCGGGCACTCGGCTGTTTATCCATGTGGATCCTGCACAGCGTTTGTGCTGCACAGGGACAATCTCAGGGCTCTGCTGGGGCACCCTCCATCCCTGCAGTCTTCCAGCTTTGCACTGGGTGCCGTGCAGAGCTCAGGGGTGAGTGGGAGGTGGGAGACAGGGGGTCACTCACCCTGTGTGCTGGCAGCAGGCTGGGCTGAGCTCTGGGTGAGCTCTGCCAGGCCCGTGGGGATTTCATCAAGAGTGGCTGCTCTTCATCAATTTGGGCAGGGTGTGCTGGGAGCGGGGCCGTGCTGGTGGCTGCAGGAGGCTCCTCAGTGGAGCAGTGAAAAGTGGTGCTGGAGGAGAGTTGGAGCCTTTTGTAGTCCCTGTCCCAGGAGCTTTTGGCTGGCTGGAGGCAGCTGGACCTGCAGCCAGAGCCCAGCTGGCCCCGGGGGGGAAGGGGCAGGGCCATGCCCGGGGCTGTGCGAGGCAGAGTTGGCAGCGCAGTCCGGGGCTCCACGTCCCAGCTGGGCTCTGCTGACTCACCTTCCCGTGGGGAGGAAGCAGGTCCTTCCAGAACAGGGAGAGCGGGTGCCCTGGGAGCACCTCAGCCTCGGTGCTGGGGATCCCTCCCTGGGGGGGTGCGGGATGTGCCTGTGCCCCCACCCTGGGGAGCCCCAGCACCCCCAGCCCTCTGGGGCTGTCTCTGGAGCGCAGCCAGGGCTGTTCCTCAGGTTCAGCTGCTGGCTGGGAGGTGTCAAAGGACCTGCAGTATCCAGATAAGATTTTTTTTTTTTCCCTTCCATCCCCGTGTCTTGTTCTGCCTTGTGCCTCATTGAACACCTTCTGAGTGAATTCAGCTTCCCCCCCTTTCAGCGACCCTGACCATGCCCCTGGCCCCTCCCAGCCCTTGGGACTGGGGCTGCTGGCTGCATCCTGCTGCTCCTCAATCCCAGAGGGCCAGGCCGGTGCCAGGAGCTTGGCACATCCTGGAGAGGGCAGTGCAGCCCCCCGGCACTGAACTGTGAGCCCTCCTCTGCCTCAGAGGCAGGAGAGACCCCTCTGTCCATGGAGTCTGTGCTGCAGGCGCAGAACCAGAGGGGCCTGCTGGTTCCTGCTGGTCCTGCGTGTGCCCGTGCCGGGTGAGCAGGGGCTCCCCAGGGGCTCTCAGCACTGATGAGTCGTTTCTCCCCCTCCTCCTCCCTCTACAGGCTGCAAAATCAAAGCCCTGCGTGCCAAGACCAACACGTACATCAAGACGCCGGTGAGGGGCGAGGAGCCGGTGTTCATCGTCACCGGGAGGAAGGAGGACGTGGAGATGGCCAAGCGGGAGATCCTCTCGGCCGCCGAGCACTTCTCCATGATCCGGGCCACGCGCAACAAAGTGAACGGGCTGACGGGGGCCATGCAGGGCCCCCCCAACCTGCCGGGCCAGACCACCATCCAGGTGCGGGTCCCGTACCGCGTGGTGGGGCTGGTGGTGGGGCCCAAGGGGGCCACCATCAAGCGGATCCAGCAGCAGACGCACACCTACATCGTGACGCCCAGCCGGGACAAGGAGCCCGTGTTCGAGGTGACGGGCATGCCCGAGAACGTGGACCGCGCGCGGGAGGAGATCGAGGCGCACATCACCATGAGGACAGGCTCCTTCATCGACGTCAACGCCGACAACGACTTCCACTCCAACGGCACCGACGTCTGCCTCGACCTGCAGGGCAGCGCGGGCGGCCCCTGGGCCAAGGCCCCCCACCCCGCCCACCGCTCCTCGGCCGCCCTGCGCAACGACAGCCTGAGCTCGCTGGGCAGCGCCTCCACCGAGTCCTACTACAGCGGGCGGGTGGCGGCCGCCAGCCCCACCAGCCCCTACAGCACCTTCAGCGAGCCCCCGGCCCCGCTGGGCTCCGACGAGTGCGACTTCGGCTTTGACTTCCTGGCCCTCGACCTCACCACGCCCACCACCACCATCTGGTCGCCCTTCGAGCGCTCGGGCAACCCCCTGCAGGCCTTCAGCAGCTGCTCCTCCATCAACAGCTCGCAGAGACGCAACAGCGGCCCCGCCACGCCGCGCCACTCGCCCACCCTGCCCGAGGGCGGCGCGGGGCTGGAGCACCCCTGTGCCCGCCGCATCCCCAGCGACCCCGCCGGCGCCCTGGCCTGGCTGCCCGCCCAGGGCTCGCTCTCCTCCTTCTCCAACAGCACCGGCTACTCCTCCTCTTCCTCGCTGCCCGGCAGCATCTCGGCCGCCTCGGGCTCGCCCACCGACTCCAGCAGCTCCGACGGGCACCGCAAGAGCTCCCGGGAGTGCATGGTGTGCCTGGAGAGCGAGGTGATGGCCGCGCTGGTGCCCTGCGGCCACAACCTCTTCTGTATGGACTGTGCCCTGCGCATCTGCGGCCGGGCACAGCCGCAGTGCCCCGCGTGCCACGCGCCCGCCACCCAAGCCATCCACATCTTCTCCTAGCCCGGGGGGCTGGCCGGGCAGCACCCCCACCCCTCCCTCCTCCACCCCAACATGGCGTTTTAAGGACTTTAAACTGTTGAAATCGAGCTTTTTATTTAATAACGGATCCGATGGGCGCACGGGGCGGGAGGGGGGAGAGGCTGCTGTGAGCTGGAGAGGCGCAGAGGGCACGGCGGGGCGGGGGGGTGGCCGAATCCGGGGGGTTGGGAGGGTTTGGGGGCGAAGGGGCCGAAGATGAGGATTGAGGATGAGGAAGAGGGGGCGTGAATTCCGCGAGGAGGAAACTCCGATGTTTACAGAATAGCTTTAACTCTTCACCTGGCTGTGGGGCTGGGGAGGGAGCCCGGCTGTTCTCCACCAGTCCTTCCCAAATATACCAGTATTCCGTTTGCAAACTGAAATAACCAGAAAGAAAAGGTCCGGTTGCACTTTTTATTTTAGGACACGCAAGGGTTGTCTTTTATTTTTTTAAAATCATTCTATTATTATTATAATAATTCTTTTTGTTTTTTTTTTTTGTGGTTCTTTTTGTATGTAGTTATTTTTTTGGATGATTCTCAACGGTTCTATAAAAATATTTTTTTTTTTTTGTAATGCAGATCTATCTTGTAATTTGCCAATGTGAAAACTGCCCAAAAATGTGTGATGTGAGGTTGGGAGGTCACGGGATGGAGGGGGCACAGTTAACACACCATGTCACAAAAACCAGACAGGTTTCTATCTCCATTTTATTTTGTGGTTGGTTTTGGGGTTGTTTTTTTTTGTTTGTTTTCTTTTTGTTTTTCATTGGGTTTTTTTTTCTTCTTTTAGTTTTATTTTTTTATTTTTTACCTCTTTATGTATATGTAGGGAATTTATAGGAAAATATGTACTTTATTGAATAAATTTTAAAAACTAAAATATATTTTATTTTAAAAAGAAAATAACGGACCTTTAACCTTACATGGCTAAAGTACTGATTATATATTTGCTGAGCTGACTTGACGGTTATGAAAATTGTATCAAGAGTTTTATTTTTTGACTTCAAAGCCTTCTTAATAAAGACTTTTTACTATATATGAATTCTTGTGCTGCCCCAGTGTCTCCCTTGTCTCTGGAGCCTCTTGGCACCCCATCAGCATCTCGGGACCAGCCCCCCTGCTCTGGGTTTGGGGGCTGTGCTGCACATCCCACTGCCACATCCCTCCCTGGCCATGCTGGGAGAGTGCTGCAGTGTGAGAAGGTCATGGAGCTGCTGGAACGAGTCCAGAGGAGGCCACAGAGATGCTGCCAGGGCTGGAGCCCCTCTGCTCTGGAGCCAGGCTGGGAGAGCTGGGGGGGTTCACCTGGAGAAGAGAAGGCTCCAGGGAGACCTGAGAGCCCCTTGCAGGGCCTAAAGGGGCTCCAGGAGAGCTGGAGAGGGAGTGGGGACAAGGGATGGAGGGACAGGACACAGGGAATGGCTTCCCAGTGCCAGAGGGCAGGGTGAGATGGGAGATTGGGAAGGAATTCCTGGCTGGGAGGGTGGGCAGGCCCTGGCACAGGTTGCCCAGAGAAGCTGAGGCTGTCCCATCCCTGGCAGTGCCCAAGGCCAGGTTGGACAGGGCTTGGAGCCACCTGGGCTAGTGGAAGGTGTCCCTGGCCATGGCAGGGGGTGGAACTGGATGGGCTCTAAGATCCCTTCCAACCCAAGCCATCCTGGGATTCTGTGAGAGTTCCTTGGATGTGAATCCAAAGTTAAGCCCTTCCTTCTCCCCCTGCAGCCTGTTCAGTGCTTGCTTGCTTGACTCTGCTGATGCATTAGCACATGTGCCTTGCACGCTGCAGACCTAGAAACGTTTGCTGCAGCCAAGTTCCCTGAATCTGCACCATCAGCAAACCAGGATGACTTTTCAGGCCCTGGAGGGGCAGGCACTGAGCTCTGCTCTCTGGGACCAGAGGGAACGGATGGAGCTGTGCCAGGGGGGTTGGGATGGATCTCAGGGAAAGGTTCTTCCCCCAGAGGGTGGTGGGCACTGCCCAGGCTCCCCAGGGCAGTGGGCACGGCCCCAAGGCTGCCAGAGCTCCAGGAGCATTTGGACAACGCTCTGAGGGACGGGGGGGATTGTTGGGGTGTCCTGGGCAGGGCCAGGAGTTGGACTCCCAGGGGATCCTTTCTAGCTAAGGATATTTTAGGATTCCATGATCTATGATTCCATTTAACCCCTGTCCTGATGCTCTTGGTTTTGCAAAGGGTGGGTGCAGTGCAGGAAAGCTGAGGGGGCCAGAGATGCTGCAGCATCCCCAGGCTCCTGATCCTTAGAGCTGCCAATCCTTGGGGTTGGATATTCTTGGGAGAGGGTCTGGGAAAGCCCCCAGGTGCTGCCCCCTCCCCACACCTCACAGGAGCCACAGCGAAGGGTGTGCTTTTTAATGTCAGTTATAATAAAATATTTTTACAGAGCCCAAAAAATTCAAAATAGTGCAAAACATCTCACTGTCATGCATCCATGGCAGCCGGCGGGACAGACACACAGGCATCGGTGACACTGTGCTACAGGAGCAGAATTGGTCAGTTCAATCACATGCCAACAGGACAGTTTGGGGAGGGGGCACAGGGCCAGGGGTGCAGGGCTGAGCCCCAGCCTGGCTGTGCAGGAGCAGCTGTAGAAAAAGGGTGTAAACATTGAACAGAAATGAGAGAGGAAAGCGAAACCCTTTGGTCCCAGGCAAACCCTCTAGAAAAAGGAGCGTAGGGGCCAGTGGGGGTACCCTGTTTTGGGGTGGGAGGGGGCTGAGAGAGAGCTGTATTGACTTGTGGGGTCGTCAGGCCTCTGCCTGCCCCAGTACTCAGGGCAAACTGGCCCACTGGGGTGGCCACCCCAACACCACACACCCTGACCTCCCAGGCACTCGCACGAGACATGCACACACCACTTACCACACAGAAATGGTGCTTACTGGGGGAACTGGGGTGGGACAGAACTGGTGCTTAATGGGGAACTGGAGGGAGGGGTCCTCTGGGGTGGGGTGGGAAGGGTCTTGCTTGCGCCGAGGAGGTGCCATGGGCTGCCCTGCACAGGGATGCTGGTCCCCACTGGCCAGAGCAAAGGGGGATAGGTCCCCCTGCTCTGGTGCCCCCAGCCCTTGCCCCCTCAAGCCCTGGCACCTCGTGGGAGGCAGTGGGGCAGCCCATGGTGGCAGCAAGGCAGGGAAGACAGGATATGGGCCGGGGGCTGCTCCCTGCTGCTCCCGGCCCCGGTGATGCCGCTGCCAGCCAGGGAGGGGACCCCGTGCAGGGCACGTGGGGGCTGCACCTGCCAACCCAACAGCCCCAATAGCCCTTCCGGGTGCAGGACACAGCCTGGCCGGCTGCCCTCTATGTACAGCTATTTACATATGTACAGGTGCTCAGGGGTGGGAGCTGCCCTGCCCCTCAGGGAGCTCAGGGATGGGGACAAGGGGCTGTCACGCTGTGCCAGCCACTCAGCAACACCCCCGGGTGGGATCACACACACACACACACACACACACACACACACACACACACACACACACACACAGCCCCTCACACCCCCCACACCTCCCCCAACCCTTTCCTTTGTCCCTCAGTGAGGTTTGGGGCTGGGTGTGACAGCGCAGCTTCAGGGATGCACCGGGGGGGGGGGAGGGGGGTTCCTCCACCTCAGACAGGCTGGGGAAGGGCAGATTGGTCCCATCACCCAGGCTGGGGTCCAGCCCTTCCCGGCAGCCCCCCCAGCCCCAGCACCTTCCCGCAGGGTGGGATGGAGGCGTGGCTGTGCCCGGCCCCGCTGTCACCCTGCCAGCGTGGCCAGGGAGGGAGGGGAGGGTCTGTCACTGCAGCCACCTCAACCCCTCCCCAGGGCCGGCACGGCGACTCCTCTATGGCCGCTCTTATGGCTTATACACGGCTGGAGGGGGCTCTGAGGGGGGCCGGGAGCAGGGGGGGACGAGGGCCGGGCGGGTGGGGACGCGAGGAGTTTTAACTGCTGCCCTCCTCGGCCGAGCGCGTGTCCGACTTGAGCTTGACGAACTCCTTGGCCACGTCGTCGTTGTTGCGCTGGGACAGGATGCGCAGCACGGTGAGCCCGGTGTCGTCCATGTGGATGCGGCGGCCCAGGGGCAGCCAGCAGGCGACGCCGGGGCGCTGCAGGATGTCCCGCAGCTGCAGCACGGCGATGCCCACCGTGCGGTCCTCGCGGGCGAAGCAGTAATCCTTCACACACACCTGCAGCTCGTAGCACTCGGGGCCCGTCTCTGTGCCCAGCGTGCTGGGGAGGGCAAGGGACGAGCAGGGTTGGCACAGGGAGGGGGGGTCAATCTTCCCACCTCCTCCCGCTCTGCTGCCTCCTCGCTGCCCAAAGGAAGCCTTTGCCTCTTTTCCTTTTGCCCACCCCCTGCTTCGGGTGCTGTTCCAAGGGGGACGGAGATGACGAGGACTGGGGGGAAAGGGTGGATGTTTTGGGACCACCCCAGGGTGGGAGGATGGGATGGGCGGTTTTGGGGCTGGGTGTAACCAATGAGGAAATGTCCAAATTCTATAACTAGTATGGAAATTGTAAGGGCCTACACTGTGGGTGTACAATGTATTTTGTGCACCAAAGGCACTGCAATCAAAGGGATGCTCTCTACCTTTCTACACTCAAAACTGTCCAGATAATTATTTCTCCCATTTTGGGCAACGCTTCTACCAATGAGGAAACATCTGAAACATCCCTTGGAGGGGGTGAGCAAACTCACTGGCAAACCCCAGGAGGTCCTGACGTGCTGGAGACACATCCCCCAGCCTGTTCCCCACAGCCCCAGCCCCTGGTGCCACTCACAACTGGAAGCTCTCGTTGTACTTGGGGGCCCAGCTGTTGTTCTTGGATTTGGTGGCGAATTTCCTCTTCTTGTCGCTGAGGTGGGGCCCGATGATGTTGACCTCGATGAAGGGCCGGAAGATGCCCGACGTCTGCCACTTGAGGTCATTTGCAGCCACCACTGCGGGGAGGGGACAGGTGAGGCTCACGGGGCGCTGTCACCTGCCAGAGCCCGGCCCCCTGGCCGGCAGAACCCACCTTTGACGGTGACCTTGTGCTCGCCAGTGCCAGGGTGGGTGATGAGCTCCACGTGGATCGACACCTCCCCCACGGGGTCCTCCACACCAGAGCCTGCGTGGCACGGGGAGATGTGAGTGCCCGTCTTTGTGGTGTCCCTGACGTCCCCTGCCCACCACCAACCCCACTGGAGGAGGCAGGTCACCCACCACGGGGCGGGAAGGGGTGGGCAGCGGGGTTTGTCCCAAAGTGGCCTCTGCCACAGGGTTGTGGGCACAGCAGTGTGGATGCATGGACATGGCAGGACATCCCCAGCGCCAGGCTGACCCTGCCATGTCCACAGGCTCCAGAGAACCCCCCTTGCCCAGGCAGGGCTGAGGGGCCTGGCTGGGATGGGGCAGAGGCCAGAGGTCCAGCTCCCCCTGCTCTGGGCACAGAGGGAGGACAGTGCCATGGGCACAGCACCAGGCAGGAGGGACCCCATCAGGGCAGCCACGGCCCTGCCAGGCTCTCGAGGCTGCCCTGCCCCCCACACCCCTCCATCCCAGAGACCACATCAAGCCCTGGGGTCCCTGAGCCTGGGGAAGTGGGGTGACCTGCGACCAACAGCTCAGCCCACCCCCTCCCCCCCGAGAGCTGTGCATGCACCCACGGGTGAAGGAGGGGGTGCAAGGCAGAGGGACAGGCTCTGTGGGTCCCATGGGGCCACGGAGATCAAATAGGGCTCAGCAGAAAGCTCCCAGGGTGGGAATACCAGTGGAAGGAGGACACATCCCCACGTGTCACTGAGGGTGCCAGGGTGGGGTGGAGGCTGGCACGTCCCTGTCCATCCCCCCTGGCACCCGGAGCCACATGCTGAGCCGGAATGGAGGCGATGGAGGGCGGGCAGGGGGTGTCTGGGCATGGGAGGCCAAGCAGGGGGTGCAGTCCCGGCCGCCCTGGCGGGGTGTGATGGAGGCCAAGCGGGGCCCGTGGGGTTGGGCTGATTGCGCACACGGAGCGCGCCGGAGCAAGGCTAGTAATGGTCCTGCTGGCACCAGGGTGGGCAGCAGGGGGACAGGGACGTGGCACGGCCCCCCCTAGGGCCACGTGTCCCCAGGGGAGGGCATGGTGGGTGCCCACCCACCCCCAGGCAGCAGCACTGGGGACAATGTGGGGGAGCCCAGAGTGTGCAGACAGACACCCCTATTCCCATGGGGACAGCCCCCAACCCGCTCTGGGGGTGGTCAGTGTGGCTGAGCACAGTTTCCTCCAAATCCACCCCAAAGCAGCCCTGGGAGCGGGAGTTTGGGGGTGGTTGGCTCCAGCTCTGCCCGCGTTGGGGGTCCCCAAGGCCAGGGATGCTGGGCTGGGGACTGTTACTAGCCCAGGCCGGCGGCAGGCAGGGGCAGGGGCGGGCGAGTAGCACACGTACCCTTCTCAGGATAAACCTCTTCACTAAGGGTAAACCTAATCCCTTTCCCACCATGAACTAGTGGGAAGGAGAGAGAAAGAGACAGAGACACGGCACGGAGTCCACAAAGAGAGGAGGAAGGAGATGAAAACCAAGAGAGGAGGGAGGAGATGGAGAAGAAGAGAGGAGGGAGGAGATGGAGAAAAAGGGAGGAGGGAGGAGATGACGTGCATGGGGAACAGGAACAGTGAGGGAGGGGGGAGAAAACAAAGAGAGAGAAAGAGAGATCAGATCTCGCAGACAGACGGACGGCCAAGCACCCGGACAACACTGCAGCGACACAGGAGTGCCAGGCACCCCCAGCTCCGAGCCCGGGGCTCCTGGGGCCAGGTTACACCCAGGGGTGCTGGCACCCACCAGACCCAACCCCACGCCCCCAACATGGCTGGTACAGGAGGCACAGACAGGACAGACGTCCTTTGCAGGAGACTCACGGACAGCAAACGCACGTCCCACTCCCCAAGGACGCAGACAAGCCTGGCTGGGGCACCCTGCGGTGGCCTGTGACCACCACCGAGCATCTCAGGCCCCTCCTCAAGCGGCCAAGGGACAAAATAAAGGGCAGTGTTTAGAACTGAGGGGTGATTCTGCCCTGGAGGGTGCCCAGCACCCTGCACCGCACAGGGCAGGGGTGGGGAGAGACACCTGGCACCCCAGATGCCAAATTGGGGGGTGTGGGTACCCAGAGCGCCCAGGACAGGCCCTGGCACAGCATCTGGATCCAGTGGATCCTGTGATTGGTCTGTGCTGGGTGACAAGGGCCATCCAGAGGGGACAAACATTGTGACACTTGGCCAGAGGGTGAAACTTCCCCCCACCCACAGGTCCCATTTCTATGCCAGCGCAGCCACTGGGGACAGTGCCACCCCTGGCACTGGGGACACACTCCTTTTGCTGGTGGAGACTGGGGAGTGCCAGGCTGCCACTGGGCACCCATGGCCCCAGCTCAGCTGCAAACCACGGGAGGAAAAGCCCTTCCCTTCCCACCCATCCCTTCCCTGCTGTGAGCCTGGCTGGGACCCCCTGGGACAGAGGCAAGGCAGGGCCCTGGTCTGGGGGCAGCCGAGCCCATGGGGGGGTTGGGGGCCCAGGTGGGGGGCAGGGCAGAGTGTCCTACCCTGCGAGGACTGGGTCTGCACGAAGGTTTTGATGAGCAGGTCCGTGGCCTGGGTGTAGAGGGACAGGGCATAGCGCAGCGACTGCAGGTCCGGGCTCTTCTCCAGGAACGTCTTCTTCAGCCCCACCCCGCCGGCGTGGAAGTATTGCTGGAGGGGGACACGGCTCAGGATGCTCAGTGCTTCTGCTGGGGTGGCCCTGAGGGCACCCTGAGCCCCCTCAGTGTCCTCACCTTGATGGTGTCCAGCGCCAGCTCCACCACGGCACACTGCTTCGGGGTCAGGCTCTTGGCTTCCTCACGCACCATGTGGTCCTGGGGGGCACAAACCCTGCTCTCAGCACAGCACCAGCACCCCGCTCCCCACACCCCAGACACATCAGAAAGTGGGCACTGGTGGGGCCTTTGCAGCAGTGGCAGTGCCAGCCTGCACAGTGGGCACCCACCCCAGCACAGAGAGGAACCCAGCTTCGCCAGCCCAGCCCTCATCTTCAGCTTGGAGACCCCCAGCCCGGCCCCCCAGCCCTCACCTTCAGCTTGGAGACCCCCAGCCCGGCCCCCCAGCCCTCACCTTCAGCTTGGAGACCCCCAGCCCGGCCCCCCAGCCCTCACCTTCAGCTTGGAGACCCCCAGCCCGGCCCCCCAGCCCTCACCTTCAGCTTGGAGACCCCCAACCCGTCCCCCCAGCCCTCACCTTCAGCTTGGAGAGCTGCCCCAGCTCCTTGGCCGCGTTGAAAATCATCTGCGTGCCCTGCGGAGAGCAAAGAGACAGGGACGGCTCCCGTGAGCAGGCGGGCTGGGGGCGCCATGGCCAGGCTGGGCACGTCCTGCCAGAAGTTTGTTGCAGCTCCAGGGGCTCCCCCAGGCTCCAGGGGACCGGCCAGTGCTCCTTGGAGAGCCCCAGGTGCCACCACCCAGGCCAGGAAGGTGACACAGGACTGGCAGCCCCGTCTCAGCCCCTGAGCTCTCAGCACAGGCTCGGGGAGACCCCCAGGGCAGGACATCACGCTGGCATCAGGGTCCTCATGCTCTGCTCAGCACAAGAAGCTTGGCCCAAGGGTTCCAAGGGTTCCAGCCTGCTCCCTGGGCTCCAAGCACCTGCACCCAGCAGAGCCTGGCAGGGCACGGCACCGACCGCACGGACACCGGACATGGCGGGAGCAGAGAGCGAGTGCAGGGGACAGCGGGGAGGACACAGCCTGTACCCTACAGTGCTGGCAGCCACCACACACCCCCAGACCCCTGCCCAGTCCCAGGGAAGCTCTCAGCCCCTGGGCACCCCAGGGAGCCCAGGGAACCTGCCCTGTGCCCCCACCGTGGCAGGGGCCAGGATGGCAGCCCATGGGACCCACTGCTGTGGCAGCCCCGTGGCACGGGCAGATCCTGCTCACCTCCCTGGGCTGGCACCTCTTACCAGGCTGAGCACAAGCTCCCCTTCTCAACTCCTCCAGTGTGCAAATGCAACTGGTTAAACTGGAGCCTAATGATTCCCACCACCCTCCCTCTCCCGGCACCAGTAGCTCCAGTCCTTCTCAACAAAGAAATCCCGCCATCTCTCCCACTAACCAGTACCATCTGCAGGGTCCAGCCTCCTCTAGGCCCTCATTTTTCACCCCCTCCCATGAACCCTTCGTGCCCACTCCCCTGCCCACCCAGTTCTGTCCCATTAACCCCACCCTCGACGTCCCCATCTCCCCCAGCTGGTGGAGGGGCTGGGAGCTGGGGACACTGGTGTCCCCCAGACAGAGCACAACAGGACACTGCACTGAGCTGGGACCCCCCCACCCCGAGCGCAGGGGACAAGGGACAGGGAGGAGGCGAGAGGAGGCAGCAGTGCCAAGTGGGGAGCAGAAGAGCCATGTCCTTACTTCAGTGTGACTGGGCAGCTTCACCCTGCTCTGGAAGAGAACAGCAAGGGACAGTTACTGGTGGCCCCAGCAGCACTGAGCCGCAGCTCCAGGCCCCCCACATCCCCCAGCCCTGGGCTCTGGCCCTGGGCTCTGCTCTGGCTGTGCCCAGCTCTCCGCTGATGCCACTGCTTGGGCACCAGTTCACACCTGCAAAGGCTCCGCCCCGGGCTGGGGATGAGTGTGCCGGGTTTCTTCAGGCAGGGGGGGCAGGTTTGCTCCCCACATCGACTGGGGCTGGGAAATCAGAGGGAATCAGCTCTCCCAGCACACTCAGCACACTGGGCAGGAGCCAGTGTCCCCCAGGAGAGGAGGGGGAGCTGCAGGCACTGCCCAGACAGATGCTGGCATGGCTCTTCCCAAGACCCAGGATCTGGGGAGCAGGCAGTCTTGTGGAGGGCAGTGCTGGGCCCCCACCCTGTGGTGAGGAGCCCCCAGACAGGGAAGAGCCCATGTGCTGGAGAAAGCCCTTGGAGCAAGGCTGGGGGCTCAGCAAGCCCTGCTGGGCCCCCCTGAGCAGGAGAGGGGAGCAAGCTCAGAGATCCAGGGGATCTCAGCAGCCCCAGGGCCCCCAGTGAGCCCAGCACGGCCCAGCATGGGGGATCCCCTCTTCTTGAGCCCCCCATGTTGGGGACCCCATCCCCTCACTATCCCAGCCAGGCATCTGGAGGGTGCTGAGGATTGTGGGGCAGCGTCCCCAGGGGGATTGGTGACACCCAACGTGTCCCCTGTGGGGATGGGTGACACCCCACATCCCCCCACAGGGATGGGTGACACCCCACGTCCCCCCCATGGGGGCACACACCACACAGCACCCGCTCCCTACCCTGGGTGACACAGAACAGGTGACTGTCCCCCACCTGCACACAACACAGCACACCCCACCACGACACCACATCCAGACAGCACGACAGAGGAAGCACAGACAAGCCTGGACCTCCACAGCAGGCGGGTGTGAGCCCGCGGGTGTGGCCCCGGGGGCGATGACACACACGGAGCCCACAGCTATTTACCTTCTCTGTCCCCTTGCCATGTTTTCTCAAGAGCGTGCCCTGTAGAAGCAACGTCAGAGGTTGAGTTGGGGGCGGGGGGACAGCGTGGCACAGGACACAGGAGGGGACAGGGCAAGGCTGGGCACAGGGGGTGGCCACAGGCTGGTGGCAGAGACATCCCGAGCTCCTCAGGAACAGCCAGCAGGGGGACTGGGCCCTGCTGGGACCCACTGGGATACTTGGTTAGTGGGGCACTGGTCCCCACTGGGACAATCAGTGAGGGACTGGTGTCATCGGGATGCTGGACCAACTGGTCCCCACTGGAATACAGGATGTTGCACTGCTGGAGAACTGGTCCCCACATGGTAGAGCTGGTCCCTGATGGGATACAGGGATGCTGAGCCCCTGAGGGATTGTCCTTGCTGGGATACAGAGATGCTGAGCCCCTGAGGGATGGTCCCTGCTGGGATACAGGGATGCTGAGCCCCCAAGGGATGGTCCCTGCTGGGATACAGGGATGCTGAGCCCCCAAGGGATGGTCCCTGCTGGGATACAGGGATGCTGAGCCCCCAAGGGATTGTCCCTGCTGGGATACAGGGATGCTGAGCCCCTGAGGGATGGTCCCTGCTGGGATACAGGGATGCTGAGCCCCCAAAGGATGGTCCCTGCTAGGATACAGGGATGCTGAGCCCCCGAGGGATGGTCCCTGCTGGGATACAGGGATGCTGAGCCACTGAGGGATTGTCCTTGCTGGGATACAGGGATGCTGAGCCCCCAAGGGATGGTCCCTGCTAGGATACAGGGATGCTGAGCCCCTGAGGGATGGTCCCTGCTGGGATACAGGGATGCTGAGCCACTGAGGGATTGTCCTTGCTGGGATACAGGGATGCTGAGCCCCCAAGGGATGGTCCCTGCTGGGATACAGGGATGCTGAGCCCCCGAGGGATGGTCCCTGCTGGGATACAGGGATGCTGAGCCCCCGAGGGATGGTTCCTGCTGGGATACAGGGATGCTGAGCCCCCAAGGGATGGTCCTTGGTGGGATACAGGAAGGCAGGAGCCAGCTGTGTGTGGGCAGGTTCTGGTGCCCCCACACCTCGCTCCAGCTCTGGCAGGTGCTCCCAGCACTGGGGAGGGAGCAGGGAGGGGAAGTTGGGGTTGGGTTTGGCACACAGAGCACTGATCTGTGCAGGGCTGGGCCCAGTGACAACCCCACACTGGCCCAGGCAAGAGAACCCCACACTTGTCCAGGCAAGAAAAAAGGCAGCAGTGCCATGGGGGGGTCTCGGGGTGGGCTGGGGCACATCAGAATCAGAAGGGGGGAGCAGGGAGTCAGCTGGCTGGGAAGCCTCAGGAGGGACAAGCAGCAGAGGTAGGGCCAAGCAGGGCTGCCAGGAGGGGCTCTGGCCCTGGCACAGGGTCCCGGGTGAACAAGAGGAGCTGGTACACAGAGCTGACACTATCCCATCCCCCACAGCCTCAGCAAGGCTGGGACATTGGGTCCCCACGAGGTCCGAGGGGAGGCTCGGCCCCAGGCTGCCCCAGGGCCTCCCCAAATGCTGCTGTTGGACACAAAAGGTGTTGGGGGACAGCAGAAGAGTATTTGCCCCCTCAGGAATTGGCACCAGCACCCAACCACTGGCTCCCACCCCACTGCTCTTCCTGCACAGGTGCCTGAGTCACAGCAGGGCTGGGGACAGGGCTGGGGACAGGGCTGGGGATGGAATTGCCTTTCTCTTGCCCATGGCCACAGACTGGTCAGAAGAGGACAGAAGGAAACTGCTCAGTCAAAGCCATGCAAGGACCCAGCAGCGATGCCGAGGAGGGAACTGGGAGTCCAGGCTCCCAGGGTCACATCCGGGGCAGGGAAGGAGCCTCACAACTCGTGCCAGCAGCCTGACCCGCCACCGAGCACCAGGGCAGGGACCACCGAGATCCTCCTCTGCCCTCACCCCACCCCAGCCAGACCCCAGCCAGGGCCTCGAGGGGAAACTGAGGCACGAGGGGAAGGAAGAGCAGCCCTGACTCCCGGCACACACCGCTCCCTGCTCGTGCCTTCAGCGGCCTCTCTGCCCCCAGCACAGAGCGAGGCGGGATCAGTCCGGGCTCGGCTGTCCCTGGTTCCCGTGGCACTGCCCATCACCATCCCCTCCCACCCCATCACCACACCCCGGCACTGCCAGTCTGTCCAACACCTTCCCACCCACTGGCAAGTGCCGGCCAGGAGCCAGTGCCAGGTGGGCAGCACGGGGATGGGGACCACGGAGCTGGACCAGGTCAGGAGCCGAAGGAGGGTTGTGGGCAGGGCAAGGGCAGCCACACAAGACAAAAACCGGCGAGGCCAGGACCGACACAGAGCGGACAGACAGACAGACAGACAGGGAGCTGCCGTACTTACAATCATCTGCCATTGAGAGGCGAGAGGAGCAATTGGAGAGAACAACCGTGACGTGAGTGTCGGCCCCCGACTCCTCCATCCTCCCCAGTCCCTGCTGCCCCACAGCAAGCCCTGGGTGCCCCCCACCCCTGCCAGAGCCAGGGGTGTCCCCCCTCTGAGGCACCACAGCACTCAGTGTCACTGTCCTGCCACCACATCACATCTCCACAGCAGCCCCCACAGGGGCCCCATCCCCATTTCTCCAGTCCCTCCTGAATGTGGTGGGGGGCTTTGCCCCAGGGGGGCTCCGCTCCAGAGACCCCCACTCGACACTCAGCTCTGATGTGTACCCCCAGCCACACAGGCTGGCACCCAGGGCCACCTGCCCTAGGGACCAGCCCCAGCATGGCTTCTTCCAAGGCTTCCTGACTCAGGAAAATCACCCAACAGAGCCACATGTCCATGCCCCCTTCTCTGCCCTCAGCACAGGGCCCACGGCCTCCAGAACACAGCTGGGAAGGGACTGGGATGGGGACTGGGATGAGGACAGTGACACCAGCACTCCTGCAAGATTTGGCAACATTCGGCCAAGGGTGTGTGGGCCCAGCCAGGAGCGATGTGGGGTTGACCCCAACCAGGCTCTGGGCTGTGACAAGGTGCCATTGAGGTGGCACCACTGAGGGCTGACAGGTCACCACTGCACCCTCCCTCCCAGACACAGCACAGCAGCCCCACAGCCCCAGGAAGCTGACAGGAAGGCTGGTGGCTCCAGCTTTGCAACAGTGAAAAAAGCCACCAAAGAGTGACAGGGACAGGTCTGTGGCTGGGTCAGAGCCCTTGGTGTCACCCCTCCCTGCCTGACCTCCAGAGAATCACCCAGGAAGCTACAAGATGCAGGCTGGGGCACACAAACAGTGATGTGACACGGAGCCTCAGAGCCTGTAGGAACCTCCCTCTCAGGAGGCACCATTCCCCAGGTTTGCTTTGCTCCCCTAGAGCCCCCAGGGGCAAGGAAGAGCCCAGCCCTGCTGGGGGACATGACCCCCCATCCCCAGAGCATCCCCAGCTCCGTGAAACCCCCCAGCCCCACAGCAAGGCTGACAGGTGGTGGCTCCTCACACTCCAGGAGCCTCTGGATTCACCTCCTGGCAGCGACTGTGCCCACAGCCAGTGCTGATGGGATGCTGCCCCAGCTCTGAGGAAAGGATGGAGAGGAAAGGACCAGTGTTCCCTCTTGGTGCCACAACGGAGGTGGCAGGAAGGTCCTTTGGCAAAGCCAGCCAAGAGGCTGCTGGGCTGCACTGGCATCTGGAGCACCTTTCTCTCTTCCATCCCTTCCCTGGCCAGGAGCTGGGTACAAGTCTGGGGACGCCCACAAAGTGCCCTCAGCAGGCAGTGAGGGCACCTTGGCCAGCAGTGTCCCACACTGGCCCCAGTCAGTCACCAGTGTGTCCCTGTCCCCATCACTCACCGTCTGGTCCGTGAGCGGGGGCAGGACGATGGTCTTCTCCATGGTGTTCATCACCAGCTTCCAGAGCTCCTTCAGCACCCGCTTCAGCACCGTCTTCTCGCAGATCTTGGCGAAGAGCGTCAGGCTGTGGAGAGGGGACAGGGCTGGAGGACCCCACAGCACTCCATGTCACCCCTTCCCGGTCACCCCGACCCTGCAGGTCCCCCCCTGCTCCTGGAGCAGCTCAGGAGGGGCGCTGGGGAGGGTGGGGGTCCCTGTAGCCCCCCAGACTCACTTGCTGTCCAGGAGGTCCATGATGGGCTGCAGGACGTTGTCGGCGTCCTGCGCGACGCTGCTGCAGGTGCTGGCGGGGACGTTGCCGGTGCCCTTCACCTGGCCCAGGATGTCCCCCATCTGCTTCACACACTCCTCGATGTGTGGCTGGAAACTGGGGGCCACAACACACAGGCTCAACAACCCCCACAGAGCCCCCAGCCACAGCTCCTGGGCCCCCACACCTCCCCGTGGCCCCCCACCCGTGCCCTCTCCCCCAGGGGTACCTGGTGGCAAAGACTCGGCTCAGATCATCCAGGACGTTGTTGAGCTTCACCTGCAGTTCCTTGAGGATATCACTGGCTTCTGTGTCCAGCTGGAGGAGGGACAGGTTGGAGAAGATGACAGGGACCCTGGACCAGCCCCAGTGGGGGTTTCTGCACCCCACATGTGCCCCTGGGCAGAGTGAAGCCCATCCCGGTCCGACACGGTGGCAGAGCAGGGTGCCATGGGGTGGGACAGCGTGATCCCACCCAGGAGTGAGGAACTGGGGTCTGCTCCCAGCACTGGGGAACCAGGGAAGGGGCTGCCTCTGGGGGGAAGGATATCAATCTGCCCCTCCACAGGGGTCCCTCCTGGAGCCCCCCGGTACTCACCTCCTTTCCACCCATGGCTTCAAACATTTTCTCCAGCTGGACACGGAGCTGCTGGATGTTGTTCATCAGAATGCAGGGCTGGAGGGGTAGGATGGAGAGGAGAATCAGCACCAACAAATACGGCTGGAACAGCTGCCCGTGGCCCCAGGACCCTCCCACCTCACACTGGGGGACACAAGGACACTGATGGCACAGAGTGATGTGGCAGCATGACAGGGCCTGCCAGGAAGGGACTGAGGGCAGGACCACAACAGGGGGACCCACTCTGGGGCTGAGGGGACAGCTGGGGTCACCACTGGGGACAGTCCTGCCCAGCAGCACCAGGCAGGTGACAAGCAGAGGGGAGATACGTCACCACTTTCTCCTTCTCCTTGGAGCAGTAGGAGGCAAAATCCTTGGAGATGATCTCAGCATACTGGAGCAGCACATTGCTGATGGTCTGCAGCAAACAGGGCAGCAACCAAGGCACCCCAACAGCAGCAGGGATGGGGAAGGAGGGAGAGAAGGAAACCATCAGTCCCACAGCAGTGAAACAACCCCAGGTCTGGATAAAACCCTGAGATCCTCACACCCTCTGGCCCCGTGGGTCACAGAATTATGGAATCATTAAGGCTGGAAAAGCCCTTCAAGGTCATCAAGTCCAACTATCAACCCAACATCACTGCCGTGTTCACCACCAAACCACATCCTCAAGCACCACATCCACAGTTTTGAACACTCCCAGGGATGGTGACACCACCACTGCCCTGGGCAGCTGTGTCAGTGCTTTTCAACCCTTTCAGCGAAGAAATTTTCCCAATATCCAACCTGAACCTCCTCTGGTGCAACTTGAGGCCATTTCCCCTTGCCCTATCACTTGTTACCTGGGAGAAGATTGACCCTCCCCTCACTCCACCCTCCTGGCAGGGAGTTGTTGATGGCTGTTCCTGGTGTTCCAGCCCCTTCCCCAGCTCTGTTCCCTTTCCTGGACACACTCCAGCCCCTCAGTGTCCTTCTTGTCCTGAGGGACCCAAAACTGACCCCAGGATTTGAGGTGGTGCCTCAGCAGTGCCAGCACAGGGACAGTCACTGCCCTGGCCCTGCTGGACACACTCTGGCTGGTACAGGCCAGGTACCCTTGGCCTCCTTGCCCATGTGGGCACACCTGGCTCATGTTCATGTGCCAGGAGCCACACGGACACAGCCACTGGAAGCAAGATCCAGCACATCTGGTCTCCATGGGCAGCTCCATCACCAGCACACCAAGCCTGCATGCAACTCCCTCCTACATAGCAGCAAGCCAGTTTTAATTAATCTATATTAATTAACCAAATAACTCATTAATTAATTAATCTTCTGTGCTAGAAAAGCTGGGAGTGTTCCAGGGCATGTTAGTGGCACACTGGCTGCCAGAGGGAGCACATTCTGTGCCCTGTGCCCTTGTCAAAGCTGGATGGAGGTGGCAGGGAGAGCCCAGGAGCCCCAGGCAGGGCTGGGCTCGGGGTCCCAGGGGTGCTGATGACCCCCACCAAGCCGCCCACCTTGGCAAACCTCCGCATGTAGTGCCCAACAATCTGGGGGTCGGGGCACTCCAGCTTCTTGATGATCTCGAAGCTCTGGTTGAGCTGGGAGAAGACATCCACCACGGAGCAGGAGAAGAGGGCGTGCTCCGACGTCTGCTGGAACTGTGGGAGTGAGAGGTGGTGTCAGCAGGAGGCAGGGACGAGACTTTGGCCCCAT
Source organism: Pyrocephalus nanus (assembly GCA_038380795.1). Classification (NCBI taxonomy): domain Eukaryota; kingdom Metazoa; phylum Chordata; class Aves; order Passeriformes; family Tyrannidae; genus Pyrocephalus; species Pyrocephalus nanus. The sequence goes on along the minus strand of CM076287.1, from coordinate 1,717,639 downwards.
GAAGACACATCCAAGAACGAGCCCCTTGGCCCCCGACTGCAGCTCCAGCCGCTCCTACCCCATCCTTCTTGTCTCGCTCCAGCGCTCCGTGCAGGAAATCCCGCGACACCTCCTCGTTCTCATCCAGCCACTGGATAACGAAGGGCTCGAACCAGCTGGAAGGGAAACCCATCCGTGGTGAGGCCTCAGCCCC